>CM019828.1:101434361-102843505 GCA_009763385.1 Coix lacryma-jobi var. lacryma-jobi | reverse complement strand
TCTGGCCCGTCTATGGCTTTGCTTTCTGGCTCTTCTGCTAACCCCTCTGGAGGTTTTGCACTCTCTTCTCTCTTTTCTGTCACAGAGGAGCAGCTAGAGTCTTTGGGGGATGACGAGTTGGCTATGCTCGCCAACCGGTTCTCGCGGTTCCACAACAACCGCATGAACCGTTGCCACGGAGGAGGACGCTCAGGATGCTATGAGTGCGGCGACCCCAACCACTTCATCGCCAATTGCCCGAAGAAGAACAAGCAGACCTTCGGCAAGGCGGACCATGGGCACAAGTACGACTCTGGCAAGCGCAAGGAGAAGTACGTCCCCATGAGGCACAAGCGGAGGGGCGGCTTCGACAAGGAGTACATCAAGAAGAAGTACTTGGAGAAGGCGCAGGCTGAGCAGCGTGCGTTCTTCGCCACGCTCAGCGACGTCGACGGCTCGGATGACGACTCCGCTTGCTCAAGCGACGACGAGTCCGAGAAGAAGAAAAGGATCGAGGACAAGCTGAACGGTCTCTGCTTCTTCGCCGACGACGACGGCCTCTGCACCATGGCCCTAGGCAAGGAGGTCGACGGTGAGCTGATGAACTCCCCTCGGAACGACGACGATGACGACG
The DNA here is from genome assembly GCA_009763385.1 of Coix lacryma-jobi var. lacryma-jobi. NCBI lineage: Eukaryota > Viridiplantae > Streptophyta > Magnoliopsida > Poales > Poaceae > Coix > Coix lacryma-jobi. The sequence continues at coordinate 102,842,892 of CM019828.1, read as the reverse complement.
ACACCTCCCAGGTATCCCTCACTCACGATGAGCTTTCTGCTGAGGTCGAGAAGCTTACTGCCGCCTTGCTTAGTCAGGATAAGCTGCTTAGGCGTGCCGCTAGAGAGCGCAAGGAGTTTAGGCAGAAGTGGGAGGACATGGTGAGGGAGCTAGAGTTTGCTAAGTCCACCGTGGTCATTTCTGAGGAGGTTGAGTGCGAGATGTGCACCACGCACATGACTGACCTTCTCATTTTGAGAAGCAAGTATGTTGCGTTGGTAGGAGAGGTGGATGAGCTGAAGGCTAGACCCTCGCTGTTGGGTGCGTGCAAGACTTGTCCTGTCTTGCAATCTGAGTTGGCAGAGAAGAATGCCAAGATTGTGTCTCTTGAAGAGGCCAACTTGGGTAGCACTTGTGTGACAAGGTGCGCTTTGTGTGAGGGTTTGGAGATGGAGATTGCAAACATGAAGCATGACAAGATGCAAACCGAGGAGGAAAACACATACCTTCGAACCATCTTGTCATGGGTGTCTTGTGGTGAGCCGCAGCTCGGGATGATGATCCCCCAATTCAAGCGAGCTGCTGGAGGTCCTGGTGTAGGTTTTGCTCTGGGTGTTGATCTTTCTGCTTTTGGGAAGATTGCAGAGTCGAGTGGTTTGAACCCGATTGAGAAGCCCAACTCCACCACTACTCCCAAACTTACCAAGCTTCCACCCAAAGAGCCTCTCAAGCCTAACACCAAGGACGGAGTGTTTGAAGAACCTCCGAGAGCTCCACCCAAAAACCAAGTGTGGCATCCCAAACCCAACCACTTGAAAAACAAGCTTGATACGATGCCACCTATCCAGGAGGAGTGTTTGCCACAGAAGGGCAAAGTGATCCATACCCACAACGGTGAGTACCAACAACCCCCTTTGAGAGGAGTGAGGTACCATTGTGAGCATTGTGGGAGAGATGGACACTTGAGCGAGTTCTGCTTTCGGCGCAAGAGAGAGGCGCGCCGTGCTAGGGAGATGAACAATGTGGACATGTACCATCCTTTCCATGATGCACATGCGCCAAATGTTCAGGGACATGCTGCTAGGCCCAGAGGTCTAGAACCTCAAGTTCCCAGGCCTAGGCAGAGGAGAGCTCCGAGGGGAGATGCTAGGCCTAGAGGTGCAGTGCCTCAAGTTCTTAGGCCTCGTAGAGAGCGTGCCCGGCGGGAGCCTGCACTTGTGGGCTATGGACCCCGTGGCGGTGGCTTTGTAGTTGAGCGTTTTCCCCCACCACGTTTTGAGTATCGCGATGGACGCTCCACCCTTAGCGGACCACGTCTTTCTAAACGTGGTGATCGCTTCCTCCGTAGGTGTGCTAGGAATGGTTTTTCTGCTAACCGTTCTTTTGAGCAGCCAACCTAACACTGGTATTCTCCTTACTTCACTAACCCCAGTGTTGGCCCGTATGCTCACCCTATGTCTTTTTATTGATGTAGATAAAACGATTGGAGAACGTCTGGTGGTGGATTCCGGGTGTTCGAGGCACATGACCGGAACGCCAAGTGGTTCTCCAGTCTTAGTCTGGTCGCCGGAAAGGAGTATATCACCTTCGGCGACAACAGCAAAAGTAAGGTGTTGTCTCGTGGGTCTGTGCGAGTTAATGAGCACTTTGTGTTGCGTGATTTGCTCTTGTTTCTAACTTGCATTTTAACCTTCTTTCTGTTTCGCAACTTTTTGACGACGACTATGAGATTCATTTTAAACCGAATCTCAGTCGTATTTAGACCCTCAGGGCAATCTTGTTTGTGTGATTTCGCCCTTTGGGAAAGTCTTTCGTGCGGATTTCTCGGAGTCTTTGGCATTTCTCGTTGTCTTGTGGCTGGACCTTCCTCTTCTGATCTTTGGAAGTGGCATAGGAGACTTGGACATTTGAGCTTCGACTTGCTTGCGAGGCTTAGTTCACTTGGCCTAATCCGAGGATTGCCCAAGTTATCTATGGAGAAGGATCTTGTTTGCCACTCTTGTAGACATGGGAAGATGGTTGCCGCTCCCCCATCCGGTGACTCAGGTCATGACCAAGCACCTTGGAGAGCTTTTGCACATGGACCTTGTTGGTCGGCTCGCTCGTTGAGCTCGGTTGGGGGGAAGTGGTATGTGCTGTTGTCGTTGATGACTTTTAAGATATTCGTGGGTCTTCTTTTTAGCTGAGAAGACCGAGACTTTCTCCTTCGTTCGCAATCTGATTTTGCGTCTTCAGAACGAGTTCCCTTTGAACTCGATGCGAGCTATTAGGAGTGATAATGGTTCCGAATTCAAGAATTCAGATTTTGAGAAGTTTTGTAACTCTTTGGGTTTAGAGCATCAGTTTTCTTCCCCCTACACACCCCCTCAGAATGGTGTTGTAGAGAGGAAGAATCGGACCCTTGTAGAGATGGCCAGGACGATGCTCGATGAGCATAGGACTCCTAGGCGATATTGGGCCGAAGCTATGAGCACTGCATGCTACATTTCAAATCGCATCTTTCTCCGAGCTTTCTTGAAAAAGACTTCTATGAGTTGCATTTGGAAAACTGCCCAAGGTGAGTTATTTTTGAGTTTTGGTTGCCACTGTGTTTATACTCAAAAAGGGCAACTTGGACAAATTTGAGTCTCATTCTTCTGACGGTGTGTTTTTGGGTTATGGCACTCACACTCGAGCTTATCGTGTACTTAACCTTGATACTAACCGAGTCATGGAGACATCAAATTTCACCTTCGACGAGACCATAGTTTGTCCTTCTTCTCGTTTTGAGCGTGCAGGTGATCACGAGGTTGGCGAGCCTCTTTTCGCGATGAAGAAGAAGGTGCTGAAGAGATAGATGACCCAGCACCTCCTCCACCTGCTGTGCCGCAAAGAGCGGCTTCTACTACGACTCACGGCCCTGACACCTCTTCTTCCTAGGGGTCGTGGGATGCGCCACCTCGAGCGGTACCCTTTGTACCCGAGGAGGCACCAGCTGCTGTTGAGGGGGAGGCCACTTCGGCAAGGGAGGCACCACGACACATTCAGCGCCAGCACCCGCCTCAGCAGATGATCGACAACATCGACGAACGTGTCACCCGGTCAAGGCAAATCTCTCACTTTGCTCATTCTGCATTTGTTGCTGATTTTGAACCCCGGGATGTTGGACACGCTTTGACGGATCCGGATTGGGTCAATGCCATGCATGAGGAGTTAGAAACTTTGAGAGAAATCGGGTTTGGGTTCTAGTGTCTCCACCTTCTGAGTGTCATCCTATTGGGACAAAATGGGTTTTCAAAAACAAACAGGGAGAAGATGGCCATGTTGTGAGAAACAAGGCCAGACTCGTAGCCCAGGGAATATAGTCAGAAGGAGGGGATAGACTATGAGAGACGTTTGCTCCTATAGCTCTTTGGAGGCTATTAGGATACTCTTGGCTTTTGCTGCATCCAAAGGTTTCAAACTTTTTCAAATGGATGTCAAGAGTGCCTTCTTAAACGGCTACATAGAAGAGGAGGTGTATGTTAGACAATCCCCGGTTTCAAAATCCCAAGTTTCCAAACCATGTCTTTAAACTTCACAAAGCTTTGTATGGTTTGAAACAAGCCCCTAGAGCCTGGTATGATAGGTGAAAACCTTTTTGCTTCCTAAGGGTTTTAAAATGGGATGTGTAGATAAAACGCTCTTTCTCCTCAAGCAAGGCACTGATACTCTCTTGGTTCAAATTACGTGGATGATATCATTTTCGGTGGTTTCTTCTCACGCTTTGGTTGCCAAGTTTGCAGATAAATGAGCAGGGAAATTTGGATGAGCATGATGGGTGAGTTGATGTTTTTTCTCGGGTTGCAAATCAAGCAAATCCGGGAAGGAACGTTTGTGCACCAGGGCAAGTACATCCGGACATTTGTGAAGAAATTCGACATGGGTGAGGCCAAGCCTCTTCCAAAACCCATGGCGACCACGACGGCCCTGGATGCGGACAAGGAGGGAGAAGCAGTGGACCGGAAGGAGTACCGGAGTATGATCGGGTCGCTGCTGTACCTGACGGCGACACGCCCGGACATCCAGTTCGCGGTGTGTCTGTGCGCGCGATTTCAGTTGTCGCCGCGCACTCTCACCGTCAGGCGGTCAAGCGCATAATGAGGTACTTATCCTTAACTCCTGAGTTGGGATTTGGTATTCTGTTTCTCCACCTCTCCCTTTGCGGTTATTCCGATGCCGATTTTGCTGGTTGCCGTATTGATCGCAAGTCCCTTCTGGGACTTGTCAGTTATTGGTTCTTCTCTTGTATCGTGGTCTTCTCGCAAGCAGTTTAGTGTCGCCCAGTCTACTACAGAGGCTGAGTATGTTGCTGCGGCTAGCTGCTGTTCCCAGTTACTCTGGATGATGGCCACTTTGTGTGATTTTGGTCTGAGCTTTTCTCGCGTTCCTTTGCTTTGTGACAGCACGAGTGCTATTAGCGTTGCTAAGAACCCCGTGCTTCACTCGAAGACCAAACACATTGATGTGCGCTTTCATTTTCTGCGAGACCACTATGAGAAGGGTGATATCGACCTTCGCCATGTCGATACTCATCATCAGTTGGCAGATATTTTCACCAAGCCTTTGGACCAATCAACTTTTAATCGGTTGAGAGGTGAGCTTGGTGTGTGTTTCCCCTTTTAGATGGGGGAAACATTTTGACTCTTGTATGATTCACTGACTTTATGTTTTTTAGTTGTTTTTGCTTCCTTTTGGTTTCTTCATGCATCTTTGCATTTTAGCATACGCTTTTACATTCTGAGCTTCATGAATATAGTCTGAAGAATGTAACTATGCTTTGTGTAGTCTTTGCTCCGATGCTTTATGTGGATGCTGTAGCTTATGCTCTTTCTGATCACTGATACATACTGTGAGCTGAGCTATTTTTGAATGGTGAAATTTGACAATGAACTTAAAACTTGAACATGTTCACCATCGAGATATGCAACTAGCATGTGTAGGATGTGTCGAAGTCACCTATGCTATTTATGTATGCTAGGTTGCTATGTCTCTAGTGTTGAGTCATTCACTTGCTTGGTATGTCTTATTCTGTTTAAAATCTGAACCAAGTTAAGTGAATTGAAAAGATCGAGATGGGTTTGCTTGTTAACACCTCACAGTTTCGAGACTGTTTCTCATTGCACTTTGAGTTAAACTTGAGCTGTGTAGTGTATGACCGAAACTTTTGCTTTAAGCTTCTGATTGCTTATGCATAGGCTTCGCACAGTTGGAAAGTTAGGCAATAACAAGCATTCAACCTCTCGCAGTCACATGCTGATTTCTGAACTTGTGTAATTTCACCGCTGCAACTCCGATTAAAATTTGAAATCACAAGTATATGCTTCATTTTTCAATTGGTATCAGCATGATGATTGAACTGTGTTAGGGGTAGTTCACCTTGTATACATGTTTAGCACTTGTTTGACTTCCTGTCTATACATGTCTGTGCTATGTTGATGGTGAATACCTTTTCGGCTAAAAACTGCTCTTTGTGCTCTCATTTCAGACTTAGTGATCAGTTTGAGCCTTTGCTAGCATTCTGTGCATTTTTTGCATCATCGGATCAGAACTTTGTAGAGCATCTTTGCACTCTTTTGAGTATACTCCTGAAGCTCCTAACTTGCATTTTGAATCATATGCATTTTGGAAGGGGAGAAATCTGCGTGTTGGCACTTTTTGATGGTGCATTTTCCCAGGGGAGCATTGGTTCTTGATAGGTGCATTTTCAACTAAGGGGGAGAAACTGCAAATCATTACCCTCCTTTTTGAACTAAGGGGGAGCTTTCCTGGTTGTTTGCACTATTCGAGGGGGAGTTTCTTGTTGCTTCCTGTTGGCCGTAAGGTTTTGCTTTCGAGCTTTCTCTGCTAGTTGTGTTGAGCCTCTGTGCCTGTCTTGAGGGACTAGCTTTTGCTTCGATTTCTCGATTGGTATTTGCTAGCGGTGTTGAGCCTGTTCTACCTCTTCTTGAGGGCTAGCTTTGCTTTGCTTGGTCGCGTCGTGCCGTTGCCCATGTCTTTGGGGACCAAGTTGTCTTGCTCTTTCCATTTGACCTTCTTCGGCTTTGCTATGCTTTTGGGTCATTTGGTCGAGTTCTCTCTTCTCCTTCTTATTCCTTTCTACCTTCTATCATGATTTGTGTTGGTAGTTGACAATGCACTCATCAAGAGGGAGATTGCGGATACATGGGTGTATGCCGGGTCTCTGAGTGATGAGTGATTATCAACTGGGATGATGCGCATGTTCTTTGGCTTGTGTTGTGCAGGTGTCGAGCACGGATACAGTTATCAGAGGCAAGGTGAAGGTCAAGTAGAGACGTGCCGTGCCGATGGACCAAGAGTGGCGAAGGGCGGACGTGAGGCTTGGACTGAGGGACTGGTGGCCCGAGGATCAGCTGTGGTGGCTGGTAGCCTGGGACAGCGACGAGCGAAGACTTGCGGTCATGTGTTGCCTGAGTCGTGGACTTGGGGACACATGTCGGTGGACGGGTTGCACGGGTGGTGCATCCCCTCTACGGCATCGGTTTGGTGGTAGAGCCAGAGAAAAACCATCGGGTGGACGGTTTCCAGGTTTGGGCCTCAAAACCTGGGTGCTGAGGGTTTCCGAGTTTGGCCACAAAACTCGGGCTGTGGACGGTTTCCAGGTTTGGGCCTCAAAACCTGGGCGCTGCGGGTTTGCTGAGTTTGGGCCTCAAAACTCAGATGCTGGTGGGCTGGTTTCCCGGTTTGGGCCTCAAAACCGGGGGTTGGCTGTGAAGGCTGGTTTCCCGGTTTGGGCCTCAAAACCGGGGGTGCGACGTCCAGGAAAAGGACGCGGAGCGGTGGCGGCACGTGGCGGCAATCGGGAGGTTGCGTCGAGGCAATGCTACGAGTTGTGCGGGTGTGGCCGTCGGATCTACCTACCACCGAGTTGGTCCAGAATAACCTTAGGGTTTAGCTGGTTCGCTCTATAAGTAGAGAGGGGTAGAATAGGAATAGAGTAAGAATTAGGAATAGGTTAAGTAGGGGGAGACACCCTCCTCCCCATCTATCTCAGTCATTTGATCTTTGCACTTAGGTTTTCCTGCTCTCCCTCTCCCCTGCTGTAGCGAACCTGAGATCCACAGAGAAGAGAACAATACCTCTGTGTTCATGAGATTTTGAGGAAGTGAGACCGTAATCTCACTGTTGTAGCGTGTGGTAGCCACACGGTTGCAATTTCGTGGTTGTGATTCGCGTTTCGTTCGTGTTCTTCGCGGAATCCTTTTCTCCACGTTTTTCCCGTCGCTTGATCTCCTTGCTCAGTTCATCTTTTGCAAATCCGTTTGAACCAAGTTGTTCTAGATCGTGAGGCACTTCTTTCCACCGAAGGAATTCACCTCTAACCTCACAGTTTAGGAGATCGATCGATTTTCATTCTGGGTCAAGTTTTTCTTTCTTCCCCCGAATTTCTTCGATTCATCGATTTGGAGATAGGTTCGAGCCATGATCTCTTAGAGATAGCTCACTATCCTCCTTGTGACTTTACTCACCAAGTTGGAACCCTAGAGGTTTTGTTTTGGGTGAGATCAAGTCGAATCGGTGGACGAACTGTGCTGAATCGGGGTGACCGGACGCTGGTTTCATATGACCGGACGCTGCCTCCATGAGTCCGGTCGTTGAAGAAAGCGTAACACCTTTCGAGTGATTGACCAGACGCTTGGTTAACTCAGTGACCGGACGCACCTTGGTCACTGTTCATCGACTGCGTTTCCTTGTGACCGGACGCTTGATATGCGACCGGACGCAGTGCTCTCCTGAGTCCGGTCCAACACAGTAAGGTCCCAGATTGGTTTTGGTGTGACCGGACGCGTCCGGTCCCTGCTGACCGGACGCTGACCAGAGTCCGGTCGTGACTGTCTCGCGCTATTTCGTTCGCCGTTCGTTTGCTCGTTGTCGGATTTGGTTTTCGTCTTTTGCGTTGGCTTTCTAGAGTTGTGAAGTGTCCCGCTGTGCTTCTCGGAACCATCCACCCTACATCTAGGGTCGTGGACACTTGCAAGCTCTGGGGTGTGCTTTTGGGGTGATTCTCGGGACAGTGGCTACTAGTTTCCGAAAGGAAAATTTGAAGCTCCCATTCACCCCCCTCTGGTCGCGTTCTGAGTGCTTCTCGGTCCTTCATGACGGCGAGATTAGCAATAGCTGCTTCGAGAGATTGAAGCTTGGTCTCCAGAGCTAAAGAGGAGGAAGAGTCGGTAAGAGCAGAAAGGGAAGATAAAAAGGAAGATGATGAAGGGATGCTTACCGGTAGCCCGTTCCCGGGCAACATCGCGCTCTCGAGAGATTCGGTTGATCTCCCAATCCTTCCTCTCCGAATCGGATTGAAGATCTGCAATCTTTTGAATCAGGACCTCGCGGAGGTCGTCTCCGGCCCTTCTAATAAAAATGGTGAGGTAAGGACAACTGCCTCATTTTGAAACGAGAGAGAGAAAAGGACAACCTCCTCTTGGAGGTGCTAGAAGCACCAAGCTCGAAACTATGGCGACTCGCTGCAGAAGACATCCTCCAAAGTAGGATATGACAAGATAAAAGAGGGTTTTTGAGTCTGAGCAGGGGAGTTCAGAGTGCACAAGTCGGAACAGGGCGAAAGAGGGTTTTAAAGAATCCCAGAGGATGCATCGGGAGATGAGTCGGCAGGTATAGTAATTATACCATATGAAGGCGGACGCTTCGCCGGATTTCCACGGTAAATAGGAATTTTGGAATAAATATTTATCCCAAAATTAGGGGGCATGTGTTAACACTAGATTTTCGCACGCATGAAGATATGACAGGTGGGCCCAGCTGGCAGAGAAGAAAGAATTCGGCAAGTAGTCAGACGGCTATTTGGTCTTCAAGATTTCGATGAATGTATGTGCGGTCGGCTATCTTGCAGAGAGGTAGTTCCATTCGGGAGATGGATGTTGCAGACGAAGCCGGCTTGCATGGAAGGCATATGGCGATGAAAGATACCGAGAAGATTAGGAATAGATTCCATATCTTTCCATATTTTGTCATTGTAAAATCGTAATCGTCTAGGACTCGTATTTCGTTCAGGGTAAAATAAGCCCTCGACCATTGTAAATTGTTCACAACCACATCAATACAAACCGGCCCCGTGCCATCTTTGAGTCCCTAAGTCGTGTCGTCGAGTTCTTCGAGAGGAAACATCGATCCGTCGACGTCCGTAAGTACCGGCAACCTTGTTATCATGTCTAGTATCATGCGGTGGATTTAGATATGATGCAAGTAGTCTCGTATGTTAAGCTTAGTATCGTGCGACGGATTTAAGCTTATGACGGGAAGTTTTTTCTTGTGCCTTGTATCGTGCGGCGGATTAAGACATGAGTAAAAATAGTTATCGACTCTATTAGATTTGGCAGATCTAGTAGATTCATTAAGTTATCATGTGTTATGTGTTTTATTTATTTAATTCCTGTAACACTCTTTTGCCCAATCTAGATTGATTTCTATTCGGCCTTGTTTCACAAGTTTACTTGTGCTTTGCTAATCATAAGATCATGATGGCCAGACCAGTTTTCGATCTAGGTTGTTACATGTTGCGGGTTCGTACATGTCGATCATGTTTATGCTTTGATAGAACTGGGTGTCATGCGGCAGATGCAGGTTTTAGATTAGTTTGATCATGTTTGCTTGTATGTTCCTTCCTCATGGACCCCAACTCGGCTAATTTGCCGATTTTGGTTATGCTTACATGAGTAACGAGTTTTTATAGATCTATTCAAATATATGCATGCTTTTAGCTTGTTATAATTAGATTGTATCATGCGGTGGATTAATCTAATTATAAGAAGTGGTATAGACTTATAGCAAGTGGTATCATGCGGTGGATTAGCTTCGCTTAAGTTTATGCTTGATGGGTCTATGAAGACTAAACGTGCGGCAAATTAGTTGGATTGGCCTATGCATGTATTATTTGGATAGATCTATCTTGCAAGTTACCTGTTTATAATATCTTTGATTCGTTGAAGCATGTCTTTCATTTGCATTCGGCAGTTAATATGCTTCACATACTCTGTCCTCATACTTGCCAAATAGCTTTGTATACATGCTCTGACAGACAGCTTCTGTAGCTATGTGCCGTCACGACTGGCTTTCGAAGCCGTACATATGGAACTGTCTGGTTTTACCCAGCACGTTCCAGAGGTATTCTCACGTTTTATCCCTTGTTGGTTTTCAGGTCAAACTGACTGACACGTCTCCAGATTCAGTACACTCCGGGCACCCGATTGAAGCTAGCCTCGTTCGGCTTGCTGTCTGTCTTGGCGCAAGGTGTTACTTTTTGCGTCAACACAAACGTTCTCCAATCATTTTACCTACATCAATAAAAAGACATAGGGTGAGCATACAGGCCAACACTGGGGTTAGTGAAGTAGGGAGAATACCAGTGTTGGGCCGGCTGCTCAAAAGAACGGTTAGTAGAAAAACCATTCCTAGCATGCCTACAGGAAGAGCGATCACCACGTAGAGGAAAACGTGGTCCGCTAAGGGAGGAGCGTCCATCGCGATACTCAAAACGCGGTGGGGGAAAACGCTCTACAACAAAGCCACCGCCACGGGGTCCATAGCCTACAACTGCAGGCTCCCGCCGGGCACGTCCTCTCCGCTGCCTAGGCCTAGGAACTTGAGGTTCTGGACCTCTAGGCCTAACAGCACGCCTCTGAACATTCGGCACATGTACATCATGGAAAGGATGGTACATGTCCGTGTTGTTCATCTCCTTTGCGCGGCGCGCCTCTCTCTTGCCGAAAGCAAAACTCACTCAAGTGTCCATCTCTCCCACAGTGCTCACAATGGTACCTCACCACTCTCAAAGGGGGTTGTTGGTACTCACGGTAGTGGGTGTGGATCACTTTGCCCTTCTGTGGCATAAGCTCCTCCTGGATGGGTGGCATGGTGTCCAGCTTGTTCTTGAGGTGGTTTGGTTTGGGAGCCCATGATTGTTTCTTCGGTGGAGCTCTCGGAGGCTCAACAAAGAACCCATCCTTGGTGTTAGGCTTGAGAGGCTCTTTGTGTGGAATCTTGGTAAGCTTGGGAGTAGTGGTGGAGTTGGGCTTCTCACATGGGTTAAGACCACTCGACTCTCCAATCTTGCCGAAAGACGAAACATCGACACCCGGAGCAAAACCTACACCTGGACCTCCAGCAGCTCGCTTGAATTGGGAGATCATCATCCCGAGCTGTGGCTCACCACTAGACACCCATGACAAGATGGTCCGAAGGTATGTGTTTTCCTCCTCGGTTTGCATCTTGTCATGCTTCACATTAGTGATCTCCATCTCCAAACCCTCACAAAGAACACATCTAGCCACACATGTGCTACCCCCCGAGTTGGCCTCTTCAAGAGATACAATCTTGGCATTCTTCTCTGCCAACTCAGATTGCAAGCCCGCACAGGACTTGCATGCACCCAACAGCGAGGATCTAGCCTTCAGCTCATCCACCTCTCCTACCAACAGCATACTTGCTTCTCAAAGTGAGAAGGTCAGTCATGTGTGTGGTGCACATCTCACACTCCTCCTCATCGGTAACAACTACGGTGGACTTGACAGATTCAAGTTCCTTCACCGTATCCTCCCACTTCTGCCTAAACTCCTTGCGCTCTCTAGCAGCACGCCTAAGCAACTTATCCTGACTAAGGAGCGCGGCAGTAAGTTTCTCGACCTCAGCAGAAAGATCATCGAGTGTCTGAGATACCTGGGAGGTGTCGTCGTCGTCATCGTCGTTCCAAGGAGTGTCCTCCAGCTCGTCGTCGACCTCCTTGCCGAGGGCCATGGTGCAGAAGCCCTCGTCGTCGGCGAAGAAGCAGAGGGCGTTCAGCTTGTCCTCGATCCTCTTCTTCTTCTCGGACTCGTCGTCGCTTGAGGCAGCGGAGTCGTCATCCGAGTCGTCGACGTCGCTGAGCGTGGCGAAGAACGCACGCTGCTCAGCCTAGGCCTTCTCCAAGTACTTTGTCTTGATGTACTCCTTGTCGAAGCCGCCCTTCCGCTTGTGCTTCGCGGAGACGTACTTCTCCTTGCGCTTGCTGGAGTCGTACTTGTACCCATGATCCGTCTTGCCGAAGATTTGCTTGTTCTTCTTTGGGCAATTGGCGATGAAGTGGTTGGTGTTGATGGTCCTTAAACACCTGTTTTACCATCAACATTTTACCCTAAAATTCACCAAAAAGGCATGAAATGTAGTCAAATAGGTTTCAAACTAACCAAATTCCACATGTCCATAGATTTTTTTTGAATGCAGGATTTGGACCAAATTTGGAGAATGGACCCACCAGGAGACGAGCCCACTCACCAGGACCCATTTGGGCCTGAGTGGGGTGGCGCCCGCCAACCACAGGTGGCGCCCGCCACCCCAAAGTGGCGCCCGCCACATGGAGAGGCCCAACTCTCCCCCTTTGCCACATCACTGATCCGTGTGACCATGCCAAGGCCAAATCTTGGCCCTTGGTCACTAGGTCAGTGGCATCGGACAGCTCAGGATGGAATGGCGTGGATCAAGACCAAATGGCGTTTACCTGGACATGCAACCGACCTAACCACCGCCTCTCTGGAGCTCCTAGATGCCGTTGAAGCAAAGGCGGTGCATCCAACGGTGATGGAGGTGGCGGCCGCCACCTAGGGCTGGCGCCCGCCACTAGGGTTAGCCCTAGGTCGGCTGGCTGCCCCCTATAAATACCCCCCTCACTCCACAAGGCTATAAATACCCCCCTGGTGGCACCATTCCATTCGTACCATCACACACCATCCTAGAGAAACACCAAGCAAGAGAAGCAAGTGAGAGTTAGGTTAGGAGCTCAGAGAGCTTAGGCAAGTAGGTAGCTAGTAGAGCAAGGCATCTTTGCCCTCGCGGAAGCGCTGCTCAAGGCTTACCTCAAGAGTAGAGGCGTGCGAGTGATCGGTCCTGGAGCTGGGAAGAGTCTTCCTTCATCTCCAGTTCAGGTTTTGCTCTTGTTACTCAAGCACTTACTATATTCTAGATCATCATTTCTGAAGGACCGAAAGTGCAACCAGAAAGCGACCAGAGGGGGGGGGGGGGTGAATGGGAGCTCAAATTTTCCTTTTGGAAACTTGTCACCACTGTCCCGAGAATCAACCCCAAGAGCAAACCCTAGAGCTTGCAAGTGTCCACGACCCTAGATGTAGGGTGGATGCCCCCCCAGAAGCACAGCGGGACACTATATAACCCTAGAAAGTCAACGCAAAAGACAGAAACAAAATCCATCAATGAACCAACAAACCGCGGACGAAACAGCACAGAATACACTGGACCAGACTCTGCCCTGCGTCCGGTCAACTCAAAACGGATTTCGGAGCTTACTGTTTCTGACCGGACTCACAAGCGAGGAGCGTCCGGTCGAGAGCAGTGCGTCCGGTGAGTAGAAGACAACCGCAATGAACAGTAAAAGGAGCGAGTACGGTCACTTGCAAGAACCAGCGTCCGGTCAGCTACAGGAAAACTCCGCGTGGCATTCAACCACCGGACGCACGAGGCAGCGTCCGGTCAGTTCGACAGCAGCGTCCGGTCACCCCGTGGCAGCACTGTTCATTCACCAATTCGACTGGGTCTCACCCAAAACAAATCCTCTAGGGATCAAACTTGGTGAGTGGAGTCACAAGGAGGATAGTGAGCTATCTCTAAGAGATCATGGCTCGGACCTATCTCCTAATCGATGAATCGAAGAATTTCGAGGGAAAGGGGAGAAACTTGACCCGAAAAAAAAATCGATCGATCTCCTAGACCATGAGGTTAGAGATGAATTCCTTCGGTGGAAAGAAGTGCCTCACGACCTAGGACAACTTGGTTCAAACGAATTTGCAAAAGATGAACCAAGCAAAGTATCGAGCGTTGGGAAAATGTGGAGAAAAGGGATGCCGCGAAGAACACCAACAAAACGCGAATCACAATCACCAAATTGCAACCGTGTGGCTACCACATGGTACAACAGTGAGGTTACGGCCTCACTTCCTCAAAATCTCCAGTACACAGAGGTATGGTTCTCTGCGGATCTCAGCTAGCTACAGCAGGGGATTGGGAGAGCAGGAAACCCTAGAAGCAAAGAGCAAATGACTGAGATAGATGGGGAGGTGGGTGTCTCCCCTTACTTATCCTAATTCTAACTATTCCTAATTCCTACTCTACCCCTAACTACTTACAGAGCGAACCAGCGAAACCCTAAGGTTATTCTGGACCAACTCGATGGTAAGTGGATCCGACGGCCACGCCCGCACAACTGGTAGCGTTGCCTCGACGCAACCTCACCGATTGCCGCCACGTGCCGCCACCGCTCTGCGTCCTTTTCACGGACTCTGCCCCCGGTTTTGTGGCCGAAACCGGGAAACCAGGCCTTCACGTCCACCCCCGGTTTTGAGGCCTAAACCGGGAAACCAGCCCACTGAAGCCTGAGTTTTGTGGCCCAAACTCAGCAAACCCGCAGCACCCAGGTTTTGAGGCCCAAACCTGGAAACCGTCCTCAGCCCGAGTTTTGTGGCCAAACTCGGAAACCATCCGCGCCCAGGTTTTGAGGCCCAAACCTGGAAACCGTCCACCTGATGGTTTTTCTCTGGCTCTACCACCAAACCGAAGCTGTAGAAGGGATGCACCGCCCGTGCACCCCATCCACCGACACGTGTCCCCAGGTCCTCGACCTAGGCAACACCGTGCCCGCAAGTCTCCGCTCGTCGCTGTCCCAGGCTGCCAGCCACCACAGCTGATCCTCGAGCCACCGGTCCTTCAGTCCAAGCCTCACGTCCGCCCTTTGCCACTCTCGGTCCATCGGCACGGCACGTCTCTACTTGACCTTCACCTTGCCTCTGATCACTGTATCCGTGCTCGACACCTGCACAACACAAGCCAAAGAACATGCACATTATCCCAGTTGCAATCACTTATCACTACGAGACTCGCATGCACCCATGCATCCCCGGTATCCGCAATCTCCCCCTTGATGAGTGCATTGTCAACTACTGACACAAATCATAATAGAAATAAAAGGAGGAAGAAGAAGGAGAAGAGAGAACTCGACCAAATGACCCAAAAGCATAGCAAAGCCGAAGAAGGTCAAGTGGAAAGAGCAAGACAACTTGGTCCCCAAGACATGGGCAACGGCTCGACGCAACCAAGCAAAGCAAAGCTAGCCCTCAAGAAGAGGTAGAACAGGCTCAACACCGCTAGCAAATACCAATTTGAAAGAATCAAAGCAAGATGCTAGTCCTCAAGATAGAGGCACAGAGGCTCAACACAACTAGCAAGAAAGCTCGATACCAAAACCTTACGGTCAAACTCCCCCTTGAATAGTGCACACAAACTAAAACACCCCTCCTTAGTTGGACTCAAGGAAGCATATGATTTGCAAATTCTCCCCCTTAGTTGAAAATGCACCATCTAGCAGAAAGAACCGAAAGCAATTTTCTCCCCCTTAGAAATGCACCAGCAAAAGCGCCAACAAGAAAGTTTTCCCCCTTCCAAAATGCATATGTGTCAAGATGCAAGTTAGCAGCTTCAGGAATTATAGTCAAGAGAATGCAAAATGCTCTACCAGTATAAATCCAATGACGCAACTGAAGCACACATGCTAGCCAAGGCTCAAACTGATCACCAATTACGAAATAGGAACATATGAGCAAAGTGAGCCGTTTTTAGCCAAAAGGTATTCACCATCAAAATAGCACTAAACAAGTATAGACAGGAAGTCAACAAGTGCTAAACATGTATACAAGGTGAACTACCCCTAGCAAAGTTCAACCATCATGCTATAGAATGAAACATAGACTTGTGTATCCAAATTTTGTCGGAGTTGCAGCGGTTTGAATTTCACAAGGTCAAATTTTAGCATGTGATTGCGAGAGGTTGAAAGCTTGTCTTGCCTAACTTTTCAACTGTGCCAAGCCTATGCAGAAGCAATCAGAAGCTTAAAGCAACAGTTTCGGTCATACACTACACAACTCAAGTTTAACTCAAGGTGCAATGAGAAACAGTCTCGAAACCGTGATGTGTTGACAAGCAATCCCATCTCGATCTTTCTGAATTACTTAACTTGGTTCAAATAAAAGACAGTATATGAACAGACCAAGCAAGTGATCAACTCAGAACTAGAGACATAGCAACCTAGCATATATGAAAAGCACAGTGTGATTTCAACATATTCTACACAAGCTAGTTGCACATCTCGTTGGTGAACATTTGCAGATTTTAAGTTCATTAACAAGTTCACCATTTCAAAATAGCTCAGCTCATAGTATGGATTAGTGATCAGAAGAAGCATAAGCTACAGGCATCAACATAAAGCATCGGAGCAATACTACACAGAGCATAATTACATTCTAATGATTATATCCATGAAGCTCAGAATGTAAAAGCATATGCAAAAAGATGCAAGAAGAAACCATTTGAAGAAACAAAAAGAGGCGAAAAGTCAGTTTACAAACCAAATGTTTCCCCCATCTAAAAGGGGAAACACACACCAAGCTCACCCCTCAACCTATTAAAGTTGATTCGACCAAAGGCTTGGTGAAAATATCAGCCAACTGATGATGAGTATCGACATGGTGAAGGTCGATATCACCCTTCTCATAGTGGTCTCGCAAAAAGTGAAAGCGCACATCAATGTGTTTGGTCTTCTCGATGAGCACGGGTTTCTTAGCAACGCTAATCGCACTCGTGCTGTCACAAAGCAAAGGAACACGAGAAAAGCTTAGACCAAAATCACGCAAAGTGGCCATCATCCAAAGCAACTGAGAACAGCAGCTAGCCGCAGCGACATACTCAGCCTCTGTGGTAGACTGGGCAACACTAGACTGCTTGCGAGAAGACCACGATACAAGAGAAGAACCGATAAATTGGCAAGTCCCAGAAGTGGACTTGCGCTCAATGCGACAACCAGCAAAATCGGCATCGGAATAACCGCAAAGGGAGAGGGTGGAGGAAGCTGAATACCAAATCCCGAACTCAGGTGTGAAACGAAGGTACCTGAAAATACGCTTCACGCCTCACCGCCTGACGGAGAGGTGCGCGCACGCCTGAAAGCGCGCACACAGACCACCACCACCACCCCCCGTTCTCCTGCGTGTCGCCGTCAGGTCAGAGCAGCGGACCCGATTCATGCTTCGGGTACTCCTTGTGGTCCACACCTTCTTCCTCTCCTTGTCCGCATCCCGTGGTGTCGACATGGTGTTGGAAGAGGCTTGGCCTCACCCATATCGAACTCTTCAGCAAGTCCTTGGTATACTTGCCCTGGTGCACAAACATCCCTTCTCGGATTGCTTAATTTGCAGTCCGAGAAGAAAGTCAGCTCGCCCATCATGCTCATCTCGAACTCCCTGCTCATAGTATCTGCAAACTTGGAACCAAAGCGTGAGAAGAACCACCGAAAATGATATCATCCACGTAAATCTGGACCAAGAGAGTGTCTTTGCCTGCTTGAGGAGAAAGTGCGTTTTATCCACACATCCCATTTTAAAACCCTTAGCAAGAAAAAAGGTTTTTAACCTATCATACCAGGCTCTAGGGGCTTGTTTCAAACCATATAAAGCTTTGTGGAGTTTGAAAACATGTTTGGAAACTTGGGTTTTTCAAAACCGGGGGGTTGTTCAACATAAACCTCTTCTTCTATGTAGCCGTTTAAGAAGGCGCTCTTGACATCCATTTGAAAAAGTTTGAAACCTTTGGATGTTGCAAAAGCCAAGAGTATGCTAATAGCCTCCAAATGAGCTACAGGAGCAAAAGTCTCCTCATAGTCTATCCCCTCCTTCTGACTATAACCCTTCACTACAAGCCTGACCTTGTTTCTAACAACGTGGCCATCCTCTCCTTGCTTGTTTTTGAAAACCCATTTTGTCCCAATAGGCTTACTGTCTAGAGGAGGTCGAACTAACACGTGTTAACACAGGATTTTCGCACTATGACAAGTGGGCCAGCACGACGCAGATTCGGAAGAAGTCGCCACCTAAGGGATTCTCGTATCGAACGCGGTCGGCTAATTCGATGTATTCGGCAAGGCTGTGAAAGCAACTAGTCAATGGCGAGCAGATTCGGCAACGTGACGCTGCGGTCGGCTACCTCAAGCCAAGTCGGTTTGCGTTAGAAGATGACAATATACGCCATGTCAAGAAGATTTTAGCGATGGGGATCTCGTCATTTTTTTTGCCTACCGGTTATTAAAGGAAGCTGGGAGCAAAAGGCATCATGTTTTTTGATAGTTTCCTAATTTTGTCACTGTAATCGTATCCTCTAGGACTCAAGAACACCAGGGTATAAATATAAACCCTGAGACTACTATAAAAGGGGTTCACAATCAATACCACCAACCCGGCCCCGTGCCGTCTCGCGTCCAAGAGTCGTGTTGTCGTCGTTCTTTCCGGAGGGGCCATCGATCCGTCGACCTCCGTAAGTTCCGACAACCTTGTTATCATGTCTAGTATCGTGCGGCGGATTTAGATATGGTGCAAGTAGTCTCGTACGTTAAGCTTAGTATCGTGCGGCGGATTTAAGCTTATGACGGGAGGTTTTTGCTTATGCCTTGTATCGTGCGGCGGATTGAGTCATGAGTAAAAATAGTTATCGGCTCTGTTAGATTTGGCAATCTGATAGATTCATTAAGTTACCTTGTGTTATATGTTTTGTTATGTTTATCTCATCATAACACTTTTGCCCAATCTAGATACCGTTCGGTTCGGCTTCATCTTTACAGATCTGCTCTGTGCTTTCACGTTTATTATTGAAAGGTCTTTTATGCAGTGGATCTATTGTTCGTAATAGCCGATCGGATCGTATCTGGATTGCCACGTGGTGAGGGTTCATGCATGTTAAGTGTGTTTGATCTATGACAAGGCTAGGTGTCGTGCGGCAGGCGCAGGCTTTAGATTAGCTTAGTCATGCTTAGTTTGTGTGTTCAATCTCCATGGATCCCAACTCGGTTGTACAATCGAGATTGGTTAAGCTTTAACTTATATCCAATACATCACGCAAGTACGATTTTTATGCAAACGTGTTCGGCAACCTGTTATTCACGTAACTCTGTTCATATTGCCGAATAATCTTTAAACCTGTTGACAGATAGCTTTCATAGCTATATGTCATCGTAAGTGGCTTCAGGGCCGTATATTTTGGAACTGTCTGGTCATACCCGACATGTTCCAGCTTTGTATTTAACAGTTTATCTCCCTTGTTAGTTGCAGGGCAAACTGACTGGCACGCACCGGACTTCCGAGCACCCGGGCCACGATTGAAGCCAGCTTCTCCGGCTTGCTGTGTGATTGGCACAGTGCGCCACTTTTGGTGCCAACACACTTTTTGGCACGCCCAGTGGGACCCCCTTTTTCCTGCGGCGGTGGTCGAAGTCACTGAAGCTGAGGCCAGCAACAAGGCGGGGCTCGTGCAGGTGCAGCTCACTGAACTACCCGACGAGTACAGGGAGCAGGTGGATGATGCTTGTGCCGAATTCCAGGCCAAGTGCCTAGAAGCCTTTTCCAAGAACAAAAGCGGAAAGGTTCGCCGTTTGCACGATCTGCCGAAGCCCGTCCAGCCCAACTCGAATGATCCCGGGGAAGCGGAGGCAGTGTTGAAAATGTCTCATATGATCAACGAAGCTGTCTCTGGTGCCATCGGTCGCATGCATGGGGCGTTTCTCAACACTTTCCGCACCATCATGATCGCCCAATTCGGCCCAAAGGCCGATGAGCTTATGGAGGCCGAGTTTGGCCCTATAGCAGGACCACATCTTTTCAATCTGCCGAATCACCTCAAGGGGGCGGGAGCTGCCGGTGAGGAGACCCCGCCTAAGGCTCAATCAAGCGGGATGACCATTCAAGAGAAGCACACGCCAGAGGGCCAGTTGCCGACCATGGGGCAGCTCACGTTCGGCACTAAGGGTCAGCCGCCAGAGTCAACACGCAGGATCTCCCCGCAAACCTATAGGCTCATAAAGGACTACTACGGGAACGGGTACCATGAGATGCTTGAGCCTCACAACATAGAGGGCTCCCCGCATCCAGGATATGGAAAGCCGACGGCCGAGAAAACCGCCGACTCTAATGTCAATGTCATGCTAGAGAAGATGGCGGATATGATGCAGCGCACTTTCAGCCTGAAGCCTAAGGGCATGTATGCTTACAGGTCTCCATTCACCGAATGGTTCCACCGTGTGGCTCTACCTCCCAGAGTCAAAGTGCCGACGGACCTGTCCAAGTTCTCCAGCTTAGACGACACCAGTACGGTAGAGCACATCAGTCGTTATCTGCTCCAGCTTGGGGAGGCCAATACCGAAGACGCCTTCAGGGTTCGGTACTTCCCGTCGTCACTCACTGGACCGGCATTCGCATGGTTCACGTCACTACCGTCGGGCTCTATTCTCTCTTGGGCGGACTTGGAACAAAAGTTCCATACGCACTTCTACACGGGCACCAAGGAGAAGAAACTGGTGGACATCATGTATGTACGCCAGAAGCCAAATGAGACACCGCAGGACTACCTGCGCAGATTCAGGGAAGTCAAGAGCCAGTGCTTCGGCATGCACCTGCCGGACGATCAGCTTCCACCATTGGCCGTGGCAGGCATGCTCCCGAGCATCAGAGACAAGCTATTCGGTTAGGAGTTTGAAGACTTGGGTCATCTCTCCCGCCGACTGAATGAGATGACTATCCAAGCGCAAGGCTTCCGGAGGGAAGGGCGTTTCCAGAAGGACAATGTCGCGGCACAGATGTATCAGGCTTTCCTGGACGAAGCCGATGACTATACCGACGCGGAAGATGAGGTGGCCGCTGCAGAGCTCAACTGGGACAAGGAGCCGACCCAAGCCAACAAGCAATGGCTGCGCCAGCAGAAGGGGGCATACGACTTCGACGTCACCAAAGCTGACAAGCTCTTCGAGTTCCTGGTTGCCGAAGGGAGAGTCAGGCTACCCCCGGATCACCCGATGCTGCGTCCCGGAGGAGTCAAAGACAAGAAGTACTGCGGTTTTCATAACACTAACACTCATTCTATTAATGATTGCCGTGTGTTCAGGACGAGAATCCAGAAAGCCATCTAGGACGGCCACATCAAGTTCAATGGCAAGATGAAGATCGACGCAAACCCCTTCTCCCAGAACGCCGTGTTCTTCTCAGTGAACATGGTAACCCCAGCGGATCCCAGAGGAAAGGGCAAAGTCAAAGTCCTCACCTCCGACAAGGCACGCGAATCTGGCGCAGTGGATCCCGATCGGCAAATCACTGGCGATGAGCTCCGGCGGCGCGCCCAAACCACGAATAGCCGATACGAGCACGGAGAGTCATCTTCCAGGCGCAGGCCTACCCACAGAGATCTCCTTAACAAATGGCGCCGGCAAAATGAGAAGGAGTAGAGGCGTCTCCAACGCGAAGAGCGAGAACTCGAAGAGGAATACCAGCGTGAAGACGATCACACGGGAGTGCACCGGTATCGTCTGGAGGAGAGGGCTTACCACAGAGAACAGGCCCATCGTTGGGAACAAGAACACCGCCAAGAGCGGGAGCAAGAGCACTGGGGCTGCCCGTTCTTTCGCCACTACTGGAACGAAGGCTTGAAACTGCCTGCCGTCAACAACTGCCCCGAATGCAGCGATCAGTACAGGGGGTATAGGCAGGATCGGGTCAACCGTCGTCCCGTTCACGAAAGGTTGGGAGCTCACATCCCGATGAGCGATCGGCGCCTGAAAACGGAAAGCCCGGGCCGGCAAGCCAAGAGATATGCCGATCGAGAGTGGGTGCACCACCATGACGACGGCGAGGAGGCACAGCCTCGCCCATATAGGTGGCAAAAGGGGCAGTGGTGCCCACCAGGACTCAGAAAAAGCCAGAAAAGGAGAGTGCAGCGCCTCCGGAACAGGGAGTTGGAAGAAGCAGCCGCCAATGGGAAGAAGCAAGAATGGCGCCCGAAGGAAAAACCAGGTGACGCTGACAAAGGCGCTGACGTGGCCATGACTTTCTTCCTTCCCCTGGAGTTCATGGCTCCTGCCGGCCGGGGGGCACAGGATGAGGTGTATTCGGATTCCGACGAGGCCGAGCACGACGAGCTCGCGGCACAGCTCATGTTGTCTCAGAAGGCAGCATTTGACAAGCCAGCCAAGCATCGGCATTTGAAGCCGATGTATGTCAAGGGGTACGTCAACGGGAAGCCGCTAACCAAGATGTTTGTTGACGGCGGCGCAGCAATCAACATCATGCCTTACGCCACGTTCAGAAAGCTGGGCATGAACGATGAAGACTTACTCAAAACGGACATGATACTCCGCGACTTTGCCGGCAATCCCTCCGACACTCGGGGTGCCGTGAACGTGGAACTGATGATTGGATCCAAGACGCTCATTACGACTTTCTTTGTCATTGATGGCAAGGGGGCATATAGCCTGCTTCTGGGCAGGGATTGGATCCACGCCAACTGCTGCATACCTTCAACCATGCATCAAATACTCATACAGTGGGTTGGAGATGACATCGAGATTGTCCAAGCTGACGACTCGGTGAGTGTTGCCACCATTGAGCCCACCTACTGGGAATTCGATGGGGTAGACTGCTTCTCCGATCGCGTGTGGGGAGAGGGTCCTGTCAACGTCTACGGCAGGGATCAACAGCCGATCCAAGCAATCGGCTCTCAAAGCTTCTTCTAGATGGACAACCCAACCGACAGCAGCGAGGGCAAACTGGGACGTGGTTTCACGTCGGCTGACAAGTTAGAGGAAGTGGATGTTGGTGATACGAGTAAGAAGAGGCCGATGTTCGTAAGTTCCAGTTTAGACCCTGATTTCAGAGTGCAGCTAGTAGATCTTCTAAAGGAGTTCAAAAACTGTTTTGCGTGGGACTACACAGAGATGCCCGGATTAGATCGGTCCATTGTTGAGCATAAGTTGCCGATCAAACATGGATACCGCCCATACAAACAACCTCCGCGCAGGATTTACAAGGAGGAGGTGTTGGCCGACGTGAAAAAGGAAGTGGAAAGATTACTAGAAGCTAACTTCATTCGGCTGTGTCGATATGCGGAATGGATCTCCAATATTGTCCCGGTGTACAAGAAAAATGGGAAGATGAGGGTCTGCATCGACTTCAGGAACCTCAACAAAGCCACTCCTATGGACGGTTATCCAATGCCGGTGGCCGATTTGCTAGTAGATGCTTCGGCCGGTTTTGAAATCATAAGCTTTATGGACGGCAACGCAGGTTACAACCAGATCTTCATGGCTGCAGAGGATGTGGCAAAGACCGCCTTCAGGTGCCCCGGCCATATAGGTTTGTTTGAATGGATGGTCATGACTTTTGGTTTGAAAAATGCTGGTGCCACTTACTAGCGAGCCATGAATTACATATTCCATGAGCTGATCGGCAAGATCGTAGAGATCTACATTGATGATGTGGTGATCAAATCCAGAAGCAAGGAAAGACACTTAGCCGATTTAAGGAAGACCTTGGAGTGCACGAGGAAACATGGTTTAAAGATGAATCCAACCAAGTGTGCATTTGGGGTGTCGGCTGGTGAGTTTCTGGGATTCCTGGTCCACAAAAAGGGGATCGAAGTCGGCAGGAAGAGCATGGAAGCAATTGATAAGGTAGTGCCGCCGACCAATCTCAAAGAACTTCAATCACTGCTCGGCAAAATCAACTTTGTCAGAAGGTTCATATCCAACTTGTCTGAGCGCGTGCTGCCATTTTCTCCACTATTGAAGCTCAAGAAAGATCAGGAGTTTGTGTGGGGTGACGTGCAACAAAAGGCTTTCGATGAGATCAAGGAGTACATGAAGGCACCACCAGTATTGGTTCCTCCACAACTCGACAAGCCTTTCAAGTTGTACGTGGCGGCCGACAACCTAACAATAGGGTCGGCCCTCATGCAGGAATTCGAAGGAAAAGAGAGAGTCATAGCCTATCTTAGCCGAAAGCTGCTGGACCCCGAAATGAGGTATTCAGCTACAGAAAAGTTGTGCTTGTGTGTTTTCTATTCCTGTACTAAGTTTCGGCACTATGTATTGAATGCCGAATGCGTGGTAGTATCAGAGTTTGATGTAATCAAGCACATGTTATCAATGCCGATTTTAAGTGGAAGGATCGGCAAATGGGTTTTGGCCCTTTCTGAATTTGATTTGCGTTTTGAATCGGCAAAGGCTGTTAAAGGCCAGATTATGGCTGATTTTGTCACTCACCACCGTGATCCTAATGCTAACATGGTAACCATTATCCCTTGGGCATTGTTTTTTGATGGATCCTCGTGCAGCAAAGGTGGTGGAGTCGGGATCGTGTTGATTTCTCCCAAGGGGGCACCCTTCAAGTACTCCATACCGATCGAGTACCCGGTGACTAATAATCAAGCAGAGTACGAAGCACTGCTCCGAGGGCTGTGGTTGCTTGTGGACATTAAGGCAGACGCCGTGGAGATCTTCGGTGACTCGGAATTGGTGATCAAGCAATTGACCGGCAAATACGAGTGCAAGAACGACACGCTGCAGGAATATCTCGAAGGTTGCCAAGAGCTCCTCAAACAGTTCCGGTCGGGAACCTTGCAACATATTCCTAGGGGGCAAAACGAAGAAGCAAACCAGTTGGCTCAGGCAGCATCCGGGTATAGGGAAAATCAAAACATTTTTGCACTTCAGGAAGAGCAAGCAACCCCAGAAGATGATCAAGCAGTCCCAGGTGATAATCAGGCAATTGAAGACTGGAGAGACAACATTGCCGATTACCTCAGGGACCCATCCAAGAAAGTCTCCCGAAAACTCAGGTACAAGGCTCTTAAGTTCACGCTCTTGGACAATCAATTGTACTACAAATCCATAGATGGGGTTTTGCTTAAATGCCTGAACCAAGACGGGGCTAGGAAACTGATGTATGAGGTGCACGAAGGCGTATGTGGTGCACACCAGTCGGCTCACCGTATGAGATGCTTAATCAGGAGGACTGGATATTTTTGGCCGACTATGCTCGAAGATTGCTTTGAGTACTACAGAGGTTGTCAGGATTGCCAGCGATTCGGCAATGTGCAAAGGGCCCCAGCATCGGCCATGAATCCGATCATTAAGCCTTGGCCTTTCAGAGGATGGGGCATTGATTTGATCGGCCAGATCCACCGTCCATCTAGCAAGGGACATAAGTTTGTTTTGTTAGCCACAGATTATTTCACTAAGTGGGTTGAAGCCATCCCATTGAAGAAGGTGACATCAGAGAATATGGTATCCTTCGTCAGGGAGCACATCATTTACCGATTCGGCATTCCCCAGTCCATCACTACCGATCAGGGAACTCAGTTCACTTCCTCGGAGTTTCGTGACTTTGCCGAAGGGATGGGGGTTAAACTCTATAATTCTTCCCCTTATTATGCACAGGCCAATGGGCAGGTAGAAGCTTCTAACAAAATCATGATTAAGATTATTCAGAAGAACATCGAAGAAAAACCTAAAAGGTGGCACTTGGTACTCAATGAAGCTTTGTGGGCTTACCGAATGGCTTGTCATGGGTCGACTCAGACGTTGCCATACGAGTTGGTCTACGGGCATCACGCAGTGCTACCATGGGAGTTGCAATCGGGATCAAGACGAATTACATTGCAGAGCGACCTAGCTAAAGAAGATTATAAAGATTTGATGATGGATGAGCTAGAGGATTTGCATTTGATTCGTCTCAAAGCCTTGGAAAGTATTGAAAGGAACAAGATACGCGTTGCCAAGTTCTACAACTCGAAAGTGAGAGAAAAAGGATTCGAAGAAGGAGACTTAGTTTGGAAAATTATCTTGTCAATCGGTACCAAAGACAAGGTATTCGGCAAATGGTCCCCTAACTGGGAAGGGCCTTTTCGAATTCTGAGACGTGCTCCGGGTAATGCGTACATTCTGAAAACCCTCCAAGGAGAAGAGTTTACTAGGGCAATTAATGGACGTTATCTAAAGAGATTTCATCCTAGCGTGGAGGTTGGTGCATAACGGAATCAAGGACTAGCGGGCACCAACGGCCGATACAAGGTTGTATCGCCCTTAGCACAAAAAATGGCCGATCGGTTCTATCGCCCTTAGAGCAAAAAACAGCCGGCACGGCATGTGTCGCCTCTAGCGCAAAAAACGCAGAAATACAGGGCCAAGTGCACGGTGCTATGCAATCGGCTAGATAAATCAAACACTCAAGAAGCACAGAATGGGAGAACGGATTGCATACTTCGGGTGAATGAAGTATCAGGAGAATGGACAAAACATACTATGCTCGATCTGTTACAGAAATTATCAATTCACTCATTCAAAAGCTGGTTGATCGTCTTTATGGCTTCTGATCTAATTCGGCTGACGGCATCTAATACTTGTTGATCTTCATCTGCGGAGTTTTGGATCTTGGAGAGTCTGATCTTGATTTGCTGATCTTCTTTGAGGATTGAAGTTACCTTCAGTGAAGCTGTCCTTATGTTCCTCGGCAGATCAGCCATGCGAGCTTTGTGAGATTGGATTTTAGTGTTAAGATCAGCTAACTGAGCTTCCAGCTTGCTTTTCTTTTCCTCCATTACTTTCAGTTCGGACTCCAAGGTTTCCAGGTAAGTTTTTGCAATCTGGATATCAGAATGCAGGTTCTTTACTTCCTGTTTCTTGGAAGACCTACTATGCTGCAGGGCAGTTTTGGATGATATGTTTTTGATTGCTCTCTTCACTGAGCTGAAGAAATCATCAAGACAAGCTGCAGATTCTAGATGAGCTAAAGAAGCAGGGGGAATGTCTTCATCAATGAGCTCCAGAGTGTCCCTTATCTGATCTGCGTTTTGAACCAAGTCGATGATATCTTTATTCAGAAAATTGGTTATTTCTTTCAACCGGACCTGGTTCTCCTTTGATAGGGTCTGTCGGGAGGTACTCTCTTCACCTCTCTCGGTGATGTAGTCTTCGGTAGGAAAGGAATAACTTGTATTCGGCTCTTTGGTGTTTTTCTGGAGAAGAAAGAGGAAGAGTTGGCCGAGTAGATGTTTTTGGTAAAATGCAGAAAAGAAGAGGAGCTTTACCTGTTGAGTTGATTGATCATTGGAAGGTGCTACGCCTTGACTCACTTGAGGACTCTGTTGAGATTCCGGAGGGGAACTTGGAATGCGATCGGGGGGTGACTCTGTTCCTAGTGCTTTTAAAATGGTATCTGTTTCAGGTAGAGAATGTGGGCATATAGTAGCAGAGCGAAGAATAACTAAAATATAGTACCTATGGTCCGGTCAACATCTTCATTCCTTGAAACATCAGGAGATTTTTGATTCTCATCTTCACCTGGAACATTCCTTACGGGGGTCTCAGAGGATGTTTCGACAGTTGTTGAGATATTACTGGGTTTCAGAATTTCAACCTGTGGCTAAAATGAATAATAAAACAGAGGTTTGGTCAGATTCATTGCCACGTGAGATTAATTGGCGCTGAGTGAAAGCTCATACCTCGGAGGATGGTTTCGCTCTTTTAGTCCTTGTTTTCTTAGATGAAGAAACAATTTCAGATGCTTTCCTCTTGCCTTTTCCTTCTGGGAACATGATAGTAGAGGTTGCAGGGATCTTCATAAAGCTGGCCAGATTTGGAGCGTTAAATCCAAGGGTAGGATTCGGCCCAGCCTGATAATATTTGGGCACTTTGGCAGGAGGTATAGGCTCGGGATCCTGTATATGACCGAATGTTAAAGACTGATTGGATTCAGAAACAGAGAATGACAGGAGTAATGAAATTACCTCACTATCAGAGGCGAAGTCAGACTGTAAATTCTGACATAAAGGATGGATTGGCACGTTGAAAATATGAGTATGCCATTCTCCCCACCAGGAAATGAAGAAGGAGTGAGGTGCATCTATTATACCAAATGGAGATGGCTTGTATGTTGGCAGCTCCCATCCAAGTTCAAAAACTTTTTTGGCCATTATACCTTCTGTGATGATTTCCCTGGGCCTTATTACTGTTGAAAAGGAGAATCTAGGGGGCAACTGGTCGCATCCTAGTTGTCTGGCTGCTGTGTTTGGGTAATAAAATTCATAGGTAGATTGTACCAGTCTTCCGTGATGGAATTCGGCTGGCAGGGCGCAGGGCTTAATAAAGGAATTGAAGATATCTATAGATGTTTGATCCACACAGCCGAATTCGTAATTAAACTTACAAGGGAAGGTCAAGTTCTCATTCTCCCTGTAAGGAAACCAAAGCACGTTGCTAAAACCTTTGAAGAATAGTTTGAAGAGATGACCAGTGTCCATGTCAATGTTGATGGATGATGCTGCTTCTCCGTAAGTTTGGCAGGCTTTAACTCTTGCTGATTGGCCTTCGGCGTAATTGACTGAAGGGAAACTCAAGTTAAGCAAACTCACGGATACTATCTGGTGCATATATAGTTGAAGCCACATTTGGACCAACCACCAAGGGCCGTTGACACAAGCGACCTCTCTACCTGTGTGCATCTGGATAGTAATTTGATGCATCATGTGATAAACGGACCCCAGGAGGTATTTGCCTAGTGGAATTTGAGTGCCTGCCGATAAATCCTCGGCCATCATCATATGGTTTAGAGTAGGTTCATTGGATTTTCCGCAGAAAATAAATCTGCATAGCCACATGTTCATAAAAGCTTTCGATTCTTTGTCAGAAACAGTATTGGATGACTCCATATAGGTCTGAATGTATTTGGCCCATCCGCATCCGGAGCTGACGGCTCTTTGACTGCTCTTGTTCTTGTATTTATATGGATATACCGGTAAGGTTGTATTCAGACCCGTCATCATGAAGATATCGGCCAAGGTGATGGTCATCATGCCATGGCCAAAAATAAATGCATTAATAGCATTGGACCAGAAATGAGATACCGCTATCAGAAGGGAGTCATTTCTAGGCATTTCTGATAAAGATAATTCTAGGCAATGACCAATGTCCTGGTTTTCCCAGTGGTTGCTTCTCTTTTCAAGTATCCTCCGATACCAATTCCGCCATCCGACAATTGAGGGAAAGGGCCAGTTCTTGAAGGTGTTTGGCCAGTAATTCCGGACTTGAAGGGAATTCTTTCAGTTTCTTTCTCGATAATGTCCGCCGGATTGGGATTTCCCATTGGACCAAGAAGATAAGAGTCGGGATTGGCAGCGTAAGGAATCAGAATTTGGTTCTCATATTCCTTCAGAAAATAGCGAAAAGGGAGAAGGAATGAGTCGAGGAGAAGGCTGAGGGGAAATTGATAAGTAAATGAAGTTTACCTCTGGAATCTTGTCTTGAGTCGCCATCAGAAGCTTGAGGTAAAGGTCGGCTGCGCAAAAAATTTTGGGATTCTCGGATGGCGGCTGCAGTACTAGAGCGCGGAAACCTAGAGGAAAGAGGACTTGTGGTCAATTTCAGAACAAATGCCTTTGTTTAGAAGTTGAGGGGGCATGTGTTAACACAGGATTTTCGCACTATGACAAGTGGGCCAGCACGACGCAGATTCGGAAGAAGTCGCCACCTAAGGGATTCGGCAGATAGCGAACGCGGTCGGCTAATTCGATGTATTCGGCAAGGCTGTGAAAGCAACTAGTGAATGGCGAGCAGATTCGGCAACGTGACGCTGCGGTCGGCTACCTCAAGCCAAGTCGGTTTGCGTTAGAAGATGACAAATACGACATGTCAAGAAGATTTAGCGATGGGGATCTCGTCATTTTAGTGCATACCGGTTATTAAAGGAAGCTTGGAGCAAAAGGCATCATGTTTTTGATAGTTTCCTAATTTTGTCACTGTAATCGTATCCTTCTAGGACTCAGAGAACACCAGGGTATAAATATAAACCCTAAGACTATTGTAAAAGGGGTTCACAATCAATACAACCAACCCGGCCCCGTGCCGTCTTCGAGTCCAAGTCGTGTCGTCGTGTTCTTTGAGAGGGGCCATCGATCCGTCGACCTCCGTAAGTTCCGGCAACCTTGTTATCATGTCTAGTATCGTGCGGCGGATTTAGATATGGTGCAAGTAGTCTCGTACGTTAAGCTTAGTATCGTGCGGCGGATTTAAGCTTATGACGGGAGGTTTTTGCTTATGCCTTGTATCGTGCGGCGGATTGAGTCATGAGTAAAAATAGTTATCGGCTCTGTTAGATTTGGCAATCTGATAGATTCATTAAGTTACCTTGTGTTATATGTTTTGTTATGTTTATCTCATCATAACACTTTTGCCTAATCTAGATACCGTTCGGTTCGGCTTCATCTTTACAGATCTGCTCTGTTCTTTCAGTTTATTATTGAAAGGTCTTTTATGGAGTGGATCTATTGTTCGTAATAGCCGATCGGATCGTATCTGGATTGCCACGTGGTGAGGGTTCATGCATGTTAAGTGTGTTTGATCTATGACAAGGCTAGGTGTCGTGCGGCAGGCGCAGGCTTTAGATTAGCTTAGTCATGCTTAGTTTGTATGTTCAATCTCCATGGATCCCAACTCGGTTGTACAATCGAGATTGGTTAAGCTTTAACTTATATCCAATACATCACGCAAGTACGATTTTTATGCAAACGTGTTCGGCAACCTGTTATTCACGTAACTCTGTTCATATTGCCGAATAATCTTTAAACCTGTTGACAGATAGCTTTCATAGCTATATGTCGTCGTAAGTGGCTTCAGGGCCATATATTTTGGAACTGTCTGGTCATACCCGACATGTTCCAGCTTTGTATTTAACAGTTTATCTCCCTTGTTAGTTGCAGGGCAAACTGACTGGCACGCACCGGACTTCCGAGCACCCAGGCCACGATTGAAGCCAGCTTCTCCGGCTTGCTGTGTGATTGGCACAGTGCACCACTTTTGGTGCCAACAACACGCAAACCCGATTTCGCTCAAAGTTCTCTAACTCCTCATGCATGGCATTGACCCAATCCGGATCCGTCAAGGCGTGTCTAACATCTCGGGGCTCAAAATCAGCAACAAAAGCAGAATGAGCAAAGTGAGAGATTTGTGACCTGGACCGAGTGACACGTTAGTCGATGTTGCCGATCATCTGCTAAGGGGGGTGTTGGCGCTGGATGTGTCGTGGCGCCTCTCGTGCAGTCGTGATCTCCCCCTCAACAGCAGCTGGTGCCTCCCCGGGTACAAATGGTACCGCACGGGGTGGCGGATCCCACGGCCCCCATGAAGAAGACGTGTCGGGGCCGTGAGTCGTAGTAGAAGCCGCTCCTTGCAGCACAACAGGTGGAGGGGGTGCTGGTTCATCCATACCTTCAGCACCCTTGTCCTCGTCATCAAAAATAGGCTCACCAACCTCATGATCACCTGCACGCTCAAAACGAGAAGAAGGACAAACCATGGTCTCATCGAAGGTGACATCAGATGTGTCCATGACTCGGTTAGTGTCAAGGTTAAGTACATGATAAGCACGAGTATGAGCGCCATAACCCAAAAACACACCGTCAAAAGAACGAGACTCAAATTTGTCCAAGTTGCCTTTCTTCAATATAAAGCAGTGACAACCAAAAACTCTAAAATAACTTACCTTGGGCTGTCTCCCAAATCGAAACTCATAAGAAGTCTTTTTCAAGAAAGCTCGGAGAAAAATGCGATTGGAAATATAGCATGCAGTGTTCATAGCTTCGGCCCAATATCGCCTAGGAGTCCTATGCTCATCGAGCATCGTCCTAGCCATCTCTACAAGGGTCCGATTTTTCCTCTCTACAACACCATTCCGTGGCGGTGTGTAAGGGGAAGAAAACTGATGCTCTAAACCCAAAGAGTTACAAAACTTCTCAAAATCCAAATTTTTGAATTCGGAACCATTATCACTCCTAATAGCTCGCATCGAGTTCAAAGGGAACTCGTTCTGAAGACGCAAAATCAGATTGCGAGCAAAAGAGAAGGTCTCGGTCTTCTCATCTAAAAAGAAGACCCACGAATATCTCGAAAAGTCATCAACAACAACAAGCACATACCACTTCCCCCCAACCGAGCTCACCCGAGCCGGACCAACAAGGTCCATGTGCAAAAGCTCTCCAGGGTGCTTGGTCATGACCTAAGTCACTGGATGGTGGGGAGCGGCAACCATCTTCCCATGTCTACAAGAGTGGCAAACAAGATCCTTCTCCATATGCAACTTGGGCAATCCTCGGATTAGGCCAAGTGAACTAAGCCTTGTAAGCAAGTCGAAGCTCAAATTTCCAAGTCTCCTATGCCACTTTCAAAGATCAGAAGAAGAAGGTCCAACCACAAGACAACGAGAAGTTCCAAAGGACTCCGAGAAATTCACACGAAAGACTTTTCCAAAGGGCGAAATCAAACACACAAGATTGCCCTGAGGATCCAAAATACGACTGAGATTCGCTTTAAAACGAATCTCATAGTCATCATCGAAAAGTTGCAAAACAGAAAGAAGGTTAAAATGCAAGTTAGAAACAAGAGCAACATCACGCAACACAAAGTGCTCATTAACTCGCACAGACCCACGAGACAAAACCTTACCTTTGCTATTGTCGCCGAAGGTGATAAACTCCTTCCCGGCGACCCGACTAAGACTGGAGAACCACTTGGCGTTTCCGGTCATGTGTCTCGAGCAACCGGAATCCACCAACCAAACGTTCTCCAATCATTTTACCTACATCAATAAAAAGACATAGGGTGAGCATACGGTCCAACACTGGGGTTAGTGGGGTAAGGGGAAAACCAGTGTTGGGCCGACTGCTCAAAAGAACGGTTAGCAGAAAAACCATTCCTAGCACGTCTATGAGAAGAGCAATCACCACGCTGAGAAAAACGTGGTCCGCTGCGGAAAGAGCGCTCACCGCGATACTCAAAACGCGGTGGGGGAAAGCGCTCAACTACAAAGCCACCGCCACGGGGTCCATAGCCCACAACTGCAGGCTCCCGCCAGGCACATCCTCTCCTCTACTGCCTAGGCCTAGGAACTTGAGGTTCTGGACCTCTGGGCCTAGCAGCTCTCCTCTGAACATTCGGCACATGTACATCATGGAAAGGGTGGTACATGTCCGGGTTGTTCATCTCCCTAGCACGGCGCGCCTCTCTCTTGCGCCGAAAGCAGAACTCACTCAAGTGTCCATCTCTCCCACAATGCTCACAATGGTACCTCACCGCTCTCAAAGGGGGTTGTTGGTACACACGGTTGTGGGTGTGGATCACTTTGCCCTTCTGTGGTATAAGCTCCTCCTGGATGGGTGGCATGGTGTCCAGCTTGTTCTTGAGGTGGTTTGGTTTTGGAGCCCATGATTGTTTCTTAGGTGGAGCTCTTGGAGGTTCAACAAAGACCCCATCCTTGGTGTTAGGCTTGAGAGGCTCTTTGGGTGGAAACTTGGTAAGTTTGGGAGTAGTGGTGGAGTTGGGCTTCTCACTCGGGTTCAAACCACTCGACTCTCCAATCTTCCCAAAAGCTAAAACACCAACGCCCGGAGCAAAGCCTACACTAGGACCTCCAGCAGCTCGCTTGAATTGGGAGATCATCATCCCAAGCTGTGGCTCACCACAAGACACCCATGACAAGATGGTCCGAAGGTATGTGTTTTCCTCCTCGGTTTGCATCTTGTCATGCTTCACATTGGCTATCTCCATCTCCAAACCCTCCCAAAGAACACACCTAGCCACACAAGTGCTACCTGAGTTGGCCTCTTCTAGAGACACAATCTTGGCATTCTTCTCTGCTAACTCATATTGCAAGACAGGACAAGTCTTGCATGCACTGAACAGCGAGGGTCTAGCCTTCAGCTCATCCACCTCTCCTACCAACGCAACATACTTACCTCTCAAAGTAAGAAGGTCAGTCATGTGCGTGGTGCACATCTCGCACTCGGCCTCCTCAGAAACAACCACGGTGGACTTGGCAAACTCAAGCTCCTTCACCGTGTCCTCCCACTTCTGCCTAAACTCCTTGCGCTCTCTACCAGCACGCCTAAGCAACTTATCCTGACCAAGCAAGGCGGCAGTAAGCTTCTCGACCTTAGCAGAAAGCTCGTCGTGGGTGAGAGATACCTGGGAGGTGTCGTCGTCGTCGTCGTCGTTCCGAGGGGAGTCCTCCAGCTTGCCGTCGACCTCATCACCAAGGGCCATGGTGCAGAAGCCATCGTCGTCGGCGAAGAAGCAGAGACCATTCAGCTTGTCCTCGATCCTCTTCTTCTTCTCGGACTCGTCATTGCTTGAGCAAGGGGAGTCATCATCCGAGCCGTTGACATCGCCGAGCGTGGCGAAGAACGCACGCTGCTCAGCCTGGGCCTTCTCCAAGTACTTCTTCTTGATGTACTCCTTGTCGAAGCCGCCCCTCCGCTTGTGCCTCGCGGGGACGTACTTCTCCTTGCGCTTGCCGGAGTCATACTTGTGCCCATGATCGCCCTTCCCAGATGTGTTCTTCTTCTTGGGATAGTTGGCGATGAAGTGGTCGGGGTCGCCGCACTCGAAACAGCCCGAGCGTCCTCCTCCGCAGCGACGGTTCATGCGGTTGTTGTGGAACCGCGAGAACCGGTTGGCGAGCATCGCCAACTCGTCATCCCCCAAAGACTCCAGCTGGTCCTCTGTGACAGAAAAGAGTGAAGAGAATGCAAATCCTCCAGAGGGGTTAGCAGAAGAGCCAGAAACCAAAGCCATAGTCGGGCCAGAAGGATTTTCATAAGAAGCCCTCGACATGGCATCAATCTCACTAGACTTGAGCTTGCTAAAGAGCTCGTCGCAAGTGAGGGTCTCATAGTTAGACGATTCGATGATCGCCTGGACCTTTGAGTCCCACACCGACCGATCAAGAGTGTGCAAAAGCTTCAAAGCCCTCTCATGATCGTCAAAAGGCAACAGCTCCTTGTTCGCTCTCATCTTGTTGACAATGACCTGAAAGCGAGCGAATAAACTCTCTATGCTCTCGCCAGGCATATGTCGAAAGTTCTCATACTCCCGCT
The DNA here is from genome assembly GCA_009763385.1 of Coix lacryma-jobi var. lacryma-jobi. Lineage (NCBI taxonomy): Eukaryota > Viridiplantae > Streptophyta > Magnoliopsida > Poales > Poaceae > Coix > Coix lacryma-jobi. Next base: position 102,808,092 of record CM019828.1, on the reverse strand, counting down.
TGTGCGACTCATAGAGACAGGATTTGACTTGAGTGGTTCCCTCATGGAAGCGCATGAGGGTCGCCCAAATCTCACGAGCTGTGGGGAGGTGAGAAACGCGATCAAACTCGGACATGCTTAAACAGGAGAAAAGAGCGTTACGTGCTCGGCTATTGGCTTCGTGCTCATCGATCTGAAGCTGAGAGACACAAGCAGCCAAGACAACGTAATCGGCCTTGTTGCAAATCTCCCAAACGGAAGAGCCCATGCTCTGGAGATAGGCCGACATGCGTATCTTCCAATACGCATAGTTCGTCCCATCAAAGAACGGTGGTTTGCCCACGCCGCGATCCATGTCGCCTTCTGTGGATCTGGAACCAGCTAAGGTGGAAGATCCTTAACCCGCTCTGATACCAATTGAAGGACCGAAAGTGCAACAAGAAAGCGACCAGAGGGGGGTGAATGGGAGCTCAAATTTTCCTTTCGGAAGCTTGTCACCACTGTCCCGAGAATCAACCCCAAGAGCAAACCCTAGAGCTTGCAAGTGTCCATGACCCTAGATGTAGGGTGGATGCCTCCCAGAAGCACAGCGGGACACTATATAACCCTAGAAAGTCAACGCAAAAGACGGAAACAAAATCCGTCAACGAACCAACAAACCGCGGACGAAACAGCACAGAATACACTGGACCGGACTCTGCCCTGCGTCCGGTCAACTCAAAACGGATTTCGGAGCTTACTGTTTCTGACCGGACTCACAAGCGAGGAGCGTCCGGTCGAGAGCAGTGCGTTCGGTCAGTAGAAGACAACCGCAATGAATAGTAAAAGGAGCGAGTCTGGTCAATTGCAAGAACCAGCGTCCGGTCAGCTATAGGAAAACTCCGCGTGGCATTCAACCACCGGACGCATGAGGCAGCGTCCGGTCAGTTCGACAGCAGCGTCCGGTCACCCCGTGGCAGCACTGTTCATTCACCGATTCGACTCGATCTCACCCAAAACAAATCCTCTAGGGATCAAACTTGGTGAGAGGAGTCACAAGGAGGATAGTGAGCTATCTCTAAGAGATCATGGCTCGAACCTATCTCCTAATCGATGAATCGAAGAATTTCGGGGGAAAGGGGAGAAACTTGACCCGAAACAAAAATTGATCGATCTCCTAGACCATGAGGTTAGAGATGAATTCCTTCGGTGGAAAGAAGTGCCTCACGACCTAGGACAACTTTGTTCAAACGGATTTGCAAAAGATGAACCGAGCAAAGAGATCGAGCGACGGGAAAACATGGAGAAAAGGGATGCCGCGAAGAACACAAACAAAACGCGAATCACAATCACCAAATTGCAACCGTGTGGCTACCACACGCTACAACAGTGAGGTTACGGCCTCACTTCCTCAAAATCTCCAGTACACAGAGGTATGGTTCTCTGCGGATCTCAGCTAGCTACAGCAGGGGATTGGGAGAGCAGGAAACCCTAGAAGCAAAGAGCAAATGACTGAGATAGATGGGGAGGTGGGTGTCTCCCCTAACTATTCCTAATTCCCACTCTACCCCTAACTACTTACAGAGCGAACCAGCTAAACCCTAAGGTTATTCTGGACCAACTCGATGGTAGGTGGATCCGACGGCCACGCCCGCACAACTGGTAGCGTTGCCTCGACACAACCTCACCGATTGCCGCCACGTGCCGCCACCGCTCTGCGTCCTTTTCACGAACTCCGCCCCCGGTTTTGTGGCCGAAACCGGGAAACCTGGCCTTCACGTCCACCCCCAGTTTTGAGGCCCAAACCGGGAAACCAGCCCACTGAAGCCTGAGTTTTGTGGCCCAAACTCAGCAAACCCGCAGCACCCAGGTTTTGAGGCCCAAACCTAGAAACCGTCCTCAGCCCGAGTTTTGTGGCCAAACTCGGAAACCATCCGCGCCCAGGTTTTGAGGCCCAAACCTGGAAACCGTCCAACCGATGGTTTTTCTCTGGCTCTACCACCAAACCGAAGCTGTAGAAGGGATGCACCGGCCGTGCACCCCATCCACTGACATGTGTCCCCAGGTCCTCGACCTAGGCAACACCGTGCCTGCAAGTCTCCGCTCATCGCTGTCCCAGGCTGCCAGCCACCACAGCTGATCCTCGAGCCACCGGTCCCTCAGTCCAAGCCTCACGTCTGCCCTTCGCCACTCTCGGTCCATCGGCACGGCACGTCTCTACTTGACCTTCACCTTGCCTCTGATCACTGTATCCGTGCTCGACACCTGCACAACACAAGCCAAAGAACATGCGCATTATCCCAGTTGACAATCACTCATCACTCAGAGTCTCGGCATACACCCATGTATCCGCAATTTCAAGTATTACTTTATTCTACTTATCAGTATTGAGTGGTATACTTGATTCATTGCTTGAGTGCCTGGCTATATTACAGTTCAATTCACTTATCCATAGTAGTTAATCTCTAGTGAGCTTAGTGTTTGATCTTTGCCAATAGGTTGCTTAGTTAGTTTAGTGTTTATCTTATTAAGTCAAGTATTTGCTCTGACGTCCGCAAGGGTGTCTTTATTCAAAGCTAGGGTAGAGATAGTTAGAATATAGTTAAGCGTGGTGCTTAGTTATGGACTTACCTTCAGATACGACTGGACCCCCGGATAGTTGAACGCAAGCAGGTGGTGACAGCCCTGTGCGCCTTGAATTCCACCACGTAGTTGGCCCAGTTTAACAGTAAGGCTCGTTGTGCTAGCGTTCAACCTAAGTCAGTGGTAAAGGATAGTACGCCTCGATACTTGATAAGATAGGAATAAAACTTTACTTAACTTGGTTGCTTAATTGACATTTGCCTGTCTTGCTTCGTAACTATCTTGCTTCATAGTTATCCTGCTTCGTGGTTATCTAGGAGTAGTTATTAGTTAGTAGTTAGTTATCCTTAGCTATCCCAATCAATCTATCTATCTAGTTATCCACCTTACCTTAGCATCCATTTCATCCCTACCTATCCACCCATATATTCTTTCTAGCCTTTCATCCCCTCTCTTCCCTTCTCTCCTTCTCCCTTTTCTCTTTTCTTCAACTCCCATCCCCTCCTTGACTCGACTCATACACCACCCTAGCCTTCCCTTGGGATCAAATAAATCGACACCTGGTACTCCCAGGCGAAGTGCTACTACGATAGTTCTGTGCGCTTGCAGAATCTCCTCTTGGTAGATTGCAACCTCTCTAGCTAGCTCCTACTAGTGTCGGGATTGACAACCCCATTTGACATTAGTAGATAGCTGCTTTAGCTTCACTCCTTTAGGTATAGTGACCGGACTTGGTACAAGCACTTCTGACGCTGTTGCCAGGAATAGATTTCATAGTCTACTCCTAGTAACAACGTTAGCATGTGTCAACAAGCATTTCTGGGCCGTTACCGGGATAGTCGCCTAGCTCTATCTTTAGTGAAGCTAAGAACTACCAACAAGCATTTTTGGCGCCGTTGCCGGGGAAGGCATTCGGTGTATCGGTTGAGTCCGTGTCGAATTTATCTTCGCTTAAGCTCCCGCTTAGCGAATCCCATCTTTCCCCATTCTTTCTTTCCTTAGTACTTCTTATCTTTTTCCTTCATCTTCTTCAACTTCTTTCTTTCTTATCTCGTTCTATCTTCACGATGGCCAAGAATACCATTCGTGAGTTTTCTGCTCCTTCTGCCGCTAATGTAGCGATAGGACCAGACATGATCGATGCCAACCTCAATTTTGAGTTAAAACCGGCTCTGATCACGATGGTCCAAGCTAGCCCGTTCTATGGCAAAGCTCATGAGGATGCCAATGCTCACCTCCAACAATTTTCGGAGATTTGCGGCACCTTCACCATTAAGGGGATAGCACAAGAAGCCATCCGTCTTCGTCTCTTTCCTTTCTCTTTGCTAGGAAAAGCGAAGCAATGGTTCTATACCAGTCGCAAACCTGTAGACACATGGGACAAATGTTCCAATGCTTTTCTCGCCAAATTCTTTCCGATGGGCAAGACTAATGCTCTTCGCAACAAAATCTCCAGCTTTACGCAACAAGCCGAGGAATCTATTCCCGAGGCTTGGGAGAGGTTGCAAGAGTATGTCGCTGCTTGTCCGCACCATGGTATGGAGGACTGGCTCTTGATCCAGAACTTCTACCATGGCCTAACCCCTCTCTCTAGAAGCCATTTGGATGCCGCCGCCGGCGGTGCATTCTTTTCTCTGAATGTTGCAGATGCTAAGGCTCTCATAGAGAAGATGGTGTCGAACCAAGGATGGAATGACGAGAGACTGCAGCCCCATACGCGAGGTATGCATTCCCTTAAGGAGGCCGACATGATCGTGGCCAAGATGGACCTGCTGGCAAAGAAGCTGGACAACTGTGAGAAGATGAACCAACAAGAGAGTGCCCAGTCTCTAGAATCCTACATGACTTGTGAAATCTGTGGAGAAACCGGACATTCTGGGAACCACTGCCTTGAGTTACATGAAGATTTGAACTTCATCAACAACAACGATTTCCGCCAACAAAATCAAGGATGGAATCAACACTCCAATTCTCAAGGTAACAATTCATTCCCCTGCTCTAATTTTCAGAATTCTGAAAGTCTCTCATTCTTGAAAAAATTAGTTTACTCATAAAGTAGAATTACTGATTTCTTGAATAAGAGATTAATGTCGAATGATAAAATTCTTGAGAATATAAATGCTAAATTGGAAGATTTCTCATCTGCTCTGAATCAACTTAGCTTTAATAAGATTTTAGAAACCCAATTAGCTCAACTTGCTGCTATCATACCATCTTTTGAATCTGGCAAAATTCCTGCTAAACCTGACATGGAAAATGCAAACATGGTTGAAATAAAATATTTTAACTATTATGAAGATCAAACCATGACTGTTAAAAAGGGTGATCCTGGTAGTCCCATAATTAGATGCTCAATCTTTGGTGAAGTATTTAAAAATGCCATGTGTGATTTAGGATCGAGTGTGAACATTCTATCTAAAGACTTTTATGACAACTCATTCTTTCCACCCATGTCATCCACATCTGCCTATGTTGTGCTAGCTGATGAGTCCACTTGCTATGTAGAAGGAATAGTTAATGGCTTACCTGTTCATATTAGAGGTTCATATGTTCCTGCTGATTTCATAATACTAGATATGGGAAATAGGAAAGATGTGCCTCTAATCTTAGGTAGACCCTTCTTGAATACTGTTGATGCTTGCATATATGTGGGAAGTGCTAAAATGCAAATGACATCAGGAGGGAGGAAGGAAATATTCTCTTTCTCCCGTGGTCCCGCATATGCCGCTAACATGCAGGATACAAAGCCCGTTCATACCAAGAAGAGGCGCCGAAGAACAAGGTGGAACAGAAAGAAAGAACCACCTCCTGAGTTGTGTAATTCACATAACAAAGGAGAGGTGCCAAAAGAAGAAGAACCCGATGGAGTACTAAGAGAAGAAGTGCCCAAGGAAGAAGATCCACCCGATAAGGATGAAACTCCATGGACCAAAGGTATGGTTTTACTTTTAATTTTTCCCTTCAATTTCCCCTTTTTCAAATAAATAACATATGTCATGCATGTAACTAAAAAAATATCACCAGTTATCATTAGTTATATGCATATGTATATGTTAACTTAGTTAGAAGAATAAAATATCATAATAGGATAGTTTCCCTTTTCACAACATTAGATAGTTTCCCTTTTAAGAAAATGAGAACAAGAGCTCCGACCGAGAAAGAAGAAGGCCCTTCACCAAGCAAGAAGCCAGCTTGGGGGAGACTCCCGCTCCAATAAGGGATGTCTCAAGCCTACACTCTTTACATTCGGTTCTTAAATTCTATATCTTTTGAATGCTATATGCCTGCCTAAGTAACCATTCCATGAATAATATTGATAAAATCTGCTTAAACAAGTTGAAACCTGAATAAGATTTGAAATATGTCATGCAAATGCTATTTTTATGGCTTGAATAACTGGTCTTATCTAAGTTGTAGCTTTTGTGGGTTGCACATGCTTTAACTGAAATCATGCTTAGTGAATAAAGTTGGTAAGAAATGGAGTAATTCTATAAACTTGCTAAAGTGAAATTAGGACCTAATCTGGAGGATTTCTTTTAAAAAAAATTATGAAAACCTTGCTAAAAGTTCCTCCTGGATTTTTTCCCATCCCACCACCAACCAAATATTTGTTAGTCATTAGTCAAAACCACAAAGAGCTTTGTTTGTGTTGAGCTTTGTTAGACCTCATTGATCTTAGTAGAGAAGCTTATCATATATTTTGAATCAAGATTCACACACACCCACCATAAATTGCCTACTCTCCACTTTGGAAGTTTGCAACCACCAAATAAATTTCTTATTCTCTACACCGGAGATATGCAAAACCCTGCCAAACATCCCATTGCTAGCCTTATGCTTATTCCTACACTGGGAATAAGCATTTCTCCCTCTTCCCCCTTTTTCATTTCTGAAATCCTTTCCTATAGATATCTGGGGAAATCTAGAGCCAAGAAAGAGAGATATCCAAAAAAAAGAGCAAAGTAGCTCAAGAAAGGACTATGTCCTAAGAAAATAAGTGAGCAAAGTAGCTCAAGAGAGGACTATGTCCTACGAAAAATGTGAGGACACATCTTTTTGTCTACTCACTATATACCAAAAAAAAAGAGAGAGAATTATCATTAGCTCTAGACCCTAGAAATTAGCTAGGAAGGATTATGAAATATCTCTCTATACACTTCCACATAACCACACATGCACATCTTGATCAATTTTTATGATCTGCTGCTCCTTATGATCTGAGTGTCTAGCTTAGCAATAAACATCAGGTAATTTGCTCATGATTCTTAGCCTACCTATAACTCCACATATCATTCTTTAGAAATAGGAGAGACTACATTTTGGCCTAAGTGCGGATACATGGGTGTATGCCGAGTCTCTGAGTGATGAGTGATTGTCAACGGGTTTGATGCGCATGTTCTTTGGCTTGTGTTGTGCAGGTGTCGAGCACGGAGACAGTGATCGAGGGCAAGGTGAAGGTCAAGTTGAGACATGCCGTGCCGACGGACTGGGTGCGATGAAGGATGGGCGTGCCGTGCGGCGGACGTGCCATGCCGATGTATCGAGCAGTGAAGGGCGGACGTGAGGCTTGGACTGAGGGACCGGAGTGCCTGGGGATCAGCTGTGGTGGCTGGCAGCCTGGGACAGCGACGAGCGGACACTTGCGGGGCACGGTGTTGCTCGGGTCGAGGACCTGGGGACACGTGTCGGTGGACGGGGTGCACGGGCGGTGCATCCCCTCTACAGTTCCGGTTTGGTGGTTGAGCCAGGGAAAAATCACCGGGTGGACGGTTTCCGAGTTTGGGCCTCAAAACTCGGGTGCTCGGTTTCTAGGTTGAGCCACAAAACCTGGGCGCGGACGGTTTCCGAGTTTGGCCACAAAACTCGGGCGATGGGCCGGTTTCCGAGTTTGGGCCTCAAAACTCGGGCGCTGCGGGTTTCTGAGTTTGGGCCACAAAACTCAGGCTGGAGGTTGGTTTCCCGGTTTGGGCCTCAAAACCGGGGGTTGCTGGAAAAGGCTGGTTTCCCGGTTTGGGCCACAAAACCGGGGGTGCAGAGCGAGGGCGGCACGTGGCGGCGATCCAGAGGTTGCGTCGAGGCAACGCTTCGGTTCGAGCGGGCGTGGCCGTCGGATCTACCTACCACCGCGGGTTGGACCAGAATAGCCTTAGGGTTTAGCTGGTTCGCTCTGTAATTAGTTTAGAGAGGGGTAGAGTAGGAAATAGGCTCAGTCTAGGTTAGTATAAGTAGTCCAGGGGAGACACCCTCCTCCCTATCTCAGTTATTTTCAGTTTTAGCCATCTGATTTGCTTCCTGCACTTAGGGTTTCCTGCTCTCCCATCCCCTGCTGTAGCTGAGATCCGCAGAGAGACTTGAACTCTGTGTTCTGTTGATTTTGAGGAAAGGAGGCCGTATCCTCCTTGTCGTAGCGTGTGTTTGCGCTTCGGCTTGCAATTCGTGGCTGTGATTTCCGTTGTGTTCGTATTCTTCGCGGAATCCTTTTTCTCCACGATTTTCCCGTCGCTTGATCTCTTTGCTCGGTTCATCTTTTGCAAATCCGTTTGAACCAAGTTGTTCTAGATCGTGAGGCACTTCTTTCCATCGAAGGAATCATCCTCAAACCCCACGGTCTAGGAGATCGATCGATTTTTAGTTTCGGGTCAAGTTTTCTTCCTTCCCCAAAATCCTTCGATTCACCGTTTTGGAGATAGGTTCGAGCCATGATCTCTTAAAGATAGCTCACTATACTCCTTGTGACTCATCTCACCAAGTTTGATCCCTAGAGGAATTGTTTTGGGTGAGATAGAGGCAAATCGGTGGACGAACGGGGCTGCTGCGAGTCGACCGGACGCTCAGTCGGGGTGACCGGACGCTCGGTCCGTGAGTCCGGTCGATGAACAGCACGTAGCCGTGTTCTTCACTTTGACCGGACGCTCCATTCACGTTTTGACCGGACGCATCGCTTTCACTGTTCATCGTGCTTGTTCGTTTCTGACCGGACGCACTGCTCTCGACCGGACGCTCCGTACTCGTGAGTCCGGTCGCGAACAGTAAGGTTCCAGAGCCGATTTTTGTTGACCGGACGCGTCCGGTCCCTGCTGACCGGACGCTGGCCAGAGTCCGGTCGATCCAGTTCGACGCGTTTTCGTCCGCAGTTTGTTCGTTCGTCTTTCGATTCGTGATTCGTTTGTGGCGTTGGATTCCTAACTTCGTGCTCTACAGAATTTGGGCTTCCCGCTTTACAAAATAGCCTGAATCCCCCTCGCGTTGCTCGGGGGAGGTTGAGGTTACCCAAAACCCATCCCGTCACTAGTTGACTTGCGTGAACTTGGGTGAGGAAGTTTTTGTGGTGCCTCGCTGTGATCCCTGGGATCATCCACCCTCTTCCAAGGGTCGTGGGCATCACGTTTTTGGTAGTAGCTCTTGGGGATTGATTTTGGGACACTTGGCCAAAGTTTCGTGAGAAATTTTATTGGCTCCCATTCACCCCCCCTCTGGTCGCCTTGCTTTTGCATTCTCGGTCCTTCAATTGGTATCGGAGCGGGTTAAGGATCTTCCACCTTAGCCGGTTCCAGATCCACAGAAGGCGACATGGATCGCGGCGTGGGCAAACCGCCGTTCTTTGATGGGACAAACTATGCGTATTGGAAGATACGCATGTCGGCCTATCTGCAGAGTTTGGGTGCTTCTATTTGGGATATTTGCAACTCTGCTGATTACGTGGTCTTGGCTGCTCGTGTTTCTCAGCAACAGATCGATGAGCACGATGCCAATAGCCGAGCCCGTAATGCTCTCTTTTCTTGTTTGAGCATGGGTGAGTTTGATCGTGTTTCTCACCTTGCTACGGCTCGGGAGATCTGGGACACCCTCATGCGTTTCCATGAGGGCACCTCTCAAGTCAAAACCCGACTCTACGAGTCGTTCAAGCGTGAGTATGAGAACTTTCGACATCAGCCTGGCGAGAGCATAGAAAGTTTATTCGCTCGCTTTCAGGTGATTGTCAACAGGATGAGGGCTAACAAGGAGCAGTTGCCTTTTGACGATCATGAGCGTGCTTTGAAGCTCTTGCACACTCTTGATCGGTCGGTGTGGGATTCCAAGGTTCAGGCGATCATCGAATCGCCTAACTATGAGACCCTCACCTGCGACGAGCTCTTTAGTAAGCTCAAGTCCAGTGAGATTGACGCCATGTCGAGGGCTTCTTATGCGAATCCTTCTGGCCCGACTATGGCTTTGGTTTCTGGCTCTTCTAACCCCTCTGCTGGCTTTGCACTTTCTTCACTCTTTTCTGTCACAGAGGACCAGCTTGAGTCATTGGGGGATGACGAGTTGGCAATGCTCGCCAACCGGTTCACGCGGTTCCACAACAACCGCATGAACCGTCGCCGCGGTGGAGGACGCTCAGGATGCTATGAGTGCGGCGACCCCGACCACTTCATCGCCAACTGTCCCAAGAAGAAGCATTCATCTGGGAAGGGCGATCATGGGCACAAGTACGACTCCGGCAAGCGCAAGGAGAAGTACGTCCCCGCGAGGCACAAGCGGAGGGGCGGCTTCGACAAGGAGTACATCAAGAAGAAGTACTTGGAGAAGGCCCAGGCTGAGCAGCGTGCGTTCTTCGCCACGCTCAGTGACGTCGACGGCTCGGATGACGACTCCGCTTCATCAAGCGAGGACGAGTCTGAGAAGAAGAAGAGGATCGAGGACAAGCTGAACGGTCTCTGCTTCTTCGCCGACGACGACGGCTTCTGCACCATGGCGCTCGGTGATGAGGTCGATGGCAAGCTGGAGCACTCCCCTCGCGACGACGATGACGACGACACCTCCCAGGTGAGACGGTTGGAGGACATTTGGTTGGTGGATTCTGGTTGCTCGAGGCACATGACCGGAAACGCCAAGTGGTTCTCCAGCCTTAGCCCGGTCGCCGGAAAGGAGTACATAACCTTCGGCGACAATAGTAAAGGTAAGGTGTTGTCTCGCGGAACGGTGCGGGTTAATGAGCACTTTGTGTTGCGCGATGTTGCTCTAGTTTCTAACTTGCATTTTAACCTTCTTTCTGTTTCGCAACTTTTTGATGATGACTATGAGATTCGTTTTAAACCGAACTTTAGTCGCATCTTAGATCCTCAGGGCGATCTTGTATGTCTGATTTCGCCCTTTGGGAAAGTCTTTCGTGCGAATTTCTCGGAGTCGTTTGGTTCTTCTCGCTGTCTTTTGGCTAGTCCTTCTTCCTCCGATCTTTGGAAGTGGCATAGGAGGCTCGGTCATTTAAGCTTCGACTTGCTTGCAAGACTTAGCTCACTTGGCCTAATCCGAGGATTGCCCAAGCTTTCGATGGAGAAGGATCTAGTTTGCCACTCTTGCAGACATGGGAAGATGGTTGCCGCTCCCCACCATCCAGTGACTAAGGTCATGACCTCGCACCCCGGAGAGCTTTTACACATGGACCTTGTTGGTCCGGCTCGGGTGAGCTCGGTTGGTGGCAAGTGGTATGTTTTGGTTGTTGTTGACGACTTTTCGAGATATTCGTGGGTCTTCTTTTTGACTGAGAAGACTGAGACTTTCTCCTTCGCTCGCAATCTGATTTTGCGTCTTCAGAACGAGTTCCCTTTGAACTCGATGCGAGCTATTAGAAGTGATAATGGTTCCGAATTCAAAAATTCGGATTTTGAGAAGCTTTGTAACCGCCTTGGCTTGGAGCATCAGTTTTCTTCCCCCTACACACCGCCCCAAAATGGTGTTGTAGAGAGGAAAAATCGGACCCTTGTTGAGATGGCCAGGACGATGCTTGATGAGCATAGGACTCCTAGGCGCTATTGGGCCGAAGCTATGAACACTGCATGCTATATTTCCAATCGCATTTTTCTGAGAGCTTTCTTGAAAAAGACTTCTTATGAGTTGCGTTTTGGCAAACTGCCCAAGGTGAGTTATTTTCGAGTTTTTGGTTGCCATTGTTTTATACTCAAAAAGGGCAACTTGGACAAATTTGAATCTCGTTCTTCTGACGGTGTGTTTTTGGGTTATGGCGCTCACACTCGAGCTTATCGTGTACTTAACCTTGACACTAACCGAGTCATGGAGACATCCGATGTCACCTTCGACGAGACCATGGTTTGTCCTTCTTCTCGTTTTGAGCGTGCAGGTGATCATGAGGTTGGTGAGCCTCTTTTTGATGACGAGGACGAGGGTGCTGAAGGTATGGATGATCCAGCACCCCCTCCACCTGCCGCGCCGCAAAGAGCGGCCTCGACGACGACTCACGGCCCCGACACCTCTTCTTCCTGGGGGCCGTGGGATCCGCCACCCCGAGCGGTACCATTTGTACCCGGGGAGGCACCAGCTGCTGTTGAGGGGGAGGCTACCTCAGCTCGGGAGGCGCCACGACATATCCAGCGCCAGCACCCGCCTCAGCAGATGATCGGCAACATCGACGAACGGGTCACTCGGTCCAGGTCACAGCAAATCTCGCACTTCGCTCATTCTGCTTTTGTTGCTAATTTTGAGCCCCGAGATGTTGGACACGCTTTGACGGATCCGGATTGGGTTAATGCCATGCATGAGGAGTTAGAAAATTTTGAGCGGAATCGGGTTTGGGTTCTAGTTCCACCTCCACCTGACTGTAAGCCTATTGGGACAAAATGGGTTTTCAAAAACAAGCAAGGAGAGGATGGCCACGTTGTTAGAAACAAGGCCCGGCTTGTAGCGAAAGGCTATAGTCAGAAGGAGGGGATAGATTATGAGGAGACGTTTGCTCCTGTAGCTCGTTTGGAGGCTATTAGGATACTCTTGGCTTTTGCTGCATCCAAAGGCTTCAAACTTTTTCAAATGGATGTCAAGAGTGCCTTCTTAAACGGCTACATAGAGGAGGAGGTTTATGTTGAGCAACCCCCCGGTTTTGAAAATCCCAAGTTTCCAAACCATGTCTTTAAACTTCATAAAGCTTTATATGGTTTGAAACAAGCCCCTAGAGCCTGGTATGATAGGTTGAAAACCTTTTTGCTTGCTAAGGGTTTTAAAATGGGATGTGTAGATAAAACGCTCTTTCTCCTCCGGCAAGGCAAAGACACACTCTTGGTCCAGATTTACGTGGATGATATCATTTTCGGTGGTTCTTCTCATGCTCTGGTTGCCAAGTTTGCAGATACTATGAGCAGGGAGTTCGAGATGAGCATGATGGGAGAGCTGACATTCTTTCTCGGGTTGCAAATCAAGCAATCCCGAGAGGGGACATTTGTGCACCAGGGCAAGTACACCAAGGACTTGCTGAAGCGGTTCGATATGGGTGAGGCCAAGCCTCTTCCAACACCCATGTCGACGACGACTGCCCTGGATGCAGATGTGGATGGAGAAGCAGTGGACCAGAAGGAGTACCGCAGCATGATCGGGTCGCTCCTCTACCTGACGGCGACACGCCCGGACATCCAGTTCGCGGTGTGTCTGTGTGCGCGCTTTCAGGCGTCGCCGCGCACCTCTCACCGTCAGGCGGTGAAGCGGATTTTCAGGTACCTTCGTTTCACGCCTGAGTTCGGGATTTGGTATTCTGCTTCCTCCACCCTCTCCCTTTGCGGTTATTCGGATGCCGATTTTGCTGGTTGCCGTATTGAGCGCAAGTCCACTTCTGGGATTTGCCAATTTATTGGATCTTCTCTTGTATCGTGGTCTTCTCGCAAGCAGTCTAGTGTCGCCCAGTCTACCACAGAGGCTGAATATGTTGCTGCGGCTAGCTGCTGTTCCCAGTTACTCTGGATGATGGCCACTTTGCGTGATTTTGGTTTGAGCTTTTCTCGCGTGCCTTTGCTTTGTGACAGCACGAGTGCTATTAGCGTTGCTAAGAACCCCGTGCTTCACTCGAAAACCAAACACATTGATGTGCGCTTTCATTTCTTGCGAGACCACCAGGAGAAAGGTGATATCGACCTTCGCCATGTCGATACTCATCACCAACTGGCTGATATTTTCACCAAGCCTTTAGACGAATCGACCTTTAATCGGTTGAGGGGTGAGCTTGGTGTGTGTTTCCCCTTTTAGATGGGGGAAACCTTTTGGATCTTGTATAGACTGACTCTTTTATTTTGAGTTTCGTTTCTTTGCATTTTAGCATACGCATTTACATTCTGAGCTTCATGTTTATAATCACTAGAATGTAACTATGCTCTATCTAGTATGCTCCGATGCTTATATGGATGCTTGTAGCTTATGCTCTTCCTGATCACTAGTACATGTTATGAGCTGAGCTATTTTGGAATGGTGAATTTACTTAGTAACTTACAATCTGAAAATGTTCACCATTGAGATATGCAACTAGCATGTGTAGGATATGTTGAGTTCACTCGTGCTTTTCATATATGCTAGGTTGCTATGTCTCTAGTTATGAGTCACTCACTTGCTTGGTCTGTTCACATCATGTATAAAGTTTGAACCAAGTTTTAGTGAATTGAAAAGATCGAGATGGGATTGCTTGTCAACACCTCATGGTATCGAGACTGTTTCTCATTGCACTTTGAGTTAAACTTGAGCCGTGTAGTGTATGACCGAAACCGTAGCTTCAAGCTTCTGATTGCTTCGGCATAGGCTTCGCTCGGTTGAAAAGTGAGGCAAAGACAAGCTTTCAACCTCTCGCAATCACATGCTAAATAATTGAACTTGTGAAGTCTTCACCGCTGCAACTCCAATGAAATCACAAGTATATGCTTCATTCCTATGCATGATGATTGAACTTTGCTAGGGGTAGTTCACCTTGTATACATGTTTAGCACTTGTCTGGATTCCTATCTATACATGTGTAGTGCTATTCTGATGGTGACTATCTTTTTTGCTAAAAACTGCTCACTTGCTCATATGCTTCATATTTCGTATGCTATGAGATCAGTTTGAGCCTTCGCTATTTGAGTGCTTAGTTGTGCCATTGGAGCTATACTGATTAGAGCATTTTTGCACTCTGTTGATTATATGCCTGAAGCTGCTAACTTGCACTTCTGACTTCATATGCATTTTAGAAGGGGGAGTTTTGTTGGCTAAAGGGAAGAGTTTGTGCTTGATAAGTGCATTTTCAACTAAGGGGGAGAGTTTTTGCAAATCATATGTCTCCTGGCGTTCAATTAAGGGGGAGTTTTTGCTAAGGGGGAGATTTTCAGATCTTTATGCTCTTCTCTTGTTGGACCTAAGGGGGAGTCCCGGGTTGCTTGCACTTGTCGAGGGGAGTTTGCTAGTTGTGATGAGCCGTTGCCTCTATCTTGAGGGACTAGCAAACATTTTCCTCATTTGGCATCGAATTTGATTTCGATTGGTTCGAAGACTTTTCGATTGTTTTTCAATTGGTTCGGAGTGGTTTTCGTGCTAGTTGTGTTGAGCCTCTGTGCCTCTATCTTGAGGGACTAGCACTTTGCCGTTTTTTAGCTCCGATTTTCAATTGGTTTTCTGCTAGCGGTGTTGAGCCTGTTCTACCTCTATCTTGAGGGCTAGCTTTGCTTTGCTTGGTCGCGTCGAGCCGTTGCCCATGTCTTTGGGGACCAAGTTCTCGCTTCTTCCACTTGACCTTCTTCGGCTTTGCTATGCTCTTGAGTCATTTGGTTGAGTTCTCTTCCTCTTCTTCCTCCTACCTTCTTCTTTCATTCTATGATTTGTGTGTGTAGTTGACAATGCACTCATCAAGGGGGAGATTGCGGATACATGGGTGTATGCCGAGTCTCTGAGTGATGAGTGATTGTCAACGGGTTTGATGCGCATGTTCTTTGGCTTGTGTTGTGCAGGTGTCGAGCACGGAGACAGTGATCGAGGGCAAGGTGAAGGTCAAGTTGAGACGTGCCGTGCCGACGGACTGGGTGCGATGAAGGATGGGCGTGCCGTGCGGCGGACGTGCCATGCCGATGTATCGAGCAGTGAAGGGCGGACGTGAGGCTTGGACTGAGGGACCGGAGTGCCTGGGGATCAGCTGTGGTGGCTGGCAGCCTGGGACAGCGACGAGCGGACACTTGCGGGGCACGGTGTTGCTCGGGTCGAGGACCTGGGGACACGTGTCGGTGGACGGGGTGCACGGGCGGTGCATCCCCTCTACAGTTCCGGTTTGGTGGTTGAGCCAGGGAAAAATCACCGGGTGGACGGTTTCCGAGTTTGGGCCTCAAAACTCGGGTGCTCGGTTTCCAGGTTGAGCCACAAAACCTGGGCGCGGACGGTTTCCGAGTTTGGCCACAAAACTCGGGCGATGGGCCGGTTTCCGAGTTTGGGCCTCAAAACTCGGGCGCTGCGGGTTTCTGAGTTTGGGCCACAAAACTCAGGCTGGAGGTTGGTTTCCCGGTTTGGGCCTCAAAACCGGGGGTTGCTGGAAAAGGCTGGTTTCCCGGTTTGGGCCACAAAACCGGGGGTGCAGAGCGAGGGCGGCACGTGGCGGCGATCCAGAGGTTGCGTCGAGGCAACGCTTCGGTTCGAGCGGGCGTGGCCGTCGGATCTACCTACCACCGCGGGTTGGACCAGAATAGCCTTAGGGTTTAGCTGGTTCGCTCTGTAATTAGTTTAGAGAGGGGTAGAGTAGGAAATAGGCTCAGTCTAGGTTAGTATAAGTAGTCCAGGGGAGACACCCTCCTCCCTATCTCAGTTATTTTCAGTTTTAGCCATCTGATTTGCTTCCTGCACTTAGGGTTTCCTGCTCTCCCATCCCCTGCTGTAGCTGAGATCCGCAGAGAGACTTGAACTCTGTGTTCTGTTGATTTTGAGGAAAGGAGGCCGTATCCTCCTTGTCGTAGCGTGTGTTTGCGCTTCGGCTTGCAATTCGTGGCTGTGATTTCCGTTGTGTTCGTATTCTTCGCGGAATCCTTTTTCTCCACGATTTTCCCGTCGCTTGATCTCTTTGCTCGGTTCATCTTTTGCAAATCCGTTTGAACCAAGTTGTTCTAGATCGTGAGGCACTTCTTTCCATCGAAGGAATCATCCTCAAACCCCACGGTCTAGGAGATCGATCGATTTTTAGTTTCGGGTCAAGTTTTCTTCCTTCCCCAAAATCCTTCGATTCACCGTTTTGGAGATAGGTTCGAGCCATGATCTCTTAAAGATAGCTCACTATACTCCTTGTGACTCATCTCACCAAGTTTGATCCCTAGAGGAATTGTTTTGGGTGAGATAGAGGCAAATCGGTGGACGAACGGGGCTGCTGCGAGTCGACCGGACGCTCAGTCGGGGTGACCGGACGCTCGGTCCGTGAGTCCGGTCGATGAACAGCACGTAGCCGTGTTCTTCACTTTGACCGGACGCTCCATTCACGTTTTGACCGGACGCATCGCTTTCACTGTTCATCGTGCTTGTTCGTTTCTGACCGGACGCACTGCTCTCGACCGGACGCTCCGTACTCGTGAGTCCGGTCGCGAACAGTAAGGTTCCAGAGCCGATTTTTGTTGACCGGACGCGTCCGGTCCCTGCTGACCGGACGCTGGCCAGAGTCCGGTCGATCCAGTTCGACGCGTTTTCGTCCGCAGTTTGTTCGTTCGTCTTTCGATTCGTGATTCGTTTGTGGCGTTGGATTCCTAACTTCGTGCTCTACAGAATTTGGGCTTCCCGCTTTACAAAATAGCCTGAATCCCCCTCGCGTTGCTCGGGGGAGGTTGAGGTTACCCAAAACCCATCCCGTCACTAGTTGACTTGCGTGAACTTGGGTGAGGAAGTTTTTGTGGTGCCTCGCTGTGATCCCTGGGATCATCCACCCTCTTCCAAGGGTCGTGGGCATCACGTTTTTGGTAGTAGCTCTTGGGGATTGATTTTGGGACACTTGGCCAAAGTTTCGTGAGAAATTTTATTGGCTCCCATTCACCCCCCCCTCTGGTCGCCTTGCTTTTGCATTCTCGGTCCTTCACTAAGTGAGGATTTAAACACCATTGAGTGATTGAGTGAATCTTGGAGGACTTAAGCAAGTTGTTATCTTTTGAAAACCTTGAAAAAACCTCCAGACAGAATGGCGTGAATCAAGACCAAATGACGGTTACTCAGACATGCAATCGACCTAACCACCGCCTCCCTGGAGCTCCTGGATGCCGTTGAAGCAAAGGCAGTGCATCCAACGGTGATGGGGGTGGCGGCCGCCACCTAGGACTGGCGCCCGCCACTAGGGTTAGCCCTAGGTCGGCTGGCTGCCCCCTATATGTACCCCCTCACTCCACAAGGCTATAAATACCACCCTAGTGGCAACACTTCATTTGTACCATCACACACCACCATCCCACAACACAAGAGAGCAAGTTAGAAGCTCAGAGAGCTTACGCAAGTAGGTTAGCTAGTAGAGAGAGTATAGCTCTAGTGCCCTCGCTACAGCGCGGCTCTTAGTTTAGCACAGCTCGGCCTAAGTCCTTGGTAAAAGTAGCGTAGAGCTTGCAAAGAGAGAAGCGGGTGCGGGCGACTGGCATCGGAGGTCGGTTGATTTCCTGGCGTCTTTGGTCTGGTTTGCTCTCTTGTATCTCACGTACATTTATCTTTATCTCAGTATTACTTTAAGCATTACTTTCAGAATTACTTTATCAAGTACCTTGAGTGTGACCAAGCTATCCTATAGTTCAATTCACTTAGCCATAGTAGTTAATCTCTAGTGTGCTTAGTGATTGATCTTTGCCAATAGGTTGCTTAGTTAGTTTAGTGTTTATCTTATTAAGTCAAGTATTTGCTCTGACGTCCGCAAGGGTGTCTCTATTCAAAGCTAGGGTAGAGATAGTTAGAATATAGTTAAGCGTGGTGCTTAGTTATAAACTTACCTTCAGATACGGCTGGACCCCCGGATAGCTGTGGTAGCAAGCAGGTGGTGACAGCCCTGTGCGCCTTGAATTCCACCACGTAGTTGGACCAGTTAACAGTAAGGCTCGTTGTGCTAGCGTTCAACCTAAGTCAGTGGTAAAGGCTAGTACGCCTCGATACTTGATAAGATAGGAATAAAACTATACTTAACTTAGTTGCTTTATTGACATTTGCCTGTCTTGCTTCGTAGCTATCTTGCTTCGTAGTTATCCTGCTTTGTGGTTATCTAGGAGTAGTTATTAGTTAGTAGTTAGTTATCCTTTGCTATCCCAATCTATCTATCTGTCTAGTTATCCACCTTACCTTAGCATCCATTTCATCCCTACCTATCCACCCATATATTCTTTCTAGCCTTTCATCCCCTCTCTTCCCTTCTCTCCTTCTCCCTTTTCTCTTTTCTTCGACTCTCATCCCCTCCTTGACTCGACTCATACACCACCCTAGCCTTCCCTTGGGATCAAATAAATCGACACCTGGTACTCCCAGGCGAAGTGCTACTACGATAGTTTCGTGCGCTTGCAGAATCTTCTCTTGTTAGATTGCAACCTCTCTAGCTAGCTCCTACTAGTGTCGGGATTGACAACCCCATTTGACATTAGTAGATAGCTGCTTTAGCTTCACTCCTTTAGGTATAGTGACCGAACTTGCTACAAGCACTTCTGACGCCATTGCCAGGAATAGATTTCATAGTCTACTCCTAGTAACAACGTTAGCAAGTGTCAACAAGCATTTCTGGGCCATTACCGGGGATAGTCGCCTAGCTCTATCTTTAGTGAAGCTAAGAACTACCAACAGTTGGGGTCACCGCACTCGAAACATCCCGAGCGTCCTCCTCCGCGGTGACAGTTCATGCGGTTGTTGTGGAATCGCGAGAACCGGTTGGCGAGCAAAGCCAACTCGTCATCCCCCATGAACTCCAACTGCTCCTCTGTGACAGAAAGAAGAGAAGAGAGTGCAAAGCCTCCAGAGGGGTTAGCAGAAGAGCCAGAAACCAAAGCCATTGATGGGCCAGAAGGATTTTCATAAGAAGCCCTTGCCATGGCGTCAATCTCACTGGACTTGAGCTTACTAAAGAGCTCGTCGCACGTGAGGGTCTTGTAGTTAGGCGATTCAATGATCGCCTGAACCTTGGAATCCCACACCGACCGATCGAGAGTATGCAAAAGCTTCAAAGCTCTCTCATGATCGTCGAAAGGCAACAGCTCCTTGTTAGCCCTCATCCTGTTGACAATCACCTGAAAGCGAGCGAATAAACTTTCTATGCTCTCGCCAGGCATATGTCGAAAGTTCTCATACTCTCGCTTGAACGACTCGTAGAGACGGGTTTTGACTTGAGAAGTTCCCTCATGGAAATGCATGAGGGATGCCCAAATCTCCCGAGCCGTAGCGAGGTGAGAAACGCGATCAAACTCCGTCATGCTCAAGCATGAGAAAAGAGCATTACGGGCTCGGCTATTAGCATCGTGATCATCGATCTGACGCTGAGTCACACATGCAGCCAAGACCACGTAATCAGCAGAGTTGCAAATATCCCAGATGAAAGCACCCATACTCTGCAAATAGGCCGACATGCGTATCTTCCAATACGCATAGTTCGTCCCATCGAAAAACGGCGGTTTGCCCACGCTGCGATCCATGTCGCCTTCTGTGGATCTGGAACCGGCTAAGGTGGAAGATCCTTAACCTGCTCTGATACCAATTGAAGGACCGAGAATGCGATAGCAAGGCGACCAGAGGGGGGGTGAATGGGAGCTCTAAAATTTCTCTCGAAACTTTGGCCTTTTGTCCCAAAATCAACCCCAAGAACTTCGATCGAAACCGTGATGCCCACGACCCTTGGAAGAGGGTGGATGATCCCTAGGATCACAGCGAGGCACCACAAAGCAATAGCGATCCAAACGCCAAAAGCACCGGAGCAAGTTTGACCCTCAAAAACCAAGTCCCGAACGTAGAAAAACGACTACGTCGAGAAACTCCCGAATACCTATGCTAACAAGTAGCAAAGATACCTAGAGAGGTTCCTTGATCAACTCTAGGGCCAAACGAGAAGTCCGAAAACCAAGCGAAGAAGCCGGGAGAGCAAACGCACTAAAGCGCAGCACACAGCCGCTTCGTGGAGTGTCCGGCCCTGAGGTCCCGGACTGTACGCCCCTACTGCGGACTGTCCGCGAGGTGATGGCGGACTGTCTGCCAGCCAACTGAGTGAAACAGCAAGGTTGCTGAACAGTCCCTGGATGACTCCGGGACTGTCCGCGAGTTCCTACGGCGGACTGTCCGCTGGTCAAGGAACAGTAACGCAACCGAGACCCGCAGCCACTGAACTGGCTCGATCCCGATGGTCGGACTATCTGCCGGTCAGGTGGCGGACTGTCTGCGACCGACCAGAGAGGGCGATTTCAGTCGCCCTTCTCCCAAAACCTCCCAAAATCGAATCAACTCACAATCCCACGTTCCCAAACTTGGAGAGCATGATCACGAGATAGTTAGGAGACTATCCCCAATAAATCATCCGCTCAAATCAACTCAAACACGGGAAATCGAAAGGGGAGGAGTATGAACGAAAAAGCGCCACAAAAACGAAATCAACCCGATCTACTTGTTCGTGAGGAGTTAGATGAATTCCTTCGGTGGAAATGATCTCCTTACTATAAAGAACAAGTTGATTCAAACGGATTTCGCAAAGATGCAATAGAGAGGGAGATCGAGTGATGGGAAAATCGCGGAGAAACAAAGAACGCGAAGAACACGAACAAAACACGAACCAAGTCATCGATCTGCAACCGTGTGGCTACCACATGCTACAACAGTGAGAATACAGTCTCACTTCCTCAAAATCTCCAATACACAGAGGTATGGTTCTCTGCGGATCTCAGCTAGCTACAGCAGGGGATTGGGAGAGCAGGAAACCCTAGAAGCAAAGAGCAAATGACTGAGATAGAATGGGAGGAGGGTGTCTCCCTCTACTTATCCTAATTATAATTCCTACTCTACCCCTCACTAATTACAGAGCGAACCAGCTAAACCCTAGGGTTATTCTGGACCAACTCATGGTAGGTGGTGATCCAACGGCCACGCCCGCACAACTGGTAGTGTTGCCTCAACGCAACCTCACCGATCGCCGCCACGTGCCGCCACCGCTCTGCTTGTCCTTTTCCCGGACGTCGCACCCCCGGTTTTGTTGCCCAAATCGGGAAACCAGCCTTCACAGCCAACCCCCGATTTTGAGGCCCAAACCGGGAAACCAGCCGACTACGCCTGAGTTTTGAGGCCCAAACTCAGCAAACCCGCAGCACCCAGGTTTGGAGGCCCAAACCTGGAAACCGTCCTCAGCCTGAGTTTTGTGGCCCAAACTCGGAAACCATCAGCGCCCAGGTTCTGAGGCCCAAACCTGGAAACCGTCCACTCGGTGGTTTTTCTGTGGCTCAACCACCAAACCGAGCCGTAGAAGGGATGCACCGCCCGTGCACCCCGTCCACCCGCAAGTCTTCGCTCGTCGATGTCCCAGGCTGTCAGCCACCACAGCTGATCCTCAGGCCACTGTTGACGCTCACTAATGCTCATAATTAACCATCAACTATTCCATGAAATGACACTAAATGAATCACAAAGCATAGTTCTAGGGTTTGAAACTAACGAGTTCCACGAGTTTTGGTGCTCTCACTTGTTTTGTAGGACATCCATGTTTTTACCATATAAAAGCATCTCAAGTGATGAATTGGAGTGCATCATTGTGAAGAGCTCATCAAGACGATCGAAACGGACATATCATTTGCTATATTCGGAGTCCTGGATGAAAAGATATTAATTTCGAAGCGAAATCTGCAAAAGAAGGATCTAGAAGACACCAGAAGACACCACGAGGCGGGCCACCACGTGGGCCCACGGGGCCAGACCGACCGGTCCCACATGGAGACCGACCGGTCGGCCACAGAGCCCGTTTCGCCTCCGCCTTCTGGAACATTCTTCCACCGCCTCCTAGGATGCATCTCCACCGTCCCCGAAGTCGGTTTGATCCAACGGTGGCCGATAAACATGACGCGGATCGATGACATGGCGATTCCTTGCCCCCTACTCCACCTCGGGCTATATAAGCAACCCTAGACCCCCCTCTCCAGGCATCTCCATCTTCATTATTCATCTCCACATCAGAAACTAGGGTTTCAATTAGAAGTAGAGATCCCTCTAGTTGATCGTCTAGTTCTCGTTCTAGTTCATCTTCTAGTTCTAGATCTAGTTCTAGTTCATCATCTAGTTGTAATCTAGAGAGAGGAGAGAGCTGAGGAGGAGCCGGATCTGTCGGATCTTCCTCGACATTGTATTGGTACAACATCTAGTTCATCTTCAAGTAATCTCCAGGTTCTTCATTTACTATTTCCAAGTATTATATTTAATTTCAGTTCTTGCTTTATTCTATTTACTGGATCTCCGCTCGTATCGAGTGCTCTAGTTATTCGAGGTAATTAGAGTAGTAGACGTTAGTGTAGATGTGGTGTCTAGACTAGGGTTTACCAGAGTTTGCCCGTAGCCCCACGGATAGTTGTGGTAGCCCCCGGTGGTGACAGCCCTGACGGCCGACGTAGTCCACCACATTCGGGTTGGTGTTTGTAGGACCGTAGTCGGAGCTTCCTAGCCCCTTTCTCATCCCTTTCTGTGGCTAGTGTTCTGATGTCCCGAAGTAAGTAAAGTATAGTGAGTCTTTATTTAGATAGACCTACTTAGAAAACCCAAAATCTCTCTCTAACCATATTATCTTTCTTTTCTTGGACGACTTGCCCCTTGATTAGTACACTTCACGTTCCCCGTGGAAATCGATACCCTAGAATACTCTCGGGTGAAAGCTACATCGGTATCCGTGTGCTTGCGGATTCTTCTGTGTGCGTTTAAAATACCCAACAGCCACCGGTCCCTCAGTCCAAGCCTCACGTCCGCCCTTCGCCTCTCTCGGTCCATCGGCACGACACATCTCTACTTGACCTTCACCTTTGTTTTTGATCACTGTATCCGTGCTCGACACCTGCACAACACAAGCCAAAGAACATGCACATTATCCCAGTTGACAATCACTCATCACTCAGAGACTCGGCATACAGCCATGTATCCGCAATTTTCCTTCGGTGTAAGCGTATAAAGCCTTTGGATAGCCGAAACTAAACAGCTTTTAAGCTTAAGCTACTTTGTCAATCTTGATTGGGCAAGATATTGTTTAAATCTAAAGAAAAACATTAAAGCATAAACAACATCGATAACTTAATGAATCTATTGGCTTGCCAAAACCAATAGAGCCGATAACTAGTCAAGATTGACTAAAGCAAGAGACTGATCAGAGTCAAGACAGTCTTACAAAAGGTGAACTTAGACCGATAACTAGCCATGTCATATCCTAACAAGAGTTTGGTCGATGCCAAATACATCCTTATTCAACGATAACACAAACCATTGGTGAAACTTACAAGCAAACCGGAGGTCGGTCAAGCCGATGCAGCCCTGCCTGGTTGAAGTTTCCGCCGAGTTCTACCTTACTCCTACTCCTAGGGTTTTGGCCGGTGGCTGATGTATTGATTGATTGTGTGTCTTAAAAAAATCAGATTTCTAGCTATTTATAACCCGGTAGACTCCTGTCCAAATACGACTAGGATACATAATAATAAAAAGGCGACTGTTGGTAGTTCTTAGCTTCACTAAAGATAGAGCTAGGCAACTATCCCCGGTAACGGCCCAGAAATGCTTGTTGACACTTGCTAACGTTGTTACTAGGAGTAGACTATGAAATCTATTCCTGGCAACGGCGTCAGAAGTGCTTGTAGCAAGTCCGATCACTATACCTAAAGGAGTGAAGCTAAAGCAGCTATCTACTAATGTCAAATGGGGCTGTCAATCCCGACACTAGTAGGAGCTAGCTAGAGAGGTTGCAATCTACCAAGAGGAGATTCTGCAAGCGCACAGAACTATCGTAGTAGCACTTCGCCTGGGAGTACCAGGTGTCGATTTATTTGATCCCAAGGGAAGGCTAGGGTGGTGTATGAGTCGAGTCAAGGAGGGGATGAGAGTCGAAGAAATAAGAAAAGGGAAAAGGAGAGAAGGGAAGAGAGGGGATGAAAGGCTAGAAAGAATATATGGGTGGATAGGTAAGGATGAAATGGATGGCTAAGGTAAGGTGGATGGATAGGTAGATAGAGGGTAACTAAGGATAACTAATGATAACTAACTAGTAATTATTAACTACTAATAACTAATCCTAGGTAACCACGAAGCAAGATAACTACAAAGCAGGACAGGCAAATGTCAATAAAGCAACTAAGTTAAGTATAGTTTTATTCCTATCTTGTCAAGTATCGAGGCGTACTATACTTTACCACTGACTTAGGTTGAACGCTAGCACAACGAGCCTTACTGTTAAACTGGGCCAACTACGTGGTGGAATTCAAGGCGCACAGGGCTGTCACCACCTGCTTGCTACCACAGCTATCCGGGGGTCCAGCCGTATCTGAAGGTAAGTTTATAACTAAGCACCACGCTTAACTATATTCTAACTATCTCTACCCTAGCTTTGAATAGAGACACCCTTGTGGACGTCAGAGCAAATACTTGACTTAATAAGATAAACACTAAACTAACTAAGCAACCTATTGGCAAAGATCAATCACTAAGCACACTAGAGATTAACTACTATGGCTAAGTGAATTGAACTGTAGGATAGCTAGGTCACACTCAAGGTACTTGATAAAGTAATACTGAAAGTAATGCTTAAAGTAATACTGAGATAAAGATAAATGTACCTGAGATACAAGAGAGCAAACCAGACCAGAGACGCCGGGAAATCAACCGACCTCCGATGCCAGTCGCCCGCACCTGCTTCACTCTTAGCAAGCTCTACGCTACTTTTACCAAGGACTTAGGCTGAGCTATGCTAAACTAAGAGCCGTGCTGTAGCGAGGGCACTAGAGCTATACTCTCTCTACTAGCTAACCTACTTGCCTAAGCTCTCTGAGCTTCTAACTTGCTCTCTTGTGTTGTGGGATGGTGGTGTGTGATGGTACAAATGAAGTGTTGCCACCAGGGTGGTATTTATAGCCTTGTGGAGTGAGGGGGGTACTTATAGGGGGCAGCCAGCTGACCTAGGGCTAACCCTAGTGGCGGGCGCCAGCCCTAGGTGGTGGCCGCCACCCCCATCACCGTTGGATGCACCGCCTTTGCCTCAACGGCATCCAGGAGCTCCAGGGAGGCGGTGGTTAGGTCGGTTGCATGTCTGAGTAACCGCCATTTGGTCTTGATCCACGCCATTCCATCCTGAGCCCTTTGATGCCACTTACCTAGTGACCAAGGGCCAAGATTTGGCCTTGGCATGGTCACGCGGATCAATGACGTGACAAAGGGGGAGAGTTGGGCCTCTCCATGTGGCGGGCGCCACCTCTGGTTGGCGGGCGCCACCCCACTCGGGCCCAAATGGGTCCTGGTGAGTGGGCTCGTCTCCTGGTGGGTCCATTCTCCAAATTTGGTCCAAATCCTGCATTCAAATAAAATTCTATGGACATGTGGAATTTGGTTAGTTTGAAACCTATTTGACTACATTTCATGCCTTTTTGGTGAATTTTAGGGTAAAATGTTGATGGTAAAACAGTTGTTTAAGGACCATCAACAAACTCCCCCAAGCTAACCTGTTGCTCGTCCTCGAGCAACAATGCGGTTCAAGCATTAAGCATGAAATAGGTAGCAAAATTAAGATGTATGCAAGTGCATATTGTATAGTGAGAAATAACTTAGCATATATCATTAATCATAGCAGTGTGGGGCTTATAGCTTTTCACTTCAAACATGCAAGAGTGAAACAAAGTAGTAGATAGGAAACTTTTATCTCGCTTAGGTTTAACTAGGATTCTGTCTGGAGGTTTTAAGGTTTTCAAAAGATAAAAACTTGCTTAAGTCCTTCAGGATTCACTCAGTCACTCAATGGTGTTTAAATCCCCACTTAGGCCAAAATGTAACCTCTCCTATTTCTAAAGAATGATATGTGGAGTTATAGGTAGGCTAAGAATCATGAGCAAATTGCCTGATGTTTATTGCTAAGCTAGACACTCAGATCATAAGGAGCAGCAAATCATAAAAATTGATTAAGATGTGCATGTGTGGTTATGTGGAAGTGTATAGAGAGATATTTCATAATCCTTCCTAGCTATTTTCTGGGGTCTAGAGCTAATGATAATTCTCTCTCTTTTTTTTGATACATAGTGAGTAGACAAAAGATGTGTCCTCACATTTTCTTAGGACATAGTCCTCTTTTGAGCTACCTTACTCACTTTTTTTTCAAGACATAGTCCTTTCTTGAGCTACTGTGCTCATTTCTCTCTCTCTCTCTCTCTCTTTTAGCTCTAGATTTCCCCAGGTTATCTATAGGAAAAGGATTTTTGAAATGAATAGGGAAAGGGAGAGAAATGCTTATTCCCGTTGTAGGAATAAGCATAAGGCTAGCAATGGGATGTTTAGCAGGGTATTGCATATCTCCAGTGTAGAGAATGAGCAATTTATTTGGTGGTTGCAAACTTCCAAAGTGGAAAGTAGGCAATTTATGGTGGGTGTGTGTGAATGTTGATTCAAAAGATATGATAAGCTTCTCTACTAAGATCTATGAGGTCTAACAAAGCTCAACACAAACAAAGCTCTTTGTGGTTTTGACTAATGACTAACAAATATTTGGCTGGTGGTGGGATCGGATAAAATCCAGGAGGAACTTTTAGCAAGGTTTTCATAATTTTTAAAAGAAATCCTCCAGATTAGGTCCTAATTTCACCATAGCAAGTTTAAAGAATTACTCCATTTCTTACTAACTTTATTCACTAAGCATGATTTCAGTTAAAGCATGTGCAACCCACAAAAGCTACATCTTAGATAAGACCAGTTATTCAAACCATAACAATAGCATTTGCATGACATATTTCAAATCTTATTCAGGTTTCAACTTGTTTAAGCAGATTTTATCGATTTTATTCATGGAATGGTTACTTAGGCAAGCATGTGACATTCAAAAGATATAGAATTTAAGAACTAAATATAAAGTGTAGGCTTGAGACATACCTTATTGGAGCGGGAGTCTCCCCCAAGCTGGCTTCTTGGTTGGTGAAGGATCTTGTTCTTCTCAGTCGGAGCTCTTGTTCTCATTTTATTAGAAGGGAAACTATCTTAGGTCCATGGAGTTTCATCCTTATCCGGTGGATCTTCTTCCTTGGGTGCTTCTTCTTTAAGTACTCCATCTGATTCTTCTTCTTTTGGCACCTCTCTTTTGTCATGTGAATTACACAACTCAGGAGAAGGTGGTTCTTCCTTTATGTTCCACCTTGTTCTTGGGCGCCTCTTCTTGGTACAAACGGGTTTGCTACCTGCATGTTAGCGGCATATGCGGGACCACGGAAAAAGGAGAATATTCCCTTCCTCCCTCCTAATGTCATTTGCATTTTACCACTCCCCACATATATGCAGGCATTCATAGTATTCAAGAAAGGTCTACCCAAAATTAAAGGCACATCTTTCCTATTTCCCATATCTAGTATTATGAAATCAGCAGGAACATAGGAGCCTCTAATATGAACAGGTAAATTATTAACTATTCCTTCTACATAGCAAGTGGATTGATCAGCTAGCACAACATAGGCAGATGTGGATGACTTGGGTGGAAAGAATGAGTTTTCATAAAAGTCTTTAGATATAATGTTCACACTCGATCCTAAATCACACATGGCATTTTTAAAGACTTCACCAAAGATTGAGCATCTAATTATGGGACTACCAGGATCACCCTTTTTAACAGTCATGGTTTGATCTTCATAATAGTTAAAATGTTTTATTTCAACCATATTTGCAGTTTCCATGTCACGTTTAGCAGGAATTTTGCCAGTTTCAAAAGATGGTATGATAGCAGCAAGTTGAGCTAATTGGGTTTCTAACATCTTATTAAAGCTAAGTTAATTTTTCAGAGCAGATGAGAAATCTTCCAATTTAGCATTTATATTCTCAAGGGTTTTTTCATTCGACATTAATCTCTTATTCAAGAAATCAGTAATTCTACTTTATGAGTAAACTAATTTTTTCAAGAATGAGAGACTTTCAGAATTCTGAAAATTAGAGCAGGGGAATGAATTGTTACCTTGAGAGTTTGGAGGCTGATTCCATCCTTGATTCTGTTGACAGAAACCGTTATTGTTGTTGATGAAGTTCAAATCTTCATGTAGCTCGGGGCAGTGGCTCCCAGAATGTCCGGTTTCTCCACAGATTTCACAGGTCATGTAGGATTCTAGAGATTGGGCATTCTCTTGTTGGTTCATCTTCTCACAGTTGTCCAGCTTCTTTGCCAGCAGGTCCATCTTGGCCACGATCATGTCGGCTTCCTTAAGGGAATGCATACCTCGCTTACGGGGCTCAGTCTCTCGTCATTCCATCCTTGGTTCGACACCATCTTCTCTATGAGAGCCTTAGCATCTACAACATTCAGAGAAAAGAATGCACCGTCGGCAGCGGCATCCAAATGGCTTCTAGAGAGTGGGGTTAGGCCATGGTAGAAGTTCTGGATCAATAACCAGTCCTCCATACCGTGGTGTGGACATGCAGCGACATACTCTTGCAACCTCTCCCAAGCCTCGGGAATAGATTCCTCAGCTTGTTGCGTAAAGCTGGAGATTTTGTTGCGCAGAGCATTCGTCTTGCCCATAGGAAAGAATTTAGCGAGAAAAGCATTGGAACATTTGTCCCATGTGTCTACAGCGTTGCGATCGGTATAGAACCATTGCTTCGCATTTCCTAGAAGAGAAAACGAAAAAAGACAAAGACGGATGGCTTCTTGGGTTTTCCCCTTAATGGTGAAGGTGCCGCAAATCTCCAAAAATTATTGGAGGTGAGCATTAGCATCCTCATGAGCTTTGCCACAGAACGGGCTAGCTTGGACCATCATGATCAGAGC
This sequence comes from Coix lacryma-jobi var. lacryma-jobi, assembly GCA_009763385.1. Classification (NCBI taxonomy): domain Eukaryota; kingdom Viridiplantae; phylum Streptophyta; class Magnoliopsida; order Poales; family Poaceae; genus Coix; species Coix lacryma-jobi. Next base: position 102,778,859 of record CM019828.1, on the reverse strand, counting down.
CGGTTTTAACACAAAATTAAGGTTGGCATCGATCACGTCTGGTCCTATCACTACATTAGCGGCAGAAGGAGCAGAAAACTCATGAATGGTCTTGTTGGCCATCGTGAAGATAGAACGAGATAAGAAAGAAAGAAGTTGAATAAGATGAAGGAACAAGATAAGAAGAGTTAAGGAAAGAAAGAATTGGGTAAGATGGGATTCGCTAAGCAGGAGCTTAAGCGAAGATAAATTTGACACGGACTCAACCGATACACCGATTGCCTTCCCCAGCAACAGCGCCAGAAATGCTTGTTGGTAGTTCTTAGCTTCACTAAAGATAGAGCTAGGCAACTATCCCCGGTAACGGCCCAGAAATGCTTGTTGGCACTTGCTAACGTTGTTACTAGGAGTATACTATGAAATCTATTCCTAGCAACGGCGTCAGAAGTGCTTGTAGCAAGTCCGGTCACTATACCTAAAGGAGTGAAGCTAAAGCAGCTATCTACTAAGGTCAAATGGGGTTGTCAATCCCGACACTAGTAGGAGCTAGCTAGAGAGGTTGCAATCTACCAAGAGGAGATTCTGCAAGCGCACAGAACTATCGTAGTAGCACTTCGCCAGGGAGTACCAGGTGTCGATTTATTTGATCCCAAGGGAAGGCTAGGGTGGTGTATGAGTCGAGTCAAGGAGGGGATGAGAGTCGAAGAAATAAGAAAAGGGAAAACGAGAGAAGGGAAGAGAGGGGATGAAAGGCTAGAAAGAATATATGGGTGGATAGGTAAGGATGAAGTGGATGGCTAAGGTAAGGTGGATGGATAGGTGGATAAAGGGTAACTAAGGATAACTAATGATAACTAACTAGTAACTATTAACTACTAATAACTAATCCTAGGTAACCACGAAGCAAGATAACTACGAAGCAGGACAGGCAAATGTCAATAAAGCAACTAAGTTAAGTATAGTTTTATTCCTATCTTATCAAGTATCGAGGCGTACTAGCCTTTACCACTGACTTAGGTTGAACGCTAGCACAACGAGCCTTACTGTTAACTGGTCCAACTACGTGGTGGAATTCAAGGCGCACAGGGCTGTCACCACCTGCTTGCTACCACAGCTATCCGGGGGTCCAGCCGTATCTGAAGGTAAGTTTATAACTAAGCACCACGCTTAACTATATTCTAACTATCTCTACCCTAGCTTTGAATAGAGACACCCTTGCGGACGTCAGAGCAAATACTTGACTTAATAAGATAAACACTAAACTAACTAAGCAACCTATTGGCAAAGATCAATCACTAAGCACACTAGAGATTAACTACTATGGCTAAGTGAATTGAACTATAGGATAGCTTGGTCACACTCAAGGTACTTGATAAAGTAATTCTGAAAGTAATGCTTAAAGTAATACTGAGATAAAGATAAATGTACGTGAGATACAAGAGAGCAAACCAGACCAAAGACGCCAGGAAATCAACCGACCTCCGATGCCAGTCGCCCGCACCCGCTTCTCTCTTTGCAAGCTCTACGCTACTTTTACCAAGGACTTAGGCCGAGCTGTGCTAAACTAAGAGCCGCGCTGTAGCGAGGGCACTAGAGCTATACTCTCTCTACTAGCTAACCTACTTGCGTAAGCTCTCTGAGCTTCTAACTTGCTCTCTTGTGTTGTGGGATGATGGTGTGTGATGGTACAAATGAAGTGTTGCCACCAGGGGGTATTTATAGCCTTGTGGAGTGAGGGGGGTACTTATAGGGGATAGCCAGCCGACCTAGGGCTAACCCTAGTGGCGGGCGCCAGCCCTAGGTGGCGGCCGCCACCCCCATCACCGTTGGATGCACCACCTTTGCTTCAACGGCATCCAGGAGCTCCAGGGAGGCGGTGGTTAGGTCGGTTGCATGTCTGAGTAACCGCCATTTGGTCTTGATCCACGCCATTCCATCCTGAGCCGTCCGATGCCACTGACCTAGTGACCAAGGGCCAAGATTTGGCCTTGGCATGGTCACACGGATCAGTGACGTGGCAAAGGGGGAGAGTTGGGCCTCTCCATGTGGCGGGCGCCACTTTGGGGTGGCGGGCACCACCTCTGGTTGGCGGGCGCCATCCCACTCGGGCCCAAATGGGTCCTGGTGAGTGGGCTCGTCTCCTGGCGGGTCCATTCTCCAAATTTGGTCCAAATCCTGCATTCAAATAAAATTCTATGGACATGTGGAATTTGGTTAGTTTGAAACCTATTTGACTAAATTTCATGCCTTTTTGGTGAATTTTAGGGTAAAATGTTGATCTTAAAACAGGTGTTTAAGGACCATCAACAGCGACCCAGACTCGAACTCTTTGGCTGGGCTCGACACGTTTTCAAAACCTATTACGTCCATCCCACATGAATTTTTGGTTGTGTCCAGGTCCAAACAGATCTCTTTTATTTTTCTGGCCGATTTCTTCATTAACAAATCAGTCGTTTGTGCCTACAAAACAATAACCCTTTTTTGGTCCAAAATTTGGTGTAAACACATGCCCCCCAATTTTGGGATGAAATTTATTTTATTCCAAAAATTATATCTCTTTCCCTGAAGTCCGATCAACTAATTTCTCCTTAGTCGTCCAACCGTTGCTCCTCTCTGAAACTAGCTTTCAATCCCTAGTTTCCGAAAACTTCCGAAGATGCAAGCTCAGTGCTCCCGCAGGTCTAATGGCGATTCAAGACTCCATCCCCGAGGTAAGGAATTTGGCCTTCAGTATTTCCCCTTTTTGATGATCCTTCACTCTGCGTATCCTTCACATCCTTAAATTTTCAGGCGCTTCATGACCAAATCCTCATCCCAATTCATGATAGTCCCAATGACTTCTTCCTCGGTCCAGTAGGCAATCTTGACCCCACTGAAGTTATTATTGCTGAGACTCAAAGAGTTCCTTTCAAGAATTCAGACTTTGCTTCAAAGCACTGGGGTAAGACCCCCTTCAGAAACTGGCCATCAATCATTTCAGGTTGGAGAGATTGGCTAATCAAGGTAGAAGCCAAAAAGAAACCAGACTGGATTCTTCGCAATTTGGATCAGTGCATCACTCTGTCGTTGGCTGATATGAAAAGAAATGAGTCGATGCTGAAGGTTGCCTGTTACTTCTGGTCTGGAACTTTCAATGCTTTTACGTTGAAGCAAGGGCCTATGACCCCAACTTTAGCCGATGTGCATATGCTGACCGGCTTGAATGTCACCGGATCAATCAACCCCCACAGTCTCCAAGTTAAGCCTTCCATCAAGCTTGAGCATCTCAAGACTGGTGGTTGGTCTAGCTATATTGCCTCATTCAACACCTCTCAGTCCAGTCTTTCAGAACGAGAGCATACAATTTTTCTGAATATGTGGTTGGAGAAATACCTATTTTGTGGACAAAGTTGTGGCCCTACCTCAAACTTCTTGGCATTAGCAGAAATGTTGCCTGTGAATTTAGACATCCCTTTGGGAAAATATCTTCTGGGTGCTTTATACAACATGTTGAAGAAAGTCTCTCAGAGTTTGATGGAAAACAAAGGTCTCCCATCAATAACCGGTCCCTGGTGGTTGCTCCAACTTTGGCTCAATCTCCACTTCCATAGATTGACAACCCCAGATTTGAGGACTATCTTTTCCATCATTATACCCAGACAGCCAAGAAAAACAACTATCCGATGGAGCCAAGATGAGAAGGTGCACCTCATTTGGAGAAGCCGCTACTATGATAGTCATTGATGAATCAACCAACTTCTTCTTCAAGGTATTCTATCGAGGCTTCCCAACAGCTATTTTCAGCTGGTTCCAATACCCAGACATTGCAGAATTTGAAAATCGATATTCCTTCAGATTTCAGAAAGAATGTGATGATGAGGGCTTGAAAATTCTATGTCAACTGATAAAGCCTTGCCTCCTGCCTACTGAAATTAGACATGGTAGGCTTAATAGGATTAATAGAATACTCATACCAATAAGTTGCAACTTCTTTTCCGGAAGCCCATCTCCTAAAAACTCCAAAGTTAAGCGTGCTTGGCTTGGAGCGATGGGTGACCGACCGGGAAGTCTTTCCCGGGTACGCATGAGTGAGGACAAAGTGCGCAGAAAAGACTGGTGTTGGTCTGTGGGGATAGTCTAGGTCCTATGCAAGCTGCCTGATGTAAGCGGGCCCGGCCTCGAGGAGGCGGGACGTTACATAATGGTATCAAAGCCGACTCTCGCGGTTTCACGGGCGCGTGTGTCACAGTTGCTCAGACATGGTGGTCATGGCTGGTGTGGACCCGGAGTGGTCACACAGCATGGCACATGTGCTGGCACTGGACACACAGACGTGGCCAAGAGAGGACGTTCCTGGCTTGGGATTGATCGACGAGGACGTCGATCTCTTAAGGGGGTGAGGATGTAACATCCCGGCCTAAGGCTTAATAGGATTAATAGAATACTCATACCAATAAGTTGCAACTTCTTTTCCGGAAGCCCATCTCCTAAAAACTCCAAAGTTAAGCGTGCTTGGCTTGGAGCGATGGGTGACCGACCGGGAAGTCTTTCCCGGGTACGCATGAGTGAGGACAAAGTGCGCAGAAAAGACTGGTGTTGGTCTGTGGGGATAGTCTAGGTTCTATGCAAGCTGCCTGATGTAAGCGGGCCCGGCCTCGAGGAGGCGGGACGTTACATGCTTATGAATTTTACCACCCTGTCATGGCAGCCAGACAGATGGGTTTTGGCCAAGTGCCCCCAGCTCTCTTCTTTGTTGACAAGGCTCAGACCAAGGGAAACAGTAGAGACAGCTCTAGAGTACACCAGAATTCTTGAACTGGAGCAGTCTATCTCTTTGGAGATGGTCAAAGAATGGAAGTGTCGGCCTTTTTCTTCATCTTCTTTCAATAATTGGTGGCAACAATGGAGCATCAACCTTTTCAATGAGGCTGTATCCATCTACTGCCTCAAACTGGATCCAAACTTTCAGGCAACCGATGAGGTATAACTTCATTCCTTTCAAGCTCTATATGCTCATCTTTTAACCTTTTCTGATATCACCTTGCACTTATCTATAGGATTTGGTTACTTTGAATCCTCCCAAAATGAACTACAACATATGGTGCCCAAATCCAAGAATTGGCTGTGATGCTCCTACCATAAGAACCTTGATGAAGAGAAAAGCTTCTGACATTCCAGATGGCTAGACCCTTAACACCTTCATAAAGGAAGTTGGTTCTTCTAAAATCAAGAAGTCAAAAGTTGACAAGCCAATCACCAAAATCACATCAAAGAAGAAGAAGAAAGATACTTCTGATGGCAGCCAATCTTTGATCAAGGATGTTATCATAGAAGTAAGAAAAATTGTCTTCTCTTCTTTCTTTTTTCATTATCTAGCTTGTAACTTCTTAACTTGCTTCTGACTCTTTACTTCCCAGGAGCAAGCTAATATTCAAAATACTGAATTTGAAATGCTTTCTCTTCCTGATATTGACCAAGAGCTTCCCCAATCAGGTATAATTTTAGCCGATGATCTTATTCTTCAATAAGCAGTCCTGAAATCTGATGAAAACTTTTTCAGATGTACTCCGTGAGCCTTCATCGGCTGCTCCTGAGCTTCAAATCATTCCATCTGACCAGGTACTATTGACGATCCTTAATGTCAATATTATACCATCAACTAATGCATAGAATGACATGAAATGAACCATAAAGCATAGTTGTAGGGTTTGAAACTAACAAGTTCCACGAGTTTTGGTGCTCTCACTTGTTTTGTAGGACATCCATATTTTTACCATATAAAAGTATCTCAAGTGATGAAACAGAGCACACCATTGCGAAGACCTCGTCGAGACGATCGAAACGGACATATCATTTGCTATATTTGGAGTCCCGGAGCGAGAGTCCTCGATGGATACGACTTGGAAGATTCTAGAACATTCCAGAAGACATGAGAAGGCGACCCACGGAAGGCGGGGCCCACATGCCATAGAGGCAGACCGGTCGGTCTCCCTCCTAGGGCGGTCTGTCAGCTATTGTGCCCAATCTGCTCCCCCTTCGCGTGACGCACTCCAACCGACCTCTCCAACACGTTTTGGCCCATTAAGGCCCATGTGCATATGGCGAAGGATTTAGTCCCACATCGCTTGCCCAAGGTGGAGGGGAGGCCAGGAGCCCCTATATAATAAACCCAGGACCCCCTTGAGGCAACACAACATCATCATCTGGGAGTCTTTTTAGAGGCGTCCCTCGAAGGACAACCTCTTCTCCCTAGAGAATTAGGTTTAGATTTTCCAATGTAATAACTTAGCTTTAGTCGGGAGTTAGGGAGAGCAGAGCTGCGCTCCGGTTCTGGAGGAGTCTTCAGAGTTTTGGCATGTCTTTGTATCTTTTCTTTATAAGACTTATGCTTTAATATATTTATCTTCTCTATTTACTTTATGCTTTATTATATGATTAGTATAGTTGTTATATCTTGGCATGGGATCTTTGCTCGTATTGAGTGCTCTAGTTATAGGCCATAATTAGGGTAGTAATCATTAGATTAGACATGGTGTTTAGTCTATAGGTTACCTGAGGTTGCGCTCAATCCCATGGAATAGTTGTGGTAGCCCTAGGGGTGACAGCTCTGTTAGGCCTTCGTAGTCCACCACGTTCGGATTGATGTTTTCATAGAGCTTTTGGCAGCCTTCCCCTGACTACTTTCTTCCCAGTCTTTTTCGAGAGTCACAAAGGTACTGTTGCTCCAAAGTGCCAATGTTTGTAATTGCTATATCTTTTCATCTTTGTTACATTAGAACCCAAGTAATAGAGAAGTACATAGGAACCTTGATCTATCCCGTTGTCCTCCCACTATAGTTATCTATACATTTATCATTGAATTCTCTTTGATGTGCTTTCCTTATTATATATATCATATATCAACTACACCTGCTTTAGTCTAATTAGTACTCTGAGTTAGTAGATGCATGATAGTAAGTTATCAGATTCTTGACCCTAGCTTCCCAGTGGTAAAATATAAATAACGATCCTGGAATACTCCCAGTAAAATGCTACAATGATGTTCTGTGCGCTTGCGGAATCTTTCATATTCTATTTGCGTTAACAAACGTCAACAAGCATTGTTGGCGCCGTTGATGGGGAAGCAATTGGTGTAAAGATTTTGATAATGATCTTGATGTCTGCTAATTTAGTGTACCACTAGCTTTAGTAGGATTACCCCTTGTTCTGTTGAGTGTGGAATAGACAGGACATTAGACGCCATTTCGACCATATGGCGAGCTTCCGCAAGAATGAAGAACCCAGGGTGCCTCAACATTCAAGATCCATCATGAATTCCGAAACCCTGCCATTTCACAGGTTTGTGTGTACATACATGTAACATCTCGGCTCAGGGCTTAATAGGATTAATAGAATACTCATACCAATAAGTTGCAACTTCTTTTCCGGAAGCCTATCTCCTAAAAACTCCAAAGTTAAGCGTGCTTGGCTTGGAGCGATGGGTGACCGACCCGGAAGTCTTTCCCGGGTACGCATGAGTGAGGACAAAGTGCGCAGAAAAGACTGGTGTTGGTCTGTGGGGATAGTCTAGGTCCTATGAAAGCTGTCTAATGTAAGCGGGCCCGGCCTCGAGGAGGCGGGACGTTACAATACATATATATTATTCTAACCATGTGTAGATTGGAGAAAAGGTCGTCGTCACAACAATTCAACTCTCATCTCATGTGACGGATAGTTACGCTGTGCCACTCACAAGTCCCAGTTGTGAGTCATGGTAAGTATGATCAAGGTGAGACAGTTTTGCTCAAAGACTTTAAACTTTATGAGTAGTTATCTTTTTAATTTTTTCATACCACTGCATGTTTACTTTGAATCATCCTTGCATCTATTCCATTTACTTAGGTTTTCTTTTATCAAATCCACATCATGTTTAGTTCATTATATGCATTCATGTCATCCACATCTAAAAAATAGAAAGAAAAAATATTCCTCACTGTGATCATACTCTGTCATCTCTTTTTGAATAAATCTCTGTTATGCTTTCATGCTACCTTTGTTTACCATAGTATGTCTTGGTTTGGAAGTACTAGCTATGCTTCTAAAGGTTTTTAAATTAAGCGTGGTGCTTAGGTTAAAATACCTTCCTTAATCCAATTAGACATGGAGTCTAGTTTGATTATTGATCTAAAATTAGCTTGTGTAGACATTGGATATTTTGTTGGACTAACCCCTGCAGAAAACTCTCAAATACAATTTGGGAAAGTCCTGAGATGAATTCACATCAGAGATGAAGCAAGGCATATGATGAACTGCACAAAGAAGACTCCGCTCATTCATCATGGATGAAAGAACTGTGAGTATTAAAGTTTATTTAAGTCTATCTTCTACTGTAAGTTATCTTTTGCCTTGAACCATGTTAAAATGCAGCCAACACATAAAATACTAGTCTATGCTAAAGTAATCCTAAAATCATCTTTTCATTAGCATGGATGAATAACACATAAGTAGTGGATAACAACCCATGTTTCAAATTCTGTACAATCCTTCGGGTATATGTCCACTAACATTTTGTAGGAGATGAGATTTGCTTGTTCATGGTGTGAACTTAAAGATCTAAAAACCAACCCATGGATAGACAAAACTCATCATCAGACAAGTCACTAGTGATGTCGAAGGCAGCCAAGCTTTGAGCCATCCCAAGGCCTAAGCCAGGACATTGATGACGAGCAGGATGCAACTCACCCCGTATGGGTCAATCTATGTCTACGCTCATCATTATCGAAGACATCAACACTGACCCCAACAACAAATATCAGGATGACGATATGCCACTACATTATAACATCTATGTGTCGTCCGAAGGAAGTCTGTTGGTGGTTCACTATGAAGACAAGCAGTGGAAGTTCTCCTCACTTCTAATCATTGCAACAAAAGAGCTAGTTTGGGGGATGAGGTGGTACGACTTCAACAACAACAAGGTCTACAAATTCAATACATGAACATGTTGTTGAACAAATTTGGGCATCCACCTACTTCACAAGCCAGCTTGGGGGAGACACAATTCCGTTATCTAGATTTATATCATGATCAAGGGTAGGAAGGAGAAATCCAGCTTCAAGACACTTTGACCTCCTTCTCACCATTTCGATCAGTACAAACCACTAGACGCTGCCCCAGCCAAGAAGAAGAATATGACCCATCACTCATTCTTGAAAGATCGTTCTTGAACACCACCAATGTTGTCATCTATGTTGGACCTAGAGACGTCCACTTTTGGGTCTTCGATCAAAAGGTCGCTACTTCTTTAACAACTACACCACTTATGAGCAGCCGAAGAAAACCAAGAGAAGACGTTGACTCTACCGGTAAAGGAAGAACCAACTGCCAGGAATTGAGGGTTACATCATGAAGGATGAAGCCACTGCACTGCAAGAATTCAGAGATGGGGAGATAGTACCCGAGCCTAAAAATCAAGAGAATAGTTGACCAAGTCTCCATCATCTAGACCTATTGAGAACAAGACTCAGCTTTCCCACTGAGAGATAGGCAAGAGAAGACAAGCTAGTCATGAACAACAACCAGCTAGACAAGAGAAGCTTCCACAAGGTGGTTCAACACAATCACTCTTCAATGATAAAATAACATTTCAAGGTATGTGACCATCACTTTAAAAGCTTCTCTTTGATTCTGGTATGCGCATAAATAAAGAACCAAACATGTTTAGGTTGCACCTCACTTGATCCACCCTAATCAACTCAACATGTTCAGTTCTTTACTCTTTATTCATGGCTTTACTCTCTTGAATCTCACTATCTCACTATCTAAATGAGCGAAAATGTTGTGCATCTAACCTTTGGAAGATGATATATCACAATCATGAAAAGATCAACACACTATACATAGATTATCCTTCCTTGGGTTAAGTAATATGATCTGTTAAATATTTTTAAGATGCTACTCTCATGCTCATCTTCTGATCTTATCACTCATGTTATGATTGAATAGAACACATAAACAACAAGTTTATCTTGTGCAATGTGTCTAAGGTTAGAGAGGAATGAACAAAACTTTTGGTTCTGTTGGTGTTTTTCCACCAACAGAGCCTATGCAATTGATCTCTACCTTGTCTTTATGAGCATGACACACTCTTGAGAAAAATATGGAGGAGTTTGTCAACTCCCAAATTCTACAGAGTGAAGGTCCTAGATCCACAAGAACATGCACACTGAGCAAGATGCTGCCAGCTTCCACAATCAATGTTTCACTTCAAATTGCTGGGCGAACGAAGAACATGAGTGACACCATATCAAGAGGTGTAGCTATCAAGGTCTATATATCGGAATCAAATGATGCACCTCAGGAATGAACATGGTGAGAAGTCCTGTTCAGAGGACTTAAAACATTGAACCCTTGCCGAAAGGTAAATCGGTAGTTATCCATATTTATCTTTTCTGCATTAGTTTCCATTTTGTATATTTACTTTCCATCATCATCTCTCCATAGCATATTTACTTTTCTGCATTAGCTTTGCATAAAAAAAGAAAATAAAAATATTTTACTTATTGCACTTCATCATAAAACCTAAAGCCCCACGTGAATAATTCTGTGGTATATAAAAAAAACCCACATGAAATATTCACTGTGTTGGCATAAAAATAAAAATAAATATGCATTCATTCTATTGCATTTTTTCATCATAAAAAAATATAAAAAAACAAAAATATTGAGAAAGAGATCTTACTGAAACTCTAGACAACTAAGGCTTGAGTGGCCAACCACTAATGCTTAATCTATTCCACAAGTTTTGTTGTCTATTTGAGTTTCACAAGATTGAATGACCAAGAAAAGCTGACGAGGAAGTGGATGTTCCATCCACTGTTGGAGCACTATTTCAACAACCATCAACATCAATCAATGCTCTGATAGAGGAAGAACATTTTCACTGTCAGCCCGCTACATTGCAAGATCGAACGACTACGTCAACATTCAGCTTGGGGGAAAGCACCCCCGTGTATCCAGGTAAGTATCTTTATCCTCTTAAGTTTTTCTTTTTATAAATAAATTCAAAATACAAAAAAAATATGTGAGCACATGAAGGTTCACTCGTAAAAACAAAAACCCAAAAAAATATGTGAGCACATAAAGGCTCACCCTTAAAAAGAAAATGAACAAAAATATTCGGGCACATGAAGGCTCGATGTGATCGAAGGGATTAGCTTAGGGGAGATGCACCCTCGTTATCTTCATAATTCAGGTATGTCTAACTACTATCTTAATATTTTTAAGTAATATATTATAGTGTGTGTTAGATTAAATAAATAAAGCATGTCTAATCTGAAGAACTCTCTCCCTAATTTCTTAAAATGGAAATGATGAATAGTTGCTCTATTGTATTTCTTTCTAGTACCTAGCCTTTAAGCATGAGTTCTCTTAAGTTTAAAAATTAATGATGCCGTAAAATGAAATTAAATATATGGGTAGCAAATGCTTGATCCAGAGTCTAGGTAATTGATAGATATGATATGTGATGATCTGAGCAATTGTTATCTTGTTCTGAAACAACACTAGAGTTCTGGAGAGTTTCCAATATTAATATGATAAATAATTGCATTGAGTTAAATTAAGCTTTGTTGACCCAGTGAGAAGTTATCATACTATTGAATTGAGATCACTTACACATTTCATCCATCTTCCGCATAAATGCTCATGATTATCTGTTGTTATCCTCTCAAAAGTTTGTTGGAAGCATATGGCTCTTAAAAGAGAGAGAGAAAAAAAAATCTGAGGAAATAAAAAGGGACAAGTGTCCGAAACCTCAAAAAGATAGATCCCAAGGAAATAAAAAGGGACAAGTGTCCAGAACCTCGAAGAAAAAAAAAGAAAAAAAAGAGGGAAAATAGAAAAAAATATATGAATATCAGAAAAATGGGCACGTGCCCGATAGTAGAATTAGCCTGATAGCCATGTGTTTCTAATAGACAAAAGAGAGTGATATATTCAAAAGAGCATCCGCCTCCATTTTCCATACACATGCACTTCTCGATTGAATGGTATGGTTGACTTTCTCTTTGGATCCATTGTTTAATTTGACAACATATGTTTTTAAGCTTTTTGAAAATTCATAAAAACTCTGGGATAATGGTGAAGTGAAAGAGCTAGAGACATAGTGCTTGATTTGATCATTCTATCTTTCAATTACTCAAGATTCAAGGTAAAATACTAAGCCCCGTGATAAATAATATGATATCTTTTTCTAATCCAAATGAGAACTTTTGTTTGAATGCATGTGTACTTGTTAGAAGTGCAGATATTGCAGCAACTCCTGATCCATTGTTGAGTTTGGCTTTGCTAAGGGACTAGCAAAGGGTAAGCTTGGGGGAACTTGTTGACGGTCCTTAATGTCAATATTATACCATCAACTAATGCATAGAATAACATGAAATGAACCATAAAGCATAGTTGTAGGGTTTGAAACTAACAAGTTCCACAATTTTGGGTGCTCTCACTTGTTTTATAGGACATCCATGTTTTTACCATATAAAAGTATCTCAAGTGATGAAACAGAGCACACCATTGCGAAGACCACGTCGAGACGATCGAAACAGACATACGATTTGGTATATTTGGAGTCCCGGAGCGAGAGTCCTCGATGGATACGACTTGGAAGATTCTAGAACATTCCAGAACATTCCAGAAGACATGAGAAGGTGACCCACGGAAGGCGGGGCCCACCTGCCATAGAGGCAGACCGGTCGGTCTCCCTCCAAGGCCGGTCGGTCAGCTATTGGGCCCAATCTGCTCCCCCTTCGCGTGACGCACTCCAACCGACCTCTCCAACACGTTTTGGCCCATTAAGGCCCATGTGCATATGGCGAAGGATTTAGTCCCACATCGCTTGCCCAAGGTAGAGGGGAGGCGAGGAGCCCCTATATAATAAACCTAGGACCCCCCTGAGGCAACACAACATCATCATCTGGGAGTCTTTGTAGAGGCGTCCCTCGAAAGACAACCTCTCCTCCCTAGAGAATTAGGTTTAGATTTTCCAATGTAATAGCTTAGCTTTAGACGGGAGTTAGGGAGAGCGGAGCTGCGCTCCGGTTCCGAAGGAGTCCTCAGAGTTTTGGTATGTCTTTGTATCTTTTCTTTATAAGACTTATGCTTTAATATATTTATCTTCTCTATTTACTTTATGCTTTATTATATGATTAGTATAGTTGTTATATCTTGGCATGGGATCTTTGCTCGTATTGAATGCTCTATTTATAGGCCATAATTAGAGTAGTAATCAATAGATTAGACATGGTGTTTAGTCTATAGGTTACCTGAGGTTGTGCTCAATCCCACGGAATAGTTGTGGTAGCCCCAGGGGTGACAGCTCTGTTAGGCCTTCGTAGTCCACCACGTTCGGATTGATGTTTTCGTAGAGCCTTTGGCAGCCTTCCCCTGACTACTTTCTTCCCAGTCTTTTTTGAGAGTCAGAAAGGTACTGTTACTCCAAAGTGCCAATGTTTATAACTGCTATATGTTTTCATCTTTGTTACATTAGAACCCAAGTAATAGAGAAGTACATAGGAACCTTGATCTCTCCCGTTGTCCTCCCACTATAGTTATCTATACATTTATCATTGAATTCTCTTTGATGTGCTTTCCTTATTATATATATCATATATCAACTACTCCTGCTTTAGTCTAATTAGTACTCTGAGCTATTAGATGCATGATAGTAAGTTATCAGATTCTTGACCCTAGCTTCCCAGTGGTAAAATATAAATAACGATCCTGGAATACTCCCGGTAAAATGCTACAATGATGTTCTGTGCGTTAGCGGAATCTTTCATATTCTATTTGCGTTAACAAACGTCAACAGGTACCTCAAATAACATCATTTTTCTTTTCAACAGCTTTCTATTTGTGATCACTCACACACCATCTGTTCAGGAACAAGGAGAGTCCTCTTCCCCTATTATCCCCTTCAACTTGAAAGACTATATGGATGAAGAGGAAACTTCTGCACCAAGATCCCCAAGAGAACTTTCTGAAGAAGTTAAGACTCGGCTTCAACCATTAATTCCTCTTCTGGAGGTCAACATAGCCGATTTGGTGCAAGATACAAAGGGGATTAGGGACATCCTTGATTTGGTGAAGGATGATATACTAGAGGATCTAAAAGAAACCTGAACCTTTGTGGCCCATATAGAATTTCTTGGATCAAAGCTCTTCAAGGCCAAGGCCAAGCTCAGGGCACGTGAAGCTCAAATGCACTTGCCAAAACATGAGCAACGTTGCATCTCTGGCATGGTCACTGCAAAGGACACCATAGATCAAGTAAATTCAGACTCCATTGTCCTTATCGGCAACCTGTCATCCCTAGAAGCTGAAAGGGACCAGTTGCTGAGCAAGCTTCAGGTCGTCAATGAACAGATCAAATTGAAAAAAGAAGATTTGGACAAAATTCCACTTGCACTACATGAACAGAAGAAAAAGATAGCACTTTTCCACGGTGAGCTCCAAGACATCAAGGCCAAGAAAAAGCCAATCCCAGGTTCAAGCGAAGAAGATCAAAAGAAAATAGATGAAATAGATATCATTCACTTGAATGCCTTGAATGCATTGAGATCCGTGCTGAACATATAACTATATCTATCTGTATTCTTTGACTTCTGATCTATCTTTGTAAACATCACATTCTCTGTCACTTATTTGTTAATATTTGATGCTCTATCAGCTATCCTTAGCCGATATCATCTTTACGATTCATCTTTTGCTGCTTAGCCGGTTAATACCAAAAGACCTTTGCGCCCATTATTTAGTCGATTCACCTTAGGATCCAAATCTAAGGGTTCTCAAGACCGACGCCTTTTCACTTCCCCATTCTGCTTATAAATACAAAATGTCGGCTTCTCAAACACACCACGCATTCATCGCTTCGCTCCTCGGCCCTTGCTCTTCTCAACCGCTGACTGTTCTTCTTTCCCAAACAGTAACCAAAATCAATGGCGGACGACCGCGGCAAGCGCCCCGCCGAGGAAGAGTCCGTCGATGGTCCTCCGGCAATTCGTCGTCGTGTGCTCGGGTAACAATTCCTTCACGACCAATCCTTTTTGTGCCTAAAAAATCCCTTCTTTTGCTCAAGAAAAACCCTAACCTTTGTTTTTCTTTGCAGTCCTTCTCCTCCGGCGGACGGCCAAGGTCCTAGCCGGCCTCCGATGGGTCATGGATTGGCGCTGGATGAGGATGCTTGGGCCTTCATCCGGGGCTACTCCAATACCCGGCGTCTCTTGGAAGAGGAACGTCGCCGGGCTGCTCGCGCCGAGGAAGAGATAGGAATCCTCCGCACCCGCCTGAACAGCACCTTGGAGCACCTAGAGGCTTCCGACGCCAGGGTCACTGGTACCACATTCTCGGACCTTTTGATTCATTACCTTTGATTTTGAATCAGTTACCTTCTTGCATAATTATCTTGATTGATCTTTGGTAACTTCTCACTTAAATATTTAACCGATTCGTGTAATGCTTGACCAAATCGGCTATCTTTAATCTTTAATCTCCTTTTAACCGAATGCAGAGTTTCAGCATCAACTCGACTGGCTCCCGGGGCTGGCCAAGGCTATCGCCGACTCTGTGAACGCCCAAGGGGCGACATTAATGGCGCGCCTTGAGGATGTCGGGACGCGTACTAGGGAATTATCCCTCCACGCCATCTTTCATGGCGCCACCTTCGCCCTGGCCAGAGCAGAGCTCAGCGGTGCTGAAATCTCTGGGGAAGTCACCCCTTCTTTCATCGGCACCAGGATGAGGGATGACTTCAGGGAGTTGGTGGAGGAGTTTGAGCCTCTGGGGCTCGCTGTGGTGGAAGTGATGCATCTGGAGGACCTCCTGAACAAGCTCCACTTAGATTAGTTACGTTTTTAACATTTTCTCTGTGGATTCGGTCTTATCTATCTAAACAAACAAAACATCTGCAAGACTGTCCCTGCATCGCCAGGCTTGAATAAATCTGTTAGATATTTTTTGCTTGGCATCTTCCATGTTGTTGTTGAGCTTCCAAGAATTTTCCCTTGGTTTTATTTCTCCATTGAATGTTCTAAAGGCAATACTTCTTTAGTATCGGCTATTTTTATTCTGAAGGCGATACCTTAGTATCGGCTATAAAATTACAATAGGGCTAAACCCCTGTGTAAACTCATAACTTCTAAAAATACATCGGCCCCAACTTGCCATTGTCTATCAACTCCTAGTTCCTCGGCCGATGTAAAACCTTTGCTCATCTTGCTTTCGTCTTTATTGATCGGACAATCCATTAAATATATATTTTTAAAGCCGACTGCTTGGATCGGCTGTTGGCTATCATCAGACGCCTTGAGAAAGCCTTCTTTGTGAACCTTCCCAGAAAAGCACTCCATATTATCGAAATTCCAAACATCAGGGTCAGAGTAAGCAACGCTAACAGTTGAATCCGCTGGTACCACTTCTACAGTGTCTCTGATCCACTGAATCACATTTTGATGCATGGTAGATAGAACACAACAATTATCATGGATTCAGTCTCTTCCAAGTCAGCCTGGGCATTCGGTAAATACCGAACCGATCGGTTCGGTTCCTCGGTACCTCGGTAAATTCAGTTCCTGAGAAATTGGTATCGATCGGTTCCTAAAAAAATCGGTACCAGTTCGGTTCGGTATCGATAAATTTAGTTCGGTTCCGGTATTACCGAACAGTACCGAACTAATCATATATAAGATGTAATGGCTTGTTCAAAAACTGATTTTGACATGATTTTGTAGATAATAATAGTGCAAAATACATATACATGTAAAAGTCCACAAGACTATAAGTGAAACATAATATAATAGTCTACAATAATACAATAAATAATATAACAACACTCAAACTTATCACATTTTAGCTAAATTCGGTAATTCGGTTCGGTTCGGTAAATTTGGTTCAGTTCGGTATTTACCTCGGTAAATTTGGTTCCTGAGAAATAGGAATCGAACAGGAACCAAATTTTTTAGTCGGTTCTCTGTATTTTCGGTTCGGTTCTCGGTTCTCGGTATTTTGTGCCCCGGGGTGACTTCCAAGAAGCACACTATATGATCCTTTTGCATCGACTAAGAAGAAAGTAGTCGGCAAACTCTTGCTACCAACTGTTAACTCGACACATACAACACCCTTAGTAGCCGATATGTTCCCAGCAAAGTCTATCAACCTCATATCGGTCTGAGTCAAGTCTTCCGCAGTCTTTCCAAGCTTTCTGAAGGTAGCATATGACATCAAGTTAACCGCTGCACCTCCATCAACTAACATTCTGCTCAAAGGCCTTCCGTCGACAAACCCCTTTAGATATAAAGCTTTTAGATGGGAATGCTTTTCAGGCTTTTGAAATGTAGCCCCTTCTGCTTGATAGACCCACTGAGCAACTGTCTCTTCATCATCAGATTCCTCTTTGTGATCAGAGGATCTAAACTCAGCAAGCAACATGAACAGGGCAGATATATTAGCCGACGATTCTCTCTTATCGGCTATTTGTTTCACCTGCCAGACTTTGGGTTTCTTTTTCTGAATTTCATCATTCCTCAATCTCTGAACCCGTCTCTTCTGGCTTCTGGTCAAACCACCCGGTCACCACTGTCCTTCTTGCCAAGGATGATCCCGATCGGCTAATTTTACTCCAAGCGGATCATGAACACTTTCATTTTTTACGCCCCGATCTGTTCTTTCAAATCTTAATCTTTCTTGTACAGATCGGCGGTTGTCTCTCGACTGCCTATACTCCCTATATTT
The DNA here is from genome assembly GCA_009763385.1 of Coix lacryma-jobi var. lacryma-jobi. NCBI lineage: Eukaryota > Viridiplantae > Streptophyta > Magnoliopsida > Poales > Poaceae > Coix > Coix lacryma-jobi. Next base: position 102,761,138 of record CM019828.1, on the reverse strand, counting down.
TTCACTGCATTCCAGGTAATTACGAAGAGTAGGAAGCTTTAAACCTTCATTCCAACAATGTCTGAAGAAAGGGCAATCCCAATGATTCTTTTCCTCATCCCTGATACACCTTTCTTCTTCTTGAGATCTTCTATACTCCTCTTCTTCAAGCCACTCTTGATATTCTTGCTCATCCCTTTCTCTTTGCATTTGATTTCTTTCTTTCTGACGTTGCCATTTGTTCAATAAGATTCTGACAGTTGGACGTCTTCTAGCTTCACTAGCCCTAGAAGTTTTAGGTTGATCATGTTGATCAGTACTCTTCTTTCCTTTCATCTCCTGATACTCCTTAGCTGTCAGCTGCTTCTTCGGATTGACTGTTCTAGCTGCCTTGGCTTTGTTAGAAGTTAGAACCTTGATTTCACTTCGAGGTGCAGGAGCAACCATGTTAGCTGGAAAAGGATGGCCATTGATGCCCATACCCTTGGCTTTCTCTATGCTAATCCTTCCTTTAGCAATGGCTCTCTGGATCATATCTCTGAAAACTCTACAATCGTTAGTAGTATGAGTACCAGAGTTATGGAATTTGCAGTACCTTTTATTCTTGAGCTCTTTAGCCGATGGAATAATGTGGTTTCCAGTCAATTTGATTTGACCTTTCTCTAGTAGATAATCAAATATTTTATCGGCCTTAGTGATATCAAAGCTGTATTTTACATCTTTTTCAGCACTTTTAGCCTTTGCCCAAGGCATGTATTCATTGTTCTTCGAAGCCCAGTCAACAGCAGCTACTTCATCTTCGCTTTCATCATTTGTATCATCTTCTTCTTGCAAAAAGAAGGAGCTTTCTGCGTTATAGGCTTTTTTGAGCTTGAAGACCTGATTATATCTATTCTGAGCATCAATATTTGCCACCTTCTTGGCCAAATCAGCCATACTGTTACAACCAAAACCAATCTTTTCTCTTATGGCTGGTATTAGCCCTCAAATTGCAATGCTAGCCACCTCCGGTTCTGATAATGACAAGGTATAGCATTGATTCTTCATCTCTCTAAACCTCTGAAGATATTGGCATCCAGTCTTGTTGTTTCGTTGCCTCATATTGACTAAGTCCATAACTCCTTTTTCCAAAACTCCGGAGTCAAAGTATTTATGAAACTTGTCTTCCAAATCTTCCCAGCTTTGAATGGAATTGGGTGGTAGAAATGAAAACCATGAGAAAGCCGAACCAGATAGAGACAAAGGAAACATTCTGACTTTAAGTGTCCGCTCGTCACCAACTTCCCCAAGCTGAACTAAGAACTGAGTTATATGTTCCATAATTGTCACTGAGCCCCCTCTGAATTTGGTGAAATCAGGAACTCTATATCTTGGAGGGAAGACAACATGATCATACCACTATGGATATGGTTTCTTGTAGCCAGTTAATGTAGCCTTCGGCGTCAAGCCGAATTGTTTATGAACCATGTCGGTGACTCGACTCATCAACTGATCTACTTGATTCACTGGCCCTTGATAGCCGATGTTCTGCCCCCCGAAAGTATTGCCATGATACCCCAGATTCTCCTGAGCATCAAAAGTATAAATATCTGTCACATAATGATACCCAGGAGGAACATCACCAGGAGCTACATTTCCTTGATAAGTTGGTGCATTGAAATCTCTGGTAATCCTTCTTGCATGGGGAGCTATTTTTGTAGCCGATGAGTATATATTGTTACTCATATTCGGCTATTGCATTGGCTATGGTGTCATACCCCCAGGGCTTACTATCATCTGATTCCCATTGCCATTGGGACCGTTCATCTGCGGACCCCCAGAAGTTCCAGGCCCTTGACTGTTCCCAACTGAATATGTTGGGCCTCTTCTGTCATTACCCAAGTTGAAAGCTTCTTTGATGGCATTTGAGAGGCTGTTGAGGAACGTTTCATTGTGATTCATAAGGGTAGTAGACATTACTTTGCCAATCACTTCCTGCATGGCATTGTGTTGTATTTGGATCATCGGATCAACATGTCCTTCTAGAACTACCCTTGGAAGATGAGATTTCTGGATAATCTTCTTATCCCTGGTTTTGCTGAAGCTTAGCAAACACATGTTCCGATATTGCTCAACAGTTTGCTCTATCAATCGTTGAAGTTCATCTAGAAGTTCATCCATCGTCACGTTCAGCACTTCATCATTGCCGATCGTCATGATCAAACGACTGTGGTCCCACTGGGCGTGCCAAAAGAATGTGTTGACGTGAAAGTTTGACCAAAGGGCCAACACACTCGAACACGGTCCTTAGAGGCCGCGAAGAGCAGGGTCTTGACCTCCTGGACCTTCAAAAGGTGGCGGTGCCGAATCTGGGTGAGAGCGACCTTGGACATGCCAATCAATTTGACCTGTAATTGACAAGGAGAAGAAAACATTGTCAAATTATGGAACATGCCGGTTTGGTGCCAGACAGTTCCAAATTATGCGGCTCTGATATAGCCATTGTTTATAGGATATTGACTAAAAAATGAACTCCCAAAAGATTGTTTAAAGCTTCGATAAAAGTATAAATCAAAACGGCTAATGTATATATAAAGAAACATTTAGAACGAAAAACAACCGATAAGCTTAGACATGTGAAGGAAATAAAGATCTATATGTACGTTTGAGTGATATAGAACTAACAGATCGGCTAATTACATAGGCAGTTCTATTTGTTAACAGTGGAGTGTTTCCATGCAGCCATAATAACAAATAGATCAATAAAATAACTTGAACATCAACAGTGGGGTGTCTCCATACAGCCATAATGATGACCAAGCTAGATCTCATCCGACGCAACGAGCAGATCTATTATTTCTAAGCCACTTAAAAGTACACATTATGAAGGAGGCATAACGGGATCAGCTATTTTAGCCGATACAGGGTCCATGAGGCACGAACAAGATCTATCCGTTAAAATCATGGTTCGGTTTAAGATCAAGCAAATCTAATCTATCATATATATCAGTGGGGTTCCGAAATACAGTCGTAATAAACATGTTAGATCAAATCTATCTGCTCTTAGATCAAACCATGATTTCGTCGGATATCTTGAACGCACATGTAACAATCAAGATTGACAAAATAGTCGATGAGAGGCTTAGATCGGCTATTTTCCTTTGGTATAAGCGTATAAAGCCTTTGGATAGCCGAAAGTAAACAACTTTTAAGCTTAAGATACTTTGTCAATCTTGATTGGGCAAGATATTGTTTAAATCTAAAGAAAAGCATTAAAGCATAAACTACATCGATAACTTAATGAATCTATTGGCTTGCCAAAACTAATAGAGCCGATAACTAGTCAAGATCGACTAAAACAAGAGATTGATCAGAGTCAAGACAGCCTTATAAAAGGCGAACTTAGACCGATAACTAGCCATGTCATAGCTTAACAAGAGTTTGGTCGATGCCAAATACAGCCTTATTGAACGATAACACAAGTCATTGGTGAAACTTACAAGCAAACCAGAGGTCAGTCATGCCGATGTAGCCCTACCTAGTTGAAGTTTCCACTGAGTTCTACCTTCTACTCCTAGGGTTTTGGCAGGTGGCCGATGTATTGATTGATTGTGTGTCTTACAAAAAATCGGGTTTCTAGCCATTTATAACCCAGTAGACTCATGTCCTAATACGACTAGGATACATAATAATAAAAGACGACCCGAACTCGAACTCTTTGGCTAGGCTCGACACGTTTTCAAAACCTGTTACGTCCGACCCACATGAATTTTTGGTCGCGTCCGGGTCCAAACAAATCTCTTTTATTTTTCTGACCGATTTCTTCATTAACAAATCAGTCGTTTGTGCCTACAAAACAATAACCCTTTTTTGGTCCAAAATCTTGTGTAAACAACCTCTAAACTTTAGTGGCTCCTAAATTTTAGAGGGGTATAGTTTGTCCTCATTGCTGCGTCATCGGCTTTCTACTCTAAGCCACGACTTTAGCTTATTTTTGTGTGCCACCATCATCATCGCTCGCACCGATTTGTCTCCAAGACAAATCAAGTTGTACATGTGTTAGACTTACATTAGCTAGAGGGAGCCACGGTGTGTGATAAAGAAAGATGTGGTTCTCTCCATGACATTAGCTTTCTAGGTACTATGTTTTTTGTAGTTTGATTTGGGCCATCACCATTGCGCACGAAAATTTACAGAACACGTGGAAATGAAAGTAGGAGCGACGGGTGTCAAATTTAGCATGCATTTTAAGGTTCGCAAAATTATGGTTTATTTTGACTTAAGACGTGATTAGTAGAGCTCCAGTTTTAGTTAAAACAACTTTAACTGTGGCTTATTTTGTGAAATAACTTTTTAGGTTCTTTTATCAAACAATTTTTTTAGTTTTAGCTTGTTTGGTTAAAAAAGCAGCAACTCCAAGTCCTTTTAAAAAAATATAATATACGAAGTACATAGTATCCCTCTATTTTTTCCTTTTTTCATTTATATCATTTATTATTTTACTAGGTAGCTTATTTTTTTCTTTTTTCCATTCTTTCTTTCTTTCTTTATTTTACTAGGTAGCATACCCGTGCGTTGCTACGGGACAACAAAACTTTTGTACCAAAGACATAAGGATCACATAATAAGATAACACAAAGCCGCTCGATGTCGCTAGGAACAAGACGATGATCGGCTACACTGTTGCTGCTGCTCTGCCTGCACTGTCCTAACTCACTGCGAGCATACTTTGCCACCGCACCTCTATCCTAGCCATCTGCAGACCACAATGAGCCCCCACGCCTGCCTCGCTTGGCAGAATGCACTCGTCATGGCCTCTGTTGTGGTCTCTTCGCCTGAGAGACCTAAGGTCCTATCTTTTCTCTGTCGCGGTACATAACATGCACACATACACAACGCACTCGCACGAGCACAAGAATAACCTTGTCAAGTCCATGTCACCTCGAACACTTGCTATGGCTAAAGCTCCACCATGGCAAGCTCCGTTCCGACCATCACAAGCTGATAGAGACCAAAGCCCCCACTACGAGCTTCGCCTTGCCGATGGACATACAAATCAAATTCAGCTTAACACAACCCTTATTAGCCCTATGCCCACTTCTACCTTAAAAGCCTACATTTGCATCGGCCCACACTCATGTAAACATGGATGTGCCTAGTCATGTCAACTAACAAGGGTGCTTAGCACGCTTCGCCGCGCCAGCTATTGGTACCATTGTCAAAGTCTCAAAAGTGTCTCTGTTTTGCTGTGTATGGACGTTTGGAAAACTTGATCGGCCTAAACAGTACAAATGTGTTTAGTTTTTACCCTATAAATTTTTCACTTATTACATCGGATATTTTGACATTACATAGAGTACTAAATATAGATTAAAAATAACTAATTACATAAATTCAAAATAATTTGCGAGATGACTAATTTTTTAAGCCTAATAAATTCATGTTTTGATAATATGGTGTTACATTAAACATTTGATAATTATTAATAATTAGACTTATAAATTCACCTCATGAATTATTCTCCACTTATGCAATTAGTTTTGTTAATAGTATTTAATACTCTCAATTAGTATTAAACACCCGATATGACATCTCAAACTTTTTAACTTGGAACTAAACAATCTCTAAATATATCAGTCACTATACCGGCATGCGACCTGCTAAAAAAGATATTTACATGTCGCGTCAAAGGCATTAGACGTATAAGCATAAAACACACACAAGTATTGGGAGAGCGTCGTCCCATAATTAGAGTTTGTATTATTGGACGCGCTATCGTGAAAAGATGCCTACAAAACTCTTAAAAAGAAAAAAAATTAAAAGTAGAAAAAAGTAAAATGAAAAGAAAGGAAAAAAGAAAAAAAAACTACAGTAACCTAACCCACGGGAGGGCGCCAATCCTCCTGTGGGTAGAGTTTGTACTATAAGCCAAACTTAAGTAAACTCTAGTTTGGAAATAAAATGAGAGTTGAGCTGCTGCAGTGCTGCTTGCCACACTGAAAAACAAAACAGAAATCTCGAGCTGCTGCTAGATACTGAAGTACTGAACAGAGGAAACTATGGCTCGATCTATTTGACAAAATCAACAAAACAGTTTGAACTTCAGGTTATAGATCTTATTTAATATATAGAAGCTTCATGGGATATATGAGAAGAATATCAGCAGGCAACAAATTGAAATAAAAAGAATCTCAGAAAAAAGAGCTACACTCTGGTTGACACTCAAAAGTGTCACAGATAAAGATGAATTTAGAAGAAGTGTTCGGCCTGTAATATTAGGGTCGAATTTGTCTTTTGAGACATCGGATGTTCTAAGTTGAAAATGAGCCTGATCATTTTGGGTTTCCGATCACTCATGTTATGTCCGACCAGGTGGCCCTGGTCGGAGGCCTTATGGTTGTGATGAATGCTGAGTCCGACACTAAATATGTGGATCCTTCTCTTGTAAGGATGATTTGTTGATCAGTATGGGCTCATGAAGCCCATTAGACCGATCTGGTCGATCCAAGGATCGGCGAGATCACGGTTATCTTGTCGCGTCCGGATTAGATTCTATATGTTGATAGAGTCCGAATAGGAAACTTGAAGATTGTATTTGGAGATGTTTCCTATTGGGATAAGACCAACCCCCTCTATATATATGAGAGGATCATGGCCGATTGAGGCATCCAACCCTAATCGATCAAAATCAATCTACTACCCTTTTACCCCTTTTTTCCCTCTACTTTGCTGTTCGTCGCGTCTCCCGGCGAGACTCGACGACGTTCTAGGCGGCCTTGCTGGTGCTAGGACAACCTCTACGTGTTTCTCCCCGACGGGTCTTCCCGGAAGGAGTTCTAGAGTTATCAACACATGAGCCCAAAACCCTAGATCATTCTAAACCGGTCTCTAGATCGGTTTTCGTCGGTTTAGCCAGGGTTCCTGCTGTCTCAGGTTGAACTGCAACCTCTCCGGGCGTTCTAGCCCTGTTAGTGTTTGATTCGGATCACTTCCGACGTCAACACACTTTTTGGCGACTCCGCTGGGGAAGATTGAAATTTCATCTACTACCAGCATGAGCGGTAAAGACGGTGCTACTGATAAAGATAACATCGTCCGTCCTGCGGGCATTGACGAGCTTCCCGACGAATTAAAGCAACAAGCACAGGCCAAGCTCGACGCCGTCTTGAAGGCTTTCCTGGAAAGCTGCTCGAAGGATCGGCGCGGCAGGGTCACTCAAGACAAGGAACTAGACTTCAGCGAGGTCATCCCTACCACGTCAACTACAACCGCTGAAGACGCTACTGACAAGGTAAACACCAAGGTACCGGAAGATTCTTACCCTACCCATGCTAATTATTCTGCGATGCTGGTTGATACTTCAAAAACTCTTACCAATACTATTCAGCATTCGTTTAAGTTACTTAGTGACCGCATGGATAAGCTAGAGGGTAAGACCGTTGAACCTGATCCCCCTACCGGACAACCACAGTTCGGTGTGCCTTTTAATTTCTTCAAAGGCCAAACCTCACACACAGAGTTTGGCCAAACGCAATCAGGAAACGATAATGGCAGGGACCGCTCACGGTGAAGCTAGTACATTGATGTATACCAATAGTCTCCACCGTGGCGCTGGTTGGACCGCACAGACCGACCAGGGTACAACGACAAACAGAACTTCAGGGGGACAGGGAACAGTGTTGCCCAATCCACCGAAGTCTCCGATCCATAACCCCATGCATAGTGGCACTCCTAACCTTGCTGACACCGATTTTGGACGAGCCATAAATCGGTTTAAGGAAGAAATAACTAGGTCTCTCGAGACCAGTTTAGGGGTCCAATTTAAGCCTACTAGGACCATGTATTCAAAACCGTACCCTTCATGTTTTGATTTTATGAAAGCACCTGACGGTTGGAGGGTACCAGATTTTTATAAGTTTTGCGGTGACGGTAGTAAAACAACTATGGAGCATGTCAGCATGTTCCTTGCACAGATGGGTGAAGCCAGTACTTTAGATTACATGAATGTAAGACATTTTCCATTGTCTTTAACTGGTATGGCTTTCGCCTGGTGTTAACACCAGAATTTCGCACGCATGAGGATATGACAGATGGGTCCAGCCAGCAGAGAAGAAAGGATTCGGCAAGCAATCAGACGACTATTTGGTCCTCAAGATTTCGATGAATGTCTGTGCGGTCGGCTATCTTGCAAAGAGATGGTTCCATTCGGGAAATGGATGTTGCAGATGAAGCCGGCTTGCGTGGGAAGGCATATGGCTTTGAAAGATGCCGAAAAGATTAGGAATAGATTTCGTATCTTTCCATATTTTATCATTGTAAATCGTAATCATTTAGGACTCGTGTTTCGTCCAGGGTATAAATATAAACCCTCGACCATTGTAAAATTTTTCACAACCACATCAATACAAACCGGCCCCGTGCCATCTTCGAGTCCCTAAGTCGTGTCGTCGAGTTCTTCGAGAGGAAACATCGATCCGTCGACCTCCGTAAGTACCGGCAACCTTGTTATCATGTCTAGTATCATGCGGTGGATTTAGATATGATGCAAGTAGTCTCGTATGTTATGCTTAGTATCGTGCGGCAGATTTAAGCTTATGACGGGAAGTTTTTGCTTGTGCCTTGTATCGTGCGGCGAATTAAGACATGAGTAAAAATAGTTATCGGCTCTATTAGATTTGGCAGATCTAGTAGATTCATTAAGTTATCATGTGTTATGCGTTTTATTTATTTAATTCCTATAACACTCTTTTGCCCAATCTAGATTGATCTCTATTCGGCCTCGTTTCACAAGTTTGCTTGTGCTTTGCCAATTATAAGATCATGATGGCCGGATTAGTTTTCAATCTAGGTTGTTACATGTTGCGGGTTCATACATGTCAATTATGTTTATGCTCTGATAAAACTAGGTGTCGTGCGGCAAATGCAGGTTTTAGATTAGTTTGATCATGTTTGCTTGTATGTTCCTTCCTCATGGACCCCAACTCGGCTAGTTTGCCGATTTTGGTTATGCCTACACGAGTAACGAGTTTTTATAGATCTATTCAAATATATGCATGCTTTTAGCTTGTTATAATTAGATTGTATCATGTGGTGGATTGATCTAATTATAAGAAGTTGTATAAACTTATAGCAAGTGGTATCATGCAGTGGATTAGCTTTGCTTAAGTTTATGCTTGACGGGTTTTTGAAGACTAAACGTGCGGCAGATTAGTTGGATTGGCCTATGCATGTATTATTTGGATAGATCTATTCTTGCAAGTTGCCTGTTTATAATATCTTTGACTCGTTCAAGCATGTCTTTCTTTTGCATTCGGCAGTTAATATGCTTCATACACTCTGTTCCCATACTTGCCGAATAGCTTTGTAAACATGCTCTGACAGACAGCTTCTGTAGCTGTGTGCCGTCGAGATTGGCTTTCGAAGCCATACATATGGAACTGTCTAGTTTTACCCAGCATGTTCCAGAGGTATTCTCACGTTTTATCCCTTGTTGGTTTTCAGGTCAAACCGACTGGCACGTTTTCGGATTCAGCACACTCCGGGCACCCGATTGAAGCTAGCCTCATCCGGCTTGCTGTGTGTCCTAGCGCAAGGTGTCACTTTTTGTGTCAACACATTTTTTGGCACGCCCGGTGGGACAACTTCTTTTCAAGATGCCTGATATCAGTGATGATCAAGTTCTGGATGTGATCATGGATGACTTGCCGCCGGAGTCAAAAAGCTTGGTACAGCAGGCCTGCGATGAATTCCAACGCAAGTGCCTGGCGTCTTTCTCCAAGAACAAGAGCGGCAGGGTCTTCCAGAAGCACAAGTTCCCAAAGATTCTTCCTCACCATCAACATGATATCCCCAATGAAGAAGAAGCTATTCGGAAGATGACCGAAATAATGTATAAGGTTGTATCAGAAGCTGTAACCAATCATCAGTCGGCTTTCCTGAGCACTTTTCGCGCTATCATGGTCAATGCTTTCAGTCCAGCCGTGGATAAATGCTTTGAAGAAACTATTGGCCCGATGCAGGGACCGTTGTTGTTCCTGGTACCTCAACGTCAAAGGATCGCAGGAGAGGGCGGAGCTGGCCCAAGTACAGGTGGGATGGTTCCTCATGAGACGCAGCCACCTCCTCAGACCTATGGCCAACTCGCATTCGGCACAACAGAGAATGTCCCGCCATCTGCTTCTAAAGTGTCTCCTGCAGCGAACAGGATACAGAAGAATATGTTTGGAGATGGATATCATGAGTTCACCGATTATAGCTCAATTAATGCTCTTCCAAATCCAGGCTATAAGAGTTCGGCAGGACTACATCCTGGGGGGCAGGCACAAGCAGCTCCTGATCCGAATGTTGACCTCATCATGCATAAGATGGCTAATTTGATGCAAAATCAATTCGGCCTGAAACCTAAGAATCAAACTTACACATACAAGTCCCCCTTTCTAGAGTGGTACAATCGGGTAGCTCTTCCTCCAAGGGTGAAACCTCCTACTGATTTCACCAAGTTTTCAGGCCAGGATGGCACCAGTACTATAGAGCACATCGACCGCTACTTGATGCAACTCGGAGAAGCATCTACAGATGAGGCTTCGAGGATTCGGTATTTCCCGTTGTCATTAACAGGGCCAGCCTTCTCGTGGTTTTCTTCTCTGCCAGCAAATTCTATCAATACATGGGCGGAGCTAGAGCAGAAATTCCACTCGTACTTCTTTACGGGTACCAACGAGAAAAAGTTGGTCGATCTCATGAGCCTAAGGAAGAAACCTAGCGAGACGCCATAAGAATATCTGCACCGATTCAGGGAGACCAAGAATCTTTGTTATTCTCTGAGGTTGCCAGATGATCAACTGCCGGAGATAGCCATAGCTGGTATGTTGCCGAGTATCCAAGAGAGGCTATTCGGCATGGAGTTTGATGACCTTGGGCAGTTATCACAAAGGCTGGCGACGATGAGTAATCAAGCCCAGGGGTTCAAGAGGAACAATCAGTTCCAGAAGGGTGATGTGGCTACCAAGATGTATCAAGCTTTCCTAGAGGAAGCAGCTGAGTACGATGATGAAGATGAAATAGCTGCAGCCGAGATAGTTTGGGATAAAGAACCAACTCAAGTCAACTAGCGATGGCTGAGCCAGCAGAAAGGTACTTATGACTTCGATGTTTCCAAGTCAGATAAATTATTTGAGTACTTGTTGAAAGAAGGATGCATCAAGTTGCCGGAAGGTCATCCTATGCTGCATCCTGAAGGGGTCAAGGACAAGAAGTATTGTGGTTTTCACAATACTAGATCCCACTCCATAAACGATTGCCGAGTGTTCAGAGTGCGAATCCAGAAAGGTATCCAGGACGGGCATCTGAGGTTTGATGGAAAGATGAAAATTGACGGTAGCCCTTTTGGACAGAATACTGTGTCTCTCTGTTAATATGATCAACGCAGCTGATCCCAAGGATAAGAGTAAAATGAAAGTGTTAACCTCTGATAGAGCGAGGGAAGCTGGTGTCGCTGACCCTAATCGGCAGATTACGAAGAGAGAGCTTCAGCAAAGGGTTCGGTTCCAAAATAGCCGAACTAAGGGAGGTGAAACTTCCAGACCCAGGGTCACGACGCGCATCTTGTTGAATAAATGGCGTCGGGAGCAGGAACGGTACCAGAAGCAGAGACTTTATGAAGAACGGAAGTTCATGGAGAAACAACGAAGGCACGAAGAAGAGATGTACCGGGAAGAACGAGAAAATACGAGGGAGCAGGAACAATCTCATTGGGAATGCTCGTTCTTCCTGTATTGTTGGAACGAAGGCTTGAAGCTGCCTGTTAAAAACAACTGCCCTGAGTGCAGTAATTAGTACTCTGAGTATAGGCAGTCTCGAGTCAACCGCCGATCTGTCCATGAGAGGCTTGGGTCACAAATCCCTGAGGACGATCGGCGCGTAAAAATGAATAATTTAGAAGATCGGCAGGGAAGAGATTTTGCCGATCAAAGTTGGGCTTGTGCTGAAGAAGAGTACCGCGAGTATGTCTGGCAGAGAGGACAATGGTGTCCACCAGGGTTGAGGAAAAGCCAGAAAAGGAGGGTGCAACGCTTAAGAAATAGAGAGCTAGAACAAGCAAACGCCAGAGTAAAGCGAGTTTGGCGCCCCAAAGAGAAGCCGAATGGGGGTGATCGTTCGGCTGAAGCATGCATGACTTTTCTTTCTTCCATCAGAATTTATAGCTCCCGAAGAATAGGACGTCCAAGACGAAGTATATTCAGATTTTGATGAAGATGAATTCCAAGAGTTATTGGCTCATCTTGTCTTGGCTCAAAGTGCAGTATTCGATAAACCAGCTAGACATCGACACCTGAAGCCATTGTATATGAGAGGCTATGTTAATGACAAGCCACTGACTAAGATGTTCATTGATGGAGGAGCTGCCATAAATATCATGCCGTATACCACCTTCAGAAAACTTGGGATGGCAAGTGAGGACTTGCTGAAGACCGACATGGTGTTGAGAGACTTTGCTGGCAATTTTTCTGATACTCGGGGGGCAGTCCATGTTGAGTTGACAATCGGGACTAAGACCTTGATTACTACCTTTTTCGTCATTTATGGCAAGGGGGGATACAGTTTGCTATTGGGAAGAGATTGGATACATGCAAACTGCTGTGTGCTATCAACTATGCATCAGTTCCTCATCCAGTGGGTCGGGGATGACATCGAAATCGTCCATGCTGATGATTCAGTGAGTATTGCTAATAAAGAGCCTATCTACTGGGAATATGATGGCGTTGAGTGTTTTTCTGGAAGAGCTTGGGAAGCAGGTCCTGTAAACGTTTTCAACAAGTACCAACAGCCGATTCAGACAATCGGCTCTCAGAGCAATTTTTGAGTAGATAATCCAACTGATGGTGATGGAGAAAGATTGAGGCCAAGTTTCGTGTCGGCTGACAAGGAATAAAGTGCTGATAATAAAGCCGAAGTAGGACCAATGTATGCAAGTCTGGGTCTCGAGCATGTTTTGAAGTTAACAAACTTTTGAGGGCTCTGCTTATTTCTCCATTGTCGAAGCTAATGAAAGAACAAGAATTCACATAAGGTGACGTACAACAGAGGGTATTGGAAAGTATGAAGGCACTTCCGCAACTTGGTAATTGTTTCAAGTTGTACGTGGCGGCCGATAGCCTTGCAATAGGATCGGCCCTTATTTTAAAATTTAAGAGGATAAATAGTAGCTAGCTTTAGCCGAAAAATGTTAAGCCCGGAGAAGTGTATTTGGCTGTAAAGAGATTTTGTCACTCGTGGATCAAGCTTCGGCACTACTTGTTAAGAGCCGAACGCATGTAACTTGAGGAATACTTATATACAGCCGATGTAAAGCATCGCCTTTAGCAATAAAAATGTTCCAAGAATTCAAGTCATAGTCGATGTTATTTATATCGCCTTTAGTACAAGAAATTTATAACCCTGGTGCCCCTAGCGTTTTTCGAGTTGGTAGGCTTATTGGAAGGAGAAAAAGATGAAGTGTAGTAAGTGCAATGCCGGGTGACATGACATATCGGAGACAAGATCTAGTCGGCTAAGGTGATGTCATGTATTCGGCAAGTGTTTCTCTAAGGAAAATATTACAATCGAACAAAAAGAAAAAAAACTTTGTGAGAAATCAAGAAGTGCAAATGGGCGTTATTCAGGGGACAATGTTCCATGAGTTTTGGTGGATTGTGATTCTGCAGGGACTAAACAGGAAAACCAGCACTAATTGCTTCCCCTAGAAGGAAAACAATGCGAGATAACGCAACCGGCACGTTAGGAATATTCCAGAAGGACCTAGAGGACACCACGAGGCGGAACACCCCGAGAGGCCGCCAGGTGGGACCGACCGGTCCCACCATTAGACCGGTCGGTCTCCCCCTGGCCCCGCTGGGCTCCGTCTTCTGGAAGCTTCCTCCACCGCCTTTGAGGATCCATCTCAGCCCTACGTGAAGTCGGTTTGATCTAACAGCCGCGGTTGATCCCTCAGGGCTATATAAACAAGCCCCCAGGCCCCAGGGAAGATCAAGTCTCTCTTCAGAAAAGTCTATGCCTCATTCAGAAACCCTAGAAGAAGACTTCAAGAGCCAGCTTTCAAGTAGAAGACTAGTTACCCCTCTAGTTTAGGTTTAGAACCTAGTCTTATACTAGAACTAGAAGAGAGAGAGAGAGAGGAAGAGATCAAGAAGGAGCTCCGGCCTGTCGGATCAACTTCTTCATCTTGTACCTGCGGATTCAAGTTTATCTTCAACTTGCTTCAGCGATTGTTTCGGTAATCAACATCTATATTTAAGTTTGAGCTATTGTTCTTGTTATTCTTAAGGTTTATGACTCTCTTTTGAGTACTTTAATTCTAGTCATTCTAGAGTTAGAGTAGTTGGATAGTGTAAGCGTGGTGCTTAGACTTGATAGCTCATAAATGCCTCCTATAACGCCGGTAGTAGTGGTTGTTCGCAAGGGTGACTCCTATAGCCTTGTTGATTCTTCTATAGTCCACTTACTCGTGTGTAGGCTCGGTAGGAATATACATTTGCATAAAAGACTCATACTCTGTTTGTGACCTTTTATGACAACTTCCGCACTAAGAATAATATAAACATATCACTCTTGAATTGGAATTAGACAACCTTAGTGATACCCTCTATACTTCTAGATTCTCCGTCCTTGTTAGCTACTCAGGGGTTAGACTTTAAGGCTTAACACTATCCATTCCTTTGGGTTCGATATTAAAACTAGGTTACTCTGGTGAAGTGCTACATCGGTAGATTTTATCTGTGCACTTGCGGATAAAGTAGAGTGTGCATTAATTTATACCAACAAGTGGAATGAGACACAGAAAGACCTGGACCGCATCTCGTGCTGGTCAATGTCGTCGTCCATCTGCAGAGGGGTGAATCTGCTGAAAGCTCCGGGGGCCTGCCTCGCCGAAGTCATCTCCCCCTCGCCAAATGTTGTCGCTACCACAGGTGCAGCTCGTGCTCGTTGGAGAGCTGCTGGAACAGAACCCCAAGTCATGGAAGAAGTGGGATCGGGTCCGTGAGCCGAAATGCCCTCTCCAAGCTCCTATTCCCCTGCAAGCTCAAAGACAGAAGGAATACAAGGCATTGTCTTGTCCAGTGTGACCTCAAGGTCTCCACAAAACGGTTAGTCACATAATAAGCATAAGGTGAACTCTCAACAAAAAGAGACCTACCTATGAATGATACCGCAAGGAGATCTGAATTCAAACTAGACAAGACTACCATGCAACAGGATAAAGCACTATATAGCAAAATGCAACCTAGAGACATGATCAACCCAAACACAGCCTAAACCTCAACACATGCTACAATGCAAGATAATGATAGCAATAGATCCAGAAGCACGTAACATGATAAAAGTGTGGAAAGGCTAGTGCTCAAACTAAACATGTCAACAGGATACATGTAGCTAACCTAAACTAGCACCTAAAAAGTGGTACCTAATGAACATCATACCTCTACAAGTAAAGCTCATGGAGAAGTATGGTAATGCATGGCATAATGTTCATGAGGATCACAAACTAGTATGAAAAGTGACTCATCCACCAGGCTATACACAAAGCTAGCATGACATATGATACAGAAGATAGCACATGCTAGGCTAAACAAAACATGATACAAAAGAAAAATGTACATGCAAAAACTATACAAGTGAGCACATGAAAGTCCATCTCATACCACAAGAAATAGAACATGGATGTACAAGGTATGAGTGTATAAGAAATCTCACCAAGCTGCAAAAGCCTCTTTGGAGGCAATTCTAAGCGGGGTGTAGAGAACCATCAAACCTTGGTCATATCTAAAAGACCAAGTCCCATCAGGTGCATGTTCTCCACCCCGCGTCCTCATATCTACATACAAGAGGACAAAGTAACCCGAGTCTTGGATCCCGAAGGGTTAGCAAGCATGTACTTGGGAACCCAAGACTTGGTCACACATCTCAAAGGAGCACTCAACTTATCATGTGGGTTAGCATGATGCAAAGGTTGGTTCAAATGCAGTTTTTAAACATCCTTGGAAGCATTCCTCAAAAGGACAACTCAAGGAGAAAAATGAGTCATACCACTGGAAAAGAGGCAAACATCTCCCAAGGCCTATTTAGAAAAACCAATAGAAGCACCATGAGAAGCATGTCGTGGACCAACACAAGAAGCATTAGAAGCATGTCCACGACCATGACCTAACCCACTAGAAAAGGAGTCATAAAACCCATCAACAAAGAGGGGCTTCTTACTAGGAACACAAGTATTCATGCCATGAGAAGGGCTATGAACCACCAAGTTCCTAAAAGAGCGAGCTTGGCGCAAGCGTTTGGCACGCCGATAGCAAAAGCTTTCTTGATGCCCATCTTTCTCACAAAAAGAGCAATGGTACAAAGGACTATTGGAAGGAACACCATTCTCCGATAAGTGAGAAGTCCCTTGGGACTTAGAACAAGAAGCATCAACATCCAACTTGGTGCCAACACTAGGAGCACACGTGCCATGGGAAAGTCTACGTGGCTTCCTAAAAGCCTTAGCTCGAATACGTCGCTCGTGTTTGACACGACGGAAACAAAAATCAAGCGAATGTCCATCCTTCTTGCAAAAGGTGCAATGAAATATCGGATTTGGAACACGAGTTCCAAAAATGTGAGAAGCACCCTTGTCAAGAGAAGTCCCTTGGACATCACTCGAAGAAACAACAAGGTCAGGAGTAGCTATGAAAGAGCTATCTGAAACCTTGGCACAAGTGCTATCGTCAAAAGACTCACGTGCAGCACAAGAACTCAACTCCGGTTGCAAAGATGCAAACTTAGAAATATCAACATCGGAGTTGCAAGAAATGCGTGACTCAAAAGACTTAGCACAAAGACTCTTGCATCTTTTGGCTAAAACCTCATTCTCAAACATGAGGCAATCACAAGTACCATAAGGAGTGTTTCTCAAATTTTCCTTCTCCTTTTCAATGCACTCGGCATATGTGGTACACAAGAGTTCAACTTCCTTCTCAAGGTTGGCACTCACATCATTGTGCTCAACCAACTTGGCGCTCATATCATCGCACAAAACTTTCAAAGACGAAACTTCCTTTTCCAAGTCGATGCATGATGTGCACATGAAATTGGTGGAAGAAACATCACCATTCACATCAAGCAATGAATCATGATTAGCACAAGAAGTAAGGCAAGCATTTTTATTCATAGAGCATGAGCTACAAGGCCTAGAATTTATATCAATAATTTCTGCCCTAGCATGCTCAAGTTCATCTACACATGTGGTGTGAGTCAATTTTAGTTCATTAATTTCAGTATGCAAAGACTCACATGAAACACATGGTAACAAAGCATTTGACTTGAACAAGGCTATTTCAGCTTTAGCACAATCAAGGTCCTTGCGCAAGTCAATGCAAACTAAACATGGTTTGGAAGCATTTGATTTCAACATTTCATTTTCAGATTTTAAGCTAGCAAGAGAAAAGCATAGCTCATCATTCTTCCTAACCATGTCACTACAAGAGGTGCAAGGTAAAGATGCACTAGACTTCCAATGAAAAAGGCCACATTTCAACCTAGTGATGGAGCAATTCAACTTCTCAATCTTACTATGCAAGGTATCACTGTATTCGTCAATTCTATCATTATACTCAAGACAAGCATTAAATTGTTGGGACAAAATCCCAAGACTAGCAACAAGTGTACCTTTCTTGGCCTTGCCAAGTTCACGTATAATATCCTCGTTTGAGTGCTCATCATCCCTTAGGAAGTCCAACAAAGCATCCACCTCGCGTTCCACCTTATCAATGGCATATCCATCATACAAACCTGTGGACAAAGACACGCTAGACGAAGAACCTGGTGCCATTTCTAAAAGCACCGTTAGTGTTAGCAAAACAAAAGCTCAACACTGTAAGTGCAATCAAGCCCTAATTGTGGGTTTTGGTGATAATGACCACATGATTGGAGAACTAATGACATTTACCAAGATGACAAGCAGGTTGATGATGAGAAAGGATGGTGCATATGTGTTGGTGGACCCCTCATACGTTATTTCATCGGTTCCGGACTCAAAGTGCTATAACAAGCTTTTTCATATGTATTTGAGTTATAGGATTGCCGTACTATCAAGGGGGAATGCAAATGCATCTCTATGGCTGAATGATATGTGCTCAAACCAACCCAAGCCATCCTTGTTTCTAACCAAAGACAGCTGCACAGAATTCTGATCTATCACTATCTGTCTGGTAGGCGCGGCAGTGCCGGGCCGCGGCACTGCCGGGCTAAGGCCGGCACTGCCGCAACTTGTTTCAGCCGTTGGATGGCAGGGGGTATTTACACTACCTTCCTGCCACCCCAACGGTCATCCATGACCATTTACTCATCTCCTACCTCCAGACAAGGCTCCCTCTCCCCATTGAAGGCTCCCAAGCTCTCTCTCACCTAATCTTCAATTCCCATTGATTCCAAATGAGTTAGAGCCTCAAACCTTCATCAAAGATAAGCCCTAGCTGAGATCTACTCCCTAGAGCACTTGATTTGAGCCATAGCCGGTGGATTTGCTTCTATTACTCTTGGGTTCTTGGAACCCTAGCCGGCTAGGCGTCACCCTTGAGCTAGCCAACTTGTGTGGCGGTCTAGGGAGGTTTGTAATCACTCGTGCAGCTAGTATTATTACCCCTCACTTCAAGGATTTAGTTCCTTGACTTGAGAACGAGGAAGAGTTGCAAAGCTCATGACCTAAGTGGTCAACCTCAACAACGTGGAGGTAGGCAAGCCTTAGTGGCGTGTTGAACCACGGGATAAATCACTTGTCTCTTGTGCTTACTTACTTTCATTCTTCATACTTGTGAGCTTGTGATAGATTCTAGGGTTTGGCCCGATCTACTTCATACTACATATTTGGCTTGGTTGAGATGGTTCTCCTGGTTCAGGAAACCTAGTGTTACATTTCCATTCATATAGATTTGGTTTGCTGTGGCTGGATTTCGAATTGCAGGCTCGGGAAGTATTCTGCGCGCAGTACCGGGCTGACGCCGGCAGTGCCGGGCTCAGGGCGGTAGTGTTGGGCTTAACTAATTAAGTTTTGAGCTGTGATTTTTGATAGGCCTATTCACCCCCCCCCTCTAGGCCACACAGGTCCTTACAAGTGGTATCGGAGCCTGGTCTCTCACGCAGCACTTCACCGTGCGAGAGAATGGCCACTGACAGAGGAACGGGTAACGCTAGTGTTTTGCAACCCACACTCGAAGTGGAAGTGCACACCACTAGAAGCAGCGAAAGCGTCTCCATAGCAAGTGAAAGGACACTTCCTCAATTGGATGTGTCGGCCGGAGAGCTCGCAAGAAGAAAGGAAGAAAGAAGGTTGAGAAGAGAAGCAAGAGCCAAAGCAAGAGAAGATGCAGCGGCTTGCAAAGCTAGAGAAGAGAAGGCTCAAAGAAAAGAAGAGAGAAATATTAGAAGAGAAAAAAGAGCCAAGAGAAGAGAAGAAAAGAAGAAGAAGGAAGAGCTCCAAGCAAAGAAGAGTGTGAACTTGAGTGATGACTCAAGTAGCACCGAAGATGGAGACGATGACATCTCCTATCTCCCTAAAGGCAGCAAGAAGAAGGAGGAGACCAAGAAGTCATATGGAGTCGTATCCTTTAACTATTCTACTATGACTAACCATGATTCTAGGCCTCTCATCAATGTGCCCGCGGGCAAGTTACCTCATTTCGATGAGACTAACTTTGCCAAGTGGAAGCACATTATGAAGACCTATCTTATTGGTCTTCATCCAGGTATTTGGGAGATAGTGCACAATGGACTTGAAGCACCGGTTGATCCGAAGAACCCCACTCAAGATGAATTCCGCAACATTCATCTCAATGCCCAAGCCACTAGTGTGTTACTTAGTGCTTTGGATGGTGATGAGTACAACAAGGTCATGGGAGTTGAGGTTGTAAAAGAGATTTGGGACACTTTGCACATTGCTCATGAGGGAGTGGACAAAGTGAGGCAATCCAAGATTGACTTGTTGATGGCTAAGCTCAACCGGTTTGTGATTTGTGATGGTGAAGGTCCACAACAGATGTTTGATAGATTGATGGTCATTGTTGGCAAGATTAGAGGGCTAGGTGGTAGTAAAATCAATGATCACAAGGTTGTAAAGATCATGTTGGAAGCATACTCACCAAGGAATGAGACCGTAGTGACATTGATTAGAGACAAGAAGAAGTTTGAGCAATTCACACCTAATGATGTGCTTGGGAGGATCATTACCTTTGACATGCAAAGAGAGGAGGCAAATGAAAGAAGGAAGCTTGGGGAGTTGCAAGCTAGGCTAGATGGGATGAAAATCAATGATATGGCACTCAAGGCTAGCAAACCAACAAGGCAAGCAACATCAAGCAAACCAAAATCAAGCAAGCAAGCCTATACAAGCAAGCCCAAGCAACAAAAGAAGAAAATAGAAGTTGAGGACATCACATCATCCTCAAGTGAAAGTGGAAGTGAAGGTGAAGAATTTGAAGCAATTGGAGACATAGCTCTATTCATGAGAAGATACCGCAAGGGGCTCAAGAAGGAAGGTTACAAGTTTGTGAAGAGAAGGTTTCCAAACAAGAAAAAGAGAACTTGCTACAATTGTGGTAGCACCGATCATTTCATAGCACATTGCCCACATGAGAAGAAGCACAACAATTTCAACAAGGGCAAGAAAGATGACAAAGGCACTTACAAGAAGCACAAGAGATACATGGGAGAAGCTCGAATTGGACATGAATGGGACTCAACCGTGAAGGACCGAGAATGAACTAGCAAGGTGACCAGAGGGGGGGGTGAATGGGAGCTCAAAAATTTCTTTTGAAACTTTGGCCGATTGTCCCAAAATCAACCCCCAAACGCTACGACCGAGAACGTGACGCCCACGACCCTTGAAAGAGGGTGGATGATCCCTTGGATCACAGCGAGGCACCACAAAGCGATAGCGAACCAAAAGCCAAAAGAGCCGGCACAAGTTCGACCCTCAAAAACCAAGTCCCGAACGTAGATAGACGGCTACATCGAGAAACTCCTAAATACCTATGCTAACAAGTAGCAAAGATACCTAGAGAGGTTCCTTGATCAACTCTAGGGCCAAACGAGAAGTCCGGAAACCAAGCGAGGAAGCCGGGAGAGCAAACGCACAAAACCGAAAGCTTCAGGCGATTCCCGGACTGTCCGGACCTGGGGTCCCGGACTGTCCGCGGTACTGCCGGACTGTCCGCTAGCGAGTGGCGGACTGTCCACCGGCAAAACTCGCCAAACAACAAAGTTGCTGATGTCCCCTGGACAGTTCCCGGACTGTCCGCGGCTTTGAACTGCGGACTGTCCACCGGTCAACCAAAGCCAAATCAGCAGAAGAGCACAGCCACTGGTCCGGCTGAAACCCGACGCCCGGACTGTCCGCCGGTCAGGTGGCGGACTGTCCGCGGCTGTCCAGTGAGGGCGATTTTGATCGCCCTTCTCCCAAATCACTCCCAAATCGATTCAAACCAAAATCCCTTGATCCCAAACTTGGAGAGGATGATCACGAGGTAGTTAGGAGACTATCCCCAAGAAATCATCCGCTCAAATCAACTCAATCAATGGGAAATCGAAGGGGAAGGTGTATGAACCGAAAAAGCGCCACGAAAACGAAATCAACCCGATCTACTTGTTCGTGAGGAGTTAGATGAATTCCTTTGGTCAAAATGACCTCCTCAACGTAAAGAACAAGTTGATTCAAACGGATTTCGCAAATACGCAGTAGAGAGGGAGATCGAGTGACGGGAAAATCGCGGAGAAACGAAGAACGCGAAGAACACGAACCAAAACGCGAATCAAGTCATCGATCTGCAACCGTGTGGCTACCACACGCTACAACAGTGAGGTTACGGCCTCACTTCCTCAAAATCTCCAGTACACAGAGGTATGGTTCTCTGCGGATCTCAGCTAGCTACAGCAGGGGATTGGGAGAGCAGGAAACCCTAGAAGCAAAGAGCAAAATGACTGAGATAGATGGGGAGGTGGGTGTCTCCTCCTACTTATCCTAATTCTAACTATTCCTAATTCCCACTCTACCCCTAACTACTTACAGAGCGAACCAGCTAAACCCTAAGGTTATTCTGGACCAACTCGATGGTAGGTGGATCCGACGGCCACGACCGCACAACTGGTAGCGTTGCCTCGACGCAACCTCACCGATTGCCGCCACGTGCCGCCACCGCTCTGCGTCCTTTTCCTGGACGTCGCACCCCCGGTTTTGAGGCCCAAACCGGGAAACCAGCCTTCACGACCAACCCCCGGTTTTGAGGCCCAAACCGGGAAACCAGCCCACCAGTGCCTGAGTTTTGTGGCCCAAACTCAGCAAACCCGCAGCTCCCAGGTTTTGAGGCCCAAACCTGGAAACCGTCCTCAGCCCGAGTTTTGTGGCCAAACTCGGAAACCATCAGCGCCTAGGTTTTGAGGCCCAAACCTAGAAACCGTCCACCCGATGGTTTTTCTCTGGCTCTACCACCAAACCGAAGCTGTAGAGGGGATGCACCGCTCGTGCACCCCGTCCACCGACACGTGTCCCCAAGTCCACGACCCAGACAACACCATGCCCGCAAGTCTTCGCTCGTCGCTGTCCCAGGCTGCCAGCCACCACAGCTGATCCTCGGGCCACCGGTCCCTCAGTCCAAGCCTCACGTCCGCCCTTCGCCGCTCTCGGTCCATCGGCACGACACGTCTTTACTTGACCTTCTCCTTGCCTCTGATCACTGTATTTGTGCTCGACACCTGCACAACACAAGCCAAAGAACCTGCGATCAAACCCGTTGACAACCACTCATCACTCGAGACTCGGCATACACCCATGTATCCGCAAACCGCACAAACCTAGTGAAGAAGATGAGAAAATAGCAACAATAGCATTTCAAAAGTCATCTCCTTCACCGAGACTATTCGACAACTTGTCCGATGATGATGATTGCAACTCCCACACTTGTCTCATGGCCAAGAAAGAGAAGGTGAAAAAGACTCCTAAACCTTCTCTTCCACCTAGTGACATCTCTAGTAGTGAACTTAGTGATTCCTCTAGTGATGATGATTCAAGTGATGAAGAGATAAACATGATAACTAAAAATTTGGACAAGAAAACCAAACTCTTTATCACTAAGCTAATGGAGGAATTAGAGAGTGTACAAGCCGAGTTAGCAATAAGAGAGGATGCCCTCATCAAACAAGAGGACCCCTATATTGCTTGCAGGAGGCTCTTGCATTAGAGAGAAGTGAGTTGGACATCTTGCATGAGGCCTTGGCCAAAGAGCAAGATGAACATGCTTCCCTAAAGAAGGCTCATATTGCACTCAAGGAAAAGTATTGTGGCTTGGATAAAAAGCACAAAGAACTTGAGCTGCAATATAATCTTCTTTGGGAAAGCAACTCAACTCTCCCTAAAGCAAATGTCACTTCTATTCCCTCCACTAGTGAAGGTTGTGGAAAATGCTATAATGTTGATTTGAATGCCTATTCCACTAACCTTGTGAACAAGGAGGCCATGAGAAAGGATATAGCAAGATTGACAAACATCATTGCAAGTGGTTGTGTCAAGTCTACCACAAGTGCTAATGAGAAGGCTCAAGAGAAGAACAAGCACAAGTTCAAGAGTGGAAGACGTCCTTCCATAAAGGATGGGTTGGGGCACGAAAAAGGAGCCAAAACCTATGGAAGAAAAACAGTGAATGGCTATGAGTGTGTTTGGTTTGAGAAGAATGGTCAGATTGGTACAGTTCAGCCTGCACAGATCACGGCAGTACCGCCCCAGAAGGCGGCAGTGTCCGGCCCCGGCAGTGCCGCCATAGGCCGGCAGTGCCGCCATGGGCCGGCAGTGCCGCGCCCCAAGAAAGGGAAGGCTACCAGTTTCCCTTCTGCTCAGTCTCACACACAGCACAAGCAGGTGCCCAACCAAAAGCAAGGATCTCAGAAACCAAAGGAATCAATTTGGGTGACCAAGAACAAGTTTGCACATCAACCCAAGATAGAAGCCCCAAGGAAAAGCATGTCATCTTGTTATATATTAGAACACAACAATAGTGGTAAAGTTGTTGCAAAATATGTTGGTGATAACAAGAGGACAGCCGACAAGTTTATTTGGGTTCCTAAGATACTTGTGACTTACTTGCAAGGCCCCAATATAAATTGGGGACCTAAATCTAGGAACTAAACTTGTTTTGCAGGCATACTCCTCCGGTGGATCAAGTTGGGTGCTTGATAGCTGATGTACAAATCATATGACCGGAGAAAGGAGTATGTTCTCATCATATTCCCCAACTTCAAATGCAAGTGAAAACATCATTTTCAGTGATAACTCCAAGGGGGGTGTGTTAGGACTTGGTAAAGTTGCCATTACACTTGAGCATTCAATTACTAATGTCTTACATGTTGATTCGTTGAGTTACAACTTGTTATCCGTTTCACAATTGTGTGGGATGGGTTTCAATTGTCTCTTTACGGATGAGGGTGTGGAAGTCTTTAGAAGGGAGGATTCCTCTATTGTCTTTACGGGTCGTTTGAAAGGGAAGCTTTACTTAGTTGATTTCAACAAAAGTGAAGCCAAACTTGAGACTTGTTTAGTGGCAAAATCTAGCATGGGTTGGTTATGGCATCGCCGACTAGCTCATGTTGGGATGAGGAACTTGGCCAAACTTCAAAAAGACAATCACATCCTAGGACTAACCAATTTTGATTTTGAGAAAGACAGAGTATGTGGAGCTTGCCAAGCCGGAAAACAAGTAGGCGTACCACACCCACCAAAGAGCTATGACACTACTACACATCCATTGGAGTTAATTCATATGGATCTCTTTGGACCGGTTTCCTACCTTAGCATCGGCGGTAACAAACATGGTCTTGTTATTGTTGATGATTTTTCTCGTTTCACTTGGGTATTCTTTTTGCATGACAAGAGTGTAGTGCAAGAGAAAGTCAAGATGTTCATTCGAAGGGCACAAAGAGAATTCGGTTTCAACATCAAGAAAGTTCGTAGTGACAATGGAACCGAATTCCGAAACACCCAAGTGGAAGAGTTTCTTGATGATGAGGGCATCAAGCATGAGTTTTCAGTTCCATACACCCCTCAACAAAATGGCGTGGTGGAGAGGAAGAATAGAACACTCATTGACATGGCAAGGACGATGCTAGATGAGTACAAGACGCCGGACATCTTTTGGGCCGAAGCCATCAATACCGCTTGCCATGCAATCAACCGCCTCTACCTCCACAAGAGAAGAAAGAAGACCTCCTATGAGCTGCTCACCGATAACAAGCCAAAGGTATCTTACTTTAGAGTCTTTGGGTGCAAATGTTTCATATTGAACAAGAATCCCAAAGCCTCTAAGTTTGCATCCAAGGTTGATGAAGGTTTTCTTCTCGGTTATGGATCAAACGAGCATGCCTATCGTGTTTTCAACAAGGCCTCCGGCAAGGTTGAAATAGCGATAGACGTGACGTTTGATGAAACTAACGGCTCTCAAGTAGAGCAAGTTGATGAAGTTGTTGTAGGTAATGAGGAACCACCTTGCGAAGCAATCAAGCAATTAGCCATTGGTGATATCGGACCACAAGAACAGCAGGCTACTGATCAGGATGGTCCTCAAGCTGAAGCCCCTGCTGGGACTGGTGATATACAGTCCCCGGCAGTGCCGGCCACAACCCCGGCAGTGCCGGGCTCCGGTAGTGCCGGGCAGAGCCCGGCAATTCCGGGCACTCCCAGGGGAGCTGCAGCTACTCCACTTCGTGGAGTGAACCTACAACCCATCTTCGAGCAAGATGAAGAAGATGCAGAAGATGAAGAAGAACCCATTGATCATCCAAGGCTCAAGCAAACTATTCAATGGGACCATCCCGTTGACAACATCCTTGGGAGTCTCCGAAAGGGGGTAACGACACGCTCTCATTTGGCAAATTTCTGTCAATATTACTCGTTTGTTTTCTCTTTGGAACCTCTCAAGGTAGAAGAAGCTTTGAAGATCCAGATTGGGTAATGGCCATGCAAGAGGAGCTCAACAACTTCGAGTGTAATCAAGTATGGTCACTTGTGGAAAGACCAAATACCAATGTCATTGGAACCAAATGGGTCTTCCACAACAAGCAAGATGAAGAAGGTGTGGTGACAAGGAACAAGGCAAGATTGGTAGCTCAAGGGTTCACTCAAGTAGAGGGTTTGGACTTTGAAGAAACATATGCACCGGTTGCTAGACTTGAAGCCATTCAGATTCTTTTAGCCTATGCCGCCCATCACAACTTCAAGCTATATCAAATGGATGTGAAGAGTGCATTTCTCAATGGCCCTATACAAGAGTTGGTGTATGTTGAGCAACCACCGGGTTTTGAAGATCCCATGTTCCCCAACCATGTCTTCAAGCTCCAAAAGGCGCTATATGGGCTTAAACAAGCACCTAGAGCATGGTATGAATGCCTTAAGGAATTCTTGCTCAAACAAGGCTTTGAAATAGGCAAAGCCGATCCTACTCTCTTCACTCATAAAGTCAATGGAGATATTTTTGTGTGCCAAATATATGTCGATGACATAATATTTGGTAGTACTAACAAATCCTTTTGTGATGAGTTTAGTAGGATCATGACTAAGAGATTTGAGATGTCTATGATGGGTGAGCTCAAGTTCTTCCTTGGTTTTCAAATCAAGCAACTGAAGGAAGGGACTTTTCTTTGCCAAACCAAGTACACCCATGATATGTTGAGAAAGTTTGACATGGTGAACGCCAAGCCTATCAAGACTCCCATGCCAACTAATGGACATCTTGATCTCAACATAGAAGGGAAAGACGTGGACATTAAAGTATATCGCTCCATGATCGGCTCTCTACTCTATTTGTGTGCATCTAGGCCCGATATTATGCTTAGTGTGTGCATGTGTGCTAGATTTCAAGCTAACCCGAAAGAGTGTCACCTAGTGGCCGTTAAGAGAATCTTGAGATATGTTGTTCACACTCCAAACCTTGGCTTGTGGTATCCTAAGGGCTCCAAGTTCGAACTACTTGGCTATTCGGATTCCGATTACGCCGGTTGTAAAGTAGATCGAAAAAGCACTTCGGAGACATGTCAATTCCTTGGACGCTCCTTAGTGTCTTGGGGTTCTAAAAAGCAAAATTGTGTAGCCCTTTCCACAGCTGAGGCCGAGTATGTTGCTGTAGGTGCATGTTGTGCGCAACTACTTTGGATGAGGCATACCCTTCGTGATTTCGGATGTCATTTCACCCATATCCCACTCTTGTGTGACAATGAAAGTGCCATAAAACTTGCAAACAATCCAGTGAGTCACTCAAGAACCAAACATATAGACATCCGACATCACTTCTTGAGAGATCGCGAAATCAAAGGAGATATCACAATTCGTCATGTGAGCACCGACAAACAACTAGCCGATATCTTCACTAAGCCTCTTGATGAGTCAAGGTTTTGTGCTTTAAGAAGTGAACTAAATATCCTTGACTCTCGTAACGTAGTTTGAAACCTAGCATGCTTTATTGATCAACTAGTTTGACCTAGGCAAAACCGATTTCAAAACTTTCATACATTGTGTTTCAAAATCTTTGAATAGAATCTTGCTTGAAATGACCATTGTTCTGTATTGATTGATTGTCACTGGTCATAACATGCAAGCAGTACGTGTCCACTCCAAGGAAGAGATATAGTAACTTAGAGATAAATCTATTCTGTGGTAACAGTCCGGCAGTGTCGGGCCCCGGTAGTGCCGTGGCTGGCGCGGAAGTGCCGCGACATGTCGGTTCAACCTGAACCGTCTGTTACCGTGTGGGGCCGAAGGAAAACTCTTTTCTACTTCTACCGGATGGCTCCACCTCTCTCTCTCTCTTTATTACCCAGCCCGTGAACTTTTCTCTCCCTCTCTCTCTCGGGCGACCAGAGGCGAACGGCGGCCGGGTCCTCCTCCGGGCCTCTTCCCGGCGTTTTTGGCCACCGGCGGCGCTGCTCCGGGATCCCCTTCGGTGCAGCTCTAGTCTCCCTTCACCAAGGGTCTCCTTCCCTCTTCTTTCCATCTCAAGGTGAAACTTTAAATCCCTAACCCTAGTTTTCCCGATTTGTAAAATGTGCCATGGTTGTTGTACTTAGAGGTTGTAGAATGGTTTGTAGATGATAGGGAGGTAGTAGAAGTGATGGATGCGGTGTTTCTTGGCTCAGACCTGGC
This sequence comes from Coix lacryma-jobi var. lacryma-jobi, assembly GCA_009763385.1. Classification (NCBI taxonomy): domain Eukaryota; kingdom Viridiplantae; phylum Streptophyta; class Magnoliopsida; order Poales; family Poaceae; genus Coix; species Coix lacryma-jobi. The sequence continues at coordinate 102,732,976 of CM019828.1, read as the reverse complement.
CTGCCTGCGCGGTAGTGCCGGACCATGAGCAGGGGCTTGATCCAAGCAACACCCTATCCATCAAAGTCTATTGCCTCACTATAACCTACTAGCTCTTATGCAGTCTTCTAATTCACAGTTTCCATGTTTTAGATGTCGGGAGGAAGAGGTGATGAGAGAAGGGTGAAGCAAAGGATGGATCCGCTCAGAGGGAGGAGCAAGCAGCCGTCTCGTAGAGGTGGCTCTAGTTCTCAAGGGGAGAATGTGACTGCAAGGCAGCAGATCCGTGATGAGGCTCGCCTGCAAATGCAAGGGCGACAGATTCAGAATGATCTCTATCCCTACACACCAGAGCATCTTGCAGAGGTCAGCAGAGCCCACTTGCAGGCATACACTGAGGATGTGCAGGAGAGGCCTCCACAGGACACCAAGGACAGGCAGCCCGTGTCTTATTATCAGCAGTTCAGCTCAGTGAAGACACAGCACCAGCTCAATCCCTACAACTTTCAGAAAGATATGGGCATTGACACAGCGCCATCTTCTCTACTTGCACCTACGCAGCCCAGACAGCTCACCAGGCACTAGTTGAGCAGCGCGCAGAGCGAGAGCGGGCGGGTCGGTCTCTGTTACCTCCACCCCGCTCTCCACCTCAGTTTGACCTCTCCAGCCTCGACTCAGATGATATAGACTCAGATGGTGACGAGGAGCAGGAGGAGATAGTGCCTGAGCCGTCTCGTCGTTCTACACGCACCTCGACACGCTACACCAGCACTACCCATCGCCATGGGAAGGCCGTTGTAGAGTCCGATGACGACGACAACGATGGCGATGACGACGACGATGATGATGATGAGACCGAGGTTCAGTGGGACACGATAGCGTCTAACGATGAGTGAGTGTTTGGACACTCTTCTCTTCTCTCTACTTCTCTCTTTTTGGTGACTTGTTGCCAAAGGGGGAGAATTAGGTGAAGAAAAGGGGTACAACACTTTCTTTTTCATGTCCCATCTTTTAGTAGTTGTGAGTTGTGAGAGAGTTTGTTTCGATCAAAACTCTATTTTGTAATACTCTATGTTGCTACTTCTTAGACTTGGATGTGGACATGTACGTTTATCTGCTTATCTAGCTTGTCATATCTTGTTTAGACCTGTTATTTATTATGCTTTGTGGTTGTTTTAAATTCCGCTGCGTTTGCTGTCTGTAAGCTTGAGCGGCAGTGCCGCTCCAGGGCCGGCAGTGCCGGGCTCCGGCAGTGCCGCGCCTAGAGCGGCAGTGCCGCTCTGGCTGACAGGCAACAAACCACTCTGATGTGCTTAAACTGTCATTCGCATCACGTATTTGATCTTGACACAGTGTTTCACACCCCACAAAGCTATTAGATGTGAAACTGAACCTACTTTACACTTTTAAATATGTGAATGTTGGCCTCTAATGCCATTTTGAGATTTCAGCTCTCATTCACACATTTAGGGCGAGGTTTCACACCTAAGCTTCTAAATCTCAAGTATTGTACCTTTCTATTGTAAGCTTCAATTGTGTTGTCATCAATCACCAAAAAGGGAGAGATTGTAAGTGCAATCAAGCCCTAATAGTGGGTTTTGGTGATAATGACCACATGATTGGAGAACTAATGAGATTTACCAAGATGACAAGCAGGTTGATGATGAGAAAGGATGGTGCATATGTGTTGGTGGACCCCTCATACGTTATTTCATCGGTTCCAGACTCAAAGTGCTATAACAAGCTTTTTCATATGTATTTGAGTTATAGGATTGCCGTACTATCAAGGGGGAATGCAAATGCATCGCTATGATTGAATGATATGTGCTCAAACCAACCCCATCATTGTTTCTAACCAAAGACAGCTGCACAAAATTCTGATCTATCACTGTCTGTCTGGTAGGTGCGGCAGTGCCGCTCTGGGCGCGGCAGTGCTGGGCCGCGGCACTGCTGGGCTAAGGCCAGCACTGCCGCGACTTGTTTCAGCCGTTGGATGGCAGGGGGTATTTACACTACCTTCCTGCCACCCCAACGGTCATCCACGACCATTTGCTCATCTCTTACCTCCAGACAAGGCTCCCTCTCCCCATTGAAGGCTCCCAAGCTCTCTCTCACCTAATCTTTGATTCTCATTGATTCCAAATGAGTTAGAGCCTCAAACCTTCATCAAAGAGAAGCCCTAGCTGAGATCTACTCCCTAGAGCACTTGATTTGAGCCATAGCCGGTGGATTTGCTTCTATTACTCTTGGGTTCTTTGAACCCTAGCCGGCTAGGCATCACCCTTGAGCTAGCCAACTTGTGTCGCGACCAAGGGAGGTTTGTAATCACTCGTGCAGCTAGTATTATTACCCCTCACTTCAAGGATTTGGTTCCTTGACTTGAGAACGAGAAAGAGTTGCAAAGCTCATGACCTAAGTGGTCAACCACAACAATGTGGAGGTAGGCAAGCCTTGGTGGCGAGCTGAACCACGGGATAAATCACTTGTCTCTTGTGCTTACTTACTTTCATTCTTCATACTTGTAAGCTTGTGATAGATTCTAGGGTTTGGCCCGATCTACTTCATACTACATATTTGGCTTGGTTGAGTTGGTTCTACTGGTTCAGGAAACCTAGTGTTACATTTCCATTCATATAGATTTGGTTTGCTGTGGATGGATTTCGAATTGCATGCTCGGGAAGTATTCTGCGTGGAAGTACAGGGCCGAGGCCAACAGTGCCGCGGAGCGGCAGTGCCGGGCTCAGGGCGGTAGTGTCGGGCTTAACTAATTAAGTTTTGAGCTGTGTTTTTTGACAGGCCTATTCACCCCCCCTCTAGGCCACACAGGTCCTTACAAACACCTCGACAAACAAAGTCGGAAGCAAAATCGCTCTCAAAGATCACCTTCGCGGATCCGGAACCGGTTAAGGTAGAGAGATCCTTTACTGGCTCTGATATCAATTGAAGGACCGAATTAGCGACCAGAGGGGCGTGAATTGGAGCCTCAAATTTCAACTCGTGAAACGATGGCCCTTGTCCCAGAAAATCATCCCAAAAGCCAAGAGCTACAACCGTGATGACCACGACAAAAATGATTGGGTGGATGTTCCCTTAGAACACAGCGGGTCACCACAAAGTAATACAAGCAAGCTCCTAGAACCGTCAGAACTCCGAAAGCGAAACACTAAACTCCTATGGAGAAGAAGGAAGTGTCCGACCAAGAGTACTGCCCGTGAACAGCCCCGACCCCCGGACAGTCCGGGGATGAGTGTCGGATAGTCCGGGAATGCCCAGAATGCCCAAAAACAGCCCGTATCAAACTCAAATTCGATTGGAACTCAACTAAATCGAACGGGGCTGCAACCAAACTTCACCAAGTGTTCCTCTACGTGTTGGGAAGCTAATCCTAGGATATCATCGCTCCAAACCAACTCATCCGTGAGAAATCCGAAGAACACTAGAAAAGGGGAGAGTTTGGAGAACGAACGCGAAAACATCCCGATCTATGTGCTCGTGAGGTTTGGGAGGAAATCCTTTAGTGGAAAGATGACACTCATGTCCTAGCACAACTTGGTTCAAATAGAATCGCAAAACATCCCTCGAATCGAAAGAACTTGTGAATCCACTTAGGGGGAAAAGAGAGAAACGCGAAGAACAAAACGCGAATTCAATCCAAATTTCAGCCAACAAAGAGGAGCACGAAATTGATCCTTGGATTTCAACAAGATGAAGGATTGTATAGCACACGATGTCGGGTTACAAGCCACTCCTCGCAACAACAAAGCTCGGACGGCGAAAAGCTCAAGAACAAGAGCCACTCCTCTCTCTAACCCTAGCCTCTCCTCACAATCACAAAGTGAGAATGGCAACACCTCCAAGGATGGCTATCCAACACAGCCCCTTCACATATATATAGGCGCACGTCCAAAAGACACAAACGCCCTAACATGAAGCACTAACCCCAAATACCCCCTAGGGGTAAAACCGTCCAACTCTAGCAGTTTCCATCTAACGGCCACGCGCCTTCTCATCCTTCGCTTCGCCTCGACGCAAGCTCCATGATGCTGCCACGTGTCGTCACGTCGACCACCGTGCCTTCCTCACCGATAGCTTCACCGCAACGCAAGCCTCTCGGTGCCGCCACGCGTCGACCGTTCCGCATAGGAACCTCCGCCCGGTTTTGAGGCCGAAACTGGTAAACCCGCCAGCCCAGGTTTTGAGGCCCAAACCTGGAAACCGTCCACCCCGAGTTTTGAGGCCCAAACTCGGAAACCGGCCACCTCGAGTTTTGAGGCCCAAACTCGGAAACTGGCCACCCCGAGTTTTGAGGCCCAAACTCGGAAACCGTCGAGGGTAGCTTTTTGAGGCTCAACTACCGAACCCGCGCCGTAGACGAGATGTTGTTCGCACACCCCGACCAACGACACATATGCCGATGCGTGTCCAGCCTCCATGCCAGGCACAATGCCTTCGCCGGCCGATGACACTTGCGTCGCACGCAAGCCCGTGTCCGACCTCCCGCCAAGTGCCACGACGCCATCATCTTCCTCCCAACTCGGCCGATGCATCGCACATCCCCATGTGCTCCTGCTCACCGATGCCACGTGCCAGCTATCATAGCTGGTCCTTCGGCACTCCGGTCCGTCGGTCCAAGCCTCACGTCCCCCCTTCACCGCTCTGGGTCCATCGGCATGGCATGTCCGCCGCACAGCACGCCCATCCTTCACAGCTCCCGGTCCGTCGGCACGGCACGTCTCTACTAGACCTTCACCTCACCATTGACCACTGTCTCCGAGCTCCATACCTGCACATCAACATAGCCAAGAGACACATGTTGCACACGCACACCAACACGATAACACAACACAACTCAACGCCACCGGTTAGTCATAAACATTAAGCGCATAGCAAGATATGGACTCAACTGGGAAAAGCCTCAAACCTTCCTCATAAATGTCAATCATCCATCATATATGTTCTCAATCTCCCCCTTGATGAATGCATTTACTAACAATAAAACCACAAAGGAAGGGTTTGAAGGCAAGCCTCATTCAAGTGCCCAAAAGACAAGCAAAAGCAAACACAAGACCACTTGATATGAGGAAGGATCATGAAAACTCCAAATAAAAACTCTCGGTCCCGAAAGAAATGGGAGAAGCGGGCAAAGCCTCCACACAACCAAAGAGTCAAGTGAAAACAAGAGTTTCATGAAATCCCAAAAGGCCCAAATGGCACTCAAAAACCATTCTCAGCAAATTGTCAAACAATCATCACAAAAGAAACCAAGGTTCTTATCCACTTGAGTTTTGAAGTTTCTCCCCTTGATGATTGAATTGTTAAAAACTAGGCACAAGATATGGTTTGAGATACCAAGACTGAAAACTTGGTCCCCAAAGACATGGGCAACGACTCAACGCAACCAAGCAATATTCGAGCCAATCTCCACAAAAGAGTGAAAACTCAGACAAAGAGCGAAATACTTGGTTCCCAAAGACATGGGCAATGGCTCGACGCAACCAAGTCAAAAATGAGCTAGCCCTCAAGAAGAGGCAGAAATAGGCTCAACACCACTAGCTCAAAAGACTCCATACCCATCGAAAATACCAAGAAAAAACTGGTAGTCCCTCAAGACAGAGGCAAAACGGCTCAACACGACTAGCAGGCTCGATACCAACTGAGAAAAGACAAAGAGAAGCTCAAAACCAATTGGAACACAAAAAGGATACCAATGAAGAGACCATAAAAGAGTTAAACTCCCCCTGGCTCAAAGCCCTCCCCAAAGTGCACGACTCTCCCATTTGTGCCAACACACAAACTCCCCCTTGCAAACAGCTTCCCCCCCCCCCCTTGACAAAAGGGAACATGCTGAGGGGTTTTGACATTTCTCCACAAAGTTGACACAAACACATATCAATTCATCAACAGAATGCACATGGGGGCAGTGAAAAGCATTGAAAGTAACCATGAAGTGTATCGAAGCTGGGGGTATGAACACTAAGCTAAAAATGCATGATATGCACAATGCAACAGCTTCAAGTGTATAACAATCAGAATGAAAAGATGCTCAAAAGGGTGTTGCCTTGAAAGTGTAGCAACCAATACAAATGCTAGCAAAGGCTCAAACTGATCAAGTGAATACAAAATATGAACAATTTAGCATATGAGCAGTTTTAAGCCATTTGAAAAGGAGTTCACCACTAAAATAGCACTTAGCATGAATAGACAGGAAATCAAGCAAGTGCTAACTCAAGTATAAAAGTTGAACTACCCCTAGCAAAGTTCAAACATCATGCCATAGAATGAAGCATAAACTTGTGTTATTTTTCATATTTTATCGGAGATTGCAGCGGTATTAACACAAGTTCAAATTAAGGCATGTGATTGCGGGAGATTGAAAGCATGGTCATTGCCTAACTTTTCAACCGGGCTAAGCCTATGCAAGAAAAGCAATCGGAAGCTTAAAGCACCGGTTTCGGTCTTACACTACACGACTCAAGTTTAACTCAATTGTGCAATGAGAAACAGTCTCGATACCATGATGTGCTGACACATGCAATCCCATCTCGATCTTTTCATTTCACTAATACTTGGATCAAATTTTAAGCACAAGGTAAATATGAACAATCCAAGCAAGTGAATGACTCAGTGCAAGAGACATAGCAACCTAGCATACAAAAGATAGCACAAGTGATCTCAACACATCCTACCCATGCTAGTTGCCACTCTCAATGGTGAACAAATTAAAGGTTTCATAGTTGATTAATAAAGTTCACCATTTGCAAAAATAGCTTAGCTCATAACATGTATCAAGTGATCAAAAAGAGCCTAAGCTACAAGCATCATCATGAATCAACAGGGCATACCAAAAAGAGCATAATCTCATTCTCATTGCTTTAAACATGAATCTCTAAAATGCACTAAATACATGATGAAATGCATGCAAAAGCTAGTCTATCAAAATCAAAGCAAAAACTAGCCTAACAACAGAAACCCAAAGCAAAAGGGGTATTAGAGAAGTCAAACTAAGATACAACAAGCAAAATGCTTCCCCAACTAAAAAGGGAAACACACACCAAGCTCACCTCTCAACCTAGCACAAGTTGAGAGATCCAAAAGCTTGATGAAGAAACAGCGAGAAACAACACCAACACAATCGGTCTCGGTGGAAAACTGGGCTACTCTAGACTTGCTTGCGGGAGACCCAAGACACACGAGAAGAGCCAAGAAATGCTCAGGCTGAGGGCCAGTAAAATCCACATTGGAAAAATCACAAAGCAAAGGGGTCGATGAAGAAGAGTACCAAAAACCGAACTCATGAGAGAATCGGAGGTACCTCATGATGCGCTTGACCCCCTGCTTATGTGATGCCCGAAGAGACGCCTGAATCTGGTCCACGAGCTCTCCGTCCTTGTCTTCGTCCATCGCAATCATCGTTGCCATGGGCATTGAAAGAGGCTTGGCCTCACCCATGTCGAACCCATCATCCACATCTCAACCTTCCTACTCATAAAATCTGCAAACTTGCCAACAAGACCATGAGAGGAGCCACCAAAGGTGATATCATCCACATCCATCTGAAACGAGTCAGAAAGTCTGTGTCCAACATCTCTGGGCTCAAAAGGGGCAACAAAAGCAGAATGAGTGGAATGAGACACAGAAAGACCTGGACCGCATCTCGTGCTGGTCAATGTCGTCGTCCATCTGTAGAGGGGTGAATCTGCTGAAAGCTCCGGGGCACCTGCCTCGCCGAAGTCATCTCCCCCTCGCCAAATGCTGTCGCTACCACAGGTGCAGCTCGTGCTCGTTGGAGAGCTGCTCGAACAGAACCCAAAGTCATGGAAGAAGTGGGATCGGGTCCGTGAGCCGAAATGCCCTCTCCAAGCTCCTATTCCCCTGCAAGCTCAAAGATAGAAGGAATACAAGGCATTGTCTTGTCCAGTGTGACCTCAAGGTCTCCACAAAACGGTTAGTCACATAATAAGCATAAGGTGAACTCTCAACAAAAAGAGACCTACCTATGAATGATACCGCAAGGAGATCTGAATTCAAACTAGACAAGACTACCATGCAACAGGATAAAGCACTATATAGCAAAATGCAACCTAGAGACATGATCAACCCAAACACAGCCTAAACCTCAACACATGCTACAATGCAAGATAATGATAGCAATAGATCCAGAAGCACGTAACATGATAAAAGTGTCGAAAGGCTAGTGCTCAAACTAAACATGTCAACAGGATACATGTAGCTAACCTAAACTAGCACCTGAAAAGTGGTACCTAATGAACATCATACCTCTACAAGTAAAGCTCATGGAGAAGTATGGTAAAGCATGGCATAATGTTCATTAGGATCACAAACTAGTATGAAAAGTGACTCATCCACCAGGCTATACACAAAGCTAGCATGACATATGATACAGAAGATAGCACATGCTAGGCTAAACAAAACATGATACAAAAGAAAAATGTACATGCAAAAACTATACAAGTGAGCACATGAAAGTCCATCTCATACCACAAGAAATAGAACATGGATGTACAAGGTATGAGTGTATAAGAAAGCTCAAGCTGCAAAAGCCTCTTTGGAGGCAATTCTAAGCGGGGTGTAGAGAACCATCAAACCTTGGTCATATCTAAAAGACCAAGTCCCATCAGGCGCATGTTCTCCACCCTGTGTCCTCATATCTACAAACAAGAGGACAAAGTAACCCGAGTCTTGGATCCCGAAGGGTTAGCAAGCATGTACTTGGGAACCCAAGACTTGGTCACACATCTCAAAGGAGCACTCAACTTATCATGTAGGTTAGCATGATGCAAAGGTTGGTTCAAATGCAGTTTTTAAACATCCTTGGAAGCATTCCTCAAAAGGACAACTCAAGGAGAAGAACGAGTCATACCACTGGAAAAGAGGCAAACATCTCCCAAGGCCTTTTTAGAACAACCAATAGAAGCACCATGAGAAGCATGTCGTGGACCAACACAAGAAGCATTAGAAGCATGTCCACGACCATGACCTAACCCACTAGAAAAGGAGTCATAAAACCCATCAACAAAGAGGGGCTTCTTTCTAGGAACACAAGTATTCATGCCATGAGAAGGGCTATGAACCACCAAGTTCCTAAAAGAGCGAGCTTGGCGCAAGCGTTTGGCACGCCGATAGCAAAAGCTTTCTTGATGCCCATCTTTCTCACAAAAAGAGCAATGGTACAAAGGCCTATTGGAAGGCACACCATTCTCCGATAAGTGAGAAGTCCCTTGGGACTTAGAACAAGAAGCATCAACATCCAACTTGGTGCCAACACTAGGAGCACACGTGCCATGGGAAAGGCTATGTGGCTTCCTAAAAGCCTTAGCTCGAATACGTCGCTCGTGTTGGACATGGCGGAAACAAAAATCGAGCGAATGTCCATCCTTCTTGCAAAAGGTGCAATGAAATATCGGATTGGGAAAACGAGTTCCAAAAATGTGAGAAGCACCCTTGTCAAGAGAAGTCCCTTGGACATCACTCGAAGAAACAACAAGGTTAGGAGTAGCTATGAAAGAGCTATCTGAAACCTTGGCACAAGTGCTATCGTCAAAAGACTCACGTGCAGCACAAGAACTCAACTCCGGTTGCAAAGATGCAAACTTAGAAATATCAACATCGGAGTTGCAAGAAATGCGTGACTCAAAAGACTTAGCACAAAGACTCTTGCATCTTTTGGCTAAAACCTCATTCTCAAACATGAGGCAATCACAAGTACCATAAGGAGTGTTTCTCAAATTTTCCTTCTCCTTTCCAATGCACTCGGCATATGTGGTACGCAAGAGTTCAACTTCCTTCTCAAGGTTGGCACTAATATCATTATGCTCAACCAACTTGGCGCTCATATCATCGCGCAAAACTTCCTTTTCCAAGTCGATGCATGATGTGCACATGAAATCGGTGGAAGAAACATCACCATTCACATGAAGCAATGAATCATGATTAGCACAAGAAGTAAGGCAAGCATTTTTATTCAAAGAGCATGAGCTACAAGGCCTAGAATTTATATCAACAATTTCTGCCCTAGCATGCTCAAGTTCATCTACAAATGTGGTGTGAGTCAATTTTAGTTCATTAATTTCAGTATGCAAAGACTCACATGAAACACATGGTAACAAAGCATTTGACTTGAACAAGGCTATTTCAGCTTTAGCACAATCTAGGTCCTTGTGCAAGTCAATGCAAACTAAACATGGTTTGGAAGCATTTGATTTCAACATTTCATTTTCAGATTTTAAGCTAGCAAGAGAAAAGCATAGCTCATCATTCTTCCTAACCATGTCACTACAAGAGGTGCAAGGTAAAGATGCACTAGACTTCCAATGAAAAAGGCCACATTTCAACCTAGTGATGGAGCAATTCAACTTCTCAATCTTACTACGCAAGGTATCACTGTATTCATCAATTCTATCATTATACTCAAGACAAGCATTAAATCGTTGGGACAAAATCCCAAGACTAGCAACAAGTGTACCTTTCTTGGCCTTGCCAAGTTCACGTATAATATCCTCTTTTGAGTGCTCATCATCCCTTAGGAAGTCCAACAAAGCATCCACCTCGCGTTCCACCTTATCAATTGCATGTCCATCATACAAACATGTGGACAAAGACACGCTAGACGAAGAACCTGGTGCCATTTCTAAAAGCACCGTTAGTGTTAGCGAAACAAAAGCTCAACACCTCGACAAACAAAGTCGGATGCAAAATCGCTCTCAAAGATCACCTTCGCGGATCCGGAACCGGTTAAGATAGAGAGATCCTTAAATTGGAGCCTCAAATTTCAACTCGTGAAACGATGGCCCTTGTCCCAGAAAATCATCCCAAAAGCCAAGAGCTACAACCGTGATGACCACGACCCAAATGATTAGGTGGATGTTCCCTTAGAACACAGCGGGTCACCACAAAGTAATACAAGCAAGCTCCTAGAACCGTCGGAACTCCGAAAGTGAAACACTAAACTCCTATGGAGAAGAAGGAAGTGTCCGACCAAGAGTACTGCCCGTGAACAGCCCCGACCCCCGGACAGTCTGGGGATGAGTGCCGGACAGTCCGGGAATGCCCAGAATGCCCAAAAACAGCCCGTATCAAACTCAAATTCGATTGGAACTCAACTAAATCGAATGGGGCTGCAACCAAACTTCACCAAGTGTTCCTCTACGTGTTGTGAAGCTAATCATAGGATATCATCGCTCCAAACCAACTCATCCGTGAGAAATCCGAAGAACACTAGATAAGGGGAAAGTTTGGAGAACGAACGTGAAAACAGCCCGATCTATGTGCCCGTGAGGTTTGGGAGGAAATCCTTCAGTGGAAAGATGACACTGATGTCCTAGCACAACTTGGTTCAAATGGAATCGCAAAACATCCCTCGAATCGAAAGAACTTGTGAATTCACTGAGGGGGAAAAGAGAGAAATGCGAAGAACAAAACGCGAATCCAATCCAAATTTCAGCCAACAAAGAGGAGCACGAAATTGATCCTTGGATTTCAACAAGATGAAGGATTGTATAGAACACGATGTCGGGTTACAAGCCACTCCTCGCAACAACAAAGCTCGGATGGCGAAAAGCTCAAGAACAAGAGCCACTCCTCCCTCTAACCCTAGCCTCTCCTCACAATCACAAAGTGAGAATGGCAACACCTCCAAGGATGGCTATCCAACACAGGCCCTTCACATATATATATAGGCGCACGTCCAAAAGACACAAACGCCCTAACATGAAGCACTAACCCCAAATACCCCTAGGGGTAAAACTGTCCAACTCTAGCAGTTTCCATCTGACAGCCACGCGCCTTCTCATCCTTCGCTTTGCCTCGACGCAAGCTCCATGATGTTGCCATGTGTCGTCACGTCGACCACCGCGCCTTCCTCACCGATAGCTTCGCCGCAACGCAAGCCTCTCGGTGCCGCCACGCGTCGACCGTTCCGCATAGGAACCTCCGCCCGGTTTTGAGGCCAAAACTGGTAAACCCGCCAGCCCAGGTTTTGGGGCCCAAACCTGGAAACCGTCCACCCTGAGTTTTGAGGCCCAAACTCGGAAACCGGCCACCCCGAGTTTTGAGGCCCAAACTCGGAAACCGGCCACCCCGAGTTTTGAGGCCCAAACTCAGAAACCATCGAGGGTAGCTTTTTGAGGCTCAACTACCGAACCCGCGCTGTAGATGAGATGTTGTTCGCACACCCCGACCACCGGCACCGATGCCAATGCATGTCCAGCCTCCACGCCGGGCACAACGCCTTCATCTTCCTTCTTGACTCAGCCGATGATACTTGCGCCGCACGCAAGCCCGTGTCCGACCTCCCACCAAGTGCCACGACGCCATCGTCTTCCTCCCAACTCGGTCGATGCATCGCACATCCCCATGTGCTCCTGCTCGTCGATGCCATGTGCCAGCTACCACAGCTCGTCCTTCGGCACTCCGGTCCATCAGTCCAAGCCTCACGTCCGCCCTTCACCGCTCTGGGTCCATCGACATGGCACGACCGCCACACGACACGCCCATCCTTCACCGCTCTCGTTCTGTCGGCACGGCACGTCTCTACTTGACCTTCACCTCGCCATTGACCACTGTCTCCGAGCTCCACACATGCACATCAACACAGCCAAGAGACACATGTTGCACACGCACACCAACACGATAACACAACACAACTCAACGCCACCGGTTTGTCATAAACATTAAGCGCATAGCAAGATATGGACTCAACCAGGAAAAGCCTCAAACCTTCCTCATAAATGTCAATCATTCATCATATATGTTCTCAAAGGAGCTCGCTCTGGCCAACCTAGGAACTGATGTAGGTTGCAACCAAAAATCATGGGTTCTTTTTGTACACACCACATGCCTAGGTGGGTATGGCTCGTTGCCCAACAATGTGCAGGCGACCACCAGTCTCTATGGGAGTTAGTAGGCACGCGGTCGGTGACCCTATGCTATTAGTGTAAGGAGGGTGGAGTTTACTCCATGTTACCTCCAATGACACGACCCCAGCTTATGAGGTGGCATTCCTATATCTTCACTCCGGCTGGTGGGCAGGACTGGTGTTAGTCAGCCTAGTTGTGGCGGTGATTGCGGATACATGGGTGTATGCCGGGTCTCTGAGTGTTGAGTGATTGTCACACTGGGATGATGCGCATGTTCTTTGGCTTGTGTTGTGCAGGTGTCGAGCACGGATGCAGTGATCGAAGGCAGGTGAAGGTCAAGCTGAGACATTCTGTGCCGACGGACCGGGTGCGGTGAAGGATGGGCGTGCCGTGCGGCGGACGTGCCATGCCGAGGTACGGAGCGGTGAAGGGCGGACGTGAGGCTTGGACTGAGGGACCAGAGGCCTGAGGATCAGCTGTGGTGGCTGGCAGCCTGTGACGACGACAAGTGAAGAAGTGCGGTCATGTGTTGCCTGAGTCGTGGACTTGGGGACACGTGTCGATGGACAGGGTGCAAGGGAGGTGCATCCCATCTACGACATCGGTTTGGTTGTAGAGCCAGAAAAAACCATCGGATGGACGGTTTCCAGGTTTGGGCCTCAAAACCTGGGCGTGGACGGTTTCCGAGTTTGGCCACAAAACTCGGGCTGAGGGTTTCCGAGTTTGGCCAATAAACTCGGGCTGAGGACGGTTTCCCGGTTTGGGCCTCAAAACCTGGGCTCTGAGGGTTTGCTGAGTTTGACCTCAAAACTCAGATGCTGGTGGGCTGGTTTCCCGGTTTGGGCCTCAAAACCGGGGGTTGGCTGGAAAAGGCTGGTTTCCCGGTTTGAGCCACAAAACCGGGGGTGCAGAGCGAGGGCGGCACGTGGCGGCGATCCAGAGGTTGCGTCGAGGCAACGCTTCGGTTTGTGCGGGCGTGGCCGTCAGATACACCTACCACCGAGTTGGTCCAGAATAACCCTAGGGTTTAGCTGGTTCGCTCTGTAATTAGATTAGAGAGGGGTAGAGTAGGAAATAGACTTAGGCTAGTAGTAGGATAAGTAGTCGGGAGACACCCTCCTCCCATGTATCTTAGTCATTTGCTCTTTCGCACTTAGGGTTTCCTGCTCTCCCATCCCCTGCTGTAGCTAGCTGAGATCCGCAGAGAAACTTGCCTCTGTGTACTGTTGATTCCGAGGAAGTGAGGCCATAACCTCACTGTTGTAGCGTGAGTTTGCGCTACGGTTGCAATTCGTGGTTGTGATTCGTGTTTTGTTCGTGTTCTTCGCGGAATCCTTTTCTCCACGTTTTTCCCGTCGCTTGATCTCTTTGCTCGGTTCATCTTTTGCAAATCCGTTTGAACCAAGTTGTTCTAGGTCATGAGGCACTTCTTTCCACTGAAGGAATTTACCTCTAACCTCACGGTCTAGGAGATCGATCGATTTCGGTTTTGGGTCAAGCTTTTCTCCTTTCCCCCGAATTTCTTCGATTCATCGATTTGGAAGATAGGTTCGAGCCATGATCTCTTAGAGATAGCTCACTATCCTCCTTGTGACTCCTCTCACCAAGTTTTATCCTAGAGGATTCGTTTTGGGTGAGATCGAAGTTGAATCGATGGACGAACAGCAGGATTTCAGGGTGACCGGACGCTGGGTCATGCTGACCGGACGCACCAGACCAGAGTCCGATCGTTGAGCTCCCAGCGCGTTTTCTCTGTGACTTGACCGGACGCTGGGACTCGAGAGTGACCGGACGCACCCCTGGTACTGTTCACTGTTTTGTCTCTCTCTGACCGGACGCTCTGCTTGTGACCGGACGCACTGCTTCACAGAGTCCGGTCCAATACAGTAAGGGTCCAAAATCATTTTGGCTTGACCGGACGCGTCCGGTGGTGCCTGACCGGACGCAGGCAGAGTCCGGTCAAAGCTGTTCTGCGCGTTTTCGTCCGCGGTTTGTTCGATCGACTTCCGATTTGAGATCCGCTTGTTGCGTTGGGTTCCTAACTTCGTGCTCTTCAGAAATCGGACTTCTCGCTTTACAAAATAGCCTGAATCCCCCTCGCGTTGCTCGGGGGAGGTTAAGGTTACCCAAAACCCATCCTGTCACTAGTTGACTTGCGTGAACTTGGGTGAGGAAGTTTTTGTGGTGCCTCGCTGTGATCATAGGGATCATCCACCCTCTTCCAAGGGTCGTGGGCATCACGTTTTTGGCAGTAGCTCTTGGGGGTTTATTTTGGGACATTTGGTCAAAGTTTCGAGAGAAATTTTATTGGCTCCCATTCACCCCCCCCCCCTCTGGTCGCCTTGCTTTTGCATTCTCGGTCCTTCAGTGATGTTCATTGTTGACGGTGATTCGTTGATGGTGTTCATGTGGGGTAACGGTGTACACTCTGCAGAGTTTCACAATCTATACCTATAGTCGCGATCTCAGTTATGATCACTTACCTATGTGCAGGGTTCAGCTCACTAGTCTTTCTCTTGTTCTGCTTCTCTCCCCCGAAGATAGGTCCGGCTGGAGGCCGTTGAGATGAGGGGCATGCGGAGGCCGCCTCATCGCTCAGACTGAGAGATTGAGGGTGATGTGATATGTGGATATATACATGGTGATACTTGTGATGAGATGTGAGATGTGGTTTGGGTTTGAGATGTTATACTTACTTATACTTTTAGTGCTTTGTTGCATGCGCTAGGATGCAAACTACAGCCAAACTATTAGGATCGCCAGATCCCTTATTTTCTGTTTCCACTAAAGCTCATTGGTGCTGACAATGGACTGCACACATTTGGCGGTGTGCAGATTTCTTGACTTGTAGTGGTGTTGAGACTGGTACTTGGTTTGTGATCTACACTCAAGGATGCCTTTGGACTGGAAGTTTCACCAAGCTTTGCTGCTACGACTAGTTAACGGTGTTTTGTTTGTTTTTGGCCTAGAGCTTGTAATTAGATCCTTGTATTAGGCTTAGTCTTTGTACTCTGATGTGTTGTATGACTTTGTAAACATCTGAAAAGTGGATGCCCGTGCTAGCTGAGGTATCTTGGGACTATCACAGAGGGGCAAGAGAGTCGGAATTTCTGTTTTGGAAATCCCGGTTCGCTTCACCCCCAAGTTGGCCCGTTTACCATTATTATCTTGATCCACCCTTCATGGCAAAGAAGGAAGATCCGGGCCGACCCACCATTGAGTGTGCCATAGGGGCACACAAATTCCGCAACGCATACTACGACCTTGGAGCAAGCGTCAACATCCTCTCCAAGGCGATATACGACAAGATCCTCAGTGGTCCGTTGCCAGCCACCAACATCACACTCCAGATGACCAACAACAAGATATGCAGGCCAGAGGGGGTAGCTAAGGATATCCTGATTCGCATCAAGGATAGCTACATCCCCGTCAACTTCGTCATCCTGGACACAGGAAAAGATGACGATGTCCTGCTCCTTCTGGGACGACCATTATTGAACACGACTAACACTGTGATATTTGTCTCTGGAGGACGGATTCACTTTCAGCTTCCTGAAAAGACCATCAGATGTCGTTTCAACGGATATTTCCGCCGTGAACCTGCATGGAAGTAGCAGAAAGTGAAGAACCCAAAGCCCATCATGCCTACTCCTCCACCCTCGGCCAAGCTATGGCTGGTATGGCGGAAGAAGAAGCAACCATCCCAATCTCCTGGGTCGAAAGCTTCTACTTCGGGAAAATAAAGGAGGTATAGCCTTGCTACCAGGCTATGAACAATATGTCCTCGGCCAGAGGTAAAATGGTAGTCATCTATTTTCAAAATTTTATTTTGATGTTTTCAAATTCATATTTGACTTTAACCATGCATAGGAAATTTCCAAAAATTAAAATTACTTATTTTTAAATTCAATTTTTTCAAGATGCATGGAAAAATGTTTTAAAAAATCATTTTCTGAATAAAAGAATTTTTATATTACTATTTCTTATTTTCCAAAATATTAATAAAATTCAAAAAGCATCAAATTTTATGGAAATTTACAAAACTGGGAGAAAACAATTTCCTGGAGTGGGAGACCAACGGCTAGTTGCTCCTACTAGTTGTTGGAGGCTGCCAGCTGAAGGTGGGACTGAGTAGGGCCCACAGGGGTGCGCCCGCACCCCTGGTGCGGCCGCACCATGGCGGAGCCCAACGGCTCTCAAATTTTGCAAACGGCTCCTAGCCGTTGCCCTCTCTCCCCCTTGGCCGGTCACCAGCTCTATAAATACCAGAGGTGCTGGTTGAGCTCATCTCATCCTCAATTCTTTATATTCCTCACTCACACTCCATCTCCTAGCTTCATACTTCATCTTCACATCACTTCCATAAAGTTTGAGCAAGGTACTAGCAGCAAGACCTTGTCCAAAACCCCTCTCTAGCTTCACTCCACAAAGATCATGAAGGGTTTTGGAAAAGCTCTCTCCGGTGCGATGAACAGAGCGACGAGGAGAAGCGCTCATGAAAGCCGAAGCGCACCCTACTCTGTCGACCAAGAAGAGAGCTCGGTACAAGGAGACTCTTAGACTGCAAGCCAAGCCGGTGCAGCAAGCACGGACGACACCAACGTCTTCCTCGACGGAGAACGGGAGTTCCAAGCGTACGCGATCCTCCGGGACCGTACCTTCGTCCACACGCCACAGTACGACCCCGACCTCCTCGAGAAGATAGGTATGGATTCTGAATTCCGCGCTATTTTCAAAGCGGTTGGTTGGGAAAAGGTTGACCCCCTCTACAAGGAAGGCTCCTGCTTCTTAACCATCCAATTCTTATGCACCGCAGTAGAGGTAGAAAATGGCTTCACCTTCCGCATCTGCTTCTTAACCATCCAATTCTTATGCACCGCAGTAGAGGTAGAAAATGGCTTCACCTTCCGCATGTTTAATACTGAGTACTTAGTACCTTGGAAGGATTTTGCAAGTCATGTCGGCTTTAATAAAAAATTCTCTATCGATCTTGGCCACTCACTTAAAAGTTTTAATCGCCACAAGTTTTGGGGCAAAATTTCTGGCCAAACGGTAGTTGGGAAGTTCCAGCCTCGTAACATGCAAATTCACCATCCCACTTTGAGGCTTATACACCGTTGGATATCTATGACACTCTGTTTCCTAGCCAGGACATTCGCTTTGTTAGAAATGATGAACTAAGATTACTTTTTGCGATTGTCCACAAAATTAAAATTGCCCCTGCTCGTGAAATGTTTTTGCACATGCTAGAGATGTTTCGGGTTTCCACTTCTGTATCCTGCACGTCTCTTGTAACTCGTATTGTTGAGAGTGTTGGTGCGTTGGAAGGACACGATGTTTCATACATCTCCATCCCCCGCACCATCATCAATGAAGCATACTTGATACAAGGACATAACTCAAAAGTGAAAGAAGATGGAACGATCATTTACTTTTTCCCTGGATTTATTAACTAGTATCTGTTACCTAACCCGGAACTTGCTTTATATAAATGCCGGGAATTTACCCTTCCTCTTATTTCACATGAGGAAGCCTGAAAAAGTACATCATCTCGTAGGACAACCAGGAGCACAACCAGGCAGGAAGCAGGATCAAGCTCGCAGGCACCAATAGTGCCCACTTCACAGCCAGTCATGCAGGGATGGTATCCTGTCGGGCAGGTAGCAGGGTTCACACCCGGATATCAGCCTAGCTGGGACGACCTACCCCGGTAGTCTACGGCTGGTATGGAGTGGCATGAAGGAAGCCATGCAACTTGGGCCCAAGGCACATAGGTCGAGTCATCAGATTCCGAAGGGCTGCCACCTTCAGTCCCACCAAGGCAATCCATCACCTTGGAAGGCCTGAACATGAGGATTGAAGGGCTGGAGATCCGCACTGACAACATTCAGGGCTCCCTGAATGAACAAGCCCAGTGGAACCAACGATGTGATGCCAGACAGGACCAGTTCCACACCAGACAGACGGAGTCACTCGAGGAGATGCGCCAAGACCATGCGCTACTTCGACAACAGCAAGAGCAGCAACTAGCGTATTGGGCGTCGCTGGGATATTATCCACGGGTGGTTGCAAGCTAGGGGGAGGATCCCCCAGGTACCTTGTATCTGCATTGCATATTTCCCTTTCTAAATCTTGCATTGCATATTTAAAAATTGGAATTTTCAATTTCATACTTAAAATATATATATATATAATAATAATAATAATAATATAATTCCACTCACATCTGTATGTCAATCATGCTTCTGTTACAACCTTGTTGAAATGATGAATAGTTGCTCTGTCTCATATTTCAAATCTTGCTTAGTTTATGATTTTAAATTCCCTGACATTTAAGTTTATTGGCTAAAAACTATCCATCCTATAAACTTGAAACTCGTGGGTAGCATAAGCATGATCCTTGTCTAAAAGTTGTTGCTTGATTTGATTCGATGAAATGGACTTTGCTATAACTTTGTTCCAAGTGATACTTGACATCCAGAGTTTTCATTTTTAAAATATTAAAATTATAAGTTTCTCAATGATCATATATCCTACCAGAGCCATATGAGTTATTCATTTGAAAACCTTCTACTCATATGCTACTTGTAATTACATTGAGCCTTATCAAATTGTTTGTGACCTATGTCGAGATTCTTGTCATACACCCATGATCCGAAATTCACGTACACTCCACAAAACATCGCTAACTCTTATACCGAGAGTTGCGCACAACATGCCATCCATCCATCCACCAAATTCTCCATCCACTTGTCATTTCTCTCTCACACAAGGAGTCCAAAAAGCGTTATGGGCTATGAAAAAAAGAGAGAATAAAATAATCCATGCCAAAAGGCCTGTTGGAAAAAATGGGCAAGTGCCCGATGTAGAATTAGGGGTATGCTCAATACCCAACTGAAAAAAAGAAGAAAGAGGAGATAGCCCGTACTCTCAAAATTCCAAAAGAGGGAGAGATTTGACTAAGGATCTCAAAACAAAAATATTTTCGCACACTTGCACATCTCGATCAAGGTATATGACTTGAATCTCCATGTGGTTCAGTTTTTGACATAGCAAAATATGTAATACAAGTATGCCCCACTTTATCCTCTACCTAAAACTCCACATAAACCTTCATAGTTGGTAGGGAAAAGTAAGGCAACTTCCAAAGCTTTGGAAAGGATCAAATACATAATGAACGATTGAGTGTATCATTTCAGGAACTGTATTTTGAATGTCAAAATATTATAAAACCTCCGGATTAATAGTAGATCAAAGGATGAAGGATAAGCAGGTCTATGAAAATCGGTCGGTCTCGCAACCGCCAAGGACTCGGAGATTGCTACAATGCCCCACAGGTAACAAGGTAAAAGAGTGAGTAGAATGCCAATTTATTTAAATCAAAGAAGAATTCTCAATTATAAACATAGCAACTTTGAAAAATGGTCGGCATTGCAGCAACTCCTGATCAACAACCTAAAGTTGTACTGCTTGCTCGGGACGAGCAAGGGGTATGCTTGGGGGGTTTGTTGGCGGTGCTTACCGACAACTTTTATAAGCCAACCAAGGACAAAACAAAGCATACTTGCATACATATGTTATCACCTTGACCTATTTCCACTTGTATTGGAGAATCATTGCTTTTCAGGTATCAAACATGAAAACAGTGGAAAAGGCGAGAAGAATACGCTTTCCGACAAAGCGTAAAACCAAGGAATATGGGAGAAGCTCACCTAAAGAAAACATCTGGGCTGGAAACCATCACAACATCAACATGCATCAAGCCAAGGGCCCACCACACGAAGGCGGTGGCCAGTGGGCCAACCGGGGGTGCGGGCGCACCGCCCCTGGCCCCACTAGCCACCGACCTCCTATGGCGGTTGCATGCCTCCATGCAAAGGCGGTTCATGTGGGTTTCCATACCTAGTTCCTCCAAACTGACCATGTAGTAGTATAAATAAAGGGGTAGAGCTCCCTCTTCAAAGGCATCATCACACATTTACACATTTGTTATTCATTCCACTTTGTATTTGGAGCTCTCTACCTTAGTTTAGGTCTTCTAGTAGTTGGAGCAAGTACTACTTGCAAGAGAGGAGGAGGAGTTGTAAAGATCTACTTGGTATGAATACTAAGTTCCTCTTTTCATACTTGTTCTTGTTCTCTTATGATCAACATTGTTATGTTCTTGAATTAGAGCCTTGTTCTTGTTCATCGTTCATCGTTCTAGAACTAGTTCATAGTCTTAGACCCTTGTTCATCATGAACATGAATATTGTTCTTCATTCAACATGTTTAGATCTTGATAGCTTAGTGATATGTGTTGGGTGGTGTTGTGTCGTGCCTTCGGGTGCACTTACATCTTTATCGGGGAGGTGTAAGTGTTCTTCATGTACGCGAGAGTGGTTCTCGGGTATATGGAGATGGGTGAATGCCTGGCTTAGTCCACGGTTGAGGGGTAGGCGGCAGGTGGTGATAGCCCTGTCCGTCCCTTGTAATCCCCCACGTTCGGCTTTGGGGTAGGAGTCTAAATTGCCCGGTGCATCTTGCTGGCATATCAGTGTTCCCGGGTCTCCTAATCCATCCAGTACTTAGCACTAATGTTGACTTGATCATAACATGTATACTTAATTCATTAACATGACCTTGTTCAAGATCCATGATATGTAGGACATTCTTTATTCTTTTATTCTTTCTTTTATCTCTGTAGAAGCTCCATACATCTTAAGCAATGTGTGTGTGTTGATCCCACTATCCAAATCACTGTTTATCCTCCTGCTATGGTTAATTGATCAACTATGCATTTATTATGTTCTTGTCATGGGTATATCTTGAATCCTTCCGCACCTAGCCTTCCTAGTAGTAAAATATAAATAACGATACCTGGAATACTTCTGGTGAAATGCTAGAATGGTTACCCCATGCACTTGCAGACCCTGTCTGTAAACGAATTGGTTTCAGGTCAGCCTCTCAGGCCGTCACTAAAGCCACACGTTTTGGTATATGAAGTGCCATTGAACTTCGGCGTTGATACCGAATGTGTAGCTAGAGTGGCTGCGTCTGAGGCTGACACTGATGTCCCTTAGTAGCATCGCTAGGAACCAATATACTCGGTGTATGTCATTAAGGAATGTCAACAGGCATTCCTGGCGCTGTGCCTTGGGATGATGGCCTACCCTAGTGATGATGTTAAGAGATGTTAGTAAGTATTTCTAGCGTGATCGCCAAGGATGTACCTTAAACCTATCCTCTGGTGGTTGCGCTAAGATGCCAAGAGTGGTTGCCGCCACCTAGACGGCTTGGAGCAGCGAAGGAGCTTTGGCACGAGTTGGTGATTGTTCGTGGCCATCTTTCGGTGACTTGTGAGGCGTATTGTGCCTTCCCCGACGAAGAGCCAAAAGATAACTCTAGTGAATTGTGCATGTCATTGAGTTACCTCCATTTGTGGGTCGGTTCTTATGGCGCTCAAGTGTTGAGCTAGGTTTGTGAAACACCTATTCACCACTGAACCACCAAGTGGTTGGTCAACACAACGGGGACTAGCCTGCCGGCAAGCACGTGAACCTCAGGAGAAAAATCTTTGTGTCCATTGTCTCTTTGGCTATCTCCCGGACTTCATTGGTATTCATATTATGGTTGATCATATCTTGTCGGTGTCGGTATATCTCTCTATCTTTGTGTTACATTCTTTATTTCTTGTGTAGAGATAATTGTTGCTAGAAGTAACTCTCTAATTAGAAGTAATTATCCTTACTAGCTCACTAGTTTAATTGTAGTGACATAGCTCTTGTGTGACATAGAGAAAATAATATACTAGAATTGTTTGGATAGGTGGCTTGCAACACTTAGTAGAGCTAGAGCAAAAAGCTTTGCTTTATAATTGTCTAACTAGTTGCTCTAAGTGTTTTGTACAAATTTTTATTAGGCTATTCGCCCCCCTCTAGCCATTCAAGACCTTTCACCTGGGAGTATTTCAAGGTATCGACTTTCATGGAAACACGAAGTGTACTAATGAAAGACTAAGTTCGTCCAAGGGTGGGAGATAAGAAAAGATAAATATATGTTTTTATGGGTAAAGAGGAATTTCCTAAGGTTTCTCTAGTTGATCTAGGAATCAAAGTTACTTCGAGGTTTACTTATTTAGAGACATCAGAACACTAGCTTCATGAGAAAGGAGCTAGAAAGTTCTGATTATGGTCTTCCAAACACCAACCTGAACTTGGTGGACTACGTCGATCGTCGGGGTTGTGACAACTTCAGGTAATCGCAAGACTAAGCACCATGCCTATTCTATTGATTACTAGTCTAGTTTTGCAAAGACAAGAGCACTAGATGCAAACAGAAAACCAATAAATAACTTAAAGTAAATATTGTAGTTAAGTAAATAAAGAACTTAGGAATAAGTAAATAAAGAACTTAGGAATAATAATTGAAGAGCCTAGAGATTACTCAAGGATGAATCAAATCCATAGAAGTACATAGTCAAGGAAGATTCGACAGATCTGGCTCCTCCTTAGCTCTCTCCTCTTCTCTCTCCTTAATTTCTATATTACAACTACATGAAATTCATCTAGAGGGGCACTGCTACAATAGGTATGAAATTATGAAGCTTTGGGGCATAGCACGAGTAGAGGTGTGTCTCCTGGAAGAGGTAGGGATGTTTGTATATAGGCTAAGGTAGAGTAGAGGCCAACACATTGCCACATCATCGATTCGTGTCAACTCTCGTGAGCAGCGTCCAAAGAACCGACCTTGATAGACGATGGAGATTGAACCTAGGAGGCAGTGGGGAGCTGACCTATGAAACGGGGAATGCCTTGCAGGGCCCACGGGCCGGCCAACCTAGTGGTGGGGCTGACCGACTCCACCTTGGCCATCTCGGCCCGATCTATTGCGAGAATTCTTAAATAATTTGTCTTAAAGCCCTTTTTCATATTTTGCAAGATTAATATATTTTTATTCTGAACTCCAAACATAATAAATGATATATCTGCTTCTATCTCTTGATGAGCTCTTCGCAATGGTGTGTGACAGAACCGACCAATTTATAAGAGCACAAGTGCGAAAACCTCTGCCAGAGCAGCTGGATTAGCACACTTGAGCCCATATAAACCCGGTAGTCCATGAAATCCTGAGGGATTTCAAACTTTTCCAACATCTCAGCCAAGATCGCATGGTCAAGCAAATACAAATCATGTCCACAGAGCTTTGCAATGGAAATAATATTACAATAGAGTTCACAAATAATAATACAAGTTGAGTTCCACTTAATTTAGAAGAACTACATAGCTTTGAAATGAATAACATAACATAGGTTGAAATACTTTGCTAGCCCGAGTGACATCCTCCAACAACAGCATAAGAGAAGAAGTAAGGAACTGCCGAGCCCACTGGCATTGGCCATCACCTTTCGGCAGGCCTAACCTTCACTTGCAATAAGGTGGGATAAACCCTGAGTACTCGAATGTACTCAGCTAGACTTACCCATCATAAACTAGAAATAAAGTGACACCAAGGAGTATGCAACGCTATATCTGGGTTTGGCTATACTTACCCTTTTTGCATAAAAGCAGTGTCATTATTAATAATCATCATTAGGGTATTAGCAGTCAATATCTAGAGCAATCACTTGTCTAATTAATCAAGCAAGAGTGACTATTTCATCAATAGCCTTTCAGATTCAACATCATAACCATCTTTAGTTCCATAAGTTACTACGGTAAAATATGCCCAGTCAAGTTACTCACTGTCCAGGAGCGATGGCGATTATAATCGATTCCTACCCAGCTGGGGATAAAATGTCGCACACTCGCCCGATCACACCTGCGCTCGGTAGCCGTCAGCTGCCACTCAGGAAATTCGAGAACACGATTCGCAGGATGGCCATGGGCCCTTCTACACCGGGGGTGATCTCAGTGCCAGGTCGCTCAACCTATAACTGCCCACGATCATGCCAGGTCAATCAGGCCCCACCTGTCCACGGACCATGCCAGGTTGCTCAGAATAGTTGCCCACGGTACATCAGAGGCCCTGGGTGTTAGGCATCAACATCTCCATCACCGGCTCGAATAACCTTACTCGGCTTCACGGGAGGTACCCGGACCTACTCCGTTAAGTGATTGACGCATTCAATTTGAGTGGGGGGCGTTTCCCGAACGGGTCCTATGCGACACAGACGGAAGTGTCCTGCTGCTCCTACAACCCGCCCGGTCTCAAATTAATTATCACATGGTTATCTCCATGATAGCGCCAGGCTAGTCATGATCAGTATCCACCTATATGCGGGAGACAGGAAATCACCCAACTTTTACCGATCTAAGCAGGGCTAAGCATATAATCGAGCCTAGACCTAACAGGGATATCAAGATAATAATTGCTGGTGGACAAGGATAAGTAATAATGCAACAACGGTGGCATTCAGCTCCTATAAACTAATGCACAAATATAGCAGGTTAAATTGTAAGTAATTTGCAAACGCATGGAGTTAGATGCTCTGGGGCTTGCCTTTCTTGAAGTCAGATGGCTGATGATCCTGACACTCTGGCAGGTCCTCGACGGCGGCCTCTTCGGTCCTTTCGTACGGCGTCTCCTCCTGCGGCTGCTCCTCCGACTGCGGCGGATTCTGACTCTCCTCTAGCGATCCTATATGGTGCATGGCAGGTATAAATATGATGAATGCACATAGGATGCTCATGCGGTGCAATAGGAAGGAAGACAATTCAGGAGATAAGTACATGTCATCTACTGCATTCTCTTCAACAAGATAGTCAATATCATCCAATTGACCACTAACTACCTTGCTACTACTCTATAGCCTAATAATACATTTAACTTCCTTAAACAGCCACTTAACATACCTAATCACAACAACATTATTTAACTTATACAACCTTACTTATTTATTCACTTAATCCCTTTTAATTGATCTATTTAATTAGGGCATAACTATCATCATATTGAAATGAGTTCAGAAAATTTCCAAACTTTTACACAGACTACTATAGACCAAAACTAAACTACCATAAAAATTTCAGCCCAAAACAGTAATCCTAGCATACTATAAAAATTAACCTTATTAATTCCCAAATTAGGCACTTTTCATGGTTTGCACTACCAACTATCAAATCAGTCCATCCTAACATTTTTCATGGCATCTTTATGCTCTATCTTAACTGTACAAAAATTACCAACCTTAGAATCTAAGCATTTCTATTTATTAAAATTACAAGAATGCAATAGCATATAACAACTTTAAATTCTACAACAACCATTTTCCACAGAACATATACATGATATATTTTTCCCAGATACTACTCATCAACACAAACCTAACAAAATCAGAATCACATTTTTTTGAGTTACACAGAATTAGTTATGCATTTTCTAAGTTAATAGCCATTTATTTGATTAAATAAAACTGCATACAAGAATATCACAAAGTATACATCTAACATTTTTAACAGGTAGATCCATTCATTTCTAGCACAACAAAACTTGTTTCACATCATTTGGACTTAAAATGAGCCATGCATGAATTTTAGAAGCATTAATCCTATTTCTAGAAAACTGAATAAAAGAAAACACATCCTAAAACGCTACGGACACCCGAGCTAACACAACCGAAACTGCTATGTGCACCCGGACTTCCCGAATGCTAGTGCACACGGATTCTTCTCCTCCTCTCTCTCTCTCTCTTTCTCTGCCAGCGGGGTCCACTGGTCAGGTGACCCACATCACCCGGTCAACCGGGCCCACGCGTCAGCGTGCTCCACCCCCGCTGGCGTTGACCGGCCCTAGCTCGCCGGCGGCGAGGTGTTCGGCGACACCAACCCTACCGCTAGATTCGCCTTTGCGAGGCGGACAAGGTCGACCCACTTGCTGCGCCAGAGGGACACCGAGCAAGCTCGACGGCGGCCATGGCAGAGCGGTGGCGCGGCAGCGCGACGGCGAGGCTCTCCCCGGCGAGTCCGAGGCTCGGCGAGGCCAACACTAGCTTAAGCAAACCCTAAGCGACCTATGGGTGCGGTGCACGAGCCATGCCGACCCCGGCATGAGTCGGTGCCACGCACGACGGCGGTCCGCGGCGGACATGGCCATGACAAGGCCTAGTTCCGGCCGAAGCACGGCGCTAGTGAAAGCCCTAGTTTGGTTTTGGTCAATTGATGAAACCTATTTGGTCTAATCCTGTTGCTAAGCATGTGTGTAGCTTATTAGAAAGGATTGTGACCAAGCCAAGTGGTGGAGCTAGCAAAGTGGCAACCAATGAAGATTGTGATAGCCACAAGCATTCAAGAGATCAAGTGCTCTACTATTGGTGAAATGTGAGAAGAAGGGAAGAGATGAGCAAAGAAGCCCGAAGGCAAAGGTATAACCTATAGGGTTCTTTGTTTTAGTGGTCAAGACACTTAGCGAGTGTGATCACATTTAGGATACATAGCCGTACTATTAAGAGAAGATAATTCACGGCTTATGCGGTGTTCAAGTGCCACTAGGTGTTCTCTAACATATCGATGATACAAACCTAGTGAGTGACTAACTAAACCCTTGGAAAATGCTTTATAAAATGCTAACACACGTGCACAAGTGTTGAAACACTTTGGTGTTGGCGCATGGGAGCAAGGGTAGAAGTTAGAAATTGAAAGATGCTGAGTTAGGGGCATCAGACGCTGCTGGCGGCAGCATCGGACGCTGGCCCGAGCGTCCGGTAGCAAACCCTAACTACTGACTTTTATTGAAGTAGCATCGGACGCTGGCAATGGACGCTGAGGTTTCACTGTTGCAGAGTCCAATGCAGGTGACGTGGCGCAAGCGTGTCCTCCAGAAAGCATCAGACGCTGGCATGCGTCTGATGCCAATCCATCGAACGCGTCCGATGTGATTTGGAGCGTTCTGGAACCTTTCTGTTGTGTCATCGGACACAGGGGTTGAGCGTCCGATGCAGGTGTTCCGGCGCGTCCGGTGTGGCATAGAAATGAACTGAATCGAGCAGTGGCATCGGAGCGTCCAATGCCTGGCATCGGCGCGTCCGATGCCACTTTAACCATGGCGCGAAGAGATATGACCGTTGGGATCTAACGGGCTGAATTCATAGCAGGGGGACACATGGTGCTCATCGGAGCATCGGACGCTGGGGTAGCGTCCGATGGCCCCGACACCGGCGCGTCCGATGCCTCTGTTTCGGGACCAACGGCTAGGCCGACTTGTGTGGCCTATTTAAGGGGCTTGGCCGGCTCACTTGGCTTTATTCTTGCACATTTTGATTCCTAAGCATACTAGTGAGCTTTGGCAAGCCTCCCAACTCATCTCCCAAGTTGATTTGATCAAACCAAGTGAGATTGAGTGATTTAGTGCGTGATTTGAAAAGAGTTCAATCTAGTGGCACTAGTTCTTTGCATCGGCTTTGAGTTTCTTGTTACTCTTTGCATTTGCCGGCGCCTAGACGGCTTGGAGGCGTTGAGGTGGTTTTGGCAAGAGAAAGAGATTGTTCTTGGCCACCACCAATCGTGATTGTGAGAGGTTTTGGAGCCTCACCTCGCCGGAGCGGCAAGAGGCATCCTTAGTGGATTGCTCGTGTCATTGAGCTACCTCACTAGCGGTAGATTCTTGTGGCGCTCTTTGTGAGCTTGGCTTTGCGCCGATTAGCCACCGGGTCACCTAGTGTTGGTCGACACAATGGGGAGTAGCGTTCCGGCAAGCACGTGAACCTTGGGATAAATCTTGGTGTCCCTTGTGCTTATTGTGATTGCGCATTCATCTTGGTGATTGGTCATCACATTCATATTCTTGGTGATTGGCTTCACGATTGGATTTCACCGGTGATTGGCTCTCTACTAGGCGATCCTGAAGGCTCGGTGAAACCTTCTCTATCTAGCTCATTTACTTTGAGCTATTCTCTTGTGAAGATTCTATCTCTTGTCATATACCTTGATTAGTTAGGTGTGTTTAGTTAGCTTAGTATATCTTGTTCACATACTTGTTTTATATACATTCTTTGTATATCATATTTGTGCTAGAGCTAGATTGTTTTATTCCGCATTTGTTATTAGCTCTAGTTGATTGTGTGACATAGAAATATTAGGTTGAATTATTGGATAGGTGGCTTGCAACACACTATTAGGCTAGCACAAAAAGCTTCGCCATGTGTTATACTAATAGTGTTTGCCTAAGTAATTTTGTAGATTTTTAATTAGGCTATTCACCCCCCCCCCTCTAGCCAATTTGGACCTTTCAAGTGGTATCAGAGCCGTGGTCACCGTTTGTTTGAGGCTTAACATCCTTCGGTGTTAAAATGGCTCAAATCAACTATATGGGGAAGCCACCACATTTTGACGGCACCAACTTTGATTGTTGGAAGAGGAAGATGTGTGCATTCACAAGAGGAATGAATAGAAAGATTTGGGAAGTGATTGAGCATGACTTTGCGGTAATTGACACTGCAAGTCCCACTCCAAGAGAAGAAGAGAAGCTTCAATGGAATGATGTGGCAATCAACTTGTTCTATGAAGCATTTGACACAAAGGTGTTTGAGCAAATGAAGGACCTTCAAAGAGCAAGTGAGATATGGGAGAGATTAGAGGAAACATATGAAGGCACCAAGGCGGTCAAGGGTGCCAAGCTATACATTCTCAAGGACAAGCTTGCCATGTTCAAGATGCAAGATGATGAAAGCAAACCGGAGATGTTTCACCGGTTGCAAGTCATTATCAATGACTTGAAGGCCTTGGGAGAGAAGGTGGAGGATAAGGACTTTTCTCACAAGTTCTTGAGATGCTTACCACCAAGGTTTGATACTTTGGTGACAATCCTAGTGAGGGAAGGATAAGATACGGTAACCCCAAACCAAGTACTAGGTGATGTGGTCACTCAAGACACATACCATGTGGAAAGGGATGGGGGAGCCCAAGAGGAAGAGAAGAAGAAGAAAACCATGGCATTCAAGGCTTCATCCTCCAAGAGCAAGAGCAAGAGCAAAGCAAAGAAGGAGGAAAGTGATGATGAAGCAAGCTCAAGTGGTTGTGAGATAGATGATGAAGAAATGGCTCACTTTGTGAAGAGATTTGGCAAGTTCATGAAGAAGAAGGGCTATGGAGCAAGAAAAAGAAGAGATGCAAATAAGAGCACAACCAAGAGATGTTATAGATGCAAGAGCAAAGATCACTTCATTGTGGATTGTCCATATTCTAGTGATGAAGATGATGATCACAAGAAAAGCAAGAAGAAAGACAAGAAAGAAAAGAAGGAAAAGAGAGAGAAGCAGAAGGGTGGTTCCTATGTTGTGACATGGGATAGTGATGCTTCCTCAAGCGATGATGATGATTCTAGTGATGATGAGAGGAAGACCACCAAGAAGAAGGCTATGGCTAGTCTTGCTATCTCAAGCAAGCCTTCTATCTTCAACACTCCATCGACATGCTTCATGGCCAAGGCCACTAAGGTATCATTCGATGAGAGTGATAGTGAGAGTGATGATGATGAGGAGTACTCAAAGGAGGACCTCATGAGCATGCTACAAGATGCTCACTCTTACATTGAGACTAAGAGGAAGGAGTGCAAAGAATTGCGCAAGGCCAACAAGGCTCTTGAGCAATCCTTTGATGAGCTCAAGACTACTCATGAGAGGCTAGAGGAAGCCCATGAGAAGATTGATCAGGCTCACACTAGGCTTAAGGAAGCCCACTCCTCCCTCCTTGATCAAAGTAAGATTGAGGATATTGTAGAGACTTGCAATGTAGGAGTTACATGTGATATACTTGATGAATCATTCTATGCTCCTATTATTGTTGCTCCCACAAATGCATCATCATCATCTAGCTCAACTAAAATGCCTACTTCTACTACATGTGATTCATCATTAGTGGTAGAAAATGAGAACCTTAAGAACAAGGTGTATGAGCTCACTCATGCTTTAGGCAATGCCTATGGTGGAGATGTCCACTTGCTTAAGTGCTTGGGTAGCCAAAGATGTCCACTCAATAAGGAGGGACTTGGCTATACCCCCAAGAAGGACAAGGCTGCTTTTGCGCCTCACAAGACTAGTTTTGTGAAGAGCAATGGTCGGTATTGCCATAGTTGCAAGCAATCCGGGCATATAGAGCAAAATTGCTTTAACAAGAACAAGAACAAGAACAATGCTCATGTTTTATCTATTCGACTTGATTCTTGTTATATGCTTACAAAGGGCACTAATGGTGTGAAGGCTAAGTACATTGGTGCACCCATGGTTGGCCCAAAGAAGAAGGCAATTTGGATGCCCAAGAGCTTGGTGACTAACCTTGGAGGACCCAAAAGCATTTGGGTACCTAAAAAGAATTGATCTCTTTTGTAGGTGAACTATAAAGCAGGAGGAAGGCATTGGGTGCTTGATAGTGGGTGCACTCAACACATGACCGGAGATGGAAGAATGTTCAAATCAATCAACACCAGTGGCAATGATCATGCGGATGCTATCACATTTGGTGACAACAAGAAAGGCAAGGTCAAAGGCTTGGGCAAGATTGCAATATCCAATGACTTGAGCATCTCCAATGTGCTATTAGTGGAATCTCTCAACTTCAATCTATTGTCCGTGGCACAATTGTGTGATTTGGGATTCAGATGCATATTTGGGGTTGATGATGTGGAGATAGTGAGTGTTGATGGAAGTGACTTGGTGTTCAAAGGATTTAGATATGAGAACCTTTATTTGGTAGACTTTGATGCAAGTGAAGCTCAATTGACAACATGCTTATTCACCAAATCTAGTATGGGTTGGCTATGGCATAGGCGCTTGGGACATGTTGGAATGAAGCAACTAAAAAGGCTAGTGAAGCATGACATGGTTAGAGGACTAAAAGATGTTCACTTTGAGAAGGACAAACTTTGTAGTGCATGTCAAATGGGAAAGCAAGTTGGAAACACTCATCCCAACAAAGGAATGATGAGCACTACACATGCACTTGAGTTGTTGCACGTGGACTTGTTTGGACCAACTACATATGCAAGTATTGGGGGAAACAAGTATGGCTTTGTGATAGTGGATGACTATACAAGATTACATGGGTCTTCTTTCTCGTTGACAAGAGTGAAGTGTTTGGCATATTCAAAACCTTTGTCAAGAGAAGTCAAAATGAGTTTGAAAGAAGAATCAAGAAAGTGAGAAGTGACAATGGGAGTGAGTTTAGGAACACAAGAGTTGATGAGCTATGTGCTGAGTATGGAATCAAGCATCAATTCTCGGCCAAGTATACACCTCAATCCAATGGGATAGTTGAAAGGAAGAATAGGACACTCATTGACATGTCAAGATCCATGCTTAGTGAATACAATGTGAGTGATTCCTTTTAGGCCGAAGCAATCAACACGACATGCTATTATAGCAACTGGCTCTATTGTCACCCTCTCTTGAAGAAGACACCATATGAGCTCCTCAATGATAGAAAGCCCAACATTGCTTATTTTCGGGTCTTTGGATGCAAATGCTACATATTGAAGAAGGGCACAAGACTTGGCAAGTTTGAAAAGAAGTGTGATGAAGGGTTTCTACTTGTTACTCCACTACAAGCAAGGCATATAGAGTGTGGGACAACACAACAAGAATAGTTGAAGAAGTCCATGATGTTGAGTTTGATGAAACCAATGGCTCACATGAAGAACAATATAATCTAGATGATGTGAGAGGAACACAATTGGTGGAAGCTATGAAAAACATGGACATTGGTGATATAAGGCCAAAGCAAGTAATTGACATAGAAGATGACAAAGATCAAGTGCTCTCTCCTCCAACCGTGCATAACAATGATGTTGCAAGCTCTAGTGGCTCTCATGTTCAACAAGATGCTAGTAGCTCTCAAGTGGCTCATCCAAGTACAAGTGCAAGTGCCCAACCACAACAAGTGCTCCAACCAACACACATTGCAAGAGATCATCCTTTGGATCAAATTGTTGGTGACATAAGAAGAGGTGTGCAAACAAGATCAAGATTGGCTTCATTTTGTGAACACTACTCATTTGTATCATCTATTGAGCCAACCAAGATTGATGAAGCTTTGATGGATGTTGATTGGGTAAATGCAATGCATGAAGAGTTGAACAACTTTACCCGCAATGATGTTTGGGAGTTAGTGGAAAGACCAAAGAATACAAATGTGATTGGCACAAGATGGGTCTTCCGGAACAAGCAAAATGAAGATGGCATTGTTGTAAGGAACAAAGCAAGATTGGTTGCACAAGGGTACACTCAATTGGAAGGCATTGACTTTGGAGAAACCTATGCACCGGTTGCTAGATTGGAGGCCATTAGAATCCTACTTGCATATGCTTGTTCTCACAACATCAAGCTCTATCAAATGGATGTGAAAAGTGCTTTTCTCAATGGATTCATCAATGAGCTAGTGTATGTTGAACAACCTCCCAGATTTGAAGATTTGAAGAAGCCCAACCATGTGTACAAGCTCAAGAAGGCATTATATGGGTTGAAGCAAGCACCAAGAGCATGATATGAAAGATTGAGGGATTTCTTGCTATCAAAGGGTTTCAAGATGGGGAAGGTTGACACCACACTCTTCACCAAGAAGATTGGAAGTGACTTGTTTGTGTTGCAAATCTATGTGGATGACATCATATTTGGATCAACCAACCAAGACTTTTGTGAAGAGTTTGGAGAAATGATGGCTAAGGAGTTTGAGATGTCTATGATTGGAGAGCTTAGTTACTTCCTTGGTCTACAAATCAAGCAAATAAAGAAGGGCACATTTGTTAGTCAAGGCAAGTACATCAAGGACATGCTCAAGAAGTTTGGGTTAGATGAAGCAAAGGCAATAACCACTCCAATGGGCACAAATGGACATTTGGATAGTGACTCTAGTGGTGACATGGTGGATCAAAAGTTATATCGGTCAATGATTGGAAGTTTACTCTATGTGACCGCATCAAGGCCGGATGTCATGTTTAGTGTGTGTATGTGTGCAAGGTTCCAAGCTTCACCAAGAGAAAGTCATTTGAAGGCAACCAAAAGAATATTGAGATATTTGAAGCACACTCCAAATGTTGGACTATGGTATCCCAAGGGCTCTCAATTTGAGTTGATTGGATACTCGGATTCCGATTATGCGGGATGCAAGGTGGATAGGAAGAGCACATCGGGCACTTGTCAATTGCTTGGAAGATCACTTGTCTCATGGTCATCAAAGAAGCAAAATAGTGTTGCACTCTCTACCGCCGAAGCCGAATACATATCCGCGGGTAGTTGTTGTGCACAATTGCTATGGATGAAAGCAACTTTGCAAGATTATGGGGTCAAGTTCGGACAAGTCCCATTGCTTTGTGATAATGAGAGCACCGTCAAAATAGCCACCAACCCGGTTCAACATTCAAGAACAAAGCACATTGACATAAGGCATCACTTCATTAGAGATCATCAAGCAAAGAAAGACATATCTATTGAAAGTGTGGGCACCGATGATCAACTTGCCGATATCTTCACCAAGCCACTAGATGAAAGAAGGTTTTGCAAGCTAAGGAATGAATTGAATATCCTAGACTTCTCCAATATGAGTTGAATGCACCCCCACTTATGACATGCCTCTCCTCCTAGAAAGCAAAGGTGAAATTGTTTGACATGTGCATTCATTCTTATTAGGTTGTGATCTAGTTCAATATAGCCATCACATTGCTTATTTAGGCTCATTCATGGTAAATCAAATGAATTTGAAGTATATATGGTACCACTATTGCTTCTATGTTTGACTTGATCTAGTGGTAGCATATAACTCGTTTGTGAGCTTGTAACTCTAGTGTTTGGTCTAGTAAGTGAGCAATAAGTGTTTAACCAACGTGAGTAAGATAACCATTGTAAGATGTGTGAAGAAGTTTACTCTAGAGCAAACCGTGTTAAATATCTTATGCTCATGAGCTAGATTAAGCCATAACTTGACTTAGTTTGATCCCTACATATGACTCTCATGATGCAAAGATTGTCTCCTTTCTTTAAAGCTTGCCCCACCTTTATGATATTTGTTGACAAAGGGGGAGAAGATAATGCAACAAATATATGTTAGTAAAAGGGGGAGACAACACAAGTGACAACAAAGATAAAACATGTTAGACTTCAAGTGGGATCGGGAGCATACAAATAGGGGGAGCAAGCTCATAAGCATGATTGTTGCATTTAAAATAAGCATATTCATATGATTGATTGCATAAGCTTTTTTGTTTTTGATACTCATGCTTATGTGGTGAATGCTAGTGTTAGAACATGATTGATGATATGACTCACTAGCATGAATAAGATGATAACTAGACATACTTGTTATCTCGTATTTTCAAGTGGTTCAAGAGCCTTATTATAATGTTGATCTCACGGGGTTCTTGAGTTTTGATGCATGTCTAGTGACAAATGGTGCTAAGGATGGTATAACATGTGCACTCCGATTGGTATCACGCTTCAAAGGTCCATTCTTATACCTTAGCATCATCATTGATAATATTGCTCACCCATAATTCACATCCATACATATGTGCAAAATCTAGAACCAAACTCTATAGCACATATGTAGGGGGAGCTAATACTATCAATGTGGTTACTCAATTTTAAATCACATATCTTCGTATAGGTTGTCATCAATTACCAAAAAGGGGGAGATTGAAAGCCCTAGTTTGGTTTTGGTCAATTGATGAAACCTATTTGGTCTAATCCTGTTGCTAAGCATGTGTGTAGCTTATTAGAAAGGATTGTGACCAAGCCAAGTGGTGGAGCTAGCAAGGTGGCAACCAATGAAGATTGTGATAGCCACAAGCATTCAAGAGATCAAGTGCTCTACTATTGGTGAAATGTGAGAAGAAGGGAAGAGATGAGCAAAGAAGCTCGAAGGCAAAGGTATAACCTATAGGTTTCTTTGTTTTAGTGGTCAAGACACTTAGCGAGTGTGATCACATTTAGGATACATAGCCGTACTATTAAGAGGAGATAATTCACGGCTTATGCGGTGTTCAAGTGCCACTAGGTGTTCTCTAACATATCGATGATACAAACCTAGTGAGTGACTAACTAAACCCTTGGAAAATGCTTTGTAAAATGCTAACACACGTGCACAAGTGTTGAAACACTTTGGTGTTGGTGCATGGGAGCAAGGGTAGAAGTTAGAAATTGAAAGATGCTGAGTTAGGGGCATCGGACGCTGCTGGCGGCAGCATCGGACGCTGGCCCGAGGGTCCGGTGGCAAACCCTAACTACTGACTTTTGTTGAAGTAGCATCGGACGCTGGCAACAGACGCTGAGGTTTCACTGTTGCAGAGTCCGATGCAGGTGACGTGGCGCAAGCGTGTCTTCCAGGAAGCATCAGACGCTGGCATGCGTTCGATGCCAATCCATCGGACGCGTCCGATGTGATTTGGAGCGTTCTGGAACCTTTCTGTTGTGTCATCGGACGCAGGGGTTGAGCGTCCAATGCAGGTGTTCCAGCGCGTCCGGTGTGGCGCAGAAATGAACTGAATCGAGCAGTGGCATCGGAGCGTCCGATGCCTGGCATCGGCGCGTCCGATGCCTGGCATCGGCGCGTCCGATGCCACTTTAACCATGGCGAGAAGAGATATGACCGTTGGGATCTAACGGGCTGAATTCATAGTAGGGGGACACGTGGTGCTCATCGGAGCATCGGACACTGGGGTAGCGTCCGATGGCCCCGACACCGGCGCGTCCGATGCCTCTGTTTTGGGTCCAACGGCTAGGCCGACTTGTGTGGCCTATTTAAGGGGCTTGGCCGGCTCACTTGGCTTTATTCTTGCACATTTTGATTCCTAAGCATACTAGTGAGCTTTTGCAAGCCTCCCAACTCATCTCCCAAGTTGATTTGATCAACCCAAGTGAGATTGAGTGATTTAGTGTGTGATTTGAAAAGAGTTCAATCTAGTGGCACTAGTTCTTCGCATCGGCTTTGAGTTTCTTGTTACTCTTGGCATTTGCCGGTGCCTAGACGGCTTGGAGGCGTTGAGGTGGTTTTGGCAAGAGAAGGAGATTGTTCTTGGCCACCACAGATCGTGATTGTGAGAGGTTTTGGAGCCTCACCTCGCCGGAGTGGCAAGAGGGATCCTTAGTGGATTGCTCGTGTCATTGAGCTACATCACTAGCGGTAGATTCTTGTGGCGCTCTTTGTGAGCTTGGCTTTGCGCCGATTAGCCACCGGGTCACCTAGTGTTGGTCGACACAACGGGGAGTAGCGTGCCGGCAAGCACGTGAACCTCGGGATAAATCTTGGTGTCCCTTGTGCTTATTGTGATTGCTCATTTATCTTGGTGATTGGTCGTCACATTCATATTCTTGGTGATTGGCTTCACGATTGGATTTCACCGGTGATTGGCTCTCTACTAGGCGATCCCAAAGGCTCGGTGAAATCTTCTCTATCTAGCTCATTTACTTTGAGCTATTCTCTTGTGAAGATTCTATCTCTTGTCATATACCTTGATTATTTAGGTGTGTTTAGTTAGCTTAGTATATCTTGTTCACATACTTATTTTATATACATTCTTTGTATATCATATTTGTGCTGGAGCTAGATTGTTTTATTCCGCATTTTTTATTAGCTCTAGTTGATTGTGTGACATAGAAATATTAGGTAGAATTGTTGCATAGGTGGCTTGCCACACACTATTAGGCTAGCACAAAAAGCTTCGCCATTTGTTATACTAATAGTGTTTGCCTAAGTAATTTTGTAGATTTTTAATTAGGCTATTCACCCCCCTCCCCCTCTAGCCAATTTGGACCTTTCAGCTAGAGACGTCTCCATCTAAACCTAGGCAACTACGGAGGTAAAGAAGGCTAGAACGGGGCTTGGTTCGGGGCGGGGGGGTTTTGACCGGAGATGGCAGGACCACTCAATGGTCATGGCGGCGGCCATGGCGGGCGCCCGTGGATGGCACTCGGCGTTCCGCCGGCTAGAGCGATTGAGAGGGGAAACCAACCCATGCAGGTGATACAAGGAGGTCAAGGCAGAGGGATGAGCGGAGGGAATCGGTCGGCGGTGCCCTGGGCAGCGAGGAATCGCTCGCCGGAGTTCGACGGGCGGCGCGGCGGTGCGGTGGAGAGGAAGATAGAGCAGAGAGAGCGAGCGAGAGAGGAAGTAAGCGGCTCTGTTGCAAACGCGAGGAGGAGAGGAGGCAAAGGCGGGCGCGGACGCTGGTTCATTGAACCTGGCCGGTTCCCGTCCGTCGTCCAGACCGGACAGCAGTGCGGTGAGCGAGCGGCGGCCACGCGGCGGGCGAGCAGCGAGGGGGCAGAGGGGTCTGTCGACGTGGTGGCGTCGGTGCGCGAGGAGCGGTCAGCTTCGTTGTTTGCTGTGCGGGCGAGCGAGCAGCGTGCAGCGAGCGGCGGTGCCGGCGTACGGCACTGCGAGCCGGGCAGCGCGGGCGCGCGCGGGAGAGGGGAAGAAGGGACTGACAGGCGGGTCCCACTGGGTTTAAACAAAAGATATTTTGTTCATTTTCTTCACTGGCTTTTATCTCCCAAACTAAGCTGAACTAGAAAAAAGTCCTAAAAGCAAAGTTGCTTAGAATTTTATAAGGAACAATTCATCTTTAAGGCTCAAGTCCAAATTATGACTGGAAAATTGAATTTCACTCCTAGGCTGATTTTCTAATGCAATAATTTAATACTAAATGACCTTTTCTGAAAAGTTACCTTTAAGCAAAGTTGTTTCTCCTGCCAAGATCTATAACTTTGGTTTAAGGCCCTTGGTCAGAAAAATAAAGCATCTATTAGCTACACTAAAGACTAGGCAAAGGACTTGAACAAACATACCACACAAGATGCACATGAAATGAGATGATGCCATGCTCATGCTATGTCAAGTTATGCATTTAGGGTTGCTTAACACCTAGGGTGTTACATGGTGAACTCCAATTCATCATTTGCAATGGTTTATACTTTAAAAAATGAGTAAAGTGCACCTCCGGTCCATATACTTTTTATGGTGTGTCATCCCGGTCCATATACTTTCAAAGTATGTCATTACTGTTCCTAAACGCGATTTGGGTCTTTAATCAGTCCATTACGGGTCTTACCCACGTTTGGCGCCAGTGCATATAAGCAGAAACCCCCCTTGTACTCAATTTCTTTTAAATTGGACTCCTCCCTTGTCCAAACAGCAACATTACTTCCATACCATTCTCAATGATTCTCATCCG
Source organism: Coix lacryma-jobi var. lacryma-jobi (assembly GCA_009763385.1). Classification (NCBI taxonomy): domain Eukaryota; kingdom Viridiplantae; phylum Streptophyta; class Magnoliopsida; order Poales; family Poaceae; genus Coix; species Coix lacryma-jobi. The sequence goes on along the minus strand of CM019828.1, from coordinate 102,693,992 downwards.
AAAATAGCAATACTTCAACATGAGTACTCTTTGAACACAGAAATAATTTTTGAACACAACAATATTGTTGATAGACATGCTGGTAACATTTTTGACCGGGATGATCACATCAGTAAACATAACAGGTACAATATGACACAGAAATTGGCAGCCCAAAAGCACATTGCACAAAAGTAAATGTCATCCTAGCATACTTAATAGCCGTCACACATGTCTAGTAGTGCTAAACAGTGAATACAGAGAACTAACAGTCACCAATTACTACTGATGCACTCTAACACTTAAACAACTACACCCTATCAGCATGTCCTTCATCTTCCAGTTGTGAAGCTTTCTTGGAAGCTCTGGAGGTAGATGCCTTTGTCTTCTTAGAAGTTTTCTTCTGACTTGTGGATGATTTCCTCTTCTTGCCTAATGCAGCCCTGCCTGCAATTGTGCTTGTATGCAGTGGAGTTGGCCTTTGCACTGGCTGGTTAGACAAGATGAAGGCTGGATCTGGTAGAGGCCCTTGGAGTTGTGACAGTGAGGTCTCCTGAGTTTCTTGTGTTTAAAAATATCAGTTTTGGATCTCTGTTTGGAAGTAAGAGTGATCAATATATATGAGAGAAATATTACCTCTCCACGCATCTCAGAAAGCATTGTGGTTTGGCTCATGACTTCAATTGGTGGAGGCTGAGTGGTTGAGATGTTTAGTGGGTCTGGTATCTCATTTGCATTGACTTGATCAGCAGGTATCTCATTTGCATTGACTTGATCAGCTAGTACCTCATCGCCAGCTGCTCTCCTTGCGTCTTTCTCTCTCTCTTGTTGAAGGCTGGCTTGAGTTGTGGCAACTAAGGTTTTTGCTTCTTCTGCATTGAACCCCATTCTTTTCAGGCTGCATGTAGCACTGTTATGACCAGCTTCTGAGCAATGGTTGCAATGCATTGACAAACCATGCTTAGACAACCTTGGCCCATTTTTACCTGACACCTCATGAGCGTGCTTCTTCCTAGCCTTAGGAGGTCTACCAACCCTTTTTTCATACACTGGTGGCAGGATATGTGGTGTATCCATTTTCTCCCACTGTGACTTATCTCTGCAAGGCCAAATGTTGTGTGCATATGCTATGTTATAAGCATTGATTGAGTAGCAGTTTGGTAGAACTGATTCAGGTGATATCCTCTCATGTCTCAAACAACTAATTGCATGACAACAAGGAATCCCTGTCAACTGTCACCTCCTGCAGTCACAAGTTTTTGTTGTCAGGTCAACAATGTGCTGGTAGTCTTTCACTAACACCTGAAACACTCCAACACCAGCTGGTAGTGCATAGCAGACATTAGCAAACTCAGCATTTCTAGCCAACTTTCTTCATGATTTTTGGGCAATAATAACTTGAACTGTTGAGCTGCTGAACTTTTCTGTTCTCCAAATCAGTATAGAAAACAGGGAGCTTTTCACCAACCTTCTTACCCACATAAGTCACTTTTCTTGGGCTCAGTACTTTAGGAAGTTCAGCCACAGGATTAGCTACAATGTCATCTCAATTAACCCCACCAACAATGTCATCATGATCGAAATACAGTACAAAGTTCTTTATCTTGCTCACAACAGAAGTGCTCACAACAGAAGCCATGGCATTGGTGTCTTTGTCTTCTACAAGGATTCTAAGTCCATCTCCTAAGGTAACAACCAGTAAAACTTCAGCTTATCATCCTTTTGATATCCTAACTACTCCACAAAATCATCAAACCAGAGAAGGGACCAAGTATCTGCCTCTAGATAATCAAAATAATCGACCTTCTCATCCACATAGCTTTTCAAATTACCGTGACCAACAAAAAATCCCCCATGATGAACCTCTACACTGAACTGGTCCCCACTGTCACCTACATTGCCGAGATACATAAAACACAAAAAAATTGGATCAAAACCCTAACCAAATTCGTCTAGGCACAAAACCATAAAGAAACCGCCCTACTGATCTAACCGACAAACAAGGGTGAACATTCAATGGAACAAGATGAGATTTAGGATGGCGGAGCTTACAGTATGCCGGCGCAGGTTGCCTTTTGAGCCGCAATGTCGCCGCCATGGTGCGCCTACTGGGGTCCGAGCAGTATGCCTCCACCGCCTGAGGTCCTAGAACCCTTCGAGTTCCGCGACCAATCTCCGATCCCAGGCGATCTCCGACCACCGCGAGGAAGACGACCATCGCGGCCAGGCGACCGTCGCGAGGAAGACGAGGAAGTGGAGAGGAGAACTGGGCAACTGAATCGACGGAACGGAGGCCAAGGGCTTTTTGCAAAAGTGAGTTGTCGTTTCGGCTACTAAACACCCCGTTGGACCTGTAATGGACTGACTAGAGACTCAAATCGCGTTTAGGAACAGTAATGGCATACTTTGAAAGTACATCAACCGGGATGACACACCATAAAAAGTATATGGACCGGAGGTGCACTTTACTCTTAAAAAATTAACAAGTTAGAGTACTAAAACTTGTGAAACTTGTTAAAATAAAATTCTATAATTATTGTTTTATTCTTTTCATGTTGATTCATGCAATAATTGATGGTAATATTTAGAGTTTAATGACCCTCAACGTCCCATTCGATTGGGCGGACAGGATCATCCTCCGTGGAACCAGCGGGCATGTGGAAAAAAGAGAGCTTAGGCGCAGGGAGGAAGGAGAGGAGTGAGAAAGAAAAGAACAGGCTAGAGTTGAGGAAGATGAGCTCATTATCGGACACCCTTCCGCACTCACGTTCCTCTATTTTCATCCTCTATATTGCCTGGTCATCAAGATTCTCTCATCTATACTCATTTCTCCTGCATCCATTCATTCTCTATATTATCCACTGTGGGTCCACTTGTCACTTTATTTAAATATATCCATGAGAGATCTAGTTTTGAAGAATTAATTCTAACGAATTTAATGGTGCAATCGGAATTTAATTTGGGTTTTCGGTTTGTGAGATATAGTATTTTTTGTAACAAAATAAAGTGGGGCCCACAGCTGAAGCAAGCACGCAGTCCTCTCCGCAACGCTGCCGTACGTGCGCCGCCCTGCAAATTTAGCGCGAGAAGACAGCTTAGGCAAGTTATAGCGTTCCCCAGTGCAGCTCTATTTTCTTTATTCTATTTACTGGAGTAACGTTTACAGTCCGCCGGTGCGGACAGTCTTACGCTGGAGGGCCAGATCTGCCTCACCACTGCCTCACCCCGTCCCCAACACCGGCAAGTTGCACCCCAGCGCCTCCACATTTGTGAGGGCTAGTCCCAGCCCAACAACCTCTTCGTCGCTAGGGCCAACTCCTGCTCCGCCGCCACAGCGAGGGCGAGCTACGTGCGTGTGAGGCGAGCGCCCGGACAGTGCAGGCGCCAGTAGTGGCGCGTGGGAGGCAACGACGTGAGGGGCCACGTGAGTGCAGGGCTTCAGGCAGGCGTCAGCCGACGGCGCTCCGGGTGGTGGCGGCGCTCCGGCATGCGCTAGCCATGGGCAGACTTGGCGACCACACGGACAGTGGAGACAAAGAGATAAGGAGAGCGACAGATAAGGCTAGTCTCAATGGAGGTTTCACGGGAGTGTCGCACATTAAATAGACGGTCATGTCAGCATTTGCATAAAATTGGGAGAGAGAAGGAATTCGTTTCACCATGGTGAAACTATATAGCGGTGTTTCCAAAACATTGGAAAGTGTGTGAAACCTCTATTGAGAGTGTTATTTCATTTCATCTACATGCATGGAGGAAGGACATTAGTGGAAGAGAGGAGAGAGAGACAATGGTGGGCCCATAGAAGCTTTAAATAGTATGTGAAATTGTGCAATAAAACTATGCATTGAGGGAGAGAGTTGTTTTATATTAAAATTTCAAATCTTGGAAACTGTGACATGAAACTAGCCATTGAGACTGGCATAAGAAGAGGAAAAAAAATTGACATATTAGTCAGACCTGTCAGTAGATTATCCCACTTTTGATGTCTTTGAACCAAACACAAAATGGATCAATCTCGTCCCTTATCACCAAAATAGAAAATAGAACCATCTCATCTTCATCCTATCCCAGAAATTAGAGACGGAACCGTACCACTCGACCTTGACTCCCAACCAAACGCCACGTAATAAACTGATGTAGATGACTTGTATGTCGAGATAGAATTTTCATGAGATTTTAAAATTATAAGATATATAGGTATAGACGTATAGATAAGACATAAGAGAAATTAGCACCTGGCATGTACCTTGTAAATATGAATTGCAAACACAAAAGAACACACAAGGCAGATAATATGAAGTCCAAAAACTCGTGTTAAACAAACACCTACTGCAGCTTTCCATCTCCCAGTATTTTTGGTAGCCCCATGATTTTCGCTCACTGAAGTAAACGCTGTGTGACCAGGTGCCGAATAGGCCAAGACTACAGCTTTCAAGAACATGTATTTTACAAACTATCCGTCCATCTTGAGTGAACTCAGCCGTCTTGTTCTTTGATCAAGCTCAGCCATGACAACAGTCTCCTGCTTTTTCCTTTCCTTTGTGATTGTGTTTGTTGTCATTGAACCAACCTTGTCAAACGCGAACTGGAAAATGAAGGGTTTAAGATTATCAACCAACGTTTGGCAAAATAAGTTATCTACAATAGAGTTACAAATTATATTTCATTGTGATTTTGCTAGAAACCTGTCTTCATAAGATATTTGCATAAACAGAGACTAGAAAGCAATATATTGCAATATATCACTTCCTACACCGAATTTTGTTGGTACAACAATACAAGAGTATGAGAAAATTCCTTCAATGTCAATGGAATTTACAAAGTTATGAATTATCTTTGATATAAAGTTTTTAGATCACCCTGTTTGGATCAGATGTGACACAAAACCAAGTTTAGGGACTGAGATGACACAACTAAACAAGTTTGAGGATCTAAACAGGTGATTTGCAACTTTAGAGACTAGGATGAGACAACCGAACAAGTTTAAGGACCTAAACAGTCGATTTGGATGACACAATGGTCCATGTTTTAGGGACCCGTGATGAACTTTACTCTAAAAAATATATCATCCCCTCTATGCTATTGTTTTTTATTTTCTCTCCGTTTTTCTGTGTCATTGCCGTTAGATTCAATGTGAAATCTCCATTGCTGCCATCTGCCACGTGGTTGTGCCTCCTCACTGGCGCAAAGAAGATGAGGTCTCTCCTCACGACGGCGCCTCTACGCAGCTCGTCGTGGCAGCGCATCCTCGAGATCCATTGTCGGTGCCTAGGAAGGAGTAGAAGGCCACTATGGTTGCCAAGGGACGAGCAGAGTAGTTGGTGTCAGCCCCTCTGCGTCTGCCTCCTTGCGGCCATGGCACCGCTCAAGCGCAGCCATGGAGCTTAAAGTCTTGGATCCAGTGATGGCATCATGGCTGCACAGTGGTTCAAACCTTTGCATGGCCCACCTTTCACTGTGCCTGTGCGCTGCCCCGCGTGCACGTATTGCTCCCAGCACTGAGCTGCCTCTTCTCCACCATCCTACCACGCCGCGCATTGTGACCGCATGCGTTTGCAATCTGCAATCAGACCCAGCCGCCTGCAGCAGCTGCTCGCTGCATGCCAGCGATGCAGCCCGTGCCACCTGCTGTTGTCCACGCCACCCATGAACTCCCACATGCGGAGGCTCACCGCGTTGAGGAAACTCAGAGAGAACAACCATGTAGGCAGCGCCGCCCCATGCCACGACATTGATAGAGTAGCCATGGTGCGTGGGGAGGAATAACATTCGGGGCAACTCCACGAACGCTGGCACAGCAAGTTGCAGGCTATATGTCTGGGCCCGAGTGGCTGCGGAAGTTGGGCACAGCCTCGCCGCCACCGTGGCACGGAACAATATACAAGTTCTACTGCGATGCACTCTAATGCATGGCGGTGGCCAGGAGCCCACGATGTCCCAGGATGCCCTGACTTACTCACAAAGTAGATTGTGTTGTCCTCGCAGCCCCTATGTTTTGCTCTCTATGATTGGCTTGACTTACAACACTGCTTTTTCCTTCTGTCTCACAGTATCTGACTACAGAAACATCCTGTTGTCTTCGCAGCCCCTATGTTTTGCTCTCTATGATTGGCTTGACTTACAACACTGCTTTTTCCTTCTGTCTCACAGTATCTGACTACAGAAACATCCTGTTGTAGCTACTCCCTCCGTCCCAAAATGTTGGTCGTCCGGAAAGCGTGTCTGTGAGGGAAACACGGATTTCTAGAGACAGACATTTTGGGACGGAGGGAGTATGCTTTATGCTCTCTGAGCTTCTTTGACTAATCCGTGTTTTCATTTTCAGGGATGCTCGTTAATTAATGGGGAATAGGCAGAGACATGAGGTTGGCGTCCACCTAAATGGCATAGAGGGGAGGAGAAAAATAGAACAAATGGCACTCAAGAAAAGCTATATTTTTCAATTGCAATGGGTATAAATTTTAATGGCATAGAAGGAATTTTCTCAAAGATTATGAATATATCAGCAAAGGATAGAACTATGAAATAACAGTGAAGAAGATTTACTATCAGGAGTTCATCAGGATCATATAGATGATGTGTGGTTGTTTGCAAAATATCAATCACATCACCAATATGTTGGATGTGTAGTAGATCACCTTCTCGCATCTGCAAATTTGGTGGACATAAGTAATGTGAAAGGAAAAGAATGTAATCTTTAGCTGATATAGGCTGAGGAGTTAAACACACTCAGGACACATGAAGTATATAGGAGGCTTCATGAGGTACCTTGAAAATTGCGAGAGCAACATGGAACAAAACCTTGGCACCTTCATTGAATAAAACATCCCATACCCGAAGTGTTGTCTGCTCACATCAATAAAAAGAAGTGTGAAAAAAAAACTTCAAATGATTATAAGCAAAAGCAAATTATACAGGGAACAACACAAATATTGATACTGATGGAACTTTTGTGTAACCTCTGAAGGCAGGCTCTTTGAGAAGAGGCACAAAAACCATTCTGTAGCAACAAGTGAAACATCAAACCCCATTGCTTCAAGATGAGCAGCAATCCTACATCAATGTCCAATAAAGTACAGTGAGAAATCATGGCCTGATGGTTTCGCATGTATATTGGTTAGTGGTGGCATTTCAAAAACATAAAGGGAAAGAAATACCTAGGACACTTCTTAGCCAGGATATCTTTGAACACCCTCTGCTCAACATGGCATCCAGAAAGAGTGTCAGTATAGCAATCACTGACAAGTACATTCTCAAGGAGTACAGCAAGCATCCAAAATGCGTCCTCCTCTGTCTTCATCACAAGCAACAAGAGTGCAGCTACATAGTTTAGACCCTGCAGCCGATGCAGTTAGTGATGGATGTGCTTAATGATATAATCTGATTTTATAATCTGGCACTATGCTAACCTGGCAGTATCCAACTTCTGAATCACGGAAAGAGTACCCCACAAGTACTCGTCGCAGAGATGCCTGACCCTTGTCACTGTTCAACCATGGATGACAAGGAAAAGTGCGAGGAAGATCCTGTAAAATCCCTATCATTAGTATTACTATTACTATCAACATAATTTTATAGAAATGAGAAAATTATGAAATGAAACACCCACATTTGTGACAAAGTGAACTTATGCAGATGCAGTCTCTTTAGGTTCTTTTGATGGAGTTAATTTTCTGGCAGAACAGAGTAAATGTCATGTGGGGCCGCACGTACGCGAGACGCCGTCGCGCGCGTGACGGACGTCGGGCCGCAGAGCGCGCCCAACGCGCGGACGAGGGTGCCACTGTGAGTGGCTAAGATAGAAAGTAGAGATTAGTTTCCTTTATTCCCTCCTTAATTGTAGGCACTTTCTGTTTAGCCTGGGGCTATTTGGAGTTTGTAATCGGCACTTGTGAAATCAATCAAGAAACATTCATCTAATCTCCTCTTCTCTCTCCCAAACCTAAGCCTACGGCGGAGGGGTAAAACCTCGCCGGAGAAGACGGATTCCGGCTACGAATTACGTAGCCACGGTCTAGCTACCCGGGGCCCCAACGCCCTTGACAACCTGGTATCATGGTCACGCTGATCCTCGTCTTCCCGCTCCGCCGACCCATCCGACGCCGCTGCTCCCTTCCAGTCCGCCGCGCCGCCACCCAGCCCTCCACCGTCTCCACCATCAGCCACCTCTGTCTCCTCACCCATGGCGGATCCCTCCAACGCCGACCTCGCCAAGATGATCGAGAGCCTCATCGGCACGATCGCGTCCCTGCAGTCCGACGTCGTGACGTTGAAGAAGGACAAGAAGTCCTCCTCCTCGTCTGGTCCAGGCGGCGGCTCGGATGGACAGCACCACAATGACCGACCCCCGAGGTTCCAAAAGATGGATTTCCCACGATATGACGGCACGACCGATCCCCTGATCTTCGTCAACCGATGTGAATCTTATTTCCATCAGCAACGTATCATGGAGGAGGAGAAGGTGTGGATGGCTTCATACAACCTGGAGGACGTCACCCAACTATGGTACATCCAGCTCTAGGAGGACGAGGGTACCCCCAGGTGGAATCGCTTCAAGGATCTCCTCCACCTGCGATTTGAACCACCCTTGCGCTCAGCGCCGCTATTCGAGCTCGTCGAGTGCCGGCGCACGGGTACCGTCGAGGAGTATCAGAACCGCTTCCAGGCGCTCCTACCTCGCGTCGGTCCGCTGCAGGAAGCCCAGCGCGTCTAGCTATTCAAGGGGGGCCTCCTTCCGCCGCTGAGCCACGCGGTGCGGATTCACAACCCGCAGTCGCTCGCGGCCGCCATGAGCCTGGCCCGCCAAGTTGAGCTGATGGAGCTCGACAAGCCGGCTCCGCTTCCCGGCCGGCCAGCGCCACGCGGCCTGCTACCGGCGCCAGCCCAGCGCCCTCCACTCCCTGCTCCGCCGGCGGGCGCACCCGCAGCGAAGATGGAGGCCAGACCAGTAAAACGCCTCTCCCAGGAGGAGCAGGCGGAACGCCGCCGCCTCGGGCTGTGCTACAATTGCGACGAAAAGTACTCCCGTGGCCATAACCGGGTCTGCCGCCGCATCTTCTACATCGACGGTGTGACGCTCGCCGACGCCGAGGACGTCGCGTTGGATGCGGACCATGATGGGGAGGCCCCTGTTCTCTTTGCAGGCGGTCACCGGCGTTCCCGTCTGTGACACGATGCAGGTTCAGGTGACTTTGGGCGCGGTCACCCTCAACGCCCTCCTCCACACCGGCTCCACCCACAATTTCATCGCCGAGGAGGCGGCGCGCCGCACCAACCTGGCCATCCAGGCCAAGCCGCGCCTAACGGCCACGGTGGCCAATGGCGAGAAGATTCAGTGCCCGGGCGTGCTCCAACAGGCGCCCATCACCATCGAGGGGGAGGAGTTCCACGTGGACCTCTTCGTCATGCCGTTGGCCGGATACGATCTCGTCCTGGGAACCCAATGGATGGTGACCCTGGGGCCGATCACATGGGACTTCACGGCGCGCACCATGTCGTTCTCACGCCAGGACAAGGAGGTTCGCTGGTCTGATGGCGACGCGCCCGAAGCCGACTGTCGCCGCCACAGCAGCCTCGGAGGATCTGCTCGATGGGCTGCTGGCCTCCTTCGAGGGTGTCTTCGCCGGGCCATCCGGTCTGCCACCACAGCGCGCCCGGGACCACAGCATCGTCCTAAAGCCGGGTGCGCTGCCAGTGGCCGTCCGACCCTATCGTTACCCGGCGGCCCACAAGGATGAATTGGAGCGGCAATGCGCCGCCATGATCGAGCAAGGCATCGTCCGCCGCAGCGACTCCGCGTTCTCGTCCCCAGTCCTCCTCGTCAAGAAGCCGGACGGATCGTGGCGTTTCTGCGTTGACTACCGCGCTCTCAATACGCTCACGGTCAAGGATGCGTTCCCGATTCCCGTCGTCGATGAGCTGCTAGATGAGCTCCACGGGGCGCGCTTCTTTACCAAGTTGGATCTCCGCTCCGGGTACCACCAGGTGCAGATGCGACCCACCGACGTTCACAAGACCGCTTTCCACACCCACGATGGCCTCTACGAGTTCCTCGTCATGTCGTTTGGGTTGTGCAACGCCCTGGCAACATTCCAGGCTCTAATGAACGACGTACTCCGACCGTTCCTTCGCCGCTTCGTTCTTGTATTTTTTTGATGATATACTAATCTACAGCAAGACCTAGGCGGATGACCTGCGCCACATCCGCGCTGTCCTCAGCGAGCTCCAGCGGCACCAGCTCTTCCTCAAGCGCGCCTTCGCCAGCGCGTCCGTCGCATACCTCGGCCACGTCATCCCTGCGGCGGGCGTCGCCATGGACCCGGCCAAGGTGCAGGCTGTGCGGGAGTGGCCGGCGCCTCGCTCAGCGCGCGCGGTCCGCGGCTTCCTCGGCTTGGCGGGCCACTACCGCAAGTTTGTGCACAACTACGGCTCCATCGCCGCGCCCCTCACCGCCCTCCTCAAGAAAGATGGTTTCTCCTGGTCCGGGGAGGCCTCCGCGGCGTTCGACACGCTCAAGGCAGCCATCACTGCCGCCCCTGTGCTCGCCATGCCGGACTTCTCCAAGCCCTAAATCGTCGAATGCGACGCTTCGTCTCATGGCTTCGAGGCAGTGCCGGTCCCGCACAGCCACCCGGTTGCCTTCTTCAGCAGGCCGGTGGCACCCCGCCATCGTGCGCTCGCGGCGTACGAGTGTGAGCTGATTGGCCTCGTGCACGTTGTACGTCACTGGCGGCCGTACTTGTGGGGGCGCCGCTTCGTCGTCAAGACCGACCACTACAGCCTCAAGTACCTGCTCGATCAGAGGCTCGCGACGATTCCTCAGCATCACTGGGTGGGGAAGCTCCGTCGAGTACAAGCCGGGACATGCCAATGCTGTAGCAGACGCGCTGTCGCGCCGGGACACACCAAAGGATGGCGCCATCCTGGCGCTCTCAGCCCCACGCTTTGACTTCATCGACAGGCTCCGCCACGTGCAGACCACTGACCCGGCCCTCGTCACCATACATGACGAGCTCACCTCGGGCTCCCGAGCTCTTCCGTGGGCGGCAGTGGACGGGATGATCCAGTACAGTGGGCGGCTTCCTCCGGCCTCGCCCCTGCTGCCGGAGCTCATGACGGTTGTCCACGGGGAAGGACACGAAGGAGTACAGCGCACGTTGCACCGGCTGCGGCGTGATTTTCATTTTCCTAACATGAAACAGCTCGTGCAGCATTTGGTGAGGGCATGCCCCACGTGCCAGCGCTACAAGTCGGAGCATCTACATCCGGCTGGCCTTCTTCTTCCGCTGCCCGTGCCGCAGGGAGTCTGGACCGACATCGCCCTGGACTTCGTCGAGGCACTTCCGCGCGTCCGGGGCAAGTCAGTCATCCTGTCGGTGGTGGACAGGTTCAGCAAGTATTGCCATTTCATCCCCCTGTCTCACCGTATTCTGCGGAGACTGTCGCCCAGGCCTTCTTCGCCGACATCATCCGCCTCCATGGCGTGCCACAGTCCATCGTGTCGGACCGGGACACGGTCTTCACCTCCAACTTTTGGCGCGAGCTGATGCGGTTGGTTGGCACCAAGTTGCGCATGATGACGGCCTTTCACCCACAGTCTGATGGCCAGTCGGAGTCCGCTAATCGCGTCATTGTCATGTACCTGAGGTGCCTCACCGGTGATCGGCCGCAGCAATGGCTCCAGTGGCTCCCGTGGGCGGAGTACGTCTTCAACACCGCCTACCAAACTTCGCTGCGGGTACGCCGTTCCGCGTCGTCTACGGCCGCGATCCGCCATCCATCCGGTCATATGAGCCCGGAGACACCAGGGTGGCCGCCGTCGCCAAGACCATGGAAGAGAGGGATGAGTTCCTCGCTGACATTCGCAGCCGTCTTGAACAAGCACAGGCGGTCCAGACGCGCCACTATGACAAGGCGCATCGCCACGTCACGTACCAGGTGGGGGACTGGGCCCTACTACACCTCAGGCAGCGCGCAGCGTCGTCTCTGCCATAGCCCGTCGCGGGCAAGCTGAGGCCCCGCTTCTACGGGCCCTACCGCGTCACCGAGCTGATCAACGACGTCGCGGTTCGCCTCGCCCTGCCACCCCGAGCTCATCTGCACGACATCTTCCACATCGGCCTCCTCAAGAAGTTCCATGCCCCCCCGCCGGATGTTCCACCGCCCCTGCCTGTTGTTCATCATGGTGCCGTGGTCCCGGAGCCCGAACGTGTTGTCAAGACGCGCCTCGCGCGTGGTGTGCGCCAGCTGTTGATCCAATGGAAGGGTGAGTCCCCGGCGTCGGCAACCTGGGAAGACGTTGATGCGTTCGTCGCCAAGTACCCCGACTTCCAGCTCAAGGACGAGCTGTCTTTCGAGGAAGGGGGAGATGTCATGTGGGCCCGCACGTACGCGAGACGCCGTCGCGCGCGTGACGGACGCCGGGCCGCAGAGCGCGCCCAACGCGCAGCCGAGGGTGCCACCGTGAGTGGCTAAGATAGAAAGTAGAGATTAGTTTGTAATCGGCACTTGTGAAATCAATCAAGAAACGTTCATCTAATCTCCTCTTCTGTCTCCCAAATCTAAGCCTACGGCGGAGGGGTAAAACCTCGCCGGAGAAGACGGATTGCGGCTACGAATTACGTAGCCGCGGTCCAGCTACCCGGGGCCCCAACGCCCTTGACAGTAAACTAGTGACAATACTTAAGATTTACCCACACAAACTACAGTATGAAAAGACCATATTTCTAATTAAACTTGAATAGTGACCACAAATAAACATGGGTTCTATATGCTGCAAGATAAGAAAGAATCAATCTCTACATAACAAGTCCATAACATCTTCACAAAACTCACATGATCAATTTGCTTTGTGGCTGGCGTGGTCTTCCCGTCCGTAGCACGAATTAGCTCATCATAGTATGTTTCTGGCACTGTTGACCGTTTCTTGGCTGCTCCTGACACAGATAACCAAACCTTTGGCCTCAGCATCGATGGCACACCTTTCCTGATCAACCTCCTCAATGTAATTGTATTAGTGAGCACTGACAACTTGAGTGATGTGACACTGATCACCCTCTCATTTGAAGAAATTTTTGGTTGGAGGTACCAATTTGCACCCTTGCTTGCCTCCAGCGCCCACCACACCCTGCCTTGTTCCCTGATCCTCTCCCTCACCTCGTTCAGCACATTGACATCATCCACATTACCCTCCACCATGAACCCGTACAGGTCCTCAAACTTGACAGACATGTGGTGTACATTGAACAAACTCTTCTTGGCTGTGTTGTACCTAATGGTGTGGGTGTTGGTGGGCATTGATGCGGTGGGCGTGTTCTGTAGTGTCCTCCTCCAGGAGTTGAAATCATCTACCACATCCCTGGTTTGGATCCCAAACATGTTCTTCTCTACAAATTTCACCACCTCTTTTTTTGCCTGGCTTCTTCTCCACCGATCTATTTGCTAATAACCTACTCCAAAGAAAACCTGTGTAATATATCTACCAATCTACACCCAAATCTTTCCTCCGCTCTTCCAAGATGTTCCTTGTGTTCTTGGTTTCCTTCGTAATCCTGGACCCCTACAACCATTTAAAAAAAACCGGAAATTATCGCATTTCGTATTAAACGACGAGCAATCAGGACAAGAACTCCCGAGAAAGAACGCAACTAGTTGAAGAAAATGCAAATCACCTACCGACTGCATCAACCCTCACAGATCTTTCCTGCTCTGCTGATTTATTGACCAAGAACCAAGAAGAGGAGCGGATCGGCTCGGTCGGTGCTGCACGCTCTTGTGGATTAGAAGCGAAGGCAACACCGACGGCCGCAGATTGGGAGCAGCGTCGACGACGACCAGCTGCGACAACGGCTAATAATGGGATGGGCTCCTTGCCCCTGCACCTTTTGAACTTATTTTGCAAGGGCTGGTGGCTCTGATTAAAGTCGGATCACGAGTCCCATTACCATTCACCAGCGTTATAAAAATGGCGAAAAAATTTGATACTCCCTCCATCCCAAATTACATGGCATTATAGGAATCTTGGATATTAACTTTGACCAAATTTATAAATAAAATAATAATATTTATGATATCAACTAAGTACAATTAGATTTTTCATTAGTTGTATTTTCATAATATACATATTTGATGCTATAATTCTAGTCAAACTTAAAAAATTTGACTCTCTAAAATTCTTAAAATGTCTTATAATTTGGGATGGAGTCAGAGGTTCTCGTAAATCGCAAAGGCGGATTGGTAGCGGCATTTGGGATGGAGTCAGAGGTTCTTGTAAATCGCAAAGGCAGATTGGTAGCGGCAACTTTCTTGCTAATTTGGTGGAACAGTGGAATTTGAGATACAGATTTATCCTATTGTGACTGTCAGCATCTCCTACTATCCAACTTTTCTCCAGTATAAATACGAAAAAGTCTACTTAACCCCTAATGTATTTATTGATCTATCTAACCAGCTCCCAACTACAAAACCAGCTTTTGAGCACAATAAATTTTGCAAAGCACACAAAGTACTCCGAGATGGTTTGGGAAGGCTATTTTACCTACGTGGCCTCCAGTTTGCATTAGTTTGACAAGATGGCACAAGGGAAGCCTATGAGGCTTGCTGAATGAGCAAAGCCGATGGGCCCCACCTGTACGGAATGTTCTTCCTCAAGTACGTCTTGTCCTTCCATGTTTCTCTCCGCCAGCCGTTGTCCGTCTCTCTGTTCGAACCGCACCCTCTCCTCTCCTCTCCTCTTCGGCTCTGGCGACGTAGGGTGAGGTGGTGATGATCGGCTGCGGGTAACAGTGATCGTGCCGACGGACTCGGTGTGTGTTGTCTTTTCCATGCCCAATTTGGTTGTTGAGATGTGTTGTGCGATTTTTAGGGTACGAGACGGAAATGAGGTTTTCTTGGAAACTGCTTGGTAGCCATTGTTTTGCTTGAAGTGTTATTTGTAGTCATAGTAGAGGTCATTTTAGATTAACTAAGGTTAGATCTGTGTTCTTTTATCACGCGATTTCACTGGTTCATGGTATTTAGGTATTAGGGTTCGGTTCATGTATTCCTTGGCAATAAGTTGTGTGATTTTGAGATGATCTTTAATGGTGAGTTGTGTTTTCCGTTGTCAGGATGGACAACCTGGACAAGATTTATATAAGGTTTCATTTTGGTGGCTGGTTTGACAGTGTAAGAGATCATGTGTACTATTTGGGAGGAGATGTCGTAGAGTCTTTGTTGTCATTTATTAACATCACCTTAATACTAGGTTGTCATCCCAAGCAGCAATGCCAAAAATACGTTATAACATATGAAACTGAATAGAATTAAATATAAGAATAGGAATCCGCATGCGCACAAATTAAATACCATTGTAGCATTTCACCAGGACTATTCCAGGTATCATTATTTATATTTTACCACAAGGAAGAGCTTTGGAATTAACTTGGCACAAAAATAGAAGATTATCCAATATGATACTATTGAATAGATCACACTGTAAGGAAAATGGACCTTGACCCATTTGACTTTAGATTTTTCGTGTTTGATGATCAACATAGCTAAATTGGACTAATGTGTTTGCAAGTGTTTGTTTTGTAGTCCAATATGGTGCAAAGGTGACTTGGACAAAGGCAATGTGGTGATCCAATGATCAACAACTCAACAAAGACCTTAGAAGATGTATTGGAGACTTACAAAGATCAAACAAAGTCCAATGTCGCACCCTGATTTTAAGAACAAAATCGAGGGCACAATATATGTATTCCATGATCAATATTCATACATATATCAAACCATAGTAATATCAAAACAATGCTTTTATTAATATCTTGAACATTATTACAAAAATGACCCTTAGGTCCAAAAGAAAAGTAGAGACTCTCATGAATAACTCTAATGAAGACTCTGATGAAGACCGCGAAAACTAGACGCCATCTCCACGGGAACGTCGACCGAGGGTAGCACCATCCTAGTACAAGTCATTTGTGTCGAAGCCACCGTCCTCTAGGTACTCCTGCTCCTCGACGTAGTCGCCAACATCTGGGTGGGGTAGCAGGGGAACAAAGAGGAAGGGTGAGTACATCGAAATGTACTCCGCAAGTGTAGGAAAATAATGCCATGGGGCTAATTCAAAGGTAGGCTGACTCAGTTTGACACAAGAACCTAAAGCAACACACCGTATAAATCCTTTTTTCCTATGCACCTATTTACTAAGTTATAGTCACATACTCCGTAGAAAAGTACCAACACTCAGAGTCCACCAAGCAAAACCACACTCGGAGATCCACCGAGCACCCGACACTTGGAATCCACCAAGCAACCACACTTGGAGTCCACCAAGAAAACTGTACCCGAAGTCCATCAAGCAAACCACACCTAAAGTCCATCAGGCAACCCGAACCAGAACCCATAACCACTCAACTAATCCCGAAGAAGTCCAAGCCGCTCCTGACCGTGAGCATGGCTGATATATCAGTTTTACACTCTGCAGAGGTTGCACATCGTTACCCATGAGTCGTGCATTCCCCCGTCACGCTAAACACTGCCAATGTGCATAGCGGGGTCGCACTACAAGGCCGTTACAAAGAGTCGTCCCATATGTATTAGTTCCATGCGTCATGACATAGAAGCTATCTTCCATAATAACACCAGGACTGAGCCAAAGCCTGGGAGCCGGTCTCCCGTACCAAGTGGTATCCTGCGTAGAAGAAGCCTTTTGTACCCATGTTCATATGAGACTAATAACCACATAAGGCTTCTCTAATTACTTAGCCAGTCCCAGAGCCATGTAAGCCTCATGGTTGCGCTATTAAGTCGGGTTACATGCTTCAAGAACCGGATCCTAGGGATCCAGGCAGGATAATAAGCCACAAACCCAAACCACTAACATCATGTGTCAGGTCCATGGCAACCATACGCCAAGTCCATGGCAATCGTACACCAAGTCCATGGCAACAAAAACCCACCAAACGGTCCATCCTGCTGGATTTACCTAATCACCATTGTTGACATTCGTTAGTGCAAATAGAATATGAAAGATTCCGCAAGCGCACAGAACACCATCGTAGCATTTACCGGGAGTATTCCAGGATCGTTATTTATATTTTACCACTGGGAAGCAAGGGTTAAGAACCTGATAACTCACTATCATGTATCTACTAATTCAAAGTATCAATTAAACTAAAGCATGAGTAATTGATATATGATATGATAATAAATGAAAGCACATTGTGAGCATCTAGGCCCCTAGTGGGTTTAGGTGATTGGATGACAACAGTAAATTAGTATGACTAACGTGTGTTTTGCAGAAACAATTGAGTTAGGTCATGGTAATGATGATTGTGTGGACACAACAGTATTCATGTCCCCTTATTGATGGAATTTGTTCGGTTTTCAAAGGATGGACGACGAATACGATGATAGGCTAGTTCTAAGTGTCATATGGTGTTGGAGGACACTTAGAGTAGCATAGGTCTTTGCTTTTATCTTTGGCCGTACTATTAAGGGAAGTTTGAATGGGTAGCTTGACCTAGGTGAGACTTTTGAGTTAGGTGTGGTGCACACTTGTTAACCAAAGCCCTAGGTAGCTTAGAAAGGTCCCTAAGATCATAAGGAAGAAAGTTTGTGAAGGGAGCGTCGCAAACCGAAGTCATTTTGGACTTCAAACTGCGACCAGACGCTAGAACACATGTGATCGGACGCTAGGGTATGCGTCCGGTCAATGCTGTTTGCTGGGGTTTCGGTCTGATTGTGATCGGATGCTCGTCAGTGAAATGATCGGACACATCAGGGTGAGTTCGATCCAACTCAGAGAGGTTCCAGAGTGAGTTTTACGCGATCGGACGCGTCCGATCAAAGGCGATCGGACGCATGGGAGCGTCTGATCAGTACTTCGTACGAGTGTCAAAGCTAGGGTCAGCTAGCCGTTGGGCACTGACCGGACGCGCCCGGTCATCCCGACAAGTGCGTTCGGTCAATGTGTAACTGGCTGGACTTACCCCTTCGTGCATGTTTTGAGTTGGGGGTATAAATATGACTTCCCCTTATTCATGCTGCCTCTCTTACTCATTTGAAAGGATGCCAAACACTTTGTGATTGCAAGTGAGTGCAAGAGACCTAGTGAGATTGAGAGATTTGATAATCGAGTGATCAAACACCTCATTAGTGAGAAAAGAGTAGCAAGTGTGCATCCACCCATCTCATTAGCCTTGTGTTGGTCAAGTGAGAGTTCTTGCTTGTTACTCTTGGTGATCGGCATCACCAAGACGGCTTGGTGGCGATCAGAGAGCTTGGTGGTCATCCGGAGGCATTGTGGATGACCCAAGCCAAGTTGTGACTGGTAGCGAGCGATTCACCGGGCCAAAGTGGCGAGGAATCAGCTCGTAGTGAGCACTTGATCCTTGCGCGGATCAAGGGGGAGCGATACCCTTGCGCGGGTGCTCCAACGAGGACTAGGAGGTGTGCCGACACCTTGATACCTCGACAAAAAGATCGTCGAGTCATTTCTACTCTCTTTACATACGCCATTTACATTTGAGCAATTCAATTCCGCAATTTACTTTTTGTTCTTTCATAATTGAATTGCCCTTGCTAGAGTAGGAATGGAATAGGTGTAGTCTTTTGTGCGGTAGAGTTTAGAGAGACACACATCAAAGCACAAAGGGGTTAATTGGGCTTGTTAGGATTTAATTCTTGCAAAAAGTTTAGAAAAGCCCAATTCACCCCCCTCTTGGGCATCTTGATCCTTTCAATTTGTATCGGAGCCTCGTGCTCTCGATTTAGGCTTAACCGCCTAGAGTTAAGATGTCCGGAGGTGATGGACCACCTCCCATGTTCGAGGGAGACGACTTCCCATAGTGGAAAATCCGTATGGAATCGTACCTAGAGGCGGTCGATGTTAAATGCCGTCAAGCCACGATAACCGGGTTTGCCAAACCCAAGGAGGGCATAAGCCTCACTCCTAATGAGGAGGAAAATGAGAAGTGGAATGCAAAAGCCAAAAACATCATATTTAGTTAACCGCGTCCAGAACCACAAGGATGCCCATGAGCTATGGGATAACATTTGTGCGCTCCATGAGGGAACAAAGAGTGAGCGTGAGGAACGATATAATCTTGTCATGCAAAATCTTAATTCTTTTGATATGCATGCAAATGAAAGTGCAAATGAAATGTACTCACGCTTGAATGTTCTTGTAGAAGAGTTGAATGGTCTTGGCCTCACACAAATGCAACCATATGATGTTGTGAGGAAGATTCTATGTGTCCTTCCAATTGACAAATATGGACACATCATGACGGTGCTACATCAAAGTGATCTTTCCACCGCTACACCAACTCAAATCTTGGGAAAGATCAACACTCATGAGATGTACATGCACATCACACCAAGTGGTGGCTCATCCTCCGACAAGAAGGACTTGGCCTTCAAAGCTAGCCATAACAAGAAGGGCAAGACCAAGGCAATGGAGGTGCATCATGAGAGCACAAGTGATGAAGAAGATGATTCCAACATTGCTCTCATGGTGAGGAAGACCACCAAGATGTTGAAGAAGCTTCACAAGAATGGAGTCAACTTTGATTCAAGAAAGAAGAAATTCTTCACAAGTAGCAAGAGAAGGTCAATCTCCAAAATGGATTGCTACAATTGTGGTGATCTTGGCCATCTTGCTCACCAATGCACCAAGCCCAAGAAAGAGAGCTACAAGAATAAGAACAAGGCCAAGAAGTATGACACATCAAGTGAAGATGAGAAGAAGAGTGACAAGCCCTACAAGAAGGAAGGCAAAAAGAAGCAATACCACAAGAAAGGTGGCAAAGCTTATATTGTTGGTGATTGGCTCACCGAAATTGACTCCTCTGGTGGCTCATCAAATGAAGATAGTGATGATGAGAAGGAGAAGGTGGCCGCTCTAGTCATTGGGACCTCTACACCACCACCACCATCGTCGCCGTCATCATCTACACACCTATGCCTCATGGCTAAGGGTGACCGGAAGGTACAAAGTGATGATGAATCTAGTGATGATGAGAGTGATGGAGAGTTCCAAGCTCCTTCTTATGATGAACTTGTCGATTTGCTTAACAACTACTCTAAAATCATAAGAAAAACTAGAGCTAAGAATGATAGGCTTGCTCGTGATAATGAATCTCTTGTTGACAAGTACAACCATGCTACACATGCTAGTGATGAGTTACAAAATGAACTTGCTACTATGTCATCTTCTATCAAGGAGCTCAAGTCCTCTAACAAGGAGCTCAAAGCTAAAAATGAAAAACTTGAAAAGATGCATAGTGACCTTAACACTAGCTATTCTTTGCTCAAAGAACAATACACTCAAG
This sequence comes from Coix lacryma-jobi var. lacryma-jobi, assembly GCA_009763385.1. Taxonomy (NCBI): domain Eukaryota; kingdom Viridiplantae; phylum Streptophyta; class Magnoliopsida; order Poales; family Poaceae; genus Coix; species Coix lacryma-jobi. The sequence continues at coordinate 102,673,695 of CM019828.1, read as the reverse complement.
TCAAAGTAGATCATGATACACTTACCGTTGCTTATGATATGCTTTCACATGAGACACATGATGCTCCTAACCTTGTTGTTAAGTGTGACATAGCAACATCTTGTGAGGACTTGGTTAGTGAGCATGATGAGCAAAGAGCTAGTGGCAAGGGCAAGAAAGTGGTTGAGGCCAAAAACTGTGATGACTATGTCAAGATCAAGAATGAGAATGCAAAGCTCAAGATTGATCTAGAGAAGCTAGCAACCACCAAGCAAGTTGTCATTCAAACGCATGATGAGGAATATAGCATGACACTTGAGCTTGACATGTTGGAAGAAGAGAACAAGAGATTGAAGATGGAGAGGGATTACAAGATGACACCATCCCAATTGGAACTCCAACAAGAGAATGACAAGCTAAAGAAGGATAAAGAGCACCTTACCATCGGGTTGAAGGAGTTCACCAAGGGTCAATGTCTTCAAAGTGAACTACTCATGAACACCGTGATGAAGACAAATAGAAATTGTATTAGCTATCTAGAAGAGAAGATGAAGCAACACAAGAGCAGCATAACACCCAAGAAGAAGAAGTTGAGAAGATGCTTTGAGTGTGGAAAGGAAGGTCACTTTGCTCACAATTGTGAAGAGCCAAAACCCACACCCTTGCCCAAGCATGCTAGGCCCTTTGCTTTCAATGCTCACTACATGCTTAGACAAGATTCTAGTGGCAAAATGAAAGTCATGTTCATAGGGCCTCCAAACAAGAATAGGCCAAAGCAAATTTGGGTTGCAAAGTCTCTAGTAGAGAAGTTAAGGGGCCTCAACAAGTTTGGGTCCCAAAAGCTCAAGCATGATTTCTTGTGTGTGTAGGTGAACTACAAGACCGGTGGATCTCATTAGGTGATTGATAGTGGTTGCACACAACATATGACCGGTGATCCCCGGATGTTCACCTCACTAGAAGAGAATGTCAATGACCAAGAAAAGATTACATTTGGTGACAACTCAAAGGGCAATGTCAAGGGTTTGGGCAAAGTGGCAATTTCAAATGATCATACCATTTCAAATGTGCTTCTTGTTGCTTCATTGAGCTTCAACTTGCTATCCGTTGGGCAACTTTGTGATCTTGGCTTTCAATGCCTATTCACCGAGAAAGAAGTGGTTGTGACAAAGAAAGATGATACACAAGTGATATTCCGAGGCTTTAGATACAACAATCTCTATCTAGTGGATTTCTCCTCGGAAGATGCCAACTTGAAAACATGTTTGTTCACTAAGCAATCTCTTGGTTGGCTATGGCATAGAAGATTGGCACATTTTGGAATGAACACTCTCAACAAGCTATTGGAGAAGGATTTGGTTAGGGGCTTGAAGGATGTCAAGTTTGAGAAGGACAAATTGTGTAGTGCATGTCAAGCCGGCAAGCAAGTTGCAATACCACAAGAAATAGAACATGGATGTTCAAGGTATGAGTGTATAAGAAAGCTCACCGAGTAGCAAAAGCCTCTTTGGAGGCAAATCTAAGCAGGGTGTAGAGAACCATGAACTCTTGATCACATCTAAAAGATCAAGCTTCATCAGGCGCATGTTCTCCACCCCGCGTCCTCATATCTACACATAAGAGGACAAGATGACCCGACTCTTGGATCCCGAAGGGTTAGCAAGCATGTACTTGGGAACCCAAGACTTGGTCACAAATCTCAACTGATCATGTGGGTTAGCATGATGCAAATGTTGGTTCAAATTCAATTTTGAAACAACCTTGGAAGCATTCCTCAAAAGGACAACTCGAGGAGAAGAACGAGTCGTACCATGGGAAAAGAGGCAAACATCTTCCAAGATTTTTTGAGAAGAACCAATAGAAGCACCATGAGAAGCATGACATGGACCAACACAAGAAGCATTAGAAGCATGTCCACGACCATGACCTAACCCACTAGAAAAGGAGTCATAAAACCCATCAACAAAGAGGGGCTTCTTACTAGGAGCACAAGCATTCATGCCATGAGAAGGGCTGCTATAACAGAACCGACCAATTTATAAGAGCACAAGTGCGAAAACCTCCGCCGAAGCAGCTGAATTAGCACACTTGAGCCCATATAAACCCGGTAGTCCAGAAATCTCGAAGGATTTCAAACATTTCAACATTCAGCCAAGATCGCATGGTCAAGCAAATACAAATCATGTCCACGGAGCATGCAGCGGAACTAATATTACAATAGAGTTCACAAATAATAATACAAGTTGAGTTCCATTTAATTTAGAAGAAACAACATAGCTTTGAAATGAGTATCATAACATAGGTTGAAATACTTTGCTAGCTTGAGTGACATCCTCCAACAACAGCATAAGAGAAGAAGTATGGAACTGCCGAGCCCACCGGCACTGACCATCACCTTTCGGCAGGCCTAACCTTCACCTGCAACAAGGTGGGATAAACCCTGAGTACTTGAATGTACTCAGCTAGACTTACCCGTCATAAACCAGAAATAAAGTGACACCAAGGAGTATGCAAGGCTGTATCTGGGGTTGACCATACTTACCTTTTTGCATAAAAGCATTTTGTTATTAAATAATCATCATTAGAGTATTAGCAGTCAATTTTATGTAATCAACCTGATTAACTAGATTTGCACCTGATCTAGAGCAATCACTTGGCTAATTAATCAAGCAAGAGTGACTATTTCATCAATAGCCTTTCAAATTCAACATTATAACCATCTTTAGTTCCATAAGTTACTACGGTAACACATGCCCTGTCAAGTTACTCACTGTCCAGGAGCGATGACGATTATAATCGATTCCTACCAGCTGGGGATAAAAATGTCGCACACTCGCCCGATCACACCTTGCCAGGTAGCCGTCGGCGGCCACTTCAGGAAATTCGAGAACACAACGCGCGGGACGGTCATGGGCCCTTCAACACCGGGGGTTATCTCAATGCCAGGTCGCTCAAGCTATAACTACCCACGGTCATGCCAGGTCAATCAGGCCCCGCCTGTCCACGGACCATGCTAGGTTGCTCAGAATAGTTGCCCACGGTACATCTGAGGCCCTGGGTGTTAGGCATCAACATCTCCATCACCGGCTCGAATAACCTTACTCGGCTTCACGGGAGGTACCCGCACCTGCTCCGTTAAGTGATTGATGCGTTCAAAATGACTGAGGTGTGCCTTCGTCGGGTCCTAATCAACACAGACGGGAGACTACTAGCACACATAACCCATGTCCTGCTGCTCCTACATCCCGCCCGGTCTCAGTTTAATTATCACATGGTTATCTCCATGATAGCACCAGGCTAGCCATGATCAGTATCCACCTATATGCGGGAGACAGGAAATCACCCGACTTTTACCGGTCTAAGCAGGGCTAAGCATATAATCGAGCCTAGACCTAGCAGGGATATCAAGATAATAATTGCTGGTGGACAAGGATAAGTAAGTAATGCATCAACGGTATCATTTAACTCCTATAACTTAATGCAACAATCATTATATTGACTCGATTGCATTTTATAAAAGAATGGTAGGAGACTTAAAATGCTCCGGGGCTTGCCTGGGAACAACACTTAAGCTAGTGTTAGTTGGTGAAAGGATCAAGATGCCCAAGAAGGGGGGGGGGTGAATTGGGCTTTTCTAAAACTTCTTGCAATAATAAAACCTATCAAGCCCCAATTAACCCCCTAGTGCCTAGAAGTGTGATTCTATTTATTCTACCGCACAAAAGACCAAGTCTAAGCCACTCCTACTCTAGCAAAGCAATTCAATATAGAATGAACAAAAAGTAGCAATGCGAAATTGAATTGCTTGAAAGTAAATGCGTAAGTAAAAGAGTAGAGATGACTCGACGATCTTTTTGCCGAGGTATCGAGGTGTCGGAACACCCCCCTAGTCCTCGTTGGAGCACCCGCGCAAGGGTATCGCTCCCCCTTGATCCGCGCAAGGATCAAGTGCTCACTACGAGCTGATTCTTCGCCACTCCGGCCCGGTGAATCGCTCGCTACCGGTCACAACATGGCTTGGGTCATCCACAAAGCCTCCGGATGATCACCAAGCACTCCGATCGCCACCAAGCCGTCTAGGTGATGCCGATCACCAAGAGTAACAAGCTAGAACTCTCACTTGACCAAGACAAGGCCAAAGAGATGGATGGATGCACACTTGCTACTCAATTCTCACTAGGAGGTGTCTAATTCTCACAATTAGCAAATCACTCAACCTCACTAGGGCTCTTGCTCTTTCTTACACTCACAAGGTGTCTCTCAGCAGATGGAAATGGCAAGAACACTCAAATGGATGGAGGGAAGGAAGTATATATACCCCCCAACCCGGCCATCCAAAAACAGCACAAGACAGGTATTTTTCGGGGGCATCGGACGCGCCGATGCCAGGCATCGGATGCTCCGATGACCCCGTCCAACGGTCTACTGTACCTTCTTGTCAGACATGATTATGGAGCATCGGACGCTGGGGAGCGTCCGATGCCCCTGCATCGGACGCGTCCGATGCCGAAAAGACCTCTCTGGAACCTCTCTGTATGGCCATCGGACGCTGGCCCTCAGCGTCCGATGCCGGCGTCCGATGCCCTGCACAGTTCACTCCCAAGTGAACAGTGACACCGGACGATCCGATGTGGCACCATCGGAGCCTCCGATGCCACGCACCAGACCAAACCCTAGGTCGGTGTGGGAATCGGAGCCTCCGATGCCCACTGATCCAGCATCCGATGCCCATACCAAGGGCAAGATCAACTCGGATCGCGACGCGGTCTTAACGACTTTTGTTCCTCTCGACATAAGGCATCTCTCTGAGCTACCTAGGGCTATGAAATAACAAGTGTTCACCACACCTACCTCAATAGACTCATCTAGGTCAAGCTACTGATTCACACCCCTCTTTATAGTACGGCCAAAGAAAAAACAAAGACCTAAGACTACCTAAGTGTCCTCCAACACCATGCGACACTTAGCCTAGCCTACCACCGTCTTCGTCGTCCATCCTTTGAAAACCGAAACGATTTCCATCGCCAGGGGACATGAACTCCATATGCCCGTATCGTCGCCATTACCGTGACCTAACTCATCTCTGTTTCTGCAAAACACACGTTAGTCACAATAATCTTGTGTTTCATCCAATCACCGAAACCACTAGGGGCCAAGATGCATTCAATCTCCCCCTTTTTGGTGATTGATGACAACACGAGATCGAGTATAGAGAGAAGAGGTTTTTAAATCATGACATGTATGAACTTGCAATAAATAAGAGAAAATGATTAGGGGCAAGTTCAAACATGTCATGCCATCATCCTGCACTCAACAAGTTAGAGTGAATAGCAAGTGCAAGAGTAAAGAGCTCATATACATAAACAAGTGAGAATTAAGCACAAGTAATGAGCGAAGCGAAATGACATGTCATATATAAAATCATAGTGAGCACAAACATGTCATGAGATCCATAGCATAAGTATATAACATAAATATGCACAAAAGATGCGATAAGTAAAGAGCGTATGTGAATATAACACATCAAAACACACAAAGCCCTCTCACAACACTCCCCCTATCGCTATACTCGACCACTCTCCCCCTTTGGCATCAAGCGCCAAACTACGCGTCGGAGGGCGGAGGTGGTGCAGACGAGTCAGGAGCCGTCTCTGGAGTGCGCTGAGAGAACTCAAACTGCTGTAAGGACTCCTCTGAGTCGGAAGAAGTGGTACCAGTAGCCTGCTGTACCTCGGAAACTGGAAGCTGCTGCGAAGCGGTCGGGGTCTGCTCTGGCACTAGCGGCTCTGCCTGCTCTGACTCTGGCACTGACTCTGTCGCAGTCACGGTAGTAGTGTCAAGCTGAGTAGAGGAGTGCGGAAGCTCATGTATCGGAGGTAACTCAGCCTGCACGGTCGGCGTGGTGTCGGACTGAACGGGCTCCGTTTGCTCTGAGGATGCTACTGAGCTCGGAAGAGTCTCGGTAGTAGAAGTGACTGGAGCTGTAGACGTCTGGACTGGGTCCTGCGGATCTGGCGTGGGGAACCCAGTGAGCTCGCTGAAGGTGGCCGACAGATCGCGAGTCACAGAGGTCGTCATAGCGTAGAGCGACTCTGTCGGCCTGGGAGTGAACCCTGTCCGTAGCGGACTGAAGAGCGGGGCCCCGCCTAGAGTAGTAAAACTCGTGAACTGCGAGGAGCTGGGGCCCGGAAGCTGCTGCTGCTGCTGACCAAACTGCGGCTGAGGAAGGACAGGTGGCTGCCACTGAAGCTGCTGCTGTGGGGGAGGCTGCTGCCACTGCCACTGGGGAGGTCCACTCGCCAGCCTCTCCATGAAGCTCAAGGTCTGCTGCTGTAGAGCCATCATCTGGCACTGAAGAGCATCAGATCGCTCCTGTGCCTGCTGCTGGGCTAACCGCTGCTGCTCCTGGGCAAGCCTCTGGATGTCCTGAGTGACAGTCCTCTCTGCTCCTCCATCCATGCTAGAATAGCAAGGAGCGCGGGATCGGAGGAAGCAGTACCGCTGGACCCTGCCTGGTGGTCGTGTGCACGCGGCTGGTAGCGAGGCGGGAGCTGGTAGTCCTCATCTGAGCTGTCTGTGGGATCCGAGGCCACGTGTGGGTCACCACCCTCGAGATCGGCAAGCTCCTGCTCCGCGAGCGCCTGAACGGCCTCGTCCTGCTGCTGAGCTGACTCTTGCACCTCAGGTCTCTGACGTGTGGTAGTCTGTGCCTGCTGCTCTGGCTGTCTGCGGTCCCGACCGTATCCCAACAACTGGCTCATGTTATACTCGGGGAATACGGCCGCTGACCCTGTGAGGGACTGACTAAGGCGAGTACCTGTAGTGGCAGCTACCTTCCAAAGAATGTAGGAGATCCAGTGCGCGTACGGTAGCTGCCTGCGGGCCTTAATGCCCTCTGCCACTGTGTCCTTTATCTCACACAAGATGACGTCCCAGACGTCGAACTCCTGCTGCCTGACCATATATGCAAGAAGCCATAGCTGCAGCCGTGAAAGTCCCTCGCCGAAGCCGACCCGAGGAAGTAAAGTCCGCCGTAGGATCACGTTGAGGATCCGAGCCGTAGGGGTGAGATCCCTCGGAGTGCGGCTCGAACCCTCACCAAACGGCTCTGTGAAGCATGGACGGACCAAAACTGTCGAAGGCTGGGCGCCACCGTGAGGGCGATGGGGTGGCTTTGTCCGGTCGTAACACAAGTCGTGGATCCGGGTCTGTGATCGTGTCAATCCAAACCAATCCCGGATCTCGGACGAGAACAGTCTGTAGTGGTCCCCCTCAAGTGCAAACTCAATAGTCTCTCGGTCGGGGTGCACCCACAGCGAAGCGTAAAACTGAAATACCCAGTCCTCAATATAGGAGCCAGACCGCCCCAGTAGATCTGTCAGACCAGGTAGGAAAGTGAGGATGGGGCGAATCTGCTCTCCTGCTGCGGCCACAACTGCCTCTAGTGAACAGACACGCTGGGGTCGCAAAGAAATCCCGGCGTTCCTGTAACCCTGGTAGAAGTCCTCCTGCAGGACTGTATAGAAGGACGGACCAGCCTGCTCCTGTCGCTCCCTGGGAAACCACTGCTCCACTGGCACAAGTCGAAGGGTCTGGATCTGTGAGCAAGTGGCGCCCCTGAGGTCCAGTCGCGGTATCGGCGGAGGTGCACGCCGCGACGGAGGATGGGCTCCCCGTAGAGGGACGTCGGGCCGGGGTGGCACCGCAGACCTGCGACGGGTCGACCGGCGTCGTGGAACCTCCTCAGGAACCTCCTCTGCCTCTGCCTTTGGAGCCTCTGCCTCAGGTGCCCCTGCTGCCTCGGCCTCTGCCTGGCCCTGCCCTGAGCTCTCGGGCTCAACTCCGGGCGAGGTGAACGTCGTCCGACGACCGGCAGCCATGAGCGTGCCAGTCGGCGAACCATGGCGACGCTCGACCTCCTCGATCGCTCTGCGCTGGTCGGGGGACAGCTGATCCGCAATCCTAAGTCCGCCCGCACTGCCACCTCGCTCTGCACGCTCGGCGGCGTCTGCCACTGCCTGAGCCTGAGCGGCCTCTCGCTCCTGACGAGTGTGCTTCCGGTGTGTGATAAGCTTCGCCTTTCCGGGTCACTGACCGGAAGGGGGACGACGGGGAGGAGAGTCGTCGGGGCCACCACCAACGTTCTTGCAGCGCATGGCTGACAAGAACGAGAAACTGAAGCTCTGGACTGGCACTGACAGACAAACTGCCACTGAACAGAAACAACTAACGCTGAAAGCCCCTGACAATCAACTGACAAGAAAACCACTGGCACAAACTCCCCCTGTCACTCACAAACGCTGCCGCTGTCACTCGCGAGGCTTGGCCTCGATCGTTACCCGCGGCCTTGGCCCCGGGTTAACTGACACTGCCCACTGACCAAGCTGACAACTGCACACTGACTCGCTGCGAGAATAGAAAGGATATATAAGCATACATACGCTAGAGATGAGAAATCCTATCAGAAGCAAAGCAAGGAGATAAGGAAGAGAAAAGGCTTTGCTACCTCGCGATTCGACGAAACGACCCAAGAAGGAGGAGAGCACTGACGTTCCTGGATCCACACGTCACACGAAAGGTGTCTGCAGAGAGTTCGGGTGAAAACGGGTGTCAAAACTGGAGAAACGGCCTTTGAGATATATTGTCGAGCACCTCGGGGGCATTGAATTATGACAAGAGGAGATGGAGGTGCTCACTGTGGTGGGAGCCGGCCGAGAGGGTCGCCGGAGATGGAGGGAGGAGCTCGGGGACGACAGGACCTCCGGCGAGGGAGCGCAGATGCCGGCGATGCTCCGGCGGAACAGCGGCCGTCGGGGATGAGAGGGCGCGGCGATGCAGGGGCCGGTGGCGAGAGGCTCGGCGGCCGGCGGAGCACGGCGGCCGGCTGAGGAGAAGCGACCGGCGAGAAGGGGCACGAGCGCGGTGAGGCTGAAGCGGCCGGCGGCAAGGGCGCTGGAGGATGAGCGGCGGCGCTGAGACGGGCTCAGTCGGGTGGGCGCGTGGAGAAGACGAAGGAGGTATGACACGTGGGACCCAACCGTCAGTAGAAGAACTGAACGCGCCGCTTAAAGGAGCATCGGACGCGCCGATGATAACGCATCGGACGCTCCGATGCCTGTCCAGAGAGCTCCAAAACCGCCGAGATCACATCGGAAGCTTCCGGCGCCTCAGCATCGGACGATGGGGAGCATCCGATGGACCATCGGAGGCTCCGATGGTGACACATCAGACGCTCCTCCGCTACTGTTTCAGCAGGGGCTGCCTACAGTGCAGGCATCGGATGCTGGACCAGCGTCCGATGCAGCGTCTGATGCTGCATCCGATGCTCTATTTGAGCAGTTTCAAAGATCTCCGTTGCGGCTCCCTTTCCCAACCAAGTTCCAACTCAAAGAAGAAGCAAATAAACACCAGTTGAAACCTAGTATGAGCATCCTCGCATAAACCCTCTATTTTATAAATATTTTGCCGTAGGCTACATATCTTTTTTAGGTAAAATAGGCAATAAATCTCGAGGAGACAACATGTGACCACCAAAACTAGGGGTATCAACCATTAGGAGCCTCAAATGCTCCCCCTAGCGGTGGACGAACACAGCGGTTGCTCAAAACATAACCGAAAAGAAACGACAAAGCAACAAACATGCATATGCAATGCTATACGGAATTTTGAATCTAGGTTGCTTGTCAAGTTTGCTCATGGGTAAGCTTCTTCACACGCTTTTTAGGGCGGTTATCTTAACCACGTCTGACAAGCCTATGTGCATAGCATAATTTAAACATGGCATATATTACAATGTAATGCAAAGACAACCCCCTTTCACCTTTTGACAAAGTTACTTAGATCAAGCACATTAAGCTCACTTCGCAATCTACAAAGGGTGTTCTCATCTAGGGGTTTTGTGAAGATATCCGCCAATTGATCTTCGGTTCTAACTCCCTCTAAGGATATATCTTTCTTGGAAACATGATCCCTAAGAAAGTGATGGCGAATATCTATGTGCTTTGTGCGAGAGTGTTGAACCGGGTTGTTAGCAAGCTTAACCGCGCTCTCATTGTCACACAACAAAGGTACCCTTTCTAGAACTACACCATAGTCTAAAAGGGTTTGCTTCATGTAAAGGATTTGAGCACAACAAGCACCCGCGGCTATGTATTCCGCCTCGGCGGTGGACAAGGCCACACTATTTTGCTTCTTCGAACTCCATGACACTAGTGATCTCCCAAGCAAATGGCACCCTCCGGATGTGCTTTTTCTATCAATTTTGCAACCCGCGTAATCCGAATCGGAATACCCAACGAGTTGGAAATTAGCTCCTTTGGGATACCAAAGGCCAATGCTTGGGGTGAGCTTTAGGTACCTAAGGATTCTCTTCACCGCTATGAGATGTGATTCCCTAGGATTGGCTTGAAAACGAGCACACATGCACACACTAAACATGATGTCGGGCCTAAATGCGGTCAAATATAACAAACTACCAATCATAGAACGGTAGAGAGTTTGATCAACCGGGTTACCTCCCACATCTAGGTCGAGGTGTCCGTTGGTTGGCATTGGAGTCTTGATAGGCTTGCAATCATCCATGTTGAAGTGCTTGAGGAGGTCTTTTGTGTACTTCTCTTGAGATATAAAAGTCCCCTCCTTCAATTGCTTGACTTGAAAGCCTAGGAAGAATGTGAGCTCGCCAATCATAGACATCTCGAACTCCTTCGACATCAAGTCACCAAATTCCTTGCAATAGGCTTCATTTGTTGACCCGAAGATGATATCATCGACGTAGACTTGACAAATGAAGATCTCTCCATCAAGCTTCTTGGTGAATAGTGTGGTGTCAACCTTCCCAATGGTGAAGCCCTTCTCAATGAGGAAGTCCCGGAGGCGCTCGTACCATGCTCTAGGGGCTTGCTTGAGCCCATATAGCGCCTTGGACAACCTATAAACATGATTAGGATATCTAGGGTCTTCAAACCCGGGAGGTTGATCAACATAGACTAGTTCATTTATGAAGCCATTTAAAAATGCACTTTTCACATCCATTTGATATAATTTAATGTCATGATGTGATGCATATGCAAGGAGGATATGAATGGCTTTGAGTCTTGCAACCGGTGCAAAGGTCTCTCCAAAATCCAAGCCTTCAACTTGAGAGAACCCCTTTGCCACTAGCCTTGCCTTGTTTCTAACAACTTTGCCTTGATCATCTTGCTTGTTCCTAAACACCCATTTTGTTCCAATGACTCTTGCGCCTTTTGGTCGCTCTTCAAGTGTCCAAACTTGGTTGCGGGTGAAGTTGTTTAGTTCTTCATGCATGGCATTCACCCAATCCGGATCACCTAGAGCTTCATCTACAATGGTAGGCTCAACAAGACAAACAAAGGAGTGATGTTCCATAAATAAAGCAAGTTTTTGAGAGCGAGTCATTACACCCCTTGTCGGACTCCCTATGATGAGATCTTGAGGATGAGCTTGTAGTAGAGTAGTCCTTCGATCAACCACTTGAGGGGCCGCTTGTGGAGCACCAACATCTTGAGCTTGTACCACCATTTGATCATGGGAGACATGAGTATCTTCATTTGGATCCCTCCCATCTTTGTCATCATCAAGTGGTACATTGGATGAGGATGGCTTGTCAATGACTTGCACATCATCATCATCATCTTTAGGCTTGATGGCTCCAACCGGCATGTTCTTCATTGCTTCCCTCAATGGTTCATCACCTACATCATCAAGATTCTCATGCTCTCCTTGAGAGCCATTAGATTCATCGAATTCCACATCATATGTTTCTTCTACCATCCCGGTGGCATGGTTGAATACTCGATATGCTTTGGACTTCAATGAGTAACCAACAAGAAAACCAATATCACATCGGCGTTGAAACTTCCCTAGGTGTTGGCGCTTCTTGTAGATGTAGCATTTGCACCCAAACACTCTAAAGAAGGATACATCCGGCTTCTTGTTGTTGAGTAGCTCATAGGGGGTCTTGCCAAGTAGACGATGGAGGAACAATCGGTTTGATGCATAGCAAGTGGTGTTGATTGCTTCCGCCCAAAATCTCTCCGGTGTAGAGTACTCGTCTAGCATTGTCCTTGCTAGGGTGATTAGAGTCCGGTTCTTCCTCTCAACTACCCTATTTTGTTGTGGTGTGTAGGTTGCGGACACTTCATGCTTGATCCCAACTTCATCACAATATTCCTCAATATGGGTGTTGTCAAACTCCTTTCCATTGTCACTTCTAATCTTTTTGATCTTCACATCAAATTCATTTTGAGCTCTCTTGGCAAACTTCTTGAAGGAAGGGGTTGCTTCGGATTTATCATGAAGAAAGAATACCCAAGTGTATCTAGAGAAGTCATCCACAATCACTAGGCAATAGAGATTTCCTCCCAAGCTTGCATAAGTTGTTGGTCCAAATAGATCCATATGAAGAAGCTCCAACTCTCTTGATGTTGATACAAAGGCTTTGGTTGGATGAGTGTTTGCAACTTGCTTGCCGGCTTGACATGCACTACACAACTTGTCCTTCTCAAATTTGACATCTTTCAAGCCTCTAACCAAATCCTTCTTCAATAGCTTGTTGAGAGTGTTCATTCCCACATGTGCCAATCTTCTATGCCATAGCCAACCAAGAGATTGCTTAGTGAACAAACATGTCTTCAAGTTGGCTTCTTTGGAGGAGAAATCCACTAGGTAGAGATTGTTGTATCTAAATCCTTTGAAGATCACTAGTGCATCATCTTTCTTGGTCACAACCACTTCTTTGTCGGTGAACAAACATTGAAAGCCAAGATCACAAAGTTGCCCAACGGATAGCAAGTTGAAGCTCAAAGATGCAACAAGAAGCACATTGGAGATGGTATGGTCATTTGATATAGCCACTTTGCCCAATCCTTTGACATTGCCCTTTGAGTTGTCACCAAATGTTATCTTTTCTTGGTCATCGACATTCTCTTCTAGTGAGGTGAACATCCGGGGATCTCCGGTCATATGTTGTGTACATCCACTATCAATTACCCAATGTGATCCACCGGTCTTGTAGTTCACCTACACACACAAGAAGTCAAGCTTGAGCTTTTGGGACCCAAACTTGTTGCGGTCCCTTAACCTTCTCAACTAGTGACTTAGCAACCCAAATTTGCTTTGGCCTACTCTTGTTGGGTGGCCCCATAAACATAACATTCACTTTGCCACTAGAATCTTGTCTAAGCATGTAGTGAGCATTGAAAGCAAAGGGCCTAGCATGCTTGGGCAAGGGTGTGGGCTTTGGCTCTTCACAATCATGAGCAAAGTGACCTTCCTTTCCACACTCATAGCATCTTCCAATCTTCTTCTTCTTTGGCTTAGTGATGCTCTTGCGTTGCTTCATCTTCTCTTCAAGAAAGCCAATGCCATTTCTATTTGTCTTCATGACGGTGTTCATGAGAAGCTCACTTTGAAGACATTGACCCTTGGTGAAGTTCCTCAATCCGGTGGTGAGGTGTTCCTTTTCCCTCTTGAGCTTGTCATTCTCTTGTTGGAGCTCTAATTGAGATGGTGTCATCTTGTAGTCTCTCTCCATCTTCAATCTCTTGTTTTCTTCTTTAAGCATGTCAAGCTCAAGTGTCATGCTATACTCATCATCTTGGGTTTCAACAATGACTTGCTTTGTGGTTGCAAGCTTCTCTAGATCAACCTTGAGCTTTGCATTCTCATTCTTGATCTTGATGTAATCATCATAGTGATCGGCCACAACCACACTCTTGCCTTTGCCACTAGCTCTTTGCTCATCATGCTCACTAACCAAGTCCTCACAAGATGTTGCTATGTCACACTTAACAACAAGGTTAGGAGCATCATGTGTCTCATGTGAAAGCATATCATAAGAAATGGTGAGAGCATCATAGTCAACTTTCACTTGAGTGTATTGTTCTTTTAGCAAAGCATAACTAGTGGTAAAGTCACTATGCATCTTATCAAGTTTTTCATTTTTAGCTTTGAGCTCCTTGTTAGAGGACTTGAGCTCCTTGATAGTGGATGACATAGTAGCAAGTTCATCTTTTAGTTCATCACTAGCATGAGTAGCATGATCACATTTTTCAACAAGAGATTCATTTTCATCAACAAGCTTCTCATTTTTAGCTCTAGTCTTTCTTATGATTTTAGAGTAGTCATTTAGCAATTTGACAAGTTCATCATAAGTGGGAGCCTCAAATTCACCATCACTATCACTATCACTAGAGTCATCATCGTTTTGTACCTTCCGGTCACCCTTGGCCATAAGGCATAGGTGTGTAGATGATGATGGCGATGGTGGTGGTGGTGGTGTAGAGGAGCCAATGACTAGAGCGGCCACCTTCTCCTTCTCATCATCACTATCTTCATTTGATGAGCCACCGGAGGAGTCAATGTCGGTGAGCCAATCACCAACAATGTAAGCCTTCCCACCTTTTTTGTGGTATTGCTTCTTCTTGTCATCTTTCTTCTTGTATGGCTTGTCATTCTTCTTCTCATCTTCGCTTGATGAGTCATACTTCTTGCCCTTGTTCTTGTTCTTGTAGCTCTCTTTCTTGGGCTTGGTGCATTGATGAGCAAGATGGCCAAGCTCACCGCAATTGTAGCAATCCATTTCGGAGATTGGCCTCCTCTTGCTACTTGTGAAGAACTTCTTCTTTCTTGAGTCAAAGTTGACTCCATTCTTGTGAAGTTTTTTCAACATCTTGGTGGTCCTTCTCACCATGAGAGCGATGTTGGAATCATCTTCTTCTTCACTTGAGCTCTCATGATGCACCTCAATAGCCTTGGACTTGCCCTTCTTGTCATGGGTAGCTTTGAAGGCCAAGTCCTTCTTCTTGTCGATGGAGGAGCCACCACTTGGTGTGATGTGCATGTACATCTCATGTGCATTGATATTTCCCAAGATTTGAGTTGGTGTAGCGGTGGAAAGATCACCTTGATGTAGCACCGTCACGATGTGTCCATACTTCTCAATTGGAAGGACACAAAGAATCTTCCTCACAACATCGGATGGTTGCATTTGTGTGAGGCCAAGTCCATTGAGTTCCTCTACAAGAACATTCAACCATGAGTACATTTCATTTGCACTTTCATTAGCATGCATATCAAAAGAGTGAAGTTTTTGCATAACTAAATGATAGCGTTCCTCACGCTCACTCTTAGTTCCCTCATGGAGCGCACAAATGTTTTCCCATAGATCATGGGCATTTTTGTGGTTCCGAACACGGTTGAACACATCTTTGCAAATGCCTCTAAAAAGGATGTTTTTGGCTTTTGCATTCCATTTCTCATTTTCCTCCTCATTAGGAGTAAGGCTTGTGCCTTCTTTGGGCTTGGCAAAGCCGGTAATCGCGGCATTGAGGCATTTAACATCAACCGCTTCTAGGTACGACTCCATACGGATTTTCCAATATGGGAAGTCGTCTCCCTCGAACATGGGAGGTGGTCCATCACCTCCGGACATCTTAACTCTAGGCGGTTAAGCCTAAATCGAGAGCACGAGGCTCCGATACCAATTGAAAGGATCAAGATGCCCAAGAGGGGGGGGGGGTGAATTGGGCTTTTCTAAAACTTCTTGCAATAATAAAACCTATCAAGCCCCAATTAACCCACTAGTGCCTAGAAGTGTGATTCTATTTATTCTACCGCACAAAAGACCAAGTCTAAGCCACTCCTACTCTAGCAAAGCAATTCAATATAGAATGAACAACAAGTAGCAATGCGAAATTGAATTGCTTGAAAGTAAATGCGTAAGTAAAAGAGTAGAGATGACTCGACGATCTTTTTGCCGAGGTATCGAGGTGTCGGCACACCCCCCTAGTCCTCGTTGGAGCACCCACGCAAGGGTATCGCTCCCCCTTGATCCGCACAAGGATCAAGTGCTCACTACGAGCTGATTCTTCGCCACTCCGGCCCAGTGAATCGCTCGCTACCGGTCACAACATGGCTTGGGTCATCCACAAAGCCTCCGGATGATCACCAAGCACTCCGATCGCCACCAAGCCGTCTAGGTGATGCCGATCACCAAGAGTAACAAGCTAGAACTCTCACTTGACCAAGACAAGGCC
Organism: Coix lacryma-jobi var. lacryma-jobi; assembly: GCA_009763385.1. NCBI lineage: Eukaryota > Viridiplantae > Streptophyta > Magnoliopsida > Poales > Poaceae > Coix > Coix lacryma-jobi. Next base: position 102,657,658 of record CM019828.1, on the reverse strand, counting down.
AAAGAGATGGATGGATGCACACTTGCTACTCAATTCTCACTAGGAGGTGTCTAATTCTCACAATTAGCAAATCACTCAACCTCACTAGGGCTCTTGCTCTTTCTTACACTCACAAGGTGTCTCTCAGCAGATGGAAATGGCAAGAACACTCAAATGGATGGAGGGAAGGAAGTATATATACCCCCCAACCCGGCCATCCAAAAACAGCACAAGACAGGTATTTTTCGGGGGCATCGGACGCGCCGATGCCAGGCATCGAATGCTCCGATGACCCCGTCCAACGGTCTACTGTACCTTCTTGTCAGACATGATTATGGAGCATCGGACGCTGGGGAGCGTCCGATGCCCCTGCATCGGACGCGTCCGATGCCGAAAAGACCTCTCTGGAACCTCTCTGTATGGCCATCGGACGCTGGCCCTCAGCGTCCGATGCCGGCGTCCGATGCCCTGCACAGTTCACTCCCAAGTGAACAGTGACACCGGACGATCCGATGTGGCACCATCAGAGCCTCCGATGCCACGCACCAGACCAAACCCTAGGTCAGTGTGGGCATCGGAGCCTCCGATGCCCACTGATCCAGCATCCGATGCCCATACCAAGGGCAAGATCAACTCGGATCGCGACGCGGTCTTAACGACTTTTGTTCCTCTCGACATAAGACATCTCTCTGAGCTACCTAGGGCTATGAAATAACAAGTGTGCACCACACCTACCTCAATAGACTCATCTAGGTCAAGCTACTGATTCACACCCCTCTTTATAGTACGGCCAAAGAAAAAACAAAGACCTAAGACTACCTAAGTGTCCTCCAACACCATGCGACACTTAGCCTAGCCTACCACCGTCTTCGTCGTCCATCCTTTGAAAACCGAAATGATTTCCATCGCCAGGGGACATGAACTCCATATGCCCGTATCGTCGCCATTACCGTGACCTAACTCATCTCTGTTTCTGCAAAACACACGTTAGTCACAGTAATCTTGTGTTTCATCCAATCACCGAAACCACTAGGGGCCAAGATGCGTTCAGTTGGCACCAACTTCAGGAACATCACCACTCCAGCAACTTGTGGTTCGCCAACACCATCATCTCCAGGTGATCACCAAACCATCATCCTGAGGTCTGGCTCCATCACAACGCCCTTCGCTTGACGTTCTTCCATCTAGCGAACCTTGATATGAGATGCACAATGCATATGTATGAATGCTCCCGAAGTAATATATTGATCACATAGCACAAACAACCACTAACAAGCACTTAGCACAAAATTCATGCAAACAATTAAGATAACTTAGCACACACCAAAGCACACAACAACCAACAGGTTATGCACACTTTTAAATTGATCACTAAGTTCACCTAATCAACTTAAGCCAAGTTAAGCAATCAAACACAAATACTCAGATTTGGACAGCAGGACAGCAGTCCACTCTTTGACTGTAACTCAATCTACACATCTCCAAACAAGGTGAAATAAGGCTTTCTGGAAAGCTAACTCAATTTCCTACAACTTTGTTATTCACCATAAGAGCAAATTCAAAGGTTATCTAACTCAAAAACAGATAACTATGCAGTTTGTCCAACTGTTGGACAGCAGGACCGACAGGGCTTCAGAGAAGCATAACTCACAACATAAACATTACATGAGCATGCAATTAGACATTTTAGAAAGCTTACAATATTATCTAAATCTTTATTATTGTTAGCTCAAGGTGAATCAATCATTAACAAGGTCAAACAACATGATTAGTGCAGCTCTGTCCACACTTGGACAGAACTAGCCACACATCAATAACAGTAACTTAAAACAACCATAACTAAAGATCTATAGCACCTGGGAACTTGCCCCTAGACTTTTTAGAAAGGTTATTAAGTTGTATACAAATAATCTATAATCATCTTAAGATGATTCACAAGTTAACAAGGTCTAATTAACATAAATAGGCATCTCTGTCCAGACTTGGACAGATTTAGCCATCTGTACTAAAACAGTCATAACTCAAGTTATATAACTCCAATGGACATGAGATAAGATAATTTAGAAAGCTTATTAAAATAAATACAAATACTCTATAATCACCTAAGCATGAATCACAAGTTAACTAGGTGAAACAATCCAAACATTCAGATCTGGACATAATGTAGGCAAAACTTAACAGCAATCTTACAACAGCCATATCTCTTAAACTATTAAGCCTATGGCCATGCAATTTGGTGACAAGCTAGATTAAGATGTTATCTACAACTTTTGTATAGAGCACACCCACAGAAAATATCATTTAGATGAAACTAATTACGAACACTGCTGAAACAGACTCCGATTTCGATGAAACTAATTTTGTTGTCGTCGTCTCGCCGACTACTCCGACTTTTGTTAAAGGCACTTGGTCAAATTCCCAATGGTTTGCCCGGTAACGATTGTCGACGGCAGCTTCACGGTGACCGAAATTCTAATTTTGCAGTACTGACTTAACCAATTTCTGGAACGTGAAAACTGAGTTGTACTCTATCTTGCGAGCTCGTTTTCACCATTTTCGGCACCGATCCAGGTCTCAGCCATAAAACAAAATTTGTTCCTTTCGATCTGCACTACAACTTTCGTTTAAGACGCTCTGACATGCGAACATCCAAAAATACCGTTCAACGCCGGTCAAAGCAGTCGCCCGGTAGGGTCCGGATTAGGGTTTCTCGTCGGTTGGAATATTTTCTGGCCATCTGCTCAACACGGAACTTTCATAACTTTTGACCGTGAGTTCATATATATTTTATTGGGCATAACTGCAACACTTGATTGAACCCGAATGATTTTCTTCCGTTAATTAGTCAGTACTGGCAAAGCTGCGACTCGTCATTTCATGTGACTTTTTGATTCCAAACTTCACGAAACTTTTTCACCAGTTACTATAGACAGGAATGGAGGTGGGTCATATGAAAAATCCAGGTTTAGCATAAATCCTGAATATTCATAAATTGATGATCATTATTAACCGGCTCCATTAATTATTTCCCGAATAATTCAAACTGACCTTCCATCTCTGAGATTGATCCCAAAACTTCTGTCATCACTGACGATACTTGAAACCATCTCTTGAACATCACTGAACATACCATGTTTGTGCTTAAACTGACTGCTCAACTGACAACGAACACCTGGGGTGTTACAACCCTCCCCCTTAAAAGAATCTCGTCCCGAGATTCCGGATGAAGGACTTTTCCAAGGGAAGAGAAGCATAGCACCGTGGAGAGGAGGGTTGGTCTCGGTTTTATTTTTGCGGAGGGAACAGGGGAGCGACCTCGGGGAGGCGCCGGTCGGAAACGGGAATATGTGGAGAAATTTATTTCCTATTTTGGCAAGTTTCCAGAAACTTTCAGTCACATTTCAAAATTACGAACACTGCTGAAACAGACTCCGATTTCGATGAAACTAATTTTGTTGTCGTCGTCTCGCCGACTACTCCGACTTTTGTTAAAGGCACTTGGTCAAATTCCCAATGGTTTGCCCGGTAACGATCGTCGACGGCAGCTTCACGGTGACCGAAATTCTAATTTTGCAGTACTGACTTAACCAATTTCCGGAACCTGAAAACTGAGTTGTACTCTATCTTGCGAGCTCGTTTTCACCATTTTCAGCACCGATCCAGGTCTCAGCCATAAAACAAAATTTGTTCCTTTCGATCTGCACTACAACTTTCGTTTAAGACGCTCTGACATGCGAACATCCGAAAATACCGTTCAACGCCGGTCAAAGCAGTCGCCCGGTAGGGTCCGGATTAGGGTTTCTCGTTGGTCGGAATATTTTCTGGCCATCTGCTCAATATGGAACTTTCATAACTTTTGACCGTGAGTTCATATATATTTTATTGGGCATAACTGCAACACTTGATTGAACCCGAATGATTTTCTTCCGTTAATCAGTCAGTACTGGCAAAGCTGCGACTCATCATTTCATGTGACTTTTTGATTCCAAACTTCACGAAACTTTTTCACCAGTTACTATAGACAGGAATGGAGGTGGGTCATATAAAAAATCCAGGTTTAGCATAAATCCTGAATATTCATAAATTGACGATCATTATTAACCGGCTCCATTAATTATTTCCCGAATAATTCAAACTAAGCTTCCATCTCTGAGATTGATCCCAAAACTTCTGTCATCACTGAGGATACTTGGAACCATCTCTTGAACATCACTGAACATACCATGTTTATGCTTAAACTGACTGCTCAACTGACAGCGAACACCTGGGGTGTTATAGCTATGAACCACCAACTTCCTAGAAGAGCGAGCTTGGTGCAAGCGTTTGGCACGCTGATAGCAAAAGCTTTCTTGATGCCCATCTTTCTCACAAAAAGAGCAATGGTACAAAGGCCTATCGGAAGGCACACCATTCTCCGACAAGTGACAAGTCCCTTGGGACTTAGAACAAGAAGCATCAACATTCTACTTGGTGCCAACACTAGGAGCACACGTGCCATGGGAAAGACTACGTGGATTCCTAAAAGCCTTAGCTCGAATACGTCGCTCGTGTTTGACACGGCGGAAACAAAAATCGAGCGAATGTCCATCGTTCTTGCAAAAAGTGCAATGAAATATCGGATTGGGAGCACGATTTCCAAAAATGTGAGAAGCACCCTTGTCATGAGAAGTCCCTTGGACATCACTCGAAGAAACAACAAGGTTAGGAGTAGCTATGAAAGAGCTATCCGAAACCTTGGCACAAGTGCTACAGTCAAAAGACTCACGCGCAACCCAAGAACTCAACTCCGGTTTCAAGGAATCAAGCTTAGAAACACCAACATCGGAGTGGCAAGAAAAACGTTGTTGGTAGTTCTTAGCTTCACTAAAGATAGAGCTAGGCAACTATCCCTGGTAACAGCCCAGAAATGCTTGCTGACACTAGCTAACGTTGTTACTAGGAGTAGACTATGAAATCCATCCCTGGCAACGATGTCAGAAATGCTTGTAGCAAGTCCGGTCACTATACCTTAATGCCAAGCGGGGTTGTCAATCCCGACACTAGTAGGAGCTAGCTAGAGAGATTGCAATCTACCAGGAGGAGATTCTGCAAGCGCACAGAACTATCGTAGTAGCACTTCGCCTGGGAGTACCAGGTGTCGATTTATTTGATCCCAAGGGAAGGCTAGGGTGGTGTATGAGTCGAGTCAAGGAGGGGATGAGAGTCGAAGAAAAGAGAAAAGGGAAAAGGAGAGAAGGGAAGAGAGGGGATGAAAGGCTAGAAAGAATATATGGGTGGATAGGTAAGGATGAAATGGATGGCTAAGGTAAGGTGGATGGATAGGTAGATAAAGGGGATAGGATAACTAACTAATAACTAATAACTACTCCTAGATAACCACGAAGCAAGATAACTACGAAGCAAGATAGGCAAATGTCAATAAAGCAACCAAGTTAAGTAAAGTTTTATTCCTATCTTATCAAGTATCGAGGCGTACTAGCCTTTACCACTGACTTAGGTTGAACGCTAGTACAACGAGCCTTACTGTTAAATTGGGCCAACTATGTGGTGGAATTCAAGGCGCACAGGGCTGTCACCACCTTCTTGCTACCACAGCTATCCGGGGGTCCAGCCGTATCTGAAGGTAAGTCTATAACTAAGCACCACGCTTAACTATATTCTAACTATCTCTACCCTAGCTTTGAATAGAGACACCCTTGCGGACGTCAGAGCAAATACTTGACTTAATAAGATAAACACTAAATTAACTAAGCAACCTATTAGCAAAGATCAATCACTAAGCACACTAGAGATTAACTACTATGGCCAAGTGAATTGAACTGTAGGGATAACTAGGTCACACTCAAGGTACTTGATAAAGTAATACTGAAAGTAATACTGAAAGTAATACTGGAATAATGATAAATGTACCTGAGATACAAGAGAGCAAACCAGACCAGAGACGCCAGAAAATCAACCGATTTCCGATGCCAGTCACTCGCACCCACTTCTCTCCTAGCAAGCTCTACGCTACTATGCCACTGGTCAGGGCTGAGCTGTGCTAAACTAAGAGCCGCGCTGTAGCGAGGGCACTAGAGCTATACTCTCTCTACTAGCTAACCTACTTGCCTAAGCTCTCTGAGCTCTCACTTGCTTGCTTCTCTTTGCTTGTTGTGTTGTTTTCTTGGTGTTGTGTTCTTCTGAAGTGGTGCCTCAAGGGGGGTATTTATAGCCTTGTGGAGTGAGGGGGGTACTTATAGGGGGCAGCCAACCGACCTAGGGCAAACCCTAGTGGCGGGCGCCAGCCCTAGGTGGCGGCCGCCACCTCCCTCACCGTTGGATGCACCGCCATTGCCTCAATGGCATCCAGGAGCTCCAGAGAGGCGGTGGTTAGGTCGGTTGCATGTCCAAGTAACCACCATTTGGTCTTGATCCACGCCACTCCCTTCCTGAGCCGTCCGATGCCACTGACCTAGTGACCAAGGGCCAAGATTTGGCCTTGGAGGTTACACGGATCAGTGACGTGGTAGGGGGAGGTTTGGGCCTTTCCATGTGGCGGGAGCCACCTAGGGGTGGCGGGCGCCACACCCCTTAGGCCCAATTGGGCCCTGCTGAGTGGGCTTGGCCTTTGGTGGTTCAAATATCCAAATTTGGTTCAAATCCTGCATTCAAATCAAAATCTATGGACATGTGGAATTCGGTTAGTTTGAAACCTATTTGACTATATTTCATGCCTTTTTGGTGAATGTTAGGGTAAAATGTTGATGGTAAAACAGGTGTTTAAGGACCATCAACACACGTGACTCAAAAGACTTAACACAAAGACTCTTGCATCTTTTAGCTAAAACCTCATTCTCAAACATGAGGCGATCACAAGTACCACAAGGAGTGTTTTTTAGATTTTCTATCTCCTCTCTAATGCACTCAACATATGTGGTACGCAAGAGTTCAATTTCTTTTTCAAGGTTGGCACTCATACCATTGTGCTCAACCAACTTAGCGCTCATATCATCGCGCAACACCTTCAAAGCCAAAACTTCTTTTTCTAAATCAATGCATGACGTGCAAATGAAATTGGTGGAAGAAACATCACCATTCACATCAAGCAAAGAATCATGGTTAGCACAAGAAGTAAGGCAAGCACTTTTATTCAAAGAGCACAAGCTACAAGGCCTAGCATTTATTTCAACAATTTCAGCCCTAGCATGCTCAAGTTCATCTACACATGTGGTGTGAGTCAATTTTAGTTCATTAATTTCAGCATGCAAAGACTCACAAGAAACACATGGTAACAAAGCATTCGACTTAAGCAAGGCTATTTCAGTTTTAGCACAATCAAGGTCCTTGCGCAAGTCAATGCAAACTATACATGGTTTGGAAGCATTAGATATCAACATTTCATTCTCAGATTTTATGCTAGCAAGAGAAAAGCATAGCTCATCATTCTTCCTAACCATGTCACTACAAGAGGTGCAAGGCAAAGAGGCACTAGACTTCAACCTAGCAATGGAGCATTTCAACTTCTCAATCTTTTTAAGCAAGATAGCACAAAGCTCATCATTCCTAGTAGTTTGTATTATAGTTCTTCTCGATGATCTAATTCACCTTATTGTTCATCTCTATGTTCTAGATAGCAATACAATTGATATGACTAAAACATCAACAATTATATTCTTAATTATACTGCTTATAGTATGCTTTGATTATATATTTGGCATAGATAGTTCACCATTATGTTTATACTCATGTTCGTATAGCGCTCATCTTAATGATCATTGGGTGGGTGATAGATGTTGTGTAGGCGTGGTGCCTATACAATATTTATCTGCGAATGCGTCCTACGTTCCGGATAGAGTGGTACATCGCAGGTGTGACATTCCTGTTGAGTCCTTTGTATTCCACCTCCCGAATGTAGTGTTCAGTATGGCTCAGTTAACTCATGGTTTAGGGGTTACTCTATTTGGCACCTTTACTATGGAGTTGCCTCTTGATTATAAATATGATATGACCTAGTCTATGATTGCCAAATATGTTTGCACTAATCAATGTATGCTATGACTCGTAATCAGAATAACTTAGGAATATTTCTTATTAATGTCTGTTGTAATCATCACTTGCTAGGTAGTACTATTCTAGGATTATCTTTGATTGATCTGCTCTCTGTTACCATTTATCATTATCATTTATCATTACTTTACTAACTGATCTCTGTTTAGAGTAATGAGTGTGTTATCGGTCTTTATCATAAGTGTGTGCCACATTAATTGTTGTTAAGTCCTCACTAGTATAGTACCATCATGCTTTGAATTGATTAGTCTCTAGGTTAAATATAAATAACGATACCTGAGACTAGCTTGGGTGAAATGCTTCTACAACGGGTGTATTTATCTGTGCGCTTCCGGGTAAATATTTATCTTTAGATCCAGTGCTTTGATATAATCACATTGCTAGCTTCATGTTGGGGATGACAACTTGACGTTAAGTGAAGTTAGTAGTGTCCCGTACACTTCTTAGTGCCTTCACTAGGTTATTGTTTATGAGTTTCATTCTTAGGGTGATTCCATTAAGGAGTGTCAACAAGCATTTCTGGCGCCGTTGCCGGGGAACACATCAATTCAATTAGGGATGGTACCTAGGGTTATTCATTAAAATCATTATGAACACTGTTAGGACATTGCATTAGCAGCATTAAAACGGTAGCTAGAACATATCATTTAACTTACACACATGTGATAATGCACTGATTGTTTATCTCTACCCAAACAGACTTACCCTGGCTTTGTTTATCTTTTATCTTATGCAGGGTGTGATGTATGACTGGTTTCCAACTTCCGAGTAACTACGATGAGGATCCTGAAACATTACTGAAGAAAACAAGACGCAAACTCAAGAGACCCTCACCACCACTTCCAGAAGTTAACCAGATAAGAAGAAGCTTAACACCAGTGTTGAACACCATGGCCGACAAGACACTCCGTGAGTTCTCTGCACCAACCAATGCCAACATCAGGACTGGGCCAATAGTCAATGTGGGAGACAACGGATTTGAACTCAAGCCATCTTTGATCAACATGGTTCAAGCTAATCAGTTTTGTGGCAAGGCACATGAAGACGCAAGCGCTCATCTCCAACACTTTCTGGAGATCTGTAGCACTTTCACCATCAAGGGAGTCGAAAGAGACACCATTCTACTTTGCTTGTTCCCATTCTCACTCTTGGGAAAAGCAAAACAATGGTTCTACGCCAACAAAGACAAAAACACCTCATGGGCGATCTGTTCAACTGCCTTCCTAGCAAAGTTCTTTGCAGTGGGCAACACAAATGCCCTCCGTGCCAAGATTTCAACTTTCCAGCAACAACACGACGAATCAATCCTAGAGGCTTGGGAACGCTTTCAAGATTACATATCAGAATGCCCTCACCATGGGATGGAGAATTGGCTACTTATGCAGACCTTCTACCACAGGCTCACTTCAAGTACCCGTGAGAATGTGGATGCTGCTGCTGGAGGATCATTCTTGTCACTCACTATCAACAAAGCTACTACAATTATTGAGAAGATGGCCTCTAACCAAGGATGGAACGAGGAACGCTCTCAACCACGCAAGAGGGGAGGAATACATCAACTAAAGGAAGTAGACATGTTGTCTGCCAAACTTGATCTACTTATGAAGAAGTTCGATGAACACACTCCCAAGAAAGAAGACGTCATGCACATCTATGAATCTCGCATGACATGTGAAGAGTGTGGAGGCACTGGTCATTCAGGGAACAACTGCCCTGAGATTCAAGAGGATGCAAAGTACATCAACAACAACACTAACTATTGTCCTCAACAAGCTCAAGGATGGAACCAACAATTAAAGGCCTAACTACTCAGGTAACTACCAAGGTAATACATTCAACCAACCACCTTTGAGAGAGATGATATCTAATCAAAATAAGATTATTGATAATATGTCTAAGAAGATAGCTTCCAATGATAAACTGCTTGAAAATATTAATACTAGAATGGATAGCTTTACTTCTGCCATAAAGAATCAACATAGCTTTAATAAGATGATAGAATCTCAGTTATCTCAGTTAGCAGCTTGAGTCCCTATGGCTGAAAAAGGTAAGATTCCCGGAAGTCCGGAAGAGCTAGAGACTGCAAATCTTGTAGATATTTATGATGCAGGGCAGCTCACAGCTAGATCATCGAGGGGGTGGAAGGATGACTCAATTGCCCCAAAGAAAGGAGATCCAGGAAGACCTGTCATTCCAATCCACATTGGACCTAACAGTTTTGAAGAAGCAGTCTGCGACCTTGGAGCAAGCATCAACATTATGCCAAGGGTAATTTATGAACAAATTCATGGTGCACCTCTGTTATATACAAATATGTGTTTGCAGCTTGCAGATCAGACACTGTGCTACCCATTGGGAATTCTAGAAGATGTCTGTATTCGAGTGGGACACTCGTATGTGTGTGTAGACTTTGTGATCGTTAAAACAGGTGGAGACGATAGAGCACCCATCATTCTTGGATGCCCGTTCTTAAGCTCAACCAAAGCCATCATCTACGCGGACAGCGCCAAGATCTGTTTCACAATCACAGGCAACAAAGAAAGATTCAGCTTCAAGAGACGTACACTCACTACTCGAGTCCACCCTCAGAAGCCCTACGAGGATGCAAACGCTATATCATCAATGAAGAAGAATATGAACAGAAGGAGGAAGAACAAGGCTACACAACCGCATCAAGACACAGTGTGGATGGTCAACTCTGTCCAAACAAAGAATGACCACCTTCTTCCATCACCATACCTCGCCAAGAGAGACGACCCAGGCATACCCACCATCGATTGCAAGATCGAGGGAAGTACATTCCACAAGACGTTCTGCGACATCGGCTCAAGTGTTAACATAATGTCTAAGGTAACATATGAGTACTTATATAAAAATAGACCTATGTATCAGACATATGTGCAGTTGCAGCTGGCGGACCAAACATATCGATTTCTGGAGGGAGTAGTAAAGGACGTAATGATCCAAATTGAAGACTACTATGTTCCCACCGACTTCATGGTACTAGACATGGGAAGAGAAGATGATGTTCACATCATCCTAGGAAGACCCTTCCTCAACACCACTGGTGCCATCATCTACATAAGATCTGGAGAGATCCACTTCCAGTTCCCAAGGGAGAAGGTACGTTGTTACTTTAATAGCTATGCCACTAATGAACAGGAAAAGAAGAACCACTCAAGGAGGAGGCGCCGCACATCCCAACACAATAAGAACCGACCAATCAAGGATGGATGGGCTGACTATGAAGGAGAAGTCACCAGGAGTGAAGACATCCCACTAAAGGAAATGAAGCACGATAAAGTAAAGGAGACAAGTCCACTAGTCAAGCAAGTATGGAAGAAGAAAGAGAGTTCTACTGACGTGCAATCATCGAGGTCCTCCTCAGGATCTGCTGATGCACCCAAGGAAGAATAAGGAGCGTACAAGGAGTCTTGTTCGATAGACTATAAACATCGAATCCTCACCGAAAGGTAACTCGGTAGTTATCCATATTCATTATCATTAAATTCATCATTACATAATTAGTAGATTTAGCATAATAATTTTACTATTAGTATCATATTTACTTCTTAGCAATCAAATCTGCATTAGAAAACAAAATAAAAATATCCAAGCCCCATAAGAGTATTATACTTTCTGTGGAGGCATAAAAAAATACATTTGCATATTTACTTCTGCATTGCATTCATCCATAAAAATAAAAATCCAAAAAGAGACACTATGAAACACTGCTGAAACTCTGCTTAGTGGAAAGGAAGAACATAAATGATCTTAAGAGCTTTCAGACAACTAAAAAAATGGGAGGAATATTTATCACTAACGCTTAATCAAGTTCAACTAGTTGTGTTGTCTATCTTTGAATTCAGCAGGAAGAGAAGAAGAGAAGGACTCAAGAAACCGCTAACAGTCTACTCATCCTCTGGGGAAAAGACCACGTCAAGATCCAGCTTGGGGGAAAGCACCCTCAGTTATCACAATAAGTATCACAAGTTTTTTTATAATTAGTTCGGTTTAGCTAGATCAGGTCAATAAACATAAAAACCCATAAAAAGATGAATAACTATTATAAAACCAAATAAAGATATTATATAATGAATAAATGTCTAGGTGGATATAAACTTAATATTGCTCATGATAAAAATGATGAACAATTGCTCTGCCGTAATTCCTTTTAAGTACCTAGTGTTCAACCTTAAATTTTCTTGAGTTTTAGACAAAGCTGTTCTGAATAAACTCTGAACCTAAAACCTGTGGTTTGCAAATGCTTGACCTAAAGTCTAGATAATTGTGGGATATGATATAAAAAGGTTTGAGTTGTTGTTTATCTAATTCTTAGAGATACTACAGTTCTGGAGATTTACACTTTGAAAAGATTAAAAGCACATGATGAGATCCTGTATGACATAACATGAATTCCTACCCAGAGCCATTAATATGATCTTAAGATGAGGCTACTTGTTGTGTTCTAAGTTTTTAGTTATGGTTGAGAAATTTATCATGCTCTAGAAATCAAGAACGTTTTATTAAAAGATTCACTCTTCCGATGTAGTATTGTGTTAGAGGCATGGGACTATGCAAAAATATAAAAGGAGGAAATAAAAAGGGACAAGTGTCCGACTACCTCAAAAAGAAAAGAGAATTATGATAAAAATATGAAAGAAAAAAAGAATGATAGCCCATGGTCCCTCTAATTACAATATGCTAGCAAGAGATGACAAAAATTCAAAGGTTCTAAGTTCTTGATCTATGAGTATGACATCTTTCTCCCTAACTTTGAACTTTGACTTGGTAAGATATGCTTTTAACTTCTTAAAAAGCTCCAGATATATATTCATAGAAAAGAAGGAAAATGCATCAGTGAGGAATCATAAAATATAAAAGAGCGATTTGAGAATGTCATACAGTAGAATCTCTGATTTTTATTTTGAAAAGATATAAAAACTCCAGAATGAAGGTTGTCGAAGAGTTAGAGGTACAATGCTTAACTTGATTGTTCTATCTTTCAATTGTTTAAAGACCCAGGTGAAGGCAAAAGCTCCATAGTTAAAGGTAATATGAGAAAGTCAGAATAGTTAACTCTAATCCAAGGGAAGATTTTTGTTTGAAAATATGTACCTTTGAGGTGTGAAAGCATAGTAGCAATTCCTGATTCATCATGACTATTTGCTAAGGGACTAGCAAAAGTTAAGCTTGGGGGAGTTGTTGACATTGGTTACCTATCATAATTAAAGGATAAATAAATATGAAAAGGGCATGAATTCAATCACCAACAAAGGTTTAGGGTTTCAATTGACAATATTCCACGAGTTTTGGTGAATTATGATTCTGCAGGGACTAAACCAGGAAATCAACACAGATTGCTTCCCCTAGAAGGAACCCGATGGGAGATAACCGAACCGATGCATTAGGATTATTCTAGAAGGATCTAGAGGACACCAGAAGACACCAGGAGGTCGGGCACCCCGAGACACGGCCAGGTGGGACCGACCAGTCCCACCATCAGACCGGTCAGTCTGCCCCTGGCTCCGCTAGACTCTGCCTTCTGGAACTTTCCTCCACCGCCTACGAGGATGCATCTCAGCCGTACCTAAGGTCGGTTTGATCCAACGGCTACGGTTCCTCGCCCAAGGCTATATAAGCAGCCCCAGACCCCCCTCTCCAGAGCATCAGATCAGATAATCAGATAGGGGTTTTGATCAAGGCATGATTCATGACAATTAGATCAAGCCATCACTAGAGAAGGAGATCAATCGGAAGCCCTAGAACTACATCCACCTAGATTAGTTAGATAGAATAGGATTAGAGGAGGCAAGCTTCGCTTGGATTCCAGATCTAGTCACGAGAAGGATCAGTAAACCCAAGATCTTCTCTCTTGTATTAACATTATGGATCTACTTCATAATTGCTCTTCTAGTTTATCATTGTTCATCATTGTTTATGTTCTAGTTCGTCGTCTAGTTCTAGTTCATCGTCTAGTTCATCTTCTAGTTCATAATCCAGTTCTAGTTCATGTTCTAGTTTGTATTATAGTTCTTCTCGATGATCTAATTCACCTTATTGTTCATCTCTATGTTCTAGATAGCAATACAATTGATATGACTAAGACATCAACAATTATATTCTTAATTATATTGCTTATAGTATGCTTTGATTATATATTTGGCATAGATAGTTCACCATTATGTTTATACTCATGTTCATATAGCGCTCATCTTAATGATCATTGGGTGGGTGATAGATGTTGTGTAGGCGTGGTGCCTATACAATATTTATCTGCGAATGCATCCTACGTTTCCGATAGAGTGGTAGATCACAGGTGTGACATTCCTGTTGAGTCCTTTGTATTCCACCTCCCGAATGTAGTGTTCAGTATGACTCAGTTAACTCATGGTTTAGGGGTTACTTTGTTTGACACCTTTACTATGGAGTTGCCTCTTGATTATAAATATGATATGACCTAGCCTATGATTGCCAAATATGTTTGCACTAATCAATGTATGCTATGACTCATAATTAGAATAACTTAGGAATATTTCTTATTAATGCATGTTCTAATCATCACTTGCTAGGTAGTACTGTTCTAGGTTTATCTTTAATTGATCTGCTCTTTGTTACCATTTATCATTACTTTACTATCTGATCTCTGTTTAGAGTAATGAGTGTGTTATCGGTCTTTATCATAAGTGTGTGCTACATTAATTGTTGTTAAGTCCTCACTAGTATAGTACCATCATGCTTTGAATTGATTAGTCTCTAGGCTAAATATAAATAACGATACCTGAGACTAGCTTGGGTGAAATGCTTCTACAACGGGTGTATTTATCTGTGCGCTTCCGGGTAAATATTTATCTTTAGATCCAGTGCTTTGATATAATCACATTGCTAGCTTCATGTTGGGGATGACAACTTGACGTTAAGTGAAGTTAGTAGTGTCCCGTACACTTCTTAGTGCCTTCACTAGGTTATTGTTTATGAGTTTCATTCTTAGGGTGATTCCATTAAGGAGTGTCAACAGCAAGGTCAAAGGACTTGGTAAGATTGCAATATCCAATGACATGAGCATATCAAATGTGTTGCTAGTTGAGAGCTTGAACTTCAATTTACTATCGGTTGCACAATTATGTGATCTTGGTTTCAAGTGCATATTTGGAGTTGATGATGTAGAGATCATAAGTGTAGATGGCTCTAACTTGATATTCAAAGGATTTAGATTTGAGAATCTATATTTGGTTGATTTCAATGCTAGTGAAACACAATTGTCAACTTGATTGCTCACTAAATCTAGCATGGGTTGGTTATGGCATAGAAGGCTTGGTCATGTTGGAATGAAACAATTGAACAAACTAGTAAAGCATGATCTAGTTAGAGGCTTGAAGGATGTCACTTTTGAAAAGGATAAGCTACATAGTTCATGTCAAGCCGGAAAACAAGTTGGAAATACCCATCCCAAGAAAAGCATGATTAGCACTAGTAAAGCATTTGAGTTGTTGCACATGGATTTGTTTGGACCAACCACATACACTAGCATCGGTGGAAACAAATATGGATTTGTGATTGTTGATGATTATACTAGATATACATGGGTGTTCTTTCTTAGTGACAAGAGTGATACATATGATCTATTCAAAACTTTTGTCAAGAGATGTCACAATGAGTTTGAAACAACAATCAAAAGAGTTATAAGTGACAATGGGAGTGAGTTCAAAAATACTAGAGTGGATGATTTGTGTGATGACTTTGGAATTAGACATCAATCCTCACCCAAGTATACTCCTAAAAGGTCCTAGTTTGGTTTTGGTAATTGAGTGACAACTTAGGTGGACTAATATGTGTTTGAAGTGAATTACACAGGTGATTAGTCCATAGGTGATCATGTGTGAGCAACATATGCCATAGAGGTGAAATGGCTTGGAAGATGTTGCAAGGCTCACACATGTGAAGAAGGAGCTTAATGCACATGAAACATGACATGTGGTCATGTGGCTAAGATGGTGAAGATCAAGGCAAGACTTGGCTTGATGGACCGGTTGCAAAGGTGAAGGGCAAGTTGGAGGCTTTGAAGCCGTTGGTACCGAGTGTCGGGAGGCTTAAGCAAGACTTGGCGCCGAAGGACCGAAGCGATGGTGAAGAGAAAGTGATGTCAAGATCGATGGACTATGGAGGCCATGTGATGATATGAAGTGGATCATATCATTTGATGAAGAGGTTGGTGCATGTGTTGCATCAACACATGGAGGAGATGGAATGGAATGCGCAAGGCAAAGGTATACTTATAGGGCATTTCATTTCACCGATCATAGGTGTGTAGAGAAGATTATGACCGGGTTTAGGATAGATGGCCGTACTATTAAGAGGAGCAAACTTGTTTGCATATCGGTCATCTAGTGCCACTTGAGCGATCTAACTTTGCGATGTTACTAAGATCGAGTGGCGTTATGAGTGAAAGAGAAAATCCTTTGAAAATGATTGTGAAAATGCTGACACACATGCACATGTTGTTGTACACTTGGTGGTGTTGGCACATTTGCAAAGGAGAAGTTGTTGGAGTTAATTTGGATCAACACAGAGAAGAAAAGGGAAGTTTTCTGAGTATGGTCGGTAGTACCGCCCAGGGGGGTCGGTAGTACCGCCCATGGGTGCTGCGTGCAACCTTCTCTGTGTTGGGGCTGATTTGGCCTGGCGGTAGTACCGCCATATCCTCGGTACTACCGCCCGCGGTGGTACCGACCAGAGGGTCGGTGGTACCGTGGCCCTGAAGGTTTTTGCAGGCTCTCTGTGTTGAGCTGAGTTTGGCCTGCCGGTAGTACCGCCATAGAGTCGGTACTACCGACCGTTCGAGGTTTCGAGGTGTGAGGAGTTTGGAAGCTCTCTGGAAGTGGCCAGTTTTGGCCTACCGGTAGTACCGCCATAGGGCCGGTAGTACCGGGCTCGGTAGTACCGACCAGGGGGTCGGTAGTACCATGGTATGGAGGAGTTTTGGATGCTCTCTGTGTAGATCCTATGTTGGCCTGTCGGTAGTACCGCCATAGGGCCGGTACTACCGACCTTTGGAAGATCCGAAGGCGAAGGAGTTCGGGGCTCTCTGTATAGTCCCCAGTTTGGCCTGTCGGTAGTACCGCCATAGGGCCGGTACTACCGACCGTCGGAGGTACCGACCAGGAGTCGGTTGTTCGTTTTGGTCAACGCGTCGTGTGTAACGGCTAGTTCTGACACTGTCGGTACTACCGCCCAGGGGGTCGGTACTACCGACTGAAGCGCAGAAAAGGGGAAACGGCTAGTTGGCCGCTCCCCTCTATATATAGTCTTTGGGGCCGGCTTTGGGCCTGTGGCTGGAGCACTCCAAAGCCTTGGTGGCTTGTGTGGATGTGCTTGTGAGCCCTCTAACACACATATGCTTTAGTGCTTATCCGATTGTGTGAGAGAGTGATCCTAGTGCGTTGCTTTGAGAGATAGCATCGAGTGGCACTAGGTGTTCGAGTTGCAAGCCGGTGGTGCTTATTACTCTTGGAGGTTGCCACCTCCTAGACGGCTTGGTGCGTGTCTCCGTCGTGAAGCCCGCCTGAAGATTGTGCGTGGCTCCAGAGAAGCTTTGTGAGGGGCATTGTGCTCGCCCCGCGGGAGATCGCGAAGAGCAACTCTAGTGGAGAAGAGGCGTGAAGAGCGCCAAGTGGTCCGACCGGATCAAAAGGTAGAGCTCTTGGTGAGCACTCCATCGTGGAGAGGTTGGCTTAGTGTCACCACTAGCGAGAGGATCGGCGGCAACCTTGGGCTTGCTTCAACGGGGACTAGCTTGGTGGCAACCAAGTGAACCTCGGGATAAAATCTTGTGTCCCTGTCTCTTGTTGCTCTTATTGTTCTTTGTTCCTTGCATATTACGCTTGTTTGTGTTCTTCGTGTTCTTCCTCCCTCCTTCACTCTATCTTAGGTTGGGAAGACTCGATGTACCTTTTTGGCAAGGAACCAAGACGTGGGGAAGCTACATTCGTCATCTACATCATCTAGGGAAGTGGGGTAATTGCTAGATCTGAGATTGCATCTCATCCCCTTCGATTTCGTAGCTCCCTGCAGGTGCTCGGTAGTACCGGCCTAGAAGCCCGGTAGTACCGGCGTCGGTAGTACCGGCCTATAGCCCGGTAGTACCGACTACCTGCTGTTTACACTAGCTTGTATTGCAATACTAATCCTTGTGCTAGTGTTTAGTTGCTTAGTTTGTGTAGCTAAGTTGAGCTCTCTAATTTGGCTTGTGTAGCCTTGTTATTGAGCATTGCTAGTGAGCGTAGGCTTTGTGCTTTGCTTGCTAGATTGCATAGGAGCTCCCCCGTGCTTGAAGTACTAGTTGCATAGGCTTGTGTGACCTTGCTTCTAGAATTGGTAGGTGAGCTCTAGCTAGCCCGACACCTTATTTGCATTGATTAGGATCTTTTGTAAGGTGTCATAGAGTATAGGTAGAGGGGTGTAGTCTTGGCTAGACCGATAGTTTTAATTCCGCATTTGTTTCGGTTAGCCGCTCCGCTGCGATTAAGTTTAATTTTAAAAAAGGACTATTCACCCCCCCTCTAGTCCGCCATCTCGACCCCTTCAACTCCCCAATCAAATGGCATAGTTGTTGATACTTACTACCGTCGTCACCAAAGTTGCCCTTGGCAATGGCACTAGTAATGTTAGGGTATGTTATCAGAACACAAGAGATAAATCCGCAAGCGCACATATTAGATACCCGCACTTCACCAGATGTGTAGACCTAGTTTTATATCGAACCCAAAGGAACAGATGTTTGTCTTAAGTCTATTGCTTAAACCCTGAGCACTAACAAAGATAGGAACACTAAAGATAAAGGGGATAACTAAGGTTACTCGCTCTAATCTCAGGAAGCTATGCGATTATTATTCTACTGTGGATTACGTTGGGAGACCACATCCAGAGTATGGCTATTCCCAAGTAATATACTCCTGCTAGCCCTATAGACGGGAGGTGGACTATGGAAGATTCAACAGGCCTATAAGAGTCACACCCGCGAGCAACCACCGATCCGGAATATAGGGTACACTATGCAAGTAATCAAGTCTAAGCACCACGCTTACACGACGACGACTCCTCTAATTCTAGCGCGATAGATTAGAGTACCCTAATTAGAATTAGTACTCTAATTAGAGATGCAAACCAGAAGAATAATAAGAACAAGAACGCTTACTGATAATTAGAAGATGATGACCGAAGAATATCCTGATCCAAGCTCTTGACGAACTTGAATCCGCAGGTACAAGTTGAAGAAGTAGATCCGACAGGCCGGAGCTCCTTCTAATCCTCCTCTAATACCTCTCTCTCTCTCTCTTCTAATTCTAATCTTTGGATAACTCTCTACAACTAGATGAACTAAAACTAGAACTAGAAGAACTAGAACTAGAAGAAGAACTAGAACTAGAACTAGATCTAAATCAACTAGAGGGATCTCTACTTCTACTTGAAGAACTAAAGTTGGATATGTAGATGAACAATGAAGATGAAGATGGAGATACCTCCCCAGGGGGGGTCTGGGTCTGGTTTTATTGCCCCTAAGGATGAACCGCAGCCCTCGGATCAAACCGACCTTAAACAAGGGTTGAGATGCGTCGAGGAGGTCGATTAGGGTACGCTCCACGAAGATGGGCCGAGAAGCCTCTAGGCCCAGGCCGGCCGACCTGGGGGTGGGGCTGGCCGGCCCCACCTGTCAACCTCTTGGCCTCTCCTTCGACGTGGTGTCTTCTCGAACCTCCCTTGTTTCCCTAACGCGACTTGCCATCTGTTTGCACGATTCATCGTGTTGGAATAGGATTCTACCTCTTTCCATCTGCTGGAAAACTCCCTGGAAGACAGTAATTCACCAAAGCTATTGAATCTGTCAGTTTAGCCCCTAAATTATGTGGCTTGGTGATCACTCCAGGTTGTTCTAGAAGCTTCCAAGTCGTATCCAACATGGACTCTCTCGTCGGGACTCCAAATGTAGTAAACCATATGTCCATTTTGATTGTCTCGACGAGCTCTTCACAATGGTGTGTTCTGTTTCATCACTTGAGATACTTTTGTATGGTGAAATATTGATAATCCTGCAAAACAAGTGAGAACAACACAACTCGTGGAACTTGTTAGAATCAAACCCTACAACTATGCTTTATAGTTCATTTCATATCGTTCTATGCATTAGTTGATGGTATAATATTGGCTATAAGGACCGTCAATAATAGTTGAAAGAAAGAATAGAACTTTGATTGATATGGCAAGATCTATGTCTAGTGAATACAATGCGAGTCATTCTTTTTGGCCGAAGCTATCAACACGGCATGCTATTGTAGCAACCGTCTCTATTGCCATGGAATGTTAGAGAAGACACCATATGAGCTATTGAATGGAAGAAAGCCCAATATTGCATACTTTAGAGTGTTTGGTTGCAAATGCTATATATTGAAGAAAGGTACAAGATTGAGCAAATTTGAGAAGAAGTGTGATGAAGGCTTCCTACTCGGTTATTCAACTACAAGCAAAGCTTATAGAGTTTGGAACTTGGCTAGTGGCATACTTGAGGAAGTGCATGATGTGGAATTTGATCAAACCCAAGGCTCTCAAGATGAACATGAAAATCTAGAAGATGTGAGAGGTACTCAATTGGAAGATGCAATGAAGAACATGGATATTGGTGATATTAGGCCAAGGCAAGTGGTTGATGATGAAGATGATCAAATGTTCTCCTCCAATGTACAAGCAAGTGGTTCACATGATCAATCAAGAGCTAGTGAAGATCAACAAGTGGCTAGTTCATCTCAACAAGGAAGTCAAGTGCAAATACTCCAACCCACCAATGTTGCAAGAGATCACCCAATTGATCAAATTGTTGGTGATATTAGAAGCGGTGTGCAAACAAGATCTAGATTGGCTTCATTTTGTGAACACTATTAATTTGTATCATCATTTGAGCCAACCAAGATTGAAGAAGCTTTGATGGATGTTAATTAGGTAAATGCTATGCATGATGAGCTAAATAACTTCACCCACAATCATGTATGGGAACTAGTTGAAAGACCAAAGAACTACAATGTAATTGGAACCAAATGGGTCTTTAGGAACAAGCAAGATCAAGATGGGATAGTTGTGAGAAACAAAGCAAGATTGGTAGCACAAGGTTACACTCAAGTTGAAGGTCTTGACTTTGGAGAAACATATGCACCGGTTGCAAGATTGGGAGCAATAAGGATTCTATTGGCTTATGCATGTGCTCACAACATCAAGTTGTATCAAATGGACGTCAAGAGTGCATTTCTAAATGGATACATCAATGAGTTAGTGTTTGTTGAATAACCACCCGGATTTGAAGATGACAAGAAGCCCAACCATGTGTACAAGCTAAAGAAGGCACTCTATGGTTTGAAGCAAGCTCCTAGAGCATGGTATGAGAAGTTGAGGGATTTTCTACTCTCTAAAGGGTTCAAGATGGGCAAGGTTTACACTACTCTCTTCACCGAGAAGTTAGGCAAGGACTTGTTTGTGTTGCAAATATACGTTGATGATATTATCTTTGGTTCAACCAATCAAGAGTTTTGTGAAGAGTTTGGTGAAATGATGGCAAGTGAGTTTGAGATCTCAATGATTGGAGAGCTTAGTTACTTCCTTGGTCTTCAAGTCAAGCAAATGAAGAATGGTACATTTATGAGTCAAGGCAAGTACATCAAAGATATGCTCAAGAAGTTTGGTCTAGATGATGCAAAAGCAATTAGCACTCCTATGGGCACTAATGGACACTTGGATGATGATGCTAATGGCAACATGGTTGATCAAAAGTTGTATAGGTCTATGATTGGAAGCTTACTCTATGTGACTGCTTCTAGACCCGATGTCATGTTTAGTGTATGCATGTGTGCAAGATTTCAATCCTCACCAAGAGAGAGTCACTTGAAGGCTACAAAGAGAATATTGAGGTATTTGAAGCATACACAAGATGTTGGATTGTGGTATCCCAAGGGGTCAAACTTTGAGTTGATTGGATATTCAGACTCTGACTATGCGGGATGCAAAGTGGATAGAAAGAGCACTAGTGGCACATGTCAACTATTTGGAAGATCACTTGTTTCATGGTCATCAAAGAAACAAAATAGTGTTGCACTCTCAACCACCGAAGCCGAATACATATCCGCCGGGAGTTGTTGTGCACAATTGCTTTGGATGAAGGCAACTTTGGATGACTTTGGAATCAAATTCAAGAAAGTACCATTGCTATGCGATAATGAATGTGCGGTGAAGCTAACCTACAATCCGGTCCAATATTCAAGAACAAAGCACATTGACATTAGACATCACTTCATAAGAGACCATCAACAAAAGGGTGACATATCAATTGCAAATGTGGGCACCGATGATCAATTAGCCGACATATTCACCAAACCACTTGATGAGAAAAGGTTTTGCATGTTGAGGAATGAATTGAACATACTTGATTTCTCCAACATGAGTTGAAGCACCCCATTATATATGACATGCCTCTCCTTTGACAAAGCAAAGGTAAATTTTTTTGGCATGACATTCATTCATATTTAGGATCTTTTCATGTTTTAGATCATATAGCCATTCTTTTACATTGTTAGGCTCATTCATGAAAATCAAATGAATTTAATCTATATATGGTACCACTATTGCTTATATGTTTGATATGATCTAGTGGTAGCATATGACATGTTTGTGAGCTTGTAAACCTAGTGTTTAATCTTGTAAACAAGCATTCAAGTGTTTAACCAACGTGAGAAAGATAACTATTGAAAGATGTGTGAAGAAGCTTACTCTAGAGCAAACCGTGTTAAATATCTTATGTTTGGTTACTTGGTAAGCCATCATGTGATCATATTCACCCCATTGATTGACTTTCTCCAACTAAAATTGGTGTGCCTTTATGGTACTTAATGATAAAGGGGGAGAGATTGTTACAAAGATGATATATGAGTATGACAAAAGGGGAGAGTAATTAAAACTTGAGCACACAAATAGGGGGAGCAAGCTCATGAACCTACTTGTTGCATTTGAATGTGCATATTCATATGAAATGGTGCATTGCAAGCTTTAAATTCAAATTTACATGCTTGAGTGATGTATGCTAGACATAGAATGTGTATGATGATTTGAAGTACTAGCATGCATAGGTTATATCTAGACATTTATTTTCCTTAAAACATACAAATGGAATCAAGAACCTCTCTCTTATGATTAATTTCACGGGGTTATTGAGTTTGTGTAACATCCCAAAATTTGCATCAATTGGAAATTAGGCAATATGATTTAGTTATGCATTTTTATGTGTTGCATAAAACCTAGTTAACAAATTATTTGCAAAAGCTAAAATTAATCCTAGGCCAAAGACCATGATGATGCATACATGCTGGTGCATATTTTATTTTTTTTGTGATGATTGGTTTTGCTCAAAACTTGTTTGAATTCAAATGGATTTCAAATTTGCTTTTGAAATCAGCTTCTGAAAATTGGAAAATCTTTTCCTTTCTTCTCCTCTCCATTTTTTCTCCTTTTGGCCCAAACCGATCCGGCCGGCCTGCTTCCTTCTTCTTGCCGGCCTGCTTCCCTCCCCTCTCCTTCGCCCGCGTGGGCCGCCGCCCGGCCCAACTCTTGCGCGCAGCGTCGCCAGCCGCTCGCGAGCGCTCTCCTCTCTCTCTCTCACGCTGACGCCGATGGCCCGCGTGTCAGCTCTATCTCCCCCGTCCCGTATCCGATCCAAACTCGAGCCAGAGCTCGATTCCATCCTTCCCACGCGACCTCGCTTGCCTATTAGGCCAAGCCGACCCTCTTATAAGGTTCTCAAGAACCCGCCGCCTCTCCCACGCAAGAATCCTGCGCTCTCGTGCCCTATCTCGCCCACACCGAGAGCTCCGCGGCCGCCGAAGATCCGCCGCCGTCAACCCGACGCTTCAACGAGTTCCAACGCTCGCAAGAGGTCCCTAGAGCTCCGTCTTGATCTCTCGAAGCTAGCCGAGCTTTTTCCCTTCTTTTTCCTTCTCCGTTTGATACCTTAATCTCTCGCCGTCGTTGCAGAGCCGCGCCGACCGCCTCGCCGTGCCATCCGCCGTCACAGAGACCTCACCGACGCCATCATCACCTCGGGTGAGTTCGCCTTGATCTCCTCTTTCGTTTGGATCCACTCCCGAGGTCTCTACCGCATCGTAGCGCGAACCCGAGCCGCGCCGCCCGTCTCCGACCATGGCGCCGCCGCGCACCCCTTTGCTCCGGCGAAAGCGCCGCCGGTTTACTCCCAGAACTAATCTGAGCCATCCATCTAGGAATCGACGATCTCCATCAGTCGGTACCCCCTTCGCCGGTCATTTTACAAAAAGGCCATTACAATTTTTTCGGGTCTCAACCCGCGGTCCAAACTGCACTGTTCGATGAGTCTGTGTTTTCTTCCTTATAAACCCCTGCGTTTCTTCCAAATTGAGACGCAGTCCAGTCAATTCTGAAATTCGTTTTAAATCGACTTTAAATTCAAATTCGAGTTTGGTTTATTTACAGTTTTGCCACCAGTTTTAAATGCTTATAACTTCTACGTTTTTAGTCCGATTTAGTCCGTTCAAGTTGCGTTAGATTCGTTTTGAAAAGATCTATCTATCTGTATGAAAATTTATACTGTTTTCAGTACTTAAAATTTGAAGTTTGGTTTAATCTACTAACCAAGGTTTTGTAACTTGTTTAGCTCATAACTTTCGCGTTATAATTCCGTCTTTCGTGATCTTCGCGTTTATGTGATCGTGCTGGATCGTAGTTTCTGTTTTCAAACTTTTTATATTATTTTCTTGCTGTTGGTGTAATGTTCTAATTATAGCTTGTTTGCTTTGCATGATTGTGTTCCGATGATTGTGTGTTGATGTGGTAATCGAGTATAGACGGTGAGACATACGCTGGTGATCAGGAACCCTTCTACGACAACCAAGAGCTACCAGAGTTCGCTGAATCAGGCAAGTATAGCATGGGATCCTCCTTGATGTCCTAATAACCATAAATCACTTTAAACATCATATGCATGTGTCTACCTTGATGCCTATTTAGATTTATCCTAGGTGTTGATCTTGTGCCTTGTTATCCTCGGTATGCATTGGGTAGAACTATGCTAGTGCTCAAATTAAACTTTGATCATGTGAGTCTGAACTTAATGATATATGCAACTTGGTAAAATTGGCTTTTATAGCAACATGGTTTAGGAACTACTATAAGGGATCACCCGGGACTACAGTGCAACCATGGGAGTTATATGGCTCTGACCTTAGCTCAGTATAAGGACCTTTTCTAGCTTGTTAGAGGTTACCCGAAAGGGCGCATAAGGCGCTTGACGAGCTGGATTTAGGGCGGCTACTTTCACTTTGCCTGCGTGCCGCAAGGTTGAGAGACCCTTCTTCCCCTTGCCTTAAGACCTAGCGGCCCTAACTTGTTAGACGAACCTTTGAAAGGCTTTGCGTGTATCCTGCCCGCTCACCTCGGAAGTGTTATGGGAGTAATTAACCCGGGCATCTGGATATCACGACTCATCGGGTAAAGTGTACAACCTCTGCAGAGTGTAAAACTGATATATCAGCCGTGCTCACGGTTTCGAGCGACCTGGAATTCTTATGGTATAGTTGTTGCTTTAATAATGTTTTAATGTGATATTTCTATCTCGTTCAATGGTTTCATGTTCACATTGATCACATGTTTAATTGGGGTGGATATTATTGATGCTATCTAATGCTAAAATTATGCCAACTAAAAGCTACCGCAGTCTAACCAGTGTCAGCCTTATTTGAGCCTCATGAACCCCATGTTACACTTGTTAAGTACGAGATGTACTTATGCTTGTTTATTTTATTTCTACTTGGATAAAAATCCCGGATGGGTAACAGATTGCTATGGTAACGACGACTTCCCTGAAGAGTTCTAGTCTTGTTGTCAACCAGTCATCTTCCCTGTGATGGAGCTACCGCGAGAGATACTTTATTTATCCGCTGCTATGTAAAGACTTTGAATAATATTCGTTATGTAATAAACATATGTGATGGTACTTCCTATATTTGTGGCTTATGTGTGTGATTGATCTCTGGGCACACATGAGTTATTGCATTCAATTTTGTTCTTAAAATTGGGTGTGACAAATTGGTATCAAAGCTATGTTGACTGTAGGACGCAAGCCTAGTTAGTTATGGTCGTTTTAGTGGTCCTTGCTTCTCAATTCTTGCTATTTATCTTAGCCTTGTTAATTTATCAAAACTATATGCTTCTCTTTACTTGCTCTATTATACAAATATATTGATTCTATTGTATCTGTCTCTTGGTCTACTCCATAGATGGCTCGTCGTATCACCCGCAGGACCGTCGGTGGACGCAGGAGGGTAGGCAACCCCGTTCCGCAAGCACCGCAAGCACCCCATGAGCCAGAACCGCAGGAGGTAGCACCGCAAGAGCCAGTACTGCAAGAACAAGCACCTCAAGAGGTGGAACCACAAGCTCCAGTACCTCCCGCGCCAGTGCCCCCAGAAGTGCAGGAGGTTGAAGACGATGAAGAGCTTCCAACGGGTTGGGACGTGGACTCCGGGTATCTCGTCGGAGCACCCACAGCTGCCCAGAGTCCTACACATCACAGGCTGATGGGACTTTTTGATGCCTACTACCCCGACAAGAACATCATCGTACAATACACCCACTGGAGGTACAGTCATCCCATGGAAAGGACCT
The DNA here is from genome assembly GCA_009763385.1 of Coix lacryma-jobi var. lacryma-jobi. Classification (NCBI taxonomy): domain Eukaryota; kingdom Viridiplantae; phylum Streptophyta; class Magnoliopsida; order Poales; family Poaceae; genus Coix; species Coix lacryma-jobi. The sequence goes on along the minus strand of CM019828.1, from coordinate 102,630,907 downwards.
ACTGGAAGGCAAGAGTGACTGTCGCCGTCCGAGAACCAGAGAGTGGCCTATACCTGCATGAGATGGTGATTGGCCACAGGGCTCGCCGGTCCACTCTAGCGTCAGCCTTGGAAGCCGTGGCAGTTGAAGCCTACAAAGCGTTCCGGGGTCGTCGCATTGAGGACATGAGGGATGATGCATACCGCTATCTGCCCTATTGGAACAGTGAGAATAGGGAGGCTATGGTAGAAGACCCCAATGCAACTCCAACCGAGAAGGCCACACGAGATTTTCTCCTTGACAGGGAAAGATCTAACGCGGACTTGGAAAAGGAGGTGATATCCCTGGGAAAAGATCTCAAAAGATGCTATAACACCATTGATGGGCTTTTGGAACTTCTCAACCAACCCCCTATGTACAAGAGGCTCCGTGAACCGCTCTACAAATAGGCATAGGTCACCCTTCTATGTAATAAGACGATAGTAGTAAGCGTGTGTCAAGTCTAGTTAACCTTTGTGCTAGTGTGCTTCTTTATGTGTGAGTTGGATTATTATTATGCTTATGTGTGATTTGGTTCTTTGTAATGAGTGTTGAGATATTGTAGGCTTGTCTACAAATCTCATAGTTAGACATAACGTTTATGAATAATAAGAGGGTTAGTTATATCTTGTCCTATGCTGTTTTCTGGAGCAACCTGTGATCTTTTGGTTATATCTCAAGTTTTGATCGTGCAATATGGCTGAAAGTTTTATGGTGGAAAATAGACTCCTATATCTAACCAATGCCTCTGGAATCACCCCAATAGCTGTTATGGTTTGAGAGATATGACAGTTTCAAGTTAGAGTTTCTGCGCAGTTCTGAATTCTGGACAGATTCGTTTGTTCTCTGTTTTTGACAAGTTTAACGACAGAATCTGGGAAAGTCACTTAAATAAAAGTTGTAGATAATTTCGTTATCTTTCCAACCGTGTATCACACGCCCTGTTTGGATTTCTGGAACTCCGTATATGACTGTTTTTCTGTGCTGCTGTTACCGGATCTCGCCCAGAAATTTTCAGATCTCCTGTTTCCTCTCATATAAGTGATCTTTTCTTAAAAAGTTCACTAACCTTGATCCCTGTTGGGAAACACAGATGGCCGCCAGAGGAGGTGGAGTTGGAGGTGGACGTGGACGTGGCCGTGGACGTGGAGCACCTGTTAACCCACCACCACCACCACCCCCAGTTGACATTCAACAGTTGATGGGCATCCAAGCCCAATTTATGCAAACCATGATGCAACATATGCAGAATCAGCCAGTTGGAGGAGCACCACCGATGCAAGTGAGGGACAAGAGGGGTGAGTTTTTGAAGGGTCACCCGCCAGTGTTCTCTCATGCCGCTGATCCCCTGGAGGCTGATGACTGGCTCCGTGCTATTGAACGCCAGCTTACCCTCGCGCAATGCAATGACCAGGAGAAGGTGCTCTATGCTTCTGGTCAGTTGCAAGGAGCCGCTCTGGATTGGTGGGAATCGTTTCAGTTCGGTCAAGCCAACAATGCCCCACCTGTTACCTTTGAGGAATTCAAGACCAACTTCAAAGCGTACCATATCCCTGCTGGTCTGATTGAATTGAAGCAAGAAGAGTTCCGATCTCTGCGCCAAGGAGCCATGACCGTTGCTGAGTATCGTGACAAGTTTGCTCAACTGTCACGCTATGCCCCCACAGATATTGCTCAAGATGCCGACAAGCAGCGTCGCTTCCTCAAGGGTCTGAATGACGGACTGGCACTGCAGCTTATGTCCAATGAGTATGCCAGCTACCAGACCTTAGTCAACCGTGCTATTGTGGTTGACAACAAGCGCAAGGAGATGGAGGCTAGGAAGAGGAAGCTCCAAGGTCAGTCTTCTGGTAATAACAACCGCCCTCGTTCCAACTTCGCACCAGGCAATCAGCAGAGATACCAGGGACCGACTTCTCAGTGGAACCGCAATCATGGACAGCAACGTCCTTCATACCCGCAACAGCAGCAGAACAATAATCAAGCCCAGCGTCAAGGCACTCCCAACAATGCTCCCATGAAGACTAGTGCACCCAACACCCCCGTCAAGAATGGAACACCCAATGCCTGTTTCCGTTGTGGTGATCCCGGTCATTATGCCAACCGCTGTCCGAAGAGGCAAGATCAGCTCCCACCTCAGAATAATGGGCAGAAAGGAAGGCAGCAAGTACCCCCTAATTCGGGCAAGGTGAATCACGTGTCCACAGAGACCGTACAGGAAGCGCCAGAGATTATGCTTGGTACGTTCAATATCAGTTCCATCCCCGCTACAGTTCTTTTCGATTCTGGTGCATCGCATACTTTCATATCACATACGTTTGTTAGAATGCATAATCTACCTGTTAGTCTCATGAAAACCCCCATAATGGTTACCTCACCGGGTGGAGGTTTGCAAGCTACGCTTCAGTGTATGCCTATAGATGTGTCCCTAGGGGGGGTAGATTTCTCAGTGTCCCCAATTGTGCTGAAGACAGCTGGTATTGATTTGATACTGGGTATGGATTGGCTGACGAAAACCAAGACCGGTATTCAATGTCAAGATAAAATTGTGACAGTTACCACAGCTAAAGGAGACAGAATCAGTGTGAATGTAGTGCTACAACCAACACCGACAGCAACCGTGAATCAGATGAATGAAGAGGTTTTCCCAGAAGATCTAGTGGTGGAAGAGTTTCCGGATGTGTTCCCCGATGACTTGCCAGGTATGCCGCCTGACCGCGACATTGAATTTATTATTGAGCTTTTACCTGGAACTGCACCCATAGCTAAAAGACCATATAGAATGGGAGTACCTGAATTAGAAGAACTTAAGAAACAAATTAAAGAGTTACAAGAAAAAGGGTTTATTCGTCCTAGTTCATCACCTTGGGGAGCTCCTGTTATCTTTGTTGACAAAAAGGATGGTGGTCAACGGATGTGTGTAGATTATAGATCGCTTAATGAAGTTACCATCAAGAACAAGTACCCGTTGCCGAGGATTGATGATCTGTTTGACCAGCTTAAAGGTGCATGTGTGTTCTCTAAGATTGATCTGCGTTCTGGTTACCATCAGTTGAAGATTCGAGCATCTGATATTCCAAAGACAGCTTTCACTACAAGGTATGGGTTGTATGAGTATACAGTCATGTCATTTGGATTGACCAATGCACCTGCCTACTTTATGTATTTGATGAACAAAGTGTTCATGGAATATCTCGACAAGTTCGTTGTTGTGTTTATTGATGATATTCTAGTATACTCTAAGAACAAGGAGGATCATGCTGATCACCTGAGGTTAGTGCTACAAAAACTCAGAGAGCATAAGTTGTATGCCAAGCGCAGCAAGTGTGAGTTTTGGTTGAAGGAAGTTTCTTTCCTTGGACATGTTATCTCTAATGGAGGCATTTCAGTAGATCCAGGCAAGGTTGAAGACGTGTTGAATTGGAAGCCACCAACAGATGTGACCGAGATTCGTAGTTTCCTTGGATTGGCTGGTTACTACAGAAGGTTCATTGAAGGATTCTCCAAACTTGCTAAGCCAATGACAGCTCTGCTAGAGAAGAATGCTAAGTTTGTCTGGTCCGATAAATGTCAAGCTAATTTTGAGGAGTTGAAGAAACGTCTGACTACAGCTCCAGTGTTAATTCTGCCAGATCTGAGTAAGGATTTCTCTATTTATTGTGATGCATCTCGTCAAGGTTTGGGTTGTGTTCTTATGCAAGAAGGCAGAGTGGTAGCATATGCATCAAGGCAGTTGAGAAAGCATGAGCTGAACTATCCCACTCATGATTTAGAATTAGCAGCTGTTGTTCATGCATTGAAAATTTGGAGACACTATCTAGTGGGTCACAAGACAGACATCTATACCGATCATAAGAGCTTGAAATACATTTTCACTCAGTCTGATCTGAATTTGAGGCAGCGCAGATGGTTGGAATTGATTAAGGATTATGATTTGGAAATACACTACCATCCCGGAAAGGCTAATGTTGTAGCAGATGCCTTGAGCAGAAAAAGCCATGCCAATGAGATCCGAATTGCTTCTATGCCAGAAGAGTTGTGTGCTGAATTTGCACATTTGAATTTGGGAATTGTGATCAACAGAATAGAGTTAGAGCTTGAACCGGTATTGATGCAAGAGATACGTAAGGGTCAGATGGCAGATGAGAAGTTGAAGCAGTTAGCCGATAACGTTGTTCTTGGCAAAGCACCAGATTTTCGATTAGATGATGAAGGTACGTTATGGCACGGAAGAGGTTATGTGTGCCTGAAATCAAGGAGATACGTGAGACTATATTGCGAGAAGTGCATGAGTCAGCTTACTCCATTCATCCTGGAAGCACTAAGATGTACCTTGATTTGAAGAAAAAGTATTGGTGGGATGGACTAAAGCGAGATGTAGCCGAGTACGTCGCTCTGTGTGATACATGTCAGAGGGTGAAGGCCGAACATCAGAGACCCGCTGGTCTGTTACAACCGATGAAGATACCTGAATGGAAGTGGGAAGAAGTCGGTATGGACTTTATAGTTGGTTTGCCTCGTACGCAGAGAGGGTACGACTCCATATGGGTAATAGTTGATCGTTTGACTAAAGTTGCTCACTTTATACCCGTCAAGACTACTTACGATGGGGCAAAGTTAGCAGAATTATACATGGAAAGAGTAGTCTGTCTACATGGAGTTCCAAGAAAGAGCGTGTCCGATAGAGGATCGCAGTTTACGTCACATTTCTGGAAGGGTATACATGAAGCTTTGGGTACAAGATTGAACTTCAGTACTGCTTATCATCCGCAGACTGATGGACAGACAGAAAGAACAAATCAGATTCTAGAAGACATGTTGAGGGCTTGTGCATTGCAATATGGCACCAGTTGGGACAAGAATTTGTGTTATGCAGAGTTCTCATACAACAACAGCTATCAGGAGAGTCTAAAGATGGCACCGTTTGAAGCTTTGTATGGAAGACCGTGTAGAACACCGTTGTTTTGGGATCAGACAGGTGAAAGTCAAGTGTTTGGACCTGATGTGTTGAGGAATGCCGAGGAACATGTCAGAATAATCAGAGATAACCTGAGAGCCGCTCAGTCTCGGCAGAAGAGTTATGCAAACAACCGTCGTCGGGATCTAACTTTTGCAGTAGGTGATTATGTCTACCTAAAGGTGTCACCGATGAGAGGTGTGAAAAGGTTCAATAAGAAAGGAAAGCTGGCACCCAGGTATATTGGACCATTCAAGATCCTTGAAAGACGTGGTGAAGTGGCATATCAGTTAGAGTTGCCTGAAAGCTTGTCAGGAGTGCATAATGTGTTTCATGTCTCTCAGTTGAAAAAGTGCCTGCGAGTACCCGAAGAGCAGATACCGTTGGAAGAGCTCACAGTTAAGGAAGATTTGACTTATGATGAGTATCCAATAAAGATTTTGGAAACAGCCGAAAGGGTTACCCGGAGCAGGGTAACAAAGATGTGTAAGGTTCAGTGGAATCGGTACTCAGAAGCAGAGGCAACTTGGGAAAGAGAAGAGGATTTGAGAAAGTCTTACCCGCAGTTGTTTGAGTAAGCATCACTGGAATCTCGAGGACGAGATTCTTTAAGGGGGGTAGATTTGTAACATCCCAAAATTTGCATCAATTGGAAATTAGGCAATATGATTTAGTTATGCATTTTTATGTGTTGCATAAAACCTAGTTAACAAATTATTTGCAAAAGCTAAAATTAATCCTAGGCCAAAGACCATGATGATGCATACATGCTGGTGCATATTTTATTTTTTTTGTGATGATTGGTTTTGCTCAAAACTTGTTTGAATTCAAATGGATTTCAAATTTGCTTTTGAAATCAGCTTCTGAAAATTGGAAAATCTTTTCCTTTCTTCTCCTCTCCATTTTTTCTCCTTTTGGCCCAAACCGATCCGGCCGGCCTGCTTCCTTCTTCTTGCCGGCCTGCTTCCCTCCCCTCTCCTTCGCCCGCGTGGGCCGCCGCCCGGCCCAACTCTTGCGCGCAGCGTCGCCAGCCGCTCGCGAGCGCTCTCCTCTCTCTCTCTCACGCTGACGCCGATGGCCCGCGTGTCAGCTCTATCTCCCCCGTCCCGTATCCGATCCAAACTCGAGCCAGAGCTCGATTCCATCCTTCCCACGCGACCTCGCTTGCCTATTAGGCCAAGCCGACCCTCTTATAAGGTTCTCAAGAACCCGCCGCCTCTCCCACGCAAGAATCCTGCGCTCTCGTGCCCTATCTCGCCCACACCGAGAGCTCCGCGGCCGCCGAAGATCCGCCGCCGTCAACCCGACGCTTCAACGAGTTCCAACGCTCGCAAGAGGTCCCTAGAGCTCCGTCTTGATCTCTCGAAGCTAGCCGAGCTTTTTCCCTTCTTTTTCCTTCTCCGTTTGATACCTTAATCTCTCGCCGTCGTTGCAGAGCCGCGCCGACCGCCTCGCCGTGCCATCCGCCGTCACAGAGACCTCACCGACGCCATCATCACCTCGGGTGAGTTCGCCTTGATCTCCTCTTTCGTTTGGATCCACTCCCGAGGTCTCTACCGCATCGTAGCGCGAACCCGAGCCGCGCCGCCCGTCTCCGACCATGGCGCCGCCGCGCACCCCTTTGCTCCGGCGAAAGCGCCGCCGGTTTACTCCCAGAACTAATCTGAGCCATCCATCTAGGAATCGACGATCTCCATCAGTCGGTACCCCTTCGCCGGTCATTTTACAAAAAGGCCATTACAATTTTTTCGGGTCTCAACCCGCGGTCCAAACTGCACTGTTCGATGAGTCTGTGTTTTCTTCCTTATAAACCCCTGCGTTTCTTCCAAATTGAGACGCAGTCCAGTCAATTCTGAAATTCGTTTTAAATCGACTTTAAATTCAAATTCGAGTTTGGTTTATTTACAGTTTTGCCACCAGTTTTAAATGCTTATAACTTCTACGTTTTTAGTCCGATTTAGTCCGTTCAAGTTGCGTTAGATTCGTTTTGAAAAGATCTATCTATCTGTATGAAAATTTATACTGTTTTCAGTACTTAAAATTTGAAGTTTGGTTTAATCTACTAACCAAGGTTTTGTAACTTGTTTAGCTCATAACTTTCGCGTTATAATTCCGTCTTTCGTGATCTTCGCGTTTATGTGATCGTGCTGGATCGTAGTTTCTGTTTTCAAACTTTTTATATTATTTTCTTGCTGTTGGTGTAATGTTCTAATTATAGCTTGTTTGCTTTGCATGATTGTGTTCCGATGATTGTGTGTTGATGTGGTAATCGAGTATAGACGGTGAGACATACGCTGGTGATCAGGAACCCTTCTACGACAACCAAGAGCTACCAGAGTTCGCTGAATCAGGCAAGTATAGCATGGGATCCTCCTTGATGTCCTAATAACCATAAATCACTTTAAACATCATATGCATGTGTCTACCTTGATGCCTATTTAGATTTATCCTAGGTGTTGATCTTGTGCCTTGTTATCCTCGGTATGCATTGGGTAGAACTATGCTAGTGCTCAAATTAAACTTTGATCATGTGAGTCTGAACTTAATGATATATGCAACTTGGTAAAATTGGCTTTTATAGCAACATGGTTTAGGAACTACTATAAGGGATCACCCGGGACTACAGTGCAACCATGGGAGTTATATGGCTCTGACCTTAGCTCAGTATAAGGACCTTTTCTAGCTTGTTAGAGGTTACCCGAAAGGGCGCATAAGGCGCTTGACGAGCTGGATTTAGGGCGGCTACTTTCACTTTGCCTGCGTGCCGCAAGGTTGAGAGACCCTTCTTCCCCTTGCCTTAAGACCTAGCGGCCCTAACTTGTTAGACGAACCTTTGAAAGGCTTTGCGTGTATCCTGCCCGCTCACCTCGGAAGTGTTATGGGAGTAATTAACCCGGGCATCTGGATATCACGACTCATCGGGTAAAGTGTACAACCTCTGCAGAGTGTAAAACTGATATATCAGCCGTGCTCACGGTTTCGAGCGACCTGGAATTCTTATGGTATAGTTGTTGCTTTAATAATGTTTTAATGTGATATTTCTATCTCGTTCAATGGTTTCATGTTCACATTGATCACATGTTTAATTGGGGTGGATATTATTGATGCTATCTAATGCTAAAATTATGCCAACTAAAAGCTACCGCAGTCTAACCAGTGTCAGCCTTATTTGAGCCTCATGAACCCCATGTTACACTTGTTAAGTACGAGATGTACTTATGCTTGTTTATTTTATTTCTACTTGGATAAAAATCCCGGATGGGTAACAGATTGCTATGGTAACGACGACTTCCCTGAAGAGTTCTAGTCTTGTTGTCAACCAGTCATCTTCCCTGTGATGGAGCTACCGCGAGAGATACTTTATTTATCCGCTGCTATGTAAAGACTTTGAATAATATTCGTTATGTAATAAACATATGTGATGGTACTTCCTATATTTGTGGCTTATGTGTGTGATTGATCTCTGGGCACACATGAGTTATTGCATTCAATTTTGTTCTTAAAATTGGGTGTGACAGTTTGTGATGGATGTCTAGTTACCAAAGGTGCTAAGGATGGTGTATGATGGCAACTCCGATTGCAACATGCTTCAAAGGTCCAATCTTTTACACCTTAGCATCATTTGATAGTAGTAACTCTCCCAACATGTCTATCCATACATATGTGAATATATTGTACCAAACTCATGAATCACATATGTAGGGGGAGCTAGTACTATCAAATTTGAATTTGTGACGTTTGTCCAATTCTCTATCATGATACAATGCTTGGACAAGCAACACAAGTTCAAAATTGAACTTATTTCATATCTTTATAAAGGTTGTCATCAATTACCAAAAAGGGGGAGATTGAAAGCCCTAGTTTGGTTTTGGATAATTGATGAAACCTATTTGGACTAACCATATGCTTAAGTGTGTATGAGATAGGTTGGTCCAACACCAAGTGATGGAGCTAGATGGATGTTGATGTCCATATGATGGTGATCAAAGGCTCCAATGCTTGGAAAAGAAGAAAGAGAAAAACAAAATGGGCTAGAGGCAAAGGTATATGCATAGGGCTATTTTGTTTTGGTGATCAAGACACTATAGAGAGTGTGATCACATTTAGGATTGATAGTCGTACTATTAAGAGGAGCGAAACTCGTTTGTGAAATGCGGTTATCAAAGTGCCACTAGATGATCTTACTTTGCATATGCATTTAGAATCTAGTGTGTGCTAACATCCCTTGGAAAGTGCTTGGTAAAATGCTAACTCACGTACACAAGTAGTGGAAACTTGGTGGAGTTAACACATTTGCACAAGGGGTGAAATGGAGATTGATTTCATGCTCTCTGAGGAGCATCAGACACTGGTCTGATAAGCATCGGACACTGGGGGTAGCGTCCGATGGCATACCCTAAGTGAACTGAGCTGACTGGGTAGCATCGGATGCAGGCAACGGACGCTGGGAAAACACTTTTGTTGAGTCCGATGCCGATGACATGTCCTAGGGTTGTTCTCAGGGGAGCATCGGACGCTGGGCAGCGTCTGATGTGGGCTCCTCGGACGCGTCCGATGTCCGCAGAGGCTTTCTGGACGCTCTCTGCATAGACATCAGACGCTGTCCTATAGCATCTGATGCAGCTCTGTGCGAGCGTACGATGTTGGCGCGACTAGCCATTGTGAAATCTGACAGGTCATCGGACGCTGGACCTGTGCGTCCGTTGCAGCGTCCGATGCAACATTAGCAGTGCGCGTTTGAATCTAGCCATTGGGATCTAGCGGCTGCAGTTAAATGGAAGGGGGCGCGTGGCGTTCATCTAGGCATCAGACGCTGGCCATGCGTCCGATGTAAATCCATCAGAGCGTCCGATGGCCCTGCAGATTCTGAGTGAAAGGGGGTTTGGGCCCTCTCTTTTGTGGGGGCTCTATATAAGGTTTGTGGTCGGCTTGTGCTGATACTCTTGGCCATTTGGATTGCCTAAACTCTATTGTGAGCCTAGCCAAATATCTCCCACTCCATTTGATTGATTGTTCATCACATTGAGAAAGATTGGGAGAGCCAAGTGCATTGCATGAGTGTGTTCATCTAGAGGCACTTGGTGTTCGTGTTTTGCTGTGTATTTCTCTTGTTACTCTTGGTGTTTGTCGACACCTAGACGGCTTGGAGCAGTGAGGATCGTTGAGCGGAAGTTGGTGATTGTTTCCGGCTCCGATCGGTGACTTGTAAGGGGTTTCTTGTACCTTCCCCGCGGGAGATCATGAAATGTAACTTTAGTTGATTGCTCATAGCTTGTGGATCCCCATCTTGTGGTGTGTTTGTGTGGCACCCTATCGAGGGTTTGGCGTGTGATGCCAATTAGCTTGTGAACCTCCAAGTGGGTGTATCGCTACAACGGGGACGTAGCTTGCCGGCAAGCAAGTGAACCTCGGAGGAAAAATCATTGTGTTATCTTGTCTCTTTTGTGTTCATTGGTATCTTGTTATTGATCTCTTGCCCGGCTCGGTATACACACCTCACACACTTGTATTTATCTTTGATACACTCTTGCAAATGATAATTGTCTCTTCTTGTAGCTAGTTAAAATTACTTATCTTGTGTAGTTGTAATTATTGTTGCTCATTTGCTCATTTAGTTGTACAGTAGAAACATAGACATTGCATGACATAGAGATTATAATTTACTAGAATTGTGGATAGGTGGCTTGCACTTTTGTAAAGCTAGCGCAAAACTTGCTTCACCATTTAGTTGTCTAACAAACTTTGCTCAAGTGTTGTTGTAGAATTTTTATAGGCTATTCACCCCCCTCTAGCCATTTAGGACCTTTCAGCCTCCCGTGCTCACCTTCTTTAGGCGGTTGCATGCCACCATGCATACGTCGTTTGAGATGGTTTCCATGTTTAAATTGACCAAACCGACCATGTTGTAGTATAAAAGTAGGGGTAGAGCTCCCTCTTCAATAGGTCGTCACACATTTACACATTTGTTGTTCATTCCACTTTGTATTTGGAGCTCTCTACCTTAGTTTAGATCTTCTAGTAGTTGGAGCAAGTACTACTTGCAAGAGAGGAGGAGGAGTTGTAAAGATCTACTTGGTATGAATACTAAGTTCCTCTTTTCATACTTGTTCTTGTTCTCTTATGATCAACATTGTCATGTTCTTGAATTAGAGCCTTGTTCTTGTTCATCGTTCATCGTTCTAGAGCTAGTTCATAGTTTTAGACCCTTGATCATCATGAACATGAATACTGTTCTTCATTCAATATGTTTAGATCTTGACAGCTAAGTGATATGTGTTGGGTGGTGTTTTGCCGTGTCTTCGAGCGCGCTTGTGCCCTTTTCCTGTCAATTCGTAGGGTTGGGGACTGTTGGGTATTTTAAACGCACATAGAATAATCCGCAAGCGCACGGATACCGATGTAGCTTTCACCCGAGAGTATTCCAGGGTATCGATTTCCACGGGACACGTGAAGTGTACTAGAAGAATTAAGAACGTCCAAGAAAAGAATGGTAATGTGGTTAGAGAGGGATATAAGGGTTTTCTAAGCGGGTCTATCTAATTAAAGGCTCACTATACTTTACTTACTTCGGAGCAACAGTACCTTTCCGATTCTCAAAAAAGACTGGGAAAAGGGTAATCCGGAGAAGGCTGCCAAAAAGCTCTACGAAAACACCAATCCTAACGTGGTGGATTATAACAATCTACAAAGTTGTCACCCCTGTAGCTACCACAACTATCCGGAGGATTGGGCGCAAACTCAGGTAAACCCTAGTCTAGACACCGTGTCTACACTAACGCTTACTACTCTAATTACGTACGATAACTAGAGCACTCAATACGAGCGGAGATCCAGTAAATAAAATAAAGTAAGAACTCAAATTAAATATAATACTTAGAAATAGTAAATGAAGAACCTGAAGATTACTTGAAGACGAACTAGATGTTGCACCAATACAATGTCGAGGAAGATCCGACAGATCCGACTCCTCCTCAGCTCTCTCCTTGTCCTCTCTCTAATCCAATCTCTAATTACAGCTAGATGATGAACTAGACAACTAGAACTAGAACTAGACGAACTAGATCTAAATCTAGATGAACTAGAAGAGATTCATCTAGAGAGACCTCTACTTCTACTTGAAACCCTAGTTTCTGATGTGGAGATGAATAATGAAGATGGAGATGGCTCTTGGGGGCGTCCCTGGGTCTTCTTATATAGTCCTGGATGGAGTAGGGGGCAAGGAATTGCCACGTCATCGATCCGCGTCACATTTATCGCCCACCGTCGGATGCATACGCCAAATTTGGTCCACCAATGGATGAAAATGACCTATCTAGGTCGGTCGAGAGCATATCTTGGACGCCAAGGAGTTTTAGATCAGATCCGCGTCGAAAACCAGGCAAGAACCGGACTCTATAGGCCCAAACCGGAGCTAAACCGATGGAACCGGGCGCTGTCTGCGTTTCTGGAGAAAAATAGCTTCTCTGGCCAGCTGGGCCGGCTGGTCCGAGCGGCCCATCTGTCCCTTGGTCAAGCAGACCGCGCAAACCATCCAGGGAGCCACTCTCGGCCTGCCACGTGCCTCCTGGCCGAACCACATGCCGCCCGCCTCTGCATGAGCGCGTGGAGCACCTCCCCCGCCACGTGTTCTCGTCTGATTAGCTGCTCTGCTTCCTCCTATCCCTGGCTGCCAGCTGTCCCTGGTGTTCGTACGCTTCCCGCCCGAGCGTGCAGGTGTGGTCGCGCGCGTGTCCCGTGGACCACGTGGCGCTGCCTGGTTGGTTGACCTCGGGGTGCTGACGTCAGCGATGACGTCAGCACTCCTTTTTAATTTGCAAAATCCATATCTTTTTATTCCTTGCTCCAAAAATAGCAAATAATATATCCATTTCGATCAGCGCGATGAGCTCTACGCAACGGTGTACTGCAATTCACCATCTGAGATAGTTTATATATGGTGAAATATTGATGTTCTACAAAATAAGTGAGAGCACCAAAACTCGTGGAACTTGTTAGTTTTAAACCCTACAACTATGCTTTGTAATTCATTTAGTGTTATTTCATGCAATAGTTGATGGTTAATTATGAGTATTAGTGAGCGTCAACAAGTTCCCCCAAGCTTAACCTTTGCTAGTCCCGAGCAAAGCCAAACTTAAAAGTGGATCAGGAGTTGCTGCAATATCTTCACTTCCAACAAGTACACAAGCATTCAAATAGAAGTTCTCATATGGAATAGGAAAAAGTATCATATTATTCATCATGGGGCTTAGTACTTTACCTTGAATCCTGAGTAATTGAGAGATAGAATGATCAAATCAAGCACTATGTCCGCACTATGTCTCTAGTTCTTTCACTTCACCATTGTTCCAGAGTTTTATGAATTTTCAGAAAAGATTAAAAATATATGTTGCCAAATTAAACAATGGATCCAAAGAGAAAGTCAACCACACCATTGAATCGAGAAGTGCATGTGTATGGAAAATAGAGTCGAATGCTCTTTTGAATATATATCACTCTCTTCTGTCTATTAGAGACATTTGCCTATCAGGCTAATTCTACTATCGGGCACGTGCCCATTTTTTTTAATATTTTTTTTCTTTTTTTTCGAGGTTCCGGACACTTGTCCCTTTTTATTTCCTCGGGATCTTTCTTTTTGAGGTTTCGGACACTTGTCCCTTTTTATTTCCTCGGATTTTTTTTCTCTCTTTTTTTTCTTTTTTTTTCAATAGCCACATGCTTCCAACAAACTTTTGAGAGGATTGGAACAAATAATCATGAGCATTTATGCGGAAAATGGATGGAATATGTATGTGATCTCAATTCAATAGCATGATAACTTCTCATAGGGTCAACAAAGCTTAATTTAACTCACTGCAATTATTAGTCATATTAATATTGGAAACTCTCCGGAACTCTAGTGTTCTTAGATAGTAGTAGCTCAGATCATCACATGTCATATCTATCAATTACCTAGACTCTAGGTCAAGCATTTGCTACCCATGCATTTAATTTTATTTTTAAGCATCATTATTAATCAGGAGAACTCATGCTTTGAAGGCTAGGTACTTGAAAGAAATTAGATAGAGCAACTATTTATCATTTCCATGTAAAAGATTAGAGAGAGAGTTCTTCTTTTATTATTAACTTCTTAAAACAAACTAAGCAAACTTAACACACTATTTATTTAATCTAACACACTTTATTATAAATAACTAAGATAATGAATAAGACATACCTGGATCACGAAGATAACGGGGGTGCGTCTCCCCCAAGCTGGTTCCCTTAATAGCGTTGGGCCTTCATGTGCCCATATTTTTTTTCTTTTTAATTAATGGTGAGCCTTCATGTGCCCATATATTTTTTTTGTTTTGTTTTATATTTTATTTTCATTTATGTATAGAAGGAAAACTTAAGAGGATAAGGATACTTACATGGATACACGGGGGTGCTTTCCCCAAGCTGAATGTTATCATAGTCGTTCAATCTTGCCATGTAGCGGACTGGCGGTGGAAATGTGTTTCCTCTGTCGGAGCTTTGATTGATGTTGGTTGTTGTTGAAACAGTGCTCCAATAGTGGACTTGCTCGTCAGCTTTTCTTGGTCTTTCAATCCTGTGAAACTCAAATAGACAACAAGACTTGTGGAACAGATTAAGCGTTAGTGGTTGGCCACTTAAGCCTTAGTTGTCCAGAGTTTCAGTAATATCTCTTTCTCAATATTTTTATATTTTTATTTTTATGATGCAATGACAATCTAACAAAATGAATGCATTTTTATTTTTATGCCACCACGGTGAATATCCCTACGAGTTTTTACACACCATAGAATTATTCACATGAGGCTTTATGATGCAGTGAAATTTTTTTTATTTTGTTTTCTAATGTAATGCAGAAATTAAAAATGTGTTGTGAATTAAATATGATGATACAAGAAATGGTTATGGATTAAATATGAGAAATATGCAGCAAAGTAAATATAAAGATAACTACCGATTTTTACCTTTTGGTGAAGGTTCGGATATTTAGGTCCGACGAACCGGACCTTCCCTTGGTTCAGACCTTCCAAGGTTGTCAAACGTTTGGAAAGTTGTTATTGATTGTACCTCTTAGGTGCGGACTTTTTCTTCCATACTTTCTTGGTCTGAGTCTTCACTTCCTGTGGTTCACTGTCTTGAGGTTTCTCTTCTTTCTTTTCTGGGACAGTGTCGATAGCTTCTTCTTCGTGATTGGCCTCTCTATTCTTGATAGTTTGTCTTCTTTGGCTTTGAGAGCGGCGTCTTTCACTTCTATTCTTCTTGGGTTCTTCATTGGGCATGTAGTTGATGAAGTTGCATCGTGCCTTTTCTCCAGGAAAGTGAAAATGGATTTCCTCTTGTAGATGATTGTACTTGTAGCGTAGAGGAATGGTCTTCCTAGGATGAGGTGGACATCATCGTCTTCTCATGTCGAGGATCAAGAAGTCTGTGGGGACTTCATGACCTCTAATTCCGACTACGACGTCTTCCATCATTCCTTCTCTTTTATGCCTCTTGATATGGTGTCACTCATGTTATTTGTTCGTCCAGTAGTTTGAAGTGAAGCGTTAATTGTGGACGCTGGCAGCATCTTGCTTAGTGTGCATGTTCTTATAGATCCAGGACCTTCACTCTGTAGAATTAGGGAGTGACAAACTTCGCCATGTTTGCTTAAGAGTGTGTCTTGCTCATAAAGACAAGGTAGAGATCAAGTGCATGGGTTCTGTTGGTGGAAAAACACCAACAGAACCAAAAATTTTATTTATTCCCCTCTAACCTTAGGCACATTGCACAAGATAAACTTGTTGTTTATGTGTTCTATTCAATCTTAACATCAGTGATAGGATCAGAGGATGAGCATGGAAGTAGCATCTTAAAATATTTAACAGATCATATTACTTAATCCAAGGAAGGATAATCTACGCATAATGTGTCGATATTTTCATGATTGTGATATATCATCTTCCAAAGGTTAGATGCATAACATTTTAGCTCATTGGTTAAGATAGTGAGATTCAAGAGAGTAAAGCTAGGAACAAAGAGTAAAGAACTGAACATGTTGAGTTGATTAGGTTGGATCAAATAAGTTGGAACTAAAACATGTTTGGTTCTTATTTATGCACATACCAGAATTAAGGAGAAGCTTTTAAAGTGATGGTCACATACCTTGAGATGTTACCTTTATCATTGAAGAGTGATGTGTCGAACCACCTTGTGGAAGCTTCTCTTGTCTGGCTGGTTGTTCTTCATGAATAGCTTGTCTTCTCTTGCTTTCTCATAGTGAACCTGAGTGATGGGAGCTTGAGAAGAGGAAGGTATAGTAGGATCATCTTTAGAGGGATCAACCTTCCTTCTCTGTGTGTCAACCTATCAGTGAAGGTGTGTTGTTCCTCCCACGATGGTCTTTATCTTTTAGTGACCCAGCTCAGACTTGTTCACCTACTTCCATGGAGTGAGTGCTTTGATTGTAGATATTGTTTTGTGGCACTCATCTTTTGTCTTGTTCCATGGATCTCATTTCTCTATGATCAGTGAGTTGTGTCTCCCTTGCGCAAGTTGTTGAAGTTCATGTGTCTCTTCATCTCCAGTGTGAGTTCATCTCAGGACTTTCCCATAAATTATATTGAAAGTTTTCCTACAGGGGTTAGTCCAACAAAATATCCAACATCCACTATAGTATACTATTGGCTCAAAAATCAACCTAGACACCACGTCTAATTTGATCTAGGAAGGCATTTTAACCTAAGCACCATACTTAATTTAAAACCCTTTAGAGGTAAAATCAGGACACCTTTTAGCTCAAGAATCAAACCAGACACCATGTCTTACTTTAATTCATGAAAACAGTTTAAACTAAGCACCATGCCTAATTTAAAAGGTGTATGAGAATACTTCAAAACCAAAGCATATACTATAGCAAATGAAGGTAGCATGAAAGCATTAAAGAGATTTACTCAAATGGTGATGAGAGAGCATGATTAGTGTATAGCACATGAGCATGACTTAAAGGTAGGGACAACCAATACAGCAACATGTTAAGAGATATTCTTACAAAGTGTATCCCCCAAGCTTAGATTTGCAAAAATCAAGATTGGATGAATGTAATTCAATGTTGCATGATGATTAGTTGAACGTACCTTGTGTTTGTCATTCCTTCGAACTTTTCGCTACAGACCTGCAAAGGTTAGTGACAAGAATACCCGAAGGAATATTTTAACAATTATATCCTTATGCTCATTACACAAAGGCAGTGTAGCAGGAGAGTGAACACTGATCTAAAAAGTGCTTGTTTTAGGACACTGAGCTTGTCTTTGAGAAACCTTCAGAATGAGATTTGGTGAAGTGGTTTCCCCTCCAACACCAACTTAAGAGCACAACGAGATCTACAAAATTTGTGATAAACATATGCATCTACAACCACCCTTTTGAAGATTTTGTAAACAGAAAGTGTGAGGGGGTTGAAAATCTCGAGTGTGGCAATGTTAGAAAGACCACTTGAATCAGGAGATGTCTCATATGAGCACGGATTTAAAGAGGTGTTTATGAAGTAGCTTCCAAGCTCTTTGATATCATCTTCCTCGATTTTAGAGAAGAACACCGAAGGATGGGGTTCATCATTTTCTAAAGCGTGGGGTGTTTTCTCTATGGGAGGTTCTATGACAACCAAATTATTAAAATGATTTGAAGGAATTTCAAATTTGGTTGTGTGTTCCTCCTCGTGTTGGTCGGGATTGGGCTCGACTTCTTCTTCTGGGAATTTGTCAAAAGTGCTAGTGCAAGGAGTATTTTCAAGGATTTTCTCAAGGATGTCTCTTTCTTCACTAACAAGTTTATGTGAGAATGATCCTCCAGAAGCTAAATCGAGATGTAGAGCAGCTTCCTTGCTAAGACCATGATAGAAGTGAAAGTGTAGGACATGGTCAGGTAAGGAAAGATTTGGGCCAAAATTGGTAAGGCTTATGAACCTAGCCCAAGCTGCTTCTAGCGTCTCCTTCTCTTTTTGTTTAAATGTAAGAACTTCGATTCTAAGATCAGAGATTCGAAAAAGAGGGAAGAAAGCAAGACAAAAGTAGTCCCGAAGTTCATCCCAATTTCCATTTACGCCCTCTACGGAATGATTATACCATTTTCTCGCTCTTCCCAAAAGGGAGAACGAGAATAGTTTCCATTTAATGGTCTCTTGTGTCATGCCAGCTATAGTCTGACAAGAACACAACTCCTCAAATTCCCTAAGGTAGGTGTATGGATCTTCGTCTTCTGATCCAGAGAAGGTTTTTTTCCGAACCATGGCTATAAGAGCAGGGCGAAGCTCATAGCCATCTATATGAATGGGGTGTGATGATGGTGGAGGCTCCAACAAGTTGCCCTTTGGAGTAAAGAATTTAAAGATAGGAGTGAAATCCATGTGGTAAGAAGTGTGGTGGTGAGGTAAATGTAGTGGTAAAAGGAAAAGGTGGTAAAAAGAAAAGTAACACGGACGATCCTGGTTCGATTCTAGAATAGCTACCGTTCCCCGGCAACGGCGCCAGAAAGCTTGTTGGGTATTTTAAACGCACATAGAATAATCCACAAGCGCACGGATACCGATGTAGCTTTCACCCGAGAGTATTCCAGGGTATCGATTTCCACGGGGAACGTGAAGTGTACTAGAAGAATTAAGAACGTCCAAGAAAAGAATGGTAATGTGGTTAGAGAGGGATATAAGGGTTTTCTAAGCGGGTCTATCTAATTAAAGGCTCACTATACTTTACTTACTTCGGAGCAACAGTACCTTTCCGATTCTCGAAAAAGACTGGGAAAAGGGTAATCGGGAGAAGGCTGCCAAAAAGCTCTACGAAAACACCAATCCTAACGTGGTGGATTATAACAATCTACAAAGCTGTCACCCCTGTAGCTACCACAACTATCCGGAGGATTGGGCGCAAACTCAGGTAAACCCTAGTCTAGACATCGTGTGTACACTAATGCTTACTACTCTAATTACGTACGATAACTAGAGCACTAAATTCGAGCGGAGATCCAGTAAATAAAATAAAGTAAGAACTCAAATTAAATATAATACTTAGAAATAGTAAATGAAGAACCTGGAGATTACTTGAAGACGAACCAGATGTTGCACCAATACAATGTCGAGGAAGATCCGACAGATCCGGCTCCTCCTTAGCTCTCTCCTTCTCCTCTCTCTAATCCAATCTCTAATTACAACTAGATGATGAACTAGACAACTAGAACTAGAACTAGTCGAACTAGATCTAAATCTAGATGAACTAGAAGAGATTCATCTAGAGGGAACTCTACTTCTACTTGAAACCCTAGTTTCTGATGTGGAGATAAATAATGAAGATGGAGATGGCTCTTGGGGGCGTCCCTGGGTCTTCTTATATAGTCCTGGATGGAGTAGGGGGCAAGGAATTGCCACGTCATCGATCCGCGTCACATTTATCGCCCACCGTCGGATGCATACAACAAATTTGGCCCACCATTGGATGAAACCGACCTATCTAGGTCGGTGGAGAGCATATCTTGGACGCCAAGGAGTTGTAGATCAGATCCGCATTGAAAACTAGCAAGAACCGGACTTTATGGGCCCGAACCGGAGCTAAACCGATGGAACCGGGCGCTGTCTGCGTTTCTGGAGAAAAATAGCTTCTCTGGCCAGCTGGGCCGGCCGGTCCGAGCGGCCCATCTGTCCCTTGGTCAAGCAGACCGCGCAAACCATCCAGGGAGCCACTCTCGGCCTGCCACGTGCCTCCTGGCCGAACCACATGCCGCCCGCCTCTGCATGAGCGCGTGGAGCACCTCCCCCGCCACGTGTTCTCGTCTGATTAGCTGCTCTGCTTCCTCCTATCCCTGGCCGCCAGCTGTCCCTGGTGTTCGTACGCTTCCCGCCCGAGCGTGCAGGTGTGGTCGCGCGCGTGTCCCGTGGACCACGTGGCGCTGCCTGGTTGGTTGACCTCGGGGTGCTGACGTCAGCGATGATGTCAGCACTCCTTTTTAATTTGCAAAATCCATATCTTTTTATTCCTTGCTCCAAAAATAGCAAATAATATATCCATTTCGATCAGCGCGACGAGCTCTACACAACGGTGTACTCCAATTCACCATCTGAGATAGTTTATATATGGTGAAATATTGATGTCCTACAAAACAAGTGAGAGCACCAAAACTCGTGGAACTTGTTAGTTTTAAACCCTACAACTATGCTTTGTAATTCATTTAGTGTTATTTCATGCAATAGTTGATGGTTAATTATGAGCATTAGTGAGCGTCAACATGGACCCGAGGGGGTGTAAGTGTTCTTCATGTGCACGAGAGTGGTTCTCGAGTACATGGAGTTGGGTGAATTCCTGGCTTAGTCCACGGTTGAGGGGTAGGCGTCAGGTGGTGAGAGCCATGTTCGTCCCTTGTAATCTCCCACGTTCGGCTTTGGGGTAGGAGTCTAAATTGCCCGGTGTATCCTGCTGGCAGACCAGTGTTCCCGGGTCTCCTAATCCATTCAGTACTTAGCACTAATGTTAACTTGATCCTAACATGTATACTTAATTCATTAACTTGACCTTGTTCAGATCCATGCTCCGTAGGATATTCTTTATTCTTTTATTCTTTCTTCTATCTCTGTAGAAGCTCCATACTTCTTAGGCAATGTGTGTGTGTTGATCCCACTATCCAAATCACCATTTATCCTCCTGCTATGGTTAATTAGTCAACTATGCACTTATTATGTTCTTGTCATGGATATATCTCGAATCCTTTCGCACCTAGCCTTCCCAGTGGTAAAATATAAATAACGATACCTGGAATACTCCCGGTGAAATGCTACAATGGTAACCCCGTGCGCTTGCGGACCCTGTCTGTAAACGAATTGGTTTACCAGTAAGTATTTCTGGCGTGATCGCCGAGGATGGACCCTAAACCTATCCTCCGGTGGTTGCACTAAGAAATGCCAACACCATTCTCACTTTTGGGAAGAGCGAAGCAATGGTTCTACGCCAACAGAGACAAAAACACTACATGGGAGATCTGCTCCACTGCTTTCCTAGCAAAGTTCTTTCTCGTGGGCAAGATGAATGCCCTACGAGCAAAGATTTCAAGTTTCCAGCAGCAATATGATGAATTTGTCCCTGAGGCTTGGGAACGCTTTCAAGATAACATATCAGAATGCCCATACCATGGGATGGAGAATTGGTTACTCATGCAGACATTGTACCATGGGCTCACTTCGAGTGCCCGTGATAATATCGATGCAGCTGCTGGAGGATCGTTTTTGTCACTCACTGTTAAAGAGGCAGCAACTCTGATTGAGAAGATAGCTTCCAACCAAGGATGGAATGAAGAACGCACTCAACCGAAGAAGAGAGGAGGAATGCATCAACTCAAAGAAGCAGATATGATGTCTGCTCAGATGGACCTACTCATAAAGAAGCTTGACGAACGACACCATGAGAAGAAGGAAGTCATGCACGTCCACGATTCCCGCATGACTTGTGAAGAATATGGAGGCACTGGCCACACAGGAAGCAATTGCCCTGAAGTCCAAGAGGATGTAAACTACATCAACAACAACAACTACAACTATCGTCTTCAACAGAATCAAGGGTGGAATCAGCAACAGAGGCCCAACTACCAAGGTAACTACCAAGGCAACAACTTCAACCAACCGCCTTTAAGAGAAATGATTGTTAATCAAAATAAAGTTATTGATAACATGTCCAGAAAGATAGCTTCCAATGATAAAATACTTGAAACCATTAATAATAGAATGGAAAGCTTTACTTCTGCTATTAAGAATCAACTTAGCTTTAACAAGATGATAGAATCACAAATCTCTCAGCTAGCCGCTTCAGTACCTATGACCGAAAAAGGTAAGATTCTGGGGAATTTGGAAGAATTAGAAACTGTAAATCTTGTAGACATTATCAATGCAGGAGATTACTTCACAACTTCGCCAAGGCCAAAGTATAAAGGATGGGGAGATGAGAATTTACCCGAGAGAAAGGAGATCCAGGGAGACCTGTCATCCCGATCACCATTGGACCCCATACCTTTGATGAAGTCGTCTGTGATCTTGGAGCAAGTGTCAACATTATGCCTAAGGTAATCTATGAGAAAATTCATGGTCAACCATTGTTGTACACAACCATGTGTTTGTAGCCTGCAGATCAGACACTTTGCTACCCCAAGGGAATCCTTGAAGATGTTCAAGTACAAGTTGGACAATCACCTATCCAAGTAGATTTCGTGATTGTGGAAATAGAAGGAGATGAAAGAGCACCCATCATTCTAGAAGGAATGGTGGAAGATGTCATAGTCAGAATTAGAGGTCATGAAGTCCCCACAGACTTCTTGGTTCTCGACATGGGAGATGACAATGATGTCCACCTCATCCTAGGAAGACCGTTCCTGTACACTACAAGTGCAATCATCTACATGAAGCAAGGGGAAATCTATTTTCACTTTCCTAGAGAGAAGGTACGATGCTACTTCATCAACTACATACCCAATGAAGCACCCAAGAAGAGCAAAAGTGAAAGACGCCGCTCTCAACGCCAAAGAAGACAAGCCATCAAGAATGGAGAGGCCAATCACAAAGAAGAAGGTAGTGACACTATCCCAGAAAAGAAAGAAGAAGAGACACCTCAAGACAGTGAACCAAAGGAAGTGAAGACTCAGACCAAGAAAGTATGGAAGAAAAAGACCGCACCTAAAGAGGAACAATTAGAAACAACTTTCCAAACGTCTGACACACCTTGCGAGGTCTAAACCAAGGAAAGGTACGGTTTGTCGGACCTATATATCCAAACCTTCGCCAAAAGGTAAAATCGGTAGTTATCCTAATATTTACTTTCTGCATATTTACTGCATCATCATATTTTATTCATAAACATTTTAATTTCTGCATTGCATTGAAAAGAAAATAAATATAATCATGTTGCATTATTACATTGCATCTAAAAGAAAAACTCCTAAAGCCCCATGTGAATAAGTTCAGCTATTTACCGTGGAGGCACAAAAAAATGTTGCATACTTTTTGCATTTGCATATAAAAATAGAAAATCCAAAAATATTAAACTCTTGTTGAATCATGCTTGCTTAAACATCTATGAGCCTCGATAAGACATATATGGTTTTACCACTAACGGTTAATCAATTCCACGAGCTTTGTTGTTTATTTGAGTTTAGCAAAAATCAATGAGAAGGCCAGATAACTTCATTCACTCTGGAAAGACTAAAATATCAACGTACCATTAAGGACCAGAGGAGTAAAGTACATTGACGCTACCAAGACAACAAACACGCAAGCATCTAGCTTGGGAGAAAAGGCTCCACCGTTATCTGAGGTAATATATATATATATTTTTGAATTTTCATAAAAACAGAAAACACCAAAAATATTTGAGCACATGAAGGCTCACTCTTAAAAACAAAAACCCCAAAAATATGTGAGCACATGAAGGCTCACCTTTAAAAAGAAAAAGAACAAAAATATTTGGGCACATGAAGCTCGACGCTATCAAAGGGATTAGCTTGGGGAGACGCACCCCCGTTATCTTTGTTATTAAGGTATGTCTTTATTATTATTATTATTAGTCTTTATATATATTATTATTATTAGTCTTTTTATATTATATATTAGAGTGTGTGTGTTTAATATTAGAGTCAATAAAAGAACAATGATGATGTAGGATAAAAGCTTCCCTGAATAATTGAGCTCTAGGATAATATAATTAATTTGGATGGAGATGATGAATAGTTGCTCTACCATAATTCTTTTCAAATGCCTAGTGTTCAGTCTTTAATTTTCTCGAGTTTTGGATGAGATTGTTTTAACATGAAAGTTTACTTTCAATCTGAAACTTGTGGGTTGCAAAAGTTTGACCTAAGTCTAGGTGTTTGTCGAGTATGATATGAGAAGGTTGAACTGTTATTTATCTTGTTCCTAGTGATACTAGAGTTTTGGATATTTATCTTTGAAAACTTAAAATTACTACATGATGAGATCCTCTATGATGAGTGTTTGAAATTCCTACCATAACCTGATGTACATGCCTGATAGATTAGGAAGTCCACTCTTTATATTTATTGCTTGCATATGCATTGAGTATTGTCAAATCGTGTTGACCCTTAGAGACTCGTCATACAGTTAAAATCAAGATCACGTACACTCCACCCATATATGCTGCTTCTACAATGGGAGTACGCAACAACATGCCTTCCATTTAGATCCACTAAAAAATGTTTCACTTCTATCCTGGGAGTGAACAACCAAAAATATTCCCTTCATCCATGTGACCTTTTTATGCCTTCATTGCCATTCATTAATGCTCCAGTTTATCATTGTTATCTCTTCAAATATTGTGCTGCGGAAAGATACATGTGCTATGCAAGAGTTATCTAAAAAAGAGAAGAGAAAGAGAAAAGAGAAATGAAAAAATGGACAACTGTCCGATTGTAGAATTAGGGGTATTTCAATACCCACCTGAAAAAATAATGATAGCCCATGTTGTCTCTAGCAGAAGTTATAAAAGAGAGAAGTATCTTCAAAAGGATTAAAGTAAGCAAAGGTCTACACCCATCATCCATCATTATGTTTACATCATCATCACTATATTTTTCACCCTCATAATTATTTACCACCATTGTTCCACCATACACATCCATTCCACATATAGGTCCACACACATGCACATCTTGATTTGATTGTATGCCAAATTTCTCTAGATCCATGCTTTGACTATACAACATATGCTATGCAAGTATGTACAGGTTGTCTCCCACCTATGAACTTCACAAAAAGCTTATTAGTGATAGGGTGAGAGAAGGCACAACATTCACTTCCTTGGAGAGAATCCACAAATACCACAGATGAGAGACTTGAAAGGATCATATGAAGGAATCTCTAAGTTTTATTTTGAAAATCTTACAAAACTCCAGAATAAAGGTAGATCGAAGAACTTGAGACATAGTGTTTAACTTGATCGTTCTGCTCTTCAATTTGCTCAAGACCTAAGTGAAACAAGCACCACAGTTGAAGGTAAGATGTAAGTTTGAAAGTTGAAACAATTGATTCTAATTCGGAGGAAATTTTTTGTTTGAACGCCAGTGTACTTTTGAGGCGTGAAAGCATAGTAGCAACTTCTGATCCATCATATTATTTCATATAATGTTTGCTAAGAGACTAGCAAAGGTTAAGCTTGGGGGAACCTGTTGACGGTAGATAACTCTTATTTTAAATCGTCAACTAACCCCATAAATGACCCGCAATGATCCAAAGAGTGTAGCTATAGGGTTTGATTCTAACAAGTTCCACGAGTTGTGTTGTTCTCACTTGTTTTGCAGGATATTCAATATTTCATCATAAGAAAGTATCTCAAGTGAAGAATGAGAGCACAACATTGTGACGAGCTCGTCAAGACGATCGAGACGGACATACCACTTGCCATATTTGGAGCCCCGGAGCAAGAGTCCTCGATGAACACGACCTGGAAGACTCTGGAACCCTCTAGAAGCATTATCCATACAAAGATTAGGGGTGTAACAGATAAGATTCCATCAGCTACAGAATACCAGAATTATCCAGGGACCAGACAGGAAGAAGACGACATGGAATCCATCCACGCCATGACTCATTGCGCAAACCAATTGAATAAGGACTCTAGGAGAGAAAGGAAGGCCCCAGAAGACAACTCGACGAAGCAAGCACATGGAGGCTGCCAGGTGGGGCTAGTCCGCCCCACCCTAAGGCCGGCCGGCCTGGGCCAAGCTCCTCCATGGCCCGTCTTCATGGAACGTGACCTAATCGACCTCTTCGACGTATTTCGACCATTGTTCAAGGTCGGTTTGATCCGAGGGCTGTGGTTCATCCCACTGGGCTATATAAGAAACCCCAGACCCCCTCCTTGAAAAATAATCAAATCAACAACCAGTTCATCGCTTCATAGATCAATCGTTTAGTTTAGAGATAGCCTAGACAACCAAGAACTCCACCATCCAAGGGCGTAGCTAGAATAGAATTAGAAGAGTCAAGGGAAGCTCAGATTCCGGATCTAGTCAAGAGGAGCTAGGTAATTAGCCTTGTCTTCTCTCTTGTATCAACATTGTTCTTCTAATTGTCTAATTGTCTTCTAGTTCATCATCTTGTGTTCTAATTGTGTTCTAGTTCATCTCTATGTTCTAATCTAGTTCTAATTACCTTTCTAGTTCATCCTTGTGCTTCTAATCTACTTCTAATTGTTCTTCTAGTTCTTATTCATCTTCTAGTTCTTGTTCTAGTTGATACTTGTCATGACTTGTTACTATTTTGTGTTCATAATTATAATATTCATCGTCTACTTTGATTATATGTCTAGCATAGCTAGGGTATCTCTATGTTTATGCTCTTGTTTGTATAGCGCTCATTCTGTCGATCGCGGGGTGAGTGGTCAACATTGTGTAAGCATGGTGCTTATACGTTGTTTACCTGCGAATGCACCCTATATTCTGGGCCAGCAAGTGGTAGTTCACGAGGGTGACTCTTATAGCCTCGTTGATTCCTCTGTAGTCCACTCCCCGAATATAGGACTAGCAAGACCTGGTCACCCGGAGGGGATAGACTCTGGATCTGATCCTTCATGTGTGATGTCTCCTGCATATAAATATAAGTTATTCTAACCATGATTGCTAAACATAATTGCACTAATTGACGTAGTCTATGACCTATAGTTAGAACCATATTAGGAAGTTAATTTGTCTCTTTCTAGTTCTAGTTATGATCTAACCTTGGATGGGAATGCTCTATTGGAACTCTTTATGGTTTACTCTGTTCTATTTCATTTATCTTATTTATCATATATGATTGATTCCTGTGTTGAGTAGATCTAGTGGAACTCCTATCATAATCATGCATGTGTGTGTTACAGTTGTAGATATTTATCTCATGTCACTCTCTTAACTTAGAGGTGTTAGGCAACAACATAAATAACGATAACTTGGAAACTCTCCTTGGTGAAATGCTACAACGGATGTATTTTACCTGTGCACTTGCGGATAATCTCTTTTCATATTTCATAAGGGCAATATCATAAATACAATCCACATCTCTAGTGTCGCTGCTAGTGGTGACAACCTAGCGTTAAAGGTAATGTTGTTAGATTTGTCTACCTACATTTCTGGCGCCGTTATCTGAAGTGATGCTAAGAGATGTCAACAGTAGGCAAGACGAATGCCCTACGAGCGAAGATTACAAGTTTTTAGCAGCAGTATGATGAATCTGTCTCTGAGGCATGGGAACGCTTTCAAGATAACATATCAGAATGCCCTCACCATGGGATGGGCAATTGGTTACCTATGCAGACATTCTACCATGGGCTCACTTCGAGTGCCCATGATAATATTGATGTAGCTACTGGAGGATCGTTCTTGTCACTCACTATTCAAGAGGCAACAACTCTCATTGAGAAGATAGCTTCCAACCAAGGATGGAACGAAGAACGCACTCAACCGAAGAAGAGAGGAGGAATGCATCAACTCAAAGAAGTAGACATGTTGTCTGCTCAGATGGACCTACTCATATGTTGCTAGCTCCACCACTTGGCTTGGTCCCAATCCTTTCCCATAAGCTACACATATGCCTACCAATAGGATTAGACCAAATAGGTTTCATCAATTAACGAAAAACAAACTAGGGCTTTCACCGGTCCCATGCATGCGTCCATCATCGAGTACCTAAAAACCAAATAAACGCAAGGGTGAGTAAAAATACTCAGCATGTACAATTAGATCCGGAAGAACAATTGCAACACATGGCACAATTATAAAACTAGTGCCAAAATAAGTATTGCAACACCAGAAATAGTAGTTTCCGTCTAAAATGGACGTCACCTGAATACTTTCCTTTGCATTTACCAGTAAAGCCGAGCAAGTGGGGCCACCACTTACTCATAGGAACCTGAATTTAAGAACCAAATTGCACCTCCGAATAAACCGACACTTGAATTGAATATAAATGAAATCTTTAAACTTGGTTCTGAACTCCGAAACTTAAATATGAACCATGAAAAGGGTAGCATCTAAAACATTTGTATCAATGAAGGGCTCAAACAGAGGCGCGAAGCCCAAGCAAAGATTCATCATGCACTTGCCTTAAGTTCGGCGAGAATCCGACATCTCACGCTGGGCACCACCACCACCCAAACCTGATGAACAAAGCTAACTTAAGAACTAGACCGCAAGGATCACAAACCTATTTTAATCATAACTCACAATTCGCTTGACCAAACGGGGCAAATAAATACATCCTAAAAATATACAAAAAAAATCCCTGCAAGTTTTGTTTAAGTGTCCAGTGCAAAATCTGGTTTTAAATAGGTTGAAACACTAGTTGAAAGATTCTGCATACAGAAATTCTACCGGACAGGACAGCAGCACTAAGTTGGCCTTTATTCCTAAACCGTTAATCCAATTCTACGCTAGAAACGGCGGGACCTTCCCGCACAGGGAAGGTATCCACATCACCGCAAATTCATTGATTGGTTCACTTCATCGCCACCTCACCTGTGCTACTTCCCTATAGTCCGACGCAAAAGATCCCCTTCTCGAACCATCGTCCACCGAACGAAAAAAAAAATCATCCCTCGCTCCGTCTCCTCTACGGAACTCCGCCGCCGCTTCCCTCGCTCCCATCCCAACCTCGCGCCCTCTTCCGCGCCCGATGCCTCTCCTCGGTCATGCCGCCTCCATTGCTCTCGTCGCCTCCCCGTCTCCCCTTCCTCTCTCCCTCACCCTTTCTCTCCCAAAGTGGCAGCGCCACAGACGGAGGCAGCCGCGGTGGCCTCCCCGTGCTGTGCGATGGCCGCAGGCCGCGGCGCCGAGGGCCCACACCGATGGCCGCCACAACCTCTTGTCCACCACACGGCCTCCTGCGGCAACCTCCCCGTGCTGCGCGGCGCCAGTGCCCACCACCGCCGCCCGTCTACTGCACGGCGGATATGCTTTTCCTCGATCTGTCTTATCGCTGGTTTGCGCGTGCTCTCTCTCTCACACACTTCTTACTACATGCAGTCAACCCGCTTGATGCCATTGCTCCATGATTTGAAGCCAACCCAACAGGCTAGGGTTATTTTTTCAAGATCTGTTGTTCCCTCACTTTTTTACTTGACCTTTGGTGTTTAGTTTACTGGGTTCAGAGATTGTTTTGTATAGTTCTGTTACCTGGTGAACATGCACTACTACAGAACAGGGTCATAGGCCGATTCTCAAAATCGCCTTTAGTCTCGGCGTTTTTGTCGTCCGGGACTAATAGACCTTTAGTCCCGGTCGGTAACACGAACCGGGACTAAAGGGCCTGCCCCAACGGCTACTGCGCAGAGCTGCCGGGGCAGGGACCCTTTAGTCCCGATCCGTGTTACCAGCCGGGACTAAAGGGCACTCTTTAGTCCCAGTTGGTGCCACGGACCGGGACTAAAGATTTAGCCACGGTTTATGGCTTGCCCCGGGATAAATGATCACCTTTTAGCCCCAGTTTTTAATACGAACCGGGACTAGAGCTCCTGGTTTTATAACCAGCCAACTTCTTCCTCCCCCGAGCCAGAGACATTCAAATTTCAGTGACCTTCTTGCTTGTTCTTGCTGTTGCTATTGCTTGTTCTTCATTGTTCTTCGTCTCCGGCGTCAATTGGTGATCTTCTTCGACTCCGTCATCGTCTCTTTGCGTTTAGAGGTAACTATTTTCATCTCCTACCATGTCTTTTGAATATGAGAGGAATTTAATTAAAATATATAGTTTGCAAGAACAAGCATAGAGAGTTGAGTAGTTTAAATTGGTTCATCACAATCACTTGATAGTTTTCTACTGCTAGGTAGTATCCATTCTATATTTCATACTTATGCAAGACGAGTAATATTGAATTTTAGTGTCTTTTTAGTATATTTTCTTTAGAAAAATGTGGAATTTATAATAGTTTGCAACAATAAATATAGAGAGTAGATAATGTGGAAATTGGTATTGTTATATCATATTTTTCGATTATCTAAACAAATAGAAAAATTTAGAGTCTTTTTTATTTATAATTGTTTAGAAAATTAGGAATTTGCATGTAATAGTTTAAAAATGAGCATGGATATAGTAGATGGCAACCGTGACCGGGTCCTCAGCCTCTCATCATCGGGATCCGAAGCGTTTGCGGCCGGATCTTCCTCTCATTGCTTGCGGCGAGTGTAAGCAGAAGATTGTAAAGGAGTACCGAGTGAAAAAAGAGGGAATCAACAAGGGTCGTATATTCTACAAGTATCCGGACCATGAGGTGGGTTATTATTTACCCGCATTTGATTAATATGGTTCATTCGTATCGGTTTTGCTTGATGATGTTGTTTAAATTTCTTATTCTTTGTTCTAATTGCAGTGGGAGGGCACCAGCGGATGTAAAGGTTGGTACTGGGAGGAAGAGTACATTCAGCACGTACGAAATTCTGTTGCACAGGAGGTTGCCGCTGAAGGTGATGAGGCAGTGAGTCAGCGGCAGCAGCCCATCCATGCTGATGAAGTGAATGATCTATCTATTTTAGTTGGGATCGGACGCGATCTAATTATGTTCCTTAAGTGCATTTTATTTTTAGTTTTTTTAGTGCTAGCTGCGATAGTCTTCGTTGTAGTCAAGCTTGTTTGAATTAATCAATCATGTGATGTCATGAGTGTTGTGCAATAACATGAGAAACTACTAAGTGCATGGTTGTAATATTTAATGCAGATGTTGTCACGCAATTGGATGTATAATGTCGATCGCCGCTCCAAAGAGTTCATTGCTGGCGTGCACTATTTCTTAGGTGTGGCTGAGGCAAACAAGCAAGATGGTTTCATGTGCTGCCCATGCACCGTCTGTAAGAATTTGAAGGAATATTCATGCCCAAGGACTCTTCATACGCATTTGTTGAAGTCGGGTTTCGTAACAAACTATATTTGTTGGACGAAGCATGGAGAAAGGGGGTTGTAATGGATGATGGTGAAAAAGGTGAAGAAGAATTGGCCCACGCTGATATTATTGCTCAGTACGGTGCCTTTGATGATGATGCAGTGGGGGGGAGATGGTGAAGAAGATGCGGCAGCGACAGAAGATGTGACAGCTGATGTTGATGCTCTTGGTGATGCCATTCGTGATGCACAAAGTGAATGTGAAAGTGACAAGGAGAAGGTCAAGTTTGAGCGCATGCTAGAGGATCATAGGAAATTGTTATATCCCACTGCTGAAGATGGACAAAAAAAGCTGGGTACTACGCTGGAACTGCTGCAATGGAAGGCAAAGAATGGTACATCCGATAAAGCATTTGGGCAGTTATTGAAGATAATGAAAAAGATGCTTCCGAAAGCGAACGAATTGTCCACCACTACGTACGAAGCAAAATAGGTCGTCTGCCCTTTGGGATTAGAAATCCAGCAGATACACGCATATCCTAATGACTGCATCCTGTACCGTGGGGAGGAATATGAGAATTTGGATGCATGCCCGGTATGTGAAGCATCAAGGTATAAGATAAGGCGAGATGATCCTGGCGACGTAGAGGATGAAGAACGTCCAAGCAGGAAGAAAATTCCTGCCAAGGTTATGTGGTATGCTCCTATAATACCACGCTTGAAACGTTTGTTCAGAAATAAGGACAATGCAAAGATGTTGCGGTGGCATAAAGAAGACCGTAAGGTAGACAATATGCTGAGGCACCCAGCTGATGGATCCCAGTGGAGAGCGATAGATAGAGAATTCCCAGAGTTTGCAGATGAGGCTAGAAACTTGAGGTTCGCTTTAAGTACGGATGGTTTTAATCCTTTTGCGGAGCAAAGCAGTAGTCATAGCACTTGGCCAGTTACTCTATGTATCTACAACCTTCCTCCGTGGTTATGCATGAAGCGGAAGTTCATTATAATGCCGTTGCTCATCCAAGGGCCGAAGCAACCTGGCAACGACATCGATGTCTACCTGAGGCCATTAGTTGAGGAACTTCTACTTCTATGGAGCAAACCAGGCATACGCGTGTGGGATGAGTACAAACAGGAACACTTTGACCTGCGAGCCTTATTGTTCGTAACAATCAATGATTGGCCGACTCTAAGTAATCTTTCAGGCCAGACAAACAAGGGATATAATGCATGCACACACTGTTTTGAAGACCTTGATAGTTTATTTTTGAAAAACTGTCGGAAGGTCGTGTATGTTGGGCACCGTCGGTTTCTTCCTGTGGGCCACCCAGTAAGAAAGAAAGGCAAACATTTTAAAGGTAAGGCAGACCACCAAACCAAGCCTCGTAACCGAACCGGAGATGATATACTTGAAATGGTGAAGGATACGAAAGTAGTATTTGGAAAGGGACGGGGCAGGGAACCTGTTCCTAAAGACGCTTCGGGACACGCACCCATGTGGAAGAAGAAGTCCATATTCTGGGAGCTACCCTACTGGCATGTCCTAGAGGTCCGCCATGCGATCGACGTGATGCACCTGACAAAGAACCTTTGTGTGAACCTGCTTGGATTCATGGGTGTCTACGGAAAGCCTAAGGATTCACTTGAAGCACGACAGGACTTGCAGCGCATGAAAGAACGAGACAACTTGCATCCGGAGGAGACAGATGACGGGCGCCAGTACTTAAGCCCTGCTAGCTACACTCTTAGCAGAGAAGAAAAGGAAAGCATGTTTGAATGCCTTAACAGCATCAAGGTCCCATCTGGATTCTCCTCCAATATAAAGAGAATAATTAATGTGCCAGAGAAGAAGTTCCAAAACTTGAAGTCCCATGACTGCCATGTGCTTATGACCCAATTGCTTTCTGTTGCTCTAAGAGGAATTCTACCTCCACATGTACGTCTAGCCACCGTGAAGCTATGTGCATTCCTCAATTCAATTTCACAAAAGGCAATCAATCCAGAGGAACTTTCTACTTTGCAGAATGATGTCGTTCAATGTCTCGTCAGCTTTGAGTTGGTGTTCCCTCCATCCTTCTTTGATATCATGACACACCCCCTAGTTCACCTGGTCAAGGAGATCATTATTCTCGGTCCTGTGTTCCTACACACCATGTTCCCATTCGAGAGGTTCATGAGTGTCCTGAAAAATATGTTAATAACCGTTCTCGGCCTGAAGGAAGCATCGCCTAGGGCTACGGAACAGAGGAGGTCATAGAGTTTTGTGTGGACTTTATTCCAGACCTTGACCCGATTGGCGTTCCTGAATCACGACACGAGGGCAGACTCAGTGGCAAGGGAACACTAGGGAAGAAAACATATATCGGTACAGGAGACGATTACTTCGACAAAGCACACTACACAGTTCTACAGAACTCCTCATTAGTAGATCCATATATCGAGGTACATAAGGATTTCCTTCGATCCAAGTGGCCCGGGAAGAGTGAATCTTGGATTACACGTCAGCACATGCAAACCTTCGGCGATTGGTTGCGAAAACAATGTCAGGGTGATGACAACATAGATGAGCAACTTTATTTGTTGGCCAGACAACCATCGTGGCATATCAGCACGTACAAAGGGTACGAGATCAATGGGAATACATTTTACACAGTAGCCCAAGACGCAAGGAGCACCAACCAAAACAGTGGTGTACGCGTGGATGCCACGGATCCAAATGGGAACAAACAAACATATTATGGCCGCATACATGACATATGGGAACTAGACTACGCACCTAATTTTAAAGTCCCTTTGTTCCGGTGTAAATGGGTCAAGATGACCGGTACCGGAGGTGGGGTAACAGTCGACAAGGAGTATGAGATGACATCAGTGGACCTCAACAATATTGGGTACAAAGACGAACCATTTGTCCTTGCCGCAGATGTGAGTCAAGTGTTCTATGTGAAAGACATGTCTACAAAACCAAAAAGAGGGAAAAATGATAACAACTCGATCGTTAACGAGCCAAAGCGCCATATAGTTCTTTTAGGGAAAAGAAACATTGTCGGAATTGAGGACAAGTCAGACATGTCAGGTGATTATGAAAGAGATGATCGAATTCCGCCATTCAAAGTGAACAAAGACCCAAGCATTTTGTTAAACAATGAGGAAACTCCATGGTTAAGGAATGATCATAACCAAGGGACATATGTCAAGAGGAGGTTCACAGTTGTGCCCGCTTAATAGTGAGTTGTAAATATATTATGTAATAATTAATTAATTAAGACTTCATTTATTTGATAATGGATTTATATATATATTTAGTAGTAGTGATCATTGATTTATGTGCTTCTCTAGATGTGAATGTCATACTAATTTTTAAAAGAAAGTATATCAAATATTCAATTTTCTGTTCAATTAGAAAGATTTAAGATATATTTAAAAAAACTAAATTTAAAAATCTAAAACTACTGCATCTGTCGCGTATAACAAAATTGGGCAATGATTGTTTAGGTTTTAAACAAAAGATTAACGTCCAAATGATATGAAAATAAATTTTCTATTGAAAGCCAACAATTTTTTAAATTTAAATTGAACATTACATTTTTGCATTAACCAAATATGAATGGTTATTTACATTTATATTCGTTATTATAAAAAAAGAAAAGAATTTATGCTACAAAATTTTCTACTATACAATAAGGTTAAAGGATATACAACTGTTATTTTTAAGTAATTTTATGCCTACTGTTCAATTTACTATGCAATTAACAAGAATTACAACATATTTATATAGTGGAAACTTAATACAAAACCCAAAATACTGAAAACCCAAAACTGTGGCGGGAAAGAACCCTTTAGTCCCGGGCCGTCTTACGCACCGGGACTAAAGACCCCTTTAGTCCCGGTGCGTAAGCCCGCCCGGGACTAAAGGTCCAACTCTTTAGTCCCGGGGCGTATTACGCACCGGGACTAAAGACCCTTTAGTCCCGGTGCGTAATACGCCCTGAGACTAAAGGCCCTTCCGGGTATATAGGGCACAGGGCACAGTGCCCTCCAATCTTCCCGGCCAGATCGACGTTTGCCCCGCGCCGCCGCCCTCACCTCGCCGACGAGCCTCTGTCCGCGCCGCCGTCCTCCTCGCCGTCGAGCTCCGCGCCGCCGTCCTCCTCGGCCTCACTGCCCTCCGCCACCATACAGCGTCGTCCTCGCCGCCGTCCTCCGCGCCGCCGCCTGCGCCGCCGCCGCCGTCCTCCGCGCCGCTGCCGTACGGCCTGTGCGTGTGTGTGCGTGTGCAGTGTGCGTGGTGTGCGTGTGTAGCAGTGTCCAGCAGTGGGTGTGTGAGAGTGTAAAAAAAAGAAATGAAAAAGAAATATATATCTAGAAACTAAATATAGAAAGTGATATATAAATAGATATATATAGAAACTAAATATATATGTATTTAGAAATAGAAAGTGATATATATAAAATAAATATAAATAGATATATATATTTATAGATTATTTTCTATTTAACTTTTTCATTTCTTCTTTTCTAGAAATAGATATATACAAATAATGAATATGAATAGATATATTTATAGAAAAAGGAAAATCATATATATGTTTTTTTAACCTAACAAATATGTGTTCGACCTGTAGTCCTGGTGACCGCTGCACCGACCTCGCCGCCGTCCACTGTCATCCGCACCGTCGTCATCCTCGCTGCTGTTCGCCGTCGTCGTTCTCGTCCACGGTGTGTAAATCACGTGACAAGGATATGTTTAAACATGTATTTATTACTCTTAGAAATATGTGTTCATAGAAAATCATGTGTCATGTCGGAACATGTATTTATTACTCTTTACGAATATATGTTATTGTCATGTTATTTTTATGAATTGTCATGTTATTTTTATGAATTGACTAAAACTCGAAACCCTAAAACCTGAAACCCTAACCCTAAACCCTCGAACCTAAACCACTAAACCCTCAAACCCCGAAACCCCGAACCCCTAAACCCCGAACCCCTAAAACCCGAAACCCCGAACCCCTAACTCTAAACCCTCAAACCCCTAAACCCCGAAACCCTAAACCCTCAAACCCCTAAACCCCGAAACCCTGAACCCCGAAACCCGAAACCCCGAACCCCTAAACCCCGAAACCCTGAACCCCGAAACCCTGAACCCCGAAACCCCGAGCCCCTAAACCCTGAAACCCTAAACCCCGCAACCCCGAACCCCTAAACCCCGAAACCCCGCACCCCTAAACCCCGAAACCGTAAAACCTGAAACCATAACCCTAAACCCTCAAACCATAAACCCCGAAACCCTAAACCCCGAAACCTTAAACCCTAAACCCCGAGATCCCAAACCCTAAACCCTTAACCCCTAATTAAACCCCTGGTTTTCGGTTTTCGTTTCACATACATGTATAAAGCTCCTTTAAGTGTTCGATCATATTGTATATATATTTTAATATTCACAGAAATGGCCGACCCAAATGAGAATGTGATGGAGGAGGAAATGATGAATATCATAGCCAGCGACGATGACGGGAGTCAATACTTATTGAATTACGAAGACATGACCACGCATGATGAAAATCTCCCTGAACAACAAGTTGAGATGGAAGAAGGCAATACGGGCGAGGTATATATGCAATATGTCGTGTTAGGGTTTACATTTACTTTATTACTTGATTAGGTTTTATGTCAACTTGTATTAGGGTTTCATTTTCATGTCTTTACCTATATGTAGCCCTCTGGATCGACGTCTGTGACAGGGCAGAGCAGACTAAAACGAGGGCCGAAGAGGCCGTTGAAGGGCCGTCATGTAATCTCCGAATTCGATATGGCTACAGGCCAACCACTAGGACCCAATGCAAAGAAATATGTCTTTCACTGTGGGTTCCTTGTGAGAGATCGGATTCCGATAAGTGCCCGTGAATGGAAAGAGAGGCGAAGTGCTCCCGAGATCAATTATGTCTCCAATCTTGACAAGCAGCTAGTCTGGGATGACGTCCAAGCTCATTTCTCGTTTGACACGGATGATGAGGAGCTGCTGAGGCGAATTCGGGAGTGGACAATGAAGAAGATGGCCACACTTTTTCAGGACTGGAAGAAGAAATTGTACCACACCTTTGTGCTGAAGAACGAGACGCCAGATTTCAACTCTAAGGCGTATGTCAAGATAAGGGCCGATTGGGATGAATTTGTACAGTACAAAAGATCACAAGAGAGCGAGGCCCGGGTCAGAGTAAACAAACTGAATGCAGCTCAGAAGAAATACCACCATCATTTAGGATCAGGTGGCTATAAGACTGCCCTTCCAAAGTGGGAGAGACAAGAACACGAGATGCTTGCCAGGGGGGTAGTCCCAGAGACAATAAGAAGAAATTGGAGTGAACGGTCCAGAAATTGGTTCTACGCTCATGGGGGAACCATAAACCCTAATGATGGGGAGCTTGATTGGGGCCCGCAAATTTCAAGAGCAGCACATAGGCTAGTTCAAGCACGAAATGCGGTGTTGGCTGGCGAGTTCAAGCCCAACAGAGAGAAGGATGAACTCACGTACGCGCTGGAGAATCCTGAGCACGGTGGGCGTACAAGAGGCTTTGGGGCCGTTTCGTGGCTACATTCCTTCGAAGCGGATCGAGAAAGTTATAGAAGCCGCCAAAGAAAGAAGGACGAGGAGGCAGAGCGACTCTTCAAGTTGGAGGAGTATGTTCTTCAAACATAAGAGCGTGAGAAATCTCGTGAAGAATGGATGCAGGAGGAAATCAAAAGGCAAGTGCAAGCGGCACTTAGTCAAATGATGAGTGGGCAAGGTACATCATCACAGCATCCTCAAGCGAACATTAGCCCCCCAGGTCAGATGAA
The DNA here is from genome assembly GCA_009763385.1 of Coix lacryma-jobi var. lacryma-jobi. Lineage (NCBI taxonomy): Eukaryota > Viridiplantae > Streptophyta > Magnoliopsida > Poales > Poaceae > Coix > Coix lacryma-jobi. Next base: position 102,593,216 of record CM019828.1, on the reverse strand, counting down.
AAGCAGTTGCGCCTCCACGGAAGTACCAACCATTCAAGATGACTCCAAGCTACGCTTTCCCGTGGATGACGTTAAAGAACCTTTTACTACTTGTGAGCTGCACATTCCAGATGGAAATGCCACGAAAAAGGTGGCTGTCGGTGTTGTAAACCCTATCGACCGCACAAGAACACCAAGAATCCATGGTCAACCAGTGTCAGCCGGATACGCTAGCGTTTCGGTGGATAGGGTTGAGACAGGTTGTGGCAGCGTGGCACTGGAAATCGAAGGGGGAGATGGGGAGAAGACTTTAGGTGAAGCAGAGAAGACATTTATTTGCTGGCGCAAGCGCTTCATTATTATTCCTGGAGTGTCACCGCCGCAACCTCCTCCTACTGATCAAGATCCTCACCATAGGTAGTGTGCACGTGAATGAGAAACAATTTTTATTACACTAACTTCCTATATGTATATATTAGTTGGATGCTCACATCATTCACTGTTTTGCGTAGCAGGAACTATAGTCCAGTTCATCATTATTCCCCAGCGCATCAGAGTGCTGCGGGCGGTGACGATGTGTTGGAGGACACGGCTTCAACCCCATCTCCTGCACAAAGATCTCCACCGCGGGCTCCAACACCGCCACCAGCCCCACCATCTCCTCCACCGCGGGCTCCAACGCCACAACCTCCACCGCGAGCTCCAACACCGCCACCGGGTCCACCATCTCCTCCACCGCGGGCTCCAACACCGCTGCCTCCACCGTGCGGCCCTAAGAAGCGCTCCGCCGCCACAGAACCAAAGGCCCCACCTCCAAAGAAGAAGGCTCCTGCATCAGGAAAAAAAGCCCAAGAGAAATTAGCTTATGAAAAGACTGATGAGGAGTTAGAAATTTCAGTGAAAAAAGATGTGCGGAATTTTTTAGAGGAATGTGACGCCGCTGCTAAAGCGATGAGGAACCCGGAGAAGCCTTACCTCTTGTTAAACCCGCAGGAGTTAAGTTAAAGGGTGGACCAACATGGTATCAAGATGCGTGAAGCCCGAAAGGCTCCGCGAAAATCAGATTACGAACGCTCTCTTATGAAGTCCGCAAAAGAACAACAATCCAGCAAGAAGAAAGTGGGAAAGGGTGTTCCACAGCTCGGGGAAACATCAAGACCTTTGTCCCCGTTAGTTGTGCAAAATCAGTATGGTTCAAACATGGGCAGAGTACAGAGGAAATCTGGAGAGACCACTTTGTCTGAGATGGACTCAATGGACAATTTTTTTATTGACAGCGGTCTCCCGTACGACACCATTAAAAATATTGCTACTGGGCTGGAGTTTCCACGAGCGGAAGTAGTTGATGAATGGAGGAGAAATTTTGCACCGAGCAGGAGTCTAATGAACCCCAATCACTTACATGTACTTGGTACGCAGATGTTTGCAATCAACAAATGGTGCATGAAGGCTTCTAAAGACGGTGATGTCAATTGGATTTCTGTCCGAATTCGGAACCATCACTACTTCGGTGGCGATGACCTAATCTTAGTCCAGATGGAGGAATTACACCAGCTATGTCATATGGACGCACTGGACAAATTGCTCCTTAGCTGCTACTGTTTGTAAGTGTTTCTTTTATAGTTTTCATTGAACTCTCTAGTATGTGTATATAGTAGTATTCTTACACACATACTTGTGGATCGACTCGATATTTTGCAGGTATCAGATGACTCAGCTCAGAGATAAACACGACAATTCTATTGGGTTTGTTGATCCATATGTTGTTTTCAAGGCTCCAAACCCTTCAGCGACTTGGAGCGATGAGTCGTGTACGAATCTCATGAGGTTCTTCGTGAACCAAAAAGATAGAGAAAGAATTCTCTTCCCATACAACTTTAAGTGCGTGAGACATATATAGTTCATAATAAGTATGTGCACATTTTATTTTACTTAACCCTAATAATATATATATGAATCATGTGTATGAACAGCTATCACTGGATATTGATGGTCATCGATCTCAAACAAAGCAATGTGTTAATCTATGACTCGTTGAGCAAACCACAAGCAGATTACCAAGATATGATAGACATCCTCCAAAGGTAATTTTTCGATCCCTACCTTGCATGCTTATAGTATAGACTAAGCTTGTATATGTATACTAATTAAATAATGATCCAACTATTAATGTTTCATTGGCCGGATTAGGGTTTGGGAAAAATTCATTGCTCGGGAACATATGAGTCAGTGTAAGGCCCCACTTACAATAAAGCCACGACTACCAGTAAGTTTACACCTTCGTCAATATACGTGTATCTTTATTATATCATGTCATATATCATATCTTTATTACGAGTTGAATCTTTTCATTCTACAGTGGATTTTGAGACAAGAACAGGGCAACAACTTATGCGGATTCTATGTTTGCGAGTATATGATGATAGAATCAAATAGAATTCCTGAAGAAATCATCAAAGTACGTAACCTGTTTCTTTTCATTTTTTATAGACTTAATATTGATAATATAGATATAACTAATATCTTTTTTAATTCCAATTGAAGACTGACTGGTTGAAGCAAAAAGTGATGCTACAAGGCCAATTGAAAGCAATACAAGAGACAATAGCAGGATTTCTTCGGGAACAAGTCATAAATCCAAAGGGCGAGTTCTACTATAATACCAACGAGAAGTTGATTCCAAACAATGATGATCATTTGTATGCCCTGTAGATCTTTAGATGGAGTACAACTTGTAATAGGTTTACAGTACTAACTTTGGAGTACAACTTGTGTAGATATATATTTGGACAACTTCTATATGTATATTGCTTGTAATTTTATGTACATATATTTATATATATATATGTAGTTCTATAGTTCAATTATATATGCGTGCAATAAGCTTATTGTGTTATGTTGCTAATATATTAGCAGCAAAGAATATATATTGGAAAACCTATTAAATAAATAAATAAAACTGAAAACAGAACTGAAATGAAAATAAAAAGGGAAAAACCAGGGGACCCTTTAGTCCCGGCTGGTAATACCAGCCGGGGCTAAAGGGTGCTGCTGCGGTGCACCGCTGGCAGCACCCTTTAGTCCCGGCCGGTATTACCAACCGGGACTAAAGGGTGGGCTTTAGCCCCGGTGGCCGGAGCCGGGACTAAACGGGGGGGGGGGGCCTTTAGTCCCGGAAGCGTAGTCCCGGCTCGGCAACCGGGGCTAAAGGCCCTTGCCGACCGGGGTTAAAGGCATGTTTCTGTAGTAGTGATGTGATTCTTTGATTATGAGATATTTCGTCTGCAGGTTGTTTGTTCCCCTATATCTGAATCTTGTTTTCTGCAGGTTGTTTTGTACAGGTTCTTTATTATGTACAAGATGTTTTATGGTAAGCGTTCCAAGCCATTGGCACTGCCAAGGTGAGCTGAATCACTGTTGCTGCATACATCATTTTCATGATTTCGGCTATCCATTGCCTCAGACATATACATATACTATAGTTTTTAGGCTATTTGTTTGGTTTATGTCTACACATATAGATATAGTAGCATATATCACTTTCTTGGTTGTATCATTTAATTTGGGTTTTCCTGCCTTGGTGCTTTGCAGCCCATTTAGATTTGACATCAACGATTGGTGTCTGGTAAGCCTGTATCTATTTTCTATTCCGATTTAATTCTACCACTTAAATGCAGATCTAAAATTGAAAGGTTTTCTCTTTTGATTTTTATGTGATTTAGTGACCTAAAGAGTCCATATTTAAAGCACATAACTCTCTTGCTAATTTTTAATTGTAATCGGGCAATGCCACAGAAACAGCTGATAGGTGCCAAGTTTGAAAATAGTATCTCAATATCTAATGAAGTTTTGAAAAGGTAGCTTAGAGGTGAGGAAAGCTAACTGGTTGCTGGTTACCATTCATGCCTCTCGCTGATGATGTTGTAATATTACTAGCACAATTAAAATATGATAATTAAAAAGTAATGGTACAGTTGTTTCTCTTAAACTAGTCTCACGTATTTTACTATATAGGCATGTCTACACTTCTCATGCTTTGGTGATGCTTGCAGCATGTCTTTTCTGTTTTCTAAAGTAATCATCTATACTTAGCTTTTAATATTGTAAGGTGGTTACTATACATGTTGGTACCACATACCAATTGTTTGCAGGTATTGGGAGAAAGGAGAGTGTCATTATTTGCGTTGCTTCCTTTTCCTGCCATAATTTAGCCATCTACGATTTAGTTGTACATGCAAACAAGACTGTTCATCTTTTTTATGCTCCTGTTTGTAAATGCAAGATTTCAACTCGAAAAATATAGGCCAAATGATGTGTCTACCAAATATTTGTGTGTGTTTTGCCAATTTGTTCACGGTGCACTAACCATTCTTTTTATGAGATGTTGACCACCATGTTAGTAGTGGATGGGAAAAATGGTGAATCTTCAGAGTTTGAATATTGTCTCCTAAGTTTAGTGTGCCATTTATTTTCTCAAGATTAAAGTATGGACCTCACGAGACCACTCCATCTAATCTCTGGGGCTTAAATCTGATGAGAACGATTCAGGTTTGTTTCTAACGCCTTCATCCATCATTTTTGCAGCGTTGAGATTGACTGATATGTGTCATGGTCTACTCTTACTGCTCCCTAGAGTTCGTGCTATAAAAGATGTATACCTTATGCAAGCTTTCATCCTAAACTTAGATTTGTATTTCCCTGTTCGTAAACTCAGTCTATCACCTGTCAAGAGGAAATGTTGAATATGTTTGGCCAATTCATGGTGCAAAAATTTAGAGTCAACTTCAGTCAGGCATGAATATAGGACATATATATACTGTTGCCAACTGTCGGTAACTTTTCGACTGTCTTGTGTCTAAATATTGTTTCACTACTAAAAGAAAAATTGGCTATAAAACATAATTGCTTCTTAAGTGATCATTGTTCACATAAACATAAGAAGCAATATTTTGCTTTTTATGTGATTTAGTGACCTAAAGAGTCCAGTAACTTTTCTTTTTTTCTTCACATCTTTTGTTCATTCATACACGGGGGATTCCAGTTGCAGCCAAATTTCAGAAAGAGAGCAACCAAACTCCCAATAACAAGCCCATTTCTGACTCTTACCAAGGTTAGTCATGATGTGCATCCCCTCAAGTTAGTTGATGTGTAGTGCCTTTCAACATTGGTAGACTTATACATCATGAGTGTCAAATATTCTTTCACTTGGTTTCCTCCCTCTGGTTCAGTGTGTACTAACTAATTCATGTTTTTAGGGCCACAGTTTAACAAAGGTACTTGCTTAATTTTTTTTGCTTAATTAGGTTTATGGAAGCATGACTTATGAGTCCAGGAATGGGGAGACAAGAGCAGCTAACCATCTTCAAGATGTGGTAATGCCATGCCCCTGAAAGCCTACTAAATTTGTTAGTGTGTATGTCATATGATGTGATGTATTGTTGCCTTGGTTTCAGTGGTACGACTTCCATGTCGTGCTATAAAATTTTAGAAATTTATGAGCAGCTTCACATGCCGTGTGGCCGTCTCCATAACTTTTCTAATGGCAACAACAAGGATCATCCTAGCAAGCTACTCATTTGGAGCCCATAAGCTTTCCTCGATGTCCACGATATTACATGAGTCTACAAGACATGCTGATAGAATATTACATGAGTTCACATTTAAGTCAAGTGCATACGAATTTAAGATGCTGAAGCAGGTAATGATTGATTCGAACTTTTTGGTCTCTTACCTTTTACTCTAACAAAACTGGTTTGTCAACTATAAACTTAATGCATATATTATATGTTTAGCTCTTTCTTCCTTTGCCTTGTCAGATAGTTCAGTGTACACCCATCAATATACTCTAATTATATCAGCAATGTATGTAACATGTCTATTATGTCCATATACTCACTTCCGTACATCACTTGCGCTCGCGCGCAGGTGCGCACGGTTTCTACTAGTTCGAGTGAAACCAGAGCCCTTGGAAAGATAAAGACAAGGCCTAAAACTTTGATTTCTGCTCTCTATAGAAATTCTGCATGGATTATTCCCATAAATCCATTGTTTGACACTGCACATAACTCATACCAGAAACGGATCAGCCCAAGACCCATATGTTTATTCCATCGACAGTACTATTTTGCTATGTGCCCAGATCGCCAAGCTCCTGTCACTATCAATTATTAATAGAGATCTTTTACTCCAAAGTATTCCAAGTCTGTCTAACAACTGGCTGAAGGAAAACAGAACAAATTATTCAGAAATTTTACCGTGGGCGGACAGAGAGAAAATAGGATATCTGTCTTCTCTTCTTTCCTGCCTTGCATGGCCTCTCTTCCAATGTGCGGATGTGGTCAAGAGTTTGGCAAAGGGGCCTAGTGCCGTCTCTCAGAAGCCTAGTGTTGTCGATCTTCCCATCCCCGCCACCGCCGCCCCAGCCGGCCTCTGCCCCTCTCCCCGGCGTCCTCGCCGGCGGTATGGGCTGGAGAGCCGGCTACCTCCCCCTCCTCCGTTCCCTCATTCCTCTCCTTCCCCTGCTTCTTCTTCCAAGCCTTTCCTTTCCAATAAGAGCGAACGCTTGTGCAGAGGCGGGTCGCATCCATGGTCGAGTTCCAGCCGAGCTCACCGTCCGTCAGAGCGTCCTCGGACTCCTTGGCGGGGCTGCGCCGGGAGCGGATCCTGCCACCCTCTGGCCCTGACTTGGAAGCACCCTGGTTGGCCGGCCTCCTGGCGAGCTGCGCAAGGGTCGTGCCGAGGCTCTTCATGCCGTACATGCTCATGGACGCCGCTGCATGGGTGAGCGAGAGGCGCCTGGGCTCGACCAGCGCCGCGTACACCATGCCGGCCACGGACGGCGCGAGGCCGACACCCAGGCGCTGCAGCTGCGACAGGCCACGCTCCTTGCCGGTGGCGCGCTGGACCAGCCGGACCTCTCCAAGCCTGGCTCGACCCCGGCCGTGGTCGCTGTGCTCGCCCCCGACCATCGCTGCAGGGCGCGGCCCCGCCGACCCAGCCGGACGCAGACGCTGGGTTCGGCCCTCTGGCTGCCGCCGCCAGGCGCGCCGAGCCAGCCGGCTGCCGCTGCTGGGCTTGGCTCCGCCAAGACGGCTGCGTGCTGGCGCGGGGTCACGCGGCCGCCCTGCCTCCGCCGGCTGTCGTGGGGGTACTGCCTCCCGGCCGCAGCATGGTCCTGGTCGCCGCGCTGCCGATGGGCGAACTCTACAGTGTGCCAGGCAGTTGCCTCTTGAATCGGGTTAGCGGGTTGCGGTTGCTCCATCTCCCTAACGGGTGCATCCCACCGTCGCTCCAAACACAGGTCAGCACTCCAGGTTGTGGCGCTCACATGCATTCCAAACGGGTTAGCGGGTAGAGGCCGACCCGTTTTCGTATCAGCTGCGAGCAAAGCAAGTGGGTTTGGGTCCATCTTGGATCCCTCGGAGCTCCAAGTAACGAACACATATGCACCAAAGATCGGCAACAGTGCTACGACTCTGCTACTTTTCCAAGACTTCTATCCCTGCAAGAGTGGAATCCATATTTCATGCTTCGATGAACCATCTGCATCGATTTTGCGCCAAAAGTATTCTTCTGAGCCCGGCGTCGCTTCCACTATATCTACGGCTCAGTCTTCAACCTCTGCAGCTTCTGTGCTTGCGAGGCCATCGATGGTCCGTGCTTTCAATAACCGGTGAGATCGCTGTGTTCCTTTTGGGGCACGTTATGGACTCATCAACTCTTTTGGATCGATCGAGTGCAGATATCCTATTCAAAATTCCTTGTTCGCATTCTGCTCTTGGGATAGAATCTTTTGAACTAGATTTTTCTCTCGTGGCGCTTCGTGGTGCCTTTCATGTAATTGGGTTGTTCTTATCAATCTCTTGTACTCCGAGGTTTAATATAATATTTAAGGTTCTTGTCAAAAAAAAAAAAGATGGAGGAAGAACCGGCAGTTGTGAGTTGGTGAAGCACCTTGGGCTGAGGGAGCAAAAACGGCGGCTCGTGGAGGATGTTGGGTGAAAGATTGGGAAAGGAGAGGTGGCGGCGCTGACTCAAGGAGTTAGAAGAGAACAGTTCTTGTTTTTTTTCCTTGTACGAGAGGGACAAGGGGTACCGTAGACTACATCCGACGGTCCCAGTTTAGCGGCTCCGTTAAAATTCATACGGTATCCAAACGAAACATGTTGATAGTCATCTGAATTCGTCTCGTCGATCTCTACGCATTCACGGTCTCAGATTTTCAATACGACTTTATGGTTTAAAAAGTTAAAAAAAAATCCTCCAATCCTTAGACCGCTCGGCCAGCAACTATATTTTCTTTAAAAAAAATCAGGATATTACAGCAGAGCTAGAAGAATTGATAGAAAAAGCCTATCATAGCTCCAAGATCTACAAAGAAAGAACAAAAAGATGGCATGACAAAAGAATCAAGCGCAAAGAGTTTTCAGCTGGAGATAAGGTTTTGATGTTCAACTCAAGGGTGAAACTTTTTGGGCATGGAAAACTTCGGAGTAAATGGGAAGGACCATATAAGGTAATTGAGACCTCATCACATGGTGCCATCACACTCCAAGATGATGAAGGTAACTTGTTTAAAGTAAATGGTCATCGTTTGAATGTTTTCCTTGAGCCACAAATAGAAGAAGTTGATGTGATTGAATTTCTACCATTCAAAGATCTAACTTAGGAAATTCCAATCATGTATCTAACTTAAGATCTAACTCCAAGATCTAACTTGTTTAAAGATCTAACTTAATAAATAATAATAATAAAAAAAATAATAACAAAATAAATATTTTGACTCTCTGGTGTTCCTTACCAAAAGAGTCACTTTTGTTTTCACTATTTTCTTTGTCTTTGAATAAGAAAAGCAGGTATAGCTCCAAAGAAGTGTGGGGGTGTACAACACCCCCATTGAAAAGCAAAAGCAACGAACCACGTCATGAACCGGTGGAGGAAACTGCACATAATGCGGTTTGATTCTTTCCCACCTGTTTGTATACTCGTTTCTGGTTCTACATTCATTTAAACATGCAAATTTAAAAAGAACCAAGATCCACACTTAGATCTAAAATTTTGAAAGTGAATATGAATATGGCTCTTTAAATTTGGACAACATAATCTTTATTCCTTACATTTACTTAGTTCTTATGGGAAAATATCATATAGGAAAATCATATTGCCTAAGTTGTTGTGAAGTGAGATATGGACTTGGCATGGAAATCCAACCTTTTCTATTTCAAGTTTTGGAGAATTTCTTTTGATAAAAATACCAAAATACATAGTTTCACATGCTCCTCAATGATGACAAAATTCCTACTAAGGCCAAATATCTTGATACATTTTGAAAACCTTCTACATATTGCTACTTGTTTTTGCATTGAGCTTTGTCAAGCTATGTTGACCTTGTTTGAGAAAGTTATCATACTTTTAAAATCAAGATCACGTGCACACCACAAAATATGCACTACTCCTACAGTGGGAGTAGGCGCAAAACATGCCTTTCACTTCATCCATCCAAAAATGTTCCACTCCTATACTGGTAGTGAACAAAAATATAATTGTTAGGTATCATCAATTAAATGCTCTATATCCTTGTTGATATCTCTCTCAAAAAAAATGTTGTTGCAAAAAAAAAGACATGAGGCTATCAAAAAAACAATGCAAAAGCATGTGAAAAAAATGGGCAAGTGCCCGCAGTAGAATTAGGGGTATGGTCAATACCCACCTAAAAAAATGATGATAAAAGATAGCCCTTGTTCTCGCAAAAATATTTTTTCAAAGTCCCAATAAAGAGAGAGATATGTTTCAAAGAGCATAGTAGAAATAGGTTATCTACTCAATTTTCCACACACATGCACATCTTGATTTGATTGTATGATATCTTTCTCCATGGATCCATTGTTTGACTTAGCAATACGTGCAATTCAAGTATGCTTACAAAATTTTTTCCTACCTGAGATCCACATAAGCTTTTTATAAGTAGGAAGAAAAAGAAGGCAATGCTATAATATGCCTTAGAGAGGAAACATACACCATTGAGCGATTTGAGAGTGCCATTTGAGGAGTACTTGTGAACTATGCTTCTATTTCAAAAACTTTACAAAACCTCCAAGTTACTGAGATGTGAAAATGGGAAGAGATGACTTTGTTTCAGAGCCGTTCCACTTTTCAACCACTAAAGGATACATATCCCGCAGGTACGAAGTATGTTTTGGAATAAAACTTTATGTTAGTTTCAAATTTTGAGTAGCTATGTTTAAGTTTACTTTACTTTAACCTTTACTCGAGGATGAGCAAAGAATAAGTATGGGGAGCTTGTTGGCGGTCCTTATTGCCTATTTATAACCACCAACTCTCACATAAAATGATCACGAAACTTAGAATCAGGCCTTTTATATCTAACAAGTTCAACAAGTTTTGGTGATTCATCTTTTACGGGAGGGCAGTCGCGAAAACATGATCCAAAACATACAAGATACAACATTTACAAGCACCTCCCATGAGCCAAGGGGGACAAGGCCCAATACGAGGCAAACCAGGGCCCTGCCGGGAGGATAAAAAGGCCAAAACCCCAAGCAAACCATCTCCAAATGAGCCCAAACTTTGTAGGAGTGGTCCATGCAGTCCTAGAGGCCAACGGAACACAAAGGTTGGGCCAAAATGACATCACCAGGTGTGACCGCACCCCTGGTGCGGCCACACCATTTTCGGCGCGTCTCGAGCCCATTTTTTGCAGGTCGGTTCGTGTCGCCTTTGGAATGGCGGTTCCCTAGGTCTCGACCAAATTCAACGAATCTAGAGAGGCAGTTTGAGGTTGGTTTGGGCCTTCCAAATGAGGAGGAGAGGTCCTCCACTCCCCCAAGGCACCCCCACTATATATTGAGGCCCTCTCCATCATTTGTAGACATATCTACACCATCAAAGCCTCATTTCTTCATCATATTAGTGGTTGTAGTGTCCCTCTAGGTGCTTCTATCCTAGTTGTATTTATCAGAAAAAGATAGAGAGGAGAGGGAAGAAGCGGAGGAAGAGCCGGGTCTGACAGACTCTCCTTAAGTTTTGTACCTCTACGGAGTCGCCTCGTTCGTGAGTAAACTTCGAGTTCTTCTTTTGTATTTCCAAGTTCTTTATTTAATCCAAGTTTAGCACTTACTTTATTTTGCTTACGGGATCTCCGCTCAATCGAGTGCTCTAATCTGGGCTAGAGTTTACTTGAGTTTGCGCCCAACCCCACGGATAGTTGTGGTAGCCCCGGAGGTGACAGCTCCGACCAGGCCTTTGTAGTCCACCACGTTTGAGTTGGTGTTTCCATAGAGCTTTTGGCAGCCTTCTCCCAACTACCTTCATCCCAGTCTTTGTCGAGAGTTGGAAAGGCACGGCTGCTCTGAAGTAAGCGAGTCTTGTAAGCCTAAACCTTGGTTATCTAGCAATCTTGGAGAAACCATAGAAAACTCTCTCTACCTACCAAAAACATCTTATCCTTGGACGATCTTGTTCTTCTCTAGATCACTTCTCGTTCCCTGTGGAAATCGATACCTTGGAATACTCAGGGTGAAAGCTACAGCGGTATTCGTGCGCTTGCGGATTTATCTGTTTGCGTTAACAAATACCAACACTTGCGTGTTCAGGATGTAAGGTTCATCTGAATACCTAAACTTAGTGATATCAATATCAACGACTCCATATTTATCCTTATTGTATCCTCTAGATTTGCTCTTACTTGCTGCATGGACATCAAACCAGTCACATTGAAACAACATTACTTCCTTCTGACTAGGAAAATCAAGGCAGGTGATTTCCCTAGGCACGCTATACCAGCCCATGTTTCGTGTACTTGCATCGCCCTTCACATATACATCACTATTTTTGAGTAGTTAAGGAGTTCTCTATGGAAGAGACCCGAAAAAGGAAGCCATTTACGAAACACCTCTTGAACACACAAGCCCGATGGTCTGGACTGCGAGATAGATAAAAAAACAAGTCATCTATTTTTCGTTGTGCATGAAGTGTGTAGATCTGCAAATTAAAATAATTTTTTTAAAAAATATTAGGGACTAATAAATTGACAAGTAGCATATGCAAATTAAATCAGAAAAATATGATAAATATATTGAGGACTAATAAATTCATAAGTTTTATGTGAAAACTAAACAAGCAAAATATATATTAATATATTAGGGAGAAAGGCTCACTTTACGCTGAAACCAAGACACAAACTCCTGCTTGTGTCTTCTATATGTTTTAGTACAAAACTGGTAAGTGCATCAAAATATCAAAAAAAGGCTAGTGGAAAAATCATCTCCAACCGACAAAGGGTCTCCGCAGTCGAACAACTCAGTTTTTCAATTTCTGAAAACTCCAACTCTTTTGAACACAGTGAGTTAAAGAATCTACTTAGCTCAATCACTAGGATCACCACATCTTCAGGCAATATGTTGCGCGCCACTAAGGGCAAAAGCTTTTGCAAGATTACATGGAGGTCGTGAGTTTTAAGTCCAGAAAGCTTGCAACCATTGACGTCCACACATCTCCTATTATTTGCAGCATAACCATCAGGGAACTTGATGCCATGTAAAAATTTGCACAGAATTTTCTTTTCATCATCACCTAGAGAGTATAACGCTGGTGGCAAGGTGTACTTGCCCTTTTCAAGCACTGGATGTTGATCTTTCCTTATACCCAAATGAGATCGAGATCGTTTTCGCTTAACCAAAGAAAAGAAGGATGCTTATTTTTTACTAATAATACAAGTTTACTAATAATACAAGAAAACAAATAATACAACAAAAATCTATCTCTATCATAAAGGCATAGATCTCATTTTCTATACAGTGTTTTACCTCATTAATTTTTTTTCAATCAATTCGAAAGTAGAGTAGACAGAATATATGAATTTATCTTTAATCCTCACATTCCATTGATTTAGAAATGGATATTTGCAAATCAGATATTACCTAAAATAGAAAAATAGATAGGGGGTTACTTACTTTAGTTCTTTACTTTTGGGAAAATAAATAGGGGGGTACTTCTTTTCTTTCATATTGGGTGTCAAATGGATCATGTAAGAATTCCAACTTCATAGATACAGGGTCTGCGTATCCAGTCGAGCCTTCTCACTGTCCTTGCTTTTACCTTCTAAGTCGAGTAAAGTCCCCAGTAAGCTCTCACATATGTTCTTCTCAATATGCATGACATCAAAATTATGTCGTACAAGCAATGATTCCCAGTAAGGAAGCTCAAAGAAAATAATCTTCTTCCTCCAGTTGTGCCACCTATTTGCTTCATCACGTTGCTTTCTTTTTCTTGTATCCTTTCCAAATGTCACTTGCTGGAAACTCTCACAGTCCCGCTTCACTTGCTCACCAAGTGGCACTGGAGCTTCTCTGGTTTTAGCCTTGTTATTAAAGCTCACCTTGTTCCTTCGCCACTTGTGGTTTGAGGGCAAAAATCGGCGATGTCCCATGTAGCAATGTTTTGAACCATATTTTAACCACAAGTAATCAGTATCCTTGTGACAATAAGGACAAGAAAACTTGCCTTTCATGCTCCAACCAGATAACATCGCATATGCAGGGAAATCATTAATTGTCCATAGCAGAATTGCATGTAGAGTAAAATTCTTCTTCTCGTTCTCATCCCATGTTTTAACTCCATTAATCCACAAATCATTTAGCTCATTGATCAGAAGTTGCAAATATACATCAATGTTTACTCCAGGAGATTTAGGCCCAGGTATAATCATCGACATCATCCAATAAGGTTGTTTCAACTAAGGAGGCAGATTATAAGGAATCAGTATAACAGGCCAACAAGTGTAATTAACATTCAACATCCCAAATGGATTGAAGCCATCCGATGCAAGTCCTAGCCAAACGTTACGTGGATCTGAAGCAAATTTCTTATACTTTTTATCCACATGGTGCCATGCCAATGAGTCTGCTGGATGCCGCATTTTCCCATCATGGACCAATTCTTCCTTGTGCCAACTCATCAATGATGATGTTTCCTCTGACATATATAATCTTTGTAGTCGAGGAGTAAGTGGAAACTACCTTAGAATTTTGCAAGGAGTGTGCTCCTTTGCTCCACCAGTATCGCTAGACTCGCCAATCTCATCAAAATTTGCATTGTCCTTCTTCCACCTACTCTCACAACTTGTTGGACATGTGTCCATATCAGCAAACGCCCCACGAAATAAAACACAGTCATTCACACAAGCAAGGATCTTAATGTATGTGAGGCCAAGATCACGAATAATCTTCTGTGCTTTCTGAAGAGTGTCTGGGATATAATGTCCTGGGGGAACGCATCCGAGAATAGTTCAAGTGCTTGCCCTGTGAAATTGTTACTCCAGCCACCCATGCACTTAAGCTGAAATAGCCTGACCATGAAAGATAACTTCGTTAGGCGGGAGCCTGACCCCAATTCCTGTTGCGCATCTTTCAACAAATCAAAGAATTTTTTTGCGCTCTCATTTGGCTCTTCGTTGTCATTACCACTAGACGCACCTCTAATTAATGCAGACACCAGATTATTGGCAAATGATGCATCATCTGGCAGACCTTCATTCACATCCCTATCATCATTGCAAGGTTTAGCATTATTTTTTTTCTTTCACGAAATTCTCATCAAACCCTTTAGTTAGCAAGTCCATATGAACCTTGGATTTTGTTTTGTACATAAGTCCATAACACCTTGAACATGGACACGGTGCAGTTTCGGATGCATAGGTGCCTTCAAAATAGTACCAAGAAATTTATCGAGTCCGGCTTCCCACTCAGCTGTAGACCGAGGCAACAACGTCCAACTCCAATTTTCATCATGTGCCATTATAAATGTCACGAGGCTTTCCTGTAACACGTGAATTGGAAGGATCACAACATTACAAACTAACATTACAAACTATATATATCAGAGAAAGAGAAAAAGTAGAACACGGAAGATTTACAACAATGCAGCATACATACGTGATCCTCTTTGTTCTCGTCGATGATGGCCGTCGAAGATGGAGGGGCACTGTGATGACAGGGCTGCTGCCTGACTGTTGTAAATTTAACATTGTACACAAGTATATAACAATTGCAAAGCACAATTAATAAAACAAAGATATGCAAAGTTCATAAAATAGATGAGTATAGCACTATAGATTTTTTGAGCATCGTATAGCACTATAGATTTGATAGAGTAGAAGCGAAATATACCCTGTGCAGCACTTTGTTTGTGGCTTCCAAAGAAAACAGGTGAACGTGGATCCTCTTCTGGATTTGCTGAAACCCTAAAGCTGAAATAAAAAGGAGCAACATGAGTATAGATCGAGTAGGGCTTTGCTTAATTACCAAATACTGCAAATAGCAATTGAGCCTTCATCTTAGGTTTTCGGTGTAGGTACCTGATGGCTGCTCCGTTGCTAGTTGTTGCTCACTGCAGCGTCACCGCGCTGATGGTCGATGGCCGCTCCTGCATGCAGCGTCACCTGCGTGCCTTCACGGCTCCACTGTACGGCCGCACGAAGCAATAGAGGGTCACGAGTCTTTTTTTTTGATGCAAGGGTCGCGACTCCTGGGGAAGACAACGCCTTGGAAAGCACATATACCATGCATATAGAAAAATTAGATCTTATTTCAATACTTAGATAGGTCTATATTGTTTCTATAAATCTTGTAGCTATGGCTAACACAAATATGACTATGGTCCAATGGTAAAAACCCAGTGGCGGATATAGGATTTTAAGTTAGGGTATGCCACTCAAAAAATTTCATATATAATTTTATAAATTATTTTTAGCAATATGGTAATTATTATAAATTTTACAATGTGATTTGGTAATGAAAACATGTACTAAGTAACATGATAAGAATTAAGTTGAAATCATTCATAAAATACAATATAAATAGTTCAACAACCATAATAATTACGAAGAACACAATTCCAAATAACTAAATAAATTACACTTACATGATTGCACTCACATGCAAGTATAGAACATTCACATGATATGTACTGAACAACAGATCAATCTCAATCAACTGACAAATCATCGATCTAGTTGCGTTGTCATGAGCGCTTAGCAAATCTAGCAATTAAAATAGATATGATTTTTTTAATGGAAAGCCGAGGAGAAAGATTAAATCTAACCTGAATTCCGATCACCAAGATGGTAAGCCGCGGCCACCGCCGCCGGTGCGGTCAGTCATGCCGAGTGCGGTCGTAGGACGAAGGCCGAACAGCGTCCGATCTCAAAGGTGTGGGCGTTGGCCGTCGGGACGAGCACAGCTGGACACGGGCGACGGCCAAACGGCGTGAATACAGAATACGTGATCCGTATTGGCGTATGCTGTCAGGTGGATGCAGGACACGTGATGAACCGTCGAACCAATACGGCGACGCCTAGTTTGACGGATCGAGAGGGACTCGGTAGTCGCGGCCTGTAAGGGCAGTCCCAATGGTGTATTGATGATGGTTTCTATCCTTATTAATTACCCTGCCAACTAAGCAAATTGCTGACGTGGCAGTAGATTTAATAAAGAGAGAGAAGAAAAATTATAGAAACCGTTTCCTAACGAGGAAACCAAGTCTACGCGTGTGCCGATGCGCGATGAAACGATCGGATCAGCGTTGGGGAGAAACCGGTGGTTTCTTTCCTTCCCCGCTCGGATCTCCTGCGCCCTCTGAGCTGTCCCGTCCGTTTGCTGGTGGTTTCTTCTCCTGCGCTGGTGCAGACTAACGTCTGTTTGCTGTCCCGTCCGCATGCATGTGCCAGAGATCATGTCGCCGCGGAGCATGTGCAGGCCGTTGTTGAGGTCGTGAGGCTCGCCATGGAGCTCGTGCAGGCTTGAAGCAATAGCAGCACACATCCACGCACAACTGTTGTCTCCGTGTGGTTTCTGCGTATAGAATCCGTAGGTGAGAGAGAGGAACCAGTGCAATGATTGCTTAATTATTTTACCAGGACGCTAATAGGAAATCATACACTGGAATCAATAGTTTCTTGATACGATATCCTATGCAGTAGAAACTATCATAGTTTCTTTCATTGGGACTGCCCTAATCGAAGCGGAGGTATCGTCCCCTCTCCCGTCGCCACGTAGCGTGGGCCTCGGTCTGATGTTGGCTTGCGGGCTGCCTCTCGCGCGTTCAGCTCTCCGGTACTCTATAATTAGGAAGTGTTGAGAACATTCAGAGAAATGATCATGGAAATAAATATAAGGGCCGACGCCTCACCGTTCAGCTTTTCTTCGGTCGCCTCCAGTTTCAGCAGTGGCAGAGCCAGAAATTTTACGAAGCCTAGGCGAGAAAAACACCATGCTAATAGCAAGGTCATTTCCACCACAAAAACTATATGGTTTTCTATGTTCATTAATTAGGATATCAAGTTATCAACTAAAGTCCTGTTATATTTTTCTAAAAAAAATTCACCTATCACATCGAATATTAGGATACATACATTAAATATAGACTGATTATAAAACTAATTTGTCAGTCGGAATCTACTTCACGAGACAAATCTATTGAGCCTAAATAGTCCATTATTTAACAATGTGGTGCTACAGTAAACATATGCTAATGATAGATTAACTAGGATTATTAGATTCATCTTGTTAAGTATTGTACAACAATATAATTAGTTTTATAATTAATATATTTTTAATAGAATAAATCAGTGCCGCAACATTTGGTGCAATTAATGTTAATTAATCTATTTTAAGTTTTGAACTATCTCAAGTGGTGCGTGCTCCCTACCTCATCTTTGTACTACCTCATCTCTGTAAGTAGCTTTTCTTTTTGAGTTTTTTTCTCGAAAACAACTTTTTTAGTAGTACCTATACTTTTTTGAGAGAGAAATGAGTAGATTTTAAGTAGCTTCCAAGTTTTTTTTAAAGGAAGTATGTACTGCACATGTTGTGGGGGTAGCCCGGCCACCGGCCCAGGGTGGCCGGGCTTTGGCTCCGCCCTTGAGTTTCAGCTTTGGACACATCCTGTTCGAAGTCGGAGTCCGAATCGGGATCGACGACGAGCAACACGGGCATGAACACTGGCCGAGCGAGTTTCACGCTTGCGTCCGAACGTTCTGGCTACACTTGCCGCTGGTCATGGTCGCCGTTTCCGCTGCCGCTACCGCTGCCGTCGAGGCCTAGCCGCCGTCACCCGTGGGTAAGGCTGGACAAAAAACACGTTGCTCGCTAGCTCACTAACTAACAAGCTATGTCGAGCGAGCTGCCTCGATATCCAGCCCTAACGCCAACTCATATGTACGTTGTACTAGGAGTCGTCATCGCCCATCAGACTCAACCGCACATGGGAGCCCAACAACGCACGACCCGAATGGAGCGAGCTATCGAGGTATAAGCGTTTTGTTGTCCAGCCTAGCTGTGGCGGAACCGTCCAAATTATAAGAGCTCAAGTACCGTCTTAGCCAAATTCAGCTGATCTCGACTCATACTTGAACCCATATAACTCCGGTAGTCCGGAAATCTCGAAGGATTTCAAACAACTTACAACAAACAGGATCGCATCATTCAAGTACTGCATTCGCGAGGATGCAACAGTTGATTATCGAATCAAAATTAACATCAGAGTGCGAAATCTTTAAAAGTTATTACAATACTGAGTTTGAAATGCGAAAGCTTTAAATAAGTCTGACATATGACCACCACACACGTGGTCCAAATGAAACATTGTTTTTGATAACTCACTCCTCTTTTTTCAAAAAATGTACCATCAATAGTCTTAGTCCAGCAAAAACAAAGGAGAAGCTTCTAGATGACCCTGTCCTGGGCCTACTCCTCGTCACCTTCCACGGGGTAGAGGCAGTGCTTACAATAGCCATAGTAGACCTGGCCATCTGCAATAACGGGATAAACCCTGAGTACGGGAATGTACTCAGCTAGACTTACCCGTCTAACTGAAAATAAGGACACCAAGGGTATGCAAGGGCTTTTTGATGGAGTTGGGAATTTAGTTGCGAAAAGCTCAATTTGAGGGAAGTAATATTTAATCGTATAGATGAGCAGTCAAGTTTTAAGCCTATCCCTTATTCTAAGTTTGCACCTGAACTACTACATCCACTTGAGTCTAACAATCAATAATATAAACCATATCTGGTTGACTTATCCAAATTTTAGTTGAACCTTAAATATCACATGAAGTTGTATCGTGGTGAAGCTCGACATAGTTTCCCACTAACCGGGGGAGACGGCGACTCGAATCGAATTACAAACCAGCTGGCGACAAACCTTTAATACAAACCCACACTTTCCCCGTCGGGTCCATGCATTGGGTCACCGCTCGATACTGTTCGTGGTGGTAATCGTCGCGGTTCAAGCACGCAAAGCCCAATTGGAACCTGGCGATGGTCATTCCGAGGCAGATCACATTTCCATACTAGAGGGCACGACTCGGGTTGAATCCGGCCCGAACACCTTCTAACCGGCTTTGGGTTCGGCGATTACAGCACCAACAACCCTAAGTAAAAAGGCGCTTTCAAAAATGAACAAGGGCCAACACCGACACAAACCTACACGATCCAACGGACGAGCTGCCCCCAAGTTCCAACTTGGTGCCTTGCCTTCCAGTTGACCGTATTTCACTACTACTCAGGTTCTTTTCCACAATAGCAAATATAACCAACCGTGATTCGGTGAATACCCACCAGGGGTATTATGGAACATCCTTAATTACTACTCTTATTAAACAGACTAAGCAATTCTACACTATAGTAACTTAACAGGATAACAAAGGTGGATATAAACAATAATCAATGAATGGTAATGCAGCAATTAGGATCAACCAACTCCTATACCTAATGCATCACAATATAAAATAGTCAATTAAATTAATTATAAAAACTAGGAGGCTTAGAATGCTCCGGGGCTTGCCTTGGGAGAAGATCGAGGCCTCGTGGGAGGGGCACTCGGGCAGGTTAGTTTCTGCTGTGGGATCGGCCTCCTCGTTCCTGGACAACTCCTGGATCTCCGGCTCGACGTTTGCCTCCGGCTCTTGATCGTTCTCCGAGGCTATCGATCCTATTGCAAAACGGTAAACTTAAATGATGCATAGTGCACTTATGATGCATGCAATGTAAACTTTTCTTGCAAACCAACAAAATCAACTTGTTGAACAACTTTTGACATTGAGCAAAGCACTTATGGCCGCATTAAATAAAACCATTAACTCAATTATTTTCTATTGATTAATTCAAAATAAACCTAGGTTTAAACAGCAAGTACATTTCTCTGAATTCAGAAAAATCCACAAAAATTACAGTAGGTAACCTACACCCACTGGACTTCACTATACAAATTTCAGCAAGAGATAAATTACTAAACAGCAGATATGAAAAGATAAAATAAACTACCAAAAAGGTGCTTTGAACTAACTTTCCTTTTGAAAAGTGTCAAACAGCATATTTCATATTTTTCCTAGCTTCATCTACCTATAATAACCTTATTGCAGGAAAATTACTGCTTAAGCATGAACACATAATTCTACACAAAATAAACAAGTTTATCCCAAAATAAACTCTTTGAACTGCAACCCTACTGAAAAAGGGTGCAATCCACACTTTTATATTTTTGCCAGATTCTACTCTATATTTAATATTTATCAAGAAAGTTCCATGAACAGAAATCTTATATTAATTTTTGCATGAATTTTCTAAGAAAAACTTAGAAAAGCACACTTGTACTACAACTTCTTATTTTTCTATACAATAACCCATACCTAGTATTTTTCTCAGCTTGAACATAGCACACAGAGACTATATAGATTTTCCCATGTTTTATTTCCACGTATATTTCTCTTACCAATTATTTTAAGCAAACAACTAAAATGGCATTTAAATCTAAACAGATACTTTTTCTACAAAAGCAGACCCTCATATATTTTTGACAGACACTTTACATGACAAGGAGTATACACAAATTTTGCCACAATTTAATTCAATCAGAAAACATATACACACATTTATTTAACAATATGCACATAAACTGATTTAAATAAAAACAGTGCCATAAACTGCTACCAAAAATACTTTCACATTTTCTCTGATAGATCTACTCATGAACAAATTAACTAAACTAAAAGCACTCTATTTGGATCATTAAAACATGCTACACAAAATAAACAAGTTTTTCTGGAAATAAAGAGGAAAAGGAAAACATTTTGAAATCTCCCAGCGAGCTTCCGTGGATTCGGCCCATAGACCGTGAGCGGCTGACGTGCGGGGCCGACTGGGTCAACGGACCCACCTGTCAGTGTGAGCCGATCAGGGAAAAAGGGTTGACCGGCGATTACTCGCCGTCGGCGAGGTCACCGGCGGTGAGGTAGGGCTTGGCGAGTTCGTCTCGACGAGGCGGACCGGTAGGCAGTGATGGTTTGGCTCATGGGTGGCCATAACTCGCCGGCGACGAGCTATGGCGGGCGGCGGTGTGGCTCGGCCAGGCCGCTTCCGGCGGTTGCCGACTAAATTGGTGGGTGCAAAAGCTCGAGCGAACCCTAGGGTGACTACTAGGAGGGTTGGTTTGGCCGGTGAAGCTCCGGAGGAGCTTGGCCTCGTGCACGGGCCAGGGCGGCGCGAATGGCGCTCGGCCGTGACGGTGAGTGAGCTACGAAGCGGTAGGGTTGAGACGGATGGGTGTTCTCACCTCGCCTTGGTGCGGTGAAGAGCTCCGGGGAAGATAGGGCTCGGCGGAGGATCGGTCGGCGTGGAACGGCGACGAGCACTCTCTGACGTTGGCGGCGGCCGAAAAGGGGACCTCGTGTTCCGGCGACGGTGGGGCACCAACGACGGCGCTGGTGTGCGCACCGTGTGTGCGGGAAGAGGGTGGAGTGGAGGCCGGAGTTAATCGACCGGCGGTGGCTCGGCTAGGGCTGGAACGCCGAGGGGAGTTTGCGGTGGCGAACGACGTTCGGGGTAGTGTTCGCATGCGGGAGAAGGAGTGAGAGCGGGCAGGCCAGCTTGTGAGCGGGAGAGTGACGAGTGCGCGAGGGAGCGGAGAGTGTGGTGCTCGGGTTTTGTTTGGGGCTCGGCCGGACGGGCGGTCGTGGTGGGGGCCACGGCCGGCGAGCGGCGTGCGGGCAGAGCAGCGCGCAGCACTCGAGGCGAGCGAGGAAGTGGCCGTGAGGGATCGCTTGTGTGATCGGGCGGAGAAGGATCGTGCGCGGAGTGGCCGCGTGGGATTTGCAGCAGAAGAATGCGGCCACGCGGTGGCTCGGTCGGCGTACGGCGCGGCCGTGTCGGGCGGCCGGCGCGACGGGCGCGCGCGCGGCGCGGGGGTGGGCGCGAGCGCGGGCTGGCGTGGGCTAGGCCGAAAGGCCATGTGGGCCGGAAGTGAAGCGCGGGAAGAAAAAATAATTTCCTTTTTCTTTTTCCCGATTTTTTCCAAACTTTGACCATTTCAAAACAGCTTCAAAAACTCAAAACTAGACTTTGACCCAAAAATAAAAGTTGCTCAAAATAATTTTCTATACAACTTTTATATAAGAGCCATTTTCTGAAAATCATTTCTCTAGCCTACACATAAATAAAGCCAATTTTGAGCCATAAATCATTTTTGTTCCCACATTTTTAATTATTGAACCATAAAGAATTAGGTGTCTACATAAAAAGTGTTATACTCAATATTATCTATTTTATAAGATTATTTGCCAAGACACAAGTTTATTTAAACAACCAAGTCCTATTGAAACTAAATTTCAAATAAGCAAACAAAACAAAAGGCAAAAAGCACTTCTATGCACATGAGATGATGCAATGCAATGCTCATGGCAATTTAGTAGCTGATGCTTGTTCCTAATGCAATGCTTGACACTAGGGTGTCACACTAACGAGCCGATCTACCTTGAGGTCGCTAACGAGCCCAGCCGAGCTAGCTTCAAAAAAATCAATGTGTTCAACTTAAAAGATTAGACAAAAAAAATATAAAATATAGAATTATTGAATTGAAAAGTTTAGATAAAAAATATGAAATATAGAACGGAATAAATCCAAAAAATTGGCACTACCTAGGGCCTACATAGAGCCAAGTGCATCACCAGGCTCGTTGGCATATGGGAGCCAAACAAGCTCAACCACACACAGGAGCCCAGCAAGGCACGGCCCAAGCAGGCCTAGCGACGTGCACAGATTAGTTTATACAGAGCATGGTATAAGAAGTTCGAGGTGGTCCCAATACTTCTATTTTTAAGCTGTGTTGCCTCTCCTTAGTATTCGAGGTGGTATAGCAACAGCAGGGTAACAATAAACTCGTTCGCGCTAATGGGCCGGTCCACTATTGAACCCCACCACACGCTACACCACCTCCCCCTACACGCACCAGCTCCCCCAAATTCCCCATCCCGTACAGCACAGCAGCTACCCTAATCCCGTACACCACACCTTCTCCCCAAATTCCCCATCCTCTTGGGTAAGGCTCGACGAAAAACTCATAGCTCGGTACCTCACCCGACTCGGCTTGTTAGTGGCTCGGCTACACTCGTTTGTGCTTTGGAACGAGCTGACCCAGCATTTTAGCTTTCGAAGTTAACAGGGCTCGACCTACCTCGTTTACTTAACATGCAATTATAAAAGGACACGTGAGTTTCGATGGCTTTTTATTTGTACGGACACCTAGATCTAGTCTTTGTATCGGAACCGGATAAGTCATGAACGCGTGAGCTCTGATAACTTGATATTGTGATGTACTATGTCCAGTTTAACAACATCGTAGGACACTTGTTCGCTTGATGGTGACCCTGTGCACTTAGGATAACATGTCGAACTTGACGGCGACAACAACATTGATGCCGTCGATAGCACAATTAACAATTAATTTTATTTCAAATTTATCATGTGCAAACTTATTGTACCCTAATTGCCTTTTGTTAGGGTGCTTCACTTGATTGTTCATTTATTAATAAGCCAAATTAGTAAATTAAAAAATTCAATAATAATCAGGCTGGGGTGGCATCTTCACACTTCACTTAATTGTTCATAAATTAATAAGCTAATAAATTAGTAAACTAAAAAATTAAATAATAATTAGGTAAAGAATAATAGGAGTGGCGTCCTCTTTAATACGATTTTCTTATTTCGTTAGTGCGTCCGAATTTTTTCTCGTTATTTATCAAATTTTCTTGACCAATTCTTCACGTATCTATTCCTTTATTTTTTTTGTTTTCTAACGTGGGGGCTTGGCCGCTTGGGGGTGTACGTAGAGACTCGGAGAACAGCCACGAACACGAAATTTTTTCGGACGAAAAGATGCCGCCAAATCTTACCGCCTGAAAAAAAGGAATAATTTCTCTTGACCCGGTCTTTCTGCCTCCCTAAATTAGATGCGCTAGGTCAGGAGGCCGCGCACGCCGCCGCCATCCTGGAGGCCGCACACACCGCTGCGATCCAGGACTCCCACGACGCCTCTAACCAGGACGCCGCTGACACAGTGAGAATGCCAGTGACGTCGCCTCCAACCAGGACGACGCCGACGTTGCCTCCAGCCAGGAAGCCGCCGATGTCGCCTCCGGCTAGGACGTCGGATCATCCTCACTACGTCAACTCCAGCAACAACGCCACTGCCTTGGGCGCCCGTTGATACGTTGAAGCCGACCTCGAACTAGAAGATCATTATGGGATCCCTTGTCCATATAGCACAGCCAGGTACAAATTTAATTATCCAATGCGGTTTTTAAAAGATGGATCATGTGCCCCTGTTCTGTTTTGTTCTTGGCTGTGCGCCCCTGTTCTGTTCCATATAGCACAGCCAGATATAAATTTTGGTGTTTATTTTTAACCCTAGAAAAGATGTCTTAGTACTTTGTAGAATTTTAATTTGAGTTTTGAAATTGATATTGAGGTGATTATTGTTGGATGAGTTAACATGTGAAACCTATTTTCATAGAAAAATATGAGTTCAGTATGTTCGGTACAAAAATTTGAATCTACAGATCATTTTGTAAATTGAATCAACTCTGTCTCATTTACTTGTCATTTTTGCACAGCAATGTTTATAAGTCCAACTGAGCTAAAATTTGGAAAGAGTACTGTTGAACATGAAACGTTGCTACTGTAATTTTTGTACAATTTTACGAGAACATTTCGAAGTCGACTCTGTTCAACTCAATTAGAGAGTTTAAAATTAATTTGTCCATTGGACTGAGATTTCTTAATCTAGGTTAGGCTAAAAATCATGGATAATGTGTTTTAAGTATGTTAGATATATTTTGGCTCTGTCTTGGGTATAGATCATGGTCATGTACTCAGTTTTGCAATAGGGTCATGTATTTTGCTATAATTGAGTTTTTAGTCAAAAAGTGTAGGTTAAGTGTTTTTATTTCTTTGAGCATTTCTGAACATGTGATGTTTCATGTTTAAAAGGCTACATAAAAAAATTCACAGCACCCTTAACATTACTGGTCTCCTTGTTCTTCATATCCAACTTGTTTCTTTCACCTTATTTGAAAAGTTATATTTATGAACCATTTCCCTATGTATGCAGTGCCACTGGTGAAATATGGACTCTTTATTTTCATTGCAAGAGGGGACTTCCAGATAGGGAGTATGTAATGTTCAAAATAGATAGGGCTGATATAAAATTGGCAATCTTGACATCTATTAAGGACCAACTTGGTTATGCTATCCAGGACTTTTTATACTAGAAGAAGAGATGTGGAACAGATGTAGCTACTCTTGAGCCCATCGATTATAACAGACATGCAGAGACTATGATCCAAGACAATGAGAGGGAGAAGGAAATCAGATTAGTACTGTCACATAAAAAAGAGACCACACGACTAGTGAGCATAACACCCCTCAAGCGACCAAGGCAACAACTGAAAGAAGATGGCAATCCCTTTATGGATGAACCATTGGATGCATACAAGGGCGGAATAAAAGAGATGCTAAAAAGGACAAATCCTTAGGTACACCATCTATGTTTCTGCATATATATTTGTATTGTTTAGAAAATTAGTAGCTTTTATCTTATATGTTTTTGTGACTAGCAGATTTGAAGGATGACTTTAGAAAAGAAACAGTCAACACATACCAGGAATATTTGAGGCAGAAAGGAGGCATTCCACATATTAGTAATTATTTTTTCTTTGTCAACCACTTTTTTACTACTAGTTTTGCTTTCAACTGAAGCTATTAACTTATGTACAATGGCATTTCTCGAGCAACGAGACAATGATGGCATTATAATCGAAGACGACAAAAGTAATGGAAGCAATGTGACTCCACCCTCAAATAGGCCAAGCCATGCAAGGAAGAAAAGGGAAGAAGGAAATGGTTTGTGATCATTAATTATCTTTAAATATTGGGTTCACATATCTTAATGGAGAACTAGAACACAACTCAAGCTCGTTATTGTCTTTTTTTGCTAGGAGATGCCTCCAATCGATGCAAGAAATATGGTCGTGGCACTAATAAAGGAGCAGTAGCAGCCGCCAAGAGAATTAAGAAACGTACTAAAAAAACTCTTAGTCGAATTTTCAGCAAGCCGTGAAGGTCCACTTGGACCCAACTTCCGTACATTTGTCGATGAGGTCGTACTGTTTACTAGGAAAAGGGCCCCACTAATTGGAGTAAATAGTTGGAAGGATATACAACAATATGCCAAAGATAAAATTGCAAATGATGTATTGGTATGTTGCGTTATATTTTTGTATGCCTACTCGTGTGATGCGTAAAGTAAATTATCATTAACCATTTTATTGTTTGTAATTGTTGAAGGACCGAATTGGCGACCAGAGGAGGGTGAATGGGAGCCTCAAATTTCTTCTCGAGAAATGGATGACCCTTATCCCAGAAAGTCACCCCAAAAGCAAGACAAGAACTTGCTAGTGTCCACGACCCTAGATGTAGGGTGGATGCTTCTAAGAAGCACAGCGGGACACTACGCAATCCTAAAAAAAACCAACGCAAAAGCCAGAAACCAAATCCGAAGATGGACGGACAAACTGCGGACGAAAGCGTGCCGATCAGCACTGACCAGACTCAGGGGTCCGTCCGGTCAAATGTGATCGGACGCGTCCGGTCAGGAGAAATCTGCTTCGGGAGCTCTCTGGAACTGACCGGACTCTGCACCAAGGAGCGTCCGGTCACAAGAACTGAGCGTCTGGTCAGCAACGCGAAAACGATTAACAATGCTACTTGTGCGTCCGGTCACGCGAACACGAGTGCGTCCGGTCAAATTCGTACAGACTGTGCAGCTCGGCCTTGAACGATCGGACGCACGGGGTCAGCGTCCGGTCAGTTTGAAGCGAGCGTCCGGTCACCCCGAAACAGCTCTGTTCATCCACTGATTCGACTCGATCTCCCTCAAATCGAAACCACTAAGGCTCAAACTCGGTGAGGGGAGTCACAAGAAGGATAGTGAGCTACTCCTAGAAGATCATGGCTTGAACCTATCTCCAAATCGGTGAATCGAAGAAATCTGGGGCAAAGGAAGAGAAAACCGATCCGAAACGAAAACAACCCGATTAGCTAGCTCATGATGTTAGGGGAGAATTCTTTCGGTGGAAAGAAGGGGCTCACGATCTAGCACAAGTAGGTTGAGACGAAATCGAAAACCATCTCTCGGAGAGGAAGAACGAGGCAAATCGGAAAATAGGGTCACGACATCGAGGGAGGCTCGTGGTAAGGCGCATTGAGGGAGCGTCAAGGGGCTGAGAACATATATGATGAATGATTGACATTTATGAGGAAGGTTTGAGGCTTTTCCCGGTTGAGTCATTTTTTCTCTATGCACTTAATGCTTATGACTAACCGGTGGAGTTGAGTTGTGGTGTATTACCGTGTTGGTGTGTGTGTGTGCAACATGTGTCTCTTGGCTGTGTTGATGTGCAGGTGTGGAGCTCGGAGATAGTGGTCGATGGCGAGGTGAAGGTCAAGTAGAGACGTGTCGTGCCGACGGACCGGGAGCAGTGAAGGATGGGCGTGCCGTGCGGCGGACGTGCCATGCCGATGGACCCAGAGTGGTGAAGGGCGGACGTGAGGCTTGGACCGATAGACCGAGAGGCCGGAGGACCAGCTGTGGTAGCTGGCACGTGGCATCAGCGAGCAGGAGCACATGGGGATGTGCGATGCATCGGCCAAGTCGGGAGGAAGACAATGGCATCGTGGCACTTGGCGGGAGGTCGGACACAGGCTTGTGTGTGGTGCAAGTGCCGTCGGCCGAGTCAAGAAGGAAGGCGAAGGCGTTGTGCCCGGCGTGGAGGCTGGACATGCATCGGCATCGGTGCCGGTGGTCGGGGTGTAAGAACCACATCCCGTCTACGGTGCGGGTTCAGTTGTTGAGCCTCAAAAAGCTACCCTCGACGGTTTCCGAGTTTGAGCCTCAAAACTTGGGGTGGCCGGTTTCCGAGTTTGGGCCTCAAAACTCGGGATGGACGGTTTCCAGGTTTGGGCCTTAAAACCTGGGCTCGTGGGTTTCCGAGTTTGGGCCTCAAAACTCGGGGTGGACGGTTTCCAAGTTTGGGCCTCAAAACCTGGGCTGGCGGGTTTACCGGTTTGGGCCTCAAAACCGGGCGGAGGTTCCCATGCGGAACGATCGACGCGTGGCGGCGTGGAGAGGCTGGCGCGGCGGTGAAGCTATCCACGAGGAAGGCACGGTGGTCGATAGTGACGGCATGTGGCGGCATCCTCGAGCTTGCGTCGAGGCGAAGCGAAGGATGAGATGGCGCGGCTGTCGGATGAAAACTGTAGAGTTGGTCGGTTTTACCCCTTGGGGGTATTTGGGTTGAGTGCTTCATGTAACGGCATTTTTGTCTTCGGACGTGCGCCTATATATATGTGAAGGGGCTGCTAGGGCAGCCATCCTTGGACGGTGCCACTCTCATTTTGTTCTTGTGAGAGAAGGCTAGGGTTAGAGGAGAGAGGGCTCTTGTTCTTGAGCTTTTTGCCATCAAGCTTTGTTGTTGCGAGGAGTGGCTTGTAACCCAACACTGAGCGCTAATACAATTCGTCATCTTGCTGAATCTAAGGATCAAATTCGTGCTTTAATTTGTCTTGCAATTTTGTTCTTCGCATTGCACGTTTTCCCCTCTTTCGATCTTCACGAGATTTCTTGTTTCGAGGGAAGATTCACAAATCCGTTTGAACCATCTCCTAGAGCATCGTGAGAGACATCTTTCTACCAAAGGGTTTTCTCTAATTCCTCATGAGCTAGTAGATCAGACGAATTTCATTTTGGATCACGTTCTTGCTCCTTTGCCCCGAAATCTTTCGATTCATCCATTTGAAGTTAGGTTCGAGCCATGATCTCTTAGAGATAGCTCACTAACCTTGTTTTGAACTCCTCTGGGAAATTTCAGATTTTTCGGAGTTGATTTGGTTGAGTTTTGGCTTCGAAATCAGAGTTTACTGAAGCTGCAGCGTGCAACCCGGACATGTCCGGTAGGCCACCCGGACATGTCCGGCAGGAAGATCTTGGAATTTTGAGCTGCAATTTTGTGGAGATCTTCCCTTAGGTGTCTAATAGCTCCTGTTAAAGTTTCACATTTTGTGGACACCGTTTGATAGGGTTTTGGAATTTTCTCCCAAAACTGGTCTGGCCAGTGCAACCCGGACATGTCCGGTAGTCAACTCAGACATGTCCGGTAGGAAGACTTTGGAGTTTTGAGCTGCAATTTTTCGGAGACCTTCCTGAGGGTGTCTAGTACCTGTGGTTCAAATTTCACAATTTTTGGACGCCATTTGATACTTCTTTTGGTTTTTCTCCTAGGATTGGTCGCTGCAGTTTTGCAATCGCTATGAGGCTCTTTTGTGCTCGAGTAGTGTCCCGCTGTGCTTCTTGAAAGCATCCACCCTGCACCTAGGGTCGTGGACACTACCAAGTCCTTGTTTTGATTTTGGGGTGACTCTCTGGGACAAGGGCCATTGATTTTTCGAGAAGAAATTTGAGGCTCCCATTCACCCCCCCTCTGGTCGCCAATTCAGTCCTTCAGGGGCGTCGTGGCCAATGTACTACGCGGCACGGTGGATTCCAGAGCAAGGTGTTGCGCGGTCGAGGCCAGAGTACGTTGTCGCGGTCGAGGATCACGGGGTCTCCTCAATTGTCATGGGCTATGGTTTCCATCGGGGGCATCCTACGGTCAAAGATGAGAAGAGAATTACCTGGTCATCCAGCATGTCGACTAGGGTTCGTTCCATTTGGTCCAAACGCATCGTGATCATGGTGTCGTCATGGGCATACTTCCGGGACGGTCAATAACACGTCGGTGTTCTTGGAACACCGGGGGATCGATTTGGCTTGGGTCGGTCTACCATCAACGACACAGTCACGTCAACGACCAACGCATGACCACAACGGGGAGTAACACATGTCCAAAGCGATAACGAACTAGTTCGGCGCGAAGGCTCATCTTAGATAGATATAGATCGTTCAGATGAATAGGATGTACGATTGAACGAGTGTCGTGCTAACGTCTAGGGTAACGTTTACAAAAGTTCACGGGTTCGACCTTGACGATGGCGGGGAAGACGAGGCTTCAGCGGAGAGTTGCCAAATGTAACGAGCGCCACCATGGTCGGACAGCGGCGCACACAGCCGAACAACGACTCGGCAGGGGAAGACATCGGGCGAGACGAAGGGGTTTGGCGCGGCTTCGGCCGTCACGACCGGTTCTAGCTGCTGCGGACGACGTGGCATGGTGGCACCCTTTCTGTGTCAGTGAGAACATCGGCACGAAGGCCGGTTTCAGTCTAAGGTTGGCATTAGGAAGGAAACAGATGGAGGCTTTGGGTGTTGTTAGCTCACCGATGGCACCAGAGGGACGAGCAGATCAGTACTTAGGCAGGGGCATGGCTTGGGCAACACGGCGTTCGAGTAGGAGCAGGAAGATTGGCCAGGGCGATGGGAGGAGCTTGGCGTGCAGCATCCCCAGCTCTACTGGTTGGCGTAGCAGGGGGGCTCGGCGAGGACTGGCTCCATGCAGCGGCGCACCAAGGCGAGGTGAGCAGAGCCCCGAGCTAGTGACTGCGAGGAGCATAGCACCGGCGAAGAGCAGAGGAGGCCGAGCGACGATGGCTTGGTGACGCGGCCGCGACCGGTGCTCGGCACGGCGTGGTGGCAGAAGCTCGGCGACGATGTTGTGGATGGTCGGCGTTGTCGTTGTCGAAACGAGCATCGACCACCCGGTCGTTGTCGAGGCGTGGTCGGTCGGGATGGCCTGCACAGAGGCTTGTCACAGCGCTGGTGCGGTCGTGGCAGGTGGTCGGCGCGGGGACGTTGTGGGGAGCGGCGTCATGGAGCAGGGCTCCGACGTGGCCATCCGTGGCTCGGTCAAGGTCAGCCAGCGGCGGTGCCGGCGCGGCTGGGGCCGGTAGTAGGTGGTTGGAGCACGGTTGGTCGGTGTCGTGGTGAGTCCGTGGCCCGTCGGTGCAGCTCGTGGCCATGGCCACGGCCAGCACGGGCGAGGCTGCGACCGGCGATGGTGAGGACGAAGCAGAGCAGAGCGGTCTGGGGTGGAACGACAGCGGTCGGAGGGTGCTCGAAGCGGCTGCGACGTTCTCGGAGGAGGAATCGCGGGGTGGAGGAGGAGAGGAAGACGGCGGCTCGGCATGGGGAGAGTGGAAGGAGGTAGTGGTGGTCGTGGCTTTTATGTGTGCCGGCTAGGGCTTCGAGGGGCGCTCCGTCCATCCTCGTCGTTTATGCCACGAAGGGGACACACGTCAACATCTGCGCGTGGAAGAGCGGGCGCGGTCGGGTTTGGGGTCGCGCGTGCGAGCGGCCAAGGGAGGAGGTGCGCGGGCGTGGGCGTACGCCGGGTCCCTGGCGGTGGCGCGGTACCTGGGGAGCGTCCGCTCCTAGGGTTGCGGCAGGGGGGGCGCCCGCTTGGGCCAAGTGGGCCTCGCGTGCATGTAGCCAGGGGACGAGGTTGCTGGGCCATGCCGGGTGGGCCGCGCGCTAAGGTGACAAGGGAGGAAGAAGAGTGGGCCATGCGGGTGGAGAGATGAGGGGGAGCTGGCGATGGGCTTCGGCCCATTCGGCTGAAGGTGTTGGAGAGAGGAGGGAGAGGGAAGGGAAGGGGAGAGTGGGCCGGATGGTGCTTAAGGCCCAAGGGAAGGAAATGGGGTTTGCCTATTTTTGCTAAGGAGAAGTTGGGAAAATTAAAAAGGGAGTTTGAGAGAAATTTAGAGGAATTTGGATGGAGTATCCAATTATGATTTGATGGAAGAGAAGAAAGGTATTTTTCTCTCCCAAGACATTATGACTTGGAGAATTCTTGAAGTTGAAAACAAAAGAGATCGAGAAGGGATTTCAAGAAGGATGAGAGGAGGTTGCTACAGAATTGTGCACTCCAAACTCTGGGTCCGACTCGAACCCTAAACAGACTCGACAACTCGATCACACTCCTACAAGCAAAGCTATATGAATGCAACAATTTATTTATAAATTGTTCCCGGTTCGGCTAGCATCCACATGCTCCAAACAATCACATAAAACTTTTAAAAAGTTCGAAATTTTGGGTTGTTACACATCCCTGGAATTGTCAGGCACGCACAGAGTAACTCAAACTCCCGTAGGAGATGGTAGGGGTTTTCATGATCGTACCCCGAGAAGGGCTGTTCACGAACCATGGCTATAAAGCCAGGGCGGAGTTCATATTGGGAAGCTGTGATTGGCTTCGATGATTGTGGTGGCTCAAAGAACTCGGCCTGTGGAGCAGACATGTTTTGGATAGAGTTTTGTTCCATAGGTGAAAACAAAGAAAAGAAAGATAAAACAAAGATACATGGGCGAACTAGGTTCGGAGACTAAAGGCGACAACCGTTCCCCGACAACGACGCCAAAAATGCTTGTTGGTATTTATTAACATAAGCAGAAAAGTCTGCAAGCGCACGAAAGTACCGTTGTAGCACTTCACCCAGAGTATTCAGGGTATCGTATTTTCCACAAGGAACGGTGGGCTCCGGTCTCTTGGTCTAGTTCTCCCAGATAAGACACGGAAAAGGGTAACGAGGGTAGCAAGGTTCTTCTAAAGAACTGGTCCTTATGTGATATAAGCTCAGCCAGCAAAGCCTACTTCGGTCAACGGGTGAAACTAGTTTCCCAGTCTATGCTGATACAGCTCTACCTGGAATCCCGAACATGGGTGGATTACAAAGGACGGACAGGGCTGTCACCACCTGCCGCCTACCTCCTCAACCGTGGAGACCCAGGCAACCAACATGTAACCACTTAGCCTAAACACCGCGTTTACGCTAAGGGCCACTACTCTAGCGGTAGCTAGGACTTGCACCCCCTTACTACAGCACCCACCCAAAGGTAAACGGCCGGTCCAGCAGACTAAGTTAGTGAAAGCTTAAACATGATAAGAACTTAGAATCGAGATGAACACGAACTCTTATACATAAGTAGTATGCAAGATCGTAGAGGTACAAACAAGATTCTACCAGTGATTCCGGTGTTCCTCCCGCTAAGTGTACAAGCGCGTCAAGTACACTCGTGGAGGTAGCCGACAACTCCGGCACTTCTCCCGCTCAGATCTCACTCGCTCCCTATTCTAGATAGCTACTAGAGCTATGATAAGTGTGGCACTACTCCTTCTTCCATGGATCCCTCTTGAGATATGTATTGATGAGCTCTTCGATGAATTGTGAGGAGGGTGGAGGCCTCCTTTTATAGGTGAGATGCCTTGGAGGGGTGGAGAGCCTCTTCTCTCCACATGGAAAGTGCAAACCGACCTCCAAACCGACCTTCCAGGATGCATTGGACCTGGACACCTTGATAACCAACATGATAGAGGCGGTATCTAGCAACCGACCAAAGTTGGGTCCGGTCGGTGCACCTGGTGGTGCGGCCGCACCAGGGGTGCGGGCGCACCCCTGGTGGCCCCTCTCGTTCCTGGCTCGCTCTGGTGGGTCCCTGAGGTGATGTGGTCCATGTCCATCGAGGTTTCCTAGTCCAGCTTGTTCTTGTGATGGACTTTGAGCTCTATTTCTCCCATTTGGATGGGCCGGAAGTGCTGGGTATTGGGCCTATTCCCTTTGGGCTCATATCGGATGCATTTACATGCCATATGTTGTATGTGTTGGAGCCCGTTTGAAGTCGTTTACCCGAATGCCCTCCTGCAATTGACTGTTGGTATTTCTTAGCGTAAGCAAAAAAGTCCGCAAGCGCACGGAAGTACCGCTGTAGCACTTCACCCGAAAGTATTCAGGGTATCGTATTTTCAACAGGGAACGGTGTGCTATAGTCTCTTGGTCTAGTCCTCCCAGATAAGACAAGAAGAAGGGTAACAAGGGTAGCAAGGTTCTTCTAAGGAACCGGAGCTTATGTGATATAAGCGTAGCCAGCAAAGCCTACTTCGGTCAACGGGTGAGGTTGGTTTCCCAACCTATGGCGATATAGCTCTACCTGTAATCCCAAACGTGGGTGGATTACAAAGGACGGACAGGGCTGTCACCACCAGCCGCCTACCTCCTCAACCGTGGAGACCCAGGCAACCAACCTGTGATCACTTAGCCTAAACACCGCGTTTACGCTAAGTGCCACTACTTCTAGCGGTAGCTAGGGCTTGCACCCTCTTACTAGGGCACCCACCCGAAGGTGAACGACCGGTCCAGCAGACTAAGTTAGCGAAAGCTTAAACACAATAAGAACTTTAGAACCAAGATGAACACGAACTCTTATACTTAAGTAGTATGCAAGATCGTACAGGTACAAACAAGAATATACCAGCGATTCCGGTGTTCCTCCCGCTAAGTGTGCAAGCGCACCGAGTACACTCGTGGAGGTAGCCGACAACTTCGACACTTCTCCCGCTCAGACCTCACTCGCTCCCTATTCTAGATAGCTACTAGAGCTATGATAAGTGTGGCACTACTCCTTCTTCCAAGGATCCCTCTTGAGATATGTATTGGTGAGGTCTTGGATGATTTGTGAGGAGGGTGGAGGCCTCCTTTTATAGGTGAGGTGTGGAGAGCCTCTTCTCTCCACATGGAAAGTCCAAACCGCCTCCAAACCGACCTTCCGGGATGCATTGGACATGGACACCCTGATAACCGACATGAGAGAGGCGGTATCTAGCAACTGACTAAAGTTGGGTCCAGTCGGTGTAGTTGGTGGTGTGGCCGCACCAGGGGTGCAGGTGCACCCCTAGTGGCCCCCCTCGCGCTCGGCTCACTCTGGTGGGTCCCTGAGGTGATGTGGGCTATGTCCATCGAGGTTGCCATGTCTAGTTTGTTGTTATAATGGACTTTGGGCTCCATTTCTCCAATTTGGATGGGCCGGAAGTGCTGGGTATTGGGCCTATCCCCTTTGGGCTCATATCGGGTGCATTTGCATGCCATATATTGTATGTGTTGGAGCTCGTTTTTAGTCATTTCCGTACATACCCTCCTGCAAGTGACCAACCACCAAAACTCGTGGAAATAGTTAGTTGTAAGCCCTATTCTATGTTTGGTGTTGTCTTTTATGCGAGTCTTGGCGGTTATAAAGTATGAGTTAAGGACCGCCAACAAACTCCCCCACACTTACCCCTTTACTCGTCCTCGAGTAAAGCTTTAGAGATAAAAGTAGACACGAGCATAACAATCCTGAGATATACAGCTATTATATAAAGGATCATTCCAAATCATTCCTTATACATGTGGGATATGTGGCATTGTCTAACATGCTTCCTTGGGATGTTGAAAAGTGGAACAGTTCTTGAAGCTAAGTCATCTTCCCTGATTCATATATTTAGCAACTTAAAGGTTTTCAAAATTTTATCAAGAAAAAGCATAGTTCACTTTTTATACTCCTCAGATGATGCTCTCGGATCACTCAATAGTCTATGATTCCTTACCAAGGCATAGTGGAGTTTTGCCTTCTTTTGATGTCCCTACTTCTAAAAGGATTATGTGGAGCTTGGTAGGGATACATGATTGCATACTTGTATTGCATAAATTACAAAGTCAAATCAAGGATCCAAGGAGAGAAGTGTCATACTCTTAGATCAAGATGTGCATGTGTGTGGATTATGATATGAAAAATACTCCTTTTGTGGACATGATTTCTCTCTATAACTTATTACCTTGAGACATGGCTATCTTTCTCTTTTTCTTTTTTAAGCATCAGCCTTCATGTGCTCATCTTTTTTTTGTGGGTATTGAATATACCCCTAATTCTACTGCAGGCACTTGCCCATCTTTTTTCTTTGGGACCTTCATGTGTCCCTCTCTCTTTTTTTATATACTTTTGCATAGCTCATTTCTCTTCTTCTAAAACATATATTATATGTAGAGAGAAATCATTATTCTAAATCTTGGAGTATAAAAAGACACATATTTTATTTGGTCTACTCCTAGTGTAGGAGCACAACATTTTGGTGGATCTAATGGAGGCATGTTTTTGCGCACACCCAGTGCAGGAGTGGCAAGTATATGTGAAGTGTACGTGATCTTGATCTTGGGGGAGCATGACAAATCTCTCAACAAGGGTCAACAAGACTTGACCAAACTCAACACAATAACAAGCAACATATGTAGAAAGCTTAAAACTTTTTGCAAGATAATAAATTTGGCTTTGGTAGGAATTTCTCACCAAATGAGGAGTATGTGATACTATGGTTTTATATCATTTTCAAAATAAATTCTCCAAGTACTTTTGAATAGAAACGGTAGGATTCATAAGCCAGAACTATATCACACTTCACAACATCTTAGTCACCATGATTGTCCTATCAAGATATTTTCCCACAAGCATAAGTACATGTATATGGAACAAACTTTATGCAAGCTTCTATCTCAAAGATGTTATGAACATGTCACTTTTCAAATTTTAACATGAAGTGTGGTTCTTTGATTATTGCAAGGAAGCAAGAAGTAGTGTTGGTTCATTGAGTTCAATTTTAGTTGGTCAAGTTTTATATTTAAACTCAAGAACTAGGAAGCTGAGGAGAGTGTTGCACAAAACTTCGTTTGAAGATGAAGGACTGATGAAGATTCAAAGGTGGTTTGGCTGAATTGTAAGTTTAGTCAAACCTCCCTTGAGCTATTGGTCCTGTCCTTCTGCATGGCAAGACGATCGATGTTTGTTGCAACATGTGGGGGGAGATCTCGAATGTGTGGTAGTTGAACTTGAGAGATCTCCCCCACACTTTGTTCTTGTACCTGTTTTATTTTTAAAAAACAAAAAGTGGAAATACAACAAGGGCTCTCCAGCTGAAATACTGGGAGCTTTTTATTTTTTTATTATTTTTTTTAAGATAGCAACAGAGAGAAAGAACATATCCATGCTTAACAAAAATTGAATACTTTAGAGCTCAAGAAAACATGGATCAAAAAGGTTGCCATTATTTTTAAGAGAGAGAGTTTTATTTATTTTCTTTTTTTCAAAAGGATTTTTTTTCTGTTCACCAAACTTCTAATCTTTCAAAAACAACTCCAACAAGGCTTAAGGTAAAACATGCAATATAATTCTAGCCTTGGTTTTATCTTCATCAAAACAATTGCTTCTATTGTTTATGAAAGTAACTCAAAGTTCATTAACCAAAATTAAACACCATGTTTAAACTTTGATTAAAGAAGGTCATTTTAACCTAAGCACCATGCTTAATTTAAAAGACCTATGGGTATACCAATTGAATACACCCAAACCAGAGCATATGACATAAATAAGGGAAGCATGAATTTGAACGGAATATGAAGATAACCATGAGTAAATGAGTTGGTGAACATTTATTACCTTTGCATACCTGACTGTGTTTACTGGCGACATCTGTAGATTTGAGTTTTGAAGTTGTCGTAGCGGTGGCTTGACGGTTTGACTCAGGCCAACAACAAGGCTAGGTCACACACGTGGTTGTGTGTATGAACCGTGGGCCTTGATGGTGCTCGCAAAGGCCTTCAGAAGAGGAGCACTCGTTTTGCTTGTAGGAGTGGAATGCAGCGATGCAAGTCTTGTATGAGATGATAAATGTACCAAGGCTTGCGTGCATGAGGTAGAGTCAGGTGGATTATGACGAGACCACTCTGCTTCTCCTCTTTCCACTCTCTTCTTTTTTTATCTCTTCTATATATTCTTCTCTCTTTTTTTAATCATATTTATATTTATATATATATATATTTCACTCTTTCTTTTTCTCCTTTTTTTGGAAGGCACTTGGGTGTTTGTGATGGTGATGTGGCACCACCCAGGTTTTTCTTTCCACCATTTCTTTTCAGCAAGGTGAGCTTTTCCCTTTTTGGATGGATGGAACCTGAGCTTCTCAACATCCTCCCCCACACTTGGACTTTTGAATAAAAGTCAAATGTGGCATGTTGAGGGACTCAGTGTTCCATCGCTAGCAGTGTAGCTCTCATGCTTCTTGTCATTGTGTCTTCCCCCGAAATTCTTGATCTTAACGTATAAGGTTAGCAAACAGGAATACCCGAAGGTGCATACAAACGAGATGGCATGTTCTTGCTTTTAGTGAAAAGGAAGATGGTGCATTGTTTTTTTATTTTAGCAAGGTGAGCTAGCATATCCTTTGGTGTAAATGGAATGTGGAATTCTTACCTTCCTCCCCCACACTTGGACTTTTGTGTAAAAGTCAAGTGTGCCAAGTCGGGATCTCCTTTTGAGTGTGTTCCAAAACATTAGAATTGTGTAGTTGATGTAGCTCCATGTTGTCGTGCATCGTCTGTCCCTTGTTCTTCTTAGTTTCAACCTGAAATGGTTATTGACCAAGAATACCCGAGGGTGCATTCTAGCCTGGCAATATGATCTTGCAATTATTGAAAATGAATACATTTTTTTTATATATTTGAGGGTATCTCCCGACAATGCTTTGATTATGGTCATAAGCTTAACCTTGGGAAACCTTTTAAAATTCTTTCTAAGTTGATGAGGTCGTTTCCCCTCCAACACCAACCTTTTGGGAACCTGATCTGCAAAACTCAAGGCAAAACACCAGGAAATTTGCAAGATTTATGATAAACAAACTTATCTACAACAACCCTTCTAACGATGTTGGGCACAGGGATTAAGAGAGGGTTGTAGGTTTTGCCATTGATATTAAAGTTGTGGCTCACAGATCAGGAATTTCTTTAAATGAGCATGGATTCAGGGGAATGGGAAGGAAGTAACCTCCATGCTCAGGATCTTTTATTTCAAGGGGAGAAAGATTAGAATTGATTTCTTCATGAACTGTCTCTCCCTCCATGGGTTCGTTCGAGGTCTCATCCTTGATGTATTCTTGATGTTCCTTTGAAGTGCAAAAGGATGTTGAACTGGGAAGCTCGAAAGAGTCCCCCAAGTCGCCATCACTAGAAAGATCATCCTCATATTCAAAGGAATACACACAGGGATGTGTCGGAGTTTCCTCCTTGGGAGGATCAAGAGTATCGCCTAAATCGTCCTTTTCTTGGATAAAAAGTTCATCATCATTTTCCAAGAATGACTCAGGGATCTCAAAAGGTTGCATCGACATAACCGTTTCGGGCTCGTGTGTATAGGAGGGAGGTTCAACCATGGAATTTTTGGCTTGAACCGTTGGTATGGAAAAGTTCCCCCCTTATTTTGACAGCAAATTCCCCAGTCTTTGGAGGTTCGTCCAAACGTTTTCATAGGGGAAGCCCGATCAAGACATCGAAGTCTTGAATGTCAAAGACATGAAAGTTTAGCATCAACTTGAAATTGTCATACTTAAGCTGTATGTTGTGAAGGATGCCTAGACTATTCATGCTTGACCTTGAATCTAGCCTCAAGTGCTTATTTGTTGGGATGAGGGGTTCATGAACGAATGTGTTCGCAAAAGATGCGGACATGATGTTTACCCCAACAGTAGGATTGCAAAGCACTTCTATCCAGTCTCTGCCTATTTTAGCGTGGATGAATGAACAAGAGGGACTAA
Organism: Coix lacryma-jobi var. lacryma-jobi; assembly: GCA_009763385.1. Classification (NCBI taxonomy): domain Eukaryota; kingdom Viridiplantae; phylum Streptophyta; class Magnoliopsida; order Poales; family Poaceae; genus Coix; species Coix lacryma-jobi. The sequence goes on along the minus strand of CM019828.1, from coordinate 102,553,454 downwards.
TCTGAATTTCTTCGGAAGGGAGTTCCGCTTGTTCCACCCAATCGCTACTTATGATGGAAGGCAACTCCTCTATACTAAGGGTTTCTTTAGGAGTTTCAAGAGGAGTGGCAAGAACTGGAGGCTTGTTCTGGTATGAAGGCTTCGAGGCATCTATGTAATTGTCAAGGTGTTCTTCCTCAAAGAACGGAAAATCTGAAGGGAAGATAAATTCCTTCAGAGGTTACGTTAGTTATGAGGGTCTCTGAGTTTGAATCTCAGGTTCAGTTTTAACCGAAGAGACCTCCTCATGTTTGGGTTCGTCTTTCACTAGGAGGGGATCAGGGAATGGATGTTTGCTAGAATAAGGTCTAGTAGAGCTTCCCCTTCCCCTGGGGTTTTACACATGAATGATCCTCCAGCTAAAATGTCCAGCTGTAGGGCAGACTCCTTGTTCAGCCCTAACCAAAAGTGTTTTAACAACACGTGGTTGGGTTGAGACAAGTCTGAGCCTAATCGTGGAAGAGTTAAAAATCTTTCCCAGGCTGCACCTAACGTTTCCTTCTCTTTTTGTTGGAAGTTGAGTAACTCTAGTTGTAGATTTGCAATACAAGATATGGGAAAGAACGCGAAACAGAATCTGTTCCTAAGTTCTTTCCAATACCTGTTAACTTTTCCTACGATATTGTTGTACCATTGTTTCGCTCTCTCAGGAAGAGAGAACGGAAACAACTTCCAACGCAATGTTTCTTGCGACATGCCCACAATTGTCAGGCACGCACAGAGTAACTCAAACTCCCGTAAATGAGAATAGGGGTTTTCATGATCATACCCCGAGAACGGTTGTTCACGAACCATGGCTATAAAGCCAGGGCGGAGTTCATAGCCAGAAGTTGTGATTGGGTTCGACGATTGTGGTGGCTCAAAGAACTCGGCCCGTAGAGCGGACATGTTTTGGATAGTGGATGGCTCCATAGGTAAAAACTAAGAAAAGAAAGAAAAAGATACACGGGCGAACTAGGTTCGGAGACTAAAGGCGACAACCGTTCCCTGGCAACGGCGCCAGAAATGCTTGTTGGTATTTCTTAGTGTAAGCAGAAAAGTCCGCAAGCGCACGGAAGTACCATTGTAGCACTTCACCCGGAAGTATTCAGGGTATCTTATTTTCCACATGGAACGGTGTGCTATAGTCTCTTGGTCTAGTCCTCCCAGATAAGACACGGAGAAGGGTAACAAGGGTAGCAAGGTTCTTCTAAGAAATCGGTCCTTATGTGATATAAGCGTAGCCAACAAAGCCTACTTCGGTCAACGGGTGAGGTTGGTTTCACAACCTATGCCGATACAGCTCTACCTAGAATCCCGAACGTGGGTGGATTACAAAGGATGGACAGGGTTGTCACCACCTGCCGCCGACCTCCTCAACCGTGGAGACCCAGGCAACCAACCTGTGATCACTTAGCCTAAACACCGCGTTTACGCTAAGTGCCACTACTTCTAGCGGTAGCTAGGGCTTGCACCCTCTTACTAGAGCACCCACCCGAAGGTGAACGGCCGGTCCAGCAGACTAAGTTAGTGAAATCTTAAACACAATAAGAACTTTAGAACCAAGATGAACATGAACTCTTATACTTAAGAAGTATGCAAGATTGTAGAGGTACAAACAAGAATATACCAGCGATTCTGGTGTTCCACCCACTAAGTGTACAAGCGCGCCGAGTACACTCGTGGAGGTAGCCGACAACTCCGGCACTTCTCCCGCTCAGACCTCACTCGCTCCCTATTCTAGATAGCTACTAGAGCTATGATAAGTGTGGCACTACTCCTTCTTCCATGGATCCCTCTTGAGATATGTATTGGTGAGCTCTTGGATGATTTGTGAGGAGGGTGGAGGCCTCCTTTTATAGGTGAGGTGCCTTGGAGGGGTGGAGAGCCTCTTCTCTCCACATGGAAAGTGCAAACCGCCTCCAAACCGACCTTCCGGGATGCATTGGACCTGGACACCCTGATAACCGACATGAGAGAGGCGGTATCTAGCAACCGACCAAAGTTGGGTCTGGTCGGTGCAGTTGGCCCCTCTCGCGCCCGGCTCACTCTAGTGGGTCCCCGAGGTGATGTGGGCCATGTCCATCGAGGTTTCCATGTCTAGTTTGTTGTTGTGATGGACTTTGGGCTCCATTTCTCCCATTTGGATGGGCTGGAAGTGCTGGGTATTGGGTCTATCCCCTTTGGGCTCATATCGGGTGCATTTGCATGCCATATATTGTATGTGTTGGAGCTCGTTTTTAGTAGTTTCCGTACATACCCTCCTGCAAGTGACCAAACACCAAAACTCATGGAAATAGTTAGTTGTAAGCCCTGTTTGGTGTTGTCTTTTATGCGAGTCTTGGCGGTTATAAAGTATGAGTTAAGGACCGCCAACATTGACCAAACACCAAAACTTGTGGAAATAGTTAGTTGTAAGCCCTATTCTATGTTTGATGTTGGTTTTTATTCGAGTCAGAGGTTCCAGAGAGGCTCTGTGAGCATCGGACGCGTCCGTTGATCCACCATCGGACGCTGACTAGCCGTTGCGACACAGTGCCAGGCTGGCATATAGCCGTTAAAGGAGCATCGGACGCGTCCGATGGTCACGACTCTAGCGTCCGATGGTCCGCTGTGATGTCCATGACTTTCTCCAAACGGCTCAATTTGGTTGGGGCTCTATATATACCCCCATGGCCGGCCAAAACAATATGGTTGGAGCTCAAGGAAGTATACCAAGTGCATAGACACATATTTAGTTGCTCTAGCCACCAAAGTGCTCAAGTGATATACTCGGTGATTAGTGTATGTGCTTTGCGAAGTGCTTAAGCTAGTTAGACCACCGCTTTGCGCTTGCTCTAGGTGTTAGGCCTAGTGTTTAGTGAGGTTGAAAACCTCTTATCTACCGGTGCTTGCGCGCACCGTTGTTGTACATCGGCGGGGCTTGTAGTCTTGCGAGATCACACCAACCGAGTTTGTGGTGTGGCCGCCTCCGTGTACCGAAGGGAACAAGGCCCGCGGCGTTTCGGCCGAAAGCTTGATAGTGAAGACGGCGGAGAGCATCCGGGAGAGGCTTTTCCACGAGTGGCTTAACCGGAGACCCACTTGCGCGTGGGGAAGACCGGAGCTATCCACGGAGTTACCCGACCGGGAGCTTGGCCTTTGCGAGGGATTCCTTGCGAGGGGCTCTAACGAGGACTAGGGGGAAGCTTGCGCGCTTCTCGATACCTCGGTAAAAATACCGGAGTCGTCGACGGGAGTTTGCATCTCTATCACATTCTTTAGCTTCTGCATTTACATTGCTACCTTGTTTATGTGCTTTACCTTTCCTAGCTTACTCTTGCTAGTTGATAAGTTTGGAAACTAGGTTGCATAACTCCATTTGCGGTACAGATAGCAAACACACTTAGCAAAACCTTAGTTGCACATTAGATAGTTTACTTTCTTGCATAGGTTTTACTTAAGTGGAAATTAGAGGCCTTAGTTTAGAGTAGAAGTTTTAAGTTGCCTAATTCACCCCCCCCTTCTTAGGCGTCACGGTCCTTTCAATTGGTATCGGAGCCAGTTGGCTCTCTTGTGGACTCTTGGCTTAATTGCCTTCGAGCCGACGCCCCTAAGAGAGGTTGGGATGAATACCTCTAGGCCTCCACACTTTGACGGCACTAACTTCCCTTACTATAGTGCTAGGATGGCTTGCTTTTTAGAAGACGTTGATCTAGGTGTTTGGAGAGTCACCCGCGACGGGATGAAACCCATTAAGAATCCCGAGAAGCCTACCGCGGGTGATGAAAAAGAAATTAATCTTAATGCTAGAGCTAAAAATTGCTTGTTTGAATCTATTAGCATGGATGTCTTTAACCAAGTTTTTACTTTGCAAACATCTCATGAAATTTGGTTAAAGCTACATGAGCTCCATGATGGTACAAGTAATGTACGTGAGCAAAAACATCACCTAACAAAAACAAGCTATGATTCCTTTAAAATGAATGATAATGAGCTTGTTCGTGATATGTATTCTTGTTTGAATCTAATTATCAATGAGCTCCATTCTATAGGAATTACAAAGCTAGGTGATGTGGATATTGTGAGGAAGATCATCTCTGTTCTTCCAAAGAACAAATATGCAACCATCATCACCATCCTCCACAACATGGAGGACTTGAACACCATGACCCCGGGCATTGTTATTGGCAAATTGGTGGCATTTGAGATGTCACGCAAGATGGGTCAAGAAGAAGCCACTTCTTCAAGCAAAGACATTGCTCTCTCATGTGAGCACAAATAGATGAAGGGCAAAAAGCAAGTTGAGACAAGCTCAAGCTCCTCAAGTGAAGAAGAGGATGATGAAGATGAAGAATCAAGTGATGACGATCAAGCCTCCACCTCATCCGACTCCTCCTTAGATGAAGAAGAAACAATCAAGCTCATGAAAGGAGTGAAGAGGATGATCCGCAAGCTCAATGTCAAGGGTGTGCCCATCACCATAGAAGATTGCCTCTTCACCAATCAAAGAAGAGAGCAAAGAAAAAAGGGTTGCTTTAGATGTGGCAAGAAAGGGCACTTTGTGGAAGATTGTCCAAAACAAAAGCCCACACCCAATGACAAGAAAAAGAAGGGATGCAAGGCCAAAGCTCTCACCACCATCAAGACATGGGATGAGTCATCAAGTGATGATGAAGCCCATCACAAGAGGCATGGCCGCAAGCACTCATCATCAAGCTCCTCACGTATGTGCCTTATGGCACGAGGTAACACAAGCCCTATCTCTAGTGATAGTGATAGAGATAGTGATAGTGATGATGAGCTATCTTCTTACAATCAACTTGTGCAAGATAATCTCAAATATGCTAAAGCTTGTACTAGCCAACAAAAGAAGATTAATATCTTAAAAGAAAAATTAGATAGTTCTCAACAAGCCTACAATGCTATGCTAGATCAATATGCAACTTTTTCAAACTTAAATGTTGAGCTATCTAATAAAATTGAGAAACTTGAGGCTAGTATAAGCACATATGATAGCACAAGTAATGATGAGCAACTTGCTAAGAAAAATGAAAAACTAAAAGCAAAGTTAGCTAGCACACAAGATGCTTACAAAAGTTTGCTTGCCAAAATGGAAATTATGTGCAAACATTGTGATGAGCTAACTAATAAAGTTGCTAATCTTGAAACCATCAGAGCAAACCCCACTGAGGCACCTAAAATTGAAAAATCAGTCTTTAATATGCCTAAAAAGGATGCCTCTACTTCTTGCATTGATTTACTTGATTTAGACTCACCCATGTGCAAACAAGCTTGTGTTGAGAATGTCATTGTAGAAACATGTACACAAGAAGTTGCAATGGAGAATGAGCTACTAAAGCAAGAAGTGGCTCGCCTCACCAAGGACTTGACCCAAGCAAAAGGCAAGGGGAAGCAAACCCGAACTCATCAAGATAACACCAACAAGGGAGTGAAGAAGCTTGATGAGGAGCAAACTGTAGTTTGTTACCTTTGCCACAAGGAAGGCCACAAGTCCTATGAGTGCAAGGTGAAGCATGGGGGAGAAAAGAAGGAAGAGAAAAACAAAAAGCAAACAAGTAAGCTCTCCAACACCTACACCAACAAGGTGAACAAGAAGGCCACCACACCTTATCTTTTGAAGAAAAAGAAGAATGACAAGGTGGTGGCCATCAAGGTGAACAAGCAAGCCAACAATGGGGCCAAACGCATTTGGGTGCCTAAGGACATCATCTCAACCATGAAGAGCACCAAAAAGGTTTGGGTCCCGAAAGGGAAGTGAGTAGCAAAATTGGCGACGGGGAATTTGGAGACTTGGCAAAGTTTTGGGTGTATATCATGGGGTGCATCACATTGGATCATGTCATTGCCAAGTATGTTAGTGGGTACTATGGACCCAAGTTCCCCCTCCCATGTTAGGTAACTAGATTTCAATTCTTGCAATTACTTTCATTTGGTATAATGTCTTGCAATTACTTTTAGCATCTAGTTCCTTTCATTGCCTATGTTTGCATTAGTATGTTCATATCTTTTGTCATGCAAATTAGGCTTATCATATGGTAGTTTTGTCGGTATCACTCACACTCTTAGAGCAATTCTACATGGTTTTAAAATGGTTAGAAGCAAGGCACATAACTTCTTTACTTTGTATTTATCCTATATGTGCCAAAGTCCAAATTATAGATAAACTACCCCGATTACCATTTTTCAATTTGTATCACATTTCTTGTGGTGTCAATATAGAAAATGGTAGTTTGACCTTACCAGTCAATGTGCATATCTCCCACAAGTATTTCAACTTGTATGCACGCTTTTAGGGGGAGTTTACTGTATAATTTGAAAGCTTTGAGACTAACACTTCTTTCAAGATTATCATGTGTGTAGTAGTCTCATTGCAAGGAAAATGGAGTTCTCGGAGACAAGCATCATGTGTGGTCATAATCCAATTGGCATCTACATGTGGTATTCCTAACCGATATCATTATGTTGATTTCAATTTGATTTTATTATATGCTCTCTCCATGCCTTATATAGACTAAACTCCTTCGTGCTTTAATTTGTCGGTTATGCATATGCTTTTGCCTTACATCTTATGTATGCATATACTTAGGGGGAGTTTTACCTTATATAATGTGTCCTCTCTTGAGCTTTAATGTCTTCCTTTTCGGTGTTTGATTCCAAACGGGGAGAATGTGTAGGAACCAAAATCAAGCCCAAACTAAAACAAACAAAATAACCAAAATCAAATTTTCAAAAATTCTATGGTTATTTCTATGGGAATGGTTCAAAAAGGGAGGAAGTGATTTGTGGAGTTAGGGGGAGTCTTAATCCATAAAGTCACAAAGAGGGACTCTATGGCAAGGGCAAGATATGCTAGAATAAATATGTTTCATTTTGATATCTTTTAAACATCATATGATCTTGCCTTTGCATTGCATCCTAACAAGAAGATTGCGTTTGAAATTATGTATCTATTATTTGCTTATTTTGGTCGTGTTGTCATCAATCACCAAAAAGGGGGAGATTGTAAGGAAAATGGACCTCGGACCATTTAACTTCGGATTTTGGTGTTTGATGAACAACATAACCAAATTGGACTAATGCGTTTGCAAGTGTTTCTTTTGTAGTCCAATAGGGTGCAAATGTGGCTTGGACTAAGGCGACGTGGTGATCCGATGATCAACACCTCAAGCAAGATTCTAGAAGCTCAGTTGAAGACCCTAAAGATCAAGCAAAGTCCAAGGCACAAAAATGGAACCAAGACGGCGCAAGAAATCGCGAAGAAACGAAGCAAGGAAGTGCATCGGACGCTGCATCGGACGCTGCCCACGCAGGCGTCGGACGCTCCATTGGCAAACCCTAGCTCGTGTCAGCGCCAGCAGGAGCATCGGACGCAACTGTGACACTGTGCAGACCTGCACAGCGAGCATCGGACGCTCCGGTGCTAACATCAGATGCTACAGGACCTTGCGTCCGATGACCATGCAGAGAGGTTCCAGAGAGGCTCTGTGAGCATCGGACGCGTCCGTTGATCCACCATCGGACGCTGACTAGCCGTTGCGACACAGTGCCAGGCTGGCATCTAGCCGTTAAAGGAGCATCGCACGCGTCTGATGGTCATGACTCCAGCGTCCGATGGTCCGCTGTGATGTCCATGACTTTCTCCAAACGGCTCAATTTGGTTGGGGCTCTATATATACCCCCATGGCCAGCCAAAACAACATGGTTGGAGATCAAGGAAGTATACCAAGTGCATAGACACATATTTAGTTGCTCTAGCCAGCAAAGTGCTCAAGTGATATACTCGGTGATTAGTGTATGTGCTTTGCGAAGTGCTTAAGCTAGTTAGACCACCGCTTTGCGCTTGCTCTAGGTGTTAGGCCTAGTGTTTAGTGAGGTTGAAAACCTCTTATCTACCGGTGCTTGCATGCACCGTTGTTGTACATCGGCGGGGCTTGTAGTCTTGCGAGATCACACCAACCGAGTTTGTGGTGTGGCCGCCTCCGTGTACCGAAGGGAACAAGGCCCGCGGCGTTTCGGCCGAAAGCTTGATAGTGAAGACGACGGAGAGCATCCGGGAGAGGCTTTGCCACGAGTGGCTTAACTGGAGACCCACTTGCGCGTGGGGAAGACCGGAGCTATCCACGGAGTTACCCGACCGGGAGCTTGGCCTTTGCGAGGGATTCCTTGTGAGGGGCTCCAACGAGGACTAGGGGGAAGCTTGCGCCCTTCTCGATACCTCGGTAAAAATACCGGAGTCGTCGACGGGAGTTTGCATCTCTATCACACTCTTTAGCTTACGCATTTACATTGCTACCTTGTTTTTGTGCTTTACCTTTCCTAGCTTACTCTTGCTAGTTGATAGGTTTGGAAACTAGGTTGCATAACTCCTTTTGCGGTAGAGTTAGCAAACACACTTAGCAAAACCTTAGTTGCACATTAGATAGTTTACTTTCTTGCATAGGTTTTTCTTAAGTGGAAATTAGAGGCCTTAGTTTAGAGTAGAAGTTTTAAGTTGCCTAATTCACCCTCCCCCCTTCTTAGGCGTCACAGTCCTTTCATATGTGATTACTTTTTTTGCATATTAATCTGAGATAAGTGATGTGTTATCATGATTATAACTGTTAGAAGTGTTTTAATAGCTTATATGTGTGCTCAAATGATTAACTAAACAAGTAATGAAATGATTTGTTAAAATGCTGACATTGCTGCATGTACAGTTTTTGTAGCGGTGATTAGTTCGTGAGGAACATTATGTTTTCTGTAGATGTGTTATATACAAAAGTTGTAGCTAACTTCTTTATCTTGTTTGTCCTAAAATTTCATGATTTTAGGCCTAATAGTTTAGGAGTTATAGATTTTGCAAGTTTGCTGTCAGGTTTTACATACTTTCTGCGCAGATCTGAAAGAATGAATTGTTTGTCTAGTTTAAGTTATGAATCATGTCTTCGTGTTAATAAAAGAGTTGTAGTGTTTTTCATAATCTTTCTAAATTGTCTTGGATCAGTATTTTTGGTGGTCTAGAACTTGAGTTACATGTGTTTAAAGTTAGAAGTCAGAATCTGTCCAAATCTGGACAGATTTACTTGTTTGTTTTGGTTAGCCTTGATAACTGATTAATCACCTTGAGATGATTATAAATAAGATATAGACAACTGAATAATATTTCTAATAAGTCTTATGTCAAGTCTTTTGGTGTTTTAGATCTCTAGTTATGGCTGTTTGAAGATGAATGTAATATTCTGTCCAAAGTTTGGACAGAAGTGTTTGTCTGTTATGTTTGGTCTTTTTAATTACTGAATCATGCTTAAGTGATAATAACAAAGTTGTAGATAATTTCATTAGCTTTTCAGAAAGTCTAGGATCACCTTGTTTGGACATGTGTAGCTCCATTTACGTCTGTTTAAAGTGCATGCTATGTTGCTGTCCAAACTGTCTAAATGAACCAAAATTGATTGCTATAGCTTAATGTTGATTATGTGATCCTTAATGCAAAGTCATGACTTGATAATATTTAGTTTATGCATTTCATGTTATTAAGTTAATCAACCTAATGTGTTATGTAAATACGTTAGATAATGATGATTGACTTGTTTAACAAAAATAAGAGTTGTTTGTGCATACATGTGTTTCAATTGTGTGAGGTGTGATGTAATCTTGATTGATTGTGATAGCTAGTCTCTCTGAGTGCCTAATGAACCGTGTCACACTTTCTTTAATTATAACCTGCTGAAATGATGATGTTGTGTTGTGTGTTTGAGTTATGCCTTGTTTAGTAGATATCCTGATTGCTTATGTAAAGTAATTCGATGCTTTTGTTATGCGCCTTACATTTGCTTCATAAACGTTTTCCTTGCATTCATACGCTTGCATGACGCATCTCATTTAGGTAACGATAGATACATCGTGAAGGACGTGATGATGAGGCTAAACCTGAAGATGGTGTTTCGTGGATTATCCTGAAGATGCGGAGTTAAGCAAGTGCTACAACGGAGATGCTCGCCAAGCGAGTATCATCTGACAAACACTAACCTAGTGTTGGTTCCCAGGCAAGCCCCGGAGCATCATAAGTCTCCCAGTTTTACATTTAATTTAATTGAGTATTTTCTATTGTGATGCATTAGGTATATAAGTTGATTGAATCCTACTTGTAGCATTACCATTCCTTGATTATTGTTATACGTGCCTTGTTATCCTGTTAGTTATTATAATGTAGAATTGCTTAGTCTGCTTAATAAAAAGTAGTAGTTAAGGATGTTCCCGTAATACCCCTGGTGGGTATTTACCGGATCACGGTTGGCTATATTTGCTATCGTGGAAAAGAACCTGAGTAGTAATGAAATACGGTCGAAATACGGTCAACTGGAAGGCAAGGCACAAGTTTGGAAACTTGGGGCAGTCCGTCCGTTGGATCGTGTAGGTTTGTATCGATGTTGGCCCTCGTTCATTTTTGAACGCGCCCTTTTACTTAGGGATATGTCGGTGCTGTAATCATCGACCCCCAAAGCCGGTTAGACGCTGTTCGGGCCGGAATCAACCCGTTTCGTGCCCTCTAGTATGGAAATGCGATCTGCCTCGCATGGCCATCGCCAGGTTCCAATTGGGCAGTCCGTGCTTGAACCACGACGATTACCACCATGAACAAGCATCAAGCGGTTACCCAATGCATGGACCCGACGGGGAAAGTGTGGGTTGTATTAAAGGTTTATCACCAGCTGGTTTGGAATTCGATTCGAGTCGCCGTCTCCCCCGGTTAGTGGGAAACTATGGCGAGCTTCACCACGATACAACTCCATGTGACATTTGTTGGTTCAACTAAAATATTGATAAGCAAACCTGATATGGTATTATGTATTTGTTTGCTAGATTCAAATGAGTGCTCTAGTACAGGTGCAAAACCTAGAGTTAAAGGAATAGGATAAATGATTGACTGCTCATATAATTAAATGATGAACCCCTGTAACTTAAGCTCTTTTGCAAATAAAGTTAGCCAGCTCCACTATTTATATCAGCCTTGCATACTCCTTGGTGTCTCTTTATTTTTCGTTTCCAATGGGTAAGTCTAGCTGAGTACATTCGAGTACTCAGGGTTTATCCCACCTTGTTGCAGGTGAAGGTTAGGTCTGCCAAAAGGTGATGGCCAGTGTCGGTGGGCTCGGCAGTTCCCTACTTCTTCTCTTTATGCTGTTGTTGGAGGATGTCACTCAAGCTAGCAAAGTATTTCAACTTATGTTATGGTATTCATTTCAAAGCTATGTTGTTTCAAAGTATCTCCACTTGTATTATTATTTGTGAACTCTATTGTAACTTTATTTCGGCTGCAAAGCTCCGTGGACATGATTTGTATTTGCTTGACCATGCGATGTTGGCTGAGATGTTGGAAAAGTTGGAAATCCCTCAGGATTTCGCGGACTACCGGGTTTATATGGGCTCAAGTGTGCTAATTCAGCCGCTCCGGCAGAAGTTTTCGCACTTGTGCTCTTATAAATTGGTCGGTTCTGTCACAGAAGGGAGTTATAAACGATGTCTTGGGTTGGTCTTCTTCTTTGAGAGCAATCTGGTGGTACCCGAAGTAGCAATCCAGAAAGGATAATAGAGCAGAGCCTGTGGTGGCATCAACTATTTGATTTATCTTTGGTAATCCGAAAGGATCCTTTGGACAGTGTTTGTTGAGGTCTGTGTAGTCGACACACATGCGCCACTCGGCAGAGTTCTTCTTCTTGACTAGCACTGGGTTGGCTAGCCACTCGGGGTGAAGGATTTCTCTGATGAATCCGGCCGCCAGTAGTTTGGCTATTTCCTTCTTGATCGCCTCTTTCTTCTCTGGTGAGAATCGTCGTAGTCTTTGCTTGATAGGTCTAGAACCTTCTTTTAATTCCAATTTGTGCTCAGCCAAATTCCATGGGACTCCTGGCATATCAGCCGGTTTCTGAGCAAATATACCTTTGTTTGCTCCAAGGAACTTGGTGAGCGCGAATTCCTATTCTTCAGATAGGTGAGCACTGATAACCGCTGTCTTGGAGGGATCACCGGTTTCCAGGTCAATGCTTTTTGTAGAGACTTCTGCTGATGGTTGGATAGTACCCGCCTTCTTGGTTGGGATTTCTAAATCCCTAGGCTTGGTATTATGCACCATCTGAGTGAGTTCTTGTAATTCCAGAGTGAGTTGAGCTTTTTCGGCGATTTGGACAGCTTCTGTGTCACAATCAAATGATCGCTTCAAGTCACCTCTGAAGGTTAAAATTCCCTTAGGACCCGGCATCTTCAGCAGAAGGTACGGGTAGTGGGTACTGCCATGAACTTGGCGATAGCTAGTCATCCAAATATGGTGTGGTATGATTACTCAAAGTCGGCTACCTCGAAACTGATGTACTCAGTCCGGTAATTGGTCTGAGTTTCAAAAGTGACAGGTAGTATGATCCATCCGAATGGTACAGCCGCCTTTCCGGGTACTATGCCGTAAAAGGGGGTGCTTGATGGTGTGAGCTGGGTTGCGAGATCTAGATTCATCTTGCGTAAGGTGCTTGCAAAGATGACGTTGAGTCCTGCCCCGCCATCGATGAGTACTCTTCCCAATGTAAACCCGGCGACCGTAGGATCCAGGACTCGCGGGTAATGCCCTGCATTGGAGACGCTGGTCCATTGGTCCGCTCGGGAGAAATTAATCGGGTGCTCAGACCAGTCAAGATATCTGGGAGTTGCTGGTTCTGTAGACATGATCTCTCGTAGGGAAAGCTTCTGGAGCCTTTTATTATCGCTGGTAGTAACTCCCAAAATATGACGTTGATGGTCCCTTTGGGGTGCTGGAAACCGCCAGCGTCCTGCTGAGGGTCTTCAGCTGCTTTTTTCCCCTTGTCTTTCTTGTTTTTATTCAAATCGGAGTTTAAGCCTCTCTCCTTGAGCTGTCAACAGTGCCTAGCCTGATGTCCTCCTTTCGGATGGAAGGGGCACGGTCCGTCGAGTAAGTCGTCGAAGGTGGATGGCTTGTTTCCCTTCTTCGGAGGCTCCATGGCTGCAGGGCAGTATTGTCCCCTGTTCTTTTGCGGGTGTTTTGCTGGGTAGCCTGGTTGCCTCTTTGATTGTTGCCTCGATCACCCTGTGTGTTTCTCTCGGGAAATCGTTCCTGAGTGCGTTCCTCTGTTGCCACCATGGAGTTTCCTGCCCGATGAAACTCGTTAGCGGTGGTCGGGTCCTGCTTGATGAAGTCCTTATAATTGTACCTTTCGCAAATTCCGTTGCCAAAAAGGTCAATTACTTCTCTGTCTGTAATGTCAGATACTGTGGAGCGGATTTCTGAGAAGCGCCTATAGTACTCCCGTATTGACTCGTTTTTCTGTTGCTTGCAGGTCCTGAGCTTAGTCCGGGGATCTGATCTCTCGGGGACACCCGCAAAGTTCTCTATGAAGATACGATGGAGTTGTTCCCAGGAGTCGATGGACTCAGGCTTAAGCCTGTCGAACCAAGAGAGTGACATTTGTGACACCCTGGTGTCAAGCACTGCATTAGGAACTACATTTAGTTACTAAAGTTCATAAGAAATGCATAGCATCATTTCATGTGCATAAAGTGCTTTTGTCTTTTTTGTTGTTTATTTGGATTTGGATCTCTATAAGACTTGGTTGTTTGAATGGATTTTTGTCTTGGAAATTATTTTTTATAAAATAGGTAATTTGGAGTGTAACATTTTCCATATTGACACCTTGACCTAGTTCAGCCTAGTTTAATAGTTAAAAATGTGAGAACAAAATGATTTATAGCTCGAAAATTGGCTTTATCTATGTGGAGGTTCTGAAAATGATTTCCAGAAAAAGTGTCTTCTATGAAAGTTGTAGAGAGAATTATTTTGAGCAACTTTTATTTTTGGGTCAAAGTCTAGTTTTGAGTTTTTAAAACTGTTTTTGAATGGTCAAAGTTTGAAAAGGTTTTAGAAAAACAAAAAGGAAAATGTTTTTCCCCGGCGCTTCCTAACCGGCCCAGTTGGCCTTTCGGCCCGCTCACCCGCCGCGCCGGCCCGCGCACGACGCGCCGGTCGCCCTGACCGCGGCCGCACCGTACGCCGGCCAAGCCGCCGCGTGGCCGCCTTTCTCTGCGCCATATCCCGCTCGCCCACTCCTCGCCCAATCCTTCTCCACCCGATCACGCCACAATCTTGCGCGGCCACTCCCTGCTCGCCTCGCTCGCCGCGCCCATGCCACCGTCTGCGCTCGCCTCGCTCGCCGCGACGCCATGGCCCCCGCCACGACCGCCGGCCGGCCAAACCCGCGAGCAAAACCCCGAGCGCCTCTCTCCACTCCCTCCACTCTCCATTCGCACGAACCCGCTCCCACCAGCTCTCCTCTCCTCTCCCGCGAAAGAACGCGAGCGTGGACGCTCGTGCCAGCTGCCGTTCCACACCACCCCTGGCCACCGCCGTTCCGACCTCACCCGACCACCACCATCCGATTCCTCTCGCCAGCCACTCCGCCTTCACCGTGCACACGCCGTGCGCGCGTCATTTTCCCCGACCAAGCCCCATCGCCGCCGGAGGACGAGGTGTCCCCTTCGGTCCCTGTTCGCCGCCGAAAAGAGCTCGAGCCTGTTCCGCACCACCCCGAGCTTTGCCACCTCTCTCTTTCGCCGACGAGCTTCCTCAGGCCAAGGCAAGGTGAGAACACGCCTCCGTGAGGTCTCTACCGCTCCCTAACCCCCACCTCTTCCCGATCGAGCGCCGCCACTGTCCGCCATGGCCGTGCACGTGGTCAAGCTCCACCGGAGCATCCCGAGCCAAACCAACCACCTAGTCTCACTCCCTAGGGTTCACCCGTTAATTTGGCCGGCGACCGCCAAAAACGGCGTAGCCGAGCACCTCCGCCGCCGCCGGCGAGCTACGGCCATGCGCTGGCCAAACCAACACCACCACCCGAACCGCCTAGCCAAGGGGAGCACGCCTAGCCCAACCCCACCGCCGGCGACCTCGCCGTCGGCGAGAAAACCCCAGTCAACTGTCGCCCCTGCTTCATCCTCACTGACCGCTGGGCCCCGTTGACCAGCTGATCCCACGCGTCAGTCACCCACGGTCCATGGACCGAGTCTATGCAGGATGGGTCGGGAAAGTTTAAATGTTTTCCCTGTTTGTTTTAATTTTCAGAAAGCTTGTTTATTTTGTGTAGCACATTTTATTAATCCAAATGAGGTGTTTTCAGTTTTGATAACTTCCTCATGAGTAGATCTATCATGGAAAAATATGAAAGTATTTTTGGTGGAAGTTTATTATACTATTTTTATTTAAATCAGATTATGTGCTTTTGTTGAGGTAAATGGGTTCATGTGTTTTCTGGTTGAATTAATTCATGGCAAAATTTGTGTAGGCTCCTTGTCAAGGTATGCATCTGTGAAAAATTTATGAGGATGTCACCCTTTTCCAGTAGGGTTGTAGTTCAAAGGGTTTGTTTTGGAATAAACTTGTTTATTTTGTATAGAATTATGTGTTTGTGCTTTAGCAGTAAATTTTCTACAATAGAGTGGTAATAGGCAGATAAAGCTGGGAAAATTATGAAACCTGATGTTTGACACTTTTTATAAGAAAATTTAGTGCAAAGCACCTTTTGGGGAGTTTTCTTCACCTTTTTGTATCTGCTATTTGGTATTTTATTTCTTGGTGAAATTTGTACAGTAAGGATCAGTTAGTGTAAGTTACCTTCTGGAATTTTTTGTGGATTTTTCTGAGTTCAGAAAAAAGGTACTTGTTGTTCAAACCTAGTCTCCTTTTGAATTAATAAATAGAAACTGATTAAAGCAATGATTTTGTTTTACGAGGGAAATAAAGGTTTTCCTCAATGTTAAAAGTGGTTCAACAAGTTGGCTTTGTTGGTTTGCAAGAAATGTTTACTCTTCATACCATCCTTTCGCACCGCGCATTATTTAATTATTACCGCATTGCAATAGGATCGACAGTCCCGGAAGCCGGCCAGGAGCCAGAAGCAAACGACGAGCAGGAGATTCCGGAGCTGCCCAGAACCGAGGAAGCCGACCTCGCGCCGGAGACTAACCTGCCCGAGTGCCCCTTTCGAGAGGCCTCGGTCTTTTCTCAAGGCATGCCCTGGAGCATTTTAAGCCTCCTATCATTTACAATTAATTCAATTGAGTACTTTTATATTGTGATGCATTAGGTATAGGAGTTGATTGAATCCTACTTGCTGCATTACCCTTCCTTGATGATTGATTAATATTTGCCTTGTTATCCTGTTGTTTATTTATGATGTAGAATTACTTAGTCTACTTAATAAAAGTAGTAGTTAAGGATGTTCCCGTAATACTCCTGTGGGTATTTACCAGATCACGGTTGGCTATATTTGCTATCGTGGAAAAGAACCTGAGTAGTAATGAAATACGGTCAACTGGAAGGCAAGGCACATGTTTGGAAACTTGGGGCAGTCTGTCCGTTGGATCGTGTAGGTTTGTATCGCTGTTGGCCCTCGTTCATTTTTGAACGCGCCCTTTTACTTAGGGATATGTCGGTGCTGTAATCATCGACCCCAAAGCTGGTTAGACACTGTTCGGGCCGGTCTCAACCCATGTCGCACCCTCTATTATGGAAACACGATCTGCCTCGGAATGGCCATCGTATAGTTCCAATTGGGTGGTCCGTGCTGTGAGCCGCGACGATTACCACCACGAACAAGCATCGAGCGGTTACCCAATGCATGGACCCGATGGGGAAAGTGTGGGTTGGTATTAAAGGTCTTTCACCAGCTGGTTTGGAATTCAATTCGAGTCGTCGTCTCCCCTGGTTAGTGGGAAACTATGGCGAGCTTCACCACGATACAACTCCATGTGATGTTTAAGGTTCAACTAAAATGTGATTAAAGTCAACTGGATATGGTTATATTATTGATTGATTAGACTCAAGTGTATGGAATAGTTCAGGTGCAAAACCTAGATTAAGAGGTAGGTCTAAAACTTGACTGCTCATTGGTATCATTAAATATTCCTTCTCTTAATTTGAGCTTTCGCAACTAAAGATCCCAGCTCCACCAAAAAGCCTTGCATACCCTTGGTGTCATTTATTTTCAGTTGGACGGGTAAGTCTAGCTGAGTACAATCCCGTACTCAGGGTTTATCCCATTTGTTGCAGATGGCCAGGTGTACTACGGCTATTGTAAGCACTGCCTCTACCCTGTGGAGGGTGATGAGGAGTAGGCCCAGGGCATGGTCATCCAGAAGCTTCCCCTTTTCTTTTGCTAGACTGAGACTTCTAGTGGCATATTACTTGAAAAAGGAGTGAGTTATTAAACAATGTTTTTTTGGACCACATGTGCGGTGGTCGTGTTTCAAAACTTGTTCAGCTTCCGCTCTTTAAAACTCAGTATTGTAATAACTCTTTTATGATTTCGCACTCTGATGTTTAAATTCGGTTTCGTTTATTGATGGTGTATCCTTACGAATGTGATACTTGAACAATGCGATCCTATATGTTGTATGATGTTGAAATCCTTCAAGGTTTCCGTACTACCGGGGTTATATGAATTCAAGTATGAGTCGATGTCAAACAAATTTGGCTAAGACGGTACTTGAGTTCTTATAATCAGGACGGTTCCGCTACAGCTGGTATCAGAGCATGGTTCAAGTAATTGCATCCAAAAGGAGCTATTCTCACACTAAAATGGGTATTTCAAAACTATTTTAAGTATTAAGTGTGCCCAGTATTGTCCTTAAGCCCTACATTAGGATTCAGGTGGCTTAACTGCTAACAGGGTTCAGGGTTTTGCTTCATGCTGGATCTTTATTTGCTGGTCCATTCTCGAGGGAAAAGAGAAAGCGTCGATCGTGAAAACATGCATAAAATGATTTTGTAAGATATGAGAGCATGACCGTCCAACCGTCGGTCTAGGTGAGAGTTCTTATACCAAGTATGTGCGAGCTCCACGCAAACATATATGAGGGTATCAATTGTTTTGGGTATGTTTTCTGGATTGGTGCATGGTGTTTAGTGTTGGCTTCTATGTATTTTGTGCATATGAGCCAATACTCAGTTATTTTACCATTGGGATTTTTGCTTTGGGCTAAAATGAATCTTCTGCAGGTACACTAACTACGTGATCGAGTAGAATGAGTACATAACGTATGAGAGATCGTTCTTGCCACCGACAAGAACGTTAGGACTTATGAGTCATTATTAGTGAGTGAGAACGTAAGTACGATCATGCATCATGTTTACATTCTTGCATTGCATTTCCTCCCCTTAATTAAAACTGTCTCTTTTCTTATAAAATTTGCCAACTTAATATGTGTCTCACGCGAGTTCGAAACCCTTTTGTTTCTATAGATGACCCGGACTAAGTTGACTGCTCGTGAGGCCAATGGAGGCAGAGGAGTTCCCCATCACCGTTTGGCCACGAAGTTGACCAAGAACACGTTCTTGTCGTACTTCAGACTGCCAACCATCCTTTGGAGGATTCTGCAGGCAGTGGGATACGAGGAAGGACATGAGCCTAGGTACTCATGGCAGAAGGAGATCTATGGGAAGGACTCGTTGGTAATGGTGCAGATCAAGGTCAAAGCCTTGCCTGCCAAGTCTCACTGGACAGGATGGACAGAGATCACCAGAGGAAGTTGTGCCAAGGATGCAGCCAACAGGGCAGCTTATCTAGTGCTGAAGGACATCATCGCTCATTTTCCCGCCGACCTTGCTAGTGCTATGGCAGGAGTGTTCCCTCGTGGATCACTTTTTCCATTGCGTTGGAGGCAGACCTTGGAGTCAGTTCTGACAGGATGTGCGGAGGAGAGATTCTAATGTGAGACGTCCGCCATGAGCGCCACCGGAGCCTTGATGGGTGTATGTGAGAGTTTGGAGCGCAGCCTGGAGAGCATGTCCTTTACCCTCACCGCCACCTACCAGAGCAAGAGGAAGTTGCAGGAAGAGTTTGACGCTGAGGTAACCCGTCTTCAGGAGAAGATCCATCAGGTCACTCTCGGGCGTGACGATGCACATGCCACCGCAGGAGCGGAGACCACCGCCAGGACAATCGCTGCGTAGATGTACCTGACGACATCACTTCAGCGAGACGAGGCCCGCACAACGCTTGACCAGCTCAGAGAGGGCTCCCATCAACTGATACAGCAGATACATCACCAGCAGGCCTACATCGACCAGCTCCATGAGGCAGTTCACTAGATGCATCACGCCGCACAGGAGGCCGTCGCCCCAGCAGCTGACGAGGCCCCTGCAGATGAGGCCCAGGAGCCCCAAGACGGGGTAGTGCTTGGTCCAGAGCCTTCTTCGGATGATGAGGACCACGCCGACGAGCCGATGATGGACGCTGATGAGGAGGATGCCGCATCCGCCGCTGGAGACGCTTGAGCGCTAGCTTCTTAGGAGTCGTTTTATTTTGTATAGCTTGAGCATGCTCGCTGATGATGTAACCCGAACATGTGTTGGTTTTATGTTTAAGTTGTATGATGGCATGTATGGCTTTTGAACAAAGTCTAGACTTCGATCTGGCACCTTTTATGGAAATCCATCGTTTGCATATCTTATTTTCTAGCAATTATTCTGTGATGTTGTATGGAAATGAGTACTTATACTTGGTCGTGTGCTAAATTTCTGAATTATGTACAGCGCAGTATTTATTCATGATCAATGTGACATCACCTAATGGTTGCTTATTAATGGGACATGCAGATGCCGGCACACACTCGTAGCCAACGTGGACAGGGGTCTGGACAGGAGGAGAACCTGCCACCACCCCCACCGATGACGCCGGAAGCATTTTTCGGTCAGTTTCTGGGTAGCCAGAGGAATATGGAAGAGATGCAGAGGCATATGGAGGCCACCCTCCGTAACATCGCCAATAACACCACGCAGCAACACCAACAGCGCCAAGGACCAGAGCCCAACCAGTACAGCTCATATCGTTACTTCTTGGACACTCGTCCCTCTATGTTCAAGGAAGTCACCGAACCGCTTGAAGCAGATGAGTGGCTCAACTCCATCACTCAGAAATTTCGTCTGCTCTGCTTGACTGAAGAGCTCAAGGCAGAATATGCCGCGCACATGTTGGAAGGACCCGCAGGGTTATGGTGGTCCCAGTACTGTGCATCCCTGCCAGCTAATGCACCGGTCACATGGGATCAGTTCTCTACTGCTATGCGCAACCACTACATCCCCAGTGGTTTGATGGAAATGAAGGTCACAAAGTTCATGAGGCTATCCCAGGGGACCAGGTCCATGTCAAAATATCTTCATAGCTTCAACAACCTATCTCGCTATGCCCCAAATTTCGTCAACACGGAATCCAAGAAGATCGCAAGTTTCAAGCGAGGCATGAGTGCCACCATGCTCTCCAAAATGGGAAACAGTCACCGTACCACCTTCAGCGACTTTGTCAGTGACTGCCTGAACCAAGAGGCTAATGACAGCAGGCTGGCGACAGAAAACCGTCGTCGTGCAAACGAAGGAGGTTCGTCTCAACAGAGGACCCCTTTCAGAGCACGCACCCAGTATCGTTCGCCAGTTGCAGGAGCAAGGTTCCGTCCCCCGCAGAGGAAGATAACTAACAACCGCTCCCGCCCGAGTTTCCAGAAGCCCTACACCGCTCCCATGATGCAGAACAAAGCAAAGGCAGGAGGTTCAGGAGGTCCCGAGACCCCGTATGTGAATGGACCATGCTACTGCGGATACATGGGTGTATGTCGAGTCTCTGAGTGATGAGTGATTGTCAACTGGGATAATGCGCATGTTCTTTGGCTTGTGTTGTGCAGGTGTCGAGCACGGATACAGTGATCGAAGGCAAGGTGAAGGTCAAGTAGAGACGTGTCGTGCCGATGGACCGAGAGTGGCGAAGGGCGGACGTGAGGCTTGGACTGAGGGACCGGTGGCCTGAGGATCAGTTGTGGTGGCTGACAACCTGGGACAGCGACGAGCGAAGACTTGCGGGTGGACGGGGTGCACGGGCGGTGCATCCCCTCTACGGCTCGGTTTGGTGGTTGAGCCACAGAAAAACCACCGTGTGGACGGTTTCCAGGTTTGGGCCTCAAAACCAGGGCGCTGATGGTTTCCGAGTTTGGGCCACAAAACTCGGGCTGAGGACGGTTTCCAGGTTTGGGCCTCAAAACCTGGGCGCTGCGGGTTTCTGAGTTTGGGCCACAAAACTCAGGCGATGGTCGGTTGGTTTCCCGGTTTGGGCCTGAAAACCGGGGTTTGGCTGTGAAGGCTGGTTTCCCGGTTTAGGCCACAAAACCGAGGGCGAAGTCCGGGAAAAGGACAAGCAGAGTGGTGGCGGCACGTGGCGGCAATCGGTGAGGTTGCGTCGAGGCAACGCTACCAGTTGTGCGAGCGGGGCCGTCGGATCACCACCTACCACGAGTTGGTCCAGAATAACCCTAGGGTTTAGCTGGTTCGCTCTGTAATTAGTTAGGGGTAGAGTGGGAATTAGAATTAGGATAAGTAGAGGGAGACACCCGCCTCCCATCGTATCTCAATCATTTGCTCTTTGCCTTCTAGGGTTTTCCTGCTCTCCCAATACCCTACTGTAGCTACTGAGATCCGCAGAGAACCATACCTCTGTGTACTGGAGATTTTGAGGAAGTGAGACCGTAATCTCACTGTTGTAGCGTGTGGTAGCCACACGGTTGCAGATCGATGTGTTGATTCGCGTTTTCGTTCGTGTTCTTCGCGTTCTTCGTTTCTTCGTGATTTTCCCGTCACTCGATCTCTCTCTATACTGCGTCTTTTCGAATTCCACTTGAATCAACTTATTCTTTATAGTGAGGAGATCATTTCCACCGAAGGAATTCATCTCACTCCTCACGAGAAAGTAGATCGGGTTGATTTCATTTTCGTGGCGCTTTTTCAGTTCATACTCCTTCCCTTTCGATTTCCTGTTGATTGAGTTGATTTGAGCGGATGATTTCTTGGGGATAGTCTCCTAACTACCTCGTGATCATCCTCTCCAAGTTTGGGATCAAGGGATTTTGGTTTGGATCGATTTGGAGAAGATTTGAGTTGAGGGTTACCGAAATCGCCCTCACTGGGTGTTGGCGGACAGTCCGCCACCCAGGGCGCATCGGGGGCAAGCCGAGTCAGTGGCTGTGTCCCTCGGCTGTTTTGGTCTGGAGTGACCTGCGGACAGTCCGCCGGTCTAACTCACGGACAGTCCGGGAGTCGACCAGGGGACTTTCAGCAGCCTTGCTGTTTTGTCCATTTGGCCGGCGGACAGTCCACCACCCCCCTAGCGGACAGTCCGTAGTAGGGGCGGACAGTCCGGGAGCCCAGGGCCGGACAGTCCGGGATCCTGCTGAGTGTTGTGTTTTAGTGCGCTTGCTCTCCCGGCTTCTTCGCTTGGTTTCCGGACTTCTCGTTTGGCCCTAGAGTTGACCAAGGAACCTCTCCAGGTATCTTTGCTACTTGTTAGCATCGGTATTTGGGGATTTCTCGATGTAACCTTCCATCTATGTTTGGGACTTGGTTTTTAGGGGTCGAACTTGTGCCGGTGCTTTTGGCGTTTTGGCTTGCTATCGCTTTGTGGTGCCTCGTTGTGATCCTAGGGATCATCCACCCTCTTCCAAGGGTCGTGGGCATCACGGTTTCGATCGAAGCTCTTGGGGTTGATTTTGGGGACAAAAGGCCAAAGTTTCGAGAGAAATTTTTGTGCTCCCATTCACCCCCCTCTGGTCATCTTGTTATTGCATTCTCGGTCCTTCAATTGGTATCGGAGCGGGTTAAGGATCTTCCACCTTAGCCGGTTTCAGATCCACAAAAGGCGACATGGATCGCGGCGTGGGCAAATCGCCGTTTTTTGATGGGACGAACTATGCGTATTGGAAGATACGCATGTCGGCCTATCTGCAGAGTATTGGTGCTTTCATTTGAGATATTTGCAACTCTGCTGATTACATGGTCTTGGCTGCTCGTGTGACTCAGCATCAGATTGATGAGCATGATGCCAATAGCCGAGCCTGTAATGCTCTTTTCTCATGCTTGAGCATGACGGAGTTTGATCGTGTTTCTCACCTCGCTACGGCTCGGGAGATTTGGTCTACCCTCATGCGTTTCCATGAGGGAACCACTCAAGTCAAAACCCATCTCTACGAGTCGCACAAGCGAGATTATGAGAACTTTCGACATATGCCTAGCGAGAGCATAGAGAGTTTATTCGTTCGCTTTCAGGTGATTGTCAACGGGATGAGGGCTAACAAGGAGCTGTTGCCTTTTGTTGATCATGAGAGAGCTTTGAAGCTTTTGCATACTCTTGATCGATCGGTGTGGGACTCAAAGGTTCAGGCGATCATCGAATCACCTAACTATGAGACCCTCACATGCGACGAGCTCTTCAGTAAGCTCAAGTCTAGTGAGATTGACGCCATGGCAAGGGCTTCTTATGAAAATCCTTTTGGCCCGTCAATGGCTTTGGTTTCTGGCTCTTCTGCTAACCCCTCTGGAGGCTTTGCACTTTCTTCTCTTCTTTCTGTCATAGAGGAGCAGCTGGAGATCATGGGGGATGATGAGTTGGCTTTGCTCGTCAACCGGTTCTCGCGGTTCCACAACAACCGCATGAACCGTCACCGCGGAGGAGGACGCTCGGGATGTTTCGAGTGCTGCGACCCAACCACTTCATCGCCAATTGCCCGAAGAAGAACAAGCAGACCTTCGGCAAGGCGGATCATGGGCACAAGTACGACTCCGGCAAGCGAAAGGAGAAGTACATCCCCGCGATGCACAAGCGGAAGGGCGACTTCAACAAGGAGTACATCAAGACGAAGTACTTGGAGAAGGCCCATGCTGAGCATCGTGCGTTCTTCGCCACGCTAAGCGACGTCGACGACTCGGATGACGACTCCGCTTCCTCCAGCGATGACGAGTCTGAGAAGAAGAAGAGGATCGAGGACAGGCTGAACGGCCTCTGCTTCTTCGCCGACGACGAGGGCTTCTGCACCATGGCCCTCGGCAAGGAGGTCGACGGCGAGCTGGAGGACATCCCTCGGAACGACGACGACGATGACACCTCCCAGGTATCTCAGACCCCCGATGAGCTTTCTGCCGAGGTCGAGAAACTTACTGCCGCTCTCCTTAGTCAAGACAAGCTGCTTAGGCGCGCTGCTAGAGAGAGGAAGGAGTTTAGGCAGAAGTGGGAGGATACGGTGAAGGGACTTGAATCTGTCAAGTCCACCGTTGTTGTCACAGAGGAGGAGGAGTGTGAGATGTGCTCCACACACATGACTGATCTTCTCACTTTGAGAAGTAAGTATGATGTGTTGGTAGGAGAGGTGGATGAGCTGAAGGCTAGATCCTCGCTGTTGAGTGCGTGCAAGTCCTGTGCTGGCTTGCAATCCGAGTTGGCAGAGAAGAATGCCAAGATTGTGTCTCTTGAGAAGGCCAGCTTGGATAGCACATGTGTGACTAGGTGCATTCTGTGTGAGGGTTTGGAGATGGAGATTGCAAACGTGAAGCATGACAAGATGCAAACCGAGGAGGAAAACACATACCTTCGGACCATCTTGTCATTGGTGTCGAGTGGTGAGCTGCAGCTTGGGATGATGATCTCCCAGTTCAAGCGTGTTGCTGGAGGTCCAGGTGTAGGCTTTGCTCAGGGTGTTGAGTGCGTTTCATCTTTTGGGATGATTGGAGAGTCGAGTGGTCTGAACCCGTGTGAGAAGCCCAACTCCACCACTACTCCCAAGCTTACCAAGATTCCACCCAAAGATCCTCTAAAGCCTAACACCAAGGATGGTGTATTTGTGGAACCTCCGAGAGCTCCACCCAAGAAACAATCATGGGCTCCAAAACCAAACCACCTCAAGAACAAGCTAGACACCATGCCACCCATCCAAGAGGAGCTTATCCCACAGAAGGGAAAAGTGATCCACACCCACTACCGTGAGTACCAACAACCCCATATGAGAGCGGTGAGGTACCATTGTGAGCACTGTGGGAGAGATGGACACTTGAGTGAGTTTTGCTTTCGGCGCAAGAGAGAGGCGCGCCGTGCAAAGGAGATGAACAACACGGACATGTACAGTCCTTTCCATGATGTACATGTGCCGAATGTTCAGAGGCGTGCTGCTAGGCCTAGAGGTCCAAAACCTCAAGTTCCTAGGCCCAGGCCACGAAGAGAACGTGCCCGGTGGGAGCCTGCAGTTGTGGGCTATGGACCCCGTGGCGGTGGCTTTATAGTTGAGCGTTTTCCCCCATCGCGTTTTGAGTATCGCGATGGACGCTCCTCCCTTAGCGGACCACATTTTCCTCTACGTGGTGATCGCTCTTCATGTAGGCATGCCAGGAATGGTTTTTCTGCTAACCGTTCTTTTGAGGAGACGGCCCAACACTGGTATTCTCCCTACTTCACTAACCCCAGTGTTGGACCGTATGCTCACCTTATGTCTTTTTATTGATGTAGGTAAAATGATTGGAGAACATTTGGTTGGTGGATTCCGGTTGCTCGAGGCACATGACTGGAAACGCCAAGTGGTTCTCCAGTCTTAGTCCGGTCGCCGGAATGGAGTTTATCACCTTCGGCGACAATAGTAAAGGTAAAGTGTTGTCTCATGGGTCGGTGTGAGTTAATGAGCACTATGTGCTGCGCGATGTTGCTCTTGTTTCTAACTTGCATTTTAACCTTCTTTCTGTTTTGCAACTTTTCGATGATGACTATGAGATTTGTTTTAAGCCGAATCTCAGTCGCATTTTGGATCCTTAGGGCAATCTTGTTTGTGTGATTTCGCCCTTTGAGAATGTCTTTCGTGCGAACTTCTCGGAGTCATTTGGAGTTTCTCATTGTCTTTTGGCTGGACCTTCCTCCTCTGATCTTAGGAAGTGGCATAGGAGACTAGGACATTTGAGCTTCGACTTGCTTGCAGGACTTAGTTCACTTGGCCTAATCCGAGGATTGCCCGAGTTGTGCATGGAGAAGGATCTTGTTTGCCATTCTTGTAGACATGGGAAGATTGTTGCCGCTCCCCATCATCCAGTGACTCAGGTCATGACCAAGCGCCCTGGAGAGCTTTTGCACATGGACCTTGTTGGTCCGGCTCGGGTGAGTTCGGTTGAGGGGAAGTGGTATGTACTTGTTGTTGTTGACGACTTTTCAAGATATTTGTGGGTTTTCTTCTTAGCTGAGAAAACAGAGACTTTCTCCTTTGCTCGCAATCTGATTTTGCGTCTTCAGAATGAGTTCCCTTTGAACTCAATGCGAGCTATTAGAAGTGATAACGGTTCCGAGTTCAAAAACTCGGATTTTGAGAAGTTTTGTGACTCTTTGGGTTTAGAGCATCAGTTTTCTTCTCCCTACACACCGCCACAGAATGGTGTTGTAGAAAGGAAAAATTGGACCCTTGTAGAGATGGCCAGGACGATGCTCGATGAGCATAGGACTCCTAGGTGATATTGGGCCGAGGCTACGAGCACTGCATGCTACATTTCCAATCGCATTTTTCTCCGAGCTTTTTTGAAAAAGACCTCTTATGAGTTGCGTTTTGGAAAACTGCCCAAGGTGAGTTATTTTAGAGTTTTTGGTTGCCACTGTTTTATACTCAAGAAAGGCAACCTGGACAAATTTGAGTCTTGTTCTTCAGACGGAGTATTTTTGGGTTATGGCACTCACACTCGTGCATATCGTGTTCTTAACCTTGATACTAACCGAGTCATGGAGACATCTGATGTCACCTTCGACGAGACCATGGTTTGTCCTTCTTCTCGTTTTGAGCGTGCAGGTGATCATGAGGTTGGCGAGCCTCTTTTTGATGAATAGGAAGAGGGTGCTGAAGGGATGGATGACCTAGCACCACCTCCACCTGCTGTGCCGCAAAGAGCGGCCTCTACTACCACTCACGGCCCCGATACTTCTTCCACGACGACTTGGGGGCCGTGGGATCCGCCACCTCGAGCGGTACTTTTTTACCTGAGGAGGCACCAGCTGCTGTTGAGGGGGAGGCTACATCAGCTCGGGAGGCGCCTCGACACATTCAGCGCCAACACCCGCCTCAATAGATGATCGGCAGCATCGGCGAACGTGTCACTCAGTCTAGGTCACAACAAATCTCTCACTTTGCTCATTCTGCATTTGTTGCTGATTTTGTACCCCGAGATGTTGGACACGCTTTGACGGATCCAGATTGGGTCAATGCCATGCATGAGGAGCTTGAAAACTTTGAGAGAAATTGGGTTTGGGTTCTTGTTCTTCTTCCTCCTAAGTGTCATCCTATTGGGACAAAATGGGTTTTCAAAAACAAACAAGGAGAAGATGGCCACGTTGTGAGAAACAAGGCCAGACTTGTAGCCCAGGGGTATAGTCAGAAGGAGGGGACAGACTATGAGGAGACTTTTGCTCCTGTAGCTCGTTTGGAGGCGATTAGGATACTCTTGGGTTTTGCTGCATCCAAAGGGTTTAAACTTTTTCAAATGGATGTCAAGAGTGCCTTCTTAAACGGCTACATAGAAGAGGAGGTGTATGTGAAACAACCCCCCAGTTTCGAAAATCCCAAGTTTCCAAACCATGTTTTTAAACTTCACAAAGCGTTGTATGGTTTGAAACAAGCCCCTAGAGCCTGGTATGATAGGTTGAAAACCTTTTTGCTTGCTAAGGGTTTTAAAATGGGATGTGTGGATAAAACGCTCTTTCTCCTCAAGCAAGGCAATGACACTCTCTTGGTCCAGATTTACGTGGATGATATCATTTTCGGTGGTTCTTCTCACGCTTTGGTTGCCAAGTTTGCAGATACTATGAGCAGGGAGTTTGAGATGAGCATGATGGGCGAGTTGACGTTTTTCCTCGGATTGCAAATCAAGCAATCTCGAGAGGGAATGTTTGTGCACCAGGGTAAGTATACCAAGGATATCCTGAAGAAATTCGATATGGGTGAGGCCAAGCCTCTCCCAACACCCATGTCGACCACGACGTCCTTGGATGCGGACAAGGATGGAGAAGCTGTGGACCAGAAGGAGTACCAGAGTATGATCGGGTCGCTGTTGTACCTGACGGCGACACGCCCGGACATTCAGTTCGCGGTGTGTCTTTGCGCGTGTTTTCAGTCGTCGCCGCGCACCTCTCATCGTCAGGCGGTCAAGCGCATTATGAGGTACTTATGCTTCACTCCATAATTTGGGATTTGGTATTCTGCTTCCTCCACCCTCTCCCTTTGCGGTTATTCTGATGCCGATTTTGCTGGTTGCTGGATTGAGCGCAAGTCCACTTCTAGGACTTGTCAGTTTATTGGTTCTTCTCTTGTATCGTGGTCTTCTCGCAAGTAGTCTAGTGTCGCCCAGCCTTCCACGGAGGCTGAGTATGTTGCTGCGGCTAGCTTGTAACACCTCTGGTGTTTAAGCATGTAATTAACTTGACATATCATCATTAGCATCATTAATCATCTTGATCATGATTTCATGTGTATGCATTTGCTTAGTGTATCATTTTATGTGATGTACCTCTATTGCGAAAACCCTTATTAGGCCACTTCTTCCTATAGGGGCAAAATGGTAATTTCACCTCTGTGCCTAGTTCTATGTAATTCTTGTTCAAAGTTAGTGCCCTGATGTTTGTTGCTTTGATCCAAGTTCAAAAATCAGATTTGAATTGAGTTTCCTTTTGCAAAACCCTAAAATCCCAAATCCTGGATTTATTCCCTTTTTGATAACTTTTTCAAAATTCAAAATTTTGAGTTGGTTCAAAAAGCAAAGTTGTGAATCTGACCTAGAGGAACAACTTTGGTATTTACAGATTTCCATGTTTCTATATAAAGTTTGCAGTAATTTCAAATTCATTCAAGTTCCAGTTTTTGTCCCCTTTTCGGTTTTAAAAAGTTATTCAAAAACTATTGAGTTTCAGAAAAAGTGTATATTAGCAAAGTTATAGGTTTTGTCAAATGGAACAACTTTCATATTGGAAGATGTTCAAGTTTCAGTTTGAAATCCAAAGTAATTTTGATTTGAATCAAAGTTGAAAAATGTTCCCTTTTCTGTTTTTGATTATAGTTCAAAAACTATTTGGAATTTGAAAATGTTGATATTGACAAAGTTGTAGATCTCACTTTTCTGAACAACTTTGGTGTTTTGAGTTTTTGTCGCACAGTTCAAATTTTGGGAGTATTTTTGCAAAATACAGAAACCAGCCAAAAGTCAAACCCTAGACTCTAGCACTGTTCTTCTTCCGTAGAGCCAGAGGCCAGGGGGGGCCCGGCCATGGCGCCGGTGCTGCGGCTGCAGCGCAGGCGGCTGCTCCCCATGCGCCACCAACCTGCCACCGCTGTTCCCCTGTTCCCTCCGCGCCCGCACGCGAGCGCTGACCCTTGCTCTCGGCCCCTACAGTGCCCAGCCGCCGCCGCCGCGTGGCCATCGCCGGCCGACCTTGTGCCCGAGCCCCGGCTGCACGCCAGCTCGACCGCCAGAGCGCAATCGAGTGCGCACGCCCCCGCAAACCTTACCCGCGCAACCCCGAAGTCTCTACCGTCCCCTAGCCGCGGCTATATAAGCCGCCGGAGCTCCGACCTCCGCACTCACCCCCGCCGCCGTGGCCAGCTCTCTCCAGTCACTCCGCCGCTCCACCACCTAGCTCGGAAGCTCCGCCTTGAGCTCGTGAAGCTTTCCCACCCTTCAATTTCACCTTCCCCGCCGCCGTTTGCCCGGCGTAAGCTCGCCGTCCCCATCCCCGGCCGAAACCCGGCGAGCTCGGGTTCGTGGAATTCGCCGTCTCCGGCCATCATCATCTCTCACCGACCCCCGTGTCGTGTTCCTTGACCCCGTGCGACGCTAACCCGGCCCTTGCGGTCGCTGTTGTTGCTCAGGACCGCCGGACCGCCGGAGCGCCGCCGCGGTCATCTTCTCCCTCGCCCTCGTGTCGAGCCTCGCCCTCGGGTCGAGCCTCACCCTCGAGTCGAGCCTCACCCTCGAGCCCTGCCTCCGACACATGGTAAGCATCCGAGCCTTCGGCCTCTGCTTCAACTCCGCTTCGCCCGAGCCCCCAAGTCACGCCTCGGGCAGAGGCCTGTTTCTCCGCTTCGCCCGAGCCCAAGCCTCGGCGAGCGCATGACCCTCTGCTTCGACCGAGCCCAAGCCTCGGCGACGCATGCTCTCCGTCTCGCCCGAGTCCGGCCTCGGACCGAGGCTCACTTCTCCGTTTCGCCCGAGTCCCGCGATTCGCCGAGCCCGGCCTAGAGGGAGCACAGTGCTCTTCTCTTTTTCTGAGAGTTGTGAATAGTGTTCTGTTTTCTCTTTTTTGTATGATTTTCTGTGTGCATCCAAAAATTCTGAAATTTTTGTGGTAGACTCTTTATGCTCTGGAGTATTTTATAAAAATATGAAACTTGAGTTTTGTGCAAAAATTTGAAAATATAAAATTCCCCTTTTAATTGAAAAATGAAGGTTTTGGTATTTTTGGAGAGTGATTTATAACTCCAAAAATCATGAGACAAATTTTTGTGAGCTTCTTATGCCATGTTTAGTCTCTGGTAAAATTTTGAAGTCTTTTGGAACAAGTTGATTTTTGAGCTTTTATTTTAATTGTTAAATAGTGCCTTTTGCTAATTAATGTCTGATTTTATTTGAGCACCTTAATGACCTCCAAAAATTATGAAATTTGTTTTGCCACCTGTTTAAGTCATAATGAACTTATGTGATTAATTTGGTAATTTTTGGAGCAACTTCATAAAATGACCTTTTAAATAAATTAGGAAAAAAAATAGAAAAGATGGATTAGGGTTGGTAATAAGTGTTTGATGATGTGATCTTTGGATTGATTGATGTTCATAGATCCCTACCCTTTGGTCTATGATGTTTGTGATGCTATGTTTGGTTGATGTTTAGGATAATTATAATAAGGGCTAGTTTAATCAATATTGCTTAAGGAAGAAATGGTTACCTTTTATGCTTAACCTAGATTTCGATTATGCCTTGTTTTAGAGTAATCTAGAATCAGTGGAATTGTCTTGCACCTTAAGTTCATATCATCATTCTCATGAGCATTCATCATTGCATCCGTATAGTTGACGAAGAAGGATCTGAAGTCGAGGTAGCCACCGAAGGATCTGTTCCCAAGGCGACCCCGAGCTCCAACACCTACTCCTACCCCGAGTCTGCTCTCCTTGCCATCCAAGGCAAGCCCCGGTGCATTTAACCCTTCTATTTATAAAATGTTTTCCTTAAATGCTTTTGAGTTAAATTACTGCATTAGGTTATAGGAGTTGTGTGATGACCTATTGCCTCCTGCATTATTTACCTCCACCAAAGGATCCACCCGCCTTGTTTTAAAAACTATTTGCAAAATGCTTAGTGATGCTATATAATAGATTTGCAAAAATGCCAATTTCAAAAGTGTGATCACTGAAAGAATCTTTATGGGAATTTGGTTTTACTTCCCGTTCGATGACTGCTTGCCTGGCTAGCATGTGGTCATTGTCGAGAAGAGGGTGTCCTTGCGTACGGTGCCGTCATGTTGTAGTCCGGGACTCAACAGTTGACACCGGCCGGGACAGGGTTGAAAAACTGACAGGACTATTACGCTTGGGTGAGATATAACCAAGGTGTAGTTCTGGCTGGAAAATTAGGGACCATCCGTATGGGGGCCTGCTGGTCAAGACTTGTAACTATTCACATACTACGGAAAGCTCTGGCTCCGAGAAATCCATTATTGGACCGACAACCGCGCACTGGGAGTGGAGAGATGGCGGAAGTAGCATGTACCCACGTGGGTTAGAGTCCCGGATTGGAGTGGTGTACTGTACTTCCGGGTGGCGTAGGACCGGGCCCAATCTTGGAGGAATCGTGGTAGACGAGTTGGCATATGCAAGCTTGGGTGCTACATATGCAGTGTGAATAGGGATCCTCAGCTGAGTATTCTTTATCCGGATTAACGTTGCTCCTCGGTTATGGAGACTTGGTCCACTGACTGTCAACGGAGAGTGGTTCTCAACTAGGAATGTTTTGAAATGTAAAATGAATCAGGAATGATGAAGAACTGAGGAATACTTGAACCTTTCCAAAATAAAAACAAGTTTTACAAGATGTTTTTTTTTCTGCCAACAGGACCTGTACTCTTGGGTTAGAGTCCCGAGGTGCTTGTTGCTGGACCTGTACTCTTGGGTTAGAGTCCCGAGGTGCTTGTTGCTGGCGGAAAAACTCAAAATGCTTTTTCTGCAAATTTCTCGATCTTGTTCAAGCCTTACCTAAGCCTTGCATTCCTGAGTCTCCTCCCCTTTTTCTTTGTCGGGTAAGTCTTGTTGAGTACCTTTGTACTCAGGGTTCTATTACCCATGTTGCAGGTATGGCAGATTCCTCAGTATACCTTGGACCCTGCTGTGTGACTGTTGTTCAGGAAGAGGCCGATGAGGCCGATGAGTGATTATTCACCCTCGGGCTGGGTGAAGTATCTTTACCTTCAGTGGTTGTCATATGCTACTCTGCCAACTCTATCTATTTGAACTATGGTCTGTAATAACTTCACTTTAATTTTATGTTGAACCCTGGTTTGTAAAACTATTGTTATCTAAGTCTTCCGCTATTTACTCCGATGTTATTTGTAAAAATGTTCAAGAGGTTGTAACTGAATTGTGAGATGATCCTGCGGACATCGGGCACTGATGTAGCCCAGTAGCGGAACCGGTCTTAATCGCTTGGCTGTACGGATCGACTGTCAGTGGTTGACGGTGATCAGTGGGCCATGGGATTAGAGCCGTTACGTTACATAGCTGCTGTTCCCAATTGCTTTGGATGATGGCCACTTTGCGTGATTTTGGTCTGAGTTTTTCTCGCGTTCCTTTGCTCTGTGACAGCACGAGTGCTATTAGCGTTGCTAAGAACCCCGTGCTGCACTCTAAGACCAAACACGTTGATGTGCGCTTTCATTTTCTGCAAGACCACTATGAGAAGGGTGATATCGACCTTCGCCATGTCGTTACTCATCATCAGTTGGCTGATATTTTCACCAAGCCTTTGGACCAATCAACTTTTGCTAGGTTGAGAGGTCAGCTTGGTGTGTGTTTCCCCTTTGAGTTGGGGGAAACATTTTGGTTCGTGTATCATAAACTGACTTTGTGTTTTTCATTTGGTTTCATCATGCATCTTTGCATTTCATCTTGCATATTTACATTCGGAGCTTCATGTATATAATCTTTAGAATGTGACTATGCTCTGTATAGTATGTGCTCCGATGCTTTATGATGATGTTTGTAGCTTATGCTCTTTCTGATCACTGATACATGTTGTGAGCGGAGCTATTTTATGAATGGTGAATTTGCTTAATGAACATAAAACTTGAAAATGTTCACCATTGAGATATGCAACTAGCATGTGCAGAATGTGTTGAAATCACTTGTGCTTTTCATATATGCTAGGTTGCTATGTCTCTAGTTCTGAGTCATTCACTTGCTTGGTATGTTCATATTCTGCTTTAAAATCTGAACCAAGTTAAGTGAATTGGAAAGATCGAGATGGGATTGCTTGTCAGCACATCACAGTTTCGAGACTGTTTCTCATTGCACTTTGAGTTAAAATTGAGCTGTGTAGTGTATGACCGAAATTGTTGCTTTAAGCTTCTGATTGCTTCTGCATAGGCTTCGCACAGTTGAAAAGTTAGGCAATGACAAGCCTTCAACCTCTCGCAATCACATGCTGAAATTTGAACTTGTGTTTTCTTTTAACCGCTGCAACTCCAATAAAATTTACATACACAAGTCTATGTTTCATTCTATAGCATGATGGTTCACCTGTGCTAGAGGTAGTTCACCTTGTATACATGTTTAGCACTTGTTTGACTTCCTGTATATACATGCTTCGTGCTATTTTGATGGTGAATATCTTTTTGGCTGAAAACTGCTCTTATTGCTCAAATGTTCAGATTTCATATTTAGTGATCAGTTTGAGCCTTTGCTAGCATTCTGTGCATTTTATGAGTCATCAGATCAGCACTCTGTCGAGCATCTTCTTATTCTATCGACTATATTCCTGAAGCTGCTAACTTGCATTTTGACTCATATGCATTTGGAGGGGAGATTCTTGATAGTGCATTTTCCACTAAGGGGGAGAAAATATTGCAAATCATGTGCTTTCCGAGTTGAACTAAGGTGGAGAAATGATTTCCTGGTTGTGTGCACTATTTGAGGGGGAGTTTGCTCGCTACTGAGTTTTTGAGCTGGTAACAGTTGGTTCGGAGCATTTTTGGTAGCTAGTTGTGTTGAGCTTTTGCCTCTTTCTTGAGGGACTAGCAACCTTGTTTTTATGCTCTTCAGTTGGTATCAAGCTTCCTCGCTAGCGGTGTTGAGCCCATTCTGCCTCTTTTTGAGGGCTAGCTCTGTTTTGCTTGAATTTCAATTGATCCTTCAATTGGTATCGAGCTTTCTCGCTAGCGGTGTTGAGCCTGCTCTACCTCTTCTTGAGGGCCAGCTTTGCTTTGCTTGGTTGCGTCGAGCCGTTGCCCATGTCTTTGGGAACCAAGTTGTTTTGCTCTTTCCACTTGACCTTCTTCGGCTTTGTTATGCTTTTGGGTCATTTGGTCGAGTTCTCTCTCTTTCTTCCTTCCTTCTTCTATTCTATTATGATTTGTGTTGGTAGTTGACAATGCACTCATCATGGGGGAGATTGTGGATACATGGGTGTATGCTGAGTCTCTGAGTGATGAGTGATTGTCAATTGGGATAACGTGCATGTTCTTTGGCTTGTGTTGTGCAGGTGTCGAGCACGGATACAGTGATCGAAGGCAAGGTGAAGGTCAAGTAGAGACGTGCCATGCCGATGGACCGAGAGTGGCGAAGGGCGGACGTGAGGCTTGGACTGAGGGACCGGTGGCGTCAGGATCAGCTGTGGTGGCTGACAGCCTGGGACAGCGACGAGCGAAGACTTGCGGTTGGACGGGGTGCCCGGGCGGTGCATCCCCTCTACGGCTCGGTTTGGTGGTTGAGCCACAGAAAAACCACCGAGTGGACGGTTTCCAGGTTTGGGCCTCAAAACCTGGGCGCTGATGGTTTCTGAGTTTGGGCCACAAAACTCGGGCTGAGTACGGTTTCCAGGTTTGGGCCTCAAAACCTGGGCGCTACGGGTTTCGGAGTTTGGGGCACAAAATTCAGGCGATGGTCGGCTGGTTTCCCGGTTTGGGCCTCAAAACCGGAGGTTGGCTGTGAAGGCTGGTTTTCCGGTTTGGGCCACAAAACCGGAGGCGAAGTCCGGGAAAAGGACAAGCAGAGTGGTGGCGGCACGTGGCAGCAATCGGTGAGGTTGCGTCGAGGCAACGCTACAAGTTGTGCGAGCGGGGCCGTCGGATCACCACCTACAACGAGTTGGTCCAGAATAACCCTAGGGTTTAGCTGGTTCACTCTGTAATTAGTTAGGGGTAGAGTGGGAATTAGAATTAGGATATGTAGAGGGAGACACCCACCTCCCATCGTATCTCAGTCATTTGCTCTTTGCCTTCTAGGGTTTTCCTACTCTCCCAATCCCCTGCTGTAGCTACTGAGATCCGCAGAGTACCATACCTCTATGTACTGGAGATTTTGAGGAAGTGAGACCGTAATATCACTATTGTACCATGTGGTAGCCACACGGTTGCAGATCGATGTGTTGATTCGCGTTTTTGTTCGTGTTCTTCGTTTCTTTGCGATTTTCCCGTCACTCGATCTGTCTCTATACTGCGTCTTTTCGAATTCCACTTGAATCAACTTGTTCTTTATAGTGAGGAGATCATTTCCACCGAAGGAATTCATCTAACTCCTCACGAGCAAGTAGATCGGGTCGATTTCGTTTTCGTGGCGCTTTTTCGGTTCATACACCTTCCCTTTCGATTTCCCGTTGATTGAGTTGATTTGAGCGGATGATTTCTTGGGGATAGTCTCCTAACTACCTCGTGATCATCCTCTCCAAGTTTGGGCTCAAGGGATTTTGGTTTGGATCCATTTGGAGAAGATTTGAGTTGAGGGCCACCGAAATCGCCCTCACTGGGTGTTGGCGGACAGTCCGCGCATCGGGGGCAGGCCGAGTCAGTGGCTGTGTCCCTCGGCTGTTTTGGTCCGGAGTGACCTGCGGACAGTCCGCCGGTCTAACTCGCGGACAGTCTGGGAGTCGACCAGGGGACTTTCAGCAACCTTGTTGTTTTGTCCATTTGGCCGGCGGACAGTCCGCCACCCCTAGCGGACAGTTTGCAGTAGGGGCGGACAGTCCGGGATCCTGCTGAGTGTTGTGTTTTAGTGCGCTTGCTCTCCCGGCTTCTTCGCTTGGTTTCCGGACTTCTCATTTGGCCCTAGAGTTGACCAAGAAAACTCTCCAGGTATCTTTGCTACTTGTTAGCATCGGTATTTGGGGTTTTCTCGACGTAGCCTTCCATCTACGTTTGGGACTTGGATTTTAGGTGTCGAACTTGTGCCGGTGCTTTTGGCGTTTTGGCTTGCTATCTCTTTGTGGTGCCTCGCTGTGATCCTAGGGATCATCCACCCTCTTCCAAGGGTCGTGGGCATCATGGTTTCGATCGAAGGTCTTGGGGTTGATTTTGGGGACAAAAGGCCAAAGTTTCGAGAGAAATTTTTGAGCTCCCATTCACCTCCCCCTCTGGTCGTCTTGTTATTGCATTATCGGTCCTTCAGCTACAAATGTGGCCAGACCGGACACCTTTCCCGTCAGTGCCCTCGGCCAAAGAAGCAGTACACCCAGCCTCCAGCTCGCGCAGGTCGTGTGCATTACACCATCGTTGAAGAAGTGCCAGAAGGAGAGCCTGTCACCGCTGGTACGTTTCTTGTTAACCAATACCCTGCAGTTGTGTTGTTTGATTCGGGAGCATCACATTCTTTCATAAGTGAGAATTTTGTTATGAGGAGTAATCTCGGGTTAGTAGAGTTGGATCACGGATATCAGATAAGTTCAGCAGGAGCTGTTCTCTCTGCCCGTAAAATGGCTAAAGGAGTGGAAATGGCTTTTGGGGATAAAAAGGCCATAGTGGATCCCATAGTAATCTCTGGTCTAGGATTGGATGTCATCTTGGGTATGGGTTGGATGAAACTTTGGAAGGTCAATCTTGACATCGCAGAGCGAGTAGTTTCCATGGTAAGTCCTCGGAGTGGGTCTTCTTTCCGGTTCAAGTTGCCCCGAAACCCCCATGAGATAGGGGTGTTGTTTAATATCACGGCAAAGCAGATAGCTGAGATCCCGATAGTATGTGAGTTTCCCGATGTCTTCCCTGATGAGTTGCCAGGACTACCACCAGTTAGGGATGTGAAGTTTGCTATAGAGTTAATCCCTGGAATGGCACCTATTTCTCGGAGGCCATATAGAATGCCGACTAATGAGTTAGCAGAGCTTAAAACTCAGTTGCAAGAGCTTTTGGATAGGGGTTTGATACGCCCTAGTTCGTCACCTTGGGGATGTCCCGCCATCTTTGTGAAAAAGAAGGACAAAACTTTAAGGATGTGTGTGGATTACAGACCGCTTAATGCAGTAACTATAAAGAACAAATATCCCTTACCTCGAATTGACGTCTTGTTTGATCAGTTATCAAAGGCAAAAGTGTTCTCCAAGATTGACTTGAGGTTAGGTTACCATCAGATCAAGATCAGAAGAGAGGATATACCAAAGACAACCTTCTCCGCCAGATATGGACTCTATGAGTATCTAGTTATGTCTTTTGGACTGACAAATGCACCGGCACATTTCATGTATTTGATGAATTCGGTTTTTATGCCTGCATTTGATAAGTTTGTTGTGGTGTTTATAGATGACATCTTGGTATACTCTGAAAATGAGAAGGATCATGCTAAGCATCTACGAGTCGTCTTAGCTCGACTTCGAGAACACAAGTTGTATGCTAAGTTTAGCAAGTGTGAGTTTTGGTTGAAGAAAGTACCCTTTCTCGGACACGTCCTTTCAGAGGAAGAAAGTACAGGAAGTTATGGATTGGCAAGCACCCACTCACGTACATGAGGTATGCAGTTTCCTAGGATTGGCCGGATACTACCATCGGTTCATTCCGGATTTCTCAAGGATCACAAAACCTATGACTCGTCTAACTCAAAAGAACAAGAAGTTTGAATGGACTCCAGAGTGTGAAGCAGCATTTCGCACTCTGCGATCCTTGTTGACTTCTGCGCCAGTTTTGGCTCAACCAAATCTGGAGGAACCTTTTGATGTGTTTTGTGACGCGTCCAAGATTGGACTTGGATGTGTGCTTATGCAGAATGGGAGAGTTATAGCATATGGTTCACGCCAGTTGTGACCACATGAAGAGAATTACCGACTCATGATTGGGAATTGGCAGCTGTAGTTCATGCACTCAAGATATGGAGGCATTATCTTATGGGCAGCCTATGTCACGTGTATACAGACCACAAAAGTTTGAAATATATCTTCACCCAACCGGAGTTGAATATGAGGCGAATAAGATGGTTAGAGCTGATCAAGGATTATAACCTAGAAGTGCATTACCACCCTAGAAAAGCGAACGTTGTAGCAGATGCCTTGAGTCACAAGACTCATTGCAACTCCCTACAACCATTGTTGGAAGATGGATTCAACCTTATGCACCCTGTTATGCTGAATAATATCACCTTACAGTGCACTCTATAAAGTGACATCATCGAAGGACAAAAGAGCGATGAAGAAATCTGTCAGATTAAGAAGAGGTTGGAAACCAGTAGTTTGTTGAACTTCAGAACAGGTGAACAAGGAATTGTATGGTATAATCAAAGGTTGGTTGTTCCCAAGAATACGGAGCTGAAAGAAAGAATTCTAAATGAAGCTCACAATTCAAAGTTGTCTATCCATCCAGGGAGCAGTAAGATGTACCAATACTTGAGAACAAGGTTTTGGTAGTCAAAGATGAAGAAAGAGGTTGCGGCTTATGTCGCAAAGTGCGATACTTGTTGTAGGATAAAGGCTATACACCTGAGACCTACCGGATTGTTACAACCTTTGTCAATCCCAGAATGGAAATGGGAAGAGATTAGCATGGATTTCATCACAGGTCATCCAACCACTCAAAAAGGACATGATTCTATCTGGGTTATTGTGGATCGGTTATCCAAAGTGGCTCACTTCATACCAGTCAAGACTACACATCGGCCACACCAGTATGCGGACTTGTACATTTAGAACATCTTAAGGTTACATGGAGTTCCTAAGAGGATTGTTTCTGATAGAGGACCCCAGTTCATAGCGCGTTTTTGGGAACAGTTGCACAAGGAGCTAGGAACTCAGTTGGTAAGAAGTTCCGCTTATCACCCACAAACCGCAGGGCAAACAGAAAGAGTGAATCAAATCTTGGAAGATATCCTCAGAGCGTGTGTTTTATCCTCAGGAGAATCATGGGAGAAATGGTTACCCCTCGCTGAGTTCTCGTATAACAATAGCTATCAAGAAAGTATAAAGATGGCACCATTTGAAGTTTTGTATGGACGAAGATGCAGAACCCCGGTAAATTGGGTTGAATCAGGAGAGCGAGGATTTTACGGGTCAGATTATGTAAAGGATGCCGAGGAGATCGTGCAAACCGTACAACAACATATCAAGGCAGCACAGTCACGACAAAAAAGTTATGCTGATACACGAAGGAGACCCCTGGAATTCCAAGTGGGAGATTACGTCTACCTTAAGGTCTCACCCATGAGAAGGGTCCAACGTTTTGGAATTAAGAAAAAGTTAGCACCCCGATATGTAGGACCGTATCAAATCATAGCCAAAAAGGGAGAAGTAGCCTACGAAGTGCAGTTACCCCAAGATATGAGCGCAGTCTTCCCCGTGTTCGATGTATCACAGTTAAAGAAGTGTCTTCGAGTACCGGAACGAGAAGAAGTTCGAATCCCGAGTGTCACTATCAGATCAGACCTAGAGTACTATGAACAACCTCAGGAAATACTGGATACCAAGACTCGAGAAACTCGCAACCGTGAAGTGAAGACATACAAGATTCTCTGGAGCAATCACGGACCCAATGATGCAACTAAGGAAACCGAGGAGTACTTGCGCGTAAATTACCCCGCTTTTGATAAGAAGTGGTACGTAACCCAAATCTCGGGATGAGATTTCTTTAAGGGGGGAAGGGCTGTGACACCCTGGTGTCAAGCACTGCATTAGGAACTACATTTAGTTACTAAAGTTCATAAGCAATGCATAGCATCATTTCATGTGCATAAAGTGCTTTTGTCTTTTTGTTGTTTATTTGGATTTGGATCTCTATAAGACTTGGTTGTTTGAATGGATTTCTGTCTTGGAAATTAATTTTTATAAAATAGGTAATTTGGAGTGTAACATTTTCCTTATTGACACCTTGACCTAGTTCAGCCTAGTTTAATAGTTAAAAATGTGAGAACAAAATGATTTATAGCTCAAAAATTGGCTTTATTTATGTGGAGGTTGTGAAAATGATTTCCAGAAAAAGTGTCTTATATGAAAGCTGTAGAGAGAATTATTTTGAGCAACTTTTATTTTTGGGTCAAAGTCTGGTTTTGAGTTTTTAAAACTGTTTTTTAATGGTCAAAGTTTGAAAAGGTTTTAGAAAAAGAAAAAGGAAAATGTTTTTCCCCGGCGGTTCCCAACCGGCCCAGTTGGCCTTTCGGCCCGCTCACCTGCCACGCTGGCCAACGCTCGCCTCGCTCGCCCGCCGCGC
Source organism: Coix lacryma-jobi var. lacryma-jobi (assembly GCA_009763385.1). NCBI lineage: Eukaryota > Viridiplantae > Streptophyta > Magnoliopsida > Poales > Poaceae > Coix > Coix lacryma-jobi. Next base: position 102,512,919 of record CM019828.1, on the reverse strand, counting down.
CGGCCTGCGCACGCCCGTGCTCGCCCGCGCATGACGCGCCGGTCTCCCTGACCGCGGCCGCACCGTAAGCCGGCCAAGCCGCTGCGTGTCCGCCTTTCTCTGCGCCATATCCTGCTCGCCAACTCCTCGCCCGATCCTTCTCCACCCGATCACGCCACAATCTCGCACGGCCACTCCCTGCTCGCCTCGCTCGCCGCGCCCATGCCACCGTCTGCGCTCGCCTCGCTCGCCGTGACGCCGTGGCCCCTGCCACGACCGCTGGCCGGCCAAACCCGCGAGCAAAACCCCGAGCGCCTCTCTCCACTCCCTCCACTCTCCATTCGCACGAACCCGCTCCCACTAGCTCTCCTCTCCTCTCTCGCGAACGAACGCGAGCGCGAACGCTCGTGTCAGCCGCCATTCCACACCACCCCTGGCCACCGCCATTCCGACTTCACCCGACCACCACCAACCGATTCCTCTCGCCAGCCACTCTGCCTTCACCGTGCACACGCCGTGCGCGCGTCATCTTCCCCGACCAAGCCCCATCGCCGCCGGAGGACGAGGTGTCCCCTTCGGTCCCCGTTCGCCGCCGAAAAGAGGTCGAGCCTGTTCCGCACCACCCCGAGCTTCGCCACCTCTCTCTTTTGCCGACGAGCTTCCTCAGGCCAAGGCAAGGTGAGAACATGCCTCCGCGAGGTCTCTACCGCTCCCTAACCCCCTCCTCTTCCCGACCGAGCGCCGCCACTGTCCGCCATGGCCGTGCACGTGGTCAAGCTGCACCGGAGTATCCCGAGCCAAACCAACCACCTAGTCTCACTCCTTAGGGTTCACTCGTAGTGATGCAATCGTTAATTTGACCAGTGACCGCCGGAAACGACATAGTCGAGCACCTCCGCCACCGCCGTCCGCCATCGCTCGCCGCCGGCGAGCTACGGCCATGCGCTGGCCAAACCAACACCACCACCCGAACCGCCTAGCCAAGGGGAGCACGCCTAGCCCAACCCCACCGCCGGCGACCTCGCCGTCGGCGAGAAAACCCCGGTCAACCGTCGCCCATGCTTCACCCTCACTGACCACTGGGCCCCGTTGACCAGCTGGTCCCACGCGTCAGCCACCCACAGTCCATGGACCGAGTCTGTGCAGGATGGGCCGGGAAAGTTTAAATGTTTTTCCTTTTTGTTTTAATTTCTAGAAAGCTTGTTTATTTTGTGTAGCACGTTTTATTAATCCAAATGAGGTGTTTTCAGTTTTGATAACTTGCTCATGAGTAGATCTATCATGGAAAAATATGAAAGTATTTTTGGTGGAAGTTTATTATACTGTTTTTATTTAAATCAGATTATGTGCTTTTGTTGAGATAAATGGGTTCATGTGTTTTCTGGTTGAATTAATTCATGGCAAAATTTGTGTAGGCTCCTTGTCAAGTTATGCATCTGTGAAAAATTTATGAGGATGTCACCCTTTTCAGTAGGGTTGTAGTTCAAAGGGTTTATTTTGGAATAAACTTGTTTATTTTGTATAGAATTATGTGTTTGTGCTTTAGCAGTAAATTTTCTACAGTAGAGTGGTAATAGGCAGATAAAGCTGGGAAAATTATGAAACCTAATGTTTGACACTTTTTATAAGAAAAGTTAGTGCAAAGCACCTTTTGGGATGTTTTGTTCACCTTTTTGTATCTGCTATTTGGTATTTTATTTCTTGGTGAAATTTGTACACTAAGGTTCAGTTAGTGTAAGTTACCTTGTGAAATTTTTGTGGATTTTTCTGAGTTCAGAAAAAAGGTACTTGATGTTCAAACCTAGTCTCCTTTTGAATTAATAAATAGAAAATGATTAAAGCAATGATTTTGTTTTACGAGGGAAATAAAGGTTTTCCTCAATGTCAAAAGTCGTTTAACAAGTTGGATTTGTTGGTTTGCAAGAAATGTTTACTCTCCATACCATCCTTTCGCACCGTGCATTATTTAATTATTACCGCATTGCAATAGGATCGACAGTCCCGGAAGCCGACCAGGAGCCGGAAGCAAACGACGAGCAGGAGATTCCGGAGCTGCCCAGAACCGGGGAAGCCGACCCCGTGCCGGAGACTAACGTGCCCGAGTGCCCCTCTCGAGAGGCCTCGGTCTTTTCTCAAGGCAAGCCACGGAGCATTTTAAGCCTCCTATCATTTACAATTAATTCAATTGAGTAGTTTTATATTGTGATGCATTAGGTATAGGAGTTGATTAAATCCTACTTGATGCATTACCCTTCCTTGATTATTGATTAATATCTGCCTTGTTATCCTGTTATTTATTTATGATATAGAATTACTTAGTCTAGATAATAAAAGTAGTAGTTAAAGATGTTCCTGTAATACCCCTGGTGGGTATTTACCGGATCACGGTTGGCTATATTTGCTATCGTGGAAAAGAACCTGAGTAGTAATGAAATACGGTCAACTGGAAGGCAAGGCACAAGTTTGGAAACTTGGGGCAGTCCGTCCGTTGGATCGTGTAGGTTTATATCGATGTTGGCCCTCGTTCATTTTTGAACGCGCCCTTTTACTTAGGGAGATGTCGACCCCAAAGCCGGTTAGACGCTGTTCGGGACGGTCTCAACCCATGTCGCACCCTCTAGTATGGAAACACGATCTGCCTCGAAATGGCCATCGTATAGTTCCAATTGGGTGGTCCGTGCTGTGAGCCGCGACGATTACCAACACGAATAAGCATCGAGCAGTTACGCGATGCATGGACCCAACGGGGTAGTTCCAATTGGGTGGTATTAAAGGTCTTTCACCAGCTGGTTTGGAATTCGATTCGAGTCGCCATCTCCCCCGGTTAGTGGGAAACTATGGCGAGCTTCACCACGATACAACTCCATGTGATGTTTAAGGTTCAACTAAAATGTGATTAAAGTCAACTGGATATGGTTATATCATTGATTGATTAGACTCAAGTGTATGGAATAGTTCAGGTGCAAAACCTAGATTAAGAGGTAGGTCTAAAACTTGACTGCTCATTGGTATCATTAAATATTCCTTCTCTTAATTTGAGCTTTCGTAACTAAAGATCCCACCTCCACCAAAAAGCCTTGCATACCCTTGGTGTCATTTATTTTCAGTTGGATGGGTAAGTCTAGCTGAGTACATTCCCATACTCAGGGTTTATACCATTTTTTGCAGATGGCCAGGTGTACTACGGCTATTGTAAGCACTGCCTGTACCCCGTGGAGGGTGATGAGGAGTAGGCCCAGGGCAGGGTCATCCAGAAGCTTCCCCTTTTCTTTTGCTGGACTGAGACTTCTAGTGGCATATTACTTGAAAAAGGAGGAGTGAGTTATTAAACAATGTTTTTTTGGACCACATGTGTGGTGGTCGTGTTTCAAAACTTGTTTCAGCTTCTGCTCTTTAAAACTCAGTATTGTAATAACTCTTTTATGATTTCGCACTCTGATGTTTAAATTCAGTTTCGTTTATCGATGGTGTATCCTTACGAATGTGACACTTGAACAATGCGATCCTATAAGATGTATGATGTTGAAATCCTTCGAGGTTTCCGGACTACCGGGGTTATATGGATTCAAGTATGAGTCGATGTCAGACAAATTTGGCTAAGACGGTACTTGAGTTCTTAGAATCAGGATGGTTCCGCTACAGCATTGTCTCTAAAGCCATTGGGAGAAAAAGTGCTTTGACGTCGTTGCTTCCTCCTGCTAACTCGACGGCTTGAGCTTACATCCTAAGCCACCGTTTAGGCTCTGTCTTCCCATCGTATTTTGAGTAGTTCCCGGGTTTGAATTTCCGTGGAAACAGGACTGCTCGGAGCCTCTAGGAAAACAACGAAAATGATCGACTGCATCTGATGCTGCAAGTGCGACTCCTTGATATGAAGATTTGGCTCATCCTTCAGCTTGATCAGGTATTCGGTGGCCCAGATGACTCCTTGCTGGAACCTGGCCGAGTCGCTCCTGAACAGGTCGCCTCTGGCTTGGATGGGATGATGCTTGCTCATCAACTAAAGACTCAAGGTTCCGTCCCCGGAGTTGTAGTGCGTTAGTCTGAAGCATTACTAATCATCACTCTTCCTCAGGGGTGCGGTTGTCCTTGGCTCCCATCTCTGTAGCTAGGGCAATGATGTTCTGGTAGGGTGTCTGGAATACCTTGTGACCAGCGACTCTCATAAACTCAGGCTCGATGTTGCGGGAGCAATCAGCTCGTCGGCGATTGTGATCGTTCTGTGATTGATGCTCCTGATCACGTTGGGAGCGAGCTTGATTTTCTGCGTCCTCTTTTAGGCACCTCCGAGTATTATATTCCTCGAGTCATACGTTGTAGCGCTCTATGGCTTCCTTGCGATGATTTGCTCACCTTCTGCGAGCTTCTTTAGCTTGATTCTTCCTGATTCTCTCAGCCTTTATTGACTCGGTTTCTCCAGGTCCTTCTGGGTCATTGTCAAATATCATACTCAGAGTTTCATCATCCTGGAAGACATCTGGAGGGGTTGGAGGTCGTAAAGATGACTGATGCCCGCCATGAAAACTTCACAAGTGTAGCCCTGGTTTGTTGATCTTGGCGTAACCGACTCCAAAGTAGAAGTGCTGGAGATTAGTTCTGTTGAGGTGTCGTGTTCCTCCAAGGGGAGCTGATGTCCATGTTGGTATGGAAGTTGCTAGTCGATTGTGCCAACCAGCCTAGCCGGAGCTGGCTGTATTGGCCAATGAACAATGTTACCCTCCTTGGTGGAGCTGAAAATGAGTCCTTGTTGAGCTCCAGTCAAAGGTATCTGATGATACTCTTTGAATCTTGTGTCGATCAGGTCTTGGAAGTTTTCAGCTGAGTTCCGCAGTACGAACGTGATGTCATGTTTGGTCTCCGAGTCCTTTTCGTTCTTAGAATTTGAGTTCGAGTAGGAGTCGGATGCCTCATGTTGGTCTCCAGAATCTTGCGGATCTTGGATAGCAAGGTTTGCTAGGTTCTGGGTGAGATCACTCATCTTTGGTGTGGCTTGCGCTTCTAGATCAGTGTGAAGTTGTCGATGCAGCTTTCCGTGATCATCCGCGATGCAAGTCCATGAGCCAAAAACGAAAATTGAACCCGCCGAGAACATGTTGTCGTGGTTCGCCGGGCTCTTGGTCGTCAAATTGCCGAAAGCCCCTACCTGGCGCGCCAGCTTTCGGTGTTTGTTAACCGGCAACTCGTCTTGAGTAATCTCAGACGATTTGTTCAATGGGGATCGGCGTTCATAGGAGTCGGCGAGTACACAGGGACAGCGATTTATACTGGATCAGGCCGCTAAATAGCGTAATACCATACGTCCAGTGCAGCGTGTGCCTTGTGTATGATTATGATTCGATGATAGAAGCCCGCGCTTGCTTCCCCTTATATATGCGGGTGAAGCATAGCACAGACCGAGTCTTAGTCGGTTACAACAAGGGAGTCCTATTCTAATTACAAGACTTCCTTTAAGAACTCGACTAAGTTACAATGAGAGTCCTAATCCACGTACGCTTCGTATCAAGTCTTCGGATCTCCCGTTCCCTCCGGGATTAGTCGAAGTAATCATCTTCTGATGACATCTCTGACATCCTAGTCCGTCACCGTCGCCGCGGAGGACGACGCTCTAGATGTTTCGAGTGCGGCGACCCTGACCACTTCATCGCCAACTGTCCCAAGAAGAACAAGCAAGCATTTGGGAAGGGTGATCATGGGCACAAGTACAACTCCGGCAAGCGCAAGGAGATGTACGTCCCCGTGAAGCACAAGTGGAAGGGCGGCTTCAACAAGGAGTACATCAAGACGAAGTACTTGGAGAAGGCCCAGGCTGAGCAGCGTGCTTTCTTCGCCACGCTGAGCGACGTCGACGACTCGGATGACGACTCCGCTTCCTCAAGCGACGACGAGTCCGAGAAGAAGAAGAGGATCGAGGACAAGCTGAACGGCCTCTGCTTCTTCGCCGACAATGAGGGCTTCTGCACCATGACCCTCGGCAAGGAGGTCGACGGCGAGCTGGAGGAGATCCCTCGGGACGACGATGATGACGACGACACCTCTCAGGTATCTCAGACCCCCGATGAGCTTTCTGCTGAGGTCGAGAAACTTACTGCCGCCCTTCTTAGTCAAGACAAGTTGCTTAGGCATGCTGCTAGAGAGCGGAAGGAGTTTAGGCAGAAGTGGGAGGATACGGTGAAGGAACTTGAATCTGTCAAGTCCACCGTTGTTGTCAGCGAGGAGGATTGTGAGATGTGCTCCACACACATGACTGACCTTCTCACATTGAGAAGTAAGTATGTTGTGTTGGTAGGAGAGGTGAATGAGCTTAAAGCTAGATCCTCGCTGTTGGGTGCGTGCAAGTCCTGTGAGGGCTTGCAATCCGAGTTGGCAGAGAAGAATGCCAAGATTGTGTCTCTTGAGGAGGCCAGCTCGGGTAGCACTTGTGTGTCTAGATGCGTTCTGTGTGATGGTTTGGAGATGGAGATTGCGAACGTGAAGCATGACAAGATGAAAACCGAGGAGGAAAACACATACCTTCGGACCATCTTGTCATGGGTGTCTAGTGGTGAGCCGCAGCTTGGGATGATGATGTCCCAGTTCAAGCGTGCTGCTGGAGGTCCAGGTGTAGGCTTTGCTCAGGGTGTTGAGTGTGCTTCATCTTTTGGCAAGGTTGGAGTGTCGAGTGGTCTTAACCCGAGTGAGAAGCCCAACTCCACCACTACTCGCAAACTTACCAAGATTCCACCCAGAGAGCCTCTAGAGCCTAACACCAAGGATGAGGTATTTGTTGAACCTCCAAGAGCTCCACCCAAGAAACATTCATGGGCTCCAAAACCAAACCATCTCAAGAACAAACTAGACAGAATGCCACCTATCCAAGAGGAGCTCATGCCACAGAAGGGCAAGGTGCTCCACACCCACTATCGTGAGTACCAACAACCCCCTATGAGAGCGGTGTGGTACCATTGTGAGCACTGTGGGAGAGATGGACACTTGAGGGAGTTTTGCTTTCGGCGCAAGAGAGATGAGCGCCGTGCAAAGGAGATGAACAACACGGACATGTACCATCCTTTCCATGATGTACATGTGCCAAATGTTCAGAGGCGTGCTACTAGGCCTAGACGTCCAAAACCTCAAGTTCCTAGGCCTAGGCCGCGAGGAGGTCGTGCTCGGCGGGAGCCTGCAGTTGTGGGTTATGGACCCTGTGGCAGTGGCTTTGTAGATGATTGTTTTCCCTCATCACATTTTGATTATCGCGATGGACGCTCTTCCCTTAGTGGACCACGTTTTTCTCTACGTGGTGATTGCTCGTCCCGTAGGTGTGCTAGGAATGGTTTTTCTGCTAACCGTTCTTTTGAGCAGCCGGCCCAACACTGGTATTCCTCCTACTTCACTAACCCCAGTGTTGGACCGTATGCTCACCCTATGTCTTTTTATTGATGTAGGTAAAACGATTGGAGAACGTTTGGTTGGTGGATTCCGGGTGTTCGAGACACATGACCAGAAACGCCAAGTGGTTCTCCAGTCTTAGTCCGGTCGCCGGAAAGGAGTTTATCACCTTCGGCGACAATAGCAAAGGTGCGAGTTAATGATCACTTAGTGTTGCGCGATGTTGCTCTTGTTTCTAACTTGCATTTTAACCTTCTTTCTGTTTCGCAACTTTTCGATGATGACTATGAGATTCGTTTTAAACCGAATCTCAGTCGCTTTTTAGATCCTCAGGGCAATCTTGTATGTTTCATTTCACCCTTTGGGAAAGTCTTTCGTGCAAATTTCTCGGAGTCGTTTGGAATTTCTCGTTGTCTTTTGGCTGGACCTTCCTCCTCTGATCTTTGGAAGTGGTATAGGAGACTTGGTCACCTGAGCTTCGACTTGCTTGCAAGGCTTAGTTCACTTGGCCTAATCCGAGGATTGCTCAAGTTGTCCATGTAGAAGGATCTTGTTTGCCATTCTTGTAGACATGGGAAGATGGTTGCCGCTCCCCACCATCCAGTGACTCAGGTCATGACTAAGCGCCCTGGAGAGCTTTTACACATGGACCCTGTTGGTCCGGCTCGGGTGAGCTCGGTTGGGGGGAAGTGGTATGTGCTTGTTGTTGTTGACGATTTTTCGAGATATTCATGGGTCTCCTTTTTGTCAGAGAAGACTGAGACTTTCTCTTTTGCTCGCAATCTGATTTTGCGTCTTTAGAACGAGTTCCCTATGAACTCGATGCGAGCTATCCATAGTGATAATGGTTCCGAGTTCAAAAACTTGGATTTTGAGAAGTTTTGTGACTCTTTGGGTTTAGAGCATCAGTTTTCTTCTCCCTACACACCGCCACAGAATGGTGTTTAGAAAGGAAGAATCGGACCCTTGTAGAGATGGCCAGGATGATGCTCGATGAGCATAGGACTCCTAGGCGATATTGGGCCTAGGCTATGAACACTGCATGCTATATTTCCAATCGCATTTTCCTCCGAGCTTTCTTGAAGAAGACTTCTTATGAGTTGCGTTTTGGAAAACAACCCAAAGTGAGTTATTTTAGAGTTTTTGGTTGCCATTGTTTTATACTCAAGAAAGGCAACCTGGACAAGTTTGAGTCTCGTTCTTCTGACGGTGTATTTTTGGGTTATGGCACTCATACTCGTGCATATCGTGTACTTAACCTTGATACTAACCGAGTTATGGAGACATCTGATGTCACCTTCGACGAGACCATGGTTTGTCCTTCTTCTCGTTTTGAGCGTGCAGGTGATCATGAGGTTGGTGAGCCTCTTTTTGATGATGAGGACGAGGGTGCTGAAAGGATGGATGACCCGGCACCACCTCCACCTGCTGTGCCGCAAAGAGCGGCCTCTACTACCACTCACGGCCCCGACCCTTCTTCTTCAACTACTTGGGGGCCGTGGGATCCGCCACCTCGAGCGGTACCTTTTGTACCCGAGGAGGCACCAGCTGCTGTTGAGGGGGAGGTTTCTTCAGTTCAAGAGGTGCCATGACACATCCAGCGCCAACACCCGCCTCAACAGATGATCGGCAGCATCGGCGAACGTGTCACTCGGTCAAGGTCACAACAAATCTCTCACTTTGCTCATTCTGCATTTGTTGCTGATTTTGAACCCCGAGATGTTGGACACGCTTTATCTGATCCTAATTGGGTCAATGCCATGCATGAGGAGTTAGAAAATTTTGAAAGAAATCGGGTTTGGATTTTGGTTCCACATCCTCCTGAGTGTCACCCTATTGGTACAAAATGGGTTTTCAAAAACAAACAAGGAGAGGATGGCCATGTTGTGAGTAACAAGGCCAGACTTGTAGCCCAGGGGGTATAGTCAGAAGGAGGGGATAGACTATGAGGAGACTTTTGCTCCTGTAGCTCGTTTGGAAGCTATTAGGATACTCTTGGCTTTTGCTGCATCCAAAGGGTTTAAACTTTTTCAAATGGATATCAAGAGTGCCTTCTTAAACGGCTACATAGAAGAAGAGGTGTATGTGAAACAACCTCCCGGTTTCGAAAATCCCAAGATTCCAAACCATCTTTTTAAACTTCACAAAGCTTTATATGGTTTGAAACAAGCCCCTAGAGCCTGGTATGATAGGTTGAAAACCTTTTTGCTTGCTAAGGGTTTTAAAATGGGATGTGTGGATAAAACACTTTTTCTCCTCAAGAAAGGCAATGACACTCTCTTGGTCCATGGATGATATCATTTTTGGTGGTTCTTCTCACGCTTTGGTTGCCAAGTTTGCAGACACTATGAGCAGGGAGTTTGAGATGAGCATGATGGGCGAGTTGACGTTTTTCCTCGGGTTGCAAATCAAGCAATCTCGAGAGGGAACGTTTGTGCACCAGGGTAAATATACCAAGGATATCCTAAAGAAATTCGATATGGGTGAGGCCAAGCCTCTTCCAACACCCATGTCGACCACGACGGCCCTAGATGCGGACAAGGATGGAGAAGCTGTGGACCAGAAGGAGTATCGGAGTATGATCGGTTCGCTGCTGTACCTGACGGCGACACGCCCGGACATTCAGTTCGCGGTTTGTCTTTGCGCGCGATTTCAGTCGTCGCCGCGCACCTCTCACCGTCAGGCAGTCAAGCGCATTATGAGGTACTTATGCTTCACTCCAGAGTTTGGGATTTGGTATTCTGCTTCCTCCACCCTCTCTCTTTGCGGTTATTCTGATGCCGATTTTGCTGGTTGGCGAAGTGAGCGCAAGTCCAATTCTGGGACTTGTCAGTTTATTGGTTCTTCTCTTGTATCGTGGTCTTCTCGCAAGCAGTCTAGTGTTGCCCAGTCTACCACGGAGGCTGAGTATGTTGCTGCGGCTAGCTGTTGTTCCTAGTTGCTATGGATGATGACCACTTTGCATGATATTGGTCTGAGCTTTTCTCGTGTTCCTTTGCTTTGCGACAGCACAGGTGCTATTAGCATTGCTAAGAACCCCGTGCTGCATTCTAAGACCAAACACGTTGATGTGCGCTTTCATTTTCTGCAAGACCACTATGAGAAGGGTGATATCGACCTTCGCCATGTCGTTACTCATCATCAGTTGGCTGATATTTTCACCAAGCCTTTGGACCAATCAACTTTTGCTAGGTTGAGAGGTGAGCTTGGTGTGTGTTTCCCCTTTGAGTTGGGGGAAACATTTTGGTTCGTGTATCATAGACTGACTCTTTTTCTTTCGTTTTGTTTTCGTTTCTGATGAGTTAGTCTTTGCATTTCATCATGCATATTTACATTCAGAGCTTCATGTATATAATCTTTAGAATGTGACTATGCTCTGTTTAGTGTATGCTCCGATGCTATATGATGATGCTTATAGCTTATGCTCTTTCTGATCACTGATACATGTTGTGAGCTGAGTTATTTTATGAATGATGAACTTGCTTAATGACCTTAAAACTTGAAAATGTTCACCATTGAGATATGCAACTAGCATGTGTAGAATTTGTTGAATTCATTTGTGCTTTTCATATATGCTAGGTTGCTATGTCTCTAGTTTTGAGTCATTCACTTGCTTGGTATGTTCATATTCTGCTTTAAATTTGAACCAAGTTATGTGAATTGGAAAGATCGAGATGGGATTGCTTGTCAGCACATCACAGTATCGAGACTATTTCTCATTGCACTTTGAGTTAAACTTGAGCTGTGTAGTGTATGACCAAAACTGTTGCTTTAAGCTTCTGATTGCTTCTGCATAGGCTTCGCACAGATGAAAAGTTAGGCAATGACAAGCTTTCAACCTGTTGCAATCACATGCTGAAATTTAAACTTGTGTAATTTAACCGCTGCAACTCCGATAAAATTTGAATACACAAGTCTATGTTTCATTCTATAGCATGATGTTTGAACCTTGCTAGGGGTAGTTCACTTTGTATACATGTTTAGCACTTGTTTCATTTCCTGTCTATACATGTTAAGTGCTATTTAGATGGTGAATGTTTTTTGGCTAAAACTGCTCACTTTGCTCATATAATTCATATTTCATTTTTGGTGATCAGTTTGAGCCTTTGCTAGTATTCTGTGCATATTGTTGAGTCATCGGATCAGCATTTTGTCAAGCATCTTCTCATTCTATCGACTATATTCCTGAAGCTGCTAACTTGCATTTTGACTCATATGCATTTTGAAGGGGAGATACTTGATAGTGCATTTTCAACTAAGGGGGAGAAATTTGCCAAATCATAAGGGGGAGAAACCTTATCTTGGTTGTGTGCACTATTGGAGGGGGATTTTGAGGATTTTGAATCTTCCAATTGGTTCGGAGCTGTTCTGCTAGTTGTGTTGAGCCTCTTTTCCTCTTTCATGAGGGACTAGCGACTTTGCCTTTATGCTCTTCAGTTGGTATCGAGCTTTCTCGCTAGCGGTGTTGAGCCCGTTCTGCCTCTTCTTGAGGGCTAGCTCTATTCTGCTTGAATTTCAATTGGTATTTCAATTGGTGTCGAGCTTTCTCGCTAGTGGTGTTAAGCCTGTTCTACCTCTTCTTGAGGGCTAGCTTTGCTTTGCTTGGTTGCATCGAGCCGTTGCCCATGTCTTCGGGGACCAAGTTGTCTTGCTCTTTCCACTAGACCTTCTTCGGCTTTGCTATGCTTTTGGGTCATTTGGTTGAGTTCTCTGTCCTTCTTCCTCCCTTCCTCTATTCCATTATGATTTGTGTTGGTAGTTGACAATGCACTCATCAAGGGGGAGATTGCGGATACATGGGTGTATGCCGAGTCTCGAGTGATGAGTGATTGTCAACTGGGATGATGCACATGTTCTTTGGCGTGTGTTGTGCAGGTGTCGAGCACGGATACAGTGATCGAAGGCAAGGTGAAGGTCAAGTAGAGACGTGTCGTGCCGATGGACTGAGAGCGGTGAAGGGCGGACCTGAGGCTTGGACTGAGGGACCGGTGGCCTGCAGATCAGCTGTGGTGGCTGACAGCCTAGGACAATGACGAACGAAGACTTGCGGGCACAGTGTTGCTCGGGTCGAGGACCTGGGGACATGTGTCGGTGGATGGGGTGCACGGACGGTGCATCCCCTCTACGCCTCGGTTTGGTGGTTGAGACACAAAAAAACCACCGAGTGGACGGTTTCCAGGTTTGGGCCTTAAAACCTGGGCGCTGATGGTTTCCTAATTTGGGCCACAAAACTCGGGCTGAGAACGGTTTCCAGGTTTGGGCCTCAAAACCTAGGCGTTGTAGGTTTCTGAGTTTGGGCCACAAAACTCAGGCGATGGACGGCTGGTTTCCCGGTTTGGGCCTCAAAACCGGGGGTTGATCAAGAAGGCTGGTTTCCCGGTTTGGGCCTCGAAACCGGGGGCGAAGTGTGGGAAAAGGACAAGCAGAGCGATGGCGGCACGTGGCGGCAATCGGTGAGGTTGCGTCGAGGCAACGCTACCAGTTGTGCGGGCGTGGCCGTCGGATCACCACCTACCACGAGTTGGTCCAGAATAACCTTAGGGTTTAGCTGGTTCGCTCTGTAATTAGTTAGGGGTACAGTGGGAACTAGAATTAGGATAAGTAGGGGGAGACACCCACCTCCCATCCTATCTCAGTCATTTGCTATTTTCCACCTTGGGTTTCCTGCTCTCCCAATCCCCTGCTGTAGTGAACTGAGATCTATAGAGAAGACAATCATAACTCTGTATTCGTTAGATTTTGAGGAAGTGAGACCATAATCTCAGTGTTGTAGCGTGTGGTAGCCACACGGTTGCAAATTCATGAGTGTGATCTGCGTTTTGGTGTTGTTCTTCGCGGATTGCTTTTCTCCACGATTTTCCCGTTGATCGATCTCTTCACTCAGTGCGTCTTTTGTGATTCCGTTTGAACAGAGTTTTTCTAGATCGTGAGGTACATCTTTCCACCGAAGGAATTTACCTCTAACCTCACGAACTAGTAGATCGGTCAATTTTCGTTTCGGATCGAGTTTTGCTCCTTTGCCCCGAATTCTTACGATTCATTGATTTGGAGTTAGGTTCGAGCCATGATCTCTTTGGGATAGCTCACTAACCTCCATGGAACTCCTCATACCATGTCTAAGCCTTAGAGCTTTTGATTCGAAGGAAATCGGGTTGAATCCACGGAAGAACAATGCAGTTTCGGGGGCATCGAACGCTCGCGTCGGGAGCATCAGACGCTGAGTTCATCACATCGGACGCGTCTGATGCCACGTGTCATCTGATATCAGTTTTAAAGGAGCATCGGACGCTGACCATCAGAGCGTCCGTTTTCATCGGACGCGCCAGGGGTCTAGCATCGGACGATAGGGTTTCACTGTAGCAGCGTTCGATGTTAGTCCAGTAAGGTTCCAGTAAGGGTCATTTTGCATCAGACGCGTCCGGTGCCTGGCCATCGGACGCTGGCCAGCGTCCGATGCTGCATCTTCAGCAAGTTTTCGTCCGCAGTTCGTTCTCCGTTGTCGGTTTTGATTTCCGTCTTTTTCGTTGAGTTTCTAGAGTTGTGTAGTGTCTCGCTGTGCTTCTTGGAAGCATCCACCCTACATCTAGGGTAGTGGACACTCACAAGCTCTAGGTTTGCTCTTGGGGTTGATTCTCAGGACAGTGGCAACAAGTTTCTGAAAAGAAATTTTGAAGCTCCCATTCACCCCCCCTCTGGTCGCTTTCTGGTAGCACTTTTGATCCTTCAGAGTCTGAAGCTGCCTTTGAACATGAAGCTAGCCAAGTAAGCCAGATTTGTAAGTTGTGTGCTATTTTTGTGATTCTTTGATTAATATGAACACTCGTCCTCTGCAGGAAGGTGAAGATTGCTAGTGCTTCTTTAGTAGATGCAACTGAGTCCTAGAAGGGGGAGGAGTCGGAAGCGCAAGGGGAAGCTAGATCAAGCGTCCCTCCTATCAGTAGTCAATTGAATACCGTACCGGACCCCTCTCCATCTGGTGCTCTAGTCGACAAGGTTCCTCAAGTGGATATTCTTTCCTTGCCTCAGGTTGGTGTTCCATATTCCATCTTTCGTTCTCCCGCTCAAATGGAACTTCACCGGGTGATGAATGATTGGTTCTTTCATACCCGTCAGCATGGTGAACCAACCCTGGAGATGATCCAAGCCAGTACCAGTGCTACCAGGGGAATTGAAGCTTCAGTTCCTCTGCAGAAGGAGTCCGGTGATATCCCCGAGTCCTCTCCTCAAGGGTCGAAGCTCGAAGTTGTGGGATACAACCCGGACCTTGTCCGTCTGAAGGAGTTGGGTGATCAAGTAATGGCGCCAGCATTGGCGCTCAAAGAATTTATTGAGGTAATTCCTTGAATTTTCTTTGATGTAGAATCGTTGCTCCGGGTGCTTAAGGCATCTTTTCTATGCAGAGTTTCGATGTGAATGTAACTGAACAGGTTAATCGGATCCGTCAGGAACTTCTCGCTGAGAAGCAGGCGCTGGAAGAATACATATCCCAAGAGCAAATCAGCCAGAAGGTGGCCACCCAGGTTCTGCACAACTGCATCAATGAGCTTCAGTAGAATCTCAAGATTGTTGTTGATGAACGGAATGCGGCCAATCAGCGGGAAATTGATCTTCTCTCTAAACATGCTACCGCTGAGCAGAAACACAAGGAGGCTGTGAAGTCTTCCAAGAAACAACTCACTGGTTAGTCAGAAGTATATTCCAAAGTCCTTTGTTTTTGAACTCATGATGCTTATCCGGTTTTTATATCTTGTTCCTCAAAATCATAGAATCTTGCAACCAGATGGCAAAATGCTTTCAACCATAAGACGGCAGAGCTCGAGGAGGTATTTGCTAATGCGCAGAATACTCTTAAAGAGGCCAAATTGATCCGTGAAGGTGCTGACCGAGACCTACTACAGGCTTTGAAGTCGACAAAGGAGCCGCAGAACCTCTGGAGGCGGTTCAGATGCAATTGAGGGAGTCCCAGGAGTCTCTGAAGACTTCTCAAGACTCTTTGAAGACATTAGAGCAGGCCGTGGAGCCGGTCCTTGACTTGGTGCCGCGCCCCCAAAGGAGTTGAAGAATCCTTGATTGATCAAGCTAAGGCTGCGCCTGGGCGACTTACCCAGTACATCAAGGATATGGCTACTTCGGTGGTGTGCGGTCTCCTTGCTACTCTGCGACATCATCTGCCATCCTTTGATCTATCCTCTATCATGAGTCTGCCTGAGGGCAAGGGTGATGAAGACCATGCAGCAATGCAGGAGGAGGTCAAGACCATTACGGAGGAGTACTCTCAGACATTAGATCTTGTAGAGTAGTAAGCCTTTCGAGTCTTTGGCCAGAATTTTGCATGTAAACAAATACTATGATGGTTGAAGAATGAAAGTATAATTTAATTTTGAGTCTGTTGGCTTCGTGTGTTTTTATATTGTCCACTCATCATTGCAAGAAATTTCCTTGTCAATGGGTCTATTTTTGGTGGATGTATGACCAGGCGTCTCGATGGACGGGTCTATCCGAGTGCTTATTAGCACTTTAAGTTTGGGTCATATGACTTTGTTTCTCTTTTAGTCCTCGGTGACTTGTTAGAGAACTTAGTCTGCCCGAGTACTACTCTTAGTACCGCATTTCAAGGGATAAATGTGATCAAGCACCTCTTAAGGACCAATGTGATGGTTCCTATAGGGTGAATCCAATCCTCTTGATAATCGCAACTTGAGTGCGAAGTCGGACGAACCTTTATCCAATTGGTATGCAATAGGGTGAGTGCTAGTCCCCTTGTTATACCTTATAGGAACCGATATCTTCTTTTCAAGATATTGTATTCTCTATAGGTTGGTAGCCGGGTTTTTAAGTCGTACTAACTGGCGAGTTGTATTGAGCTCGGAGCTCGTAACTCATGTATGGTTACCTCTGGAACGAGAAGAGTTCATCCGAGTAATATTGAATATTAGTCGGTGGACTAGTGGGATACAATGGCTAAAGCCTATTGTGCTTTCTCAAAAAACTTTATCTGACTAGTAGTCGTAATAAATATAACTTCTTGAAAGAAGAAGACTCATGATGCACTTTTTCTGATAGAAACCAATCTTTATTAATATGGTATGAAATGATACAAGTTGCCTTGAGTCGTATCTGTAGCGTAGTCTTTAGGCGTAGTATTTTTTCAGATGCTCAATATTCCATGAGTTTGGCAATTGAGAACCATCCTCAGTGACTAGCTCAAATGACCCGGGTCTTGTTACTTTAGATACTATGTATGGTCCTTCCCATGGGCTCATGAGCTTGTGGCATCCTGTGGTATTCTGAATTTTCTTCAGGACCATGTCGCCCACTTGGAAAGTGCGGTGATGGACGATCTTGTCATAGTAGTGCCTCATCCCTTGTAGATATCCTGCTGTTTGAAAAAGTGCAGCTAGTCGGGCCCTTTCAAGGCTATCGACTTCTAATCGCCTTGTATCATCAGCCTCTCCTTCATTATATTGTTCTATTCTTGGAGAATTCCATATTAAGTCTGCAGGGAGAATTGCTTCTGTGCCGTATACCAGGAAAAAAGGAGTCTATCCTGTTGCTCTGCTTTGCTATGTCCGTAGCCCCCAAACTACCTTAGGTAATTCTTCCATCCACTTCCCGCCGTGATCTTTTAGAAGATCAAACAATCTTGGTTTTAAGCCGGCTAGGATGAGGGCATTTGCTCTTTCGACTTGGGCATTTGACTGCGGGTGAGCTACTAATGCGTAATCTATCTTTACCCCACAGTCACTGGCCCATGATTTGAATTCGATTGTCGTGAAAGGAGAGCCAAGATCAGTCATAATTATATGTGGCATCCCGAAACAATGGAAGATGCTCTGCATGAATTGTACCGATTTTGATGCGTTGAACTTAACCAAAGGCATGTACTCAATCCACTTGGTAAATTTATCAATTGCCACGTAGATATATTTGAATCCGCCTGGTGCGCGCTTTAGAGGGCCCACCATGTCGAGTCTCCAGCATGAAAATGGCCATGATGGGGGGATGCAAATCAACTCATGTGCGGCGGACTAAGTCTTCTGCGTCTTTCAGAGCGGAGGGCCAGTAGTACCCGGAGTGAACTTCGTTTAATGTCCTTGATGCCGCATGATTACCGCAACACCCGGAGTGAACTTCGTTTAATATCTCTTTGCCTTCTTCTAGAGAAATACATTTTAGTAAGACTCCGGATGAGGCACCACGTTGATATAACTTATCCCCAACTAGAACAAAGTTCCTGCTACGTCTAGTGACTTGCTCTACTGTGCCTTTGTCACTTGGCAGTTTATGCTCTTTGATGTAGTCAATGAAAACTTTAGTCCAATCGGGTGATAGTGTTAGGATCTGTGTTGAGGGTGTCGGGGTGAGCTCTTCCTTCTGCTGGATAGAGGGCTTCGATAGCTCATCTACAAAGATGCCGCTAGGAGCAGAGGCTCTATCACATCCCAATTTTGCTAAAACGTCAGCAGCGACATTGCGATCTCGTGTAATATGATTGAGTTCCAGTCCCGAGAAATTTTTCTCCAGCTTACGAACTTCAGTACATTAGGCATCCATTGTTTCCTTGGTGCAATCCCAATATTTGTTGACTTGATGAATCACCACGGAGGAGTCGCCATAGACTAGAAGTCGCTTGATCCCTAGTGTGACTGCTAATCTTAACCCGTGTAGTAACGCCTCATATTCTCCTTCATTATTGGTAGCTGGCCACATGATTTGCAGAACATACTTGAGTTGCTCTCCAGCGGGTGATATAAGTAAGACTCCGGCGCCTGCACCGCCGAGTTTTAGAGACCCGTCAAAGTACATCTTCCAATGTTCTGGAATAGAGCCATCTTGAGCCTGCTGGAATTCTGTCCATTCAGCGACGAAATCAGCTAGGACTTGAGACTTAATTGCCTTCCTTGGGGTAAACTTGATATTGACAGCTCCCAACTCGACTGCCCACTTGGAAATTCTTCTCATAGCATCGCGGTTGTGAAGGATTTCTCCCAATGGGAAATCCGTAACAACTGTGATCTCGTGCGCTTCGAAGTAATGTCGTAGCTTTCTTGACGAAATAAGTAAAGCATATAGCAATTTTTGAACTTGTGGGTACCTGACCTTTGAATCCGAAAGCACCTCACTGATGTAGTAGACTGGTCGTTGGATATTGTAGATGTGCTTCTCGTCTTTGCGCTTCACCACTATGGCTATGCTCACAACGTGTGTGGTACCTGCGATGTATAGCATCATTGATTCCCTGGGTTCTGGTGGCAATAAAATAGGAGGGTTGGTTAGGTATCCTTTGAGCTGTTCAAAGGCCCTGTCAGCCTCTTCCGTCCACTTGAATTTATCCCCGACTTTGAGTAACTTGAAGAAAGGTAATCCCTTTTCTCCTAGCCTTGAGATGAATCTGTTGAGTGCTGCCATGCACCCAGTGAGTTTCTGAACGTCCTTGACTGATGTTGGTGGCTTTATACTGGTGATAGCCTTAATATGCTTTTGGCTAGCCTTGATACCTCGATGACTAACCAGGAATCCGAGTAACTGACCTGAGGGTACTCCGAATATGCATTTTGTGGGATTTAGCTTCCATTTGTAAGTGCGTAGGCGGGTAAAGGTTTCCTCTAGGTCTATTATGAGGGTAGTCGGATCCTTTGTCTTTATGACCACGTCATCAACATAAGGTTCCGCGTTGCGGCCGATCTGGTCGCCTAAGCAATCTTGGATAGCTCGTTGATAAGTGGCTCCTGCATTCTTCAACCCGAAGGACATGGTTTTATAACCGTAGGTGCTAAAGGGAGTTATAAATGAGGTCTTGGCTGGTCTTCTTCTTTGAGGGCAATCTGATGGTACCCCGAGTAACAATCTAGAAAGGATAATAGGGCAGAACCTGCGGTGGCATCAACAATTTGATTTATCCTCGGTAATCCAAAAGGATCCTTTGGACATTGTTTGTTGAGGTCTGTGTAGTCGACACACATGCGCCACTCTGTAGAATTCTTCTTCTTTACTAGCACTGGGTTGGCTAGCCACTCAGTGTGGAGAATTTCTCTGATGAACCTGGCTATAGTAATTTGGCTATTTCCTTCTTGATTGCTTCTTTTTTCTCTTGTGAGAATTGTCGTAATCTTTGCTTCATGGGTCTGGAACCTTCTTTTAGTTCCAATTTGTGCTCAGCCAAGTTCCTTGGAACACCTGGCATGTCGGCTGGTGTCCTGGCAAATATGTCTTTGTTTGCCCTGAGGAACTTGGTGAGCGCGAGTTCCTATGCTTCAGATAGGTGAGCGCTGATAACCGTCGTCTTCGAGGGATCGCCGGTTTCAAGGTCGATAGTTTTTGTAGATACTTCCGTTGGTGTCTAGATGGTTCCCGCCTTCTCAGCTGGGATTTCTGCATCTCCCGGTTTGGCGTTATGTACCATTTGCAATTGAGCTTTTAGGGCGAGTTGAGCTTTTTTGGCAATTTGAACAGCTTCTGTGTCGCATTCGAAGGATCGCTTCAAGTCTCCCTTGAAAGTTAGGATGCCTTTAGGACCTGACATCTTTAGCAAAAGGTAGGGATAGTGTGGTACTGCCATAAACTTGGCGATAGTTGGTCATCTAAATATTGCGTGGTAAGATGATTCGAAGTCGGCTACCTCGAAACTGATGTACTCTGTTCGATAGTTAGTCAGAGTTCCAAAAGTGACGGGTAGGATTATCCTTCCGAGTGGTATTGCCGCCTTTCCGGGTACTATGACGTAAAAGGGGGTACTTGATGGTGTAAGCGGAGTTGCTAGGTCCAAGTTCATCTTGCGTAAGGTACTTGCGAAGATGACATTGAGTCCTGCTCCTCCGTCTATAAGTACTCTTCCCAGTTTGAACCCAGTGACCGTTGGATCCAGGACTAGCAGATAGTGTCCTACATTGGAGACGCTGGTCGATTGATCTGCTCGAGAGAAATTGATCAGGTGCTTGGTCTTGCGAGGTTGTTGTGTCGGGAGCAGCGATGGTTAGATCAGAACCTGCTGGAGGAGGAGACCGAGGACAACACCAGGGCCCGAGGAGAACGACTACGAGGACATCAGAGATCTTGAGCTAACAACATAACAGGTGCCACAACCCATACAACCTCGTAGAATCCTATTAGACATGCAATAATCTAGCTGCTAGCGCTTTACTATTTGCAAATGAACTGTGATAGGTTGCATGTTAGATTGCTTGTGAAGCCTATACCTTGACGCAACCCTTTCCCCTGCACACCCGCTGTTAGGCTAGACACCGCTTACTTTACATAGTTGCTACTCACTTCTACTACGCATTATATTTGTGATGTGATGCTTGGTGGATGTTGCTTGTGGGTGGCTAAGGCACGTGGTGCCGTGATAACGGGATGATGACATGGGGAGATCTTGGCGTGTGTCTTGGGTGCGTGTGTGGTGAGGGTTGAGTCGACTGGACAGGATCTACGACGAGTCCGGTGACGAGTCTTGCCGAGGGGATGTGACCTGGGCATCCCCTGGGGAGTACCTGTGGCGGGTACCTGTGATCTTGAGAGGAGATCATGGGGAGGAGTGTCCTTGTGGGACGAATCACTGGGAAGGAGGTGTTGGGTCAGCACGGGGGTATCCGGGATACCCCGAGGAGGAGATATCCTTTCTGGTCACCTAGGACGTTGAGAGGCTGGCTCATAGTACCTTCGTAGGCACCACTTGTTCTTGTATGGGCATAGAACCGTTCCTACCCCCTGGGCGAAGCGATGCCATTACTGCTAGGTTGGAAGGTGATAAGTGTAGGGAGGTAAGGGCTAGAGACCCACACCCTCCTAAGACAATGTGGTGTTTATGTGGTGCACGAGGATCCACGTCTCACAGTCTCAGCGTGCCGGTGGATTCCGGGGTGCCCCAGGGCTGAGTGGTAGGATGGCATCGTTGCGGTTAGCGTGAAGTTAGCAATCAGCTTAGACAAGTCGGATCGTCGATGATAGCTAACCTGTGGTTCCAGGCGTACACGCTCTGCAGAGTTGATCATTCTATACGTATAACCATTTCCCCGGTCATAGACAATCCTATAGCTTTACTTCTCTTGGCTTAGTGAGAGGTGTTTCTTCTTCTCCCCATGGGTTGATAGGTCCGGCGCTGGCCGTTGAGGCAAGGTACGAGTGGGAGTCGTCCTTGCCGCCTAGAGAGTGCGAGTGTGGTGAGATGTGTATGTGTGTGGATGGGATGGATGGACGGATGGCCGTGTGGCCGGATGTTCGGTCGATGACAGAATGGAAGGCCATGTGGCCGGGTATCTAGATTAAAACTTGATGATTATATATTTATAAAATATTGATTACCTGCATAGGAAACTACAACCATAAATAGATCCCTTTTTGGTCTACCCTTGCATTCCACATACCACATAGCAAATGCAAGCATAGGATGGGAAAGTGTGGTCAGTACAAACCATACTGAAAATTATGGCCATGTGGACGACTTCTATCGCGATGGTAGTGGAAGCTGGATGGATCGGAAAGTCTCGTTCCTATACGCAAGTTTGGATGAGAAGACGAAGACGGAGTCTTGGCCCAATGCTACAACAACTTGATGATGCCCGTGAAGGAGGAGCCTTCACTCGCCGACTCCAGCGTTGATAGTTGTGCGTTACCGATATAGTTTGTACTAGGTGGTGTTTCCATGTGATGTAATGACTTGTAAATCGGTACTATCGCGATGTATGAGCTATGGTAATAATTGAATAATGATAATGTGATGGTTTGAGACTTTTCGGACTATCACATTATAATGTATATGTGGATTTCCCTTTAAGGAAATCGTGGGTCGTTTTAGTTGGTATCAAAGCCATACTTGCCTGTAGGATGATACTTTAGGACCAAACACTAGAATAGGAGCCAAAAATTCTTGCTTGTTGGTAGAACCATAAGTGCTAACACTTGTTTCACTCCCTGCCTTGAGTTCTAATGCTAACTAGCCTACCCCTTTTTGGAAAGTTGACCTATAGAATACATTTCCCCCCTCTAATACTGCCATCGCCAGATCGGTAGTTGTGTGAGACTTGAAGGCTTTGGAGTCGCCTTATGTCAACATTATGCATATAGGAGTTGTAATGCTGCCTGATTGTCTGAATCTTTGTCGTTCTACTCGAGCTTTTGTGCTTCTTGATTGGCTGAATGTAAGTTATATAAGATGTTTTTGCGTGAGACTCCAGCTATCGGTTAACCCTTACAAGCTTAACCCAAGCCGCCCTATGACTAAGTAAGAGAACCCAACTAACCGAGTGGGAAAGGTAAAGCCGATGCATCATGTCTTTTGAGACCATTTCCAAAATTATTTTTGGCTTTCCATCCAAATTTTTTTTCAAAACTTCTCTCCCATCTTTTTGGTTGAAAAATGTCTCTTCTTTCACAAGAAATTCTATTTAAAAGGAAAACAATTTCAAAAGTTTCCAAAAAGGTTTTCCTTTTCCAAAGAAAACAGATTTAGTTCCCTTCCTGAACTGTTTCCCTTCAAAAGCTATTAACAAAGCAGTGTGAAAACCGTTTTCTTTTCAAAAAGTGTTTGAAAACTCGTTTTTAGGAAACCAAGTTTTGCTTTCCCTAATTAAAATGTTTTCAAACCAAAGGTCTTTGGCTCGATTTTGTTTTAAATTGTTTTGATTTCAAACTGAGAGTCAAGTTCCATTTCCAAAAATCAACCTTGCTTTCAAAAAAATGTTTTGCAACTGTTTTATTAAGCAAAACCTTTGCGAAAAGGATGTCTTTGCAACTGTTTTAAAAAGTAATTGTTAAAAACCGAAGAGAGTTTTTCCAAAGTTTATTTCAAAAGTTGTTTTGAAAATGGTTTTCGAAAAACAAAGTTGATTGTGAAATCCTTGCTTTTCAAAAAGAAGACACGATTTGAATCCGGTTTCAAAACTAGTTTTGTATGTTTAATATCAGTTTCAAAACAAAAGGGAGCAACACCCCGTTTCAAAAACCTTGATGTTTTCAAATCGGCTTGTTTCAAAGGTTTTTTTTAAAAAAAATAAACAGGTTTGTTCTGTCTTCGAAAACGAAATGACTTTCAAAAGCCTTTTATTGCAAAACCTGTGTCGATTTCAAACATCTTGAAAACCCGACTGGGATTTTAAAAGTTTTGCAAAACGTTTGCTTGAAAGGATTTCAAAACTGCGCGTTCTCACCTTTCAAAAAAAATTTAACCAAAAGCTTGTTTGGAAAAAGCTTCACAAAATGGTTTGATTTAAAAATACTCTTTCCAAAAGGCTCAACCATTCTTGAAAATATTTTGAAAAAAACTCTTTATAAAAGCTTTGGTTTTAAAAGCTCAAAACCTGTTTTGAATCTTTTCAAAATCTCTTTGTAAAGCCTATTTTAGTTCAAAAAAATGATTTGAGTTTCAAAACCCAAAATAGGTAATGACTTATTTCAAAATATCCTTGTTTTAATTTTAAAGTTCAAAGGTCGTTACCCTCTGCTTCTTGCAAAAATTACAAAATAAAGGATTTTAAAATTGTTTCCACAAAGAAAACTTTCAAAATGGTTTTTAAAGGTTTTCCCTCCCCTCCCCTTCTAGCTTGGGATATTGAGTTGTTGTCGGTAGCTTTTAATAGTGTATTGTGATCATAACCCACGGTGCCGCAACAAAACCTCGGGCAACATGTGTGATGCATCCACATGGCTTGCTGTCGGGCGTATGCTGGTATCACGGTACGTGACTGTGACCACTCGAGAGATACCCGCATACCACTGAGATCACAAGCTTAGCTTTCAAAATCACTTTTAAAGGTATCCATTTAAAAAAAGGTTTTTATTTAAATCAAAAAGTTGTGTTGGTTTCGAAAATCTTCCTTCCAACGTCCTGTTTTGATTTAACGAAAAACTTTTAAACCCAAAGTCTTCTTTTAGTAAAGCCTCTAAAAGAAAAGAGTTTGTGAAAAGTTTTTGAATGGTTTTCTTTCAAAGAAAACTCCTTGCTTTCAAACTCGTGACCCGTTTCAAATGTTTTGAAAACCTTGTCTTTATTTCAAAATGTTGTTTGAAAAGAAGTTTTCAAAACTCTCGGTGGTGTTTCTTTTGAAATTTTTGAGAAAATCTCCCTCCTTTCAAAAAATCGTTTCACAAGAAAGAGTTTATGAAAATCGATTTTCAAAGGCTTTTCAAAATGTCTTGTATAAAAAATATAATAATAATAATAATAATAATGTATATATAAAGGTTTTGATTTCAAAATTCAAAACTGACTTAAAAAGAATAGATTTGGCTTTCGATTAAAAAAATCGTTGTTAAAAAAAAAGATTTCAAAATTGCGTTTGAAACTATTTTCCAAAACCGTGGTTTGCAAAAATGAAATGCTTTCAAAAGGTTTTCGAACTTGGTTTGCGAAAGGCTTCAAAACTTCCCCTACCCATGTTTTGGACACCCGCTTTTCCTCAAAAGACCTTGTTTAGCAGAATCCTTTTTATCCCTTTTAAGAAAACAACCTCTCTCTTTTCAAACGTCTTATGTGAATTGTTTCGTAAAAATGTCTTTGCCAAACACCCTGTTTCAAAGGCTTTTTGCAAAATGTTTTTGCATTAAAAAAAGTATTTACCTAAAAACCCTTCTCAAAAGGTTCCTTTTCAAAATGCATTAGTGCATATGGGATGCCCAACGAAAACCATCAACCCTAGGTCAAGCCTACCAGTTCGACCTTCTTGTGGCAGAGACCCCTAAATCTCGGGGACAAGATTCCTGTAAGGGGGTGGTCCGTAACATCCCGGGTTTTCCAATGACCAAAAATACGAGCTTTTTAAAACTTTTTCGTGCAATGTGTGGAATATGTAGTCGCTAGGTCAAATGATAGTCAACATAATGTTGTTTATACCGTATTGTTGCATTCATATAGAATTGCTTGTAGGAGTGTGCTCGAGTCGTTGAGTCGGTTCAGAGTTTGAGTCATGTTAGGGTTGGAGTTCACAAATTCGCATAGACCTTTGCCTTCTTGAATCCTTCCCGAGTCCACCTTTGAATTCCATTCACATCTCTCCAATTCCGAACTCTCGAGTGGTAATAATCCTCAAAAGGGAAAAATCCTTTTTACTTCTTCCCTTAATGCATATTTGAATCTCCTTCCTAATTTCCATTCAAGATTCCATTTCAAGCTCCTTTAAATCTCTCTCAGATTCTTGGCGAAATTGGGCAAATCCTTTTCTTTCTCCCGGACCCAAACTCCTTTGCCCTTCTTCCGGCCCAGCCGAACAGGCCCACCTCTCCTCCCTTCTCCCTTGCTCCAGCCGAATGGGCCAGAGCCCAGCAGGCCACTCGCCCCTCTCCCTTCTCCCCTCCGAAGCCCAGTAGGCGCCCTACACTCCCGACAGACCGCGTGGGCTGGACCAGCAGCCAACCGAGGCCCACCTAGCCCCGCAGGCACGCGCAGCCCAGAGGCCCAGCAGGCCCAGCCGCGTGTCCCCCGCGAACCCTATGGAGCGCCTGCTCCTTGGGAGCAAGCCGCCGCCGCCGCACCAACTTGGGAGGCCAGCGCGCGCGCCTCCCTACGCCCTGGCATGGACGTTGATGCACGCCACACGTCCGCCCGTACGGAAGTCGAGGCTCTCCGTCGTCCATTCCGGGAACCCTAGCTGTCGTCCGCCTATAAAGCCGACAACTGTCGCTTCCCTCCCTCTCCTTCCACCCAAAGCCGCCGCCGCCGCTCCTTCACCACCCCCTGCCTCGCCTCCTTGCCCACTGTCGCACCGGAGACCACGCCCACTGGGCTCGCCTCGACGCTCGGACTCCTCGCCTCCTCCCCGAGCCCTCCTTCGCCAAGCACTAGTCCAGTAGCTGCCTCGCCGCCTGGCCTCGACGTCGGCCGGCCGCTGCCTGCTTTCGGCTGAACCCAACCGAGCCGCTTTCGGCTGAAGGTGCCTGCAGCCGGTCACATGCACGTTCTGCTGAGCTGCGAGCTGCCCACGCCGCCATGCCGACCCTAGTTTACAGCGCTGCTATGAGCTCCACCACCATGGTCTCGGCGTCCACCTGCTCCCTCCACCCCGACCTCAATGTCGTGCACGACCGCAGGCTCCTGCTCTGCGCTCTCTGATTCCGGTCAGTCGTGCCAAGTTGCAGCCGGCGGCCAGACCACCCCTGGCCGCACTACCCTCGTCCTAGGCCGGCGCTGCTGTCCTCACCGGGCACCATGATGCTGCATCCAGCCGGCCACGACAGCTAGCCGCAGCACCGAACCTCGCTCCGTCAGTCGTCGTCCTCGCCATGGCGTCGTGCTACCACTCTATGCTCACCATGTGGTTGCCAATGGTAGCCAAGTTCCCTCCCTGCTACCGGTGAGCCCCCAAGAACACCCAAGCCCTCTTCTTTCTCCCTCCCATCGCTATCGTGGACTAATACCGGCCTTCATGCTGTGCTCTACACTGTTGCAGGGATGATGGTCATGCTGTGTAGTTGCCGCTGGAGCTGTGGCGCCTCCTGGACACCTGCTGTTGCGTCTGGCCAGCGGCATCTAGCTCCCAGCCTGCCGCGGCCATGTTCAGCTCTGCACGCCCTGCTGTTCGGCTGACCGTGCGCTACTGTTTGGCCAAGGCGCGCAGTTGTTCGTTCAATGGCGCCGCATCGTCAAAGCCTCGCCTTCGCCGTCGCAAGGTCTATGGTGGAACTGTCCAAATTATAAGAGCTCAAGTACCGTCCTAGCCAAATTCAGCTGACCTCGACTCATACTTGAACCCATATAACTCCTGTAGTCCGAAAATCTCGAAGGATTTCAAACAACTTACAACAAACAGGATCGCATCGTTCAAGTACTACATTCGCGAGGATACAACAATTGATAATCGAATCGAAATTAACATCAGAGTGCAAAATCTTTAAAAGTTATTACAATACTGAGTTTGAAATGCGGAAGCTTTAAATAAGTCTGACATATGACCACCACACATGTGGTTCAAATGAAACATTGTTTTTGATAACTCACGCCTCCTTTTTCAAATAATGTGCCACCAATAGTCTTAGTCCAGCAAAATCAAAGGAGAAGCTTCTAGATGACCCTGCTCTGGGCCTACTCCTCATCACCCTCCACGGGGTAGAGACAATGCTTACAATAGCCGTAGTAGACCTGGCCATCTGCAACAACGGGATAAACCCTGAGTACGGGAATGTACTCAGCTAGACTTACCCGTCCAACTGAAAAATAAGGACACCAAGGGTATGCAAGGCCTTTTTGATGGAGCTGGGAATTTAGTTGCGAAAAAGCTCAATTTGAGGGGAGTAATATTTAATTGTACATATGAGCAGTCACGTTTCAAGCCTATCTCTTAAAGCTAGGTTTGCACCTGAACTACTACATGCACTTGAGTCTAACAATCAAATAATATAACCATATCTAGTTGACTTATCCACATTTTAGTTGAACCGTTAATGTCACGTGGAGTTGTATCGTGGTAAAGCTCGACATAGATTCCCACTAACCGGGGGAGACGGCGACTCGAATCGAATTACAAACCAGCTGGCGAAAAACCTTTAATACAAACCCACACTTTCCCCGCCGGGTCCATGCATTGGGTAACCGCTCGATACTGTTTGTGGTGGTAATCGTCGCGGCTCACAGCACGTACCATCCAATTAGAACTATACGATGGCCATTCCGAGGCAGATCGTGTTTCGATACTAGAGGGTGCAACACGGGTTGAGACCGGCCCGAACTGCGTCTAACCGGCTTCGGGGTCGGCGATTACAGCACCGACAACCCTAAGTAAAAGGGAGCTTTCAAAAATGAACGAGGGCCAACATAGATACAAACCTACACGATCCAACAGACGAGCTGCCCCAAGTTTACAAACTTGTGTCTTGCCTTCCAGTTGACCATATTTCATTACTACTCATGTTCTTTTCCACGATAGCACATATAGCCAACTGTGATGCGGTAAATACTGACCAGGGTATTACGGGAACATCCTTTATTACTACTTTTATTAAGTAGACTAAGCAATTCTACATTGTAATAACTAACAGGATAACAAGGCAGGTGTAAACAATAATCAAGGAAGGATAATGCAGTATGTAGGATTCAATCAACTCCTATACTTAATGCATCACAATAATAAAATACTCAATTAAATTAATTGTAAATACTGGGAGACTTAGAATGCTCCGAGGCTTGCCTTGGGAGAAGACCGAGGCCTCGTGGGAGGGGCACTGGGGCAGGTTAGTTTCTGCTATGGGATCGGCCTCCTCGTTCCTGGACACCTCCTGGATCTCCGGCTCGGCGTTTGCTTCCAGCTCCTAATCATTCTCCGAGGCTATCGATCCTATTGCAAAGCGGTAAAACTTAAATGATGCATAGTGCACTTATGATGCATGCAAGGTAAACTTGTTCTTGCAACCCAACAAAACCAACTTGTTGAACAACTTTTGACATTGAGGAAAGCACTTATTAACTGCATTAAATAAAACTATTAACTCAACTATTTTCTATTGATTAATTCAAAAGAAACCTAGGTTTAAACAACAAGTACATCTTTCTGAATTCAGAAAAATCCACAAAAAATACAGTAGGTAACCTACACCCACTGAACAGCAGATATGAAAAGATGAAACAAACTGGCAAAAAGGTACTTTGAACTAACTTTTCTTTTAAAAAATATCAAACAACAGATTTCATATTTTTTCTAGCTTCATCTACCTATAACAACTTTACTGCAGAAAAATTAGTGCTAAAGCATAAACATATAAATCTACACAAATTAAACAAATTTATTTCAAAATAAACCCTTTGAACTGCAACCCTACTGGAAAAGGGTGCAATTCCAAGTTCTATATTTTTCTCATATTTTACTCCATATTTCATATTTATGAAGAAAGTTCCATGAACAGAAACCTTATATTCTTTTCTGCATGAATATTGTAAGAAAAACACATTTGTAGTACAACTCCTTATTTTTCCACACAACAACCCATGCCTAGCATTTTTCTCAGCTTGAACCTAGTACACAGAGACTATATAAATTTTCTCATATTTTATTTGCACATATATTTCTCTTAACAATTATTTTATGAAAACAGCTCAAAAGAAATTTAAATCTAAACAGATACTTTTTCTACAAAAGCAGACCCTCATATATTTCTCACAAATACTTTACATGATAGGGAGTATACACAAATTTTTGCCACAATTTAATTTGACTAGAAAACATATAAACACATTTATTTAACAATATGCACATAAACTGAATTAAATAAAAACAGTGCCATAAACTGCTACCAAAAATACTTTAACATTTTTCTCTGATAGATATACTCATGAACAAATTAACAAAACTGGAAGCACTCCTTTTGGATCACTAAAACATGCTACACAAAATAAACAAGTTTTTCCTGGAAAATAAAAGGAAAAGAAAAACGTTAGAAAACTCCCGGCCAGACTTGCGTCGACTCGGCCCATGGACCGTGAGCGGCTGACGTGCGGGGCCGACTGGGTCAATGGGCCCACCTATCGGTGGAGACAGAACAGAGGAGGGAGGTTGACCGACAATTTGTCGCCGATGGCGAGGTCGCCGGCGGTGGGGTTGGGTTTGGTGAGCTCGTCTCGACGAGGCGGATCGGGTGGTGGTGTTGGTTTGGCCAGAGGACGGCCGTAGCTCACCGGCGGCGAGCCATGGCAGATTGCAGCGGCGGTGTGGCTCGGCCGTTCCATTTCCGGCGGTCGCCGCCCAAATTAGAAGGTGTGTCATGACCGGTGAACAGTAAGGAGAGCGCTACGGGTGATGGTTTGGCCGGAAAGGCTTCGGGGAGGCTTGGCCTCGTGCGCGGGCCAAGGCGGCGCCCATGGCGCTCGGCCATGACGGTGCTGGAGCTAGGGGATGGTAGAGAGCGGGCGGATTGGTGTTCTCACCGTGCCTTGGCGTGATGGAGCTTGACGGCGGAAGAGGGAGGTGGTGAAGCTTTGGGTGAGGTGGAACAACCTCGAGCTCCGGGCGGCGTCGACAGCAACTGCGGCGGGGCTCCTCTTGTTTCGGCGTTGACGAGGCTCGGCTGGGGGTGCAGGTGTGCGCACCGTGTGTCCCTCATGAGGGCAGAGCGGTGGTCGGGGTTAATCGGCGGCCGGTGATGCGGTGAAGGCTGGAACGCGGCTGGTGTGCGGTGGCGAGTGCTCGGTGCTTGTTGTGCGCGTTCGTGCGATCGGGTGAGCGAGCGGGAGCGGGAGCGAGTGCGAAAAGGTGAGTGAGGGAACGGGGAGAGAGGTGCTCGGGTTTTGTTCGCCGGTCGGGTGGACAGCCGGTCGTGGCGGGTCCCACGGCGGTGAGCAGCGCGAGGTGGCGGCAGGCGGTGGCATGGGCACGGCAGCCGGGGCGAGCGAGGAGTGGCCGGGCGAGATCGCTTGTGTGATCGGGCGGAGAAGGATCTTGCGGGGAGTGGCTGCGCGGGACTTGCAGCAGAAGAAAACGGCCACACGGCAGCTCGGTCGGCGTACGACGCGGCCGTGTCGGGCGGCGGGCTCGGCGCGAAGCGCGGGCGTGAGCCTGGGCCAGAAAGGTCGTGTGGGCCGGATGGCTGGCGCGGAAGAAAACGGTTCCCTTTTTCTTTCTTCCGAAAATTTTCCAAATTTGACCATTTCAAAATAGCTTCAAAATCATAAAACTAGACTTTGACCCAAATATAAAAGTTGCTCAAAATAATTTTCTCTACAACTTTCATATAAGATACTTTTTCTGAAAATCATTTCTCTAGCCTACACGTAATTAAAGTCAATTTTAAGACATAAATCATTTTTGTTCCCCTATTTTTAATTATTAAACCAAGCTAGGTCATAGTGTCAATAAGAAAAGTGTTATACTCAATATTATCTATTTTATAAAATTATTTGCCAAGACATAAATCCATTTAAACAATCAAGTCCTATTGAAAATCAAATTTCACATAAGCAACAAAAGGCAAAAAGCACTTTTATGTACATGAGATGATGCAATGCAATGCTCATGGCAATTTAGTAGCTAATGCTTCTTCTTAATGCAGTGCTTAACACTAGGGTGTCACAGCCCTTCCCCCTTAAAGAAATCTCGTCCCGAGATTTAGGTTACGTACCACTTTTTATAAAAAGCGGGGTAATTCACGCGCAAGTACTCCTCAGTCTCCCAAGTGGCATTGTTAGGTTCATGATTACTCCAATGGATCTTGTAAGTCTTTACTTCACGGTTGCGAGTTACTCGGGTTTTGGTAACCAGTGTCTCCTGAGGTTGTTCATAGTATTCCAAATCGGATCGGATAGTGACATCTGGAATATGAACTTCTTCACGTTCGGGTACTCGAAGACATTTCTTCAGTTGTGATACATGGAACACAGGAAAGATTGCACTCATCTCTGGGGATAACTGTACTTCGTAGGCTAATTCTCCCTTTTTAGCTATTATTCGATATGGTCCCACATATCGAGGTGCTAACTTCTTTTTGATTCCAAAGCGTTGGACCTTTCTCATAGGTAAGACCTTAAGGTAAACGTAGTATCCTACTTGGAATTCCAAAGGTCTCCTTCGTGTGTCAGCATAACTTTTCTCTCGAGATTGCGCTGCCTTGATATGTTGTTGCACAGTTTGCACAATCTCTTCAGCATCCTTTACATAATCTGACCCGTAGAATCCTCGATCTCCCGATTCTACCTAGTTTACCAGTGTTCTGCATCTTCGTCCATACAAAACTTTAAACGGTGCCAGCTTTATACTTTCTTGATAGTTGTTGTTATATGAAAACTCTGCTAGAGGTAACCACTTTTCCCATGATTCTCCTGAGGAATGCACACATGCTCTAAGAATATCTTCCAAGATTTGTTTCACTCTTTCCGTTTGTCCTGCGGTTTGGGGGTGATAAGCGGAACTTCGTACCAACTTGGTTCCTAGCTCCTTGTGCAATTGTTCCCAAAAATGGGATATGAACTGGGGTCCTCTGTCAGAAACAATCCTTTTTGGAATTCCGTGTAACCTTAAGATATTCTGAATGTACAAATCTGCATATTGGTGAGGTCAATATGTAGTCTTGACTAGTACGAAATGAGCCACTTTCGATAAACGATCCACGATAACCCAGATAGAATCATGTCCCTTTTGGGTGACTGGCAATCCCGTAATGAAATTCATACTAATCTCTTCCCATTTCCATTCTAGGATTGACAGCGGTTGCAACAGTCCGGCGGGTTTCAAGTGTATAGCCTTTATCCTACAGCAAGTATCGCACTTCGCGACATAAGCCGCAACCTCTTTCTTCGTCTTAGGCCACTAATACCTCGTTCTCATATCTTGGTACATCTTACTACTTCCTGGATGGATAGACAATTTTGAACTGTGAGCTTCATTCAAAATTCTTTCTCTCAGTTCTGTGTCCTTAGGAACTACTAACCTTTGATTATACCATAAAATCCCTTGCTCATCCATTCTGAAGTTCAACGAACTAGTGGTTTCCAGTCTCTTCTTGATCTAACAGATTTCTTCATCGGTCCTTTGTTCTTTAATGATATCACTTTCCAGGGTACATTGTATGGTGATATTATTCAGCATAACGGGGTGCATCAGGTTGAATCCATTTTCCAACAATGATTGCATGGAGTTGCAATGAGTCTTGCGACTCAAGGCATCTGCCACGACGTTCGCTTTTCCAGGGTGGTAATGCACTTCTAGGTTATAATCCTTGATTAACTCTAACCATCTCCTCTGTCTCATGTTCAACTCAGGTTGGGTGAAGATATATTTCAGACTATTATGATCAGTATACACGTGGCAAAGATTGCCCATCAGGTAGTGCCTCCAAATTTTGAGTGCATGAACTACTACGGCCAATTCCAAATCATGAGTCGGGTAATTCTCTTCATGTGGTCGTAACTGACGTGAAGCATAGGCAATCACTCTTCCATTCTGCATAAGCACACATCCATGTCCAATCTTGGATGCATCACAAAACACATCAAAAGGTTCCTATCGGTGTTTGTTGACCGGCAACTCGTCTTGAGTAATCTCAGACGATTTGTTTGGTGGGGATTGGCGTTCGTAGGACTCGGCGAGTACACAGGGACATCGATTTATACTGGTTCAGGCCGCTATGTAGCGTAATACCTTACGTCCAGTGCGGCGTGTGCCTTGTGTATTGTTTATGATTCAATGTTCGATGATGTAGAGCCTGCGCCCGGTTCCCCTTATATGTCCGGGTGAACCTTAGCGCAGACCGAGTCCTAGCCGGTTACAATATTAGAGTCATATTCTAATTACAGGACTTCCTTTTACAACTCGGCTAAGTTACAAACTAGAGTCCTAATCCAAGTACACTTCATTACAAGTCTTCGGATCTCTAAAGCCATCCTAGATTAGTCGGAGTAATCATCGATAGATGATATCTCTGACATCCTGGTCCGTCAAGCTCCCGAGCTCTTCATCATTTCTTCACGACGTTATCTTCCAGTTTCTTCTTGAGAATCTTCGAGTAATGTCTTGAGAAATCTTGAAGTGCTCTGAGAGTAAAGAAATTCCATGGTGTGCGCTTTTTACAAAAAGTGCACCCATAGGGTGTAGCCCCCGAGCCTATTGTTATTTATAATAACTTTGAGGATCTTTGGAGCCTTTTCCGAGTAAATCTTGAATAAGTAAAAACATTTCCTTTATAGATTATACCCTGCAGCCCCTGAGTCTGAGTTCCGAGTACCATAGTAGTCGGTTCTCGGGGTCTTCTAAATGAAGCCATTAGTTAATCTATTAAGGTCTTGAGGAGTCGGACCATGACACCAACTTGTTGCTTAAACCGTCCAAATAATAATTACTCAGCTTTACGTGGGCAATGTTTTCAACAAACATCCCATATCACCCCCACTGAATAAAAATTACCTTGAGTCCAGCAATAATTGACTGGTGACTGTTCCAACTGTGCGTAATAATGATGTTTGTCATTTTCTGCAACTGCAAACTTTGTCGTCTTCGTCTTGAAGTGCGTGTGAGAATCAGCTCTGTTACCCATGCCGAGCTTCACATGCACCACAGTACATTGGTTGAATTATTGGTCCAACGATCACTCTTGTTGATGAACCTGGTCTATAGACCCAGAAGAAACCGCCTATAAATACCCTGCCTAGGAAGCAAAGAGCTCATATCTTTCGAGAGTGTAGAACTTCTTATTAGTTCCATGGGTATTGTAATAGCAATAGCTGAGATGATCGAGCCCCCAGGTGTCTTCCTTCTGTAGAATAGATGAAGTGCCTAGAAGAACTCTTGTGAAAGGACCATCCGTTAGGGTGGTTTCCAAGTGGTCGCAAGCAGAGGGACACAGAGGTGCGCCTATAAGAACTCTTGTGACTACCACTCGTAGATAACCTCGGAATCACAGGTTATCAAAAGGGCAGCGAGGGTGATGGTCTTCCCCGAGTTCCTTGAGTACTGGGGTGGTACCAAAGACCCACCTTGGGATGCACTGAAAAGATAGTGTCTACCCAAGGTTCTGTGTCTACTTTACTGCGTCTCACTAAACCCGGTCCTTGGTGCAATAGGCATCAAGGCTATGTACCTTGAATTCACTAGAGTAGCGTTTTACACCTTGATTGTACTTCTATTGAAAGTTGTTATATCTCAAGATGTTTCAATGTATCTCTGTTGTAATTCCAAGTAATAATAACAAAGATCCGGGTACCTGGAATATTTTCCGAGTCCTCTGTCTTGTTTCCCGAGTACTAAATGTATCTTGCGGAAGGAAAACTTTATCTGTTTACTGTTCCTGTTCTCTATCTCTGACGCCGTCTGACACGTGTTCCCAGCCGTTAGGGTTATAGACGTTGCCACGACGCCGTTTAGGAAAGCCGAACGGTTATCAAAACAGATCTATAATAAGCCGCCACCGGGCTTGTGCTTTCCTCATGCTTTCATCAAGCCATTGCCTTCAGAGCTAGGGATCCCTTAGCCATCTCTCAGTGGATGCTTAGAAAATCTCTCATCACCAACATGGGTCCCAAGAAACAGTCTGCAGCGGAGTAGAAGAAACCTAGGATCACCACCACTGGGAGACCTAAGCATCCGAACCTGTCAACTGATGTTTTGGCATGGAAGAAGCCGGACACCACCCTGGCGGAACTGGCATTCCTGGCGCAGCAAGGATTGCTGCAGGCGCAACCACTGGATGGATGGAGGGTACCCACTGATCATCGCGCTCCTGCCCCCAACACCACGGAGATCGTGATGTTTAAAGCCTTCGTAGAGCGGGGATTGGGGCTTCCTGCTTCGGATTTCTTCCGTGGATTGCTGCATTACTATGGTTTGACTCTAAACCATATTACTCCCAATGCCGTTCTTCATATTGCAATCTTCGCCCATCTCTGTGAGGCTTTTCTTGGGATATGTCCCTCTATTACCCTTTTCCGCAACTTTTTCTAGTTTAAGTGTCAACCTAGTGACGCTAATACCGAAGTAGTCCGAGGGGCTAGTCTCCAGGTTAGATTGGAAGTAGCCAATCAATATATAACTGTTGAGTTATCAGAGTCGGTAAAAGACTGGGCTGCTGGGTGGTTCTATATGGGTAATCCACCCCCAGCTCTTCGTCGTCATGATGGATGGCCCCCACAGAAGTGTCGTGAATGGAAGGAGAAGCTCACAAGTGAAGAAGTAGGGGCTATCCAACCCCTCCTCATTATGATAGACGCTTTGATAATCAATGGGCTGACCAGATACACTGTCGTTCAACACATTGTTGCCTGGCGCATCCACCCGCTTCAGCAGCGAGCCAACTTTGGGTTCGAATACCTGGGTAAGAACGACCCGGGTCGCCACGCTGTCGAGCAATTGGCAGACTGCGAAGTCCTCTGGAGAGTGAACCGGCTGCTTAAGAGCCGTGGACATCTTGCTCTAGTGATGACATCCTTCTCCGCCATTAATCCTCCTCCTTAGGTAAGTACTTAATTTGTCGTGTCGTCAAGGTTCGGAATGGATATCCTTCTGACCTGACTAGATATCCTTCTGTTTTATAGGGCCAGGGGAGAGATAACAAGGATTGCCCTCCACCGCCTCCGGCGACTGAAGAAGGCAGAGGCATCATTTTGGAAGGTCCCGTCAGAAGTGAGGATCTTCCTAACAAACCAAGTTCGCCTGAAGATCTTGACTGGCTTGACACAGAATCAACTGACTCTGATGTCCTGCTTATAGACCCAGAGGCTGAAGGTAGCCGGAAGAGGTCGCCGACTCCTCAACTAGAAGCCGGAGGACCCATCCTTAAGAAGGCTCGCACTGGTAATCGCCGTGCTTGTCGAAAAGTTCTTTTATCTCAAGAATTGTCTGATAAGCACTATAAGCCGGGTGCTCCTGGTAAGGGAAAACCCGAGTACTTTGTAGTCCTTTTGAGTGTTGATGTTCTCATGTCTTATATATGTTGCTGTATCAGATGCTGGGACGGCGCAGGGGACTTCAAGCAGCGTGGTGTCTGAGGAGCCTCCGACTTCAGACCCGCTTCTGATACAGCCGCTCTTGAAGCTACCAAAGCCTTTGAAGCTTGTGAAGTAAGTTTTCAGCTTTGTAGAGTGTACACAGAGTTCTGATACTGACATGTATACTTGTCTGCTTGTAGGAAAGCAAAACCAGATGCAACAGCCTCGAGTGTCGTTCGTGATCCTCAGGCAGTGGAGGAGTCGGAGCCGCTGGCCAAGGATGACTCCAGCGTGCCGCCAACCTCCAGTCAGGTAGATCCACTGCCTGACTCCTCTGCGTCCAAGTCTCAGGTCGAAGCCGCTCCTGACGCGGATGGTCTTCCATTGCCTCAGGTTGGTTGGTCGTACTCCATCTTTCGTTCTCCCGCTCAATTGGAGTTTGACCGAGTGTGGAATGACTGGTTTTTTCATACATGACAGCCGGACGAACCTACCCTGAACATGGTCTTGACGGAGATACATGCAGAGGGCTCAGCTTGTCAGCAGGGAGGATCTTTAGACGCACCCGAGTCCTCGCGCCAAGGAGCTACTCTTGACGTATTCGGGTATGACCAAGATCTTACTCGGCTGAAGGAGCTGAGGGATCAGGTGAGGGCTCCTTTTGAAGCTCTTCACCAATTTGTTGAGGTAACAGTCTTAATCTCTTCTTGTTATACTGTAAACTCATCCGAGTACTCACGATATTATTGTATTGTAGTCCTTTGACATCAAGGTTAGAGATCAAGTCACCCGGATCCGCCAGGAGCTGTCTCGTGAATACCAGGAGCTCCGGGACTATATTGCCCAGGACCAAATTAGTCAGAAGGTAGCCACCCAGGTTTTGCATAATCACATTAATGAACTCCAAGGCAACCTCAAGGAAGTGGCAGCGGAGCGTGACGCTGCTAACGACCGAGAGGTTGGGCTGATATCCAAGTCCGCTGCTATGGAACAGAAGTTGAAGGAGCTCAAGAAGAGTTCTAAAAAGTAGCTTGAAGGTATACTTGGACTTTTTGTGTCGTTCTGCTCCATAATATTAGTCGGATGACATTATAACTGACTGTTGTGTATGCAGATGCAAATAAACTGGCTTCTGGGTGGCAGAACGCCTTCAACCGGAAGCAAGTAGAGCTTGAAGAGGTATTTGCTAATGCGCAGAGTACTCTTCAAGAAGCCAAATTGATGCATGAGGGTGCTGACCGGGACCTTCTGCAGGCTTTGAAGTCTACAAAGGAGTCGGCGGAATCCTTGAAGGCCTTGGAGCATGCTGTCGAGCCCCTGCTCAACATGATTCCGGCGCCAGCAGGAGTCGAGGAGACTTTGATTGAGCGAGCCAAGGCTGCACCTGGACGACTGGCGCAATACATCAAAGATATGTCGATTTCCGTGGTGCAAGGCCTGATGGTGACGCTGCAGCTTCATCTGCCGTCCTTCGACTTGTCTGCTTTGATGACTCTTCCTGAGGGCAAAGACGACGAGGACCTTGCGGTAATGCAAGAGGAGGTGAAGGCCGCCGCGGAGGAGTACTCACAGATATTAGATCTTGTAGAGTAGTCTAGACTCCTCAGTCTCTGCAGCTTGTATCTCCTGAAAACAATTATTATAAGATATCAAAATATTGGTTACCTTTGAATCTTGTGAATTGCATATATGTCCAACTCCATATTGTGGCAAATTTCTTTGGCAATGGGTTGAGTTTATTTGTTATGGATGTATGACCAGGCGTCTAATTAGACGAGTCTATTCGAGTGCTTGCTAGCACTTTAGTTTGGGTCGTGTGACTTCGTTTCTCTAACCATTGTGTAGAGAACTTAGTCTTGCCCGAGTACTACTCTTTGTACCCTTGTTCAAGGGATATCAATGATCAAGCACCTCTTGAAGGACCGTAGGATTGGTTCCTTCTGGGTGAATCATATCCTCTTGACGATCGCAGCTTGAGTGCGTAGGTGGGTGGACCTCTGTCCAAGAAATGTGTAACAGGGTGAGTACTAATCCACCTTGTTATGCCTTATAGGAACTGTTGTCCACTATAGTGGATTTCATATTTGCTATAGGCTGATAGCCGGGTGTTAAGCCGTACTACATTGTGAGTTGTATTGAGCTCGAAGCTCGTAACTCAAGTATGGTTTCCGCTGAACCAATCCATCCAAGTAATATTATATATTAGTCGGAGGTAAGCCCTGCTATTGCAGAGACTATTATGCGACTGAATAGTCGTGATGAGGTGTAGAATAAAAGCATGGATAAAAGTTCTTATGTCATATGAACTTCAAACTTTATTAATGTCCGACTAATAAATACAATTGCCCTGAATCAGAATTATAACATAGTCCTTAAGTATGGAATTTCTTCAAGTGCTCTATATTCCATGAATTTGGCAGTGGAGATCCAACTTCAGTGACTAGCTCAAATGACCCGGGTCTTGTTACTTTAGATATAATATACGGACCTTCCCATGGACTCATGAGCTTGTGACGTCCAACGGTGTTTTGAATTTTCTTCAACACCTTGTCGCCTACTTGGAAGGTGCGGTGATGGACGTTCTTATCATAATAGGGCCTCATCCCTTGAAGGTATCTTGCTGACTGAAAAAGTGTGGTAAGTCGGGCTTCTTCAAGGCTGTCGACTTCTAACCGCCTGGTATCATCAGCTTCGCCCTCGTTGTACTGCTCCATTCGTGGGGAGTTCCAGATTAAGTCGGCCGGTAAGATTGCTTCAGTGCCATATACGAGAAAGAAAGGTGTTTGGCCTATTGCCCGACTTCATTGTGTTTGTAGCCCCCAGACTACCTGTTGGCACCAAAAGTGACGCACTGTGCCAATCACACAGCAAGCCGGAGAAGCTGGCTTCAAACGTGGCCCGGGTGCTCAGAAGTCCGGTGCGTGCCAGTCAGTTTGCCCTGCAACTAACAAGGGAGATAAACTGTTAAATACAAAGCTGGAACATGTCGGGCATGACCAGACAGTTCCAAAATATACGGCCCTGAAGCCACTTACGACGACATATAGCTATGAAAGCTATCTGTCAACAGGTTTAAAGATTATTCGGCAATATGAACAGAGTTATGTGAATAACAGGTTGCCGAACACGTTTGCATGAGAATCGTACTTGCATGATGTATTAAATATAAGTTAAAACTTAACCAATCTCGATTGTACAACCGAGTTGGGATCCATGGGGATTGAACATATACAAACTAAGCATGACTAAGCTAATCTAAAGCCTGCGCCTGCCGCACGACACCTAGCCTTGTCATAGATCAAACATACTTAACATGCATGAACCCTCACCACGTGGCAATCCAGATACGATCCAATCGGCTATTACGAACAATAGACCTACTGCATAAAAGACTTTTCAATAATAAACGTGAAAGAACAGAGCAGATCTATAAAGATGAAGCCGAACCGAACGGTATCTAGATTGGGCAAAAGTGTTATGATGAAATAAACATAACAAAACATATAACACAAGGTAACTTAATGAATCTATCAGATTGCCAAATCTAACAGAGCCGATAACTATTTTTACTCTTGACTCAATCCGCCGCACGATACAAGGCATAAGCAAAAACCTCCCGTCATAAGCTTGAATCCGCCGCACGATACTAAGCTTAACGTACGAGACTACTTGCACCATATCTAAATCCGCCGCACGATACTAGACATGATAACAAGGTTACCGGAACTTACGGAGGTCGACGGATCGATGGCCCCTCTCGAAGAACACGACGACACGACTTGGACTCGAAGACGGCACGGGGCCAGGTTGGTTGTATTGATTGTGAACTTCCTTACAATAGTCTCAGGGTTTATATTTATACCCTGGTGTTCTACGAGTCCTAGGAGGACACGATTACAACAACAAAATAGGAAACTTATCTAAAACACGATGCCTTTTATTCTAAGCCTCCCTTAATAATCGGCACGTGCTAACCATGACGATATCTTCTATTGCCGAATTTTCTGATATGCCGTATTTGTCGCAAACCGACTTAGCCTGAGGTAGCCGACCGCAGCGCCATATTGCCGAATCCACCCCCTGTTTGACCAGTCGCCTCCACAGCCTTACCGAATCGATTGGATTAGCCGACCGTGCTTGCTATCTACCGAATCCCTCAGGTGGTGATTTCTCCCGAACCTGCGCCGTGCTGGCCCACTTGTCATAGTGCGAAAATTCTGTGTTAACACATGCCCCCTCAATTTCTGCACAAAGGCATTTGTTCTGAAATTGACCATAAGTCCGCCGCGTGTTCTAGGTCAGCACTGCTTCAAACTCTGCGCCTTCCCCAAATCATCAACAGCTTCAAACTCCACCCGAGTTTCGCAATGGCGACCCACGACGAGATCCCGGAGGTAAATTTCACTTTTCCTTTCAACGCATTCGGTCAATTTATATCGGCATTCGGCTCATCTAGCTTCCTCCGCACACCTTCTCCTTTCAGGCCCTTAGGGATGAAATTCTGATTCCTTGCGACGCGGATCCCAACTCCTACTTCTTGGGACCGATGGGAAACTCCAATCCAACCAATATCATCGGTATGGAGACCAACAGAACCCCTTTCAAGCATGGAGTCATTTCACCGAATAGGTGGCGGTATACCTTCAAGAACTGGCCCCTGCCCGCGGTCACCGGCTGGAGGAATTGGTACAGAAGAACTCAGGCGAGATTTGGGCCTCACTGGGAAACCCAAGACATCCATCATGCTCTGGAACTGTCCCTGGCCGACATGCCCAAAAATGAGTCATTGCTCATAGCAGCTTCTCATTTTTGGTCAGATGCCCTCAATGCTTTCGTGTTCGGCCATGGCATAATGACAATCACACTAGCCGATGTCTTCATGATGAGCGGCCTGAACATTACCTTGATCATGAACGCCGACGAACTGCTAGAGAAAATTCCTCAGAGATCCATTGATGTCAGTGTTGGATGGATGAAGTATGTAGAGATCCACAACAAAATGTCAGGCCCAGTAGCAGAAACAGAGCACAGGGCTTTTCTAAACATGTGGCTATGCAGATTTATCTTCTGTGGGAGATCCAACGAGCCAACCCTCAACTACATCGCACTGGCTGATAAATTATCCAAAGGAATGCAACTCCCTCTAGGCAGGCTCTTCCTGGGATCCATATACCACATGATGCATCAGATCTCCATTCAAATGTATCATGCCACTCATGATAGCATAGATGGACTGCCACCAATTGATTGAGTCAATGGCCCCTGGTGGTTTGTTCAAATGTGGTTTCAGCTATACATGCACCAAATCATTGTTGTGCCACTGGACAACCTCAGCTTTCCCTCCAGCAACTTTGCTGAGGATGAAGAGGCTATAGAGAAAGCTTGCCAAACTTATGGGGAAGCAGCCACTGCTATAACCATAAACAAGAGTGTTGGCAATCTCTTCAAATTATTCTTCAAGGGCTTTAATCAGGTGCTCTGGTTAACCTACAGGGACAATGACAACCTCACTTTCCCTATCAAATTCAGCTTTGATGATGGCTGCATAGATGAAATGGCCACAGGAGTTTTCAACTCATTTATCAAACCCTGCATCCTACCAGCCGAATTCAACAGAGGAAGACAAGTGAAGCATACTTATGAGTTCTACTATCCTAACATAGCAGCTAGACAATTGGGTTGTGGACAGCTTCCTCCAAAACCCATCTTTTCCACCATCATCAAGCCCAGGGAGCAGATTCAGTCCAAAGAGCGTATTACAATAGGGATGCAGGCCCATCGAGTATTCAGCCTGGGGCCAGATCTGCCAGACTACAAACCATTACCATTTCATTTGATCCAGTCTGCTCACCCTCTTTTTGAGTCCTGGTGGCAAGAATGGCATGATCATATCTTCAACAGCCCAGTCCACCCCATGTGTCTGGAACTTCAAGCAGACTTTAGCTCTGACAGCGAGGTACAATAACAAGCCACTTGTTGCTTTAGTATTTGATCCTTGAGATTTCTAACTTTTCAAAACTTCCACAGGACTTCATACCCAATTCTGACATCAGGCCTATCCAATATCATCAAGCAGGGCCAATCACTGTCCTGGGACACAATGCTCCTTCATTGACTCAGCTTATGAAATCCCAAGCAGTCTCATTAACCACCCTCTCAGCTAAAGGAGAGAAAAGCAAGGCCACTAAGGGCACTTCCAGCTCCAGGCGAACCAAGACCAAGCAAAACACACCTCCTCCAAAGGTAAGATGTTCTAGTTCCTCCATCATTATCAACTTATTCTTGACTGGCTTGTATACCATTGCAGGCTTCTTCCCCTGAGCAAGAAAATGCTCAAATGATGGTGCCCCCAATCCTTATTACCTTGGAAAATGATGAGCATGCAGATGCCGAGGAAATGGGCACCCAGAACCCAGATGATATCAGCATTGGTAGGTCCTTCATTTATCCCTTCAACCAGCAGATTCTTGCCCCTCTTGGCTGACCAGCGATTTCACAGATACCGCGGTTGGTGAGACCTTCATCGGCTCAACTCTAGACTCTGCTGGTCCATCCGGCTTTCAACCAGACCAAACCTCTATTAATCAGCCGACTCATCAGGCAAGAATTAACTCCCCATTTCTTCATACTTTACCGTGGTCGGCTAACCTGTCCAAATCAACACAGACTTTCATCGGTTCAGCCTCCGAGTATGCATTTGATGTCAACGAGTTCCTGAACAAGAGAACAGTGGCCAAAAGACCATCGGCACTCGTCCAAGATGTCCTGAGCAACATAACAAACTTTCTGAGTCAAGACATCTTGTCCTTAGTCAGAGACGCCGATGAAGTTAAAAATTTCCTCGAGCCCATTGCTGAGGACATTCCAGAGAATCTGAGGCTCCATCTGGAGGCCGTGTCTACGCTGGATGACTGCTTTGCTAAGGTAAAACGAGCAATCAGAAGCGTTGATCTTCAGACTGCCAAGTCCAAATGCACCCAGGAAGTCAATGATATGTACACTCAGTTCCAAGAGGCCAAGAACTCTCAGGAGACTCTGGAGGCTCAGTTGAAAGAATTACAAGAAAAGAGATCTGAACTGGAAGCCCAACTAGCCCAGGTCGATTCTGATATTCAGTTATAAAGTATGAGTTAAGGACCGCCAACAATGTGGTTGTTGCTGGCTGTTCGCTTGAGCGTTTCTTGACTCTTCACTTGTGAGTTTGGGGTGTGTTTCCCTTTTAGTTAGGGGAAGCATTTTGCTTGTTGTATATTAGTTTGACTTCTCCGATACCCTTTTTGTTTTGGGTCTTTTTTTAG
Organism: Coix lacryma-jobi var. lacryma-jobi; assembly: GCA_009763385.1. Taxonomy (NCBI): domain Eukaryota; kingdom Viridiplantae; phylum Streptophyta; class Magnoliopsida; order Poales; family Poaceae; genus Coix; species Coix lacryma-jobi. The sequence continues at coordinate 102,468,951 of CM019828.1, read as the reverse complement.
GCTAGTTTCTGCTTTGATTTTGATAGACTAGTTTTTGCATGCATTTCATCATGTATTTTAAGTGCATTTTAGAGCTTCATGTTTAGAGCAATGAGAATGAGATTATGGTCTTTTGGTATGTCCTGTCTATTCATGATGATGCTTGTAGCTTAGCCTCTTTTTGATCACCTGATACATGTTATGAGCTAAGCTATTTTTGCAAATGGTGAACTTGATTAATCAACTACGAAACCTTCAATTTGTTCACCATTGAGAGTGGCAACTAGCATTGGTAGGATGTGTTGAGATCACTTGAGCTATCTTTTGTATGCTAGGTTGCTATGTCTTTTGCACTAAGTCATTCACTTGCTTGGATTGTTCATATTTACCTTGTGCTTAAATTTGATCCAAGTCTAGTGAAATGAAAAGATCGAGATGGGATTGCATATGTCAGCACATCATGGTATCGAGACTGTTTCTCATTGCACAATTGAGTTAAACTTGAGTCGTGTAGTGTATGACCGAAACCGGTGCTTTAAGCTTCCGATTGCTTTTCTTGCATAGGCTTAGCCCGGTTAAAAAGTTAGGCAATGACCATGCTTTCAACCTCTCGCAATCACATGCCTTAATTTGAACTTGTGTAATACCACTACAATCTCCGATAAAATTTGAAAAATAACACAAGTTTATGCTTCATTCTATGGCATGATGATTGAACTTTGCTAGGGGTAGTTCACCTTTTATGCTTGACTTAGCATTTGGTTGATTTCTTATCTATCCATTGTTGGTTACACACTTGCCCTACCTCCGCACACGTGCAGGGGGGTGGCGAAGGTGGCCAATCGTCAGGACCGAGTGAATGTAAAGATGGCAAGAACAGGGGTACGGCGAAGGTGTAAGGGAAGCAAGAACAGTGACACGGTGGCTCTATTCCCCAAAAACCGCACCCATTACACTGTTCACCCCCCGGTATTTATAGGGGATACCAAGGGGCGCCGGCCAAATTACAAAAGGGTACAAGAAAGATTCCTCTGCGCTATACATACAGAAGGGCAGAATCGTACAAACACGAGTGGAGCAGGAAACCCTAGCCAGCCTTCCATGCGCCCGCCGCCGCTCGGCTCGTGCTCACCCTCGTGGAAACGCGAGGGCTGACCCCCATCTTGCGAAGACTCCCGACCTGTCACGAGGTCCGAGTCCCTTTGTCTCCCGTTGGGTCTGATCCTCTTGGCGAAGGTGCGCGGGATGCGCGAGGGTTGCTTCCAGCGCTCTACATGTCCTTTGCCTGTAAGAATTTGCTAAACATTCCGAAGGTTGGATTAGTATTCGGGGGCCTGAACGGCGACTTGAGGAACTTAGCAAATAAAGAGGCGGGTTTCGGCGAAGGTGCGCGGGACGCGCGAGGGACGTCTTGTTGAGCCAGCCTGTGTGGCGCCACTGCCGAGGGTCCCCTCCCCAACAGTAGCCCCTTGTTGCCTTGGATCTAAAGAGCAGTATTTAGGCCCAAGCTGCGCTCTTTGACGGGAAACGTAACGAGACCCTTGGCAGCGACGCCCGCGGCTGCTTTGGGCCGGGCTGTTACACTGTTGTTTGTACTGTTTGGGTCCATTTCGTTTTTTGCGCCGAGGATTTCGGTTGTCGTGCCGCTTGTGTTGGGCGGGGTGACTCATCCCCCGGCCTATAAATAGAAGGGGTTGGAAGGGGCTTGGAATTGTGCCCTCCTTTTGCTATAGCCATCCTGCTGCTGCACCTTTCTCTTTGCGAAGGTTGCTTTTGTCTAATTTTGATGGTTTTATTTGTCGAGTTCTGCGAGGACTCTAGTTTGAGAGATGGCTAGGTTGAAGCAAACCGCTCGTGTTGCTTCCCCTTCTGCTGTGGATGAAGGAGTGACCTTCGAGTTTGGTCTCAGCCGAGTTTGTGCTTCGGAGTTGACATCTTATGTCAAGCGGGGCTGGATCGAGGATGGGAAAGCGAGGACCAGCGCTGGGGAGACTGTGCCGAAGCCTGATGCTGATGAAGTTGTTGTTTTTGAGGAGTTCTTTGCGGCTGGTCTACGATTCCCAGCTGCCTCCTTTGTGACCTCAGTTTTGCAGAGGTTTAATCTGAGGTTTCATCAGCTGACACCTTCGTGCTTTACGAAGATGTCGGTGTATGTTTGGGCGTGCCGCTCCCAGGGTATTGTCCCTCAAGTCGAGGGTTTTATTCGCACTCATCATGTGCATATGCAGCCTCGGAAAATTGTTGATGGCGAAGGTAACACCAGTCTCGGACAATTTGCGGTGTACACCTTCTGCCATCGCGCCGGGTCGGAGCTGCCGGTGCAAGCCCAGAAAAATAAGTGGACCAGTGGATGGCAAGAGTTCTGGTCTTACTACAAGCTTGGTGGCGACGCTGAGCTTGGTGGCGAGCTTCCGCTCCTCGATGATGTGGGCGCCGAGGCTAAGATGAGCGCCGAAGCGCATGCCGCTGTTGACTGCCTGAGGGTTGTAGCGCGGTCTCAATGCGCCCGCGACATGGTCGAAGAATATTGTTGTGCCAAGGTGTGGCCCCTTAGCCGAAGGCAAAAATGGTTTGTAGTCGAGGATGACCCCAGGTATGAGGGTAGGGGTTTGAAGAAACCGACGGTTGATTTGAACAAGGTTTGGGAAAAAGTTCTCGCGAAGTTTCCGAGGCGTGAGGATGGAATTGAAGCTGTTTACAAGCGAGTTCAGCAGTGGGCGGAGGAACTTGTTGGGAAGTTGTCCACATTGGAGGTTAAAGCTATCCACAGCTCAGTGGGTAGCGGGGGTCGAGTGAACAGGCTGTTTGACATTCTTGGGATTAAGTATGCTGATTGGCCTGCTCCGTCGAGCGAGGACGCGCCAAAGAAAAGGAAGCGTGCTTCTGCGGAGGAGAAAGAGACTGTTTCGCAGCTGAAGAGGGGTCGTGGTCGTGGCCGCGGCGGCGCCGCCGGCCGGGTGAAGGTGCTTGCGACGAAGTCTGCAATTGGTTCGGGTGCTGCCGGTACTTCCTCCTCCTCGGCCATTGTTTCAAGCGGCCGAGGTGTTGGAAGGGTAGGAGGACGGGTGCCCCGCGTTGGCGGGATTAGTGCTTTGATTCAGATCTCAGACGACGAAGGTGTCTCTGATGATGATGATAAATAGGAAGAGAAAGAGGATGAAAAGGAGGGGAGCACTGACGAGGATTCATCTGATGAGGTTAGTGATACCTCTAGTAGCGAAGGTAATTATGACGAAAATGTGTCCATTCGGGATGACCTAGGAAGAAGGATGGTCTCGTCTAGTGCTGGTGTTGCGGCTACTCGAAGTATTGATGATATCATTCGGGACTTTGAGCCAGAGAGTCCTCCACGAGGGTCGTATCCTGAGTTTGCAGGCTCGCATATATGGGTTGATGGCTTGGAGTTTACTGGTGATCTTGAATCCGAACGGACCCCCGGGAAGAGGCCGTATGGCGAGGCTAGCCGATCAAGCCTTCCTTACTTCGCCAAGAAGATTGGAGTCTCTGATCCGGCGACGGAGCTTTTCACGAGTCCGGACCTTCGAGAATGTCACTTGCAGTGTGTTCCGGAGGAAAGGCGCTTTCTTGGCCGGGTGTTTAACCGTGTCTGTGTGCCGGAGGCGGAGCTTCGACTGGCCAACGAGCCATTAGACAACCTTCACGATGACATCGATGTCAAAGTGGCTGAGTTGATGCTCCTTAACCGCTCGGCGCGCCGGAGGGCGAGTTATAATCTCCACCGTCTGAATGATCGGTTGATTGAAGTTGAGAAAGATAATAAAGACCTTCGCCGGAGTTTGGAGAATAAAGAGATTGAGCTCAAAGCTGCTCTAGAGAAGGTTAAGAAATCCCGAGAGGACGCGCAAGAGGTTGCCAATAGCAATGCTGAACTCCTGGCTGCTTGCCATCAGAAAGACAAGGATTTGTTGACAGCGAACACTCGCATAAGTGAGATGTCGTCGGAGGTAGCTTCGCAGATGAAGGCTTGGCAGAGGAGTATGGGGAAAATTAAGATCAAACTTGATACCTGCTTGACCGAGGTCGGAGGTTCTGCCGGTGAACCCCTGCCTGGCGCCGATGCGGAGGCCTTCGAAGGTTGGTTGTGTAACGAGCTTGATGTGTTTAGCTCGTTGGTTGGAAACGCGGCCGATTTTGGTGGGTATGCCGGAACATTGGCGATGGCCATTACACCTCGTCAAGCGGATTGCGAGCATCTTCGCAAAGTTAAAAAGCCCAACCACATCTTCCCGACAGTTGACGAAGTGCGCCGGATGAAGATTGATGATGCTGAGGTTCGGAACTGTGCGATGCGTTTGCTTCGCAAGTTTTGGATAGCTGGTGGTGGCCGTGCTCTTGCTTTCGAAGAGGCTGCCGAGGCTACTCGCCAGGTTTGTGCTACTTGGAGAAAATTGGTTTTGGGTTTGTTACAATCGATGAAAGAGTTAGTATTAATCTTGTGTTTTTTCCCCTTATTTTTTGTAGGCTCGGAAAGAGGCGATGCCCTCGCCGCCAGCGACTATTGATGCTTGTGGTAGCTCCGAAGCTATTCCTATGCCCAGCTCTGCGGAGGTTCCACCTGTCGAGGTTGAACCCTTGGTTGAGGAGGCTCAGAATGCTGGAGAAGCTGTTGTAGAAGAGGCGGCAACGGAGGGTGCACCTGCTGAAGGCTCGGATGCTGCGATTGGCGGAGGTTCTGTTGCTTCAACCGGCGAAGCTGTGGCCGATGAGCATGGGGAAGCCGGGCAGGTGTGAGAATTTAGGATTGCTCGGGCGAGAGGGTTATTTTGTAAAAAGTGTGGTAGTTGTAAAAACTTAATGACACTGAGACACTTTCCTATTTTGTGAAAATGCAGGATCCTGACGGAACCGTGTTAGAGGTTTTTGATGTGACGTCGTTGATGTTAAATTATCAGGATCTCTTTATGACTGGTGAATCTTGGGCTCGGGCTAAATTAAAACATCCTTCGCTGAGTTTTGAGCGTTTTTGGTGGTCGAAGCTGCGAAGGTACGACTTGAAGAACAGCAGGTCGAGTCGTTTTTGGCACGATGCTGATTATACCGATCGGCAAGCTACGCGTTTTTTGTTTGGTTCTTCTTCGTCCGTGCCAGCTGTTGTCGATGATGATATCAACGATAGAATGGCTTTGGATTTTTTGTTTGGACGAAGTAATCTAGAGGTTGGTTCCGATGGTTCACATGTAATTCTGAAGGAGGAGCCTTTGGAGGTTAGTGATACGGATCGGAGATATATGTATAGGGCGAGGATTTTGCTCGGGGAATTGCCGATTGTTCCTGTGGCTCCTTTGTTGTGGGGACCCATAGTTCCGGTGGAAGTGGGGTTTGTTGTGGGTAGCGAGGGTTTTGATGATTTAATAATGATTGAGGATGGTGATGAATCCTTGTAATTTTATTCTTTCTATTGATTGTATATCATACTGTCGTCAGAAGCGAACAACTTTTGAAGTTGCTTTGTGGGGGTGCTATTCATTTTTTGCAATTCTATTGAGATAATACTTGACTCTCGCGGCTCGCTTTTAGTTTAAGATAGGTGTTTTTCGGAAAACTGCGACGCCCCCTTTTCTTTTAGCGAGGCTCGCTTAGCGCTTTTGTGAGCTGATTATGAAAACCGCGACGTCCCCTTTTTCTTTTTTAGCGAGGCTCACGTAATGCTTTCATAAGCTGGTTTGGAAAAACAGCGACGCCCCCTTTTCTTTTTTAGTGAGGCTCGCGTATCGCTTTCATAAGCTGGTTTGGAAAAACAGCGACGCCCCCTTTTCTTTTTTAGTGAAGGCTCGCGTATCACTTTCATAGCTGGTTTGGAAAAACAACGACGCCCCCTTTTCTTTTTTAGCGAGGCTTGTGTATCGCTTTCATAAGCAAGTTTGGCAAAACAGCGATGTCCCCTTTTCTTTTTTAGCGAGGCTCGCGTATCGCTTTTATAAGCTGGTTTGGAAAAACAGCGACACCCCCTTTTCTTTTTTTAGCGAGGCTCGCGTATCGCTTTCATAAGCTGGTTTGGAAAAACAGCGACGCCCCCTTTTCTTTTTTAGCGAGGCTCGCGTATCGCTTTCATAAGCTGGTTTGAAAAAACAGCGACGCCTCCTTTTCTTAAAAACAGCGAGGTTCGCGTGACGCTTTTGGTTTTGCGGGGTACTCGACTTTTGGACTTCGCGCCTCCCCTTGTCTTAGGTGGAGGTGAAGTTTGCTTTAGCGAGCCCCTAGCGTTTCTTACGAGCGTGCTCGTCTTTTTTGGGCTTCGCGCCTCCCCTTATTTTGGGTGGAGGTGAAGTTTGCTTTGCGAGCCCCTGGCGTTTTTTGCGAGGGTGCTCGACTTTTTTTGGACTTCGCGCCTCCCCTTGTTTTAGGTGGAGGTGAAGTTTGCTTTGCGAGCCCCTGGCGTTTCTGCGAGGGTGCTCGACTTTTTTGGACTTCGCGCCTCCCCTTGTCTTAGGTGGAGGTGAAGTTTGCTTTGCGAGCCCCTGGCATTTTTTGCGATGGTGCTCGACTTTTTTGGACTTCGCGCCTCCCCTTGTCTTAGGTGGAGGTGAAGTTTGCTTCGAAAACAATTGTGCTTCGAAGAAATCTTCGGTGTTTTTCATCGATTTTAAGCGCTCTTGGATAAGGGCAGCTTTTATCGATGTTTAAGGAAAAACTGAAAGAAAGGACTTTAAAGTTTTGTTTTTTCGGGGGTGGATGCCTTTATTGAGGACTTGGAAACTGCCTCGTTAAAAAACCTTACGCCCCTTCGTAAGGAAAAAGAGTGCAGCGCCATTGTTTCGGTTACAAGTATGATGCTGAGAAGAAAGTTGGCCGAAGGCATATTACAAGTTGCGAGAGCTCGCTAGGGCTCCGCTATGGGTAGTATTTGCGAAGATCGTCGACGTTCCAGGTGTGAGGTAGGATGTTTCCCTCGCTGTCAGAGAGGTGAAAAGAGCCGGGACGATTGCATTCTACTATTAAGTATGGACCTGTCCATTTTGGCTGAAACTTTCCCGCCATGTTGGCGTTTTGCTTTCGAATGAGAACGAGGTCACCCTTTTGTAGTTCTTTGATTCTCACCTTTTTGTCTCTCCATTTTTTTGTTTCTTCCTGATACTTGCGAAGGTTGTGCACTGCGTTGCATCTTGTTTCTTCGAGCAGGTCTTTGTCAATTAATTGGTTTTGTTCGTCTGTTTCGAAGGTAGTTCTGAGTGATACATGCTTCAACTCTTCTGGTAACACAGCTTCTTCTCCAAACAAGAGCTTGAAAGGGGTGAATTTTGTAGCTCTGCATTCCGAGGTGTTATGGGACCAGGTGACCGAGGTTAGTTCTTCTGCCCACTTTCCCTTGGGCCTGCCTTGCAATTTTTTGGATATGGCTTGGAAAATTGTTGCATTGGCTCTTTCAACTAAGCCGTTGGATTGAGGGTGGCGGACTGAAGCGAAGCATAGAACTGTTCCGATTTGTGCGCAGAATTCTTTGAAGACCTCGCTGTCAAACTGAGTGCCATTGTCGATAGTTAGGTATTTGGGGACCCCGAACCGACACACTAATTGCTGCCAGAAAAACTTCTTCATGGCCAGGGAGGTGATGGAAACTAGAGGTCTAGTTTCAATCCATTTTGTGAAGTATTCCACAGCTACCACTGCGTAGCGGAAGTTTCCTGGAGCTGTTGGTAATGGACCAACAAGTTCCATTGCCCATCTTTGCAAAGGCCAAGTTGGACAAATCAGAGTTGTTGGAGCCCCTGGGGCGTTTTGTGTTTTTGCCGTTAGTTGACAACCTTCGCAGCGTTTGACGATGCCTTCTGCATCTTTTAATGTCGTTGGCCAGTAGAAACCTTGTCGGAAAACTTTGCCAACTAACGCCCTCGGGCCCTTGTGTGAACTGCAGATACCTTCGTGAATAAGCTTGAGAATGTCATTTCCTTCAATTTGTGACACGCATTTGAGCCATGGCGAGGTTACCGAAGCTTTGAACAGAATGTTGTCCACAATTTTGTACCCTCGAACCCTTTGTTTAAGTCTATTTTCTTCCTCTTTGTTCTCGGGCTCATGCAGTCCGTTGATATAGGCCATGATGGGTGCTCTCCAATCTTCGCTCTAAATTGCATTGATCAGCTTCGCTGTTTTCTCGGAAACTTCGATGGCTGATTATGTTGCGGCTTCATAGAAGACGTCTGGGGGTAACTGAAGTTGTTGTGCTGCCGCTTTGGCTAGATTGTCTGCCTCGCTGTTATCTGACCTCGGTATTGCTTTCACTGTTATGCCGAGGAAGAAAGATTCTAATCTTCAAACATGTTGTAGGTACTTTTGTAGCTCTGGATCCTTTGCTTTATAATTTTTCTCGATGTGCCCCGCGATGACTTGAGAGTCTGTGCTAATAACTACCCTTCGGATTGACAATGATCGAAGCCTTAAGAGTGCTAGCATCACGGCTTCGTATTCCGCCGAGTTGTTTGTGCACTTGAAGTCGAGTCTTTTTGTGTACCTTAGCTTCGACCCAGATGGCGAGACTAGGATCGCCGAGGCTCCTGCTCCGGCTGCTCCCCAAGCTCCATCAACATACGCTGTCCAGAATGGGTCAAGCTGGGCTCCGTCTCTGCGAGGGTCTGGAGTCCATTCAGCTATGAAATCTACCAGTGCCTGCGATTTGATCGCTGTTCTTCCCACGAAGGTTATAGCGTAGCTGTTCAATTCAATTGACCATTTTGCTACTCTGCCGACTGCCTCGTTGTTCTTGAAAATGTTCTCGAGGGGGTATGATGAAGGCACTTGGATCTCATGCGCCTGGAAGTAGTGTTTTAGCTTTCTTGAAGCCATGACCACGGCATATGCTATCTTCTCTAGCTCTGAGTAGTTCCGTTTTGGACCTTCGAGTGTTTCAGACACGTAGTAGACCGGGGCCTGCTTAACTTTGTTGCTTTCATGCAACTCTTTGATTAACACTGCGCTGGTCGCATGGGGCGAGGCTGCGACATACAGTAGTAGGAGATCACCTTTGCTTGGATTGGTTAAGATGGTCAAGTTGGTGAGGTAGTTCTTCAAATCCTCGAAAGCTTTCTGCTGCCGAGGTCCCCAATTGAATGGGGCTGTGCTTCTCAGAGTTTCGAAAAAAGGTAACCCTCGCTCGGCTGATCTGGAGATGAATCTACTGAGTGCTGCTAGACGGCCTGTCAAACGCTGAGCTGCTTTTTTGGTTGTCGGGGGTTCCATATTGATGATGGCATCAATTTTTTCGGGGTTGTCTTCAATTCCCCTTACTAAGATGATGCAACCTAGCAATCTTCCTTCGTTTACCCCGAAAACACATTTTTCGGGGTTTAATTTAAGTCCAGCGGACCGAAGGCTTTTGAACACTCTTTCCAAGTCTGTTATGTGGTTTTCTTTTAGCTCGCTCTGTACAATCAAATCATTGACGTAGGCAGAGATGGCGTGTTCATCTTTGAAGACTTCAGATGTCATGCGAGCGAAGGCTGATCCTGCATTTCTTAGGCCCTCTGCCATTCTTCGAAAGCAAAAAGTGCCCGAAGGTGTAATGAAGCTTGTTTTTTCCGCATCTTCCTCATTCATCCAAATCTGGTGGTATCCAGAGAAGCAGTCGAGAAGAGAGAGCATTTGGCAACCAGCTGCTCTGTCGACCAAGGTACTTATGTGAGGCAGAGGAAAATCATCCTTCGGACAGGCTTTGTTCAGGCATGTGAAATCAACACACATTCTCCATTTCTTGTTCTTTTTCTGAACTAGCACCACGTTTGAGAGCCATGTTGGATATTTGACTGGACGGATGATGCCTGCGTCCAGAAGTCTTTTTACCTCTGCCTTCGCTGCCTCTTTCCTTTCTTCTAATATTTTGCGAAGCTTTTGCTTAACTGGGCGATAACCTGGTTTGATGTTTAGGCTGTGCTCGATCAAAGTTCTGTTTACTCCCTTGAGGTCCTCCGCAGACCAAGCGAAGGTATCGGAGCTTTCCTTTAGGAAACGAATAAGGTTGTCTTCTGACTGGGGTCTAGGTTGGCTGAGATGAACACTTTCCTTTCTAAACTGCCCTCGAAGAGTTGAACTTGTTTAGTCTCTTCTTTGGGTGATGCTTTTACTCTGTCGGTGCATTCTTCACCCTCGTCGCTGAGGTTTGTGGCTCGAGGCTTTGACAAATTGTGGACATTGCGTTGCCCCGGTGCTACTGTTCCTTCGGCTGCTCTTGCAATGTCTTGATCTCCGTACACTGCGACGACCCCCTTCGGAGCAGGAAGCTTCATGCAAAGGTATGCAGGGTGGATTACAGCGTTGAATGCGTTGGTGACGCCTCGGCCGAAAATTGCATTGTAAGGATAGAACATGTCTACCACGTCGAAGGTTATGTGCTCAGTTCTGCAGTTCAGCTGATCTCCGAAGGTAACGGGCAGAGATATTTTTCCAATGGCTCTTACTTGTTGCCCGCCGAAACCGTATAGTGGGTTGTCGGAGGGTTGCAAGAGGTTTCTATCAAGCTTCATGCTGTCGAAGGTTGTGGCGAACAGGATGTCAGCGGAGCTTCCTGTATCGACGAGAATTTTGGTGACTGTCCACCCTGCTAAGTTAGTTTCGATCACCATTGCATCAGTGTGAGGGTAATCCCTTAACTTCATGTCGCTAGAATCGAAGGTTATCAGGATGTGAGACCATCGGCCGAATTTGTGCGGTCCTTCGATGGCTACATGATGTACTCGTCGGGCATGTTCTTTCTTTTGCCTCTTGTTGCCATGATCTTCGTTGGAGCCTCCGGTGATGGCTAGTATCACTCCGAAGGTTGATGTTGGGTTGTTGATGGTTGTCTGGGATTGGGCTTCGGATTTGACAGGTTGGGGGGCTGGCAGGGCCGGTATTGGTGGTGGCGGTGGTAAAGTGTTGCTCACTTGTTGGTTGGTTTGGGCTTTAGGGGTTGTAGGGAATGTGACAGTGTATGGCACATTTTGGCGTTGAGTAAAAGAGGTTGGTTGAAAAGAGGTGTGGTTGTAATGTGGGTGTTGAGAGTAGAAAGGTTGGTGCGAGGGTAAGTTGTAGTTTATGGGGGTGTACTGGTAGGGAGGTTGGGTTGGGTTGAAGTTTGGCTTTCTGGTGTGGCTGATGGTTCTGTTTTCTGTTGAAGAGGCTCTTTTGGACTCCTGGTACTCTTTCCCTCTGGCGAAGCACTCGCATTGCTTTGTTGTGTGTCCCTTTCCTAGGCCACAGAAATGACAGTACATTTTGGCCGGGTCCCTCTGTTGGTTTCTTTGGTCAGGCGGGGGTGGAAATCCATGTGTGTTTTGGTTGCCCGAAGGCTGAGTGCTTCTTCTCTGGTCTTCATCGGGTTTGCTTTGTTGATCGCTCCAACGTTGCTCTGATCTTGGCGAGGGTTGTTTTCTCTCGCTTGGGGCCTCGGCTGTGGTTTCTGCTACGACCTTCGAGCATCGGACTTTGCCCGGAAGTCCATGTCAGCTCTACAGTACCTTTCCATTGTATCATGGAGCTCTTCGATTGTGTTTGCTGGTTTTCTGGCGAACTTTGAGGAACATGGGCCTGGGCGTAAGCCGCTGACTGCAGCGAGGATCACAGCCTCGTCGGATATTCCCGGAGTTCTTGCTCTAATTTGGATGAACCTTTGCCAGTAGTCTTGCAACGGTTCGCGCTCTTCTTGTTTGCAGTTGAACAACTCAATGGGGTTTGATGGGGCTGCTGTAATACCTTTGAAGTTTGTACAGAGCCTATCTCTGAGGTTGGCCCAGGAGTCCACGGTTCCGGGGTGAAGGTTGCTGTACCAAGTTCGTGCGATGTCACGCAGGATGATGACAAAAGACTTTGCCATTGTTGATTCATCGCCCCCCGCCGCGGTGACTGCTGCCTCATAACTCATTATGAATTGGCGAGGGTCGGTAAGTCCATCGTAACGGGGGAGATTTTGTGGATTGTAGCATGGTGGTCAGGGTTGGGTTTGTAGTATTTGGGAGAGTGGTGATCTTGGGTCGTAGGGCATCTGGTGTTGTTGGGCCCTTCGCTGTATACGAAGGTTTGGCTCTCGCTCTTCTGGGTAGAGGTGGCGAAAGTTTGGTGGTGGTGGGGGTGGTGGTGGCTGATGAGCGTTGCCCTGTCCCTGCCCGACATTCTCCTGTCGAAGCGATGACATTTGCCTGTCATTCCAATCCTCGGCTTCGGCCTCAGCTGCTGCGAGGGACTCCTCCATTCGGCGAAGCTGCTCTCTTGCTTCATCCGCCTTTTGCCTGATAAGGCGCAGCCGGTTGTGCCTTTCAAGCTGGTCCAGGCGCCTCTTCTTTTCCTGTAACTCAGCTTGAAGTCTTTCTAAAGCCTCGAGGCCCAACTCCTCCTCATCTCCTTCCCCATCTCCTCCGGAGGTATGCGGGTGTGGCTGTGATACCGGCCGAGTGTGAGGGCTCGGGACCTCCGTCCCTGGAGCAACTTCTTCTGTTTCCGAGGGTACTACATTCTCTTCCATAGGCTGGATTATCGTCGTGGCCTCTCTGGTCACGCGAGGGTCTCTCGTAGTGGGCGCTCTCCTGTTTCCTGCCATTTTGAACTCCGATCCCCACGGATGGCGCCAAACTGTTGGTTACACACTTGCCCTACCCCCGCACACGTGCAGGGGGTGGCGAAGGTGGCCAATCGTCAGGACCGAGCGAAAGTAAAGATGGCAAGAACAGGGGTACGGCGAAGGTGTAAGGGAAGCAAGAACAGTGACACGGTGGCTCTATTCCCCAAAAACCGCACCCATTACACTATTCACCCCCCAGTATTTATAGGGGATACCAAGGGGCGCCGGCCAAATTACAAAAGGGTACAAGAAAGATTCCTCTGCGTTATACATACAGAAGGGCAGAATCGTACAAACACGAGTGGAGCAGGAAACCCTAGCCAGCCTTCCATGCGCCCGCCGCCGCTCGGCTCGTGCTCACCCTCGTGGAAACGCGAGGGCTGACACCCATCTTGCGAAGACTCCCGACCTGTCGCGAGGTCCGAGTCCCTTTGGCTCCCGTTGGGTCTGATCCTCTTGGCGAAGGTGCGCGGGATGCGCGAGGGTTGCTTCCAGCGCTCTACATGTCCTTTGCCTGTAAGAATTTGCTAAACATTCCGAAGGTTGGGTTAGTATTCGGGGGCCTGAACGGCGACTTGAGGGACTTAGCAAATAAAGAGGCGGGTTTCGGCGAAGGTGCGCGGGACGCGCGAGGGACGTCTTGTTGAGCCAGCCTGCGCGGCGCCACTGCCGAGGGTCCCCTCCCCAACATCCATGCTAAGTGCTATTTTAGTGGTGAACTCCTTTTCAAATGGCTTAAAACTGCTCATATGCTCAATTGTTCATATATATTTCGTATTCATTTGATCAATTTGAGCTTTTCCTAGCATTTGTATTGGTTGCTACATTTTCAGGGCAGCACCATTTTGAGCATTTTTAAATTCTGATTGTTATACACTTGAAGCTATTGCATTGTGCATATCATGCGTTTTTAGCTTAGTGTTCATACCCCCATCTCCGATACACCTCGTAGTCACCCCCATGTGCATTCTGTTGATGATCTGATTTGTGTTTGTGTCAACTTTGTGGTGAAATGTCAAAACCCCTCAGCGTATTCCCTTTTGTCAAGGAGGAGAAGTTGTTTGCAAGGGGGAGTTTATGTGTTGGTACAAAGGGGAGAGTCGTGCCTTTGAGGAGTATGTGTGCCCTCGAGGCCGTGCCCTCGAGACCCTCGAGGTGCATCCTTCGAGGGGGAGTTTACTCGTTTTGCTTGTCGAGTCTCCAGCTCGTGCAGCTTGTTTTGCCTGTCGAGCCTGTCAAGTTTCGAGCCTCGAGCTTTGCCTTGTTTTGCATGTCGAGCCTGTCAAGTTTCGAGCCTCGAGCTTTGCCTTGTTTTGCCTGTCGAGCCTGTCAAGTTTCGTGCCTCGAGCCTACTTGTTTTTGCCTCGAGCCTGCTTGTTTTGCCTCGAATCTGCTTGTTTTGCCTCGCGACTGTCGAGGCTGTGCTCGGTTGTGCTCTCCAGCTCGAGCAGTCCCTCGAGGTTGTGCTCGTGCTTGTGTCCATGGGGAGTCTGCTTGTTTTGCTTTTCGAGCCTTGCCTGTCGAGCTGAGTTTTCGAGCCTGCTGTGTTTCAAGCCTTTTTTTGCCTGTCGAGCTGAGTTTTCGAGCCTTGCCTTTCGAGCCTTCTGAGTTTCGCCATGTCTCTCGAGCAGTCCCTCGAGTTTGATGCTCTCCAGCTCAAGCAGTCCCTCGAGATTTTCTTGCTAGCGGTGTTGAGCCTGTTTCTGCCTCTTCTTAAGGGCTAGCTTTGTTTTGCTTGGTTGCGTTGAGCCGTTGTCCATGTCTTTGGGAACCAAGTTTTTGGTTTTGGTATCTCAAACCATCTCTTGTGCCTAGCTTTTGTCAATTCAATCATCCAGGGGGAGTCGAAACTCAAGTGGATAAGAACCTTGGATTCTTTTGTGATGATTGTTTGACAATTTACGGAGTATTTGAGAATGGTTTTTGGGATTTCATGAAGCTCGTGTTTTCTCTTGACTCTTCGGTTGTGTGGAGGCTTTGCCCGCTTTTTCCGTTTCTTTCGGGACCGAGAGCTTTTATTTGGAGTTTTCATGATCCTTCCTCATCTCAAGTTGCCTTGTGTTTGCTTTTACTTGGCTTTTAGGCACTTGAATGAGGCTTGCCTACAAATCCTTGCTTTGTGGTTTTATTGTTAGTCAATGCATTCATCAAGGGGGAGATTGAGAACACATATGATGAATGATTGACATTTATGAGGAAGGTTTGAGGCTTTTCCCTGTTGTTCCGCTGTACCACTAGGACATCTTCGAGGTATCCACCTACTTAGGTTGTGAACTTACCGCTCGCTTGAGTCGTTGTCTTTTGGGGTGATTTTCTGGGACAAGGGCCATCATTTCTCGAGAAGAAATTTGAGGCTCCCATTCACCCCCCTCTGGTCGCCAATTCGGTCCTTTAAGAATGCAATGTTCCATCAGCTTTATAAAATTATTATTGGATGCAATCCTAGATTGTCTTTTCTTCAGTAAAACCCATGTGTTTCAAAAATGTTTCTATACCCGATGCTCTGACCACCGTATGTTTGTTATAATGTTTCAGAAACCTTTAAAAAGAGGGTCTGTTGATGAGTGAGCTTTCTCCATCTGATGAAATATTGAACTGGATAAAAAAGAAACTAAAAGGATAACTGAGCTATTGAGCCTGACTAAGACCTCAACTCATGGTCTTGTGCTCATCTGTAGCAAGCCTCCACTAACAGAAAACAAAATTGCAGGGACAAGGAGCTAGAGGGCCAAGAGCACAACCATCAAGAGGATGTTAGCAGCCAACTTTTGTTCCCTGTTGTCATAACAATTCTCTTTTTAATTACAAGAAAATAGCATGCTGAAATTATATAGGAACTCTGCACCTACAGACGCTAACATAATGACTATGCTTGGCCACTACTATAATTGTTTGAAGATATGGAGATACGGTCATTTGTTTTTGTGTTCAGTCTCACTAGTACAGAACAGGCCTATTGCCCCGGGCCATTTTGGCCTTTAGCCCCGGACATGGAGCCGGGGCTAAGGAATCGGGACTAAAGCCCCGACCTTTAGCCCCGGTTCCATGGCCCGGGGCTAATGGAGGGACCTTTAGCCCCGGTTGGTAACACCAACCGGGACTAAAGAGGCCAGCCACGGTGGCCCGGCTGGAGGCCCCTTTAGTCCCGGTTGGTGTTACCAACCGGGACTAAAGGGGCCTCCAGCCGGGCCACCGTTGCTGGCCTCTTTAGTCCCGGTTGGTGTTACCAACCGGGGCTAAAGATCCATCTGCTTTTTTCTTTTTCCTTTTTCTGTTCTTTTCAATTGGTTATTGTTTTTGGTTTTACAATTACATTAGGTTTTCTAATACGTATTCTTCGCTGCTAATATATTCTATTATATTAGGCCAGTTTCAAATACACGTATTATTCTTCGCTGCTAATAAATATATATAAACACATAAAATTTACAATTACACACAAATGAAATATGAAACTATACATATATATATATATATTATAGAGCTAGCTATACACACATATGTACATAAAATATACAACATTATCCATCATGCATGCTTAACTTGATATTTACACACAAATATAATACCGTTCCTAACTTAGAGGTCATACAAGTGTTCATCTTGGTTTGGCTTCATTGGTTCGTCTTTATTAAACCAATACTCGGTGCCAGACTTAAGGACATGGTCATTAAGGAAGCCCGCGATGGTCTCTTGAATTGCTTTGAGGCGGACCTTATCCATCACCTGGTTCTTCAACCATGTCTCCTTCAATTTGGATTAAAATAAAAAGAAAGTATTAACATACATAATATTTATGTAATAGCGACAAAAAATAAAATAAATTTATTTACATGTTACGTACTTGCTGACTCTGTAAAGGAGTTCTTTTTTCATACACCGTCAGAAACTCGCAAACATAGTACCCACATAAATTGTTTCCCGGTGACTGCCGTAGAACCCACTGTACAATATGTAAAAAGAGTACTCTCGGTTGAGCGTGCGTCTGCTGAGTGATGCTAATTAAGGTAAAGAGGCGGGGAGGTACTCTACAACTTACATTTAGGAGTAGAGGATCAGGAAGTTGCGCTTTCAGATCCGGACGGTGTTTCTGAACAAACCAAGTCCAAACCCTTCACAATAATTGGAACGTTAATTAACTATTGCAGAGTTAAAGAGCTATAGCAGGAATCAATATTTATAGATCACATTACCCTCGGATAATATTAATCATATCTTGGTAATCTTCTTGTGGTTTTCTCAGAGAGTCATAGATTAGCAAACGACTCTCGTGGAGATCGATCACCATTAGAATCCAGTGAAAACTGCATTTATGTTTATATAGTCAACACATATATATATATATATCTTTATGTCAACCTATAATAAAATGTGCATATGATAACAAAACTCACCTAAAGTTGTAGGGGAATAGTATATATCTTTTGTCCCTTTGGTTTACCAAGAACCTCCGCAAATTACTCTCTGTTTGAGTTTTCCATGCATCCGAGTGAGTATTGCTTGGGTGCTTGAAGACGATATATGGATCGATGAGACCAATCTCCTTGTCATTTTTACGCCTTAGTTGTCTCATCATGTTTCTGCACATGTTTAGAAACGCTTGCTAGCAGTGTGAGGATAATTACTTATACATATACATAAGCTAAAGTGAGATTATTAAAGGAAACAATCACTTACAGGCAGAAGCAGCTGACGAGAGATTTGTCGAGAGCGTCCATGTGGCAGAGCTGATGTAACTCATTAAACTGAACATATATGATGTCATCACCACGGAAGTAATCATGGTCTCTAATTCTGACGCAAATGTAGTCATCAGCTTTTCTGCCACACGCCGTAAGGTACCACTGATTTAGCAAGTGCATCTGTGTACCAAGATCCCTCAGGGCCGCTGGGTTGTATAGACTTTGGCCATATACATATGCCCTCTGCCATTTATCAACTTCTGGAGCACTTTTGATGCCTGCTTCTCCGAGTATGTTTTCCACATTCAAACCAGTTTCCTCGAAAAATGCGAGCAGTTGCGCAGGATCAACGTCTCCATATGCTCGTTGTATGATTTCCATGTTTGTACCGTATTCATTATCAACAACTAGATCTGGCACTGATTGCTTCTCTTGTTCCCCGAGCTGTGGGACACCCTTTCCTGCTCTCTTCTTTGCCTTCTTGGCCTCCTCAAGTGATTTGCTAAGTGTGCGATCATTGTCTGATTTTGGCGAAGCCTTACGGGCAGCACGTACCTTTTTTGGTGAGCGTCCACAGTTTGCCTTAGTTTTTCAGGACGAACAAAAAGGTACGGCTTCTCCGGGTTTCGCTTTGCTCGACCACTAGCAATGGCAGCTTCGAAGAACTTGTTACAGTCTTTTTGCACTGCAGCGTCAGTCTCCTCCTCGGTCATGTCATATGCAAGTTTTGTCATCTTGGGAGCTGGTTTTCTCACAGGTGCTTTCTTCTTCGGAGGTGGTGGGGCTGACGCCTTTGTTTGTGTGACAGGCCTCTTCTTTGTTGGCGGTGGAGGTGTTGGAACCCGCCGTGGAGATGGGGCAGGTGGCGGTGTCGGAGCCCGCTTTGTAGGAGATGGTTGGGTCGGTGGCGGTGTTGGATCTCGTCGTGGAGGAGATGGGGCCGGTGGCGGCGTTGGATCACGCCGTGGGGGAGATGGGGCCGGTGGCGGTGTTGGATCCCGTCGTGGAGGAGATGGGGCCGGTGGCGATGATGGATCCCGTCGTATTTGATCTTGATCATCATCGTCCGCAACACTGTGATCATGTGGTGAATGTAGAATTGGACTTAGGTTGGGGGATGTCCTGCTGCGAAAACAACATGGTATGAGTATCCATTTATACTATTAGCTCACCAATACTATTAAGTTTCATTCACTAATTTCATACACACCTAGGGATAGGTTGTTGAGGAGGAGGAGGTGATGCGCCAGGAATTATGATATAGCGCTTGCGCCAACATATGAATGTCTTCTCCGCTTCTCCTAATGTATTCTCGCCATCACCTCCTTTAATTTCAAGTTCGACATTCTCGTAACCTTTTACCACCCTGTCCACCGAGACGCTAGCATATCCAGGAGGTATTATTGCTCCATGACTTCTTGGTGTCTTCGTAGGATCGATAGGAGATACAACACCTATAGCCACCATGACTGTGGTATTCCCCTGTGGAATGTGCAGTTCACATGTCGTGAGAGGCTCGGTGATGTCGTCCACAGGAAAGCGCAGTGCTGCGTCTGGGACCTCTGTGGAAGCGCAACTGCTTTTCATTTGCTCAGGGGGGCTGATGTTGACTCCCGGCTCTGATGCAGATTGACTTTGCATTGCTAACTGCACTTGCCTTTTTATTTCCTCGTTCATTCTGCCTTCAAGTGCTTTTTCTCGCTCAACTGCTTCAAGAGCCGCGGCCTGTGACTGAATAACCATTTCTTCTAACCGGCGCATCCGCTGTGCCTCCTCCTCCTTCTTTCTCGCGCGGCTTCTATAGGTCTCTTTGTCCTGAGGGAAGGCATGTACCCATGACAGCTCCCCATAGCCTCTGGTTCTCCCACCATGTTCAAGATTATCCAGGGCGTATGTCAGCTCGTCCTTGTCTCTGTTCGGCTGCCACCTGCCACTGGCAGCCATTTCTCTAGCATAAACAAATCTTTCTGCTGCTCTTTGGAGTTTTTCGCCATAGTGTACCCTTCCTGTTTGTTGGTCCAGGCTTCCTCCATGACCAAAAAACCAATACTTGGCGCGCTCAGGCCAGTTTATCGATTCTGGTTCAATGCCCTTGGCTTGCAACTCTCGTTCCATTCTTTCCCATTTAGGAATGGCACTCTTATAGCCACCTGATCCCAAGTGATGGTGGTATTGTTTTTGTCGGGCATTCTGCTGGTTCCTTCTGATCCGTGCCTCACTCTCTTCTGATTTCTTGAATTCTACAAACTCATCCCAAAATGGCCTCAACTTGACGTAGGCCTTAGTGTTGAAATCCGGAGTTTGGTCCTTCTTGATAAATTTGTTGTATAAGTTCTTCTTCCAGCCCTGGAATAGTGTTGCCATTTTCTTCATAGCCCAGTCCCGAACTCTGGCCTTCAAATTTATATCTTCTGTTTCAAGTGTGAAATGTGCAAGGACCTCTTGCCAAACAAGTTCCTTATCAAGATCAGAGACAAAACTTATATCAGGAGCACTTGTCTTTTGCTTCCATTCACGAGCACTGATCGGGATCTTATCCCTTACAAGGCACCCACAGTGGGCAACAAATCTCTGTGCATGTTCTCCAAGTACTTGGCCTGTTTCCTCGTTGAATTCTGAGATAATGTACCGGCCCTCCAACGGCTTCTTCGGACCTCGTACGGTCCTACTCTTCCCGGTAGTCGTTGTCGATCCGGAGGGCTACATATGTAGGAACAGTAGATTACAAATACATTTATAAATAATTTAGAATTTCATGTGCACATAGAGATTATTGTAGGTATATACCTCGCCAGTATTTTCTTGCATTATTTCTTCATAATCGGCAAAGTATTGACTGCCGTCATCTACTTCTTGATTATTGTTATCATCACCTGCTAAATTTTGATTAGCGCCGCTGTTGATTAATTCGTACATTTCCTCCTCCATGTTGTCAACTGGGTCGGCCATTTCTGCGAATGACATGGAGGATAATAAACACCATATTTTTGCAACTAACGTGCATAGGGTTTCGGGTTTTGGGTTTCGGGTTTAGGGTTTACGGTTTGGGGTTTAGGGTTTAGTGTTTTGGGTTGGGGTTTAGGGTTTGGGGTTTAGGGTTTGGGGTTTAGTGTTCAGGGTTTCGTGTTTGGGGTTTCGGGTTTGGGGTTTAGGGTTAGGGGTTTGGGGTTGAGGGTTTGGGGTTTGGGGTTTAGTGTTTGGGGTTTCGGGTTTGGGGTTTAGGGTTAGGTGTTTGGGGTTTCGGGTTTAGGGTTTAGGGTTTGGGGTCTAGGTTTTGACAACATTAAAAATAACATATATCCATGAAGACTATATTCGTAAAAATAACACTACCGACATGATCGAAATGTCATATCCAAGTGATTATTCTATAAACATATCCAAGTGATAATTGCAACTAACGTGCATAGGGTTTCGGGTTTTGGGTTTCGGGTTTAGGGTTTACGGTTTGGGGTTTAGGGTTTAGTGTTTTGGGTTTGGGGTTTAGGGTTTGGGGTTTAGGGTTTGGGGTTTAGGGTTTGGGGTTTAGTGTTCAGGGTTTCGTGTTTGGGGTTTCGGGTTTGGGATTTAGGGTTAGGGGTTTGGGGTTGAGGGTTTGGGGTTTGGGTTTAGTGTTTGGGGTTTCGGGTTTGGGGTTTAGGGTTAGGGGTTTGGGGTTTCGGGTTTAGGGTTTAGGGTTTGGGGTCTAGGTTTTGACAACATTAAAAATAACATATATCCATGAAGACTATATTCGTAAAAATAACACTACCGACATGATCGAAATGTCATATCCAAGTGATTATTCTATAAACATATCCATGTGATTATTTCATAAACATATACATGACCGATATAAATAAATGTTTACATATCTAAAGACCAATATATCTAAGTGATTATTCCTCCTCCATCTAACACATGCAAAGGACACACCGTTGATGAGAGGACGACGACGGACGACGGCGAGGATGATGTCGCGGTGAGGACGACAACAGACGACGACGAAGATCACGTTGCGGTGAGGATCACACGGCGAGGATGACGGCGGACGGCGCGGTCAACGCGGCCAATCTCTTTTTATCTACATGTGTAAACATAATATTTTGTTAGGTAAAAGCTATTTTCTATTTTCTATTCAAATGGATTTTTATTTTTCTTTTTCCTTACAAACAGTGCACACAAACACTTTACACACTGCACACACACATACACTGCACACAAACTGCACACACTTGGTTCCCTGGTTCCCTGCACAAACACATATTTTTTCTTTTTCTATAAATATATATGTATTTATATTTAATTTCTATTTTCTATATATGTATTTATATTCATTTTTGTTCACTTGGTTCCCTGCAATGCTCACACTGCACACAGTGCACACACACACGCACACACACTTCACACACTGCACATACGGCACACACTGCACACACACTTCACACACTGCACACACTGCAAACACGGCGCACGGCGGCATCCTCACCGGCGGCGCGAGCGAGGACGAGGCGGTACGACGGCGAGGGAGCACGAGGGCGCCGCGGACAACGGTGAGGGAGGCCGAGGACACTGCGGACGACGATGAGGGAGGCGAGGACGACGGCGAGGGAGAGGACGAGGCGGCGGCAGGGACACACGGCAGACGGCGAAGACGACGGAGGCGGCGGCGCAACACTGACGTCGATCTGAGGAAGGAGGAGGGCCCTGTGCCCTATATACGCGGGGCACCTTTAGTCCCGGGCCGTGGAACCACCCGGGACTAAAACACCTTTAGCCCCGGTGCATAAGCCCACCCGGGACTAAAGAGGGGGACCTTTAGTCCCGGGTGGTTCTACGGCCCGGGACTAAAGGTACCTTTAGTCCCGGGTGGTGTTACGGCCCGGGACTAAAGGTTCTTCTCCCGCCTTTATTTTGGGTTAAGGTACCTTTAGTCCTGGGTGGTGCTAAGGCCCGGGACTAAAGGGTCTTCTGCCGCCTTTATTTTGGGCTTTCTGTGTTTTGGGTTTTGAATTAAGTTTTGGCTATATTAATATGTTGTAATACTTGTTACTTGCATAGTAAATTCAATATTAGGCATAAAATTACTTAAAAATAGCAGTTGTGTTTCCTTTTACATTATTGTATTGTAGAAAATTTTGTAACATAAATTCTTTTTTCTTTTCTTATAATAACAAATATAAATGTAAATAACAATTTATATTTTGTTAATGCAAAAATATAATGTTAAATTTAAATATCTGAAACAACTGGTGCTCGATAGGAAAATATTTTTTGCATTATATGAACGTTAAATTTTGGGTTGTTTATCTTTTATTGTCCAAATGCACGATAGAGAAATTCACTGTTAAATTACAATTTAATTTTAAAAGATAAATTTGTGTAGTTCATATACGTTTCTGTGTCATATTGGTCTCAAAATTTTTCTTAGGTTGTCACGTGACACGGGTGAGGCAACCAACAAGTTTGTGTTTTTTCGGAGATGGTTTGCTTCTTTTTCCGGTTTAATTGAATTACCGCACACTCTCACCCAATAATTATAGGGTCAATTAGGCCTACCAACAAAATAATCCAGAATGGAGCCAAACTTGTGGGGCATCGACACTGACATCAACGAACCATGACTATGCATAATCATTATTAGTTACACGAAAACTGTAATATATATCAAGCGGGTACACTGGTGATCTTTTTCTTCACGTATGTTCCTTGGTCATGATCATGTCGTAACCATGGAGTCTCCTCAGCATTTAGCAGGATGCTTGGGTCTTTGGTCACATTGAAGGGCGGTATTCGGTCATCTTTTTCATAATCTTCTGACATGTCTGACTTGTCCTCAATTCCCACGATGTTTCTTTTTCCTGAAAGAACTATGTGGCGTTTGGGCTCTTTGGTTGATTTATCATCATTTTTCCCTCTCTTGGGTTTTGTAGACATGTCTTTCACGTAGAACACTTGAGTCACATCAGCAGCAAGGACGAATGGTTCACCTTTGTATCCAATATTGTTGAGATCCACTGTTGTCATTCCATACTCCTTGTCAACTGTTACTCCGGCTCCGGTCGCCTTGACCCATTGGCATCGAAACAAAGGGACTTTAAAATCAGGTGCGTAGTCTAGTTCCCAAATCTCCTCTATGCGGCCATAATATGTTTGCCTCTTCCCAGATGGGTCTGTAGCATCTACGCGAACACCACTGTTTTGGTTCGTGCTCCTTTGATCTTGGGCCATGGTGTAAAATGTGTTTCCATTGATCTCATACCCTTTGTACGTGAGGATGTGCCATGACGGTTGCCTAGCCAACAAATATAGTTGCTCATCAATATTGTTATTACCCAGACATTCCTTTCGCAACCAAGTGCTAAAAGTATTCATGTGCTCACGTGTTATCCAAACTTCATTCTTCTCTGGAAATTGGGATTTTAGGAACTCCTTGTGTACATCGATATATGGATCCACCACGGTTGAGTTTTGAAGAACTGTGTAGTGCGCTTTATTGAAATAATCATTCCCCGTACCGATATATGTTTTCTTCCCTAGTGTCCCCTTTCCACATAGCCTCCCCTCGTGCCGCGATTCAGGAACACCAATCGGGTCAAGGTCAGGAATGAAGTCAACACAGAACTCAATGACCTCCTCTGTCCCGTAGCCCTTGGCGATGCTTCCTTCTGGCCGAGCACGTTGGTGAACATATTTTTTCAGTACTCCCATGAACCTCTCAAAGGGGAACATGTTGTGTAGGAACACAGGACCGAGAATATGAATCTCCTTGACCAGGTGAACTAGGAGGTGTGTCATGATATTAAAGAAGGATGGAGGAAACACCAACTCAAAGCTCACAAGACATTGAACCACATCATTCTGTAGAGTAGCCAGTTCTAGTGGATTAATTGCCTTCTGAGAAATTGCATTGAGGAATGCACAGAGCTTCACAGTGGCAAGACGTACATGTGGAGGTAGAATTCCTCTTAAAGCAACCGGAAGCAATTGCGTCATAAGCACGTGGCAGTCATGCGACTTTAAGTTTAGGAATTTCTTCTCTTGCATATTTATTATTCCCTTTATATTGGAGGAGAATCCAGATGGGACCTTGATGCTGTTTAGGCATTCAAACATGATTTCCTTCTCTTCATTGCTAAGAGTGTAGCTAGCAGGTCTTAAGTAATGGCGTCCATCATCTGTCTTCTCTGGATGTAGGTTGTCTCGTTCTTTCATGCGCTGCAACTCTTGTCGTGCTTCAAGTGTATCCTTAGACTTCCCATACACACCCATGAATCCTAGAAGGTTGACACAAAGATTCTTTGTCAGGTGCATCACGTCGATCGCGTGGCGGACCTCTAGTACATGCCAATAGGGTAGCTCCCAAAATATTGACTTCTTCTTCCACATGGGTGCGTGTCCCGTAGCGTCTTTCGGAACAGGTTCACTGCCCGTCCCCTTTCCAAAGACTACTTTCACATCCTTGATCATCTCAAGTACATCTTCCCCAGTTCTGTTGCGAGGCTTGCTCCGGTGGTCTGTCTCACCTTTAAAATGCTTGCCTTTCTTTCTAACCTGGTGATTCATCGAAAGAAATCGACGATGCCCAAGATACACTACCTTTCTACATTTTTTCAAATATACACTATCCATGTCATCAAAACAATGTGTGCATGCATTATATCCCTTGTTTGACTGTCCTGAAAGATTACTTAGAGCAGGCCAATCATTGATTGTTACGAACAACAATGCTCGCAGGTCAAAGTGTTCCTGTTTGTAATCATCCCACACACGTACACCTGATTTACTCCATAAAAGTAGGAGTTCCTCAACTAATGGCCTCAGGTAGACATCGATATCGTTGCCAGGCTGCCTCGGGCCTTGGATGAGCACTGGCATCATAATGAACTTCCGCTTCAAGCATAACCACGGAGGAAGGTTGTACATACATAGAGTAACAGGCCACGTGCTATGACTACTGCTCTGTTCCCCAAAAGGATTCATCCCGTCCGTACTTAAACCAAACCTTAAGTTTCTAGCATCTTTTGCAAATTCTGGGAATTCTCTGTCTATTGCTCTCCACTGGGACCCATCTGCAGGGTGTCTCAACATGTTGTCTACCTTACGGTCTTCTTTGTGCCATCGCACCAACTTTGCATGGTCCTTGTTTCTGAACAGACGTTTCAGGCGTGGTATTATAGGAGCGTACCACATAACCTTGGCAGGGATTTTCTTCCGGGGACGTTCTTCACCCTCAACATCGCCAGGGTCATCTCGCCTGATCTTATATCGTGACGCGTTACATACAGGGCATTCATCCAAATTCTCGTATTCCTTGCCACGGTACAGGATGCAGTCATTAGGACATGCATGTATCTTCTGGATTTCTAAACCCAAAGGACAGACCACTTGTTTTGCTTCGTACGTAGTGTCGGGTAATTCGTTAGGCTTCGGAAGCATCTTTTGTTTTATAATCTTCAATAATTGTCCAAATGCCTTGTCAGATACACCATTCTGTGCCTTCCATTGTAGCAACTCTAGTGTTGTGCCTAACTTTTTTTGTCCATCTGCAGCAGACGGATATAGTAATTTCCTGTGATCCTCTAGCATACAGTCAAACTTAGCCTTCTCCTTTTCACTTTCGCAATCTCCTTGTGCATCACGAATGACATCACCAAGAGCATCATCTTCAGCAACTGTGTCCCCTGCACTTGCCTCTTCTTCACCTTCCTCCATTGCAGTATCACCAAAGTCACCGTATTGAGCAATAATGTCATCGTCAGGGTCCAATTGTTCTTCTTCACCTTCTTCCATCATAACCCCAGTTTCTCCATGCTTCGTCCAACAACTATAGTTTGGCATGAAACCCGACTTGAACAAGTGTGAGTGAAGACTCCTTGAGCTAGAATATTCCTTCGAATTATTACAAAGAGCACATGGGCAGCACATAAAACCATTCCGCTTGTTTGCCTCGGCCACTCTTAAAAAATAATGCACGCCATCAATGAACTCTTTTGAGCGACGATCGACATTGTACATCCAGTGACGTGTCATCGTCTGCATTATATGACATATCACATAATTATATCGATCTCTCATTCTTATAAACAAATAAAATTATAAAATGTCTGACATGAAATTTAGTAAGAATCACTGGTGGCATAAAAGTAGTAGCAGTTGAACTTGTCTAATTAATTAATTATTACATCAAGATAACAGTGCAGCCTAATCCACTTGGCCACAACCAAAGCAACTAACAACACCTGCACATTTTTCCCACATCACAGTCCAACAAGATGTACTGTCTGCCACTCCAACCGGATAGGAAGGTAAGGTAGGGGTAGGTGCAGTAGGAATTGAGTTGATTCTTGAGTTAAAAGCATCTAGAGCTGCAGAAGCTTCCTCAAAAGACTTGTACTTTTTATGCACAGCTCCCTTAACTTTGAGGACATACTGACTGCACTCGGCCCAGCTGGTGTAAATACCTGGTTTGGTGCCCTCGAAAACAACATACCAAGCAGGCATCCTTCTGCGTTTTGTAAACTAAAGTATTATATATTTCTAATTTCTGTAAACAACTAATTTAACTGATCTCTATTTCTCCAAAATAATAAAATATACTAATTAAACCGGTCACATTTTGTAAACTAAAGTATTATATATTTCTAATTTCTGTAAACAACTAATTTAACTAATCTCTATTTCTCCAAAATAATAAAATATACTAATTAAAACGGTCACATTTTGTAAACTAAATTATTATATATTTCTAATTTCTGTAAACAAATGATTTAAATGATCTCTATTCCTCAAAAAAAAACTAATTAAACTGTCACATTTTCTAAACTAAAGTATTATATATTTCTAATTTTTGTGTAAACAAATGATTTAAATGATCTCTATTTCAAAAAAAACTAATTAAACCGGTCACATTTTCTAAACTAAAGTATTATATATTTTGTTTTTCTAAACCGGTCACATTTCTCTAAAAGACTAAAATAAACTAATTAAACGGTCATATTTTGTTTTTAGATTAATAATTTGAACTATCAAGTCAATGAACTCAAAACAGCTACAAAAATGAATAACTTAAGCTAGTAACCTTTCAACGAGTCGATGGCGGTGTAGATGTGATGAAATAAATCAATCGCCAGAGATGTGTTAACAAACAAAAATCACCGGAGGAGAAGAGAGCAAACAAGCAAGCAAGAGCAAGCAGTGACTGAATGAAGAAAAATGAAGACAGGAGCTCTGGCACGGCTGGAGGTAGAAGAACATTTCAAATATAGGGAGGGACATTTAGCCCCGGTCCTTATTCCCAGCCGGGGCTAAATGTTGGCATTTAGCCCCGGCTGGGTACACCAACCGGAACAAAACCTTTTAGTCCCGGTTGGTGTTACCAACCGGGGCTAAAGATGCCAACATTTAGCCCCGGCTGCATACACCAACCGGGGCAAAACCTTTAGTCCCGGTTGGTGTTACGGACCGGGGCTAAAGATGCCAACATTTAGCCCCGGCTGCATACACCAACCGGGGCAAAACCTTTAGTCCCGGTTGGTGTTACGGCCCGGGGCTAAAGGCCGGTCTTTAGCCCCGGTTGGTAACACCAACCGGGACTAAAGGCCCCTCTGACAATTGAGCCGTTGGGCTGGGGAGCTTTAGCCCCGGTTGGTGTTACCAACCGGGGCTAAAGGACTTTCTAGTCCCGGGCGCAAATTTTTCCGTGGCTAATGCTGATTTTGCAAATCGTCCAAAGGCCTGTTCTCTAGTAGTGTCTATTCGTTTATCCAACTTTACTTTGTTCCACTCATCAGTAATGAGAATTTTTGGTTTGTAACAATTGATTTTATGACAGTTTATAGACCACAAAAACTGTGAATTTTAGGTTGAATGTATCAAAACAAAGAGTATACAAAACATGTATGATTAGCCCAAGTGAGTACGAAAGGCATAAAAAATAGTGGATCAGGGGATAGTAATTGCTACAATGACATTTGATAAAAGTAGGATTTTCCTTTGCACATGAGTCAAGTTTTTAGGATTTTTCTTGTAGACTACATATCGTGCAGTGCATTGTGTATCTTGCATTAGAATGACAATTTTTGAGCATCACTTACCTGTGAATTGTCGTGCCTTGTATACAGTCTGACCGAGGAGCAGGTTGCGAAAGAGACAGCGAGGGCAAGAGAAGCAGATTGTTATCGATGTCGAGTGGCCACAAGGACGGCACCAGACAGACGTCGTCAGACCGAGAATCTGATTACCGTCAATGTCAGGTGGTTGCAGCGATGGCACCAGATAGGCGTCGGCTGCTTGGAGTAGCACGGCCACGTCATGTCGGCGGCTTGGAGTAGCAGATTGCTGTCGACATAGCAGACCGCTGCTGCCGTAGCAGTGTCACGGCGATGGTAGTTTGACCCTTTTAAGTTTTTTCACGCGTCGCCCCTTGGGCTGGGGGCAGCGCCCACGATGGTTGGGCACTCGTATTCGGCGGTGGCTGGCGACAGCATCATCGGCTGCAGGTGCTAGAGCCGGCGACAATGTACGGCAACGGCTTCGGCGTACGGCGGTGTAACGCGCGTGACAGGGTAAGCCCGTTCCCATGTTGCCCGGTCAGAGGTGGTGGCGGTCAACGCAGCTATGCGGCTGCTGCGTGCAGCCGGCGTGTCGATGCCCCTCTGGAAGGGCTTCGTTGGGATGGTAGGGCAGTGACAGCGGCGGCGGCGACAACGGTTCAGGGTCTAGGGCGGACGATTGTGTTGGGAAACCCTTTGGGCGAAAGGCTTGACGACGACGATGTTGTGGGTGTCGCATCCCCTGTTGAGGGCGTCGGCGCGTTGTGTTCCCCAACACTTCCTTCCACGGGTGAAAGCCCGGTCCATATGGACGAGTGACGATGGCGTTTTCGATGCCATGCCCTTCTTGAAGGCGTCACTGTTTGGATCTCGTCTCGGCCATGATGTCGTCTTCGGTCGATGCTCTGAGCTTCTTGGCGCTCGGCAAGTGTGTGGAGGTGGGATTTGCAGTGTGAAGTCGGAGCTGCTGCATCAGGGGATGTGGCTGGGCAATGATGACACGAGGCGAACCACCCCCTTCATCTTCTGGGAAGCTTTGAACGTGTGGCAAATGCCGGGGGCGAGGCGAAGGGTCAAGATAGGAAGTCGCAGCTGCTCTTCGTTTTGAGCTGGCAACGATCACCTGTTACGGCCTCTTGTTTCGGACCGTTTGTTTGTCTTTGTTCGTCTGGGTCTGCCATGAGAAGTCGGAGCTGTTGGCTGCTTTGCAACCACGCTAGGCAACGATGACTCATGGTAGTTTTTGCTCTTTCGTGTTGCGTGGGTAGGTCGGCCATTCACGTGGTGTGTGTTTGGCTGCCCTTCTTGTATATAAATATCTTTCGACTTAATTGAGTGGCAGAGCTTCTGTCTTTGTTTTTAAAAAAAGTTTTTTCACGTGAATACTAAGCCGGGGATTGCGGGAGGCACTACTAGCGATCTCGTGAGACCAGCGCGGAAGAAGGCGGTTCGCAGGCAAAGAACGTGGTTTGCAGGCATGTACAGTGATTTGTCGAGTGAAATTTTGTTTCTTTTTTTACAAGACGTGTGGTTTGTTTCCTTTTGTTTGGAAACATTTTAGGCACGGATTTTTTATTTTTTGGAAAAAAGACGGTTGTTCAGGCAGAGAACATGTTCGCAGGCATGCGGTGTTTTGTCCGGCGAGTCTATTGATGGCAGGCACGCGGCGATTAGTCGAGTGTGGACGAAAACCGTAATCTTTTTAGTTATATATAGAGAGATAGATATATAGATATAGATATATAGATAAGAAAAGAAAAACGACCAAAAATCACAAGATGATGTCATGCTTGTGTCGTCAAGCAAATAAGAAGCGGGGCATATACGAAGGCTCTATTTGTTTGGTACAACTCACGATAGCTTTATAAGTTGCTGTAACTCTTTTTTCTAAAATAGTTTCACCCATGAAGCTGTCTTATTCTCCCTGTCACAAAACCATAAGCTGAAATGTAGCTTTTCACATCTTACACTCTCATTTCTCTCTCCCAACCATGCATGAAGTTGTTGGTGAAGCTATTTTTTTAAACACTTTTTTTCTAAACAGCTCAGCTTCATAATTAAGTTGCTCATAAAGCTATTTTTTTTTTAAAAAAAACAACTTCACCAGTAAAGCTGACGTGTATGAAACGGGGTCAAACTCCGCGCCGGTGCTTGCTCTGCTCTGCTCCCCGCAAGGGCGATCAATGGGTTGCCGGTGCTGTAGAGCGCCGACAGTGGCATGAAGGGCGGTGACGCCATGGACCTGCTTTTGAAAAAGCTCAAGTGTGATTGCATCAAGCTAGCAAACTTGTCTAAGGAGTCGAGAAGGATGCGGATGGACAGAGGAGGCTCGCCGTGTGCGCACAAGGAGCTGAATACGACATGAAGGAGCTTCGGCGAGTTTTGGCAGAGGTCGTTCATGGCGGCGGCGGAACAGGGGGCACTGCGATGCAAGAGACGGAGCATGCATGGGGCGGGGAAGGCTTGGTCGTGAGGCTCAGCGGCATGCCTCTAGCGGCTTCTGCAGTGGGGCGTGGGATGAGGACAGTTGCGCGGCTGCACGAGGCGGGGCACACGTTGCGCTGGGATGTGAAGCAGTACGAGGCGCTAGCCAAGGGTAGAGGCGACATGCAGACAGGTGTCCGACTCCGACGGGTCCATTTTGAGAGAAGGCAAGGGAGGGGAGGACCAGCTCGCAACCATTCATGGTGGCCATGTGAGATTGGGCGTTTTGGAACTGTGGGAGTGTGGAGGGGCGAAGGAGTCCACCTCGGGGCGATGTTGCGGTGTATGCGGGAGGAGGCTCAGTCCTGCGCTAGGCTAGATTGCGCGGGGTGCTTGGTCCGCGACTGCCATCTATGTGGCCGAGGCTGGCATTGCCGACTGAGGAAGACGAACGAGAGAGAGGAGTGGGCGGTGGGGATGGCTCGAGCGCACGCCAATGGCGACTGCAACTCGGCACCCGTGAGTCCATGGGAGCAAGCAGCTGCGTTGCGGATTGTGAGCGGTGATGTGGAGGAGTCGAGAGAGGGCGTGGATGGGGCTTGGTCACATCAAATTGCTCGGTCCAGAGCGGGGCTAGGTCCGTGGTCGCGCAAACGCCCGACATTGGCGGAGCGGCGAGCTAGAGGTGGAAGCCAAACCTGACGCGTAGGCCCGACGCGTCAGCTGCAGAAAGCAAAGGAGAGAGGACATGACTGCTGTTGTTGCTCGTGGTGGGCTTTGATCGGTGCGGTGGGAAGAGGGAGAGGGTCAACAGACCAGCTAGATCGGCCTAGAGAGAGCGAGGCGTGGGAAGGGAGAGTTGGGCCAAGAGGGCCCAATGGAGAGAGGGAGAGAATTTTGTTTCTTCTTCTTAGTATTATTACTAGCAAAACATGCCCGTGCGTTGCAACGAGAAAAATAATTAAAATTTTATAATAAATAAAGTCCAAAATTGTATATAGGTGTAGGAAATAATAAGAAGCTATAAAAGATAGAATTTTTGATATAAAGATAGGGATATTAGATTTTGAGATCCACTTAGGGCATGACCAATGCAAATTAATAGCTTTGTTAGCCTGTACCAAAGCTCATGATCCACCTAGATGAGCACCGTTCTCACCTAAAAAAAGTTTGTCTAAAAAAACGTGGGTTGGTCCCTTCATACATATACTTCCACTACCGCAGCTTTTTGTCCCGTTAACAGAATTTTTTTTCAAGCTTTACATTCAAATTGGCAAAAATCCCCATCAAATTCCAATCAAATCTTGCCCCTAACACCTTCATGGTCGTGCAACCACTTCATCTCTTCGCATTCTCTTCTTGACGTAGTCCCAAGCAAGCAGTCATCATGCTCAGGTCTCTCTTCTCCACAATACAAGCTCCGTCGGTTGCTTCAACCTTTTGTCAGATGAAGCAATTATCATGCTGGGGTCTCTCTTCTTCACAATACGGGCTTCGTCAGTTGCTTGCTTCAACCTTTTGTCGGATGAAGCAATTATCATACTGGGGTCTCTCTTCTTCACAATACAGACTTCGTCAGTTGCTTCGACCCCTCAGATGGAGCCTATACAGCTTTTGTTGGCTATATTTGACACCCTGTGAGACCATCATTTGCTATGATATGGATGATTGGCGCTGAGATGAGAATTGAGGCAGGGGAAACCCTAAAGAAAATTGTAGAATTTTATAAATATATGTATATAATTTATTGCGTTAAAGCAAGCTCATAGAATTTTATAAATATAAATACATGTGTATATTTTTTATTGTGCTTACTGTTTTTTTAATTTTAAAAGAAAAAAGAATAAAAAACTAAATAACGAAAATTTACATATTTATTTAGTTATGCTTATTTTTTCTATTAAATTTTGAAGCTATATTTTATTTGTACGTTAATTACCATGGCATCCATGATATAAGTTGATAGTGTCCTATTAATTCCGTGTCGAATTAAAACACAATTGTGATAGATTTTTCTCTCACGTTGCAAGGTATAGTAATATTTTCAATAAAACACATTGCGTAAGTTTGCATACTTATTTATCAGTTTAAGTATGTTTATATAGAGGTAGAAATAAAGCTTAAATGCAACATAATATTTGGCATAATATTTAGCCCACACTCAAATTCGTAGGCCCAATTAAAATGGTAGATGATCTCATCCATCCAACTTGATCCAACGGGCAAGGATGCAACCTTCATTGTATTAAATAGGTGATAGAAGCCCTATCCCCACCCAGCCACCCCTTCCTTTCCCAGCTCCTTGCGCCATGGCCACAGCCTAGCTTGTGTCGCCGCTGGCCACAACTCCTCCTTGCGGGCATCTCGGCGAGCTGGCCAGTGTGCCAGGGCTACGCGCGGCTCACCTGCTGGCCCTCAAGGTGCAGGCGCTCCCGCCGCATGCATCCACGGCGGCACCGGAGAGGTGGATGGTGGTGTGGCAAGGATTCCATGTCTGATCTACTTGCATGGTTGGCCGCAGTGCTATCTGGTGCAGCAGCGTGACCTGCGCCCCAATGGCATGATGTCCAGTGCACACGGGTCTCACCTGCCTGCTCTCAGCTGCGGTTTGGGCATGCGTGGCTCGCCCGCCGGATCTTTCGCGTCTAGAGATGCTTCTTCCTCGCGTTGGAGAGTTCATGTGTGGGTACAAATTGCTCTGGTACCTAGTTCAAGTCATACGTATATGTTGGAATTCCCTGTCAAACGTGCATATTTGTATCCTATTTGTATCCAACGATTCGTATCCAACAAATCTTGTCTGTGTGTGATACACGGACTGTGAGGCCAGACGAAAAAATATAGACCAAAAAGAGTGAAGAAATTTTGACTATTTAGTATTATTAGGTATAGATATAGATTATTTCTAAATTTTATTCCAAAATCCAAATCAAAAGATTTTTAACCCAAATAAATTTGTAAATCCTTTTAAAAATAAAGCTGAGTTTTTGAAAACTTTTTGAACTTGTTTCCACAATATCTTTTAAAATATTTTATAAATAGAGCAAAAATGATTGAAACCCAAATCGAATTTTGATAATTTATTTTTCATTCAATAAAATAATGCAAAGGTATGAGTTCAACAAGAATATTTCTTTAATTTATAAAAGATTATTTTCCTTCACCACTATTCGGCAAACATCTAAATTAAATTCTATTGAATTTTATTAATTTACAAAAATTTCAAAACCAGGGTGTTACAGAGTGGAAGAGGGCGAGAGTGGTCCATGCGTGAGCATGCGGTGAGGACGACGTTCAGACGGCTTGGGCTCTGCCTGCCCCGTTGGGTGCGCGAAAACATAGGCGCAGGTGGGACGAGTGCAAGCACAAACGCTACCATCGACAATTTGGTACGTGCACTTTGGTTAAAGATGGCAATGAATACCCGAGACCCGAAGCCCAATGAAATTTTACCCTATTAAAACATGGGTATGGATTAAAATCTTTACCCATAGGCATACACTGGGCAAAAAGCCATGCTCATTGGGTATGTGAGTTTGGGTGTGGTATTATATCACTTGAACCCTCAGACCCATGGATTTATACATACCCGGTTTGCATCTGAGATTAAGGTATATGTATCTTACATTTCCTATATATCTATAGATTTGTAATGGTTCTCCAAATTCATAGGCGTATATTTGCTTATGTGTTACGTCTCTTATATATCTACAAATTTGTGATATACTCATTTTCATGAAATGAATAGGAATTAATAATATCATGCAATCTTACATATGTTTCTATGGGTATGGACAACCCATAAGTACCCGATACCCGCATGAGTATGGGTATGGACACATAATCCATAGTTATTTCCATGTACGAGTATGTGTTTACTAGGATCCTACTCGTGCTTTGCTACGGGAACAAAATAATAGTTGGCTCATACATTGCAACAAAAAAACATTCATATGATGTCATCAAGAAGAAATACACAGACCCTGATTTCCTAGCTTGGGGCTGAATCTTTTCCTTTGCAATTTGGTGCTGTAACCTGGTACTGTCTTTTTTTATTTATAAATTTTTCGGTAGGAGCCCCTGGCTCCTCATGTTTATTAAAAAAACTCCATTAACTTTCATGTGATCCTCGGTTTCATAAAAAACATTCATGTGATCCTTCAGTTACAGCACCATACATGGATAATGCCTTCGTATTTATTTTATAATAATGATAATATCAATGACATATGACTACAAAAATATTTGTCCAACAGCACAATTAAGCCTATGCTCTACAAGGACAGATCGTGATACAAATCAAACCTATTTTAGTTATGTGATCCTTCATCAAAAGACTGCTTGAATCAGTCGTAAATCAAATAGCTCCATACTGCTACCTGATCTTTACACCCAGAAAAATAATTTTTGCATTAGCCCACTATAAACATGTGACAAAAGTCTCAAATCATTCGTTGCTTGTGGTTTAGTCTCTTCTAAGACTCGCTGTCTCCACCATGGAATTCCAGAAAATCTCACAGCTATTATTGTGAAAAATTCAAGGAATTGCGTAGTGTGTAAATACCAGAGAATCATATTAAAGAAAATATTAGAATAGTTGTTCTGAAACCTAAATTATACTCTAGGAGAAAAAAAATC
Organism: Coix lacryma-jobi var. lacryma-jobi; assembly: GCA_009763385.1. NCBI lineage: Eukaryota > Viridiplantae > Streptophyta > Magnoliopsida > Poales > Poaceae > Coix > Coix lacryma-jobi. The sequence continues at coordinate 102,433,651 of CM019828.1, read as the reverse complement.
AAACTGGTATATAAAAACTTGAAGTCCTATGCTACTATGCTCTAGAAAAAAATACAAGATTGTCAAAATTAAAAGAGTGTCCATCTACATATTCCTATTAGAGAAAGCATATTTCTGTTTGCTACTCTGCTCTAGCAAAAATACAAGATTGACCAATTTATCTAATTGCCACCCATTTCAACCTCGCCCATTTCATGTCAGGTTTATAGTTGTAAACTTGTAATGTTGATTATTACTAATCATTGTACTGTTGATTGTTACTTACTAATCACTGGTTAAGCCATTTTTGTTTCTAACAATAGCACTGCACTTATTCAAACGCATTGATTCATTTCCCTTAAATACAATTAGATAAAACAAAATGCTATAAACCTGATGTGAAACCATGCTTGGCATATGTTCAACAAAGCAACCCTACTGAAGTTATTATTGGATTTTATTTAGACAAACAGAGCTATCTTAACCGGAACAACGTGAGGATTAGGAAACTATGAATTGAAGAACCACCGTCAGCTCAAATTTATGATGGTTTAGTGAAAACCAAAGGCTGCAGATTTTCTCTAACATGATAATGCTTTGATGAAAAATGACAATGTTCGGACTGCAATATTCTGACCTTGCTATCCATCCAGTCCACAAATTTGATTTTTATTCAGAAAGAGTCTCCCTAATCTATGCACATAGCCCATAGTGTAGAAGCCTTTAACCACATGATGACCAATTTGTCGCCTGGTCTAAGGCATGTGGGCTAGAAAAAAGATCTGAATAAATAAAAATCTTACTTAACCAAAGGAAGCACGGTACAACACCATCAAATGGGGCCATAATGGAAATTAGGAAGCAAAACATCTTCCAAAAGAAGTGGTAGCCTACTATAAGAGGGCATTTGGAACTGCTCCGCTCCCGTTTTCGCTGCTCTGCTCCACGAACTCTACTGTGGAGCAGCTCCACCATGGAGTTTGTGGAGCAGGTGGTATTGTTTGGCAGACAGCTCTGCTCTAGCTCCAAGAATGGGTTGTTGTCATGCAAATGACCCATAATGCCCCGATTGATATTGCATTTGATATTTTCCGAGAAAAATATAAATTAAATGATTGAACAATAACAAAGGTCATAATTCAAATACAAATAATTCTCCCGTAAATTGTTAATGATAGAAAAATTAAACAAAAGCCATAATTTGAATGCAAATAATTATCTATAGGGAAGCATATATATGGCCATGCAGCCCGCGGCCCGTTGGCCCGGCCCGTGGCCCGCTCTTTTGGCCCGGCCCGAACATGGCCCGGCCCGGTGGTCATCGGGCTAGGGCCGGCCCGACCCGAGGGACCAGGCCGTGCCTGGGCCGCTATCCAGGCCCGCGGCACGGCCCTGGCACGACCCGATCTAGCGGACGGCCCGGTGCCCCCAACTGCCCAGGCAAGCGGCCAGCCCACCAGACCAGAGGCCCAGCACCCCCTCCGCCCGGCCGCCCCCCGGCCCCCGGCCCCCGCCGCCGCATATATAAGCCGCGTGGCCGCGTCCGCGGCCGCCATCCCCCACCCCCACTCGCCGAATCCCTAACCCTAAATCCCTAAATCGCCTCGCGCACTCGTCGTCGCCGCATCTGCATCTGTCGGTCGCCGGCCTACCGCCCGCCGCTGCTCTGCGCCTCTGCCTCTCTGCCTCTCTGCCTCTTGCGCGAGCGCGTCTGAGTTCGTACCGGTGATCTCGCCAGTGCTCCGCGCTCCTCCGCCGTGCACTGAGTTCGCTAACTTCTCCTTCTCCCTCCTTTTCTCTCCTCTCTCTCCTCTCAGCTCTCAGTCTCTCAGTCTCTCACTCTCGGTGAACCATGTGAGTTCGTGATGTTCATGTCAGTCGCTCGTCCCGCACCTCGCCGTCGATTCTAATCGGTATCTGTCTTCTATCCTCCTCTGGCTGGCTCGCCGGTCACCGGCTCGGTTGGCCCTCGACGTCTTCATCTCCGGCACTGGGCTCCGGTAGCGCAGGTTTACCCTACCCTAACCCTAGATCTACTCATGTTCTACACTTCTACTCACTACTCTGCTTCTGCTATGGCTAGTCTGCTCTGCTCTACTCTCACTCTCAGTCTCTCACTCATTCCTTCTTTGTTTTGCTTTTGCATTTTTGCAGGTTGGTGCCTGACGCGTTGTCTTCCTCCTCTGGAGTAGACATGGCCAGGCCACCAGCAAAGCGCCCGTTGAGGGACGGTGCTGGAGCTGGAGGTCGGGGTCGGGGTCGGCTGTCCGGCTCGTCCGTCGTCGGTGCTGGTGCTGGGCTCGCAACGCGGGGGGAGGATGAGTATCCCCTCCCCAGCGACGGCGAGGACCTAGCGCCGCACCCCGACGACTTGCTGGAAGTCGAGGATGATGACGACATCCGTGATGATGCAGCCGGCTTATTCGGCATCGACCTCGGTGATGGCAACCAGCCCATCGAGGTCGATGGCGATGACGGCGACGGTGGAGTGGCTGCCTCAACTGAAACTCATGGTACCTCAACGTCTGGTAAGCGAGTTTATGTTGTTTGGGAGTATTTCACTGAGATCTTGGAGAATAAGGTTCGAGTTGCTGCAATCTGTAAAACTTGTGGTAAAAGGTACACTGCTAGATCTGCTGCTGGCACAGGTCATTTGAAACGACATATGAAATCTTGCATTAAAAAATAGGATCATGCACGTATGGTGCAGTCTAAGCTTGCTATGAATCCTGATGGTTTGAAAAACTGGGTGTATGATCCTATGGTTGCTCGCACTGAGTTGTGTCGTTTGATTGCTAGGTTGGACCTTCCTTTAGGGATAGGTGAGACACAAGCTTGGGAGGATTACATTAAGCATGCTCATAACCCTCTGTTTGAAAAAGTTTCTAGACAGACCACCACTAGAGATTTGTCTAAACTGTTTGATTCACAACGTGTTATGCTTATGAAATCTGTGTTGCCTGCTGCATCTTCTGTTTCTTTGACATCAGATATTTGGTCTGGTAATGCTAAGGAGGATTATATTTCTGTTGTTGCACATTATGTTAGTGGAGATTGGGAGTTCCAGAAAAAAGTTATTGGTTTAAGGCTGATTGAGGTTTCACATTCTGGTGAAAACATTGCTGATAGGATTGCTAGTGTGCTTGAGGAGTTTGGTTTGATTGACAAGGTGTTTTCTGTGTCTCTAGACAATGCTTCTGCTAATTCTAAGGCTTATGAAATTTTGCAACCTATCTTATTTGGTTATTTGGGTTCTTATCCTGCACCTACAAGAGATGATCCAAACAAGGTTCAGTACTTGCTTGTGCATCAGCGCTGTGCATGCCATATCATTAACTTGATTGTTAAATCTGGCTTGAAAAGGTTGAAACCATATACTGAAGATATTAGAACTGCAATAAACTATTTAAATTCCTCTAATCAAAGAATTGCATTATTTAAGAATTACTGCAATGCTAAGGGTCTTAGACCTAGGAAGTTTGGCTTGGATATGGATGTTAGATGGAATTCTATTTATTTGATGCTCAAACACTTGTTGCCATACAGGGAAGTATTCACTGTTTTCATAAATTCTAATTATGGTTCTACTTTGTTGAGTCCACAACATTGGTATTGTGTTGAACAGATAATGGTATTCCTGGAACTCTTTTATGATTGCACTGTTGTTTTGTCTGGTGTTTATTATCCCACTGCTCCACTAGTTTTGCACCATTTGCTTGACATTGCTGAACATTTGCAAAAAGCTGAAAGAGATGCAGGATTTAGAATGATTGCTTCTCCTATGAAACTGAAATTTCTTAAATATTGGGAGAAAATTCCACTCATTTATTCATATGCATTCATTCTTGATCCTAGAGCTAAGATGAAAGGCTTCTTTAATGTGCTTGATCTGCTTGGTAAGGCAACTGGATGCACTTATAGTTTATACTATAGTGATGTCAAAAATGAATTGTATAGATTGTTTGCCAAGTATGAAGAGAAATTTGGTGCAGCTAGATCTCACAGGGTTTCAGTGCCTTCAGGTCATACTGGTAAGAGAAAACAGGCATGGGGAAGGATCTTTGGAGGTCCTGGTGAATCCCCAGTCTGTTCTCCCTCATCTTCATCTACTTCTACTCCATCTGCTATTAGTGAACTCAAAGCTTACTTGGATAGTGATCCTGTACAATGTTATGAGGAATCATTTGACATACTTCTCTGGTGGCGTGACCACAAGCTCACCTACCCCATTCTGTCTATTATGGCTCGAGATATTATGTCTGTCCCTGTATCTACTGTCTCTTCCGAGTCTTGTTTTAGCTGTACATCTAGGATACTTGAGGACCGACGACGTCGCTTGTTGCCTGAGCATGTGGAGATGCTCACCTGCATCAAGGACTGGGAGCTAGGAGCTAGAAGGGAACAGCATACACCTGAGGACTTGGACCTGGAGGAAGCATTCAAGAACCTCTTCCTGGATGAACAAGGCGAAGGCAGCGGCAGCGGCGGTACTACTGGTGGTAGTTAGAACTTAGAAGAAGAGAAGTTGAGAGCCGAGGTAATGTACTTGTACTCCCCTGTGTTCTACAAGTTCCATTTTGCATCTTTAGTCTTTACATTCTGCAGCTAATTGCCTAATTGCTTGCTTTCACATTTTGCAGATATTTTTGGTGTAATGCCTCGTGAGTCATATGCCTGTTGCCTCACTGCCTGGAGCTGTCAGCTGTGTGTCTGTGTGCTGTGAACTCACTAAGTCACAATGACTTTGCCACTGCACTGCCACTGCCCACTGATGTAGTGATGTGTTGGCTATTGTAATAGGATACAACATTAAACATTTGAACTCTTTGAGCTGGCTGCACTCTTTTTTCCTTTCTAGGGTTTCTCACAAGGGTGAGTTTTACCTAGAAAGGTTTTTAATGAGGCAGCATTGCACAAAAACAGCTCATTTTGATTATCATCATAATTTCTCTATTATCTGTCTATTATCTGATTTCTGATGTTATTATCTCTGTAAGACTATAGACTGTAACTGTATGTCTGTAATCTGTGTGAGTGTCAGAGTGTGTGAACTGTGAAGACTGATCTGTGAACCAAAACACTTAAAAAATGTGTTTCCAGGCCACGGGCCGGCACGACCCGATAAAATAAGTCGTGCTGATCGGGCGGCCCGGCACGACGAAACGGCCCATGGGCCGTGCCTTGGGCCGGCGGCCAGGCACGAGCACGGCTGTGGCCCAGCCCGACAGGCACGGTGGCCCGTTGAGGCACGGCCATCCGTCGGGCCGGCACGGCCCGATGGCCATCTATAGGGAAGCACAACTAGTACGAATTAAAAATGTTAAAATAATTCTAGCTCACGTTGAAAGGGGTGACATGCAGGGAAATAGCGGTGGCGTGCAGGGAAAGAAGAAAGGTTGGGTGTTCTCACGGGAGTGGAATAGATTACAAGAAATAACCTATCATTAATGAGTGGTAAGGTGGGTAATTAGCTCACAACTCTACGTGTGAGATTACACAACTCTAAAAACTGGAGTACACCTTGAGGTGCTCCAGAAAAAACGTGGAGTTGGCCTATAGCTCTATCTTTTTTGCAGAGCAGAGTTCTTGGAGCTGGACATGTTTCACACTGTGGAGCTGGAGCAGAGCAGCAAAAACGGGAGCGGAGCATGATGAGGACATCCTCCATTATTAACCGCTGGCAAAGACGCAACAAAGATGGACCAAGTGGCTCAGTTGTAGTCGAGCGGCGACCGTGTGAACCTCTCAATAATCCCACCTTGCTTAGCTTGGGACGAGGAAGTCATCTTAAAAGGGAGAACCACCATTCCCTTATTAGACTAGTCTTCTAGGGAGATTGGGCCTTTCTGTGAGTAGGTTTACAATAAGAACTGTTGGAATCTAGGCAACCTTAATTTGTTGGGCCTCGGCCAACCCACCTGGGCTGGATGCATCATTTGGTATCAGAGCTAGTCCCTTGTTAAGAAGGGGAGAATGATGAGGACATCCTCCATTATTAACCACTCTTGCTTAGCTTGGGAGGAAGAAGTCATTTTAAAAGGGAGAGCCACACTTCCCTTATCAGACTAGTCTTTTAGGGAGATTGGGTATACACAAAAATTGTTGGAGTCCGGGCAAACTTAATTTGTTGGGCCTTGGCCAACCCCACCTAGACTGGATGCATTAGAGAAGTCCCAAACACCCCTAAGTGCTCGTGAAGGAGTCCCTAGGCTAGAACTGAAACCCCATCTGGACTGGATGCCTGAAACCCCATCTGGACTGGATGCATTAGAGAAGTGCCAAACACCCCCTAAGTGCTGGTGAAGAAGTCCCTACGCTAGAACTGAAATAATAAGACAAAGTCGTGCTGGGCTAGAACTGAAATAATAAGGGGAGGTGTACTGGGACTGTTGATGCGATCTACATCGACAAGCAGCTGGATCTCTTTGACGGCCGACGACGTGCCTCCGATGACCAAGACGATGTGGCCGGAGGTGTACGTCGCGTCGCAGGTACTGCTCCGACTTGTTTTCGTGACCCGAAGAGCAGGACCGGAACAAGTTGGGGCAGACTCGCACGACGGCCACGCGTTCCGAAGGTGCTGCACGTTCATCGGTAGGCAGCGGGGGTCGTTAACAATTCCGACGACACGGAGGGTGGCACGGCTGGAGGCGACTAGGGCAACAACACAAGAAGCAGCGTACACGACGTCGTGCTCCCTCCAACCGCATCACCCGCATGCCGGAGCTTAATATTACTGGCGAGATGAACGAGATCACCATCACCAACGATAAGGGCCGGTTGAGTAAAGAGGAGATTGAGAAGATGGTGGAGGAGGCAGAGAAGATTTTGGTTTATGAACTCACTTTATAACTTGATTTTTCCGAGGGCTTCAGGCAGTCTGCTCGCACCAAAGTAAGGATGCAAGTGGGTACCCAATGGGTATTTTGGGTCAGCTAACTATTTACGGTTCAATGTCATTCTAGTTCATTTTTGCACTTTCCTTAAACTACGAAAGCGCCATCCTAGTTAATTTGATCAATTTTTTGGGTCGACCTAATAACCCAAAATATTTTAAACTTGCATCCGTGCACCGAAGGCGTTGGACGTTCAGCGGCAGGCAGCGGAGGGCGTCAATGATTCTGACAACACGGAGGTAACTTTTTCATGAATTTCATGCAAAGGATTATGGGACGAGGGAGGAAGACGACGAATGGAAATCCGTTGTTGGACATGGTGATCGAGTTATACCTGATCCCGCGTTAGACCTTCGTCCCATTGGGGTTAAGTCCAGTTTTAGGCTCTGTCGGATGACGACGATTCCGACGACGAGATCGTTCAGTCACCCTGCACTCTGGACTTGGTACGCCAAGCTGTTATATAGGTTACAAATTCAGTTGCACGTTAGCCGATTTCTGACGGAGCGAAGCGGAGGCCCGTCGCCGGACTGCCGGAGTCCCCCGTGGTGTTGTGAATGACGACGAACAAACGAGAAGAACGCAAGATCAACCATAGAGAGACACAAGATTTAACGTGGAAAACCCTCTTGATGCAGAAGGTAAAAACCACGGACGCCAGCCAGTAAACACTCCTCACTATAATCAAGAGTTCGGTTACAACGCCGTATGACGGCTTACAAGTGAATCAAATCAAGGGGAAACCCTAACGAAGCCTTCGGCGACTGGCCTCCGGTTCGCTCCGTCAGAAGTCGACCAATATAATGACAAACTGAATTTGGAACATATATAACAAACTCCACCTTACAACAAATTCACCTTGTAGCATCAATCAACACCTTTGTCCTGAACATAACAAAAGAAAATATTTCTGGCGCCAATAGCCTCTTGGGCTAATCGATTAAGCCAACTAAGCTTGAGCAAAGCTTAAACTTAGCAACAGGAATTGACTTTGTCATCATATCACACTACAACAGAATTGGGCTATTGCCCCGATCGGCAAGGGCCTTTAGCCCCGGTTACCGGGGCCTTTAGTCCCGGCTCCGGTCATCGGGGCTAAAGCCCCCCCTTTAGTCTCGGTTGGTAATACCAGCCGGGACTAAAGGGTGCTGCCAGCGGTGCCCCGCAGCAGCACCCTTTAGAACTAAAGGGTCCTCTGGTTTTTTCCTTTTTATTTTCTTTTCAGTTTTGTTTTAAGTTTGTTTATTTATTTATTAGGTTTTTCAATATGTATTCTTTGCTGCTAATATATATTAGCAGCATAACACAATAAGCTTATTGCATGCATATATAATTGAACTATAGAACTACATATATATAAATATATGCACATAAAATTACAAGCTACTCCCTCTCCCTCTATCCCTTTTTAAGTGTCGTCCGAAAAGCGTGTCTGTGAGGGAAACACGGATTTCTAGAGACAGTTATTTAGGGACGGAGGGAGTATATATAGAGAAGTTGTTCTCCAAATCTATCTACACAAGTTGTATTCCAAAGTTAGTACTGTAAACCTATTACAAGTTGTAGTCCATCCAAAGATCTACAGGGCATACAAATGATCATCATTGTTTGGAATAAACTTCTCGTTGGTATTATAGTAGAACTCGCCGTTTGGATTTATGACTTGTTCCCGAAGAAATCCTGCTATTGTCTCTTGTATTGCTTTCAATTGGCCTTGTAGCATGACTTTTTGCTTCAACCAGTCAGTCTTCAATTTGAATTTAAAAAGATATTAGTTATATCTAGATTATCAATATTAAGTCTACCGAAAATGAAAAGAGACATGTTACGTACTTTGATGATTTCTTCAGGAATTCTATTTGATTCTATCATCATATACTCACAAACATAGAATCCACATAAGTTATTACCTTGTTCTTGTCTCAAAATCCACTGTAGAATAAAAAGATTCATCTCGTAAAGATATGATATATGACATGATATAATAAAGAGACATGTACATTGATGAAGGTAAACTTACTCGTAGTCGTGGCTTTATTGTAAGTGACGCCTTACATTGAATCATATGTTCTCGAGCAATGAATGTTTCCCAAACCCTAATCAGGCCAATGAAAGTTAGATCATTATTTAATTAGTATACATATATACAAGCTTAGTCTATACTTTAAGCATGCAAGCTAGGGATCGAAATTACCTTTGGATAATCTCTATCATATCTTGGTAATCTTGTTGGGGTTTGCTCAATGAGTCATAGATTAATACACTACTGTGTCTGAGATCGATTACCATCAGTATCTAGTGATAGCTGTTCATACACATGATTCATATATATAGTAGATTATTAGGGTTAAGTAAAATAAAATGTACATATACTTATTATTAACTATATATGTCTCACGCACTTGAAGTTGTAGGGGAAGAGTATTCTTTCTCTGTCTTTTTGGTTCACGAATAACCTCATGAGATTCGTACACATCTCATTGCTCCAACTCGCTGAAGGGTTTGGAGCCTTGAAAACAACGTACGGATCAACAAACCCAACAGTATTGTCATGTTTATCTCTGAGCTGAGTCATTTGGTACCTGCAATATCGAGTCGATCCACAAGTACGTGTGTAAGAACACTACATACTATATACACATACTAGAGAGTTTAATGAAAATTATAAATAAAAGAAACACTTACAAACAATAGCAGCTAAGGAGTGATTTGTCGAGTGCGTCCATATGACATAGCTAGTGTAATTCCTCCATCTGGACTAAGATTAGGTCATCGCCACGGAAGTAGTGATGGTTCCGAATTCGGACAGAAATCCAATTGACATCACCGTCTTTAGAAGCCTCCATGCACCATTTGCTGATTGCAAACATCTGCGTACCAAGTACATGTAAGTGATTGGGGTTCATTAGACTCCTGCTCGGTGCAAAATTTCTCCTCCATTCATCAACTACTTCCGCTCGTGGAAACTCCAGCCTAGTAGCAATATTGGCAATCGTGTCGTACGGGAGACCGCTGTCAATGAAAAAAAATTCAATTGAGTCCATCTCAGACAAAGTGGTCTCGCCATATTTCCTCTGTACTCTGCCCATGTTTGAACCATACTGATTTTCCACAAATAACGGGGACAAAGGTCTTGATGTTTCCCGGAGCAGTGGAACACCCTTTCCCACTTTCTTCGTGCTGGATTGTTGTTCTTTTGAAGACTTTATTAGAGAGCGTTCGTAGTCTGATTTTTGCGGAGCCTTTCGGGCTTGACGCATCTTGATAGCATGTTGTTCCATCCTTTTCCTTAACTCCTGTGGGTTTAACCAGAGGTAAGGCTTCTCTGGGTTTCTCTTCGCTTGAGCCGCGGCCTTTGATTCATCTAAAAAAATGTCGCACATCTTTTTTCACCGAAGTTTCTAACTCCTCATCAGTCTTTTCATAAGCTAATTTCTCGTGGGCTTTTTTTCCTGATGCAGGAGCCTTCTTTTTTGGAGGTGGGGCCTTCGGTTCTGTGGCGGTGGACCACTTCTTAGGGCCGCGCGGTGGAGGCGGGGGGGGGTGGCGGTGTTGGAGCCCGCTGTGGAGGAGATGGTGGGGCCGGTGGCGGTGTTGGAGCCCGCGGTGGAGGTTGTGGCGTTGGAGCCCGCTGTGGAGATCTTTGTGCAGGAGATGGGGTTGAAGTCGTCTCCTCCAACACATCGTCACCGCCCGCAGCACTATGATGCGCTGGGGAATGACGAACTGGACTATAGTTCCTGCTACGCAAAACAACGAATGATGTGAGCATCCAATTAATATATACATATAGGAAGTTAGTGTAAAAATTGTTTCTCGTTCACGCGCACTACCTATGGTGAGGATCTTGATCAGTAGGAGGAGGTTGCGGCGGTGACACTCTAGGAATAATAATGAAGCTCTTGCGCCAGCAAATAAATGTCTTCTCCATTTCACCTAAAGTCTTCTCCCCATCTCCCCCTTCGATTTCCAGTGCCACGCTGCCACAACCTTTCTCAACCATATCCACCGAGACACTAGCGTATCCGGTTGACACTAGTTGACCATGGATTCTTGGTGTTCTTGTGCGGTCAATAGGGTTTACAACACCGACAACTGTTGACGGTCCTTAAACACCTATTTTACCATCAACATTTGACCCTAAAGTCCACCAAAAAGGCATGAAATGTAGTCAAATAGGTTTCAAACTAACCGAATTCCACATGTCCATAGAATTTTATTTGAATGCAGGATTTGAACCAAATTTGGACATTTGGACCCACCAGGAGCCAAGCTCACTCTGCAGGGCCCAAATGGGCCTAAGGGGGGTGGCGCCCGCCACCTCTAAGTGGTGCCCGCCACTTGGGTTGGCCCAAGTGCCACCACCTGCCATGTCACCGATCTGTGTGACCTCCCCAAGGCCAAATCCTGGCCCTTGGTCACTAGGTCAGTGACATCGGACGGCTCAGGATGGAGTGGCGCGGATCAAGGCTGAATGTCGGTTGCTAGGACATGCAACCGACCTCCAAACCGCCTTGGACAACCACCTGGATGCCGTTGAAGCAGAGGCGGTTCATCCAACGGCCAGGGAGCTAGCGGCCGCCAGTAGGGGGTGGCGCCCGCCACCTGACCTAACCCTAGGTCGGTTGGCTGCCCACTATAAGAACCCCCCTCACTCATTTGGGCTATAAATACCCCCCTGGAGGCACCTCTTCATTCACACCTTCATATCCCACACTTCCAAGAGAAGCAAAGCAAGAGAAGCAAGTGAGAGTTAGGTTAGAAGCTTAGAGAGCTTTGGCAAGTAGGTTAGCTAGTAGAGAGAGTATAGCTCTAGTGCCCTCGCTACAGCGCGGCTCTTAGTTTAGCACAGCTTAGCCTAAGTCCTTGGCAGTATTAGCGTAGAGCTTGCTAAGAGAGAAGCGGGTGCGAGCGACTGGCATCGGAGGTCGGTTGATTTCTCGGCGTCTCTGGTCTGGTTTGCTCTCTTGTATCTCAAGTACATTTATCTTTATCTCAGTATTACTTTAAGCATTACTTTCAGTATTACTTTCAGTATTACTTTATCAAGTACCTTGAGTGTGACCTAGCTATCTTACAGTTCAATTCACTTAGCCATAGTAGTTAATCTCTGGTGAGCTTAGTGATTGATCTTTGCCAATAGGTTGCTTAGTTAGTTTAGTGTTTATCTTATTAAGTCAAGTATTTGCTCTGACGTCCGCAAGGGTGTCTCTATTCAAAGCTAGGGTAGAGATAGTTAGAATATAGTTAAGCGTGGTGCTTAGTTATAGACTTACCTTCAGATACGGCTGGACCCCCGGATAGCTGTGGTAGCAAGCAGGTGGTGACAGCCCTGTGCGCCTTGAATTCCACCACGTAGTTGGCCCAGTTTAACAGTAAGGCTCGTTGTGCTAGCGTTCAACCTAAGTAAGTGGTAAAGGCTAGTACGCCTCGATACTTGACAAGATAGGAATAAATCTAGACTCAACTTAGTTGCTTTATTGTCTTTTGCCTGCCTTGCTTCGTAACTGTCTCGCTTCGTAGTTATCTTGCTTTGTAGTTATCTAGGATTAGTTATTAGTTAGTTATCCTTAGTTATCATATTTCCCTTCAACTATCTACCTATCCATTCCACCTTACCTTAGCCATCCATTTCATCCTTACCTAGCCATCCATATATTCTTTCTAGCCTTCCATCCCTTTTCCCCTTTTCCCTTTTTCTATTCTTCGACTCTCATCCCCTCCTTGACTCGACTCATACACCACCCTAGCCTTCCCTTGGGATCAAATAAATCGACACCTGGTACTCCCAGGCGAAGTGCTACTACGATAGTTCTGTGCGCTTGCAGAATCTCCTCCTGGTAGATTGCATTCTCTCTAGCTAGCTCTTACTAGTGTCGAGATTGACAACCCCGCTTGGCATTAGTAGATAGCTACTTTAGCTCCACTCCTTTAGGTATAGTGACCGGTCTTGCTTCAAGCATTTCTGACGCCGTTGCCAGGGATAGACTCCATAGTCTACTCCTAGTAACAACGTTAGCAAGTGCCAACAAGCATTCCTGGGCCGTTACCGGGGATAGTTGCCTAGCACTATCTTTAGTGAAGCTAAGAACTAACAACAACAACCACCTTTTTCATGGCATTTCCATCTGGAATGTGCAACTCACAAGTAGTAAAAGGTTCTTTAACGTCATCCACGGGGAAGCGTAGCTTGGAGTCATCTTGAATGGTTTGTACTTCCGTGGAGGCGCAACTGCTTTTCAACTGACCTGGGGGGCTAATGTTCGCTTGAAGTTGTTGTGATGATGTACCTTGTCCACTCGTCATTTGACTAAGTGCCACTTGCACTTGCCTTTTGATTTCCTCCTACATCCATTCTTCACGAGATTGTCACGCTCTCGTGTTTGAAGAACATACTCCTCCAACTTGCTGATCTGCTCTGCCTCCTCATCCTTCTTTCTCTAGCGGCTTTTGTAACTTTGTCGATCCGCTTCGAAGGAATGCAGCCACGAAACGGCCCCAAAGCCTCTCGTACACCTACCGTGCTCAGGATTTTCTAGCGCGTACGTGAGTTCATCCTTCTCTCTATTGGGCTTGAACTCGCCAGCCAACACCGCACTTCGTGCTTGAACTAGCCTCTGTGCTGCTCTTGAAATTTTTGGGCCCCAATCAAGCTCTCCGTCATTAGAGTTTATGGTTCCCCCGTGAGCATAGAACCAATTCCTGGAGCGTTCACTCCAATTCCTTCTTATTGTCTCTGGGACTACCCCCGAACAAGCATCTCATGTTCTTGTCTCTCCCACTTTGGAAGGGCAGTCCTATAACCACCCGATCCTAAATGATGGTGGTATTTCTTCTGAGCTGCATTCTGTTTGTTTACTATGATACGAGCCTCGCTCTCTTGTGATCTTTTGTACTGTATAAATTTATCCCAATCGGGCCTTATCTTGACATACGCCTTAGAGTTGAAATCTGGCGTCTCGTTCTTCAACACAAAGTTGTGGTACAATTTTTCTTCCAGTCCTGAAAAAGTGTGGCCATCTTCTTCATTGTCCACTCCCGAATTCGCCTCTTCAACTCCTCATCGTTCGTGTTGAACGAGAAATGACCTTCGATGTCTTCCCAGACTAGCTGCTTGTCACGATTGGAGATATAACTGATCTCAGGAGCACTTCGCTTCTCTTTCCATTCATGGGCACTTATCGGAATCCGATCTCTCACAAGGAACCCACAGTGAAAGACATATTTCTGTGCATGGGGTCCTAGTGGTTGTCCTGTAGCCATATCAAATTCGGAGATTACATAACGGCCCTTCAACGGCTTCTTCGACCCTTGTTTTGGTCTGCTCTACACCGTCGCAGACGTCAATCCAGAAGGCTACATATAGGTAAAGACACGAAGATGAAACCCTAATACAAGTTGAAATAAAACCTAATCAAGTAATAAAGTAAATGTAAACCCTAACACGACATATTGTATATATACCTCGCCAGTATTGCCTTCTTGCATCTCAACTTGTTGTTCAAGTGGATTTTCATCATGCATGGTCATGTCTTCGTAATTCAATAAGTATTGACTCCCGTCATCGCCGCTAGCGATGATATTGAATATTTCCTCCTCCATGTTCTCATTTGGGTCAGCCATTTCTGCGAATATTAAAATATATATGTGTGTGATCGAACACATAGAGGAGCTTTATACATGTATGTATGTGAAACCAAAACTGAAACCCTAAAATAACATATATTCTGGTTTTTGGGTTTAGGGTTTTAGGGTTCAGATTCGATTAAGGTTTAGGTTTAGGTTTTGGGTTTAAGGTTTAGGGTTTCGGGTTTTAGGGTTTAGGGTTTAGGGTTTTAGGGTTTTAGGGTTTAGATTCATTTAGGGTTTAGGTTTACGGTTTAGGGTTTAGGGTTTAGGTTTCACCAACATTAAAAATAACATATATTCATGAAGACCATATTCGTAAAGAGACAATTCAACATATTTATCAAAATATTAAAAATAACACAAAGAAGCATATCTATTAATATATATATATATGTGTGTGTGATCGATCAATTAGAGGGCTTAGGTTTAGGGTTTAGGTTTTAGGTTTCGCCAACATTAAAAATAACATATATGGTTTAGGGTTTAGGGTTTAGGGGAAATTGACATTAAAAATAACATATATTCATAAAGAGGCAATTCAACATTAAAAATAACACGAAGAAGCATATCTATCAAAATATTTCTACATATATATTTTCTCGGTGCATATATTTTGTACATATATATTTTCTATGAACATATATTTTCTACGTATATATTTTCTATGAACATATATTTTACACACCGTGGACGATAACGACGGCGGACGGCAGAGAGGATGACGACGGTGCGGATGACAGTGAACAGCGGCGAGGTCGGTGGAGCGGTCACCCGGACTACAGGTCGACGCGGCCTATCACTTTTTATCTACATGTGTAAAAAATATCTGTTAGACTAAAAAAACATATATATGATTTTCCTTTTTCTATAAATATATCTATTCATATTCATTATCTGTATATATCTATTTTTATAAAAAAAGAAATGAAAATGTTAAATAGAAAATAATATATAGAAAAAGAAATGAATATAAATAGATATATATAGAAAAAGAAATGAATATAAATAGATATATATATTTATAGATAATGAATATGATCATATTCATTATCTATAAATATATATATCTATTTATATTCATTTTATATATATCACTTTCTTTTTCTAAATATATATATTTATTTTCTATATATATATATCAATTTTCCTTTTTCTATATATATTATTTTCTATTTAACTTTTTCATTTCTTTTTTTTACACACACGCACACCACACACACATCTGCACACACACATACACACACGCACACCACACTGCACAGCGAGGAGGACAAGGGCGCGGACACGACGGCGAGGAGGACGAGGGAGGCCGAGGGCACAGCCGGCGCGGAGGGAGGCTTGACGGCGGCGAGAGGCCGCTCTCGACGACGGCGAGGACGACGACGCCGTACGGCGCGGAGGCCAGAGGGATGCTGAGGGCGCAGCAAGGATGACGGCGAGGGAGGCCGAGGGCGGCGCGGAGCTCGACAGCGAGGACACAGCGGGCGTGAGGGAGCGGCGAGGACGACGGCGATGGAGGCCGAGGGCGGTGCGGACGGAGGCGGCGGCGCAACTGATGTCGATCTAGGGAAGATTGGAGGGCGGTGTGCCCTATATACCCGGAGGGCCTTTAGTCCCGGGCCGTCTTATGCACCAGGACTGAAGGGTCTTTAGTCCCGGTGTGTAAGACGGCCCGAGACTAAAGGTCGGGACTGTCCCGGTTGGTGCCACCGCCCGGGACTAAAGGGTCATTTCCCACCACAGTTTTAGGTTTTCAGTATTTTGAGTTTTGTATTAAGTTTTCACTATATAAATATGTTGTAATTCTTGTTAATTGCAT
Organism: Coix lacryma-jobi var. lacryma-jobi; assembly: GCA_009763385.1. Lineage (NCBI taxonomy): Eukaryota > Viridiplantae > Streptophyta > Magnoliopsida > Poales > Poaceae > Coix > Coix lacryma-jobi. The sequence continues at coordinate 102,417,328 of CM019828.1, read as the reverse complement.
AGTAATTTGAACAGGAGGCATAAAATTACTTAAAAATAAGAGTTGTATTTCCTTTGACATTATTGTATAGTAGAAAATTTTGTAGCATAAATTCTTTTCTTTTTTTATAATAACGAATATAAATGTAAATAACCATTCATATTTTTTATGATCATTCGTCAAATAAAGTCTTAATTAATTAATTATTACATAATATCTTTACAACAACCCACTATTTAGCGGGCACAACTGTGAACTTCTTCTTGACATATGTTCCTTGGTTATGATCATTCCTTAACCATAGAGTTTCCTCATTGTTTAACAAAATGCTTGGGTCTTTGTTTACTTTGAATGGCGGAATTCGGTCATCCCTTTCATAATCACCTGACATGTTTGACTTGTCCTCAATTCCAACAATGTTTCTTTTCCCTGAAATAACTATGTTGCGCTTTGGCTCATTGACGATCGATTTGTTATCATTTTTCTCTCTTTTTGGTTTTGTAGACATGTCTTTCACGTAGAATACCTGACTCACATCCGCGACAAGGACAAATGGTTCATCTTTGTACCCAATATTGTTGAGGTCCACTGATATCATCCCATAGTCCTTGTCGACTGTTACCCCACCACCGGTCATCTTGACCCATTTACACCGGAACAAAGGCACTTTAAAATTAGGTGCATAGTCTAGTTCCCATATGTCATGTATGCGACCATAATATGTTTGTTTGTTCCCATTTGGATCCGTGGCATCCACGCGTACACCACTGTTTTGGTTGGTGCTCCTTTTGTCTTGGGCTACTGTGTAAAATGTATTCTCATTGATCTCATACCCTTTGTACGTACTGATATGCCACGATGGTTGTCTGGCCAACAAATAAAGCTGCTCATCTATGTTGTCATCACCCTGACATTGTTTTCGCAACCAATCGCCAAAGGTTTGCATGTGCTGACGTGTAATCCAAGCATCACTCTTCCCGGGCCACTCGGATCGAAGGAAATCCGTGTGTACCTCGATATATGGATCGACCAATGAGGAGTTCTGTAGAACTGTGTCGTGTGCTTTGTCGAAGTAATCGTCTCCTGTACTGATATATGTTTTCTTACCTAGTGTTCCCTTGCCATTGAGTCTGCCCTCGTGTCGCGATTCAGGAACGCCAATCGGGTCAAGGTCTGGAATAAAGTCCACACAGAACTCTATGACCTTCTCTGTTCCATAGCCCTGGACGATGCTTTCTTCGGGCCAAGAACGGCTATGGACATATTTCTTCAGGACACCCATGAACCTCTCGAATGGGAACATGGTGTGTAGGAACACAGGACCGAGAATAATGATCTCCTTGACCAGGTGAACTAGGTGTGTCATGATATCAAAGAAGGATGGAGGGAACACCAACTCAAAGCTGATGAGACATTGAACGACATCATTCTGCAAAGTAGAAAGTTCCTCTGGATTGATTGCCTTCTGTGAAATTGCATTGAGGAATGCACATAGCTTCACGGTGGCTAGACGTACATGTGGAGGTAGAATTCCTCTTAGAGCAACAGGAAGCAATTGGGTCATAAGCACATGGCAGTCATGGGACTTTAAGTTTAGGAACTTCTTCTCTGGGACATTAATTATTCTCTTTATATTGGAGGAGAATCCAGATGGGACCTTCATGCTGTTAAGGCATTCAAACATGCTTTCCTTTTCTTCTCTGTTAAGAGTGTAGCTAGCAGGGCTTAAGTACTGGCGCCCATCATCTGTCTTCTCTGGATGCAGGTTGTCTCGTTCTTTCATGCGCTGCAAGTCCTGTCGTGCTTCAAGTGAATCCTTAGGCTTCCCGTAGACACCCATGAATCCAAGCAGGTTCACACAAAGGTTCTTTATCAGGTGCATCACGTCGATCGCATGGCGGACCTCTAGGACATGCCCGTAGGGTAGCTCCCAGAATATGGACTTCTTCTTCCACATGGGTGCGTGTCCCACAACGTCTTTGGGAACAGGTTCGCTGCCCCGTCCCTTTCCAAATACTACTTTCGTATCGTTCACCATTTCGAGTACATCATCTCCAGTTCGGTTACGAGGCTTGGTTTGGTGGTCTGCCATACCTTTAAAATGTTTGCCTTTCTTTCTTACTGGGTGGCTGTTGGTAGTTCTTAACTACACCTAGGATAGGGTAGCTAAAGTAGCTATCTACTAATGCCAAGCGGGGTTGTCAGTCCCGATACTAGTAGGAGCTAACTAGCGAGAATGCAATCTACCAGGAGGAGATTCTGCAAGCGCACAAAACTATTGTAGTAGCACTTTCGTGGGAGTACTAGGTGTCGATTTATTTGATCCCAAAGGAAGGCTAGGGTGGTGTATGAGTCGAGTCAAGGAAGGGATGAGAGTCAAAGAATAAGAAAAGGGAAAGAGGAGAAGAGAGGAGATGAAAGGGATGAGAGAGGATGAAAGGCTAGAAAGAATATATGGATGGATAGGTAAGGATGAATGAAATGGCTAAGGTAAGGTGGATAAATAGGTAGATAGATAGAATGGGATAACTAAGGACAACTAACTAATAGCTAATAACTACTCCTAGATAACTACGAAGCAAGATAGGCAAATGTCAATAAAGCAACCAAGTTAAGTATAGTTTTATTCCTATCTTGTCAAGTACCGAGGCGTACTAGCCTTTACCACTGACTTAGGTTGAACGCTAGCACAACGAGCCTTACTGTTAAACTGGGCCAACTACGTGGTGGAATTCAAGGCACACAGGGCTGTCACCACCTGCTTGCTAGCACAGCTATCTGGGAGTCCAGCCGTATCTGAAGGTAAGTCTATAACTAAGCACCATGCTTAATTATATTCTAACTATCTCTACCCTAGCTTTGAATAGAGACACCCTTGCAGACGTCAGAGCAAATACTTGACTTAATAAGATAAACACTAAACTAACTAAGCAACCTATTGGCAAAGATCAAACACTAAGCACACTAGAGATTAACTACTATGACTAAGTGAATTGAACTATAGGATAGCTAGGCACTTAAGCAATCAATCAAGTATACTACTCAATACTGGTAAGTAGAATAAAGTAATACTTGAAATGATGAACTAGAATATAGTAAAGTGCTTGAGTAACAAGAGCAAAACCTGAACTAGAGATGAAGGAAGACTCTTCCCAGCTCCAGGACCGATCACTCGCACGCTTCTACTCTTGAGCTAAGCCTTGAGCAGCGCTTCCGCGAGGGCAATGAGGCAAGGATGCCTTGCTCTACTAGCTACCTACGTGCCTAAGCTTGGCTAAACCCTAAGCTATTAGCTCTCTAGCTCTAGCCTTGCTTTCTTTGCTTCCTTTCCTTCCTTGCTTCCCTGAAGTGACGCCTCCAGGGGGTATTTATAGCCTTATGGAGTGAGGGGGGTACTTATAGGGGGCAGCCAACCGACCTAGGGCAAACCCTAGTGGCGGGCGCCTGCCCTAGGTGGCGGCCGCCACCCCCCTGGCCGTTGGATGCACCGTCATTGATCCTACGGTCTCCAGGGACTCCTCCAAGGCGGTTGCATGTCAGTTGCATGTCCAGATAACCGTCATTCGGTCATGATCCACGCCACTCCCCTCCTGAGCCCTCTGATGCCACTGACCTAGTGACCAAGGGCCAAGATTTGGCCCTAGGGTGGTCACACGGATCAGTGACGTGGCAGGGGGAGTTTGGGCTTCTCCCTTGTGGCGGGCGCCACCCCACTAGGGCCCAAATGGGCTCAGGTGAGTGGTCTCGGCCCCTGGTGGGTCCATGCTCCAAATTTGGTCCATATCCTGTATTCAAATAAAAATCTATGGACATGTGGAATTTGGTTAGTTTGAAACCTATTTGACTACATTTCATGCCTTTTTGGTGAATTTTTGGGTAAAGTGTTGATGGTAAAACAGGTGTTTAAGGACCATCAAAAGTGGCCCATGGGAAGAAACCGATGGTGGCCAACGTACACGACCTTCTGACACTTTTTCAAAAATAAACTATCAAGGTCTTCGAAAAAGTGTGTGTATGCATTATATCCCTTGTTTGTCTGGCCTCAAAGATTACTTAGAGTCGGCCAATCATTGGTTGTTACCTGTTTACACCAGATTTTGGACCAAAAAGATTATTGTTTTGTAGGCACAAACGACTGATTTGTTAGTGAAGAAATCAGCCAGAAAAATAAAAAAAGGGGTGTTTGGACCCAGACATGACCAAAAGTTCATCTGGGCCAGACGTGACAGACTTTAAAGACCTATTGGGTTCGGCCGAGGAGTTTGAGTCTGGGTCGTCTTTTGTTTTTATGTAACCTAGTCGTGTTAAGACAGGAGTCAACCAGGTTATAAATAGATAGAAACCCGAATTTGTAAAACACAATCAATTAATCAATCAACACATCGGCCACCGACCAAACCCTAGGAGTAGAAGTAAGGTAGAACCCGGCGAAACCTTCAACCAGGCAGGGCTGCATCGGCTCGACCGACCTCCGGTTTGCTTTTAAGTTTCACCAATGGCTCGTGTCATTGTTCAATAAGGCTGTATTTGGCATCGACCAAACTCTTGTTAAGCTATGACATGGCTAGTTATCGGTTTAAGTTCACCTTTTGTAAGACTGTCTTGACTCTGATCAATCTCTTGCTTTAGTCGATCTTGACTAGTTATCGGCTCTATTTATTTTGGCAAGTCAATAGATTCATCAAGTTATCGATGTTGTTTATGCTTTAATGATTTTCTTTAGGTTTAAACAATATCTTGCCCAATCAAGATTGACAAAATAGCTTAAGCTTAAAAGTTATTTAGTTTCGTCTATCCAAAGGATTTATATGCTTACACCAAAGAAAATAGCCGATCTAAGCCTCTCATCGACTATTTTGTCAATCTTGATTATTACATGTTGTGCGTTCGAGATATCCGATAAAACCGCGGTTTGATCTAAGAATAAATAGATTTGATCTAACATGTTTATTACGGCTGTATTTCCGAACCCCACTGATATATATGATAGATTAGATTTGTTTGATCTTCAGTTGAATCATGATCTTGACGGATAGATCTTGTTCATGCTTCATGGACCCTGTATCGGCTAAGATAGCCGATCCAGTTATGCTTCCTTCATAATGGGTACTTTTAAGTGGTCTGGGATCAATGGATTTGCTCGTTGCATCGGACGTGATCTAGTTTGGTCATCATTATGGCTGTATGGAGACACCCCACTGTTGATGTTCAAATTATTTTATCGATCTATTTGTTATTATGGCTACATGGAAACACTCCACTGTTAACAGATACAATTGCCTATGCAATTAGTCGATTCATTGATTTCATGCCGTTTAAATGTACACATAGATCTTTACTTTCTTCACATGTCTAAGCTTATCGGCTGTTTTCTTGCTCTAAGTGTTTCTTTACATATACCATAGCCATTTTGCTTTATATCTTTATCAATGTTTTCATGCAATCTTTTGGGAGTTGACTTTGTGGTCAATGTCCTATAAACAATGGCTATATCAGAGCCGCATATTTTGGAACTGTCTGGCACCAAACCGGCAGGTACCACAATTTAACAACGTTTTCTTCTCCTTGTCAATTACAGGTCAAATTGACTGGCACGTCTGAGGTCGCTCTCACCCCGATTCGGCACCGCCACCTTTTTGAAGGTCCAGGACGTCAAGACTTTGCTCTGCGTGGCCTCTGAGGACCGTGTTCGAGTGTGTTGGCGCTCTCGACCAGATTTTCGTAACAACACATTCTTTTGGCACGCCCGGTGTGGGACACAATCGTCTGATCATGACAATCGTTAATGATGAAGTACTGAGCGTGACGATGGAGGAACTTCCAGAAGAACTTCGACGCATGATAGAAGAAACTGTTGAGCAATATCGACACATGTGTTTGTTAAGCTTCAGTAGAAACAGGGATAAGAAGATTATCCAGAAGTCTCATCTTCCAAGAGTGGTTCTGGAAGGTCATGTCGATCCAATGATCCAGATCCAACACAATGTCATGCAAAAAGTGATCAGCAAAGCAATGTCTACTACCCTGATGAATCATTATGAAGTGTTCCTCAATAGTCTCACAAATGCCATTAAAGAAGCTTTCAACTTAGGTAATGATAAAAGAGGTCCAACATATACAGTTGGAGGCAATCAAGGAGCTGGAACTTCTGGCGGTCCACAGATGAATGGTCCCAATGGTAATGGAAATCAGATGATAGTCAGCCCTGGGGGCATGACACTGCAGCCAATGCAACAACCGAATATGAGATTACATATACTCATCGGCTACAAAAATAGCTCCCCATGCAAGGAGAATTACCAGAGATTTCAATGCACAGCCCTATCAAGGGAACGTAGCCCAGGTGATGTTCCTCCTAGGTATCATTATGTGACAGATATTTATACTTTGGAGGCTCAGGAGGATCCAGGGTATCATGGCAATACATTCTGGGGGCAGAACATCGGCTATCAAGGGTCGGTGAATCAGGTAGATCAATTGATGAGTCGGGTCACCGACATGGTTCAAAAGCAATTTGGTTTGACGCCAAAGACTACCTTGACTGGCTACAAGAAGCCATATCCAGAATGGTATGATCAGGTTGTTTTTCCTCTGAGATATAGAGTTCGTGATTTTACCAAGTTCACAGGAACGGGTTCAGTGACAACCATGAAACATATAACTCGGCTTCTAGTCGAGCTCGGGGAAGTTGGTGACGAACCAGCGCTTAAAGTCAGGATGTTCAATAGGAAAACGGCCCTCCCACACAAGTTTTGCAACCCCATTCCATCAGAAATGAAAGTGCCAAAAACCGACCAAACATGAGTTTTGGGTCAAACGGAGATGATTGGGTGCGTCCGTTCCAAAAAATTGAAATATGAGTTTTTCGGTGAATCAATGCAAAAACGGCCATCTCGCGCGAGTTTTGGGGCCCCGTTCTGTCTGAAATGAAAGAGCCAAAAACCCACCAAACCTGAGTTTTGGGTGAAACGGAGATGATTGGGTGCGTCCATTGTGAAAAATTGAACTGCAAGTTTTTCGGTGCATCAGTGGAAAAAACGGCCATCTCGTGTGAGTTTTGTGGCCCCGTTCGGTCAGAAATGAAAGTGCCAAAAATCCACCTAACATGAGTTTTAGGTCAAACTGAGATGATTGGGTACGTCCGTTCCGAAAATTCAACTGCGAGTTTTTTGGTGCATCAGTGGAAAAAACAGCTATCCCACGTGAGTTTTGCGGCACTGTTCCATCGGAAATGAAAGTGCCAAAAACTCACCAAACATGAGTTTTGGGTCAAACAGAGATGATTTGGTGCGTCCGCTGCGAAAAATTCAACTGCGAGTTTTTCGGTGCATCAATGGGGAAAACGGCCCTCCCAGACAAGTTTTGCAACCCCGTTCCGTCGGAAATGAAAGTGCCAGAAACCGACCAAACATGAGTTTTGGGTGAAACATAGATGATTGGGTGCGTCCGTTCCGAAAAATTCAACTGTGAGTTTTTTGGTGCATCAGTGGAAAAACGGCCATCCCGCGCGAGTTTTGCGGCACTGTTTTGTCGGAAATGAAAGTGCCAAAAACTCACCAAACATGAGTTTTTGGGTCAAACGGAGATGATTGGGTGCGTCTGTTTTCCAAAAATTCAACTGCGAGTTTTTCGGTGCATCAATGGGAAAAACGGCCCTCCCACACAAGTTTTGCAACCCCGTTCCATCGGAAATGAAAGTGCCAGAAACCGACCAAACATGAGTTTTGGGTGAAACAGAGATGATTCGGTGTGTCCGTTCCGAAAAATTCAAGTGCGAGTTTTTCAGTGCATCAGTGGAAAAAACGGCCATCTCGCGCGAGTTTTGTGGCCCCGTTTTGTCGGAATTGAATGTGCCAAAAATCCACCTAACATGAGTTTTAGGTCAAGCTGAGATGATTGGGTGCGTCCGTTCCGAAAAATTCAACTGCCAGTTTTTTGGTGCATCAGTAGAAAAAATGGCCACCCCGCACGAGTTTTGCGGCACTGTTCCGTCGGAAATGAAAGTACCAAAAACTCACGAAACATGAGTTTTGAGTCAAACAGAGATGATTGAGTGTGTCTGTTACGAAAAATTCAACTGCAAGTTTTTCGATGCATCAATGGAAAAACGGCCCTCCCACACAAGTTTTGCAACCCCGTTCCGTCAGAAATGAAAGTGCCAGAAACCGACCAAACATTAGTTTTGGGTGAAACAGAGATGATTGGGTGTGTCCGTTGCAAAAAATTCAACTGCGAGTTTTTCAGTGCATCAGTGGAAAAAATGGCCACCCCGCGCGAGTTTTGCGACACCGTTCCGTTGGAACTGAAAGTGCCAAAAACCGACCAAGCATGAGTTTTGGGTCAAACGGAGATGATTGGGGGCGTCCGTACCAAAAAATTCAAATATGAGTTTTTCGGTGCATCAATGGAAAAACGGCAATCTCGCGCGAATTTTGGGGCCCCGTTCTGTCGGAAATGAAAGTGCCAAAAACCCAACAAAAGACATGAGTTTTAGGTCAAACTAATATGATTGGGTACGTCCGTTCCGAAAAATTCAACTGTGAGCTTTCTGTGCATCAATGGAAAAAACGACCACCCCACGTGAGTTTTGCAGCACAGTTCCGTCAAAATTGAAAGTGTCAAAACCCAACCAAACATGAGTTTTGGGTCAAACTGAGATGATTGGGTTCGTCCGTTGCGAAAAAACCAACTGCGAGTTCTTCGGTGCATCAGTGGAAAAAACGACCATCACGCGCGAGTTTTGCGGCACCGTTCCGACAGAAATGAAACTACCAAAAACCCACCAAACATGAGTTTTGGGTCAAACGCAGATGATTGGGTGCGTTCGTTCCGAAAAATTCAACTGCGAGTTCTTCAGTGCATCAGTGGAAAAAACGACCATCACGCGCGAGTTTTGTGGCAGCATTCCGTTGGAAATGAAACTGCCAAAACCCCACCAAACCTGAGTTTTGGGTGAAACGAAAATGATTGGGTGCGTCCATTGTGAAAAATTGAACTGTGAGTTTTTCGGTGCATCAGTGGAAAAAATGGTCATCTCGCGCGAGTTTTGCGGCCCCGTTCTGTCGGAAAAGAAAGTGCCAAAAATCCACCTAACATGAGTTTTAGGTCAAACTGAGATGATTGGGTGCGTCCGTTCCGAAAAATTCAACTGTGAGTTTTCTGTGCATCAATGGAAAAAATGGCCACCCCACGTGAGTTTTGCGGCACCGTTCTGTCAAAATTGAAAGTGTCAAAAACCCACCAAACATGAGTTTTGGGTCAAACTGAGATAATTGGGTGCGTCCATTGTGAAAAAACCAACTGCGAGTTCTTCGGTGCATCAGTGGAAAAAATGGCCATCACGCGCGAGTTTTTTGGCACCGTTCCGTTAGAAATGAAACTGCCACAAACCCACCAAACATGAGTTTTGGGTCAAATGGAGATGATTAGGTGCGTCCATTTTGAAAAATTGAACTGCAAGTTTTTCAGTGCATCAATGGAAAACCGACCATCACGCGCGAGTTTTGTGGCACCATTCCGTTGGAAACGAAACTGCCAAAAACCCACCAAACCTGAGTTTTGGGTGAAAAAGAGACGATTGGGTGCGTCCATTGTGAAAAATTGAACTGCAAGTTTTTCGGTGCATCAGTGGAAAAAACGGCCATCTCGTGCGAGTTTTGCTGCCCCGTTCTGTCGGAAATGAAAGTGCCAAAAATCCACCTAACATGAGTTTTAGGTCAAACTGAGATGATTGGGTACGTCCGTTCAAAAAAATTCAACTGCGAGTTTTTTTGGTGCATCAGTGGAAAAAACGGCCATCCCGCGCGAGTTTTGCGGCACTGTTCCGTCGGAAATGAAAGTGCCAAAAACTCACCAAACATGAGTTTTGGGTCAAATGGAGATGATTGGGTGCGTCCATTGTGAAAAATTAAACTGTGAGTTTTTCGGTGAATCAATGGGGAAAACGGCCCTCCCACACAAGTTTTGCAACCCCGTTCCGTCAGAAATGAAAGTGCCATAAACCGACCAAACATGAGTTTTGTGTGAAACAGAGATGATTAGGTGCGTCCATTCCGAAAAATTCAACTGTGAGTTTTTTGGTGCATCAGTGGAAAAAATGGCCATCCCGCGCGAGTTTTGCGGCACTGTTCCGTTGGAAATGAACGTGCCAAAAACTCACCAAACATGATTTTTGGGTCAAACGGAGATGATTGGGTGCGTCCGTTTTCCAAAAATTCAACTGCGAGTTTTCAGTGCATCAATGGGAAAACGGCCCTCCCACACAAGTTTTGCAACCCCGTTCCGTCGGAAATGAAAGTGCCAGAAACCGACCAAACATGAGTTTTGGGTGAAACAAAGATGATTGGGTGTGTCCGTTGCGAAAAATTCAACTCCGAGTTTTCAGTGCATCAGTGGAAAAAACGGCCATCTCGCGCGAGTTTTGCGGCCCCGTTCTGTCGGAAATAAAAGTGCCAAAAATCGACCTAACATGAGTTTTAGGTCAAACTGAGATGATTGGGTGTGTTCGTTCCAAAAAAATTGAAATGTGAGTTTTCTGTGCATCAATAGAAATAACGGCCACCCCACGTGAGTTTTGCGGCACCATTCCGTCAGAATTGAAAGTGTCAAAAAACCACCAAACATGAGTTTTGGGTCAAACTGAGATAATTGGGTGCGTCCGTTGCGAAAAAACCAACTGCGAGTTCTTCGGTGCATCAATGAAAAAATCGGCCATCACGCGCGAGTTTTGCGGCACTTTTCCGTCAGAAATGAAACTGCCAAAAACCCACCAAACATGAGTTTTGGGTCAAACGGAGATGATTGAGTGCATCCATTGTGAAAAATTGAACTGCGAGTTTTTCAGTGCATCAATGGGAAAACCGACCATCACGCGCGAGTTTTGTGGCACCATTCCATTGGAAATGAAACTGCCAAAAACCCACCGAACCTGAGTTTTGTGTGAAACGGAGATGATTGGGAGCATCCATTGTGAAAAATTGAACTGCAAGTTTTTCTGTGCATTAGTGGAAAAAACGGCCATCTCGTGCGAGTTTTGCGGCCCCGTTCTGTCAGAAATGAAAGTGCCAAAAATCCACCTAACATGAGTTTTAGGTCAAACTGAGATGATTGGGTACTTCCTTTCCGAAAAATTCAACTGCGAGTTTTTTGGTGCATTAGTGGAAAAACGGCCATCCCGCGCGAGTTTTACGACACTGTTCTGTCGGAAATGAAAGTGCCAAAAACTCACCAAACATGAGTTTTGGGTCAAACGGAGATGATTGGGTGCGTCCATTGCAAAAAATTCAACTGCGAGTTTTTCGGTGAATCAATGGGGAAAACGACCCTCCCACACAAGTTTTGCAACCCCGTTCCGTCGGAAATGAAAGTGCCAGAATCCAACCAAACATGAGTTTTGGGTGAAACAGAGATGATTGGGTGCATCCGTTCCGAAAAATTCAACTGTGAGTTTTTTGGTGCATCATTGGAAAAAACGGCCATCCCGCGCGAGTTTTGCGGCACTGTTCCGTCGGAAATGAAAGTGCCAAAAACTCACCAAACATGAGTTTTGGGTCAAACAGAGATGATTGGGTGCGTCCGTTTTCCAAAAATTCAACTGCGAGTTTTTCGGTGCATCAATGGGAAAAACGGCCCTCCCACACAAGTTTTGCAACCCCGTTCCGTCGGAAATGAATGTGCTAGAAACCGACCAAACATGAGTTTTGGGAGAAACAAAGATGATTGGGTGTGTCCGTTGCGAAAAATTCAACTGCGAGTTTTCAGTGCATCAGTGCAAAATACGGCCATCTCGCGCGAGTTTTGCGGCCCCGTTCTGTCGGAAATGAAAGTGCCAAAAATCCATCTAACATGAGTTTTAGGTCAAACTGAGATGATTGGGTGCGTCCATTGTGAAAAATTGAACTGCGAGTTTTTCAGTGCATCAATGGGAAAACCGACCATCACGCGTGAGTTTTGTGGCACCATTCCTTTGGAAATGAAACTGCCAAAAACCCACCAAACCTGAGTTTTGGGTGAAACGGAGATGATTGGGTGCGTCCATTGTGAAAAATTGAACTACAAGTTTTTCGGTGCATCAGTGGAAAAAACGGCCATCTCGTGTGAGTTTTGCGGCCCCGTTCGGTCGGAAATGAAAGTTCCAAAAATCCACCTAACATGAGTTTTAGGGAAAACTGATATGATTGGGTACGTCCGTTCCGAAAAATTCAACTGCGAGTTTTTTGGTGCATCAGTGGAAAAAACGGCCATCCCACGCGAGTTTTGTGGCACTGTCCCGTCGGAAATGAAAGTGCCAAAAACTCACCGAACATGATTTTTGGGTCAAATGGAGATGATTGAGTGCGTCCGTTTTCCAAAAATTCAATTGCGAGTTTTTCGGTGCATCAATGGGAAAAACGGCCCTCCCATACAAGTTTTGCAGCCCCGTTCCATCGGAAATGAAAGTGCCAGAAACCGACCAAACATGAGTTTTGGGTGAAACAGAGATGATTGCGTGTGTCCGTTGCGAAAAATTCAACTGCGAGTTTTCAGTGCATCAGTGGAAAAACGGCCATCTCGCGCGAGTTTTGCGGCCCCGTTCTGTCGGAAATGAAAGTGCCAAAAATCAACCTGACATTAGTTTTAGGTCAAACTGAGATGATTGGGTGCGTCCATTCCGAAAAATTCAACTGTGAGTTTTCTGTGCATCCATGGAAAAAATGGCCACCCCACGTGAGTTTTGCGGCACCATTCCATCAGAATTGAAAGTGTCAAAAACCCACCAAACATGAGTTTTGGGTCAAACTGAGATAATTGGGTGCGTCCGTTGCGAAAAACCAACTGTGAGTTCTTTGGTGAATGAGTGGAAAAAACGACCATCACGCACGAGTTTTGCGGCACAGTTCTGTCAGAAATGAAACTGCCAAAAACCCACCAAACATGAGTTTTGGGTCAAACGGAGATGATTGGGTGCAACCATTGTGAAAAATTGAACTGCGAGTTTTTCAGTGCATCAATGGGAAAACCGACCATCACGCGCGAGTTTTGTGGCACCATTCCGTCGGAAATGAATGTGCCCGAAACCGACCAAACATGAGTTTTGGGTGAAACAAAGATGATTGGGTGTGTCCGTTGCGAAAAATTCAACTGCGAGTTTTCAGTGCATCAGTGCAAAAAACGGCCATCTCGCGCGAGTTTTGCGGCCCCGTTCTGTCGGAAATGAAAGTGCCAAAAATCCACCTAACATGAGTTTTAGGTCAAACTGAGATGATTGGGTGCATCCATTGTGAAAAATTGAATTGCGAGTTTTTCAGTGCATCAATGGGAAAACCGACCATCACGCGCGAGTTTTTTGGCACCATTCTGTTGGAAATGAAACTGCCAAAAACCCACCAAACCTGAGTTTTGGGTGAAACGGAGATGATTGGGTGCGTCCATTGTGAAAAATTGAACTGCAAGTTTTTCGGTGCATCAGTGGAAAAAACGGCCATCTCGTGCGAGTTTTGCGGCCCCGTTCTGTCGGAAATGAAAGTGCCAAAAATCCACCTAACATGAGTTTTAGGTCAAACTGAGATGATTGTGTACGTCCGTTCCGAAAAATTCAACTGCGAGCTTTTGGTGCATCAGTGTAAAAAACGGCCATCCCGTGCGAGTTTTGCGGCACTGTTCCGTCGGACATGAAAGTGCTAAAAACTAACCAAACATGAGTTTTGGGTCAAACGAAGATCATTGGGTGCGTCCATTGTGAAAAATTCAACTACGAGTTTTTCGGTGAATCAATGGGGAAAACGGCCCTCCCACACAAGTGTTGCAACCCCGTTCCGTCGGAAATGAAAGTGCCAGAAACCGACCAAACATGAGTTTTGTGTGAAACAGAGATGATTGGGTGCGTCCATTCCGAAAAATTCAACTGTGAGTTTTTTGGTGCATCAGTGGAAAAAACGGCCATCCCGCGCGAGTTTTGCGGCACTGTCCCATCGGAAATGGAAGTGCCAAAAACTCACCAAACATGATTTTTGGGTCAAACGGAGATGATTGGGTGCGTCCGTTTTCCAAAAATTCAATTGCGAGTTTTTCGGTGCATCAATGGAAAAAACGGCCCTCCCACACAAGTTTTGCAACCCCGTTCCATCGGAAATGAAAGTGCCAGAAACCGACCAAACATGAGTTTTGGGTGAAACAGAGATGATTGGGTGTGTCCGTTGTGAAAAATTCAACTGTGAGTTTTCAGTGCATCAGTGGAAAAAACGGCCATCTCGCGCGAGTTATGCGTCCCCGTTCTGTCAGAAATGAAAGTGCCAAAAATCCACCTAACATGAGTTTTAGGTCAAACTGAGATGATTGGGTGCGTCCGTTCCGAAAAATTCAACTGTGAGTTTTCTGTGCATCAATGGAAAAAACGGCCACCCCACGTGAGTTTTGCGGCACCATTCCGTCAGAATTGAAAGTGTCAAAAACCCACCAAACATGAGTTTCGGGTCAAACTGAGATAATTGGGTGCGTCCGTTGCGAAAAAACCAACTGCGAGTTCTTCGTTGCATCAGTGGAAAAAACGACCATCACGCGCGAGTTTTGCGGCACTGTTCTGTCAGAAAAGAAACTGCCAAAAACCCACCAAACATGAGTTTTGGGTCAAACGAAGATGATTGGGTGCAACCATTGTGAAAAATTGAACTGCGAGTTTTTCAGTGCATCAATGGGAAAACCGACCATCACGCGCGAGTTTTGTGGCACCATTCCGTTGGAAATGAAACTGCCAAAAACCCACCAAACCTGAGTTTTGTGTGAAACGGAGATGATTGGGTGCGTCCATTGTGAAAAATTGAACTGCAAGTTTTTCAGTACATTAGTGGAAAAAACGGCCATCTCTTGCGAGTTTTGCGGCCCCGTTCTGTCAGAAATGGAAGTGCCAAAAATCCACCTAACATGAGTTTTAGGTCAAACTGAGATGTTTGGGTACGTCCATTCCGAAAAATTCAACTACGTGTTTTTTGGTGCATCAGTAGAAAAAATGGCCATCCCGCGCGAGTTTTACGACACTGTTCCGTCGGAAATGAAAGTGCCAAAAACTAACCAAACATGAGTTTTGGGTCAAACGGAGATGATTGGGTGCGTCCATTGCGAAAAATTCAACTGCGAAATTTTCGGTGAATCAATGGGGAAAACGACCCTCCCACACAAGTTTTGCAACCCCGTTTCGTCGGAAATGAAAGTGCCAGAATCCAACCAAACATGAGTTTTGGGTGAAACAGAGATGATTGGGTGCGTCCGTTTCGAAAAATTCAACTGTGAGTTTTTTGGTGCATCATTGGAAAAAACGGCCATCCAGCGCGAGTTTTGCGGCACTGTTCCGTCAGAAATGAAAGTGCCAAAAACTCACCAAACATGAGTTTTGGGTCAAACGGAGATGATTGGTTGCGTCCGTTTTCCAAAAATTCAACTGCGAATTTTTCGGTGCATCAATGGGAAAAACGGCTCTCCCACACAAGTTTTGCAACCCCGTTCCGTCGGAAATGAAAGTGCCAAAAACCGACCAAACATGAGTTTTGGGTGAAACACAGATGATTGAGTGTGTCCGTTGCGAAAAATTCAACTGCGAGTTTTCAGTGCTTCAGTGGAAAAAACGGCCATCTCGCGCGAGTTTTGCGGCCTTGTTCTGTCGGAAATGAAAGTGCCAAAAATCCACCTAACATGAGTTTTAGGTCAAACTGAGATGATTGGGTGCGTCCGTTCCAAAAAATTCAACTGTGAGTTTTTTGGTGCGTCAGTGGAAAAAACGGCCATCCCGCGCGAGTTTTGCGGCTCTGTTCCGTCAGAAATGAAAGTGCCAAAAACTCACAAAACATGAGCTTTGGGTCAAACAAAGATGATTGGGTGCGTCCTTTGCGAAAAATTCAACTGCGAGTTTTTCGGTGCATCAATGGGAAAAATGGCCCTCCCACATTAGTTTTGCAACCCCGTTCCGTCGGGAATGAAAGTGCCAGAAACCGACCAAACATGAGTTTTGGCTCAAACAAAGATGATTGGGTGTGTCCATTGCGAAAATTTCTACTTCAAGTTTTTCAGTGCATCAGTGGAAAAAATGGCCACCCCGCGTGAGTTTTGCGACACCGTTCCATTGGAACTGAAAGTGCCAAGAACCGACCAAACATGAGTTTTGGGTCAATCGGAGATGATTGGGTGCGTCCGTTCCAAAAATTTCAAATATGAGTTTTTCGGTGCATCAATGGAAAAACGACCATCTCGCGCGAGTTTTGGGGCCCCGTTCTGTCGGAAATGAAAGTGCCAAAAACCCAACAAAAGACATGAGTTTTAGGTCAAACTAATATGATTGGGTGCGTCCGTTCCGAAAAATTCAACTGTGAGTTTTCTATGAATCAATGGAAAAAACGGCCACCGCACGTGAGTTTTGCGGCACCGTTCCGTCAAAATTGAAAGTGTCAAAAACCAACGAAACATGAGTTTTGGGTCAAACTGAGATGATTGGGTGCATCCATTGCGAAAAAACCAACTTCGAGTTCTTCGGTGCATCAGTGGAAAAAACGGCCATCACGCGCGAGTTTTGCGGCACCGTTTCGTCAGAAATGATACTGCCAAAAACCCACCAAACATGAGTTTTGGGTCAAACGGAGATGATTGGGTGCGTTCGTTCCGAAAAATTCAACTGCGAGTTCTTCGGTGCATCAGTGAAACAAACGACCATCACGCGCGAGTTTTGTGGCAGCATTCCGTTGGAAATGAAACTGCCAAAACCCACCAAACCAGAGTTTTGGGTGAAACGAAGATGATTGGGTGCGTCCATTGTGAAAAATTGAACTCGAGTTTTTTGGTGCATCAATGGGAAAACGACCATCTCTCGCGAGTTTTGCGGCCCCGTTCTGTCAGAAATGAAAGTGCCAGAAATCCACCTAACATGAGTTTTAGGTCAAAACTGAGATGATCGGGTGCGTCCGTTCCGAAAAATTCGACTGTGAGTTTTCTGTGCATCAATGGAAAAAACGGCCACCCCACGTGAGTTTTGCGGCACCGTTCCGTCAAAATTGAAAGTGTCAAAAACCCACCAAACTTGAGTTTTCGGTCAAACTGTGATAATTGGGTGTGTCCGTTGCGAAAAAACCAACTGCGAGTTCTTCGGTGCATTAGTGGAAAAAACGACCATCACGCGCGAGTTTTGCGGCACCGTTCCATCAGAAATGAAACTGCCAAAAACCCACCAAACATGAGTTTTGGGTCAAACGGAGATGATTGGGTGCGTTCGTTCCGAAAAATTCAACTCTGAGTTCTTCGGTGCATCAGGGAAAAAACGACCATCACGCGCGAGTTTTGTGGCAGTGTTCCGTTGGAAATGAAACTGCGAAAACCCACCACACCTGAGTTTTGGGTGAAACGAAGATGATTGGGTGCGTCCATTGTGAAAAATTGATCTACGAGTTTTTCGGCGCATCAGTGGAAAAAAACGGCCATCTCGCGCGAGTTTTGCGGCCCCATTCTGTCGAAAATGAAAGTGCCAAAAATCCACCTAACATGAGTTTTAGGTCAAACTGAGATGATTGGGTGCGTCCGTTCCGAAAAATTCAACTGCGAGTTTTTTGGTGTATCAGTGGAAAAAATGGTCATCCCGCACGAGTTTTGCGGCACTGTTCCATTGGAAATGAAACTGCCACAAACCCACCAAACCTGAGTTTTGGGTGAAACAGAGATGATTGGGTGCGTCCAATGTGAAAAATTGAACTGCGAGTTTTTTGGTGCATCAATGTGAAAAACGACCATCACGCGCGAGTTTTGTGGCACCATTTTGTTGGAAATGAAACTGGCAAAAACCCACCAAACCTGAGTTTTCGGTGAAACGGAGATGAATGGGTGCGTCCGTTGCGAAAAATTCAACGGCGAGTTTTTCGGTGCATCAATGGGAAAAACAGCCCTCCCACACAAGTTTTGCCACCCCGTTCCATCGGAAATGAAAGTGCCAAAAACCGACCAAACATGAGTTTTGGGTCAAACAGAGATGATTCGATGTGTCCGTTCCGAAAAATTCAACTACGAGTTTTTTGGAGCATCAATGAAAAAAACGGCCATCCCGCACGAGTTTTGCGGTACCGTTCCGTCGGAAATGAAACTGCCAAAAAACCACCAAACCTGAGTTTTGGGTGAAACAAAGATGATTGGGTGCGTCCATTGTGAAAAATAGAACTGCAAGTTTTTCGGTGCATCAGTGGAAAAAATGGCCATCTCGCGCGAGTTTTGCGGCACCGTTCCGTCGGAAATGAAATTGCCAAAAACCAACCAAACTTGAGTTTTGCGTGAAACGGAGATGATTGGGTGCGTCCATTGTGAAAAATTGAACTGCGAGTTTTTCGGTGCATTAGTTGAAAAAATGGCCATCTCGCGCGAGTTTTGCGGCCCCGTTCTGTCGGAACTGAAAGTGCCAAAAACCGACCAAACATGAGTTTTGGGTCAAACGGAGATGATTGGGTGCGTCCGTTGCGAAAAATTCAAATATGAGTTTTTCGGTGCATCAATGGGAAAACGGCCATCTCGCGCAAGTCTTGTGGCCCCATTCTATCGGAAATGAAATGCCAAAAACCTAACAAAAGACATGAGTTTTAGGTCAAACTGATATGACTGGGTGCGCCCGTTCCGAAAAATTCAACTGTGAGTTTTCTGTGCATCAATGGAAAAAACGGCCACCTCACGTGAGTTTTGCGGCACCGTTCCGTCAAAATTGAAAGTGTCAAAAACCCACCAAACATGAGTTTTGGGTCAAACTGAGATAATTGGGTGCGTCCGTTGCGAAAAAACCAACTGCGAGTTCTTCGGTGCATCAGTGGAAAAAACGGCCATCACGCACGAGTTTTGCGGCACCGTTCCGTCAGAAATGAAACTGCCAAAAACCGACCAAACATGAGTTTTGGGTCAGACGGAGATGATTGGGTGCGTTCGTTCCGATAAATTCAACTGCGAGTTTTTCGGTGCATCAGTGGAAAAAACGACCATCATGCGCGAGTTTTGTGGCAGCATTCCGTTGGAAATGAAACTGCCAAAAACCCACCAAACCAGAGTTTTAGGTGAAACGGAGATGATTGGGTGCGTCTATTGTGAAAAATTCAACTGCGAGTTTTTCGGTGAATCAATGGGGAAAACGGCCCTCCCACACAAGTTTTGCAACCCCGTTCTGTCAGAAATGAAAGTGCCAGAAACCGACCAAACATGAGTTTTGGGTCAAACAGAGATGATTGGGTGTGTCCGTTGCGAAAAATTCAACTGTCGAGTTTTTTAGTGCATCAGTGGGAAAAACGGCCCTCCCACATAAGTTTTGCAACCTCGTTCCATCGGAAATGAAAGTGCCAAAAACCGACCAAACATGAGTTTTGGGTCAAACAGAGATGATTCGATGTGTCCGTTCCGAAAAATTCAACTACGAGTTTTTTAGTGCATCAGTGGAAAAAACGGCCATCCCGCGCGAGTTTTGCGGCACCGTTCCGTCAGAAATGAAACTGCCAAAAACCCACCAAACCTGAGTTTTGGGTGAAACAAAGATGATTGGGTGCGTCCATTGTGAAAAATTGAACAACGAGTTTTTCGGTGCATCAGTGGAAAAAATGGCCATCTCGCGCGAGTTTTGCGGCCCCGTTCAGTCGGAAATGAAAGTGCCAAAAACTCACCAAACATGAGTTTTGGGTCAAACGGAGTTGATTGGGTGCGTCCGTTCCAAAAAAATCAACTACGAGTTTTTTGGTGCATCAATGGGAAAAACGGCCCTCCCACACAAGTTTTGCAACCTCGTTCCGTCAGAAATGAAAGTGCCAGAACCTACCAAATACGAGTTTTGGGTCAAACGGAGATGATTGGGTGCGTCCGTTCCAAAAAATTTAAATACGTGTTTTTCGGTGCATTAGTGGAAAAACGGCCATCTCGCGCGAGTTTTGCGGCCCTGTTCTGTCAGAAATGAAAGTGCCAAAAACCCAACAAACATGAGTTTTAGGTCAAACTGAGATGATTGGGTGTGTCCGTTCTGAAAAATTCAACTGCGAGTTTTTTGGTGTATCAGTAGAAAAAACGGTCATCCCGTACGAGTCTTGCGGCACTGTTCCATTAGAAATGAAAATGCCAAAAACCCACCAAGCCAGAGTTTTGGGTGAAACAGAGATGATTGGGTGCGTCCAATGTGAAGAATTGAACTGCGAGTTTTTCGGTGCATCAATAGGAAAAACGACCATCACGTGCGAGTTTTGTGGCACAGTTTCATTGGAAATGAAACTGCCAAAACCCCACCAAACATGAGTTCTTGGTGAAACGGAGATGATTGGCTGCGTCCATTGTGAAAATTGAACTGCGAGTTTTTCAGTGCATCAGTGGAAAAACGGCCATCTCGCGCGAGTTTTGCGGCTCCGTTCTGTCAGAAATAAAAGTGCCAAAAATCCACCTAACATGAGTTTTGGGTCAAACGGAGATGATTGGGTGCGTTCGTTCCAAAAAATTCAAATATGAGTTTTTCGGTGCATCAATGGAAAAACGACCATCTCGCGCGAGTTTTGGGGCCCCGTTCTGTCAGCAATGAAAGTGCAAAAAACCCAACAAAAGACATGAGTTTTAGGTCAAACTGATATGATTGGGTGCGTCCGTTCCGAAAAATTCAACTGTGAGTTTTCTGTGCATCAATAGAAAAAACGGCCACCCCACGTGAGTTTTGCGGCACCGTTCCGTCAAAATTGAAAGTGTCAAAAACCCACCAAACATGAGTTTTGGGTCAAACAGAGATGATTGGGTGCGTCCGTTGCGAAAAATTCAACTGCGAGTTTTTCGGTGCATCAATGGGAAAAACGGCCCCCCCACACAAGTTTTGCAACCCCGTTCCATCGGAAACGAAAGTGCCAAAAACCGACCAAACATGAGTTTTGGGTCAAACAGAGATGATTCGATGTGTCCGTTACGAAAAATTCAACTACGAGTTTTTTGGTGCATCAGTGGAAAAAACGGCCACCGCGCGCGAGTTTTGCGACACCGATCCGTTGGAACTGAAAGTGCCAAAAACCGACCAAACATGATTTTTGGGTCAATCGGAGATGATTGGGTGCGTCCGTTCCAAAAAAATTCAAATATGAGTTTTTCGTTGCATCAATGGAAAAACGGCCATCTCGTGCGAGTTTTGGGGCCCCGTTCTGTCAGAAATGAAAGTGGAAAAAAACCCAACAAAAGACATGAGTTTTAGGTCAAACTGATATGATTGGGTACGTCCGTTCCGAAAAATTCAACAGTGAGTTTTCTGTGCATCAATCGAAAAAACGGCCACCCCACATGAGTTTTGCGGCACCGTTCCGTCAAAATTGAAAGTGTCAAAAACCCACCAAACATAAGTTTTGGTTCAAACTGAGATGATTAGGTGCGTCCGTTGCGAAAAAACCAACTGCGAGTTCTTCGGTGCATCAGTGGAAAAACGGCCATCACGCGCGAGTTTTGCGGCACCGTTCCGTCCGAAATGATACTGCCAAAAACCGACCAAACATGAGTTTTGGGTCAAACGGAGATGATTGGGTGCGTTCGTTCCGAAAAATTCAACTGCGAGTTCTTCGGTGCATCAGTGGAAAAAACGACCATCACGCGCGAGTTTTGTGGCAGCATTCCGTTGGAAATGAAACTGCCAAAAACACACCAAACCTGAGTTTTGGGTGAAACGGAGATGATTGGGTGCGTCCATTGTGAAAAATTGAACTGCGAGTTTTTCAGTTCATCAGTGGAAAAAACGGCCATCTCGCGCGAGTTTTGCGGCTCCGTTCTGTCGGAAATGAAACTACCAAAAACCCACCAAACATGAGTTTTGGGTCAAACGAAGATGATTGGGTGCGTTCGTTCCAAAAATTCAACTGCGAGTTTTTCGGAGCATCAGCGGAAAAAACGACCATCACGCGCGAATTTTGGGGGCCCCGTTCTGTCGGAAATGAAAGTGCCAAAAACCGAACAAAAGACATGAGTTTTATGTCAAACTGAGATGATTGGGTGCGTCCGTTCCAAAAAATTCAACTCCGAGTTTTTTGGTGCATCAGTGGAAAAAACGGCCATCCCGCGCGAGTTTTGCGGCACTGTTCCGTCGGAAATGAAAGTGCCAAAAACTCACCAAACATGAGTTTCGGGTCAAACGGAGATGATTGGGTGCGTCCATTGCAAAAAATTCAACTGCGAGTTTTTCGGTGAATCAATGGGGAAAACGGCCCTCCCACACAAGTATTGCAACCCCGTTCCGTCGGAAATGAAAGTGCCACAAAACCGACAAAACATGAGTTTTGGGTCAAACAGAGATGATTTGAGGTGTCCGTTCCAAAAATTCAACTACGAGATTTTTGGTGCATCAGTGGAAAAAACGGCCAGCCCGCGTGAGTTTTGCGGCACCGTTCCGTCGGAAATGAAACTGCCAAAACCCCACCAAACCTGAGTTTTGGGTGAAACAGAGATGATTGGGTGCGTCCATTGTGAAAAATTAAACTGCAAGTTTTTCGGTGCATCAGTTGAAAAAATGGCCATCTCGCGCGAGTTTTGCGGCCCCGTTCTGTCGGAACTGAAAGTGCGAAAAACCGACGAAACATGAGTTTTGGGTCAAACGGAGATGATTGGGTGCGTCCGTTGCGAAAAATTCAAATATGAGTTTTTCGGTGCATCAATGGGAAAACGGCCATCTCGCGCAAGTTTTGTGGCCCCATTCTATCGGAAATAAAATGCCAAAAACCTAACAAAAGACATGAGTTTTAGGTCAAACTGATATGACTGGGTGCGCCCGTTCCGAAAAATTCAACTGTGAGTTTTCTGTGCATCAATGGAAAAAAAGGCCACCTCACGTGAGTTTTGCGGCACCGTTCCGTCAAAATTGAAAGTGTCAAAAACCCACCAAACATGAGTTTTGGGTCAAACTAAGATAATTGGGTGCGTCCGTTGCGAAAAAACCAACTGCGAGTTCTTCGGTGCATCAGTGGAAAAAACGGCCATCACGCACGAGTTTTGCGGCACCGTTCCGTCAGAAATGAAACTGCCAAAAACCGACCAAACATGAGTTTTGGGTCAGACGGAGATGATTGGGTGCGTTCGTTCCGAAAAATTCAACTGCGAGTTTTTCGGTGCATCAGTGGAAAAAACGACCATCATGCGCGAGTTTTGTGGCAGCATTCCGTTGGAAATGAAACTGCCAAAAACCCACCAAACCAGAGTTTTAGGTGAAACGGAGATGATTGGGTGCGTCCATTGTGAAAAATTCAACTGCGAGTTTTTCGGTGAATCAATGGGGAAAACGGCCCTCCCACACAAGTTTTGCAACCCCGTTCTGTCGGAAATGAAAGTGCCAGAAACCGACCAAACATGAGTTTTGGGTCAAACAGAGATGATTGGGTGTGTCCGTTGCGAAAAATTCAACTGTGAGTTTTTCAGTGCATCAGTGGAAAAAATGGCCACCCCGCGTGAGTTTTGCGACACCGTTCCGCTGGAACTGAAAGTGCCAAAAACCGACCAAACATGAGTTTTGGGTCAAACGGAGATGATTTGGTGCGTCCGTTCCAAAAAATTCAAATATGAGTTTTTGGGTGCATTAATGAAAAAACGGCCATCTCGCGCGAGTTTTGGGGCCCCGTTCTATCGGAAATGAAAGTGCCAAAAATCCAACAAACGACATGAGTTTTAGGTCAAACTGATATGATCGGGTGCGTCCATTCCGATAAATTCAACTGTGAGTTTTCTGTGCATCAAAGGAAAAAACGGCCACCCCACGTGAGTTTTGCGGCACCGTTCCGTCAAAATTGAAAGTGTCAAAAACCCACCAAACATAAGTTTTGGTTCAAACTAAGATGATCGGGTGCGTTCGTTCCGAAAAATTCAACTGCGAGTTCTTCGGTGCATCAGTGGAAAAAACGACCATCACGCGCGAGTTTTGTGGCAGCATTCCGTTGGAAATGAAACTGCCAAAACCCACCACACTTGAGTTTTGGGTGAAACGAAGATGATTGGGTGCGTCCATTGTGAAAAATTGAACTGTGAGTTTTTCGGTGCATCAGTTGAAAAAACGGCCATCTCGCGCGACTTTTGCGGCCCCGTTCTGTCGGAAATGAAAGTGCCAAAAATCCACCTAACATGAGTTTTAGGTCAAACTGAGATGATTGGGTACGTCCGTCCCGAAAAATTCAACTGCGAGTTTTTTGGTGCATCAGTGGAAAAACGGCCATCCCGCGCGAGTTTTGCGGCACTGTTCCGTCGGAAATAAAAGTGCCAAAAACTCACCAAACATGAGTTTTGGGTCAAACAGAGATGATTGGGTGCGTCCGTTGCGAAAAATTCAACTGCGAGTTTTTCGGTGCATCAATGGGAAAAACGGCCCTCCCACATAAGTTTTGCAACCTCGTTCCATCGGAAATGAAAGTGCCAAAAACCGACCAAACATGAGTTTTGGGTCAAACAGAGATGATTCGATGTGTCCGTTCCGAAAAATTCAACTACGAGTTTTTTAGTGCATCAGTGGAAAAAACGGCCATCCCGCGCGAGTTTTGCGGCACCGTTCCGTCAGAAATGAAACTGCCAAAAACCCACCAAACCTGAGTTTTGGGTGAAACAAAGATGATTGGGTGCGTCCATTGTGAAAAATTGAACAACGAGTTTTTCGGTGCATCAGTGGAAAAAATGGCCATCTCGCGCGAGTTTTGCGGCCCCGTTCAGTCGGAAATGAAAGTGCCAAAAACTCACCAAACATGAGTTTTGGGTCAAACGGAGTTGATTGGGTGCGTCCGTTCCAAAAAAATCAACTACGAGTTTTTTGGTGCATCAATGGGAAAAACGGCCCTCCCACACAAGTTTTGCAACCTCGTTCCGTCAGAAATGAAAGTACCAGAACCTACCAAATACGAGTTTTGGGTCAAACGGAGATGATTGGGTGCGTCCGTTCCAAAAAATTTAAATACGTGTTTTTCGGTGCATCAGTGGAAAAACGGCCATCTCGCGCGAGTTTTGCGGCCCTGTTCTGTCAGAAATGAAAGTGCCAAAAACCCAACAAACATGAGTTTTAGGTCAAACTGAGATGATTGGGTGCGTCCGTTCTGAAAAATTCAACTGCGAGTTTTTTGGTGTATCAGTAGAAAAAACGGTCATCCCGTACGAGTCTTGCGGCACTGTTCCATTAGAAATGAAAATGCCAAAAACCCACCAAGCCAGAGTTTTGGGTGAAACAGAGATGATTGGGTGCGTCCAATGTGAAGAATTGAACTGCGAGTTTTTCGGTGCATCAATAGGAAAAACGACCATCACGTGCGAGTTTTGTGGCACAGTGAAACTGCCAAAACCCCACCAAACATGAGTTCTTGGTGAAACGGAGATGATTGGCTGCGTCCATTGTGAAAATTGAACTGCGAGTTTTTCAGTGCATCAGTGGAAAAAACGGTCATCTCGCGCGAGTTTTGCGGCTCCGTTCTGTCAGAAATAAAAGTGCCAAAAATCCACCTAACATGAGTTTTGGGTCAAACGGAGATGATTGGGTGCGTTCGTTCCAAAAAATTCAAATATGAGTTTTTCGGTGCATCAATGGAAAAACGACCATCTCGCGCGAGTTTTGGGGCCCCGTTCTGTCAGCAATGAAAGTGCAAAAAACCCAACAAAAGACATGAGTTTTAGGTCAAACTGATATGATTGGGTGCGTCCGTTCCGAAAAATTCAACTGTGAGTTTTCTGTGCATCAATAGAAAAAACGGCCACCCCACGTGAGTTTTGCGGCACCGTTCCGTCAAAATTGAAAGTGTCAAAAACCCACCAAACATGAGTTTTGGGTCAAACAGAGATGATTGGGTGCGTCCATTGCGAAAAATTCAACTGCGAGTTTTTCGGTGCATCAATGGGAAAAACGGCCCCCCCACACAAGTTTTGCAACCCCGTTCCATCGGAAACGAAAGTGCCAAAAACCGACCAAACATGAGTTTTGGGTCAAACAGAGATGATTCGATGTGTCCGTTACGAAAAATTCAACTACGAGTTTTTTGGTGCATCAGTGGAAAAAACGGCCACCGCGCGCGAGTTTTGCGACACCGATCCGTTGGAACTGAAAGTGCCAAAAACCGACCAAACATGATTTTTGGGTCAATCGGAGATGATTGGGTGCGTCCGTTCCAAAAAAATTCAAATATGAGTTTTTCGTTGCATCAATGGAAAAACGGCCATCTCGTGCGAGTTTTGGGGCCCCGTTCTGTCAGAAATGAAAGTGGAAAAAACCCAACAAAAGACATGAGTTTTAGGTCAAACTGATATGATTGGGTACGTCCGTTCCGAAAAATTCAACAGTGAGTTTTCTGTGCATCAATCGAAAAAACGGCCACCCCACATGAGTTTTGCGGCACCGTTCCGTCAAAATTGAAAGTGTCAAAAACCCACCAAACATAAGTTTTGGTTCAAACTGAGATGATTAGGTGCGTCCGTTGCGAAAAAACCAACTGCGAGTTCTTCGGTGCATCAGTGGAAAAACGGCCATCACGCGCGAGTTTTGCGGCACCGTTCCGTCAGAAATGATACTGCCAAAAACCGACCAAACATGAGTTTTGGGTCAAACGGAGATGATTGGGTGCGTTCGTTCCGAAAAATTCAACTGCGAGTTCTTCGGTGCATCAGTGGAAAAAACGACCATCACGCGCGAGTTTTGTGGCAGCATTCCGTTGGAAATGAAACTGCCAAAAACACGCCAAACCTGAGTTTTGGGTGAAACGGAGATGATTGGGTGCGTCCATTGTGAAAAATTGAACTGCGAGTTTTTCAGTTCATCAGTGGAAAAACGGCCATCTCGCGCGAGTTTTGCGGCTCCGTTCTGTCGGAAATGAAACTACCAAAAACCCATCAAACATGAGTTTTGGGTCAAACGAAGATGATTGGGTGCGTTCATTCCAAAAATTCAACTGCGAGTTTTTCGGAGCATCAGCGGAAAAAACGACCATCACGCGCGAATTTTGGGGCCCCGTTCTGTCGGAAATGAAAGTGCCAAAAACCGAACAAAAGACATGAGTTTTATGTCAAATTGAGATGATTGGGTGCGTCCGTTCCAAAAAATTCAACTCCGAGTTTTTTGGTGCATCAGTGGAAAAAACGGCCATCCCGCGCGAGTTTTGCGGCACTGTTCCGTCGGAAATGAAAGTGCCAAAAACTCACCAAACATGAGTTTTGGGTCAAACGGAGATGATTGGGTGCGTCCGTTGCGAAAAATTCAACTGCAAGTTTTTCGGTGCATCAATGGGAAAAACGGCCCTCCCACACAAGTTTTGCAACCCTGTTCCGTCGTAAATGAAAGTGCCAGAAACCGACCAAACATGTGTTTTAGGTCAAACGGAGATGATTGGGTACGTCCATTGTGAAAAATTGAACTGCGAGTTTTTCGGTGCATCAGTGGAAAAAAACGGCCATCCCGCGCGAGTTTTGCGGCCCCCGTTCTGTCGGAAATGAAAGTGCCAAAAATCCACCTAACATGAGTTTTAGGTCAAACTGAGATGATTAGGTGCGTCCGTTCCGAAAAATTCAACTGCGAGTTTTTTGTGCATCAGTGGAAAAAACGGCCATCCCGCGCGAGTTTTGCGGCACAGTTCCGTCGGAAATGAAAGTGCCAAAACGCACCAAACATGAGTTTTGGGTCAAACGGAGATGATTGGGTGCGTTCGTTGCAAAAAATTGAAGTGTGAGTTTTTCGGTACATCAATGGGAAAAACGGCTCTCCCACACAAGTTTTGCAACCCCGTTCCATCAGAAATGAAAGTGCCAAAAACCGACCAAACCTGAGTTTTGGGTGAAACAGAGATGATTGGGGCGTCCATTCCAAAAAAATGAACTGCGAATTTTTCGGTGCATCAGTGGAAAAAACGGCCATGTCGCGCGAGTTTTGCGGCCCCGTTCTGTCGGAACTAAAAGTGCCAAAAACCGACCAAACATGAGTTTTGGGTCAAATGGAGATGATTGGGTGCGTCCGTTGCGAAAATGCAAATATGAGTTTTTCGGTGCATCAATGGGAAAACGGCCATCTCGCACGAGTTTTGGGGCCCCGTTCTGTCCGAAATGAAAGTGCCAAAAACCCAACGGAAGACATGAGTTTTAGGTCAAACTGATATGATTGGGTGCGTCCGTTCCGAAAATTTCAACTGTGAATTTTCTGTGCATCAATGGAAAAAACGGCCACCCCACGTGAGTTTTGCGACACCGTTCCGTCAAAATTGAAAGTGTCAAAAACCCACCAAATATGAGTTTTGGGTGAAACTGAGAAGATTGGGTGCGTCCCTTGCGAAAAAACCAACTACGAGTTCTTCGGTGCATCAGTGGAAAAAACGGCCATCACGCGCGAGTTTTGCGGCACCGTTCCGTCAAAAATGAAACTGCCAAAACCCCACCAAACATGAGTTTTGGGTCAAACAGAGATGATTGGGTGCGTTCATTCCGAAAAATTTAACTGCGAGTTCTTCGGTGCATCAGTGTAAAAAACGACCATCACGCGTGAGTTTTGTGGCAGCATTCCGTTGGAAATGAAACTGCCAAAAACCCACCAAACCTGAGTTTTGGGTGAAACGGAGATATTGGGTGTGTCCATTGTGAAAAATTGAACTGCGAGTTTTTCGGTGCATCAGTGGAAAAAACAGCCATCTCGCGCGAGTTTTGCAGCCCCGTTCTGTCGGAAATGAAAGTGCCAAAAATCCACCTAACATGAGTTTTAGGTCAAACTCAGATGATAGGGTGCGTCCGTTCTAAAAAATTCAACTGCGAGTTTTTTGGTGCATCAGTGGAAAAAAGGCCATCCCACGCGAGTTTTGTGGCACTGTTCCATCCGAAATGAAAGTGCCAAAAACTCAGCAAACATGTGTTTTGGGTCAAACGGAGATGATTGGGTACGTCCGTTGCAAAAAATTCAACTGCGAGTTTTTCGGTGCATCAATGGGAAAACGGCCCTCCCACACAAGTTTTGCAACCCCGTTCCATCGGAAATGAAAGTGCCAAAAACCGACCAAACATGAGTTTTGGGTCAAACTGAGATGATTGGTTGTGTCCGTTGCGAAAAAATCAACTGTGAGTTTTTCGGTGCATCAGTGGGAAAACAGCCATCTCGCGCGAGTTTTTCGGCCCCATTACGTCGAAAATGAAAGTGCCAAAAACCCATGAAACATGAGATTCTGGTCAAACTGAGATGATTGGGTGCGTTCGTTCCAAAAAATTCAACTCTGAGTTTTTTGGTGCATCAGTGGAAAAAACGGCCATCCCCCGTGAGTTTTGCGGCACCGTTCCGTCAGAAATGAAAGTTCCAAAAACTAACCAAACATGAGTTTTGGGTGAAACAGAGATGATTGGGTGCGTCCGTTGCGAAAAATTGAACTGCGAGTTTTTCAATGCATCAGTGGAAAAAACGGCCATCTCGCGCGAGTTTTGCGGCCCCGTTCTGTCGGAAATGAAAGTGCCAAAAACTCACCAAACAAAACTTTTGGGTCAAACGGAGATGATTGGGTGCGTCCATTGCGAAGAAATCAACTACGAGTTTTTTGTTGCATCAATGGGAAAAACGGCCCTCCCACACAAGTTTTGCAACCCCGTTCCGTCGGAAATGCAAGTGCCAGAAACCGACCAAACATGAGTTTTTGGTGAAACAGAGATGATTGGGTGCGTCCGTTCCGAAAAATTCAACTGTGAGTTTTTTGGTGCATCATTGGAAAAAACGGCCATCCCGCGCGAGTTTTGCGGCACTGTTCTGTCGGAAATGAAACTGCCAAAAACCCACCAAACCTGAGTTTTGGGTGAAACAGAGATGATTGGGTGCGTCCATTGTGAAAAATTGAACTGCAAGTTTTTCGGTGCATCAGTGGAAAAAACGACCATCTCCCGCGAGTTTTGCGGCCCCGTTCTGTAGGAACTGAAAGTGCCTAAAACCGACCAAACATGAGTTTTGGGTCAAACGGAGATGCTTGGGTGCGTTCTTTGCCAAAAAAATTCAAATATTAGTTTTTCGGTGCATCAATGGGAAAACGGCCATCTCGCGCGAGTTTTGGGGCCCCGTTCTGTCGGAAATGAAAGTGCCAAAAACCCAACAAAAGACATGAGTTTTAGGTCAAACTGATATGATTGGGTGCGTCCGCTCTGAAAAATTCAACTATGAGTTTTCTGTGCATCAATGGAAAAAACGGCCACCCCACGTGAGTTTTGCGGCACCGTTCCGTCAAAATTGAAAGTGTCAAAAACCCACCAAACATGAGTTTTGGGTCAAACTAAGATGATTGGGTGTGTCCGTTGTGAAAAAATCAACTGCGAGTTCTTCGGTGCATTAGTGGAAAAAACGGCCATCATGTGCGAGTTTTGCGGCACCGTTCCGTCAGAAATGAAACTGCCAAAAACCCACCAAACCTGAGTTTTGGGTCAAACGGAGATGATTGGGTGAGTTCGTTCAGAAAAATTCAACTGCGAGTTCTTCGGTGCATTAGTGGAAAAAACGACCATCACGCGGGAGTTTTGTGGCAGCATTCTTTTGGAAATGAAACTGCCAAAACCCACCAAACCTGAGTTTTCGGTCAAATGAGATGATTGGGTGCTTGCATTGTGAAAAATTGAACTGTGAGTTTTTCGGTGCATCAGTGGAAAAAACGGCCATCTCACGCGAGTGTTGCGGCCCCGTTCTGTCGGAAATTAAAGTGCCAAAAATCCACCTAACAAGATTTTTAGGTCAAACTAAGATGATTGGGTGCGTCCATTCCAAAAAATTCAACTGCGAGTTTTTTTGTGCATCAGTGGAAAAAACGGCCATCTCGCGCGAGTTTTGCGGCACTGTTCCGTCAGAAATGAAAGTGCCAAAAAATCACAAAACATGAGTTTTGGGTCAAACGGAGATGATTGGGTGCGTCCGTTGCGAAAAATTGAACTGTGAGTTTTTCGGTGCATCAATGGAAAAAATGGCCCTCCCACACAAGTTTTGCAACCCCGTTCCATCGGAAATGAAAGTGCCAAAAACCGACCAAACATGAGTTTTGGGTCAAACAGAGATAATTCGATGTGTCCGTTCCAAAAAATTCAACTACGAGTTTTTTGGTGCATTGTGGAAAAAACGGCCATCCCGCGCGAGTTTTGCGGCACCATTCCGTCGGAAATGAAACTACCAAAACCCCACCAAACCTGAGTTTTGGGTGAAACGGAGATGATTGGGTGCGTCCATTGTGAAAAATTGAACTGCAAGTTTTTCGGTGCATCAGTGGAAAAAACGGCCATCTCGCGCGAGTTTTGCGGCCCAGTTCTGTTGGAACTGAAAGTGCCAAAAACCGACAAAACATGAGTTTTGGGTCAAACAGAGATGATTGGGTGCGTCCGTTGCGAAAAATTCAAATATGAGTTTTTTCGGTGCATCAATGGGAAAATGGCCATCTCGTGCGAGTTTTGGGGCCCCGTTCTGTCGGAAATGAAAGTGCCAAAAACCCAACAAAAGACATGAGTTTTAGGTCAAACTGATATGATTGGGTGCGTCCGCTCTGAAAAATTCAACTGTGAGTTTTCTGTGCATCAATGGAAAAAACGGCCACCCCACGTGAGTTTTGCGGCACCGTTCCGTCAAAATTGAAAGTGTCAAAAACCCACCAAACATAAGTTTTGGTTCAAACTAAGATGATCGGGTGCGTTCGTTCCGAAAAATTCAACTGCGAGTTCTTCGGTGCATCAGTGGAAAAAACGACCATCACGTGCGAGTTTTGCGGCACCGTTCCGTCAGAAATGAAACTGCCAAAACCCCACCAAACCTGAGTTTTGGGTGAAACAGAGATGATTGGGTGCGTCCATTGTGAAAAATTGAACTGCAAGTTTTTCGGTGCATCAGTGGAAAAAACGACCATCTCCCGCGAGTTTTGCGGCCCCGTTCTATAGGAACTGAAAGTGCCTAAAACCGACCAAACATGAGTTTTGGGTCAAACGGAGATGCTTGGGTGCGTTCTTTGCCAAAAAATTCAAATATTAGTTTTTCGGTGCATCAATGGGAAAACGGCCATCTCGCGCGAGTTTTGGGGCCCGTTCTGTCAGAAATGAAAGTGCCAAAAACCCAACAAAAGACATGAGTTTTAGGTCAAACTGATATGATTGGGTGCGTCCGCTCTGAAAAATTCAACTGTGAGTTTTCTGTGCATCAATGGAAAAAACGGCCACCCCACGTGAGTTTTGCGGCATTGTTCCGTCAAAATTGAAAGTGTCAAAAACCCACCAAACATGAGTTTTGGGTCAAACTAAGATGATTGGGTGCGTCCGTTGTGAAAAAATCAACTGCGAGTTCTTCGGTGCATTAGTGGAAAAAACGGTCATCACGCGCGAGTTTTGCGGCACCGTTACGTCAGAAATGAAACTGCCAAAAACCCACCAAACCTGAGTTTTGGGTCAAACGGAGATGATTGGGTGCGTTCCTTCAGAAAAATTCAACTGCGAGTTCTTTGGTGCATCAATGGGAAAAACGGCCCTCCCACACAAGTTTTGCAACCTCGTTCCGTCAGAAATGAAAGTGCCAGAACCTACCAAATACGAGTTTTGGGTCAAACGGAGATGATTGGGTGCGTCCGTTCCAAAAAATTTAAATACGTGTTTTTCTGTGCATCAGTGAAAAAACGGCCATCTCGCGCGAGTTTTGCGGCCCTGTTCTGTCAGAAATGAAAGTGCCAAAAACCCAACAAACATGAGTTTTAGGTCAAACTGAGATGATTGGGTGCGTCCGTTCTGAAAAATTCAACTGCGAGTTTTTTGGTGTATCAGTAGAAAAAACGGTCATCCCGTACGAGTCTTGCGGCACTGTTCCATTAGAAATGAAAATGCCAAAAACCCACCAAGCCAGAGTTTTGGGTGAAACAGAGATGATTGGGTGCGTCCAATGTGAAGAATTGAACTGCGAGTTTTTCGGTGCATCAATAGGAAAAACGACCATCACGTGCGAGTTTTGTGGCACAGTTTCATTGGAAATGAAACTGCCAAAACCCCACCAAACATGAGTTCTTGGTGAAACGGAGTTGATTGGGTGCGTCCAATGTGAAAATTGAACTGCGAGTTTTTCAGTGCATCAGTGGAAAAAACGGCCATCTCGCGCGAGTTTTGCGGCTCCGTTCTGTCAGAAATAAAAGTGCCAAAAATCCACCTAACATGAGTTTTGGGTCAAACGGAGATGATTCGGTGCGTTCATTCCAAAAAATTCAAATATGAGTTTTTCGGTGCATCAATGGAAAAACGACCATCTCGCGCGAGTTTTGGGGCCCCGTTCTGTCAGCAATGAAAGTGCAAAAAACCCAACAAAAGACATGAGTTTTAGGTCAAACTGATATGATTGGGTGCGTCCGTTTCGAAAAATTCAACTGTGAGTTTTCTGTGCATCAATGGAAAAAACGGCCACCCCACGTGAGTTCTGCGGCATTGTTCCGTCAAAATTGAAAGTGTCAAAAACCCACCAAACATGAGTTTTGGGTCAAACTAAGATGATTGGGTGCGTCCGTTGTGAAAAAATCAACTGCGAGTTCTTCGGTGCATTAGTGGAAAAAACGGTCATCACGCGCGAGTTTTGCGGCACCGTTACGTCAGAAATGAAACTGCCAAAAACCCACCAAACCTGAGTTTTGGGTCAAACGGAGATGATTGGGTGCGTTCCTTCAGAAAAATTCAACTGCGAGTTCTTCGGTGCATCAGTGGAAAAAACGGCCATCATGCGGGAGTTTTGTGGCAGCATTCCGTTGGAAATGAAACTGCCAAAACCCACCAAACCTGAGTTTTCGATGAAATGAGATGATTGGGTGCTTGCATTGTGAAAAATTGAACCGTGAGTTTTTTGGTACATCAGTGGAAAAAACGACCATCTCACGCGAGTGTTGCGGCCCCGTTCTGTTAGAAATTAAAGTGCCAAAAATCCACCTAACATGATTTTTAGGTCAAACTAAGATGATTGGGTGCGTCCATTCCAAAAAATTCAACTGCGAGTTTTTTTGTGCATCAGTGGAAAAAACGGCCATCTCGCACGAGTTTTGCGGCACTGTTCCGTCGAAAATGAAAGTGCCAAAAAATCACCAAACATGAGTTTTGGGTCAAACGGAGATGATTGGGTGCGTCCGTTGCGAAAAATTGAAATGTGAGTTTTTCGGTGCATCAATGGGAAAAATGGCCCTCCCACACAAGTTTTGCAACCCCGTTCCATCAGAAATGAAAGTGCCAAAAACCGACCAAACATGAGTTTTGGGTCAAACAGAGATAATTCGATGTGTCCATTCCAAAAAATTGAACTACGAGTTTTTTGGTGCATTGTGGAAAAAACGGCCATCCCGCGCGAGTTTTGCGGCACCGTTCCGTCGGAAATGAAACTACCAAAACCCCACCAAACCTGAGTTTTGGGTGAAACAGAGATGATTGGGTGCGTCCATTGTGAAAAATTGAACCGCAACTTTTTCGGTGCATCAGTGGAAAAAACGGCCATCTGCGCGAGTTTTGCGGCCCAGTTCTGTCGGAACTGAAAGTGCCAAAAACCGACAAAACATGAGTTTTGGGTCCTACAGAGATGATTGGGTGCGTCCGTTGCGAAAAAATCAAATATGAGTTTTTTGGTGAATCAATGGGAAAACGGCCATCTCGCACGAGTTTTGGGGCCCCGTTCTGTCGGAAATGAAAGTGCCAAAAACCCAACAAAAGACATGAGTTTTAGGTCAAACTGATATGATTGGGTACGTCCGTTCCGAAAAATTCAACTATGAGTTTTCTGTGCATCAAAGGAAAAACGGCCACCCCACGTTAGTTTTGCGACACCGTTCCATCAAAATTGAAAGTGTCAAAAACCCACCAAACATGAGTTTTGGGTCAAACTGAGATGATTGGGTGCGTCCCTTGCGAAAAAACCAACTGCGAGTTCTTCGGTGCATCAGTGGAAAAAACGGCCATCACGCACGAGTTTTGCGGCACCGTTCCGTCAGAAATGAAACTGCCAAAAACCCACCAAACATGAGTTTTGGGTCAAACGAAGATGATTGGGTGCGTTCGTTCCAAAAATTCAACTGCGAGTTTTTCGGAGCATCAGTGGAAAAAACGACCATCACGCGCGAGTTTTGCCGGCCCGTTCTGTCGGAAATGAAAGTGCCCAAAATCCACCTAACATGAGTTCTAGGTCAAACTGAGATGATTGGGTGCGTCCGTTCCGAAAAATTCAACTCCGAGTTTTTGGTGCATCAGTGGAAAAAACGGCCATCCCGCGCGAGTTTTGCGGCACTGTTCCGTCGGAAATGAAAGTGCCAAAAACTCACCAAACATGAGTTTTGGGTCAAACGGAGATGATTGGGTGCGTCCGTTGCGAAAAATTCAACTGCAAGTTTTTCGGTGCATCAATGGGAAAAACGGCCCTCCCATACAAGTTTTGCAACCCTGTTCCGTCGGAAATGAAAGTGCCAGAAACTGACCAAACATGTGTTTTAGGTCAAACGGAGATGATTGGGTGTGTCCATTGTGAAAAATTGAACTGCGAGTTTTTCGGTGCATCAGTGGAAAAAACGGCCATCTTGCGCGAGTTTTGCGGCCCCGTTTTGTCGGAAATGAAAGTGCCAAAAATCCACCTAACATGAGTTTTAGGTCAAACTGAGATGATTGGGTGCGTCCGTTCCGAAAAATTCAACTGCGAGTTTTTTTGTGCATCAGTGGAAAAAACGGCCATCCCGCGCAAGTTTTGCGGCACTGTTCCGTCGGAAATGAAAGTGCCAAAAACCGACCAAACATGAGTTTTGGGTGAAACAGAGATGATTGGGGCGTCCATTCCAAAAAACTGAACTGCGAATTTTTCGGTGCATCAGTGGAAAAAACGGCCATCTCGCGCGAGTTTTGCGGCCCCGTTCTGTCGGAACTAAAAGTGCCAAAAACGGACCAAACATGAGTTTTGGGTCAAACGGAGATGATTGGGTGCGCCCGTTGCGAAAATGCAAATATGAGTTTTTCGGTGCATCAATGGGAAAACGGCCATCTCGCGCGAGTTTTGGGGCCTCGTTCTGTCCGAAATGAAAGTGCCAAAAACCCAACAGAAGACATGAGTTTTAGGTCAAACTGATATGATTGGGTGCGTCCGTTCCGAAAATTTCAACTGTGAATTTTCTGTGCATCAATGGAAAAAACGGCCACCCCACGTGAGTTTTGCGGCACCGTTCCGTCAAAATTGAAAGTGTCAAAAACCCACCAAACATGAGTTTTGGGTCAAACTGAGATGATTGGGTGCGTCCGTTGCGAAAAAACCAACTGCGAGTTCTTCGGTGCATCATTGGAAAAAACGGCCATCACGCGTGAGTTTTGCGGCACCGTTCCGTCAAAAATGAAACTGCCAAAAACCCACCAAACATGAGTTTTGGGTCAAACAGAGATGATTGGGTGCGTTCAGTCCGAAAAATTTAACTGCGAGTTCCTCGGTGCATCAGTGTAAAAAACGACCATCACGCGTGAGTTTTGTGGCAGCATTCCGTTGGAAATGAAACTTCCAAAAACCCACCAAACCTGAGTTTTGGGTGAAACGGAGATATTGGGTGTGTCCATTGTGAAAAATTGAACTGCGAGTTTTTCGGTGCATCAGTGGAAAAAACAGCCATCTCGCGCGAGTTTTGCAGCCCCGTTCTGTCGGAAATGAAAGTGCCAAAAATCCACCTAACATGAGTTTTAGGTCAAACTCAGATGATAGGGTGCGTCCGTTCTGAAAAATTCAACTGCGAGTTTTTTGGTGCATCAGTGGAAAAAAAGGCCATCCCACGCGAGTTTTGTGGCACTGTTCCATCCGAAATGAAAGTGCCAAAAACTCAGCAAACATGTGTTTTGGGTCAAACGGAGATGATTGGGTACGTCCGTTGCAAAAATTCAACTGCGAGTTTTTCGGTGCATCAATGGGAAAACGGCCCTCCCACACAAGTTTTGCAACCCCGTTCCATCGGAAATGAAAGTGCCAAAAACCGACCAAACATGAGTTTTGGGTCAAACTGAGATGATTGGGTGTGTCCGTTGCGAAAAAATCAACTGTGAGTTTTTCGGTGCATCAGTGGGAAAACAGCCATCTCGCGCGAGTTTTTCGGCCCCATTACGTCGAAAATGAAAGTGCCAAAAACCCATGAAACATGAGATTCTGGTCAAACTGAGATGATTGGGTGCGTTCGTTCCAAAAAATTCAACTCTGAGTTTTTTGGTGCATCAGTGGAAAAAACGGTCATCCCCCGTGAGTTTTGCGGCACCGTTCCGTCAGAAATGAAAGTTCCAAAAACTAACCAAACATGAGTTTTGGGTGAAACAGAGATGATTGGGTGCGTCCGTTGCGAAAAATTGAACTGCGAGTTTTTCAATGCATCAGTGGAAAAAACGGCCATCTCGCGCGAGTGTTGCGGCCCCGTTCTGTCAGAAATTAAAGTGCCAAAAATCCACCTAACATGATTTTTAGGTCAAACTAAGATGATTGGGTGCGTCCATTCCAAAAAATTCAACTGCGAGTTTTTTTGTGCATCAGTGGAAAAAACGGCCATCTCGCACGAGTTTTGCGGCACTGTTCCGTCGAAAATGAAAGTGCCAAAAAATCACCAAACATGAGTTTTGGGTCAAACGGAGATGATTGGGTGCGTCCGTTGCGAAAAATTGAAATGTGAGTTTTTCGGTGCATCAATGGGAAAAATGGCCCTCCCACACAAGTTTTGCAACCCCGTTCCATCAGAAATGAAAGTGCCAAAAACCGACCAAACATGAGTTTTGGGTCAAACAGAGATAATTCGATGTGTCCATTCCAAAAAATTGAACTACGAGTTTTTTGGTGCATTGTGGAAAAAACGGCCATCCCGCGCGAGTTTTGCGGCACCGTTCCGTCGGAAATGAAACTACCAAAACCCCACCAAACCTGAGTTTTGGGTGAAACAGAGATGATTGGGTGCGTCCATTGTGAAAAATTGAACCGCAACTTTTTCGGTGCATCAGTGGAAAAAACGGCCATCTGCGCGAGTTTTGCGGCCCAGTTCTGTCGGAACTGAAAGTGCCAAAAACCGACAAAACATGAGTTCTGGGTCCTACAGAGATGATTGGGTGCGTCCGTTGCGAAAAATTCAAATATGAGTTTTTTGGTGAATCAATGGGGAAACGGCCATCTCGCACGAGTTTTGGGTCAAACTGAGATGATTGGGTGTGTCCGTTGCGAAAAAATCAACTGTGAGTTTTTCGGTGCATCAGTGGGAAAACAGCCATCTCGCGCGAGTTTTTCGGCCCCATTACGTCGAAAATGAAAGTGCCAAAAACCCATGAAACATGAGATTCTGGTCAAACTGAGATGATTGGGTGCGTTCGTTCCAAAAAATTCAACTCTGAGTTTTTTGGTGCATCAGTGGAAAAAACGGCCATCCCCCGTGAGTTTTGCGGCACCGTTCCGTCAGAAATGAAAGTTCCAAAAACTAACCAAACATGAGTTTTGGGTGAAACAGAGATGATTGGGTGCGTCCGTTGCGAAAAATTGAACTGCGAGTTTTTCAATGCATCAGTGGAAAAAACGGCCATCTCGCGCGAGTTTTGCGGCCCCGTTCTGTCGGAAATGAAAGTGCCAAAAACTCACCAAACAAAACTTTTGGGTCAAACGGAGATGATTGGGTGCGTCCATTGCGAAGAAATCAACTACGAGTTTTTTGTTGCATCAATGGGAAAAACGGCCCTCCCACACAAGTTTTGCAACCCCGTTCCGTCGGAAATGCAAGTGCCAGAA
The DNA here is from genome assembly GCA_009763385.1 of Coix lacryma-jobi var. lacryma-jobi. Classification (NCBI taxonomy): domain Eukaryota; kingdom Viridiplantae; phylum Streptophyta; class Magnoliopsida; order Poales; family Poaceae; genus Coix; species Coix lacryma-jobi. The sequence goes on along the minus strand of CM019828.1, from coordinate 102,378,681 downwards.
ACCGACCAAACATGAGTTTTTGGTGAAACAGAGATGATTGGGTGCGTCCGTTCCGAAAAATTCAACTGTGAGTTTTTTGGTGCATCATTGGAAAAAACGGCCATCCCGCGCGAGTTTTGCGGCACTGTTCTGTCGGAAATGAAACTGCCAAAAACCCACCAAACCTGAGTTTTGGGTGAAACAAAGATGATTGGGTGCGTCCATTGTGAAAAATTGAACTGCAAGTTTTTCGGTGCATCAGTGGAAAAAACGACCATCTCCCGCGAGTTTTGCGGCCCCGTTCTGTAGGAACTGAAAGTGCCTAAAACCGACCAAACATGAGTTTTGGGTCAAACGGAGATGCTTGGGTGCGTTCTTTGCCAAAAAAATTCAAATATTAGTTTTTCGGTGCATCAATGGGAAAACGGCCATCTCGCGCGAGTTTTGGGGCCCCGTTCTGTCGGAAATGAAAGTGCCAAAAACCCAACAAAAGACATGAGTTTTAGGTCAAACTGATATGATTGGGTGCGTCCGCTCTGAAAAATTCAACTATGAGTTTTCTGTGCATCAATGGAAAAAACGGCCACCCCACGTGAGTTTTGCGGCACCGTTCCGTCAAAATTGAAAGTGTCAAAAACCCACCAAACATGAGTTTTGGGTCAAACTAAGATGATTGGGTGTGTCCGTTGTGAAAAAATCAACTGCGAGTTCTTCGGTGCATTAGTGGAAAAAACGGCCATCATGTGCGAGTTTTGCGGCACCGTTCCGTCAGAAATGAAACTGCCAAAAACCCACCAAACCTGAGTTTTGGGTCAAACGGAGATGATTGGGTGAGTTCGTTCAGAAAAATTCAACTGCGAGTTCTTCGGTGCATTAGTGGAAAAAACGACCATCACGCGGGAGTTTTGTGGCAGCATTCTTTTGGAAATGAAACTGCCAAAACCCACCAAACCTGAGTTTTCGGTCAAATGAGATGATTGGGTGCTTGCATTGTGAAAAATTGAACTGTGAGTTTTTCGGTGCATCAGTGGAAAAAACGGCCATCTCACGCGAGTGTTGCGGCCCCGTTCTGTCGGAAATTAAAGTGCCAAAAATCCACCTAACAAGATTTTTAGGTCAAACTAAGATGATTGGGTGCGTCCATTCCAAAAAATTCAACTGCGAGTTTTTTTGTGCATCAGTGGAAAAAACGGCCATCTCGCGCGAGTTTTGCGGCACTGTTCCGTCAGAAATGAAAGTGCCAAAAAATCACAAAACATGAGTTTTGGGTCAAACGGAGATGATTGGGTGCGTCCGTTGCGAAAAATTGAACTGTGAGTTTTTCGGTGCATCAATGGAAAAAATGGCCCTCCCACACAAGTTTTGCAACCCCGTTCCATCGGAAATGAAAGTGCCAAAAACCGACCAAACATGAGTTTTGGGTCAAACAGAGATAATTCGATGTGTCCGTTCCAAAAAATTCAACTACGAGTTTTTTGGTGCATTGTGGAAAAAACGGCCATCCCGCGCGAGTTTTGCGGCACCATTCCGTCGGAAATGAAACTACCAAAACCCCACCAAACCTGAGTTTTGGGTGAAACGGAGATGATTGGGTGCGTCCATTGTGAAAAATTGAACTGCAAGTTTTTCGGTGCATCAGTGGAAAAAACGGCCATCTCGCGCGAGTTTTGCGGCCCAGTTCTGTTGGAACTGAAAGTGCCAAAAACCGACAAAACATGAGTTTTGGGTCAAACAGAGATGATTGGGTGCGTCCGTTGCGAAAAATTCAAATATGAGTTTTTTCGGTGCATCAATGGGAAAATGGCCATCTCGTGCGAGTTTTGGGGCCCCGTTCTGTCGGAAATGAAAGTGCCAAAAACCCAACAAAAGACATGAGTTTTAGGTCAAACTGATATGATTGGGTGCGTCCGCTCTGAAAAATTCAACTGTGAGTTTTCTGTGCATCAATGGAAAAAACGGCCACCCCACGTGAGTTTTGCGGCACCGTTCCGTCAAAATTGAAAGTGTCAAAAACCCACCAAACATAAGTTTTGGTTCAAACTAAGATGATCGGGTGCGTTCGTTCCGAAAAATTCAACTGCGAGTTCTTCGGTGCATCAGTGGAAAAAACGACCATCACGTGCGAGTTTTGCGGCACCGTTCCGTCAGAAATGAAACTGCCAAAACCCCACCAAACCTGAGTTTTGGGTGAAACAGAGATGATTGGGTGCGTCCATTGTGAAAAATTGAACTGCAAGTTTTTCGGTGCATCAGTGGAAAAAACGACCATCTCCCGCGAGTTTTGCGGCCCCGTTCTATAGGAACTGAAAGTGCCTAAAACCGACCAAACATGAGTTTTGGGTCAAACGGAGATGCTTGGGTGCGTTCTTTGCCAAAAAATTCAAATATTAGTTTTTCGGTGCATCAATGGGAAAACGGCCATCTCGCGCGAGTTTTGGGGCCCGTTCTGTCAGAAATGAAAGTGCCAAAAACCCAACAAAAGACATGAGTTTTAGGTCAAACTGATATGATTGGGTGCGTCCGCTCTGAAAAATTCAACTGTGAGTTTTCTGTGCATCAATGGAAAAAACGGCCACCCCACGTGAGTTTTGCGGCATTGTTCCGTCAAAATTGAAAGTGTCAAAAACCCACCAAACATGAGTTTTGGGTCAAACTAAGATGATTGGGTGCGTCCGTTGTGAAAAAATCAACTGCGAGTTCTTCGGTGCATTAGTGGAAAAAACGGTCATCACGCGCGAGTTTTGCGGCACCGTTACGTCAGAAATGAAACTGCCAAAAACCCACCAAACCTGAGTTTTGGGTCAAACGGAGATGATTGGGTGCGTTCCTTCAGAAAAATTCAACTGCGAGTTCTTTGGTGCATCAATGGGAAAAACGGCCCTCCCACACAAGTTTTGCAACCTCGTTCCGTCAGAAATGAAAGTGCCAGAACCTACCAAATACGAGTTTTGGGTCAAACGGAGATGATTGGGTGCGTCCGTTCCAAAAAATTTAAATACGTGTTTTTCTGTGCATCAGTGGAAAAACGGCCATCTCGCGCGAGTTTTGCGGCCCTGTTCTGTCAGAAATGAAAGTGCCAAAAACCCAACAAACATGAGTTTTAGGTCAAACTGAGATGATTGGGTGCGTCCGTTCTGAAAAATTCAACTGCGAGTTTTTTGGTGTATCAGTAGAAAAAACGGTCATCCCGTACGAGTCTTGCGGCACTGTTCCATTAGAAATGAAAATGCCAAAAACCCACCAAGCCAGAGTTTTGGGTGAAACAGAGATGATTGGGTGCGTCCAATGTGAAGAATTGAACTGCGAGTTTTTCGGTGCATCAATAGGAAAAACGACCATCACGTGCGAGTTTTGTGGCACAGTTTCATTGGAAATGAAACTGCCAAAACCCCACCAAACATGAGTTCTTGGTGAAACGGAGTTGATTGGGTGCGTCCAATGTGAAAATTGAACTGCGAGTTTTTCAGTGCATCAGTGGAAAAAACGGCCATCTCGCGCGAGTTTTGCGGCTCCGTTCTGTCAGAAATAAAAGTGCCAAAAATCCACCTAACATGAGTTTTGGGTCAAACGGAGATGATTCGGTGCGTTCATTCCAAAAAATTCAAATATGAGTTTTTCGGTGCATCAATGGAAAAACGACCATCTCGCGCGAGTTTTGGGGCCCCGTTCTGTCAGCAATGAAAGTGCAAAAAACCCAACAAAAGACATGAGTTTTAGGTCAAACTGATATGATTGGGTGCGTCCGTTTCGAAAAATTCAACTGTGAGTTTTCTGTGCATCAATGGAAAAAACGGCCACCCCACGTGAGTTCTGCGGCATTGTTCCGTCAAAATTGAAAGTGTCAAAAACCCACCAAACATGAGTTTTGGGTCAAACTAAGATGATTGGGTGCGTCCGTTGTGAAAAAATCAACTGCGAGTTCTTCGGTGCATTAGTGGAAAAAACGGTCATCACGCGCGAGTTTTGCGGCACCGTTACGTCAGAAATGAAACTGCCAAAAACCCACCAAACCTGAGTTTTGGGTCAAACGGAGATGATTGGGTGCGTTCCTTCAGAAAAATTCAACTGCGAGTTCTTCGGTGCATCAGTGGAAAAAACGGCCATCATGCGGGAGTTTTGTGGCAGCATTCCGTTGGAAATGAAACTGCCAAAACCCACCAAACCTGAGTTTTCGATGAAATGAGATGATTGGGTGCTTGCATTGTGAAAAATTGAACCGTGAGTTTTTTGGTACATCAGTGGAAAAAACGACCATCTCACGCGAGTGTTGCGGCCCCGTTCTGTTAGAAATTAAAGTGCCAAAAATCCACCTAACATGATTTTTAGGTCAAACTAAGATGATTGGGTGCGTCCATTCCAAAAAATTCAACTGCGAGTTTTTTTGTGCATCAGTGGAAAAAACGGCCATCTCGCACGAGTTTTGCGGCACTGTTCCGTCGAAAATGAAAGTGCCAAAAAATCACCAAACATGAGTTTTGGGTCAAACGGAGATGATTGGGTGCGTCCGTTGCGAAAAATTGAAATGTGAGTTTTTCGGTGCATCAATGGGAAAAATGGCCCTCCCACACAAGTTTTGCAACCCCGTTCCATCAGAAATGAAAGTGCCAAAAACCGACCAAACATGAGTTTTGGGTCAAACAGAGATAATTCGATGTGTCCATTCCAAAAAATTGAACTACGAGTTTTTTGGTGCATTGTGGAAAAAACGGCCATCCCGCGCGAGTTTTGCGGCACCGTTCCGTCGGAAATGAAACTACCAAAACCCCACCAAACCTGAGTTTTGGGTGAAACAGAGATGATTGGGTGCGTCCATTGTGAAAAATTGAACCGCAACTTTTTCGGTGCATCAGTGGAAAAAACGGCCATCTGCGCGAGTTTTGCGGCCCAGTTCTGTCGGAACTGAAAGTGCCAAAAACCGACAAAACATGAGTTTTGGGTCCTACAGAGATGATTGGGTGCGTCCGTTGCGAAAAATTCAAATATGAGTTTTTTGGTGAATCAATGGGAAAACGGCCATCTCGCACGAGTTTTGGGGCCCCGTTCTGTCGGAAATGAAAGTGCCAAAAACCCAACAAAAGACATGAGTTTTAGGTCAAACTGATATGATTGGGTACGTCCGTTCCGAAAAATTCAACTATGAGTTTTCTGTGCATCAAAGGAAAAAACGGCCACCCCACGTTAGTTTTGCGACACCGTTCCATCAAAATTGAAAGTGTCAAAAACCCACCAAACATGAGTTTTGGGTCAAACTGAGATGATTGGGTGCGTCCCTTGCGAAAAAACCAACTGCGAGTTCTTCGGTGCATCAGTGGAAAAAACGGCCATCACGCACGAGTTTTGCGGCACCGTTCCGTCAGAAATGAAACTGCCAAAAACCCACCAAACATGAGTTTTGGGTCAAACGAAGATGATTGGGTGCGTTCGTTCCAAAAATTCAACTGCGAGTTTTTCGGAGCATCAGTGGAAAAAACGACCATCACGCGCGAGTTTTGCCGGCCCGTTCTGTCGGAAATGAAAGTGCCCAAAATCCACCTAACATGAGTTCTAGGTCAAACTGAGATGATTGGGTGCGTCCGTTCCGAAAAATTCAACTCCGAGTTTTTTGGTGCATCAGTGGAAAAAACGGCCATCCCGCGCGAGTTTTGCGGCACTGTTCCGTCGGAAATGAAAGTGCCAAAAACTCACCAAACATGAGTTTTGGGTCAAACGGAGATGATTGGGTGCGTCCGTTGCGAAAAATTCAACTGCAAGTTTTTCGGTGCATCAATGGGAAAAACGGCCCTCCCATACAAGTTTTGCAACCCTGTTCCGTCGTAAATGAAAGTGCCAGAAACTGACCAAACATGTGTTTTAGGTCAAACGGAGATGATTGGGTGTGTCCATTGTGAAAAATTGAACTGCGAGTTTTTCGGTGCATCAGTGGAAAAAACGGCCATCTTGCGCGAGTTTTGCGGCCCCGTTTTGTCGGAAATGAAAGTGCCAAAAATCCACCTAACATGAGTTTTAGGTCAAACTGAGATGATTGGGTGCGTCCGTTCCGAAAAATTCAACTGCGAGTTTTTTTGTGCATCAGTGGAAAAAACGGCCATCCCGCGCAAGTTTTGCGGCACTGTTCCGTCGGAAATGAAAGTGCCAAAAACCGACCAAACATGAGTTTTGGGTGAAACAGAGATGATTGGGGCGTCCATTCCAAAAAACTGAACTGCGAATTTTTCGGTGCATCAGTGGAAAAAACGGCCATCTCGCGCGAGTTTTGCGGCCCCGTTCTGTCGGAACTAAAAGTGCCAAAAACGGACCAAACATGAGTTTTGGGTCAAACGGAGATGATTGGGTGCGCCCGTTGCGAAAATGCAAATATGAGTTTTTCGGTGCATCAATGGGAAAACGGCCATCTCGCGCGAGTTTTGGGGCCTCGTTCTGTCCGAAATGAAAGTGCCAAAAACCCAACAGAAGACATGAGTTTTAGGTCAAACTGATATGATTGGGTGCGTCCGTTCCGAAAATTTCAACTGTGAATTTTCTGTGCATCAATGGAAAAAACGGCCACCCCACGTGAGTTTTGCGGCACCGTTCCGTCAAAATTGAAAGTGTCAAAAACCCACCAAACATGAGTTTTGGGTCAAACTGAGATGATTGGGTGCGTCCGTTGCGAAAAAACCAACTGCGAGTTCTTCGGTGCATCATTGGAAAAAACGGCCATCACGCGTGAGTTTTGCGGCACCGTTCCGTCAAAAATGAAACTGCCAAAAACCCACCAAACATGAGTTTTGGGTCAAACAGAGATGATTGGGTGCGTTCAGTCCGAAAAATTTAACTGCGAGTTCCTCGGTGCATCAGTGTAAAAAACGACCATCACGCGTGAGTTTTGTGGCAGCATTCCGTTGGAAATGAAACTTCCAAAAACCCACCAAACCTGAGTTTTGGGTGAAACGGAGATATTGGGTGTGTCCATTGTGAAAAATTGAACTGCGAGTTTTTCGGTGCATCAGTGGAAAAAACAGCCATCTCGCGCGAGTTTTGCAGCCCCGTTCTGTCGGAAATGAAAGTGCCAAAAATCCACCTAACATGAGTTTTAGGTCAAACTCAGATGATAGGGTGCGTCCGTTCTGAAAAATTCAACTGCGAGTTTTTTGGTGCATCAGTGGAAAAAAAGGCCATCCCACGCGAGTTTTGTGGCACTGTTCCATCCGAAATGAAAGTGCCAAAAACTCAGCAAACATGTGTTTTGGGTCAAACGGAGATGATTGGGTACGTCCGTTGTAAAAAATTCAACTGCGAGTTTTTCGGTGCATCAATGGGAAAACGGCCCTCCCACACAAGTTTTGCAACCCCGTTCCATCGGAAATGAAAGTGCCAAAAACCGACCAAACATGAGTTTTGGGTCAAACTGAGATGATTGGGTGTGTCCGTTGCGAAAAAATCAACTGTGAGTTTTTCGGTGCATCAGTGGGAAAACAGCCATCTCGCGCGAGTTTTTCGGCCCCATTACGTCGAAAATGAAAGTGCCAAAAACCCATGAAACATGAGATTCTGGTCAAACTGAGATGATTGGGTGCGTTCGTTCCAAAAAATTCAACTCTGAGTTTTTTGGTGCATCAGTGGAAAAAACGGTCATCCCCCGTGAGTTTTGCGGCACCGTTCCGTCAGAAATGAAAGTTCCAAAAACTAACCAAACATGAGTTTTGGGTGAAACAGAGATGATTGGGTGCGTCCGTTGCGAAAAATTGAACTGCGAGTTTTTCAATGCATCAGTGGAAAAAACGGCCATCTCGCGCGAGTGTTGCGGCCCCGTTCTGTCAGAAATTAAAGTGCCAAAAATCCACCTAACATGATTTTTAGGTCAAACTAAGATGATTGGGTGCGTCCATTCCAAAAAATTCAACTGCGAGTTTTTTTGTGCATCAGTGGAAAAAACGGCCATCTCGCACGAGTTTTGCGGCACTGTTCCGTCGAAAATGAAAGTGCCAAAAAATCACCAAACATGAGTTTTGGGTCAAACGGAGATGATTGGGTGCGTCCGTTGTGAAAAATTGAAATGTGAGTTTTTCGGTGCATCAATGGGAAAAATGGCCCTCCCACACAAGTTTTGCAACCCCGTTCCATCAGAAATGAAAGTGCCAAAAACCGACCAAACATGAGTTTTGGGTCAAACAGAGATAATTCGATGTGTCCATTCCAAAAAATTGAACTACGAGTTTTTTGGTGCATTGTGGAAAAAACGGCCATCCCGCGCGAGTTTTGCGGCACCGTTCCGTCGGAAATGAAACTACCAAAACCCCACCAAACCTGAGTTTTGGGTGAAACAGAGATGATTGGGTGCGTCCATTGTGAAAAATTGAACCGCAACTTTTTCGGTGCATCAGTGGAAAAAACGGCCATCTGCGCGAGTTTTGCGGCCCAGTTCTGTCGGAACTGAAAGTGCCAAAAACCGACAAAACATGAGTTCTGGGTCCTACAGAGATGATTGGGTGCGTCCGTTGCGAAAAATTCAAATATGAGTTTTTTGGTGAATCAATGGGGAAACGGCCATCTCGCACGAGTTTTGGGGCCCCGTTCTGTCGGAAATGAAAGTGCCAAAAACCCAACAAAAGACATGAGTTTTAGGTCAAACTGATATGATTGGGTACGTCCGTTCCGAAAAATTCAACTATGAGTTTTCTGTGCATCAAAGGAAAAAACGGCCACCCCACGTTAGTTTTGCGACACCGTTCCATCAAAATTGAAAGTGTCAAAAACCCACCAAACATGAGTTTTGGGTCAAACTGAGATGATTGGGTGCGTCCCTTGCGAAAAAACCAACTGCGAGTTCTTCGGTGCATCAGTGGAAAAAACGGCCATCACGCACGAGTTTTGCGGCACCGTTCCGTCAGAAATGAAACTGCCAAAAACCCACCAAACATGAGTTTTGGGTCAAACGAAGATGATTGGGTGCGTTCGTTCCAAAAATTCAACTGCGAGTTTTTCGGAGCATCAGTGGAAAAAACGACCATCACGCGCGAGTTTTGCCGGCCCGTTCTGTCGGAAATGAAAGTGCCCAAAATCCACCTAACATGAGTTCTAGGTCAAACTGAGATGATTGGGTGCGTCCGTTCCGAAAAATTCAACTCCGAGTTTTTTGGTGCATCAGTGGAAAAAACGGCCATCCCGCGCGAGTTTTGCGGCACTGTTCCGTCGGAAATGAAAGTGCCAAAAACTCACCAAACATGAGTTTTGGGTCAAACGGAGATGATTGGGTGCGTCCGTTGCGAAAAATTCAACTGCAAGTTTTTCGGTGCATCAATGGGAAAAACGGCCCTCCCATACAAGTTTTGCAACCCTGTTCCGTCGGAAATGAAAGTGCCAGAAACTGACCAAACATGTGTTTTAGGTCAAACGGAGATGATTGGGTGTGTCCATTGTGAAAAATTGAACTGCGAGTTTTTCGGTGCATCAGTGGAAAAAACGGCCATCTTGCGCGAGTTTTGCGGCCCCGTTTTGTCGGAAATGAAAGTGCCAAAAATCCACCTAACATGAGTTTTAGGTCAAACTGAGATGATTGGGTGCGTCCGTTCCGAAAAATTCAACTGCGAGTTTTTTTGTGCATCAGTGGAAAAAACGGCCATCCCGCGCAAGTTTTGCGGCACTGTTCCGTCGGAAATGAAAGTGCCAAAAACCGACCAAACATGAGTTTTGGGTGAAACAGAGATGATTGGGGCGTCCATTCCAAAAAACTGAACTGCGAATTTTTCGGTGCATCAGTGGAAAAAACGGCCATCTCGCGCGAGTTTTGCGGCCCCATTCTGTCGGAACTAAAAGTGCCAAAAACGGACCAAACATGAGTTTTGGGTCAAACGGAGATGATTGGGTGCGTCCGTTGCGAAAATGCAAATCTGAGTTTTTCGGTGCATCAATGGGAAAACGGCCATCTCGCGCGAGTTTTGGGGCCTCGTTCTGTCCGAAATGAAAGTGCCAAAAACCCAACAGAAGACATGAGTTTTAGGTCAAACTGATATGATTGGGTGCGTCCGTTCCGAAAATTTCAACTGTGAATTTTCTGTGCATCAATGGAAAAAACGGCCACCCCACGTGAGTTTTGCGGCACCGTTCCGTCAAAATTGAAAGTGTCAAAAACCCACCAAACATGAGTTTTGGGTCAAACTGAGATGATTGGGTGCGTCCGTTGCGAAAAAACCAACTGCGAGTTCTTCGGTGCATCAGTGGAAAAAACGGCCATCACGCGCGAGTTTTGCGGCACCGTTCCGTCAAAAATGAAACTGCCAAAAACCCACCAAACATGAGTTTTGGGTCAAACAGAGATGATTGGGTGCGTTCAGTCCGAAAAATTTAACTGCGAGTTCCTCGGTGCATCAGTGTAAAAAACGACCATCACGCGTGAGTTTTGTGGCAGCATTCCGTTGGAAATGAAACTTCCAAAAACCCACCAAACCTGAGTTTTGGGTGAAACGGAGATATTGGGTGTGTCCATTGTGAAAAATTGAACTGCGAGTTTTTCGGTGCATCAGTGGAAAAAACAGCCATCTCGCGCGAGTTTTGCAGCCCCGTTCTGTCGGAAATGAAAGTGCCAAAAATCCACCTAACATGAGTTTTAGGTCAAACTCAGATGATAGGGTGCGTCCGTTCTGAAAAATTCAACTGCGAGTTTTTTGGTGCATCAGTGGAAAAAAAGGCCATCCCACGCGAGTTTTGTGGCACTGTTCCATCCGAAATGAAAGTGCCAAAAACTCAGCAAACATGTGTTTTGGGTCAAACGGAGATGATTGGGTACGTCCGTTGCAAAAAATTCAACTGCGAGTTTTTCGGTGCATCAATGGGAAAACGGCCCTCCCACACAAGTTTTGCAACCCCGTTCCATCGGAAATGAAAGTGCCAAAAACCGACCAAACATGAGTTTTGGGTCAAACTGAGATGATTGGGTGTGTCCGTTGCGAAAAAATCAACTGTGAGTTTTTCGGTGCATCAGTGGGAAAACAGCCATCTCGCGCGAGTTTTTCGGCCCCATTACGTCGAAAATGAAAGTGCCAAAAACCCATGAAACATGAGATTCTGGTCAAACTGAGATGATTGGGTGCGTTCGTTCCAAAAAATTCAACTCTGAGTTTTTTGGTGCATCAGTGGAAAAAACGGCCATCCCCCGTGAGTTTTGCGGCACCGTTCCGTCAGAAATGAAAGTTCCAAAAACTAACCAAACATGAGTTTTGGGTGAAACAGAGATGATTGGGTGCGTCCGTTGCGAAAAATTGAACTGCGAGTTTTTCAATGCATCAGTGGAAGAAACGGCCATCTCGCGCGAGTTTTGCGGCCCCGTTCTGTCGGAAATGAAAGTGCCAAAAACTCACCAAACAAAACTTTTGGGTCAAACGGAGATGATTGGGTGCGTCCATTGCGAAGAAATCAACTACGAGTTTTTTGGTGCATCAATGGGAAAACCGACCATCACGCGCGAGTTTTGTGGCACCATTCGTTTGGAAATGAAATTGCCAAAAACCCACCAAACCTGAGTTTTGGGTGAAACGGAGATGATTGTGTGCGTCCATTGTGAAAAATTGAACTGCAAGTTTTTCGGTGCATCAGTGGAAAAAACGGCCATCTCGTGCGAGTTTTGCGGCCGTGTTCTGTCTGAAATGAATGTGCCAAAAATTCACCTAACATGAGTTTTAGGTCAAACTGAGATGATTGGGTACGTCCGTTCCAAAAAATTCAACTGCAGGTTTTTTGGTGAATCCGTGGAAAAAACGGCCATCCCGCGCGAGTTTTGTGGCACTGTCCCATCGGAAATGAAAGTGCCAAAAACTCAGCAAACATGAGTTTTGGGTCAATCGGAGATATGATTGGGTGCGTCCGTTGCGAAAAATTCAACTGCGAGTTTTCCGGTGCATCAATGGGAAAACGGCCCTCCCACAGAAGTTTGGCAACCCCATTCCATCGGAAAGGAAAGTGCCAAAAACCGACCAAACATGAGTTTTGGGTCAAACGCAGATGATTGGGTGCGTCCATTGTGAAAAATTGAACTGCAAGTTTTTTGGTGCACCAATTGGAAAAACGACCATCACGCACGAGTTTTGTGGCACCATTCCATTGGAAATGAAACTGCCAAAAACCCACCAAACCTGAGTTTTGGGTGAAACGGAGATGATTGGGTGCGTCCATTGTGAAAAATTGAACTGCAAGTTTTTCGGTGCATGAGTGCAAAAATATGGCCATCTCGCGCGAGTTTTGCGGCCCCGTTCTGTCGGAAATGAAAGTGCCAAAAATCCACCTAACATGAGTTTTAGGTCAAACTGAGATGATTGGGTACGTCCATTCCGAAAAATTCAACTGCGAGTTTTTTGGTGCATCAGTGGAAAAAACGGCCATCCCGCGCGAGTTTTGCGGCACTGTTCCATCGAAAATGAAAGTGCCAAAAACTCACCAAACAAGAGTTTTGGGTCAAACGGAGATGATTGGGTGCGTCCGTTGCGAAAAATTCAACTGTGAGTTTTTCGGTGCATCAATGGGAAAAATGGCCCTCCCACACAAGTTTTGCAACCCCGTTCCATCGGAAATGAAAGTGCCAAAAACCGACCAAATATGAGTTTTGGGTCAAACAGAGATGATTCGGTGTGTCCGTTGCGAAAAATTCAACTGTGAGTTTTTCAATGCATCAGTGGAAAAAACGGTCATCTCGCGCGAGTTTTGCGGCACTGTTCCATCGGAAATGAAAGTGCCAAAAACTCACCAAACATGAGTTTTGGTTCCAACGGAGATGATTGGGTGCGTCCGTTGCGAAAAATTCAACTGCGAGTTTTTCGGTGCATCAATGGGAAAAACGGCCCTCACACACAAGTTTTGCAACCCCGTTCCGTCGGAAATGAATGTGCCAGAAACCGACCAATCATGAGTTTTGGGTGAAACAGAGATGATTCGGTGTGTTCATTGCGAAAAATTCAACTGCGAGTTTTTCAGTGCATCAGTGGAAAAAACGGCCATCTCGTGCGAGTTTTGCGGCACCGTTCCGTCAGAAATGAAACTGCCAAAAACCGACCAAACCTGAGTTTTGGGTCAAACGGAGATGATTGGGTGCGTCCATTGTGAAAAATTGAACTGCAAGTTTTTCTGTGCATTAGTGGAAAAAACGGCCATCTCGTGCGAGTTTTGCGGCCGTGTTCTGTCTGAAAAGAATGTGCCAAAAATTCACCTAACATTAGTTTTAGGTCAAACTGAGATGATTGGGTACGTCTGTTCCGAAAAATTCAACTGCAGGTTTTTTGGTGAATCAGTGGAAAAAACGGCCATCCCGCGCGCGTTTTGTGGCACTGTCCCATCGGAAATGAAAGTGCCAAAAACTCAGCAAACATGAGTTTTGGGTCAAACGGAGATATGATTGGGTGCGTCCGTTGCGAAAATTCAACTGCGAGTTTTTCGGTGCATCAATGGGAAAACGGCCCTCCCACAGAAGTTTTGCAACCCCATTCCATCGGAAATGAAAGTGCCAAAAACCGACCAAACATGAGTTTTGGGTCAAACGGAGATGATTGGGTGCGTCCGTTCCAAAAAATTCAAATATGAGTTTTTCGGTGAATCAATGGAAAAACAGCCATCTCGCGCGAGTTTTGGGGCCCGTTCTGTCGGAAATGAAAGTGCCAAAAACCCACCAAACCTGAGTTTTGGGTGAAACGGAGATGATAGGGTGCGTCCATTATGAAAAATTGAACTGCAAGTTTTTCGGTGCATCAGTGGAAAAAACGGCCATCTCGTGCGAGTTTTGTGGCCCCGTTCTGTTGGAAATGAAAGTGCCAAAAATCCACCTAACATGAGTTTTAGGTCAAACTGAGATGATTGGGTACGTCCGTTCCAAAAAATTCAATTGCGAGTTTTTTGGTGCATCAGTGGAAAAAACAGCCATCCCGCGCGAGTTTTGCGGCACTGTTCCGTCGGAAATGAAAGTGCCAGAAACTCACCAAACATGAGTTTTGGGTCAAACGGAGATGATTTGGTGCGTCCGTTGTGAAAAATTCAACTACGAGTTTTTGGGTGAATCATTGGGGAAAACGACCCTCCCACACAAGTTTTGCAACCCCGTTGCGTCGGAAAGGAAAGTGCCAGAAACCGACCAAACATGAGTTTTGGGTGAAACAGAGATGATTGGGTGCGTCCGTTCCGAAAAATTCAACTGTGAGTTTTTTGGTGCATCATTGGAAAAAACGGCCATCCCGCGCGAGTTTTGCGGCACTGTTCCGTCGGAAATGAAAGTGCCAAAAACTCAACAAACATGAGTTTTAGGTCAAACGGAGATGATTGGGTGCGTCGGTTTTCCAAAAATTCAACTGCGAGTTTTTCGATGCATCAATGGAAAAACGGCCCTCCCACACAAGTTTTGCAACCCCGTTCCGTCAGAAATGAAAGTGCCAGAAACCGACGAAACATGAGTTTTTGGTGAAACAGAGATGATTGGGTGTGTCCGTTGTTGCAAAAAATTCAACTGCGAGTTTTTCAGTGCATCAGTGGAAAAAATGGCCACCCCGCGCGAGTTTTGCGACACCGTTCCGTTGGAACTGAAAGTGCCAAAAACCGACCAAACATGAGTTTTGGGTCAAACGAAGGTGATTGGGTGCGTCCGTTCCAAAAAAATTCAAATATGAGTTTTTCGGTGCATCAATGGAAAAACGACCATCTCGCATGAGTTTTGGGGCCCGTTCTGTCGGAAATGAAAGTGCCAAAAACCCAACAAAAGATAGGAGTTTTAGGTCAAACTGATATGATTGGGTACGTCCGTTCCGAAAAATTCAACTGTGAGTTTTCTGTGCATCAATGGAAAAAATGGCCACCCCACGTGAGTTTTGCAGCACAGTTCTGTCAAAATTGAAAGTGTCAAAAACCCACCAAACATGAGTTTTGGGTCAAACTGAGATGATTGGGTGCGTCCGTTGCGAAAAAACCAACTGCGAGTTCTTCGGTGCATCAGTGGAAAAAACGGCCATCACGCGCGAGTTTTGCGGCACCGTTCCGACAGAAATGAAACTGCCAAAAACCCAGCAAACATGAGTTTTGGGTCAAACAGAGATGATTGGGTGCGTCCATTGGGAAAAATTGAACTGCGAGTTTTTCAGTGCATCAATGGGAAAACCGACCATCACGCGCGAGTTTTGTGGCACCATTCCGTTGGAAATGAAACTGCCAAAAACCCACCAAACCTGAGTTTTGTGTGAAACAGAGATGATTGGGTGCGTCCATTGTGAAAAATTGAACTGCAAGTTTTTCTGTGCATTAGTGGAAAAAACGACCATCTCGTGCGAGTTTTGCGGCCCCGTTCTGTCGGAAATAAAAGTGCCAAAAATCCACCTAACATGAGTTTTAGGTCAAACTGAGATGATTGGGTACGTCCGTTCCAAAAAATTCAACTACGAGTTTTTTGGTGCATCAGTGGATAAAACGGCCATCACGCGCGAGTTTTACGGCACTGTTCCGTCGAAAATGAAAGTGCCAAAAACTCACCAAACATGAGTTTTGGGTCAAACGGAGATGATTGGGTGCGTCCATTGCGAAAAATTCAACTGCGAGTTTTTCGGTGAATCAATGGGGAAAACGGCCCTCCCACACAAGTTTTGCAACCCCGTTCCTTCGAAAATGAAAGTGGCAGAAACCGACCAAACATGAGTTTTGGGTGAAACAGAGATGATTGGTTGCGTCCGTTCCGAAAAATTCAACTATGAGTTTTTTTGAGCATCATTGGAAAAAAACAGCCATCCCGCGCGAGTTTTGCGGCACTGTTCCGTCGGAAATGAAAGTGCCAAAAACTCACCAAACATGAGTTTTGGGTCAAACGAAGATGATTGGGTGCGTCCGTTTTCCAAAAATTCAACTGCGAGTTTTTCGGTGCATCAATGGGAAAAACGGTGCTCCAACACAAGTTTTGCAACCCCGTTCCGTCGGAAATGAATGTGCCAGAAACCGACCAAACATTAGTTTTGGGTGAAACATAGATGATTGGGTGTGTCCGTTGCGAAAAATTCAACTGCGAGTTTTCAGTGCATCAGTGGAAAAAACGGCCATCTCGCGCGAGTTTTGCGGCCCCGTTCTGTCGGAAATGAAAGTGCCAAAAATCCACCTAACATGAGTTTTAGGTCAAATTGAGATGATTGGGTGCATCCATTGTGAAAAATTGAACTGCGAGTTTTTCAATGCATCAATGGGAAAACCGACCATCACGCGCTAGTTTTGTGGCATCATTCGTTTGGAAATGAAACTGCCAAAAACCCACCAAACCTGAGTTTTGGGTGAAACGGAGATGATTGGGTGCGTCTGTTGACGCTGGTTATCTATCAAAATTAGAGGATAAATAAATATGAAAAGGGCATGAATTCAATCACCAACAAAGGTTTAGGGTTTTAATTGACAATATTCCATGAGTTTTGGTGAATTGTGATTCTGTAGGGACTAAACCAGGAAACCAGCGCTGATTGCTTCCCTTAGAAGGAAACCGACGCGAGATAACGCAACCGGCACGTCAGGAATATTCCAGAAGGTTCTAGAGGACTCCAAAGGACACCACGAGGTGGGACACCTCGAGTGGCCGCCAGGTGGGACCGACCGGTCCTACCCTTAGACCGGTCGGTCTCCCCCCGGGCCCGCTGGCTTCCGTCTTCTGCAAGCTACCTCCACCGACCTCTAGGATGCATCTCAGCCCAACGTGAAGTCGGTTTGATCTAACGGGCGCGGTTGATCCCTCAGGGCTATATAAGCAGCCCCAGACCCCCCTCTCCAGGCATCTCCCTCTTCATTATTCATCTCCACATCAGAAATTAGGGTTCCAATGTAGAAGTAGAGGTCCCTCTAGATGAATCTCTTCTAGTTCATCTAGTTGTAATCAAGAGTTAGCTTTCAAGTAGAAGACTACATACCCCTCAAGTAGGATTAGAACCTAGTCTTATTCTAGAACTAGAAGCGAAAGAGAGAGAGGAAGATATCAAGAGGAAGCTACGGCCTGTCGGATCAACTTCTTCATCTTCTACCTGTGGATTCATGTTCTTCATCGTCTTGCTTCAACGATTGTTTCGGTAATCGACATCTATATTTAAGTTTGAGATATTGTTCTTATTGTTCATAAGGTTTATGACTCTCTTTTGAGTACTTTAATTCTAGTCGCTCTAGAGTTAGAGTAGTTGGATAGTATAAGCGTGGTGCTTAGACTTGATAGCTCATATTTACCACCTATAACGCCGGTAGTAGTGGTTGTTCGCAAGGGTGACTCTTATAGCCTTGTTGATTATTCTATAGTCCACTTACCCGTGTGTAGGCTCGGTAGGATTATACATTTGCATAAAAGAATCATACTCTGTTGTGACCTTTTATGGCAACTTCCCCATTAAGAATAATAAACATATCACTCTTAAGTTGGATTTAGATAACCTTAGTGATCCCTTCTATACTTTTAGCTTCTTTGTCCTTGTTAGTTACTCAGGGGTTATACACTTAAGACTCCACGCTATCCGTTCCCTTGGGTTCGATACTAAAACTGGGTTACTCTGGTGAAGTGCTACATCGGTAGATCTTATCTGTGCGCTTGCGGATAAAGTAGAGTGTGTGTTAATTTATACCAACAGCGTCCATTGTGAAAAATTGTATTGCGAGTTTTTCATTGCATCAGTGAAAAAAACGGCCATCTCGTGCGAGTTTTGCGGCCCCGTTCTATCGGAAATGAAAGTGCCAAAAATCCACCTAACATGAGTTTTAGGTTAAACTGAGATGATTGGGTACGTCGGTTCCAAAAAATTCAACTGCGAGTTTTTTGGTGCATCAGTGGAAAAAACGGCCATCCCGCGCGGGTTTTGCGGCACTATTCCGTCAGAAATGAAAGTGCCAAAAACTCACCAAACATGAGTTTTGGGTCAAACGGAGATGATTGGGTGCATCCATTGTGAAAAATTCAAATGCGAGTTTTTGGGTGAATCAATGGGGAAAACGACCCTCCCACACAAGTTTTGCAACACCGTTCCGTCGGAAAGGAAAGTGCCAGAAACCGACCAAACATTAGTTTTGGGTGAAACAGAGATGATTGGGTGCGTCCGTTCCGAAAAATTCAACTGAGTTTTTTGGTGCATCATTGGAAAAAACGGCCATCCCACGCGAGTTTTGCGGCACTGTTCCGTCGGAAATGAAAGTGCCAAAAACTCACCAAACATGAGTTTTGGGTCAAACGGAGATGATTGGGTGCGTCCGTTTTCCAAAAATTCAACTACGAGTTTTTTGGTGCATCAATGGGAAAAACGGCCCTCCCACACAAGTCTTGCAACACCGTTCCGTCGGAAATGAATGTGCCAGAAACCGACCAAACATGAGTTTTGGGTGAAACAGAGATGATTGGGTGTGTCCGTTGCGAAAAATTCAACTACGAGTTTTCAGTGCATCAGTGGAAAAAACGGCCATCTCGCGCGAGTTTTGCGGCCCCGTTCTGTTGGAAATGAAAGTGCCAAAAATCCACCTAACATAAGTTTTAGGTCAAACTGAGATGATTGGGTGCGTCCATTGTGAAAAATTGAACTGCGAGTTTTTCAGTGCATCAATGGGAAAACCGACCATCACGCGCGAGTTTTGTGGCACCATTCCATTGGAAATGAAACTGGCAAAAACCCACCAAACCTGAGTTTTGGGTGAAACGAAGATGATTGGGTGCGTCCATTGTGAAAAATTGAACTGCAAGTTTTTCGGTGCATCAGTGGAAAAAATGGCCATCTCATGCGAGTTTTGGGGCCCCGTTTTGTCGGAAATGAAAGTGGCAAAAATCCACCTAACATGAGTTTGAGGTCAAACTGAGATGATTGGGTAGGTCCGTTCTGAAAAATTCAAATGAGAGTTTTTTGGTGCATCAGTGGAAAAACGGCCATCCCACGCGACTTTTGCGGCACTGTTCCGTCGGAAATGAAAGTGCCAAAAACTCACCAAACATGTGTTTTGTGTCAAACGGAGATGATTGGGTGCGTCCATTGTGAAAAAATGAACTGCGAGTTTTTCGGTGCAGCAGTGGAAAAAATGGCCATCTCGCGCGAGTTTTGCGGCCTCGTTCTGTAAGAAATGAAAGTGCCAAAAACTCACCAAATAAGAGTTTTGGGTGAAACGGATATGATTGGGTGCGTCCATTGTGAAAAATTGAACTGTGAGTTTTTTGGTGCATCAATGGGGAAAACGGCCCTCCCACACAAGTTTTGCAACCCCGTTCCGTCGGAAATGAAAGTGCCAGAATCCGACCAAACATAAGTTTTGGGTGAAACAGAGATGATTGGGTGCGTCCGTTCCAAAAAATTCAATTGTGAGTTTTTTGGTGCATCATTGGAAAAAACGGCCATCCCGCGCGAGTTTTGCGGCACTGTTCTGTCGGAAATGAAAGTGCCAAAAACTCACCAAACATGAGTTTTGCGTTAAACAGAGATGATTGGGTGCGTCGGTTTTCCAAAAATTCAACTGCGACTTTTTCGGTGCATCAATGGGAAAAACGGCCCTCCCACACAAGTTTTGCAACACCGTTCCGTCGAAAATGAATGTGCCAGAAACCGACCAAACATGAGTTTTGGGTGAAACAGAGATGATTGGGTGTGTTCGTTGCCAAAAATTCAACTGCGAGTTTTCAGTGCATCAGTGGAAAAAACGGCCATCTCGCGCGAGTTTTGTGGCCCCGTTCTGTCGGAAATGAATGTGCCAAAAATCCACCTAACATGAGTTTTAGGTCAAACTGAGATGATTGGGTGCATCTATTGTGAAAAATTGAACTGCGAGTTTTTCAATGCATCAATGGGAAAACCGACCATCACACGCGAGTTTTGTGGCATCATTCGTTTGGAAATGAAACTGCCAAAAACCCACCAAACCTGAGTTTTGGGTGAAACAGAGATGATTGGGTGCGTCTATTGACGCTGGTTATCTTTCAAAATTAGAGGATAAATAAATATGAAAAGGGCATGAATTCAATCACCAACTAAGGTTTAGGGTTTTAATTGACAATATTCCACGAGTGTTGGTGAATTGTGATTCTGCTGGGACTAAACCAAGAAACCAGCGCTGATTGCTTCCCTTAGAAGGAAACCGACGCGAGATAACGCAACCAGCACGTCAGGAATATTCTAGAAGGTTCTAGAGGACTCGAAAGGACACCGCTAGGCGGGACACCCCGGGCCCGCTGGCTTCCGTCTTCTACAAGCTACCTCCACCGACCTCTAGGATGCATCTCAGCCCAACGTGAAGTCAGTTTGATCTAACGACCGCGGTTGATCCCTCAGGGCTATATAAGCAGCCCCAGACCCCCCTCTCCAGGCATCTCCCTCTTCATTATTCATCTCCACATCAGAAATGAGGGTTCCAATGTAGAAGTAGAGGTCCCTCTAGATGAATCTCTTATAGTTCATCTAGTTGTAATCAAGAGTTAGCTTTCAAGTAGAAGACTACATACCCCTCAAGTAGGATTAGAACCTAGTCTTATTCTAGAACTAGAAGCGAAAGAGAGAGAGGAAGAGATCAAGAGGAAGCTACGGCCTGTCGGATCAACTTCTTCATCTTCTACCTGTGGATTCAAGTTCTTCATCGTCTTGCTTCAACGATTGTTTCGGTAATCGACATCTATATTTAAGTTTGAGATATTGTTCTTATTGTTCATAAGGTTTATGACTCTCTTTTGAGTACTTTAATTCTAGTCGCTCTAGAGTTAGAGTAGTTGGATAGTATAAGCGTGGTGCTTAGACTTGATAGCTCATATTTACCACCTATAACGCCGGTAGTAGTGGTTGTTCGCAAGGGTGACTCTTATAGCCTTGTTGATTATTCTATAGTCCACTTACCCGTGTGTAGGCTCGGTAGGATTATACATTTGCATAAAAGAATCATTCTCTGTTGTGACCTTTTATGGCAACTTCCCCATTAAGAATAATAAACATATCACTCTTAAGTTGGATTTAGATAACCTTAGTGATCCCCTCTATACTTTTAGCTTCTTCATCCTTGTTAGTTACTCAGGGGTTATACACTTAAGACTCTACGCTATCCGTTCCCTTGGGTTCGATATTAAAACTGGGTTACTCTGGTGAAGTGCTACATCGGTAGATCTTATCTGTGCGCTTGCGGATAAAGTAGAGTGTGCGTTAATTTATACCAACAGCGTCCATTGTGAAAAATTGAATTGCGAGTTTTTTGGTGCATCAGCGAAAAAAACGGCCATCTCGTGCGAGTTTTGCGGCCCCGTTCTGTCAGAAATGAAAGTGCCAAAAATCCACCTAACATGAGTTTTAGGCTAAACTGAGATGATTGGGTACGTCCGTTCCAAAAAATTCAACTGCGAGTTTTTTGGTGCATCAGTGGAAAAAACGGCCATCCCGCGCGGGTTTTGCGGCACTATTCCGTCAGAAATGAAAGTGCCAAAAACTCACCAAACATGAGTTTTGGGTCAAACGGAGATGATTGGGTGCGTCCATTGTGAAAAATTCAACTGCGAGTTTTTGGGTGAATCAATGGGGAAAACGACCGTCCCACACAAGTTTTGCAACCCCGTTCCGTCGGACAGGAAAGTGCTAGAAACCGACCAAACATGAGTTTTGGGTGAAACAAAGATGATTGGGTGCGTCCGTTCCGAAAAATTCAACTGTGAGTTTTTTGGTGCATCATTGGAAAAAACGGCCATCCTGCGCGAGTTTTGCGGCACTGTTCCGTCGGAAATGAAAGTGCCAAAAACTCACCAAACATGAGTTTTGGGTCAAACGGCGATGATTGGGTGCGTCCGTTTTCCAAAAATTCAACTACGAGTTTTTCGATGCATCAATGGGAAAAACGGCCCTCCCACACAAGTTTTGCAACACCGTTCCGTCGGAAATGAATGTGCCAGAAACCGACCAAACATGAGTTTTGGGTGAAACAGAGATGATTGGGCGTGTCCGTTGCGAAAAATTCAACTGCGAGTTTTCAGTGCATCAGTGGAAAAAACGGCAATCTCGCGCGAGTTTTGCGGCCCCGTTCTGTCGGAAATGAAAGTGCCAAAAATCCACCAAACATAAGTTTTAGGTCAAACTGAGATGATTCGGTGCGTCCATTGTGAAAAATTGAACTGCGAGTTTTTCAGTGCATCAATGGGAAAACTGACCATCACGCACGAGTTTTGTGGGACCATTCCATTGGAAATGAAACTGTCAAAAACCCACGAAACCTGAGTTTTGGGTGAAACAGAGATGATTGGGTGCGTCCATTGTGAAAAATTGAACTGCAAGTTTTTCGGTGCATCAGTGGAAAAAGTGGCCATCTCGTGCGAGTTTTGCAGCCCCGTTCTGTCGGAAATGAAAGTGCCAAAAATCCACCTAACATGAGTTTGAGCTCAAACTGAGATGATTGGGTACGTCTGTTCCGAAAAATTCAAATGAGAGTTTTTTGGTGCATCAGTGGAAAAAACGGCCATCCCGTGCGAGTTTTGCGGCACTGTTCCGTCGGAAATTAAAGTGCCAAAAACTCACCAAACATGTGTTTTGGGTCAAACGGAGATGATTGGGTGCGTCCATTGTGAAAAATTGAACTGCGAGTTTTTCGGTGCATCAGTGGAAAAAACGGCAATCTCGCGCGAGTTTTGCGGCCCCGTTCTGTCGGAAATGAAAGTGCCAAAAACTCACCAAATAAGAATTTTGGGTCAAACGGATATGATTGGGTGCGACCATTGTGAAAAATTGAACTGTGAGTTTTTCGGTGCATCAATGGGGAAAACGGCCCTCCCACACAAGTTTTGCAACCCCGTTGCGTCAGAAATGAAAGTGCCAGAAACCGACCAAACATGAGTTTTGGGTGAAACAGAGATGATTGGGTGCGTCCGTTCCGAAAAATTCAATTGTGAGTTTTTTGGTGCATCATTGGAAAAAACGGCCATCCCGCGCGAGTTTTGCGGCATTGTTCTGTCGGAAATGAAAGTGCCAAAAACTCACCAAACATGAGTTTTGGGTCAAACGGAGATGATTCGGTGCGTCGGTTTTCCAAAAATTCAACTGCGAGTTTTTCGGTGCATCAATGGGAAAAACGGCCCTCCCACACAAGTTTTGCAACCCCGTTCCGTCGGAAATGAATGTGCCAGAAACCGACCAAACATGAGTTTTGGGTGAAACATAGATGATTGGGTGTGTCCGTTGCGAAAAATTCAACTGCGAGTTTTCAGTGCATCAGTGGAAAAAACGGCCATCTCGCGCGAGTTTTGCGGCCCCGTTCTGTCGGAAATGAAAGTGCCAAAAACTCACCTAACATGAGTTTTAGGTCAAACTGAGATGATTGGGTGCGTCCATTGTGAAAAATTGAACTGCAAGTTTTTCAGTGCATCAATGTGAAAACCGACCATCACGCGCGAGTTTTGTGGCACCATTCGTTTGGAAATGAAACTGCCAAAAACCCACCAAACCTGAGTTTTGGGTGAAACGGAGATGATTGGGTGCGTCCATTGTGAAAAATTGAACTACAAGTTTTTCGTTGCATCAGTGGAAAAAACGGCCATCTCGTGCGAGTTTTGCGGCCCCGTTCTGTCGGAAATGAAAGTGCCAAAAATCCACCTTACATGAGTTTGAGGTCAAACTGAGATGATTGGGTACGTCCGTTCCGAAAAAATCACCTGCGAGTTTTTTGGTGCATCAGTGGAAAAAACGGCCATCCCGCGTGAGTTTTGCGGCACTGTTCCGTCGGAAATGAAAGTGCCAAAAAATAACCTAACATGTGTTTTGGGTCAAACGAAGATGATTGGGTGCGTCCATTGTGAAAAATTGAACTGTGAGTTTTTCCGTGCATCAGTGGAAAAAACGGCCATCTCGCGCGAGTTTTGCGGCCCCGTTCTGTCGGAAATGAAAGTGTCAAAAACTCACCAAATAAGAGTTTTGGGTCAAACGGATTTGATTGGGTGCGTCCATTGTGAAAAATTGAACTGTGAGTTTTTCGGTGCATCAATGGGGAAAACGGCCCTCCAACACAAGTTTTGCAACCCCGTTCCGTCGGAAATGAAAGTGCCAGAAACCGACCAAACATGAGTTTTGGGTGAAACAGAGATGACTGGGTGCGTCTGTTCCAAAAAATTCAACCGTGAGTTTTTTGGTGCATCGTTGGAAAAAACGGCCATCCCGTGTGAGTTTTGCGGCACTGTTCCGTTGAAAATGAAAGTGCCAAAAAGTCACCAAACATGAGTTTTGGGTCAAACGGAGATGATTGGGTGCGTCGGTTTTCCAAAAATTCAACTGCGAGTTTCTCGGTGCATCAATAGGAAAAACGGCCCTCCCACACAAGTTTTGCAACCCCGTTCCGTCGGAAATGAATGTGCCAGAAACCGACCAAACATGAGTTTTGGGTGAAACAGAGATGATTGGGTGTGTCCGTTGAGAAAAATTCAACTGCGAGTTTTGAGTGCATCAGTGGAAAAAATGGCCATCTCGCGCGAGTTTTGCGGCCCCGTTCTGTCGGAAATGAAAGTGCCAAAAATTCACCTAACATGAGTTTTGGGTCAAACGGAGATGATTGGGTGCGTTCGTTCCGAAAAATTCAACTGCGAGTTCTTCGGTGCATCAGTGGAAAAAATGACCATCACGCGCGAGTTTTGTGACAGCATTCCGTTGGAAATGAAACTGCCCGAGACCCACCAAACATGAGTTTTGTGTGAAACAGAGATGATTGGGTGCGTCCATTCCGAAAAATTCAACTCTGAGTTTTTTGGTGCATCAGTGGAAAAACGGTCATCCCGCGCGAGTTTTGCGGCACTGTTCTGTCGGAAATGAAAGTGTCAAAAACTCACCAAACATGAGTTTTGGGTCAAACGGAGATGATTCGGTGCGTCCGTTTTCCAAAAATTCAACTGCGAGTTTTTCGGTGCATCAATGGGAAAAACGGCCCTCCAACACAAGTTTTGCAACCCCGTTCCGTCAGAAATGAATGTGCCAGAAACCGACCAAACATGAGTTTTGGGTGAAACAGAGATGATTGGGTGTGTCCGTTGCGAAAAATTCAACTGCGAGTTTTCAGTGCATCAGTGGAAAAAACGGCCATCTCGCGTGAGTTTTGCGGCCCCGTTCTGTCGGAAATGAAAGTGCCAAATATTCACCTAACATGAGTTTTAGGTCAAACTGAGATGATTGGGTGCGTCCATTGTGAAAAATTGAACTGCGAGTTTTTCAATGCATCAATGGGAAAACCGACCATCACGCGCGAGTTTTGTGGCACCATTCGTTTGGAAATGAAATTGCCAAAAACCCACCAAACCTGAGTTTTGGGTGAAACGGAGATGATTGGGTGCGTCCATTGTGAAAAATTGAACTACAAGTTTTTCGGTGCATCAGTGGAAAAAACGGCCATCTCGTGCGAGTTTTGCGGCCCCGTTCTGTTGGAAATGAAAGTGCCAAAAATACACCTAACATGAGTTTTAGGTTAAACTGAGATGATTGGGTACGTCCGTTCCGCAAAAGTGAACTGCGAGTTTTATGGTGCATCAGTGGAAAAAACGGTCATCCCGCGTGAGTTTTGCGGCACTGTTCCGTCGGAAATGAATGTGCCAAAAAATCACCAAACATGTGTTTTGGGTCAAACGGAGATGATTGGGTGCGTCCATTTTGAAAAATTGAACTGCGAGTTTTTCGGTGCATTAGTGGAAAAAACGGTCATCTCGCGTGAGTTTTGCGGCCCCGTTCTGTCGGAAATGAAAGTGCCAAAAATCCACCTAACATGAGTTTTGGGTCAAACGGAGATGATTGGGTGCGTTCGTTCCAAAAAATTCAACTGCGAGTTCTTTGATGCATCAGTGGAAAAAACGACCATCACGCGCGAGTTTTGTGACAGCATTCCGCTGGAAATGAAACTGCCAAAAACCCACCAAACCTGAGTTTTGGGTGAAACGAAAATGATTGGGTGCGTCCATTGTGAAAAATTGAACTGTGAGTTTTTCGGTGCATCAGTGGAAAAAACGGTCATCTCGCGCGAGTTTTGCGGCCCCGTTCTATCGAAAATGAAAGTGCCAAAAATCCATCTAACATGACTTTTAGGTCAAACTGAGATAATTGGGTGCGTCCGTTCCGAAAAAATCAAGTGTGAGTTTTCTATGCATCAATGGAAAAAACTGCCACCCCAAGTGAGTTTTGTGGCACCGTTCTGTCAGAATTGAAAGTGTCAAAAACCCACCAAACATGAGTTTTGGGTGAAACAGAGAGGATTGGGTGCGTCCATTGCGAAAAAACCAACTGCGAGTTCTTCGGTGCATCAGTGGAAAAAACGGCCATCACGCGCGAGTTTTTTGGCACCGTTCCGTTAGAAATGAAACTGCCACAAACCCACCAAACATCAGTTTTGGGTCAAATGGAGATGATTGGGTGCGTCCATTGTGAAAAATTGAACTGCGAGTTTTTCAGTGCATCAATGGGAAAACCGGCCATCTCGTGCGAGTTTTGCGGCCCCGTTCTGTCGGAAATGAAAGTGCCAAAAATCCACCTAACATGAGTTTTAGGTCAAACTGAGATGATTGGGTAGGTCCGTTCCGAAAAATTCAAATGCGAGTTTTTTGGTGCATCAGTGGAAAAAACGGCCATCCCGCGCGAGTTTTGCCGCACTGTTCCGTCGGAAATGAAAGGTGCCAAAAACTCACCAAACATGTGTTTTGGGTCAAACGGAGATGATTGGGTGCGTCCATTGTGAAAAATTGAACTACGAGTTTTTCGGTGCATCAGCGGAAAAAAACGGCCATCTCGCGCGAGTTTTGCGGCCCAGTTCTGTTGGAAATGAAAGTGCCAAAAACTCACCAAATAAGAGTTTTGGGTCAAACGGATATGATTGGGTGCGTCCATTGTGAAAAATTGAACTGCGAGTTTTTGGGTGAATAAATGGGGAAAACGGCCCTCCCACACAAGTTTTGCAACCCCGTTCCGTCGGAAATGAAAGTGCCACAAACTGACCAAACATGAGTTTTGTGTGAAACAGAGATGATAGGGTGCGTCCATTCCGAAAAATTCAACTGTGAGTTTTTTGGTGCATCAGTGGAAAAACGGCCATCCCGCGCGAGTTTTGCGGCACTGTTCCGTCGGAAATGGAAGTGCCAAAAACTCACCAAACATGATTTTTGGGTCAAACGGAGATGATTGGGTGTGTCCGTTTTCCAAAAATTCAACTGCCAGTTTTTCGGTGCTTCAATGAGAAAAACGACCCTCCCGCACAAGTTTTGCAACCCCGTTCCGTCGGAAATGAAAGTGCCAGAAACCGACCAAACATGAGTTTTGGGTGAAACAGAGATGATTGGGTGTGTCCATTGCGAAAAATTCAACTGCGAGTTTTCAGTGCATCAGTGGAAAAAACGGCCATCTCGCGCGAGTTTTGCGGCCCCGTTCTGTAGGAAATGAAAGTGCCAAAAATCCACCAAACATGAGTTTTAGGTCAAACTGAGATGATTGGGTGCGTCCGTTCCGAAAAATTCAACTGTGAGTTTTCTATGCGTCAATGGAAAAAATTGCCACCCCACGTGAGTTTTGCGGCACCATTCGTTTGGAAATGAAAGTGCCAAAAACCCACCAAACCTGAGTTTTGGGTGAAACGGAGATGATTGGGTGCGTCCATTGTGAAAAATTGAAATGCAAGTTTTTCGGTGCATCAGTGGAAAAAACGGCCATCTCGCGCGAGTTTTGCGGTTTTGTTCTGTCGGAAATGAAAGTGCCAAAAATCCACCTAACATGAGTTTGAGGTCAAACTGAGATGATTGGGTACGTCCGTTTCGAAAAATTCAACTGTGAGTTTTCTGTGCATCAATGGAAAAAACTGCCATCCCACGTGAGTTTTGCGGCACCGTTCTGTCAGAATTGAAAGTGTCAAAACCCCACCAAACATGAGTTTTGGGTGAAACAGAGATGATCGGGTGCGTCCATTGCGAACAAACCAACTGCGAGTTCTTTGGTGCATCAGTGGAAAAAATGGCCATCACGCGCGAGTTTTTTGGCACCGTTCCGTTAGAAATGAAACTGCCACAAACCCACCAAACATGAGTTTTGGGTCAAACGGAGATGATTGGGTGCGTCCCTTGTGAAAAATTGAACTGCGAGTTTTTCAGTGCATCAATGGGAAAACCGACCATCACGCGCGAGTTTTGTGGCACCATTCTGTTGGAAACGAAGCTGCCAAAAACCAACCAAACATGAGTTTTGGGTGAAACGGAGATGATTGGGTGCGTCCATTGTGAAAAATTCAACTGCGAGTTTTTCGGTGAATCAATGGGGAAAACGGCCCTCCCACACAAGTTTTGCAACCCCGTTGCGTCGGAAATGAAAGTGCCAGAAACCGACCAAACATGAGTTTTGTGTGAAACAGAGATGATTGGGTGCGTCCGTTCCGAAAAATTCAACTCTGAGTTTTTTGGTGCATCAGTGGAAAAAACGGCCATCCCGCGCGAGTTTTGCGGCACTGTCCCGTCGGAAATGAAAGTGCCAAAAACTCACCAAACATGATTTTTGGGTCAAACGGAGATGATTGGGTGCGTCGGTTTTTCAAAAATTCAACTGCGAGTTTTTCGGTGCATCAATGGGAAAAACGGCCCTCCCACACAAGTTTTGCAATCCCGTTCCATCGGAAATGAATGTGCCAGAAACCGACCAAACATGAGTTTTGGGTGAAACAGAGATGATTGGGTGTGTCCGTTGCGAAAAATTCAACTGCGAGTTTTCAGTGCATCAGTGGAAAAAACGGCCATCTCGCGCGAGTTTTGCGGCCCCGTTCTGTCGGAAATGAAAGTGCCAAAAATTCACCAAACATGAGTTTTAGGTCAAACTGAGATGATTGGGTGCGTCCATTGTGAAAAATTGAACTGCGAGTTTTTCAGTGCATCAATGGGAAAACTGACCATCACGCGCGAGTTTTGTGGCACCATTCGTTTGGAAATGAAACTGCCAAAAACCTAGCAAACCTGAGTTTTGGGTGAAACGTAGATGATTGGGTGCGTCCATGGTGAAAAATTGAACTGCAAGTTTTTCGGTGCATCAGTGGAAAAAACGGCCATCTCGTGCGAGTTTTGCGGCCCCGTTCTGTCAGAAATGAAAGTGCCAAAAATCCACCTAACATGAGTTTGAGGTCAAACTGAGATGATTGGGTACGTCCGTTCCAAAAAATTCAACTGTGAGTTTTCTGTGCATCAATGGAAAAAACTGCCACCCCACGTGAGTTTTACGGCATCGTTCTGTCAGAATTGAAAGTGTCAAAAACCCACCAAACATGAGTTTTGGGTGAAACAGAGATGATCGGTTGCGTCCATTGTGAAAAAACCAACTGCGAGTTCTTCGGTGCATCAGTGGAAAAAATGGCCATCACGCGCGAGTTTTTTGGCACCGTTCCGTTAGAAATGAAACTGCCACAAACCCACCAAACATGAGTTTTGGGTCAAACGGAGATGATTGGGTGCGTCCCTTGTGAAAAATTGAACTGCGAGTTTTTCAGTGCATCAATGGGAAAACCGACCATCATGCGCGAGTTTTGTGGCACCATTCTATTGGAAACGAAACTGCCAAAAACCAACCAAACCTGAGTTTTGGGTGAAACGGGGATGATTGGGTGCGTCCGTTGTGAAAGATTCAACCGTGAATTTATTGGTGCATAAGTGGTTAAAACGGCCCTCCTGCGCGAGTTTTGCGGCACCATTCCTCCGGAAATGAAAGTGCCAAAAACCCACCAAACATGAGTTTTGGGTCAAACGGAGATGATTGGGTGCGTCCATTGCGAAAAATTCAACTGCGAGTTTTTCGGTGAATCAATGGGGAAAACGGCCCTCCCACACAAGTTTTGCAACCCCGTTCCGTCGGAACTGCAAGTGCCAGAAACCGACCAAACATGAGTTTTTGGTGAAACAGAGATGATTGGGTGCGTCCGTTCCGAAAAATTCAACTGTGAGTTTTTTGGTGCATCATTGGAAAAAACGGCCATCCCGCGCGAGTTTTGCGGCACTGTTCTGTCGGAAATGAAAGTGCCAAAAACTCACCAAACATGAGTTTTGGCTCAAACGGAGGTGATTGGGTTTGTCCGTTTTCCAAAAATTCAACTGCGAGTTTTTTGGTGCATCAATGGGAAAAACGACCCTCCAACACAAGTTTTGCATCCCCGTTCCATCGGAAATGAATGTGCCAGAAACCGACCAAACATGAGTTTTGGGTGAAACAGAGATGATTGGGTGTGTCCGTTGCGAAAAATTCAATTGCGAGTTTTCAGTGCATCATTTGAAAAAACGGCCATCTCGCGCGAGTTTTGCGGCCCCGTTCTGTAGGAAATGAAAGTGCCAAAAATCCACCAAACATGAGTTTTAGGTCAAACTGAGATGATTGGGTGCGTCCGTTCTGAAAAATTCAACTGTGAGTTTTCTATGCGTCAATGGAAAAAATGGTCACCCCACGTGAGTTTTGCGGCACCATTCGTTTGGAAATGAAAGTGCCAAAAACCAACAAAACCTGAGTTTTGGGTGAAACGGAGATGATTGGGTGCGTCCATTGTGAAAAATTGAACTGCAAGTTTTTTGGTGCATCAGTGGAAAAAACGGCCATCTCGTGCGAGTTTTGCGGCCCCGTTCTGTCGGAAATGAAAGTGCCAAAAATCCACATAACATGAGTTTGAGGTCAAACTGAAATGATTGGGTACGTCCGTTCCGAAAAATTCAACTGCGAGTTTTTTGGTGCATCAGTGGAAAAACGGCCATTACGCGCGAGTTTTACGCCAATGTTCCGTCGGAAATGAAAGTGCCAAAAACTCACCAAACATGAGTTTTGGGTCAAACGGAGATGATTGGGTGTGTCCATTGCGAAAAATTCAACTGCGAGTTTTTCGGTGAATCAATGGGGAAAACGGCCCTCCCACACAAGTTTTGCAACCCCGTTCCGTCGGAAATGAAAGTGCCAGAAACCGACCAAACATGAGTTTTTGGTGAAACAGAGATGATTGGGTGCGTCCGTTCCGAAAAATTCAACTGTGAGGTTTTTGGTGCATCATTGAAAAAACGGCCATCCCGCGCGAGTTTTGCGGCACTGTTCCGTCATAAATGAAAGTGCCAAAAACTCACCAAACATGAGTTTTGGGTCAAACGGAGATGATTGGGTTTGTCCGTTTTCCAAAAATTCAACTGCGAGTTTTTCGGTGCATCAATGGGAAAAACGGCCCTCCAACACAAGTTTTGCAACCCCGTTCCGTCGGAAATGAATGTGCCAGAAACCGACCAAACCTGAGTTTTGGATGAAACAGAGATGATTGGCTGTGTCAGTTGCGAAAAATTCAACTGCGAGTTTTCAATGCATCAGTGAAAAAAACGGCCATCTCGCGCGAGTTTTGCGGTTTTGTTCTGTCGGAAATGAAAGTGCCAAAAATCCACCTAACATGAGTTTGAGGTCAAACTGAGATGATTGGGTACGTCCGTTCCAAAAAATTCAACTGTGAGTTTTCTGTGCATCAATGGAAAAAACTGCCACCCCACGTGAGTTTTGCGGCACCGTTCTGTCAGAATTGAAAGTGTCAAAAACCCACCAAACATGAGTTTTGGGTGAAACAGAGATGATCGGTTGCGTCCATTGCGAAAAAACCAACTGCGAGTTCTTCGGTGCATCAGTGGAAAAAATGGCCATCACGCGCGAGTTTTTTTGGCACCGTTCCGTTATAAATGAAACTGCCACAAACCCACCAAATATGAGTTTTGGGTCAAACGGAGATGATTGGGTGCGTCCCTTGTGAAAAATTGAACTGCGAGTTTTTCAGTGCATCAATGGGAAAACCGACCATCACGCGCGAGTTTTGTGGCACCATTCTATTGGAAACGAAACTGCCAAAAACCAACCAAACCTGAGTTTTTGGTGAAACGGGGATGATTGGGTGCGTCCGTTGTGAAAGATTCAACCGTGAATTTTTTGGTGCATAAGTGGTTAAAACAGCCCTCCTGCGCGAGTTTTGCGGCACCATTCCTCCGGAAATGAAAGTGCCAAAAACCCACCAAACATGAGTTTTGGGTCAAACGGAGATGATTGGGTGCGTCCATTGTGAAAAATTCAACTGCGAGTTTTTCGGTGAATCAATGGGGAAAACGGCCCTCCCACACAAGTTTTGCAACCCCGTTGCGTCGGAAATGAAAGTGCCAGAAACCGACCAAACATGAGTTTTGTGTGAAACAGAGATGATTGGGTGCGTCCATTCCGAAAAATTCAACTCTGAGTTTTTTGGTGCATCAGTGGAAAAAACGGCCATCCCGCGCGAGTTTTGCGGCACTGTCCCGTCGGAAATGAAAGTGCCAAAAACTCACCAAACATGATTTTTGGGTCAAACGGAGATGATTGGGTGCGTCGGTTTTCCAAAAATTCAACTGCGAGTTTTTCGGTGCATCAATGGGAAAAACGGCCCTCCCACACAAGTTTTGCAATCCCGTTCCGTCGGAAATGAATGTGCCAGAAACCGACCAAACATGAGTTTTGGGTGAAACAGAGATGATTGGGTGTGTCCGTTGCGAAAAATTCAACTGCGAGTTTTCAGTGCATCAGTGGAAAAAACGGCCATCTCGTGCGAGTTTTGCGGCCCCGTTCTGTCGGAAATGAAAGTGCCAAAAACTCACCAAACATGAGTTTTAGGTCAAACTGAGATGATTGGGTGCGTCCATTGTGAAAAATTGAACTGCGAGTTTTTCAGTGCATCAATGGGAAAACCGACCATCACGCGCGAGTTTTGTGGCACCATTCGTTTGGAAATGAAACTGCCAAAAACCTGGCAAACCTGAGTTTTGGGTGAAACGTAGATGATTGGGTGCGTCCATTGTGAAAAATTGAACTGCAAGTTTTTCGGTGCATCAGTGGAAAAAACGGCCATCTCGTGCGAGTTTTGCGGCCCCGTTCTGTTAGAAATGAAAGTGCCAAAAATCCACCTAACATGAGTTTGAGGTCAAACTGAGATGATTGGGTACGTCCGTTCCAAAAAATTCAACTGTGAGTTTTCTGTGCATCAATGGAAAAAACTGCCACCCCACGTGAGTTTTGCGGCACCGTTCTGTCAGAATTGAAAGTGTCAAAAACCCACCAAACATGAGTTTTGGGTGAAACAGAGATGATCGGTTGCGTCCATTGCGAAAAAACCAACTGCGAGTTCTTCGGTGCATCAGTGGAAAAAATGGCCATCACGCGCGAGTTTTTTGGCACCGTTCCGTTAGAAATGAAACTGCAACAAACCCACCAAACATGAGTTTTGGGTCAAACGGAGATGATTGGGTGCGTCCCTTGTGAAAAATTGAAATGCGAGTTTTTCAGTGCATCAATGGGAAAACCGACCATCACGCGCGAGTTTTGTGGCACCATTCTGTTGGAAACGAAACTGCCAAAAACCAACCAAACCTGAGTTTTGGGTGAAACGGGGATGATTGGGTGCGTCCGTTGTGAAAGATTCAACCGTGAATTTATTGGTGCATAAGTGGTTAAAACGGCCCTCCTGCGCGAGTTTTGCGGCACCATTTCTCCGGAAATGAAAGTGCCAAAAACCCACCAAACATGAGTTTTGGGTCAAACGGAGATGATTGGGTGCGTCCATTGCGAAAAATTCAACTGCGAGTTTTTCGGTGAATCAATGGGGAAAACGTCCCTCCCACACAAGTTTTGCAACCCCGTTCCGTCGGAAATGCAAGTGCCAGAAACCGACCAAACATGAGTTTTTGGTGAAACAGAGATGATTGGGTGCGTCCGTTCCGAAAAATTCAACTGTGAGTTTTTTGGTGCATCATTGGAAAAAACGGCCATCCCGCGCGAGTTTTGCGGCACTGTTCTGTCGGAAATGAAAGTGCCAAAAACTCACCAAACATGAGTTTTGGCTCAAACGGAGGTGATTGGGTTCGTCCGTTTTCCAAAAATTCAACTGCGAGTTTTTTGGTGCATCAATGGGAAAAACGACCCTCCAACACAAGTTTTGCATCCCCGTTCCATCGGAAATGAATGTGCCAGAAACCGACCAAACATGAGTTTTGGGTGAAACAGAGATGATTGGGTGTGTCCGTTGCGAAAAATTCAACTGCGAGTTTTCAGTGCATCAGTGGAAAAATCGGCCATCTCGAGCGAGTTTTGCGGCCCCGTTCTGTCGGAAATGAAAGTGCCAAAAACTCACCAAACATGAGTTTTAGGTCAAACTGAGATGATTGGGTGCGTCCAATGTGAAAAATTGAACTGCGAGTTTTTCAGTGCATCAATGGGAAAACCGACCATCACGCGCGAGTTTTGTGGCACCATTCGTTTGGAAATGAAACTGCCACAAACCCAGCAAACCTGAGTTTTGGGTGAAACGGAGATGATTGGGTGCGTCCATTGTGAAAAACTGAACTGCAAGTTTTTCGGTGCATCAGTGGAAAAAACGGCCATCTCGTGCGAGTTTTGCGGCCCCAATCTGTCGGAAATGAAAGTGCCAAAAATCCACCTAACATGAGTTTGAGGTCAAACTGAGATGATTGGGTACGTCCGTTCCGAAAAATTCAACTGCGAGTTTTTTGGTGCATCAGTGGAAAAAACGGCCATCCAACGTGAGTTTTGCGGCACTGTTCCGTCGGAAATGAAAGTGCCAAAAACTCACCAAACATGAGTTTTGGGTCAAACGGAGATGATTGGGTGCGTCCATTGTGAAAAATTCAACTGCGAGTTTTTCGGTGAATCAATGGGGAAAACGACCCTCCCACACATGTTTTGCAACCTCGTTCCGTCGGAAATGAAAGTGCTAGAAACCGACCAAACATGAGTTTTGTGTGAAACAGAGATGTTTGGGTGCGTCCATTCCGAAAAATTCAACTCTGAGTTTTTTGGTGCATCAGTGGAAAAAACGGCCATCCCGCGCGAGTTTTGCGGCACTGTCCCGTCGGAAATGAAAGTGCCAAAAACTCACCAAACATGATTTTTGGGTCAAACGGAGATGATTGGGTGCGTCGGTTTTCCAAAAATTCAACTGCGAGTTTTTCGGTGCATCAATGGGAAAAACGGCCCTCCCACACAAATTTTGCAATCCCGTTCCATCGGAAATGAATGTGCCAGAAACCGACCAAACATGAGTTTTGGGTGAAACAGAGATGATTGGGTGTGTCCGTTGCGAAAAATTCAACTACGAGTTTTCAGTGCATCAGTGGAAAAAACGGCCATCTCGCGCGATTTTTGTGGCCCCGTTCTGTCGGAAATGAAAGTGCCAAAAACTCACCAAACATGAGTTTTAGGTCAAACTGAGATGATTGGGTGCGTCCATTGTGAAAAATTGAACTGCGAGTTTTTCAGTGCATCAATGGGAAAAGCGACCATCACGCGCGAGTTTTGTGGCACCATTCTATTGGAAACGAAACTGCCAAAAACCCAGCAAACCTGAGTTTTGGGTGAAACAGAGATGATTGGGTGCGTCCATTGTGAAAAATTGAACTGCAAGTTTTTCGGTGCATCAGTGGAAAAAACGGCCATCTCGTGCGAGTTTTGCGGCCCCGTTCTGTCGGAAATGAAAGTGCCAAAAATCCACCTAACATAAGTTTGAGGTCAAACTGAGATGATTGGGTACGTCCGTTTCAAAAAATTCAACTGTGAGTTTTCTGTGCATCAATGGAAAAAACTGCCACCCCACGTGAGTTTTGCGGCACCGTTCTGTCAGAATTGAAAGTGTCAAAAACCCACCAAACATGAGTTGTGGGTGAAACAGAGATGATCGGGTGCGTCCATTGCGAAAAAACCAACTGCGAGTTCTTTGGTGCATAAGTGGAAAAAATGGCCATCACGCGCGAGTTTATTGGCACCTATCCGTTAGAAATGAAACTGCCACAAACCCACCAAACATGAGTTTTGGGTCAAACGGTGATGATTGGGTGCATCCCTTGTTAAAAATTGAACTGCGAGTTTTTCAGTGCATCAATGGGAAAACCGACCATCACGCACGAGTTTTGTGGCACCATTCTGTTGGAAACGAAACTGCCAAAAACCAACCAAACCTGAGTTTTGGGTGAAACGGGGATGATTGGGTGCGTCCGTTGTGAAAGATTCAACCGTGAATTTTTTGGTGCATAAGTGGTTAAAATGGCCCTCCTGCGCGAGTTTTGCGGCATCATTCCTCTGGAAATGAAAGTGCCAAAAACCCACCAAACATGAGTTTTGGGTCAAACGGAGATGATTGGGTGCGTCCATTGCGAAAAATTCAGCTGCGAGTTTTTCGGTGAATCAATGGGGAAAACGGCCCTCCCACACAAGTTTTGCAACCCCGTTCCGTCGGAAATGCAAGTGCCAGAAACCCACCAAACATGAGTTTTGTGTGAAACAGAGATGATTGGGTGCATCCGTTCCGAAAAATTCAACTGTGAGTTTTTTGGTGCATCATTGGAAAAAACGGCCATCCCGCGCGAGTTTTGGGGCACTGTTCCGTCGAAAATGAAAGTGCCAAAAACTCACCAAACATGAGTTTTGGCTCAAACGGAGGTGATTGGGTTCGTCCGTTTTCCAAAAATTCAACTGCGAGTTTTTCGGTGCATCAATGGGAAAAATGACCCTCCAACACAAGTTTTGCAACCCCGTTCCGTCGGAAATGAATGTGCCAGAAACCGACCAAACATGAGTTTTAGGTGAAACAGAGATGATTGGGTGTGTCCGTTGCGAAAAATTCAACTGCGAGTTTTCAGTGCATCAGTGGAAAAAACGGCCATCTCGCGCGAGTTTTGCGGCCCCGTTCTGTCGGAAATGAAAGTGCCAAAAACTCACCAAACATGAGTTTTAGGTCAAACTGAGATGATTGGGTGCTTCCATTGTGAAAAATTGAACTGCGAGTTTTTCAGTGCATCAATGGGAAAACCGACCATCACGCGCGAGTTTTGTGGCACCATTCGTTTGGAAATGAAACTGCCAAAAACCCAGCAAACCTGAGTTTTGGGTGAAACAGAGATGATTGGGTGCGTCCATTGTGAAAAATTGAACTGCAAGTTTTTCGGTGCATCAGTGGAAAAAACGACCATCTCGTGCGAGTTTTGCGGCCCCGTTCTGTCGGAAATGAAAGTGCCAAAAATACACCTAACATGAGTTTGAGGTCAAACTGAGATGATTGGGTACGTCCGTTCCGAAAAATTCAACTGCGAGTTTTTTGGTGCATCAGTGGAAAAAACGGCCATCCAGCGTGAGTTTTGCGGCACTGTTCCGTCGGAAATGAAAGTGCCAAAAACTCACCAAACATGAGTTTTGGGTCAAATGGAGATGATTGGGTGCGTCCATTGTGAAAAATTCAACTGCGAGTTTTTCGGTCAATCAATGGGGAAAACGGCCCTCCCACACAAGTTTTGTAACCCCGTTCCGTCAGAAATGAAAGTGCCAGAAACCGACCAATCATGAGTTTTGTGTGAAACAGAGATGATTGGGTGCGTCCATTCCGAAAAATTCAACTCTGAGTTTTGTTGGTGCATCAGTGGAAAAAACGGCCATCCCGCGCGAGTTTTGCGGCACTGTCCCGTCGGAAATGAAAGTGCCAAAAACTCACCAAACATGATTTTTGGGTCAAACGGAGATGATTGGGTAGTCGGTTTTTCAAAAATTCAACTGCGTGTTTTTCGGTGCATCAATGGGAAAAACGGCCCTCCCACACAAGTTTTGCAATCTCGTTCCATAGGAAATGAATGTGCCAGAAACCGACCAAACATGAGTTTTGGGTGAAACAGAGATGATTGGGTGTGTCCGCTGCGAAAAATTCAACTGCGAGTTTTCAGTGCATTAGTGGAAAAAACGGCCATCTCGCGCGATTTTTGCGGCCCCGTTCTGTCGGAAATGAAAGTGCCAAAAACTCACCAAACATGAGTTTTAGGTCAAACTGAGATGATTGGGTGCGTCCATTGTGAAAAATTGAATTGCGAGTTTTTCAGTGCATCAATGGGAAAACCGACCATCACGCGCGAGTTTTGTGGCACCATTCGTTTGGAAATGAAACTGCCAAAAACCCAGCAAACCTGAGTTTTGGGTGAAATGAAGATGATTGGGTGCGTCCATTGTGAAAAATTGAACTGCAAGTTTTTCGGTGCATCAGTGGAAAAAACGGCCATCTCGTGCGAGTTTTGCGGCCCCGTTCTGTCGGAAATGAAAGTGCCAAAAATCCACCTAACATGAGTTTGAGGTCAAACTGAGATGATTGGGTACGTCCGTTTCGAAAAATTCAACTGTGAGTTTTCTGTGCATCAATGGAAAAAACTGCCACCCCACGTGAGTTTTGCGGCACCGTTCTGTCAGAATTGAAAGTGTCAAAAACCCAACAAACATGAGTTTTGGGTGAAACAGAGATGATCGGGTGCGTCCATTGCGAACAAACCAACTGCGAGTTCTTTGGTGCATCAGTGGAAAAAATGGCCATCACGCGCGAGTTTTTTTGGCACCGTTCCGTTAGAAATGAAACTGCCACAAACCCACCAAACATGAGTTTTGGGTCAAACGGAGATGATTGGGTGCATCCCTTGTGAAAAATTGAACTGCGAGTTTTTCAGTGCATCAATGGGAAAACCGACCATCACGCGCGAGTTTTGTGGCACCATTCTGTTGGAAACGAAACTGCCAAAAACCAACCAAACCTGAGTTTTGGGTGAAACGGGGATGATTGGGTGCGTCCGTTGTGAAAGATTCAACCGTGAATTTTTTGGTGCATAAGTGGTTAAAACGGCCCTCCTGCGCGAGTTTTGCGGCACCATTCCTCCGGAAATGAAAGTGCCAAAAACCCACCAAACAAGAGTTTTGGGTCAAACGGAGATGATTGGGTGCGTCCATTGCGAAAAATTCAACTGCGAGTTTTTCGGTGAATCAATGGGGAAAACGGCCCTCCCACACAAGTTTTGGAACCCCGTTCCGTCGGAAATGAAAGTGCCAGAAACCGACCAAACATGAGTTTTTGGTGAAACAGAGATGATTGGGTGCGTCCGTTCCGAAAAATTCAACTGTGAGTTTTTTGGTGCATCATTGGAAAAACGGCCATCCCGCGCGAGTTTTGCGGCACTGTTCCATCAGAAATGAAAGTGCCAAAAACTCACCAAACATGAGTTTTGGGTCAAACGGAGGTGATTGGGTGCGTCCGTTTTCCAAAAATTCAACTGCGAGTTTTTCGGTGCATCAATGGGAAAAACGGCCCTCCAACACGAGTTTTGCAACCCCGTTCCGTCTGAAATGAATGTGCCAGAAACCGACCAAACATGAGTTTTGGGTGAAACAGAGATGATTGGGTGTGTCCGTTGCGAAAAATTCAAGTGCGAGTTTTCAGTGCATTAGTGAATAAAATGGCCATCTCGCGCGAGTTTTGCGGCGCCGTTCTATCAGAAATGAAAGTGCCAAAAATCCACCTAACATGAGTTTTAGGCCAAACTGAGATGATTGGGTGCGTCCATTGTGAAAAATTGAACTGCGAGTTTTTCAGTGCATCAATGGGAAAACCAACCATCACGCGTGAGTTTTGTGGCACCATTCGTTTGGAAATGAAACTGCCAAAAACCCACCAAACCTGAGTTTTTGGTGAAATGGAGATGATTGGGTGCGTCCATTGTGAAAAATTGAACTGCAAGTTTTTCGGTGCATCAGTGGAAAAAATGGCCATCTCGTGCGAGTTTTGCGGCCCCGTTTTGTCGGAAATGAAAGTGCCAAAAATCCACCTAACATGAGTTTGAGGTCAAACTGAGATGATTGGGTACGTCCGTTCCGAAAAATTCAACTGTGAGTTTTTTGGTGCATCAGTGGAAAAAATGGCCACCCCGCGCGAGTTTAGCGGCACTGTTCCGTCAGAAATGAAAGTGCCAAAAACTCACCAAACATGAGTTTTGGGTCATACGGAGATGATTGGGTGCGTCCATTGTGAAAAATTGAAATGCGAGTTTTTCAGTGCATCAATGGGAAAACCGACCATCACGCGCGAGTTTTGTGGCACCATTCTGTTGGAAACGAAACAGCCAAAAACCAACCAAACCTGAGTTTTGGGTGAAACGGAGATGATTGGGTGCGTCCATTGTGAAAAATTGAACTGCAAGTTTTTCTGTGCATCAGTGGAAAAAACGGCCATCACGTGCGAGTTTTGCGGCCCCGTTCTGTCGGAAATGAAAGTGTGCCAAAAATCCACATAACATGAGTTTTAGGTCAAACTGAGATGATTGGGTGCATCCATTGTGAAAAATTGAACTGCGAGTTTTTCAATGCATCAATGGGAAAACCGACCATCACGCGCGAGTTTTGTGGCATCATTCTTTTGGAAATGAAACTGCCAAAAACCCACCAAACCTGAGTTTTTGGTGAAACGGATAAAGTAGAGTGTGCGTTAATTTATACCAACAGCGTCCATTGTGAAAAATTGAATTGCGAGTTTTTTGGTGCATCAGCGAAAAAACGGCCATCTCGTGCGAGTTTTGCAGCCCCGTTCTGTCGGAAATGAAAGTGCCAAAAATCCACCTAACATGAGTTTTAGGCTAAACTGAGATGATTGGGTACGTCCGTTCCAAAAAATTCAACTGCGAGTTTTTTGCTGCATTAGTGGAAAAAACGGCCATCCTACGCGAGTTTTGCGGCACTGTTCCGTCAGAAATGAAAGTGCCAAAAACTCACCAAATATGAGTTTTGGGTCAAACGGAGATGATTGGGTGCGTCCGTTTTCCAAAAATTCAACTGCGAGTTTTTCGGTGCATCAATGAGAAAAACGTCCCTCCCACACAAGTTTTCCAACCCCGTTCCGTCAAAAATGAAACTGCTAGAAACCGACCAAACATGAGTTTTGGGTGAAACAGAGATGATTTGGTGTGTCCGTTGCGAAAAATTCAATTGCGAGTTTTCAGTGCATTAGTGGAAAAACGGCCATCTCGCGCGAGTTTTGCGGCCCCGTTCTGTCGGAAATGAAAGTGCCAAAAATCCACCTAACATGAGTTTTAGGTCAAACTGAGATGATTGGGTGCGTCCGTTCCGAAAAATTCAACTGTGAGTTTTTTGTGCATCAATGGAAAAAACGGCCACCCCACGTGAGTTTTGCGGCACCATTCTGTCAGAATTGAAAGTGTCAAAAACCCACCAAACATGAGTTTTGGGTCAAACTGAGATAATTGGGTGAGTCCGTTGCGAAAAAACCAACTGCGAGTTCTACGGTGCATCAGTGGAAAAAATGGCCATCACGCGCGAGTTTTGCGACACTGTTCCGTCAGAAATGAAACTGCCAAAAACCCACCAAACATGAGTTTTGGGTCAAATGGAGATGATTGGGTGCGTCCATTGTGAAAAATTGAACTGCGAGTTTTTCAGTGCATCAATGGGAAAACCGACCATCACGCGCGAGTTTTGTGGCACTGTTCCGTCAGAAATGAAACTGCCAAAAACCCACCAAACCTGAGTTTTGTGTGAAACGGAGATGATTGGGTGCGTCCATTGTGAAAAATTGAACTGCAAGTTTTTCGGTGCATTAGTGGAAAAAATGGCCATCTCGTGCGAGTTTTGCGGCCCCGTTCTGTCGGAAATGAAAGTGCCAAAAATACACCTAACATGAGTTTTAGGTCAAACTGAGATGATTGGTACGTCCGTTCCGAAAAATTCAATTGCGAGTTTTTTGGTGCATCAGTGGAAAAAACGGCCATCACGCGCGAGTTTTACAGCACTGTTCCGTCGGAAATGAAAGTGCCAAAAACTCACCAAACATGAGTTTTGGGTAAAACGGAGATGATTGGGTGCGTCCATTGCGAAAAATTCAACTGCGAGTTTTTCGGTGAATCAATGGGGAAAACGGCCCTCCCACACAAGTTTTGCAACCCCGTTCCGTCGGAAATGAAAGTGCTAGAATCCAACCAAACATGAGTTTTGGGTGAAACAGAGATGATTGGGTGCGTCCGTTCCGAAAAATTCAACTGAGAGTTTTTTGGTGCATCATTGGAAAAAACGGCCATCCCGCGCGAGTTTTGTGGCACCATTCCGTCGGAAATGAAACTGCCAAAAACCCACCAAACCTGAGTTTTGTGTGAAACGGAGGTGATTGGGTGCGTCCGTTTTCCAAAAATTCAACTGCGAGTTTTTCTGTGCATCAATGGGAAAAACGGCCCCCCACACAAGTTTTGCAACCCCGTCCTGTCGGAAATGAAAGTGCCAGAAACCGACCAAATATGAGTTTTGGGTGAAATAGAGATGATTGGGTGTGTCCGTTGCGAAAAATTCAACTACGAGTTTTCAGTGCATCAGTGGAAAAAATGGTCATCTCGAACGAGTTTTGCGGCCCCGTTCTGTCAGAAATGAAAGTGCCAAAAATCCACCTAACATGAGTTTTTGGTCAAACTGAGATGATTGGGTACGTCCGTTGCGAAAAATTCAACTGCGAGTTTGTTGGTGCGTCAGTGGAAAAAACGGCCATCCCGCGCGAGTTTTGTGGCACTGTTCCGTTGGAAATGAAAGTGCCAAAAACTCACCAAACATGAGTTTTGGGTCAAACGGAGATGATTGGGTGCGTCCTTTGCGAAAAATTCAACTGCGAGTTTTTTTGTGCATCAATGGGAAAAATGACCCTCCCACACAAGTTTTGTATCCCCGTTCCGTTGGAAATGAAAGTGCCAGAAACCGACCAAACATGAGTTTTGGGTCAAACAAAGATGATTGGGTGTGTCCGTTGTGAAAAATTCTACTACGAGTTTTTCAGTGCATCAGTGGAAAAAATGGCCACCCCGCGCGAGTTTTGCGACACCGTTCCGTTGGAACTGAAGGTGCCAAGAACCGACCAAACATGAGTTTTGGGTCAATCGGAGATGATTGGGTGCGTCCGTTCCAAAAAATTCAAATATGAGTTTTTCGGTGCATCAATGGAAAAATGACCATCTCACGCGAGTTTTGGGGCCCCGTTCTGTCGGAAATGAAAGTGCCAAAAACCCAACAAAAGACATGAGTTTTAGGTCAAACTGATATGACTGGGTGCGTCTGTTCCGAAAAATTCAACAATGATTTTTATGTGCATCAATGGAAAAAACGGCCACCCCACGTGAGTTTTGCGGCACCGTTCCGTCAAAATTGAAACTGTCAAAAACCCACCAAACATGAGTTTTGGGTCAAACTGAGATGATTGGGTGCGTCCGTTGCGAAAAAACCAACTGCGAGTTCTTCGGTGCATCAGTGGAAAAAAAGACCATCACGCGCGATTTTTGTGGCAGCATTCCGTTGGAAATAAAACTGCCAAAAACCCACCAAACCTGAGTTTTGGGTGAAACGAAGATGATTGGGTGCGTCCATTGTGAAAAATTGAACTGCGAGTTTTTTGGTGCATCAGTGGAAAAAACGGCCATCTCGCGCGGGTTTTGCGGCCCCATTCTGTCGGAAATGAATGTGCCAAAAATCCACCTAACATGAGTTTTAGGTCAAAACTGAGATGATCGGGTGCGTCCATTCCGAAAAATTCAACTGTGAGTTTTCTGTGCATCAATGGAAAAACGGCCACCCCACGTGAGTTTTGCGGCACCGTTTCGTCAAAATTGAAAGTGTCAAAAACCCACCAAACATGAGTTTTCGGTCAAACTGAGATAATTGGGTGTGTCCGTTGCGAAAAAACCAACTGCGAGTTCTTCGGTGCATCAGTGGAAAAAACGGCCATCACGCGCGAGTTTTGCGGCACCGTTCCATCAGAAATGAAACTGCCAAAAACCCACCAAACATGAGTTTTGGGTCAAACAGAGAAGATTGGGTGCGTTCATTCCAAAAAATTCAACTGTAGTCGAAAAAACGACCATCACGCGCGAGTTTTGTGGCAGTGTTCCGTTGGAAATGAAACTGCGTAAACCCACCACACCTGAGTTTTGGGTGAAACAGAGATGATTGGGTGCGTTCATTGTGAAAAATTGATCTGCGAGTTTTTCGGTGCATCAGTGGAAAAAACAGCCATCTCGCGCGAGTTTTGCGGCCCTATTCTGTCAGAAATGAAAGTGCCAAAAATCCACCTAAAATGAGTTTTGGGTCAAACTGAGATGATTGGGTGCGTCCGTTCCGAAAAATTCAACTGCGAGTTTTTTGGTGTATCTGTAGAAAAAATGGTCATCCCGCACGAGGTTTGCGACACTGTTCCATTGGAAATGAAACTGCCACAAACCCACCAAACCTGAGTTTTGGGTGAAACAGAGATGATTGGGTGCGTCCAATGTGAAAAATTGAACTGCGAGTTTTTCGGTGCATCAATGTGAAAAACGACCATCACGCGCGAGTTTTGTGGCACCGTTTCGTTGGAAATGAAACTGCCAAAAACCCACCAAACCTGAGTTTTGGGTGAAACGGAGATGATTGGGTGCGTCCGTTGTGTAAAATTCAACTGCGAGTTTTTCGGTGCATCAATGTGAAAAACGGCCCTCCCACACAAGTTTTCAAATGAAAGTGCCAAAAACCGACCAAACATGAGTTTTGGGTCAAATAGAGATGATTCGATGTGTCCG
This sequence comes from Coix lacryma-jobi var. lacryma-jobi, assembly GCA_009763385.1. Taxonomy (NCBI): domain Eukaryota; kingdom Viridiplantae; phylum Streptophyta; class Magnoliopsida; order Poales; family Poaceae; genus Coix; species Coix lacryma-jobi. Next base: position 102,334,349 of record CM019828.1, on the reverse strand, counting down.
TTCTGAAAAATTTAACTACGAGTTTTTTGGTGCATCAGTGGAAAAAATGGCCATCCCGCGCGAGTTTTGTGGTACCGTTCCATCGGAAATGAAACTGCCAAAAAACCACCAAACCAGAGTTTTGGGTTAAACAAAGATGATTGGGTGCGTCCATTGTGAAAAATTGAACTGCAAGTTTTTCGGTGCATCAGTGGACAAAATGGCCATCTCGCGCGAGTTTTGCGGCACCGTTCCTTCGGAAATGAAATTACCAAAAACCTTCCAAACTTGAGTTTTGCGTGAAACGGAGATTATTGGGTGCCTCCATTGTGAAAAATTGAACTGCGAGTTTTTCAGTGCATCAGTGGAAAAAATGGCCACCTCGCGTGAATTTTGCGGCCCCGTTCCGACGGAAATGAAAGAGCCAAAAACTCACCAAACATGAGTTTTGGGTCAAACGGAGATGATTGGTGCGTCCATTGCAAAAAAAATCAACTGCACGGTTTTGGTGCATCAATGGGAAAAATGGCCCTCCCACACAAGTTTTGCAACCCCGTTCCGTCGGAAATTAAAGTGCCAGAAACCGACCAAACATGAGTTTTGTGTCAAACAGAGATGATTGGGTGTGTCTGTTGCGAATAAATTCAACTGCGAGTTTTTCAGTGCATTCGTGGAAAAAACGACCACCCCGCGCGAGTTTTGCGACACCATTCCGTTGGAACTGAAAGTGCCAAAAAACCAACCAAATATGAGTTTTGGGTCCAACGGAGATGATTGGGTGCGTCCGTTCCAAAAAAATTTAAATACGAGTTTTTCGGTGCATCAATGGAAAAACGACCATCTCGCGCGAGTTTTGCGGCCCCGTTATGTCGGAAATGAAAGTGCCAAAAACCTAACAAACATGAATTTTAGGTCAAACTGAGATGATTGGATGCGTCCGTTCCGAAAAATTCAACTCTGAGTTTTTTGGTGTATCAGTGGAAAAAACGGTCCTGCGTGAGTTTTGCGGCACTGTTCCGTCGGAAATGAAACTGCCAAAAACCCACCAAACCTGAGTTTTGGGTCATACGGAGATGATTGGGTGCGTCCTTTGTGAAAAATTGAACTGCGAGTTTTTCAGTGCACCAATGGGAAAACCGACCATCACGCACGAGTTTTGTGGCACCATTCCGTTGGAAATGAAACTGCCAAAAACCCACCAAACCTGAGTTTTGTGTGAAACGGAGATGATTGGGTGCGTCCATTGTGAAAAATTGAAGTGCAAGTTTTTCGGTGCATTAGTGGAAAAAATGGCCATTTCGTGCGAGTTTTGCGGCCCCGTTCTGTCGGAAATGAAAGTACCAAAAATACACCTAACATGAGTTTTAGGTCAAACTGAGATAATTGGGTGCGTCCTTTGCGAAAAAACCAACTGCGAGTTCTTCGGTGCATCAGTGCAAAAACGGCCATCACGCGCGAGTTTTGTGGCACTGTTCCGTCAGAAATGAAACTGCCAAAAACCCACCAAACATGAGTTTTGGGTCAAACGGAGATGATTGGGTGCATCCATTGTGAAAAATTGAACTGCGAGTTTTTCAGTGCATCAATGGGAAAACCGACCATCACGCGCGAGTTTTGTGGCACCATTCCGTTGGAAATGAAACTGCCAAAAACCCACCAAACCTGAGTTTTGTGTGAAACGAAGATGATTGGGTGCGTCCATTGTAAAAAATTGAAATACAAGTTTTTCGGTGCATTAGTGGAAAAAACGGCCATCTCGTGCGAGTTTTGCGGCCCCGTTTTGTCGGAAATGAAAGTGCCAAAAATACACCTAACATGAGTTTTAGCTCAAACTGAGATGATTGGGTACGTCCGTTCCGAAAAATTCAACTGCGAGTTTTTTGGTGCATCAGTGGAAAAAACGGCCATCCCGCGCGAGTTTTACGGCACTGTTCCGTCGGAAATGAAAGTGCCAAAAAATCAACAAACATGAGTTTTGGGTCAAACGGAGATGATTGGGTGCGTCCGTTTTCCAAAAATTCAACTGCGACTTTTTCGGTGCATCAATGGGAAAAACAGCCCTCCCACACAAGTTTTGCAACCCCGTCCCGTCGGAAATGAAAGTGCCAGAAACCGACCAAATATGAGTTTTGGGTGAAACAGAGATGATTGGGTGTGTCCGTTGCAAAAAATTCAACTGCGAGTTTTCAGTGCATCAGTGGAAAAAACGGCCATCTCACGCGAGTTTTGCGGCCCCGTTCTGTCGGAAATGAAAGTGCCAAAAATACACCTAACATGAGTTTGAGGTCAAACTGAGATGATTTTGTACGTCCGTTCCGAAAAATTCAACTGTGAGTTTTCTATGCATCAATGGAAAAAACTGCCACCCCAAGTGAGTTTTGCGGCACCGTTCTGTCAGAATTGAAAGTGTCAAAAACCCACCAAACATGAGTTTTGGGTGAAACAGAGAGGATTGGGTGCGTCCATTGCGAAAAAACCAACTGCGAGTTCTTCGGTGCATCAGTGGAAAAAACGGCCATCACGCGCGAGTTTTTTCGCACCGTTCCGTTAGAAATGAAACTGCCACAAACCCACCAAACATGAGTTTTGGGTCAAACGGAGATGATTGGGTGCGTCCATTGTGAAAAATTGAAATGCGAGTTTTTCAGTGCATCAATGGGAAAACCGACCATCACGCGCGAGTTTTGTGGCACCATACTGTTGGAAACGAAACAGCCAAAAACCAACCAAACCTGAGTTTTGGGTGAAACGGAGATGATTGGGTGCGTCCATTGTGAAAAATTGAACTGCAAGTTTTTCTGTATATCAGTGGAAAAAACGGCCATCACCTGCGAGTTTTGCGGCCCCGTTCTGTCGGAAATGAAAGTGTGCCAAAAATCCACATAACATGAGTTTTAGGTCAAACTGAGATGATTGGGTGCATCCATTGTGAAAAATTGAACTGCGAGTTTTACAATGCATCAATGGGAAAACCGACCATCACGCGCGAGTTTTGTGGCATCATTCGTTTGGAAATGAAACTGCCAAAAACCCACCAAACCTGAGTTTTTGGTGAAACGGATAAAGTAGAGTGTGCGTTAATTTATACCAACAGCGTCCATTGTGAAAAATTGAATTGCGAGTTTTTTTGGTGCATCAGCGAAAAAACGGCCATCTCGTGCGAGTTTTGCTGCCCCGTTCTGTCGGAAATGAAAGTGCCAAAAATCCACCTAACATGAGTTTTAGGCTAAACTGAGATGATTGGGTACGTCCGTTCCAAAAAATTCAACTGCGAGTTTTTTGCTGCATCAGTGGAAAAAACGGCCATCCTGCGCGAGTTTTGCGGCACTGTTCCGTCAGAAATGAAAGTGCCAAAAACTCACCAAATATGAGTTTTGGGTCAAACGGAGATGATTGGGTGCGTCCGTTTTCCAAAAATTCAACTGCGAGTTTTTCGGTGCATCAATGAGAAAAACGTCCCTCCCACACAAGTTTTGCAACCCCGTTCCGTCAAAAATGAAACTGCTAGAAACCGACCAAACATGAGTTTTGGGTGAAACAGAGATGATTTGGTGTGTCCGTTGCGAAAAATTCAATTGCGAGTTTTCAGTGCATTAGTGGAAAAACGGCCATCTCGCGCGAGTTTTGCGGCCCCGTTCTGTCGGAAATGAAAGTGCCAAAAATCCACCTAACATGAGTTTTAGGTCAAACTGAGATGATTGGGTGCGTCCGTTCCGAAAAATTCAACTATGAGTTTTTTGTGCATCAATGGAAAAAACGGCCACCCCACGTGAGTTTTGCGGCACCATTCTGTCAGAATTGAAAGTGTCAAAAACCCACCAAACATGAGTTTTGGGTCAAACTGAGATAATTGGGTGAGTCCGTTGCGAAAAAACCAACTGCGAGTTCTTCGGTGCATCAGTGGAAAAAATGGCCATCACGCGCGAGTTTTGCGACACTGTTCCGTCAGAAATGAAACTGCCAAAAACCCACCAAACATGAGTTTTGGGTCAAATGGAGTGCATTGGGTGCGTCCATTGTGAAAAATTGAACTACGAGTTTTTCAGTGCATCAATGGGAAAACCGACCATCACGCGCGAGTTTTGTGGCACTGTTCCGTCAGAAATGAAACTGCCAAAAACCCACCAAACCTGAGTTTTGTGTGAAATGGAGATGATTGGGTGCGTCCATTGTGAAAAATTGAACTGCAAGTTTTTCGGTGCATTAGTGGAAAAAATGGCCATCTCATGCGAGTTTTGCGGCCCCGTTCTGTCGGAAATGAAAGTGCCAAAAATACACCTAACATGAGTTTTAGGTCAAACTGAGATGATTGGTACGTCCGTTCCGAAAAATTCAATTGCGAGTTTTTTGGTGCATCAGTGGAAAAAACGGCCATCACGCGCGAGTTTTACGACACTGTTCCGTCGGAAATGAAAGTGCCCAAAACTCACCAAACATGAGTTTTGGGTAAAACGGAGATGATTGGGTGCGTCCATTGCGAAAAATTCAACTGCGAGTTTTTCGGTGAATCAATGGGGAAAATGGCCCTCCCACACAAGTTTTGCAACCCCGTTCCGTCAGAAATGAAAGTGCTAGAATCCAACCAAACATGAGTTTTGGGTGAAACAGAGATGATTGGGTGCGTCCGTTCCGAAAAATTCAACTGTGAGTTTTTTGGTGCATCATTGGAAAAAACGGCCATCCCGCGCGAGTTTTGTGGCACCATTCCGTCGGAAATGAAATTGCCAAAAACCCACCAAACCTGAGTTTTGTGTGAAACGGAGGTGATTGGGTGCGTCCGTTTTCCAAAAATTCAACTGCGAGTTTTTCGGTGCATCAATGGGAAAAACGGCCCCCCCCACACAAGTTTTGCAACCCCGTCCTGTCGGAAATGAAAGTGCCAGAAACCGACCAAATATGAGTTTTGGGTGAAATAGAGATGATTGGGTGTGTCCGTTGCGAAAAATTCAACTACGAGTTTTCAGTGCATCAGTGGAAAAAACAGCCATCTCACGCGAGTTTTGCGGCCCCGTTCTGTCGGAAATGAAAGTGCCAAAAATCCACCTAACATGAGTTTTAGGTCAAACTGAGATGATTGGGTGCGTCCATTGTGAAAAATTGAACTGCGAGTTTTTCAGTGCATCAATGGGAAAACCGACCATCACGCGCGAGTTTTGTGGCACTGTTCCGTTGGAAATGAAAGTGCCAAAAACTCACCAAACATGAGTTTTGGGTCAAACGGAGATGATTGGGTGCGTCCTTTGCGAAAAATTCAACTGCGAGTTTTTTGGTGCATCAATGGGAAAAACGACCCTCCCACACAAGTTTTGCATCCCCGTTCCGTTGGAAATGAAAGTGCCAGAAACCGACCAAACATGAGTTTTGGGTCAAACAAAGATGATTGGGTGTGTCCGTTGCGAAAAATTCTACTACGAGTTTTTCAGTGCATAAGTGGAAAAAATGGCCACCCCGCGCGAGTTTTGCGACACCGTTCCGTTGGAACTGAAGGTGCCAAGAACCGACCAAACATGAGTTTTGGGTCAATCGGAGATGATTGGGTGCGTCCGTTCCAAAAAATTCAAATATGAGTTTTTCGGTGCATCAATGGAAAAATGACCATCTCACGCGAGTTTTGGGGCCCCGTTCTGTCGAAAATGAAAGTGCCAAAAACCCAACAAAAGACATGAGTTTTAGGTCAAACTGATATGACTGGGTGCGTCTGTTCCAAAAAATTCAACAATGATTTTTATGTGCATCAATGGAAAAAACGGCCACCCCACGTGAGTTTTGCGGCACCGTTCCGTCAAAATTGAAAGTGTCAAAAACACACCAAACATGAGTTTTGGGTCAAACTGAGATGATTGGGTGCGTCCGTTGCGAAAAAACCAACTGCGAGTTCTTCGGTGCATCAGTGGAAAAAAAGACCATCACGCGCGATTTTTGTGGCAGCATTCCGTTGGAAATAAAACTGCCAAAAACCCACCAAACCTGAGTTTTGGGTGAAACGAAGATGATTGGGTGCGTCCATTGTGAAAAATTGAACTGCGAGTTTTTTCGTGCATCAGTGGAAAAAACGGCCATCTCGCGCGAGTTTTGCGGCCCCATTCTGTCGGAAATGAATGTGCCAAAAATCCACCTAACATGAGTTTTAGGTCAAAACTGAGATAATCGGGTGCGTCCATCCTAAAAAATTCAACTGTGAGTTTTCTGTGCATCAATGGAAAAATGGCCACCCCACGTGAGTTTTGCGGCACCGTTTCGTCAAAATTGAAAGTGTCAAAAACCCACCAAACATGAGTTTTCGGTCAAACTGAGATAATTGGGTGTGTCCGTTGCGAAAAAACCAACTGCGAGTTCTTCGGTGCATCAGTGGAAAAAACGGCCATCACGCGCGAGTTTTGCGGCACCGTTCCATCAGAAATGAAACTGCCAAAAACCCACCAAACATGAGTTTTGGGTCAAACAGAGATGATTGGGTGCGTTCATTCCAAAAAATTCAACTGTAGTGGAAAAAACGACCATCACGCGCGAGTTTTGTGGCAGTGTTCCGTTGGAAATGAAACTGCGTAAACCCACCACACCTGAGATTTGGGTGAAACAGAGATGATTGGGTGCGTCCATTGTGAAAAATTGATCTGCGAGTTTTTCGGTGCATCAGTGGAAAAAAACAGCCATCTCGCGTGAGTTTTGCGGCCCTATTCTGTCGGAAATGAAAGTGCCAAAAATCCACCTAACATGAGTTTTGGGTCAAACTGAGATGATTGGGTGCGTCCGTTCCGAAAAATTCAACTGCGAGTTTTTTGGTGTATCTGGAGAAAAAATGGTCATCCCGCACGAGGTTTGCGACACTGTTCCATTGGAAATGAAACTGCCACAAACCCACCAAACCTGAGTTTTGGGTGAAACAGAGATGATTGGGTGCGTCCAATGTGAAAAATTGAACTGCGAGTTTTTCGGTGCATCAATGTGAAAAACGACCATCACGCGCGAGTTTTGTGGCTCCGTTTCGTTGGAAATGAAACTGCCAAAAACCCACCAAACCTAAGTTTTGGGTGAAACGGAGATGATTGGGTGCGTCCGTTGTGTAAAATTCAACTGCGAGTTTTTCGGTGCATCAATGTGAAAAATGGCCCTCCCACACAAGTTTTCAAATGAAAGTGCCAAAAACCGACCAAACATGAGTTTTGGGTCAAATAGAGATGATTCGATGTGTCCGTTCTGAAAAATTTAACTACGAGTTTTTTGGTGCATCAGTGGAAAAAATGGCCATCCCGCGCGAGTTTTGTGGTACCGTTCCATCGGAAATGAAACTGCCAAAAAACCACCAAACCAGAGTTTTGGGTGAAACAAAGATGATTGGGTGCGTCCATTGTGAAAAATTGAACTGCAAGTTTTTCGGTGCATCAGTGGACAAAATGGCCATCTCGCGCGAGTTTTGCGGCACCGTTCCTTCGGAAATGAAATTGCCAAAAACCCTCCAAACTTGAGTTTTGCGTGAAACGGAGATTATTGGGTGCCTCCATTGTGAAAAATTGAACTGCGACTTTTTCAGTGCATCAGTGGAAAAAACGGCCACCTCGCGTTAATTTTGCGGCCCCGTTCCGGCGGAAATGAAAGAGCCAAAAACTCACCAAACATGAGTTTTGGGTCAAACGGAGATGATTGGTGCGTCCATTGCAAAAAAATCAACTGCACGGTTTTGGTGCATCAATGGGAAAAACGGCCCTCCCACACAAGTTTTGCAACCCCGTTCCGTCGGAAATTAAAGTGCCAGAAACCGACCAAACATGAGTTTTGTGTCAAACAGAGATGATTGGGTGTGTCTGTTGCGAATAAATTCAACTGCGAGTTTTTCACTGCATTAGTGGAAAAAACGACCACCCCGCGCGAGTTTTGCGACACCATTCCGTTGGAACTGAAAGTGCCAAAAACCAACCAAATATGAGTTTTGGGTCCAACGGAGATGATTGGGTGCGTCCGTTCCAAAAAAATTTAAATACGAGTTTTTCGGTGCATCAATGGAAAAACGACCATCTCGCGCGAGTTTTGCGGCCCCGTTATGTCGGAAATGAAAGTGCCAAAAACCTAACAAACATGAATTTTAGGTCAAACTGAGATGATTGGGTGCGTCCGTTCCGAAAAATTCAACTCTGAGTTTTTTGGTGTATCAGTGGAAAAAACGGTCCTGCGTGAGTTTTGCGGCACTGTTCCGTCGGAAATGAAACTGCCAAAAACCCACCAAACCTGAGTTTTGGGTCATACGAAGATGATTGCGTGCGTCCATTGTGAAAAATTGAACTGCGAGTTTTTCAGTGCACCAATGGGAAAACCGACCATCACGCGCGAGTTTTGTGGCACCATTCCGTTGGAAATGAAACTGCCAATAACCCACCAAACCTGAGTTTTGTGTGAAACGGAGATGATTGGGTGCGTCCATTGTGAAAAATTGAAGTGCAAGTTTTTCGGTGCATTAGTGGAAAAAACGGCCATCTCGTGCGAGTTTTGCGGCCCCGTTCTGTCGGAAATGAAAGTGCCAAAAATACACCTAACATGAGTTTTAGGTCAAACTGAGATAATTGGGTGCGTCCGTTGCGAAAAAACCAACTGTGTGTTTTTTGGTGCATCATCGGAAAAAACGGCCATCCCGCGCGAGTTTTGCGGCACTGTTCCGTCGGAAATGAAAGTGCCAAAAACTCACGAAACATGAGTTTTGGGTCAAACGGAGATGATTGGGTGCGTCCGTTTTCCAAAAATTCAACTGCGAGTTTTTCGGTGCATCAATGGGAAAAACGGCCCTCTCACACCAGTTTTGCAACCCCGTCCTGTCGGAAATGAAAGTGCCAGAAACCGACCAAATATGAGTTTTGGGTGAAATAGAGATGATTGGGTGTGTCCGTTGCGAAAAATTCAACTACGAGTTTTCAGTGCATCAGTGGAAAAAACGGTCATCTCGAGCGAGTTTTGCGGCCCCGTTCTATCAGAAATGAAAGTGCCAAAAATCCACCTAACATGAGTTTTAGCTCAAACTGAGATGATTGGGTGCGTCCGTTGCGAAACATTCAACTGCGAGTTTTTTGGTGCGTCAGTGGAAAAAACGGCCATCCTGCGCGAGTTTTCTGGCACTATTCCGTCGGAAATGAAAGTGCCAAAAACTCACCAAACATTAGTTTTGGGTCAAACGGAGATGATTGGGTGCGTCCTTTGCGAAAAATTCAACTGCGAGTTTTTTGGTGCATCAATGGGAAAAACGACCCTCCCACACAAGTTTTGCATCCCCGTTCCGTTGGAAATGAAAGTGCCAGAAACCGACCAAACATGAGTTTTGGGTCAAACAGAGATGATTGGGTGTGTCCGTTGCGAAAAATTCTACTGCGAGTTTTTCAGTGCATCAGTGGAAAAAATGGCCACCCCGCACGAGTTTTGCGACACCGTTCCGTTGGAACTGAAGGTGCCAAGAACCGACCAAACATGAGTTTTGGGTCAATCGGAGATGATTGGGTGCGTCCGTTCCAAAAAATTCAAATATGAGTTTTTCGGTGCATCAATGGAAAAATGACCATCTCACGCGAGTTTTGGGGCCCCATTCTGTAGGAAATGAAAGTGCCAAAAACCCAACAAAAGACATGAGTTTTAGGTCAAACTGATATGACTGGGTGCGTCTGTTCCAAAAAATTCAACAATGAGTTTTATGTGCATCAATGGAAAAAACGGCCACCCCACGTGAGTTTTGCGGCACCGTTCCGTCAGAATTGAAAGTGTCAAAAACCCACCAAACATGAGTTTTGGGTCAAACTGAGATGATTGGGTGCGTCCGTTGCGAAAAAACCAACTGCGAGTTCTTCGGTGCATCAGTGGAAAAAAAGACCATCACGCGCGATTTTTGTGGCACCGTTCCGTTGGAAATAAAACTGCCAAAAACCCACCAAACCTGAGTTTTGGGTGAAACGAAGATGATTGGGTGCGTCCATTGTGAAAAATTGAACTGCGAGTTTTTTGGTGCATCAGTGGAAAAAACGGCCATCTCGCGCGAGTTTTGCGGACCCATTCTGTCGAAAATGAATGTGCCAAAAATCCACCTAACATGAGTTTTAGGTCAAAACTGAGATGATCGGGTGCGTCCATTCCGAAAAATTCAACTGTGAGTTTTCTGTGCATCAATGGAAAAACGGCCACCCCACGAGAGTTTTGTGGCCCCGTTTCATTGGAAATGAAACTGCCAAAACCCCACCAAACCTGAGTTTTGGGTGAAACGGAGATGATTGGGTGCGTCCATTGTGAAAATTGAACTGCGAGTTTTTCAGTGCATCAGTGGAAAAAACGGCCATCTCGCGCGAGTTTTGCGGCCCCGTTCTGTCAGAAATGAAAGTGCCAAAAATCCACCTAACATGAGTTTTGGGTTAAACGGAGATGATTGGGTGCGTTCGTTCCAAAAAATTCAAATATGAGTTTTTCGGTGCATCAATGGAAAAACGGCCATCTCGCGCGAGTTTTGGGGCCTCATTCTGTCAGAAATGAAAGTGCAAAAAACCCAACAAAAGACATGAGTTTTAGGTCAAACTGATATGATTGGGTGCGTCCGTTCTGAAAAATTCAACTGTGAGTTTTCTGTGCATCAATGGAAAAAACGACCACTCTACGTGAGTTTTGCGGCACCGTTCCGTCAAAATTGAAAGTGTCAAAAACCCACCAAACATGAGTTTTGGGTCAAACGGAGATGATTAGGTGCGTTCGTTGCGAAAAATTCAACTGCGAGTTTTTCGGTGCATCAATGGGAGAAACGGCCCTCCCACACAAGTTTTGCAACCTCGTTCCATCGGAAATGAAAGTGCCAAAAACCGACCAAACTTGAGTTTTGGGTCAAACAGAGATGATTCGATGTGTCCGTTCCGAAAAATTCAACTACGAGTTTTTTAGTGCATCAGTGGAAAAAACGGCCATCCCTCGCGAGTTTGGCAGCACCGTTCCATCGGAAATGAAACTGCCAAAACCCCACCAAACCTGAGTATTGGGTCAAACGGAGTTGATTGGTTGCATCCGTTGCGAAAAATTCAACTGCGAGTTTTTCGGTGCATCAATGGAAAAACAGCCATCTCAAGCGAGTTTTGCGGCACTGTTCCGTCGGAAATGAAAGTGCCAAAAACCCACAAAACATGAGTTTTAGGTCAAACTTAGATGATTGGGTGCGTCCATTGTGAAAAATTGAACTACGAGTTTTTGGTGCATCAATGCGAAAAATGGCCCTCCCATACAAGTTTTGCAACCCCGGTCTGTCGGAAATAAAAGTGCGAAAAACTCACCAAACAAGAGTTTTGGGTCAAACGGAGATGATTGGGTGCGTCCAATGTGAAAAATTGAACTGCGAGTTTTTCGGTGCATCAGTGGAAAAAACGGACATCTCGCGCGAGTTTTGCGGCCCCGTTGTGTCGGAAATGAAAGTGCCAAAAATCCACCTAACATGAGTTTTAGGTCAAACTGAGATGATTGGGTACGTTCGTTCCGAAAAATTCAACTGCGAGTTTTTTTGTGCATCAGTGGAAAAAATGGCCATCCCGCGCGAGTTTTGCGGCACTGTTCCATCAGAAATGAAAGTGCCAAAAACTCACTAGACATGAGTTTTGGGTCAAACGGAGATGATTGGGTGCGTCCGTTGCGAAAAATTCAACTGCGAGTTTTTCGGTGCATCAATGGGAAAAACGGCCCTCCCACACAAGTTTTGCAACCTCGTTCTATCGGAAATAAAAGTGCCAAAAACTCACCAAACAAGAGTTTTGGGTGAAACGGAGATGATTGGGTGCGTCCATTGTGAAAAATTGAACTGCGAGTTTTTCGGTGCATCAGTGGAAAAAACGGACATCTCGCGCGAGTTTTGCGGCCCCGTTCTGTCGGTAATGAAAGTGCAAAAAACCCAACAAACATGAGTTTTAGGTCAAACTGAGATGATTGGGTGCGTCCGTTCCGAAAAATTAAACTGCGAGTTTTTTGGTGTATCAGTAGAAAAAACGGTCATCCCGCACGAGTTTTGCGGCACTGTTCCATTGGAAATGAAACTGCCAAACACCCACTAAGCATGAGTTTTGGGTGAAACAGAGATGATTGGGTGCGTCCAATGTGAAAAATTGAACTGCGAGTTTTTCGGTGCATCAATAGCAAAAACAACCATCACGTGCGAGTTTTGTGGCCCCGTTTCATTGGAAATGAAACTGCCAAAACCCCACCAAACCTGAGTTTTGGGTGAAACGGAGATGATTGGGTGCGTCCATTGTGAAAATTGAACTGCAAGTTTTTTAGTGCATCAGTGGAAAAAACGGCCATCTCGCGTGAGTTTTGCGGCCTCGTTCTGTCAGAAATGAAAGTGCCAAAAATCCACCTAACATGAGTTTTTGGTCAAACGAAGATGATTGGGTGCGTTCGTTCCAAAAAATTCAAATATGAGTTTTTCGGGGCATCAATGGAAAAACGGCCATCTCGCGCGAGTTTTGGGGCCCCGTTCAGTCAGAAATAAAAGTGCTAAAAACCCAACAAAAGACATGAGTTTTAGGTCAAACTGATATGATTGGGTGCGTCCGTTCCGAAAAATTCAACTGTGGGTTTTCTGTGCATCAATGGAAAAAACGGCCACCCTACGTGAGTTTTGCGGCACCGTTCCGTCAAAATTGAAAGTGTCAAAAACCCACCAAACATGACTTTTGGGTCAAACGGAGATGATTGGGTGCGTCCAATGTGAAAAATTGAACAATGAGTTTTTCGGTGCATCAATAGGAAAAACGACAATCACGCGCGAGTTTTGTGGCACCGTTTCATTGGAAATGAATCCGCCAAAACCCCACCAAACCTGAGTTTTAGGTGAGACGGAGATGATTGGGTGCGTCCGTTGTGACAAATTGAACTGCGAGTTTTTCAGTGCATGAGTGGAAAAAATGGCCATCTCGCGCGAGTTTTGCGGCCCCATTCTGTCGGAAATGAAAGTTCAAAAAATCCACCTAACACGAGTTTTAGGTCAAACTGAGATGATTGGGTGCGTCCGATCCGAAAAATTCAACTGCGAGTTTTTTGGTGCATCAGTGGAAAAAACGGTCATCCCGCGCGAGTTTTGCGGCACTGTTCCGTCGGAAATGAAAGTGCCAAAAACTCACCAAACATGAGTTTTGGGTCAAACGGAGATGATTGGGTGCGTCCGTTACGAAAAATTCAACTGCGAGTTTTTCGGTGCATCAATGGGAAAAACGGCCCTCCCACACATGTTTTGCAACCTCGTCCCATCAGAAATGAAAGTGCCAAAAACCGACCAAACATGAGTTTTGTGTCAAACAGAGATGATTCGATGTTTCCGTTCCGAAAAATTCAACTACGAGTTTTTTGGTGCATCAGTGGAAAAACGGCCATCCCGCGCGAGTTTTGCGGCACCGTTCTGTCGGAAATGAAACTGCCAAAACCCCACCAAACCTGAGTTTTGGGTCAATATGAGATGATTGGGTGCGTCCATTGTGAAAAATTGAACTGCAAGTTTTTCGATGCATCAGCGAAAAAAACGGCCATCTCGCGCGAGTTTTGCGGCCCCGTTCTGTCAGAAATGAAAGTGCAAAAAACCCAACAAAAGACATGAGTTTTAGGTAAAACTGATATGATTGGGTGCGTCCTTTGCGAAAAATTCAACTGCGAGTTTGTCGGTGCATCAATGGGAAAAACGGCCCTCCCACACAAGTTTTGCAACCCCATTCCATCGGAAATGAAAGTGCCAAAAACCGACCAAACATGAGTTTTGGGTCAAACAGAGATGATTCGATGTGTCCGTTCCGAAAAATTCAACTACGAGTTTTTTGGTGCATCAGTGGAAAAAACGGCCACCGCGCGCGAGTTTTGCGACACCATTCCGTTGGAACTGAAAGTGCCAAAAACCGACCAAACATGAGTTTTGGGTCAAACGGAGATGATTGGGTGCGTCCGTTCCAAAAAATTCAAATATGAGTTTTTCGGTGCATCAATGGAAAAACGGCCATCTCGCGCGAGTTTTGGGGCCCCGTTCTGTCAGAAATGAAAGTGCAAAAAACCCAACAAAAGACATGAGTTTTAGGTCAAACTGATATGATTGGGTCCGTCCGTTCCGAAAAATTCAACCGTGAGTTTTTGTGCATCAATTGAAAAAACGGCCACCCCACGTGAGTTTTGCGGCACCGTTCCGTCAAAATTGAAACTGTCAAAAACCCACCAAACATGAGTTTTGGGACAAACGAAGATGATTGGGTGCGTCCGTTTCGAAAAATTCAATTGCAAGTTTTTCGGTGCATCAATGGGAAAAACGGCCCTCCCACACATGTTTTGCAACCTCGTTCCATCGGAAATGAAAGTGCCAAAAACCGACCAAACATGAGTTTTGGGTCAAACAGAGATGATTCGATGTGTTCGTTCCAAAAAAATTCAACTGCGAGTTTTTTGGTGCATCAGTGGAAAAAAGGGCCATCCCGCGCGAGTTTTGCAGCACCGTTCTTTCGGAAATGAAACTGCCAAAACCCCACCAAACCTGAGTTTTGGGTGAAACAGAGACGATTGGGTGCGTCCATTGTCAAAAATTGAACTGCAAGTTTTTCTGTGCATCAGTGGAAAAAACGGTCATCTCGCGCGAGTTTTTGGCCCCGTTCTGTCGGAACTGAAACTGCCAAAAACCGACCAAACATGAGTTTTGGGTCAAACGGAGATGATTAGGTGCGTCCGTTGCAAAAAATTCCAATATGAGTTTTTCGGTGCATCAATGGGAAAACGGCCAATTCGTGCGAGTTTTGGGGCCCCGTTCTGTCCGAAATGAAAGTGCCAAAAACCCAACAAAAGACATGAGTTTTAGGTCAAACTGATATGATTGGGTGCGTCCGTTCTGAAAAATTCAACTGTGAGTTTTCTTTGCATCAATGGAAAAAACGGCGACCCCACGTGAGTTTTGCGGCACCGTTCCGTCAAAATTGAAAGTGTCAAAAACCCACCAAACATGAGTTTTGGGTCAAACTAAGATGATTGGGTGTGTCCATTGCGAAAAAACAAACTGCGAGTTCTTCGGTGCATCAGTGGAAAAAACGGCCATCACGCGCGAGTTTTGCGGCACCGTTCCGTCAGAAATGAAACTACCAAAAACCCACCAAACATGAGTTTTGGGTCAAACGGAGATGATTGGGTGCGTTCATTCCAAAAAATTCAACTGCGAGTTTTTCGGTGCATCAGTGGAAAAAACAACCATCACGCGCGAGTTTTGCGGCCCCGTTCTGTCGGAAATGAAAGTGCCAAAAATCCACCTAACATGAGTTTTAGGTCAAACGGAGATGATTGGGTGCGTCCATTGTGAAAAATTGAACTGCGAGTTTTTCGGTGCATCAGTGGAAAAAACGGCCATCTCGCGCGAGTTTTCCGGCTCCGTTCTGTCGGAAATGAAAGTGCCAAAAATCCACCTAACATGAGTTTTAGGTCAAACTGAGATGATTGGGTGCATCCGTTCCGAAAAATTCAACTGCAAGTTTTTTTGTGCATCAGTGGAAAAAACGGCTATCCCGCGCGAGTTTTGCGGCACTGTTACGTCGGAAATGAAAGTGCCAAAAACTCACCAAACATGAGTTTTGGGTCAAACGGAGATGATTGGGAGCCTTCGTTGCGAAAAATTCAAGTGCGAGTTTTTCGGTGCATCAATGGGAAAAACACAAGTTTTGCAACCCCGTTCCATCGGAAATGAAAGTGCCAAAAACCGACCAAACATGAGTTTTGGGTGAAACAGAGATGATTGGGGGCGTCCATTCCGAAAAATTGAACTTCGAATTTTTCGGTGCATCAGTGGAAAAAATGGCCATCTCGCGCGAGTTTTGCGGCCCCGTTCTGTCGGAAATGAAAGTGCCAAAAACTCACCAAACAAGAGTTTTGGGTCAAACGGAGATGATTGGGTGCGTCCGTTGCGAAAAAATCAAATATGAGTTTTTTGGTGCATCAATGGGAAAACAGCCATCTCGCGCGAGTTTTGGGGCCCCGTTCTGTCGGAAATGAAAGTGCCAGAAACCTACCAAATACGAGTTTTGGGTGAAACGGAGATGATTGGGTGCATCCGTTCCAAAAAATTTAAATACGAGTTTTTCGGTGCATCAATGGAAAAACGGCCATCTCGCGCGAGTTTTGCGGCCTTGTTCTATCGGAAATGAAAGTGCCAAAAACCCAACAAACATGAGTTTTAGGTCAAACTGAGATGATTGGGTGCGTCCGTTCCGAAAAAGTCAACTGCGAGTTTTTTGGTGTATCAGTAGAAAAAACGGTCATCCCGCACGAGTTTTGCAGCACTGTTCCATCAGAAATGAAACTGCCAAAAACCCACCAAACATGAGTTTTGGGTCAAACGGAGATGATTGGGTGCGTTCATTCCGAAAAATTCAACTGCAGTGGAAAAAACGACCATCACGCGCGAGTTTTGTGGCAGTGTTCCGTTGGAAATGAAACTGCGAAAACCCACCACACCTGAGTTTTGGGTGAAACGGAGATGATTGGGTGCGTCCATTGTAAAAAATTGATCTGCGAGTTTTTCAGTGCATCAGTGGAAAAAAACGGCCATCTCGCGCGAGTTTTGCGGCCCCATTCTGTCGGAAATGAAAGTGCCAAAAATCCACCTAACATGAGTTTTGGGTCAAACTGAGATGATTGGGTGCGTCCGTTCCGAAAAATTCAACTGCGAGTTTTTTGGTGTATCTGTAGAAAAAATGGTCATCCCTCACGAGGTTTGCGACACTGTTCCATTTGAAATGAAACTGCCACAAACCCACCAAACCTGAGTTTTGGGTGAAACAGAGATGATTGGGTGCGTCCAATGTGAAAAATTGAACTGCGAGTTTTTCGGTGCATCAATAGGAAAAACGACCATCGCGCGCGAGTTTTGTGGCACCGTTTCATTGGAAATCAAACTGCCAAAACCCCACCAAACCTGAGTTTTAGGTGAAACGGAGATGATTTGGTGCGTCCGCTGTGAAAAATTGAACTGCGAGTTTTTCAGTGCATCAGTGGAAAAAACGGCCATCTCGCGCGAGTTTTGCGGCCCCATTCTGTCAGAAATGAAACTTCCAAAAATCCACATAACACGAGTTTTAGGTCAAACTGAGATGATTGGGTGCGTCCGTTCCGAAAAATTCAACTGCGAGTTTTTTGGTGCATCAGTGGAAAAAACGGTCATCCCGCGCGTGTTTTGCGGCACTGTTCCGTCGGAAATGAAACTGCCAAAAACCCACCAAACATGAGTTTTGGGTCAAACGGAGATGATTGGGTGCGTCCGTTGCGAAAAATTCAACTGCGAGTTTTTCGGTGCATCAATGGGAAAAACGGACCTCCCACACATGTTTTGCAACCTCGTTCCATCGAAAATGAAAGTGCCAAAAACCGACTAAACATGAGTTTTGGGTCAAACAGAGATGATTCGATGTGTTCGTTCCAAAAAATTCAACTACAAGTTTTTTGGTGCATCAGTGGAGAAAACGGCCATCCCGCGCGAGTTTTGCGGCACCGTTCTGTCAGAAATGAAACTGCCAAAACCCCACCAAACCTGAGTTTTGGGTGAAACAGAGATGATTGGGTGCGTCCATTCTGAAAAATTGAACTGCAAGTTTTTCGGTGCATCAGTGGAAAAAACGTCCATCTCGTGCGAGTTTTGCCGCCCCGTTCTGTCGGAACTGAAAGTGCCAAAAACCGACCAAACATGAGTTTTGGGTCAAATGGAGATGATTGGGTTCGTCCGTTACCAAAAAATTCAAATATGAGTTTTTCGGTGCATCAATGGGAAAACGGCCATCTCGCGCGAGTTTTGGGGCCCCGTTCTGTAGGAAATGAAAGTGCCAAAAACCCAACAAAAGACATGAGTTTTAGGTCAAACTGATATGATTGGGACCGTCCGTTCCGAAAAATTCAACCGTGAGTTTTTGTGCATCAATTGAAAAAACGGCCACCCCACGTGAGTTTTGCGGCACCGTTCTGTCAAAATTGAAAGTGTCAAAAACCCACCAAACATGAGTTTTCGGTCAAACGGAGATGATTGGGTGCGTCCGTTGCGAAAAATTCAACTTCGAGTTTTTCGGTGCACCAATGGGAAAAACGGCCCTCCCACACATGTTTTGCAACCTCGTTCCATCGGAAATGAAAGTGCCAAAAACCGACCAAACATGAGTTTTGGGTCAAACAGAGATGATTCGATGTGACCGTTCCGAAAAATTCAACTACGAGTTTTTTGGTGCTTCAGTGGAAAAAACAGTCATCCCGCGCGAGTTTTGCGGCACCGTTCTGTTAGAATTGAAACTGCCCAAACCCCACCAAACCTGAGTTTTGGGTGAAACAGAGATGATTGGGTGCGTCCATTGTGAAAAATTGAACTGCAAGTTTTTCGGTGCATCAGTGGAAAAAATGGCCATCTCGCACGAGTTTTGCGGCCCCGTTCCGTCGGAACTGAAAGTGCCAAAAACCGACCAAATATGAGTTTTGGGTCAAACGGAGATGATTGGGTGAGTCCGTTGCCAAAAAATTCAAATATGAGTTTTTCGGTGCATCAATGGGAAAACGGCCATCTCGCGCGAGTTTTGGGGCCCCGTTCTGTCGGAAATGAAAGTGCCAAAAACCCAACAAAAGACATGAGTTTTAGGTCAAACTGATATGATTGGGTGCGTCCGCTCTGAAAAATTCAACTGTGAGTTTTCTGTGTATCAATGGAAAAAACGGCCACCCCACGTGATTTCTGCGGCACCGTTCCGTCAAAATTGAAAGTGTCAGAAACCCACCAAACATGAGTTTTGGGTCAAACTAAGATGATTGGGTGCGTCCGTTGTGAAAAAACCAACTGCGAGTTCTTCGGTGCATCAGTGGAAAAAACGGCCATCACGCGCGAGTTTTGCGGCACCGTTCCGTCAGAAATGAAACTGCCAAAAACCCACCAAACATGAGTTTTCGGTCAAACGAAGATGATTGGGTGCGTTCGTTCCGAAAAATTCAACTGCGAGTTCTTCGGTGCATCAGTGGAAAAATGACCATCACGCGGGAGTTTTGTGGCAGCATTCCGTTGGAAATGAAACTGCCAAAAACAACCAAACCTGAGTTTTGGGTGAAATGAGATGATTGGGTGCGTCCATTGTGAAAAATTGAACTGTGAGTTTTTCGGTGCATCAGTGGAAAAAATGGCCATCTCGCGCGAGTTTTGCAGCCCCGTTGTGTCGGAAATAAAAGTGCCAAAATCCACCTAACATGAGTTTTAGGTCAAACTAAGATGATTGGGTGCGTCCGTTCCAAAAAATTCAACTGCGAGTTTTTTTGTGCATCAGTGGAAAAAACGGCCATCCCGCGCGAGTTTTGCGGCACTGTTCCGTCGAAAATGAAAGTGCCAAAAAATCACCAAACATGACTTTTGGGTCAAACGGAGATGATTGGGTGCGTCCGTTGCTAAAAATTCAACTGCGAGTTTTTTGGTGCATCAATGGGAAAAACGGCTCTCCCACACAAGTTTTGCAACCCCGTTCCATCGGAAATGAAAGTGCCAAAAACCGACCAAACATGAGTTTTGGGTCAAACAGAGATGATTCGATGTGTCCGTTCCGAAAAATTCAACAACGAGTTTTTTGGTGCATCAGTGGAAAAACGGACATCCCTCGCGAGTTTTGCGGCACCGTTGCATCGGAAATGAAACTACCAAAACCCCACCAAACCTGAGTGTTGGGTGAAACAGAGATGATTGGGTGCGTCCATTGTGAAAAATTAAACTACAAGTTTTTGCTGTGCATCAGTGGAAAAAACGGCCATCTCGCGCGAGTTTTCGGCCCCGTTCTGTCGGAACTAAAAGTGACAAAAACCGACCAAACATGAGTTTTGGGTCAAACGGAGATGATTGGGTGCGTCCGTTGCAAAAAATTCAAATATGAGTTTTTCGGTGCATCAATGGGAAAACGGCCATCTCATGCGAGTTTTGGGGCACCGTTCTGTCGGAAATGAAAGTGCCAAGAACCCAACAAAATACATGAGTTTTAGGTCAAACTGATATGATTGGGTGCGTCCATTCTGAAAAATTCAACTATGAGTTTTCTGTGCATCAATGCAAAAATGGCCACCCCACGTTAGTTTTGCGGCACCGTTCCGTCAAAATTGAAAGTGTCAAAAACCCACCAAACATGAGTTTTGGGTCAAACTAAGATGATTGGGTGCGTCCGTTGCGAAAAAACCAACTGCGAGTTCTTCGGTGCATCGGTGGAAAAAACGGCCATCACGCGCGAGTTTTGCGGCACCGTTCCGTCAGAAATGAAACTACCAAAAACCCACTAAACATGAGTTTTGGGTCAAACGGAGATGATTGGGTGGTTCGTTCCGAAAAATTCAACTGCGAGTTTTTCGGTGCATCAGTGGAAAAAACGACCATCACGTGCGAGTTTTGCGGCCCCGTTCTGTCGGAAATGAAAGTGCCAAAAATCCACCTAACATGAGTTTTAGGTCAAACGGAGATGATTGGGTGCGTCCATTGTGAAAAATTGAACTGCGAGTTTTTCGGTGCATCAGTGGAAAAAACGGCCATCTCACGCGAGTTTTGTGGCCCCGTTCTGTCAGAAATGAAAGTGCCAAAAATCCACCTAACATGAGTTTTAGGTCAAACTGAGAGGATTGGATGCGTCCGTTCCGAAAAATTCAACTACGAGTTTTTTTGTGCATCAGTGGAAAAAACGGCCATCCCGCGCGAGTTTTGCGGCACTGTTCCGTCGGAAATGAAAGTGCCAAAAACTCACCAAACATGAGTTTTGGGTCAAACGGAGATGATTGGTTGCGTTCGTTGCGAAAAATTCAAGTGCGAGTTTTTCGGTGCATCAATGGGAAAAACGGCTCTCCCACACATGTTTTGCAACCCCGTTCCATCGGAAATGAAAGTTCCAAAAGCGACCAAACATGAGTTTTGGGTGAAACAGAGATGATTAGGGGCGTCCATTCCGAAAAATTGAACTGCGAATTTTTCGGTGCATCAGTGGAAAAAATGGCCATCTCGCGCGAGTTTTGCGGCCCCATTCTGTCGGAAATGAAAGTGCCAAAAATCCACCTCACACGAGTTTTAGGTCAAACTGAGATGATTGGGTGCGTCCGTTCCGAAAAATTCAACTGTGAGTTTTTTGGTGCATCAGTGGAAAAAACGGCCGTCCCGCGCGAGTTTTGCAGCACTATTCCATCGGAAATGAAAGTGACAAAAACTCACCAAACATGAGTTTTGGGTCAAACGGAGATGATTGGGTGCGTTCGTTGCGAAAAAATCAACAGCGAGTTTTTCTGTGCATCAATGGGAAAAACGGCCCTCCGACACAAGTTTTGCAACCCCGTTCCATCGAAAATGAAAGTTCCAAAAACCGACCAAACATGAGTTTTGTGTCAAAAAGAGATGATTCAATGTGTCTGTTCCGAAAAATTCAACTACGAGTTTTTTGGTGCATCAGTGAAAAAAACGACCATCCTGCGCAAGTTTTGCGGCACCGTTCCGTCGGAAATGAAACTGCCAAAACCCCACCAAACCTGAGTTTTGGGTGAAACAGAGATGATTGGGTGCGTCCATTGTGAAAAATTGAACTGCAAGTTTTTCGGTGCATCAGTGGAAAAAACGACCATCTCGCGCGAGTTGTGCGGCCCCGTTCTGTCGGAACTGAAAGTGCCAAAAACCGACCTAACATGAGTTTTGGGTCAAACGGAGATGATTGGGTGCATCTATTGCCAAAAAATTCAAATATGAGTTTTTCGGTGCATCAATGGGAAAATGGCCATCTCGCGCGAGTTTTGGGGCCCCGTTCTGTCGGAAATGAAAGTGCCAAAAACCCAACAAAAGAAATGAGTCTTAGGTCAAACTGATATGATTGGGTGCGTCCGATCTGAAAAATTCAACTGTGAGTTTTCTGTGCATCAATGGAAAAAACGGCCACCCCACGTGAGTTTTGCGGCCCCATTTCGTCAAAATTGAAAGTGTCAGAAACCCACCAAACATGAGTTTTGGGTCAAACTAAGATGATTGGGTGCGTCCATTGTGAAAAAACCAACTGCGAGTTCTTCGGTGCATCAGTGGAAAAAACGGCCATCACGCGCGAGTTTTGCGGCACCGTTCCGTCAGAAATGAAACTGCCAAAAACCCACCAAACATGAGTTTTGGGTCAAACGGAGATGATTGGGTGCGTTCGTTCCGAAAAATTCAACTGTGAGTTCTTCAGTGCATCAGTGGAAAAAACGACCATCATACGAGAGTTTTGTGGCAGCATTCTGTTGGAAATGAAACTGCCAAAACCCCACCAAACCTGAGTTTTGGGTGAAACAGAGATGATTGGGTGCGTCCATTGTGAAAAATTGAACTGCAAGTTTTTCGGTGCATCAATGGAAAAAACGGCCATCTCGCGCGAGTTTTGCGGCCCCGTTCTGTCGGAACTGAAAGTGCCAAAAACCGACCAAACATGAGTTTTGGGTGAAACGGAGATGATTGGGTGCGTCCGTTGTGAAAAATTCAAATATGAGTTTTTCGGTGCATCAATGGGGAAACGGCCATCTCCCGCGAGTTGTGGGGCCCCGTTCTGTCAGAAATGAAAGTGCCAAAAACCCAACAAAAGACATGAGTTTTAGGTCAAACTGATATGATTGGGTGCGTCCGATCTGAAAAATTCAACTGTGAGTTTTCTGTGCATCAATGGAAAAAATGGCCACCCCACGTGAGTTTTGCGGCCCCGTTTCGTCAAAATTGAAAGTGTCAGAAACCCACCAAACATGAGTTTTGGGTCAAACTAAGATGATTGGGTGCGTCCGTTGTGAAAAAACCAACTGCGAGTTCTTCGGTGCATCGGTGGAAAAAACGGCCATCACGCGCGAGTTTTGCGGCACCGTTCCGTCGGAAATGAAAGTGCCAAAAACTCACCAAACCTGAGTTTTGGGTCAAACGGAGATGATTGGGTGCGTCCGTTGTGAAAAATTCAAATATGAGTTTTTCGGTGCATCAATGGGAAAACGGCCATCTCGCGCGAGTTTTGGGGCCCGTTCTGTCGGAAATGAAAGTTCTAGAAACCTACCAAATATGAGTTTTGGGTCAAACGAAGATGATTGGGTGCGTCCATTCCGAAAAATTCAAGTGCGAGTTTTTTTGTGCATCAGTGGAAAAAACGGCCATCCCGCACGAGTTTTGCGACACTGTTCCGTCTGAAATGAAAGTGCCAAAAACTTGCCAAACATGAGTTTTGGGTCAAATGGAGATGATTGGGTGCGTCCGTTGCGAAAAATTCAACTGCGAGTTTTTCGGTGCATGAATGGAAAAAACGGCCCTCCAACACAAGTTTTGCAACCCAGTTCCATTGGAAATGAAAGTGCCAAAAACCGACCAAACATGAGTTTTGGGACAAATAGGGATGATTCGATGTGTCCATTCCGAAAAATTCGATGACGAGTTTTTTGGTGCATCAGTGAAAAAATGGTCATCCCGCGCGAGTTTTGCGGCACCATTCCGTCAGAAATGAAACTGCCAAAAACCCACCAAACCTGAGTTTTGGGTGAAACAGAGATGATTGGGTGCGTCCATTGTGAATAATTGAACTGCGAGTTTTTCGGTGCATCAGTGGAAAAAAACAGCCATCTCGCGCGAGTTTTGCGGCCCCGTTCCGTCGGAAATGAAAGTGCCAAAAACCCACAAAACATGAGTTTTAGGTCAAACTTAGATAATTGGGTGCGTCCATTGTGAAAAATTGAACTGCGAGTTTTTTGGTGCATTAGTGGAAAAAACGGCCATCTCGCGCGAGTTTTGCGGCCCCGTTCTGTCGGAAATGAATGTGCCAAAAATCCACGTAACATGAGTTTTAGGTCAAACTGAGATGATTGGGTGCGTCCGTTCCGAAAAAATCAACTTCGAGTTTTTTGGTGCATCAATGGGAAAAATGGCCCTCCCACACAAGATTTGCAACCCCGTTCCGTCGGAAATGAAAGTGCCAGAAACCTACCAATTACGAGTTTTGGGTCAAACGGAGATGATTGGGTGCGTCCGTCCAAAAAATTTAAATACGAGTTTTTCGGTGCATCAATGGAAAAACGGCCATCTCGCGCGAGTTTTGCGGCCCTGTTCTGTCGGAAATGAAAGTGCCAAAAACCCAACAAATATGAGTTTTAGGTCAAACTGAGATGATTGGGTGCGTCTGTTCTGAAAAATTCAACTGCGAGTTTTTTGGTGTATCAGTAGAAAAAACGGTCATCCCGCACGAGTTTTGCAGCGCTGTTCCATTGGAAATGAAACTGCCAAAAACCCATCAAGCCTGAGTTTTGGGTGAAACAAAGATGATTGGGTGCGTCCAATGTGAAAAATTGAACAACAAGTTTTTCGGTGCATCAATAGGAAAAACGACCATCACGCGCGAGTTTTGTGGCACCGTTTCATTGGAAATGAAACTGCCAAAACCCACCAAACCTGAGTTTTGGGTGAAATGAGATGATTGGGTGCGTCCATTGTGAAAAATTGAACTGTGAGCTTTTCGGTGCATCAGTGGAAAAAACGGCAATCTCGCGCGAGTTTTGCGGCCCCGTTCTGTCAGAAATGAAAGTGCCAAAAATCCACCTAACATGTGTTTTAGGTCAAACTAAGATGATTGGGTGCGTCCGTTCCGAAAAATTCAAGTGCGAGTTTTTTTGTGCATCAGTGGAAAAAACGGCCATCCCGAGCGAGTTTTGCGACACTGTTCCGTCTGAAATGAAAGGGCCAAAAACTTACCAAACATGAGTTTTGGGTCAAACGGAGATGATTGGGTGTGTCCGTTGCGAAAAATTCAACTGCGAGTTTTTCGGTGCATCAATGGGAAAAACGGCCCTCCAACACAAGTTTTGCAACCCCGTTCCATTGGAAATGAAAGTGCCAAAAACCGGCCAAACATGAGTTTTGGGACAAATAGGGATGATTCAATGTGTCCGTTCCGAAAAATTCGACTACGAGTTTTTTTGTGCATCAGTGGAAAAAATGGCCATCCCGCGCGAGTTTTGCAGCACTGTTCCGTCAGAAATGAAATTGCCAAAAACCCACCAAACCAGAGTTTTGGGTGAAACAGAGACGATTGGGTGCGTCCATTGTGAATAATTGAACTGCGAGTTTTTCGGTGCATCAGTGGAAAAAACAGCCATCTCGCGCGAGTTTTGCGGCCCCGTTCCGTCGGAAATGAAAGTGCCAAAAACCCACAAAACATGAGTTTTAGGTCAAACTTATATGATTGGGTGTGTCCATTGTGAAAAATTGAACTGCGAGTTTTTTGGTGCATTAGTGGAAAAAACAGCCATCTCGCGCGAGTTTTGCGGCCTCGTTCTCTCGGAAATGAAAGTGCCAAAAATCCACCTAACATGAGTTTTAGGTGAAACTGAGATGATTGGGTGCGTCCGTTCCGAAAAAATCAACTACGAGTTTTTTGGTGCATCAATGGGAAAAATGGCCCTCCCACACAAGATTTGCAACCTCGTTCCGTCGGAAATGAAAGTGCCAGAAACCTACCAATTACGAGTTTTGGGTCAAACGGAGATGATTGGGTGCGTCCGTTCCAAAAAATTTAAATACGAGTTTTTCGGTGCATCAATGGAAAAACGGCCATCTCGCGCGTTTTTTGCGGCCCTGTTCTGTCGGAAATGAAAGTGCCAAAAACCCAACAAACATGAGTTTTAGGTCAAACTGAGATGATTGGGTGCGTTGGTTCCGAAAAATTCAACTGCGAGTTTTTTGGTGTATTAGTAGAAAAAACGGTCATCCCGCACGAGTTTTGCAGCACTTTTCCATTGGAAACGAAACTGTCAAAAACCAACCGAGCCTGAGTTTTGGGTGAAACAGAGATGATTGGGTGCGTCCAATGTGAAAAATTGAACAGCATGTTTTTCGGGTTTATCAATAGGAAAAACGACCATCACGCGTGAGTTTTGTGGCACCGTTTCATTGGAAATGAAACTGCCAAAACCCCACCAAACCTGAGTTTTAGGTGAAACGGAGATGATTGGGTGCGTCCGTTGTGAAAAATTGAACTGCGAGTTTTTCAGTGCATTAGTGGAAAAACGGCCATCTCACGCTAGTTTTGCGGCCCCGTTCTATCGGAAATGAAAGTTCCAAAAATCTACCTAACATGAGTTTTAGGTCAAACTGAGAGGATTGGGTGCGTCCGTTCCGAAAAATTCAACTGCGAGTTTTTTGGTGCATCAGTGGAAAAAACGGTCATCCCGCGCGTGTTTTGCGGCACTGTTCCGTCGGAAATGAAAGTGCCAAAAACTCACCAAACATGAGTTTTGGGTCAAACGGAGATGATTGGGTGCGTTCGTTGCGAAAAATTCAACTGCGAGTTTTTTCGGTGCATCAATGGGAAAAACGGCCCTCCCACACAAGTTTTGCAACCCCGTTCCATCGAAAATGAAAGTGCCAAAAACCGACCAAACATGAGTTTTGGGTCAAACAGAGATGATTCGATGTGTCCGTTCCGAAAAATTGAACTGCGAGTTTTTCGGTGCATCAGTGAAAAAAACGGCCATCCTGCGCGTGTTTTGCGGCACCGTTCCGTCAGAAATGAAACTGCCAAAACCCCACCAAACCTGAGTTTTGGGTGAAACAGAGATGATTGGGTGCGTCCATTATGAAAAATTGAACTGCAAGTTTTTCGGTGCGTCAGTGGAAAAAACGGCCATCTCACGCGAGTTTTGCGGCCCCGTTCTGTCAGAAATGAAAGTGCCAAAAACTCACCAAACAAGAGTTTTGGGTCAAACGGAGATGATTGGGTGCGTCCGTTGTGAAAAATTCAAATATGAGTTTTTCGGTGCATCAATGGGAAAACGGCCATCTCGCGCGAGTTTTGGGGCCCGTTCTGTCGGAAATGAAAGTTCTAGAAACCTACCAAATATGAGTTTTGGGTCAAACGAAGATGATTGGGTGCGTCCGTTCTAAAAAAATTAAATACGAGTTTTTTGGTGCATCAATGGAAAAACGGCCATCTCGCGCGAGTTTTGCGGCCCTGTTCTGTCGGATATCAAAGTGCCAAAAACCAATCAAACATGAGTTTTAGGTCAAACTGAGATGATTGAGTACGTCCGTTCTGAAAAATTCAACTGCGAGTTTTTTGGTGTATCAATAGAAAAAACGGTCATCCCGCACGAGTTTTGCAGCACTGTTCCATTGGAAGTGAAACTGCCAAAAACCCACCAAGCCTGAGTTTTGGGTGAAACAGAGATGATTGGGTGCGTCCAATATGAAAAATTGAACAACGAGTTTTTCAGTGCATCAATAAGAAAAACGACCATCACGCGCGAGTTTTATAGCACCGTTTCATTGGAAATGAAACTGCCAAAACCCCACCAAACCTGAGTTTTAGGTGAAACGAAGATGATTGGGTGCATCCATTGTGAAAAACTGAACTGCGAGTTTTTCAGTGTATCAGTGGAAAAAACTGCCATCTCGCGCGAGTTTTGTGGCCCCGTTCTGTCAGAACTGATATGATTGGGTGCGTCCGTTCCGAAAAATTCAACTGTGAGTTTTCTGTGCATCAATGGAAAAATCGGCCACCCCACGTGAGTTTTGCGGCACCGTTCCGTCAAAATTGAAAGTGTCAAAAAACCAACCAAACATGAGTTTTGGGTCAAACTGAGATGATTGGGTGCATCCGTTGCGAAAAAACCAACTGCGAGTTCTTCGGTGCATCAGTGGAAAAAACGGCCATCACGCGCGAGTTTTGCGGCACCGTTCCGTCAGAAATGAAACTGCCAAAAACCCACCAAACATGAGTTTTGGGTCAAACGAAGATGATTGGGTGCGTTCGTTCCGAAAAATTCAACTGCGAGTTCTTCGGTGCATCAGTGAAAAAAACGACCATCGCGCGCGAGTTTTGTGGCAGCATTCCATTGGAAATGAAACTGCCAAAACCCACCAAACCTGAGTTTTGGGTGAAATGAGATGATTGGGTGCGTCCATTGGGAAAAATTGAACTGTGAGTTTTTCGGTGCATCAGTGGAAAAAACAGCCATCTCGCACGAGTTTTGCGGCCCCGTTCTCTCAGAAATGAAAGTGCCAAAAATCCACCTAACATGAGTTTTAGGTCAAACTAAGATGATTGAGTGCGTCCGTTCTGAAAAATTCAACTGCGAGTTTTTTTGAGCATCAGTGGAAAAAACGGCCATCCCGCGCGAGTTTTGCGGCACTGTTCCGTCTGAAATGAAAGTGCCAATAACTTACCAAACATGAGTTTTGGGTCAAACGGAGATGACTGGGTGCGTCCATTGCGAAAAATTCAACTGCGAGTTTTTCGTTGCATCAATGGGCAAAACGGCCCTCCCACACAAGTTCTGCAACCCCGTTCCATCGGAAATGAAAGTACCAAAAACCGACCAAAAATGAGTTTTGGGTCAAACAGGGATGTTCGATGTGTCCGTTCCGAAAAATTCGACTACGAGTTTTTTTGGTGCATCAGTGGAAAAAACGGCCATCCCGCGCGAGTTTTGCGGCACCGTTCCGTCAGAAATGGAACTGCCAAAAACCCACCAAACCTGAGTTTTGGGTGAAACAGAGATGATTGGGTGCGTCCATTGTGAAAAATTGAACTGCGAGTTTTTCGGTGCATCAGTGGAAAAAACGGTCATCTCGCGCGAGTTTTGCGGCCCCGTTCCGTTGGAAATGAAAGTGCCAAAAACCGACAAAACATGAGTTTTAGGTCAAACTTAGATGATTGGGTGCGTCCGTTGCGAAAAATTGAACTGCGAGTTTTTCGGTGCATCAGTGGAAAAAACGGCCATCTCGCGCGAGTTTTGGGGCCCCGTTCCATCGGAAATGAAAGTGCCAAAAACCCACCCAACATGAGTTTTGGGTCAAACGGAGATGATTGGGTGCGTTCGTTCTGAAAAAATCAACTGCGAGTTTTTTGGTGCATCAATGGGAAAACGGCCCTCCCACACAAGTTTTGTAACCCCGTTCCGTCGGAAATGAAAGTGCAAGAAACCTACCAAATACGAGTTTTGGGTCAAACAGAGATGATTGGGGGCGTCCGTTCCAAAAAATTTAAATACGAGTTTTTCGGTGCATCAATGGAAAAACGGCCATCTCGCGTGAGTTTTGCGGCCCTGTTCTGTCAGAAATGAAAGTGCCAAAAACCCAACAAACATGAGTTTTAGGTCAAACTGAGATGATTGGGTGCGTCCGTTCCGAAAAATTCAACTGCGAGTTTTTTGGTGTATCAGTAGAAAAAATGGTCATCCCGCACGAGTTTTGCAGCACTATTCCATTGGAAATGAAACTGCCAAAAACCCACCAAGCCTGATTTTTGGTTGAAACAGAGATGACTGGGTGCGTCTAATGTGAAAAATTGAACAGCGAGTTTTTCGGTGCATCAATAAGAAAAACGACCATCTCACGCGAGTTTTATGGCACCATTTCATTGGAAATGAAACTGCCAAAACCCCACCAAACCTGAGTTTTAGGTGAAACGGAGATGATTGGGTGCGTCCGTTGTGAAAAATTGAACTGCGAGTTTTTCAGTGCATCAGTGGAAAAAACGGCCATCTCGCTTGTGTTTTGCGGCCCCGTTTAGTCGGAAATGGAAGTTCCAAAAATCCACCTAACATGAGTTTTAGGACAAACTGAGAGGATTGGGTGCGTCCGTTCCGAGAAATTCAACTACGAGTTTTTTGGTGCATCAGTGCAAAAAACGGCCATCCCGCGCGAGTTTTGCGGCACTGTTCCGTCGGAAATGAAAGTGCCAAAAACTCACCAAACATGAGTTTTGGGTCAAACGGAGATGACTGGGTGCGTCCATTGCGAAAAATTCAACTGCGAGTTTTTCGTTGCATCAATGGGAAAAACGGCCCTCCCACACAAGTTCTGCAACCCCGTTCCACCGGAAATGAAAGTACCAAAAACCGACCAAAAATGAGTTTTGGGTCAAACAGGGATGTTCGATGTGTCCGTTCCGAAAAATTCGACTACGACTTTTTTTGGTGCATCAGTGGAAAAAACGGCCATCCCGCGCGAGTTTTGCGGCACAGTTCCGTCGGAAATGAAACTGCCAAAACCCCACCAAACCTGAATTTTGGGTGAAACAGAGATGATTTGGTGCGTCCATTGTGAAAAATTGAACTGCAAGTTTTTCGATGCATCAGTGGAAAAAACGGCCATCTTGCGCGAGTTTTGCGGCCCCGTTCTGTCGGAACTGAAAGTGCCAAAAACCGACCAAACATGAGTTTTGGGTCAAACGGAGATGATTGGGTGCGTTCGTTGCGAAAAATTCAAATATGAGTTTTTCGATGCATCTGAAAGTGCATTCGCCCCCAATGTGGGTTTTGGCTAATTAATGACAATCAAATTAGGGACTAACCAGTTTATAAAAGCATGTATGCAGGTGTTAGTCCTTTGAAAGATTTGAAACGTTGAAATCTCGTGAACAAAGCACGTAGGAAATTTTTGGACATAAAGATGCCTAGCTCTAGTGGTAGTTTAAAATTTCAATTTTAAACTTGAGTTATAGGTAAGCCGGACTATGAAGAGGGTCACAAAGTAAGTTGGCTAGATGTGGGGAAAATTGCTCAAATCGACTAACCTTAGTTCGCTTGAGAGACACCGCACAATCACGAACACGTAGAGGGTAATTTCATTTGGTCGGTGGTACCGACCATGGGTGGTCGGTCGTACCGACAACGGCTTCTCTGCGCAGCGCTCAAACACCCTCTCTGTGTTGGTCAAAAATGACCTGGCGGTAGTACCGCCATAACCTCGGTACTACCGCCCGCGGTGGTACCGACGCAAGGTCGGTAGTAACCTGGTTTTGCAACCCTCTCTGTGTAGAGTTGTATTTGGCCTGGCGGTAGTACCGCCATTACCTCGGTAGTACCGCCCCCGGTGCTACTGACCCAAGGCCGGTGGTAACCAAGTTTGCAGAGCTTCCTGTGTAGAATTGAAAATGGCCTGGCGGTAGTACCGCCATAACCTCGGTAGTACCGCCAGCGGTGGTACCGACCGAGGTCGGTAGTATCTTGGTTTCGCGAAGCTCTCTGTGTTGAGTTGAAATTGGCCTGGCGGTGGTACCGCCATAACCTCGGTACCACCGACCTCGGAGGTACCGACCTTTGGGCGGTAGTTTCCGAGGGACCAAGTACCTTTGTGAGATGCTCTCTGTTCGCGGCCAATTTGGCCTGGCGGTAGTACCGCCATAACCTCGGTACTACCGCCCGCGGTGGTACCGACGTAAGGACGGTGGTTGCTTGTTTGGACAAATCTGGATTCTTTCGATCGTTGTGAACTGGTCGTTGGTACCGGCCAGGGGTGGTCGGTGGTACCGACCAGCCTCGGGACTGAGGGAGTATAAATGCCTCTCCTCTTCTCTTTCCACGGTAACCCACTCACTCCATACACTTATTGCTGACCTAACTCGTGACAAAACCTCTCCAAGCATTGACTCACCCCTCTCTCTCCCCCTTTGGTCCTAGATTCATTCCCTTGCGAGATTTGAGCTAGGGAAGTGAGATTCGAGAGTGGGAAGCATCAATCTTCGACTTGAGCACTTGGTTTCCATCTTGCCGGCTTGCTTTGTGTCTTTTACTCTTGAGCTCTTTGAGCTCTAGCCGGTTAGGTGTTCTTCGTGGTAGCCCGTATTGATTTACTTGTGAGGGCTCCCCGAAGCGTTTGTATTACCCTGAGATTTCTAGTAGAGATACTCTCATAGCCTTTGTGGTTGCTTGAGTGAGGCGAGGAGTTGAAATAGACTCCGACCTTTGTGGTCACCTCAACAACGAGGAAGTAGGCACTCCTTAGTGGATTGGCCGAAGCTCAGGATAAATCGCGTGTCCCGTGTGCTTGTTGTTGTTGTCCCTATTTTCTCTACTTCACTTGTTATTGTGTTCTTCGTGTTCTTCCTATCCCTATGTCTTTCTTAGGTTGGGAAGGCTCGATCTACATCAAGGGGAGCAACCAAGGTTTGGTGAGAGTAGATTTATCATATATCATTCTTAGGAAAGTGGGCCAGAAACTTGTATTATCTTCATAGCTTACATTCATCAGATTTGTAGTTTCTTTTAGGATCCCAGTTGTGCCGTTTGTTTGTGTCGGTAGTACCAGTGTTTCACACCCGGTAGTACCTACCCAAACAAACCGGCCTCTCCGATAGCTATCTAACTACATCTTATAGTTTGTGAAGTTTCAGATAGTCAAAAATCACCTATTCACCCCCCCTCTAGGCTGATTCGGTCCTTTCAATTGGTATCGGAGCCTAACCCTTGTGTTAGCGCTTCACCGCGTAAGGGAGAATCATGTCTACCATAAGTCAAGAATAGCTTGATGAGATTGTCAAGAAGGTTACTGCTCAGATAATTCAAGATCAAGCAAAGAAGCATGAAGATGAGATGAAGAGAATGAAAGATGAGATGGAGAGTTTGAGGCGAGCTCTGGACAACAAAGCCAAATCATCCGGAAGCGATGACAAGAAGAAGGAAGATGAAGAGAAAGGCAAGAAAGACACCGAGTTCACTAGAGTGCCATATGACTATGGCCATATGGGCATGGTCATGCAATTTCCTAGCGTCAATCTAGGCAAACCACCCACCTTTGATGGAATCAACTACAATGATTGGGCACACAAGATGAAGCTACACCTTCTTGCCGCAAGAGTTTGGGAGATTGTTGACAATGGACCAAGTCATGTTGAAGGTTAAGAGTTCACCGACAATGATGTGTTTGAGTTTCAACAAAATGTTCAAGCCGCATCATTGATTCTATCATGCCTTAAGCCTGAAGAAAGCAACAAGGTACATGAAATGGAGAATGCCAAGAAGATTTGGGATACCCTCAGGATATCATATGAGGGTGATGCGAGTGTGAGGAAGTGTAACATAGAGCTTCTTCATGGAAAGATTGAGAACTTTGCAATCAAGAAAAGTGAGACCACTCAACAAATGTTTGATAGATTCATGACATTGGTCAATCAGATTATAGCTCTCAGAGACACAAAGTGGGATGACTACTCAGCTGGAAGAAAGCTATTAAGAGCATATAGAAAGAGGAACAAGAACCTTGCATCAATCATCATGGAGAGACCTAACTATGAGAGCATGGGACCTCATGAGATGCTTGCCAAGATAAAGCATCATGAAGTCTTGGATGATGAAGATATAGAAGATCAAGAGGCAAGTCACAAGAAGGTGGTAGCACTCAAGGCTAATCAAGAAGAAGGAAGCAAGGCCCGAGATGACTCTTCA
Organism: Coix lacryma-jobi var. lacryma-jobi; assembly: GCA_009763385.1. NCBI lineage: Eukaryota > Viridiplantae > Streptophyta > Magnoliopsida > Poales > Poaceae > Coix > Coix lacryma-jobi. The sequence goes on along the minus strand of CM019828.1, from coordinate 102,301,190 downwards.
AGCGAAGGAAGTGAAGACTCTGATGATGAGTTGGCCCTTCTTGTGAAGAACTTTAGAAGATTCATGAGAAAGAAGATGCACAAAAAGGGCAAAGGTGGTTACTTCAAGAAGTCAAAGAAGAGGAATTGCTATGAGTTTGGAGCGGATGATCATTTCATTGCCGATTGTCCACAAAAGAAGAACAAGAACAAGTATAGCAAGAGTGATGACAAGAAGCATAGAAGAAGAAGAGGTGGTGAAGCTCATCTTGGTGAGGAGTGGTTCTCGGAAGATAACTCAAGTGATGAAGAGAAGAGCAAGAGCAAGGAGAAGGAGAAGGGAGCGGCCAACATTACCATACACAAGACCTCTTCTCCAAGCCTCTTCTCCAACATAGCTACTTCAACAACTTCATCACGCTTGTTCGAGAACCTCTCCGACAACGAGGATGACTTCACTCATTCTTGCTTCATGGCTAAGAATGAGAAGGTATCACCTAACTCTCCTACTTATTCTAGCAATGAATATAGTGATGATGAATTGGATGAATTTGAGCTTAGCATAATTAGAAAGTTTGGAAAGAAAGGTGGAGCTAAAATCATAAAATTGCTCACTAAATTAGAGAGTCGGAATGAGAGTCTTGCAATGCAAGGGGACTTGATCTCTCAAGAGAGAGAAAAGAACCGTGCATTGGAAGCCTCTCTTGCCGAGGAGAAGTTGAAGGTTGAGAAATTGACCGTGGAACTATCTTTAGCCAATGACTCCAACGAGAAGTTGGCTAAGGAGTGTTCCATGAGCAATGACTCAATTGCAAGCCTAAAGAATGAGGTTAGCATGGTTCAAGAGAGCTTCACAAGCTCTCAAAATAAATATCAAACTCTTGAACTAAGCTACAACACTCTTTGGAATAGCACCTCTTCAACTTCTTCTAAGGATTCCGATGGCTCTAATGCCTCAACTAGTAATGGTTGCAAAAGATGCTATAAACTTGATATAAATGCTTGTGCAACTAACCTTGTTGAGATAGAGAAGAAAGACAAGGAGATTAATAGGTTGAACATGATCTTGAGGAATGGGTGCAAGTGTAAGGTGCAACAACCAAAAGATATCCTCAAGACCGCAAGACACCCATCTATCAAGGATGGAATTGGGTACAATAGGTATGGTGGTAAGGCCAATGGTAGAAAGATGGTCAATGGGGTACCTTTTGTTAACTTTAACAAAGGGGTTCCTCTCTTTGACCTAATGAACAAGGCCAACAAGGTTGCCAATCCAAAGGCTCCACTTGCTAATGGTAAGATCAACAAGGAGAAGCAAGTGGAGGCCCCCAAGCAAAAAAAGCCCATATCAAGAAGCTATACATGTGATTACTTGTGTTGTTGGGGGAAGGATGGTAAGATAGTAGTCAAGTATGTTGGTGCCCTCAAGAAGAGGGAAATTATGAGAAATGTTTGGGTGCCAAAAGCTTATGTGACTAACCCCCAAGGACCCAATCTCGTTTGGGTATCTAAATCTAGAACATAAACTTGTTTTGTAGGAATATGCCTCCGGTGGGTCAAGTTGGGTGTTGGATAGTGGATGCACCAATCATATGACCGGGGCAAAAGATATGTTCTCCTTCTTTCAACCAAGCAACGACTCATGCAACAACATTGTGTTTGGTGACAATGGTAAAGGAGAAGTGCTTGGTTTGGGTAAAATTGCTATCTCAACTGACAATTCCATATCTAATGTATTACTTGTGCATTCGTTGAGTTACAATTTGTTATCCGTTTCTCAACTTTGTGAAATGGGTTAGGATTGTCTCTTTACGGATTAGGGTGTGACCGTCTCTAGAAGAAGGGATTCCTCTATTGCATTTAAAGGCGTGTTGAAGGGAAAACTTTACTTAGTTGACTTCTCAACTAGTAAGGTGGAACCTACAACATGTCTAATGGAAAAATCTAGCATGGGTTGGCTTTGGCATCGCCGACTAGCTCATGTTGGGATGAGGAACTTGGCCCAACTTCAAAGAGAAGGGCACATCCTTGGACTAACCAATGTTTCTTTTGAGAAAGATAGGATTTGCAGTGCATGCCAAGCCGGAAAGCAAGTTGGAGCAAAGCATCCAATCAAGAACATTGTGTCGACCACAAGACCATTGGAGCTATTGCATATGGACCTCATTGGACCCATTGCTTATCAAAGCATCGGCGGTAACAAATACGGTTTCGTTATTGTTGATGACTATTCTCGTTTCACTTGGGTGTTCTTTTTAGCAGATAAAAGCGAAACGCAAGGCATCTTCAAGAAGTTTGCTAGAAGAGCACAAAATGAGTTCGACATCAAGATCAAGAAAGTGAGAAGCGACAACGGGACCGAGTTTAGGAACACCAACATAGATGAGTATCTTGATGAAGAAGGGATCCAACATGAGTTCTCCGTTCCATATACCCCACAACAAAATGGGGTTGTGGAAAGGATGAATAGAACTCTTGTTGAAGCCGCAAGATCTATGTTGGATGAGTACAAGACTTCCCATGGCTTTTGGGCGGAGGCAATGAACACGGCGTGTCATGCAATCAACCGCCTCTACCTTCACAAGCTAAGAGGGAAGACGCCATATGAGCTTCTAACCGGTAACAAACCAAAGGTGCATTACTTTCGAGTTTTTGGCTGAAAGTGTTTCATACTTAACAAGAGGGCCAAAAGTTCAAAGTTTGCACCTAAGGTACACGAAGGCTTTCTACTTGGTTATGGTACTAAGAACATGGCTACCGTGTATTCAATAATGCCACCGGCACTATTGAGTTAACGGTAGACGTGACTTTTGATGAATACGACGGCTCTCAAAAGGAGCAAGTCAATGATGAGCTTGTAGGTAATGACGAGCCTCCATCCGAAGCTATCAAGAAGCTTGCAACCGGTGATGTGAGGCCCGTTGAAATACAAGATGATGAAAATGAACCATCACACACTCCACAAGATTCTCATATCCATCATGTGCATCCAAATGCGCATGATGAAGCTTCCGCAACTCCGAATGGTGGTAGTGTGGGTGATGTTCAAGTGATACATCAAGTTGATGATCAAACACAAGCTCAACATGAAGTCCGACAAGAAGATGGGGACATCAATGCATATGATGAAGATGATGAAGATGGACCCATCCAACGAAGATCCCTTGTGCCACGTCCAAGAGTTCATCATACAGTTCAACGAGATCATCCCGTTGACAACATATTGGGGAGCATACGGCGTGGGGTAACGACACGCTCTCGTTTAGCAAATTTTTGTGAACATTACTTGTTTGTCTCCTCTTTGGAACCTCTTAGGGTGGAAGAAGCACTTGATGATCCGGACTGGGTGATGGCTATGCAAGAAGAGCTGAACAACTTCACCAGGAATGAAGTCTGGTCCTTGGTGGAAAGGCCCAAGCAAAATGTGATAGGAACCAAATGGGTCTTCCGCAACAAGCAAGACGAGCATGGCGTGGTGACAAGGAACAAAGCACGGTTGGTGGCTCAAGGTTTCACTCAAATCGAAGGTTTGGATTTCGGGGAAACCTATGCACCTGTAGCTAGGCTCGAGTCAATTCGTATATTACTTGCCTTTGCTACTCACCATGATTTCAAGCTATACCAAATGGATGTGAAAAGTGCATTCCTCAACGGCCCCCTCTCCGAATTGGTCTATGTGGAGCAACCACCGGGTTTTGAGGACCCAAAGTTTCCCAACCACGTCTACAAGCTCGACAAGGCGCTCTATGGGCTTAAACAAGCCCCTAGAGCTTGGTATGATTGTCTTAAGGACTTCCTACTCAAAAAGGGTTTTGAGATAGGAAGGGCCGATGCTACTTTGTTTACTCGCAAAGTTGATAATGATATCTTTGTGTGCCAAATATATGTCGATGACATAATATTTGGTAGTACTAATGTTGCCTTTTGTGAGGAATTTAGTAGGATCATGACCAAAAGGTTCGAGATGTCCATGATGGGTGAGTTGAAGTACTTTCTTGGATTCCAAATCAAGCAACTCAAGGATGGCACGTTCATCAGTCAAACCAAGTATACAAGAGACATGCTAAAGAAGTTTGAGATGGACAAGGCCAAACCTATCAAGACCCCTATGCCTACCAATGGACATCTTGATCTAAATGTGGATGGTAAGTCAGTGGACCAAAAGGTATATCGCTCTATGATCGGTTCATTACTTTACCTTTGTGCATCTAGGCCCGATATTATGCTTAGTGTGTGCATGTGTGCAGGGTTTCAAGCTAATCCAAAAGAATGTCATATTATGGCTGTTAAGAGAATCTTTTGATACTTAGTGCACACTCCGAATCTTGGCTTGTGGTATCCCAAGAGCTCCACTTTCGATCTACTTGGCTATTCCGATTCCGACTATGCCGGTTGCAAGGTAGACCGAAAGAGCACTACCGGGACTTGCCAATTTATTGGGAGGTCTTTGGTGTAATGGATTTCTAAGAAACATAATAGTGTTGCCCTATCCACCGCCGAAGCCGAGTATGTGGCGTCCGGCGCTTGCTGTGCTCAACTTCTTTGGATGAAGCAAACACTAAAGGACTTCGGATGTGAGGAAACCAAAATTCCACTTTTGTGTGACAATGAGAGTGCTATCAAACTAGCAAACAATCCTGTAAACCACTCTCGCACAAAACACATAGACATCCGACACCAATTCTTGAGAGACCATGAAGCCAAAGGAGATATCGCAATACGCCATGTGAGCACCAAAAAACAACTAGCCGATATCTTCACAAAGCCTTTAGATGAGTCAAGATTTTGTGCTTTGAGGAGTGAACTAAATATCATTGATTCTCGTAACGTGGCTTGATGTCTTGCACATATTTGTTTTCACCTAGAGACCTAGATAAATGGTTTGACAAAATATTGTGTGTGATTTCAAAATCTATTTTGCATACTTCACTTATGTCCATGGCTATGTATTGGTTATATGAAATCTGGACATGTTCGAAGTATGTGTAGTATACCACACAAGGCTCTCTTGAAATCCCTCTCTGTCCTCTCTGTTTTTGTGCTGTCGGTGGTACCACCATAGGGCGGTAGTACCGACGTCGGTAGTACCGGCCCTATGGGCGGTACCACCGACCGGGTTTGACCCGAGTATAAAAAGGGGCACGGTGAATCTTTTCTAACCCTAGTCAATCCGTTTTGACCGCACCGCCTCCTGCCTCCTTCAGCCGCCGGCCGAGCCCGTGCGCCGCCGCTCCGTTCCTCCTCCTCCATCTCCCTCCTCCTCCACCCAAATCCAAATCCCTTCGGTGGAAAGGTGCTTTGAAGGTTGGAGATCGTCGTGGTGGTGTTCTTGAAGCCCGAAGTTTCCTCCTTCATTGGATTTCGACCTCTTCTTCATGAGTAGCAAGGTACTAGCGTGTTCATGCCCGATCTCTCAATGTACTTTGTTCTAGGTCGATTCCTTTGGTAGGATTGTTCTATCTAGTATGAAGATGCTTCTAGGATGTATGGTTAGCAAGTTCATAGCGATTTGGTAGATTGGATTGAAGGAAACCGCCCGCGCGCAGCGAGCCGTTCTCCTTCCCGATTTCGATCGTCTTATTTGCTACATCCGTTGAAGTAATCTTTCCATCATCTTTGTCTCATGTTGGTCTATGCTATCTTTGTCTAGATGAGCCGGAGGCCCTCTCGTGCTCGTTCCCCTAGTGATGATGATGAGGAGTATGCCGCCTTGGAGCAAGGTGGTCATGTGCAAGGGGCGCCGCCGCGTCGCAATCCCGGGCGCCGTGTTCGGTCTGGGAGTATGGATGACTCCTCTCGTCAGGTCCGTGGACACTCGTCCGCGGGCCACACGGGCCGTCGCAGCGTGGATAGCGCAAGGGGGAGCGCGAGCGGTCATGCCCGTGGCAGTGGGCATGCTGCTCCTTCGCCTCCTCCGCCTCCTCAGCCTTCTCCGCCCCCTGTCGCTGGTCCGGCTGGACGCCTGCACAGCGTCATTGTGGGAGGAGTGCCTTCAGCTGGTCTCGATCATGAGGGTCGCTCCATCGATCCTCCAGTTGGACCGGCATCCCCTCCGACTTCAGGGTTGATGCTTATCAACCGGGCTTTTGACATGCACCCTGAAGCCGAAGCTGTCATGTCTGCCGTCCCTCTCGCTCTTCTTGGAAATCCCGTGGATTACTCCGATAGAAAGCGGGGTAACTTGATGAGGAGGCAGTGTGAGGAGAACCCATATCTGTTTGTTAGAGATGCTTCTGTGGATAGGAGGTTCTGGTCCAGGTTCCAGCAAGATTTCTATGTGTCAGTGTGCTGGAAGGGTTTCTGCTCTAAGGGACATCCTCCTCTCTTTGCACATAAGAGACTGGTTCTCTCCTCTCTGACCCACAAAGATTCTGAGGACATTCAGGCCTTGGTGCAGAGGCTAGAGGAGTGGAGAGTTTTGGGGCTGATCTCTGGCGAGCGCAGCTTCAACCAGGAGATTCTCTGTCAGTTTTGGGCCACTTTGTTCATTGATTAGGAAGCTCGTGTGCTGCATTGGATGACCCAAGGGGTCCACTACAGATGTGCCTTTGTCACATTTGCTCGGTTGTTGGGCTTCGATCATGTGGACAGAGATGCCCCTCGTCTTTCAGAGATGTATGGAGGGGGTATGTACTTAGAGCAGTTGCAGAGCTCAGGTGTTTATTTGGATGGTGCAGTGGCGACCTTCAAGGTCCCTGGCCTGAAGCCCGCTTACTACGTCCTCAACAACATCATGCGCCTGACTCTGGATCCCAAAATTGGAGATCAAGATAACTTGAGAGATGATGCTGCCAAGGTCCTAGTCCGCTTTGCTTTGCCAGATGGACGGTTTAGCATCTCTCACTTTCTTTGGCAGAAGATCTCCGATGTATACAATGATCCTCACAAGGCCCTGCCATATGCTCCATACCTTATGCATATCATTGAGCATGTGGTTGGCGCCACCTTTGAGTATGATCGCACCATGAAGGAGTACAGTGTTCGCAAGTTCACCGCGGCTCCTTCCAAGGACAAAGAAAAAGTTGATGAAGGTGGTGAGGTCCCAGCAGATGCAGCCGCGCCTAGCGAGGCTCAGCCGGGTGGTGGAGATGTTCCCCGTGCTACCGCTCCTCCTCCGCGTCGTGAGCCGGAGGTGCGTCAGCATCTCGGTCTTCCTCCGCGCTCTCCGGTCCGACCCCATCCAGATCCGTTTGCTGAGTACGATGCTCAGGCCCGGCGCGGTGACGATGATGATGATGATGATGGTGGTGGTGGTCTCCCCCAGCAGCAGCCCCAGCAGCAGGCCCAGCAGCAGCCCCAGTTTCGAGGTGGTGGTGAGGCGGGTTTTTACAGCTCCATGCTGTATCCGCCCCATCAGTTCTATCCTCCGCCACCACCTCAGTACCAGCCTCATCCCTTCTTCCCTGACTATGGTATGGGCACGTCCTTTGCTGGCGGGTCCACATCATATCAAGGTGGGTGTGGTGGCTCGTACATGGGCTTTGCTGGCCCCGAAGCCGATCCAGCTGGGAGTGGTGGCCCTCGTGACTCTACACCACCACCTGATTCTTCTGCTCCATCATCCTTCCCTGGTGGTGACGTTGGTGAGAGTGCCTATTCCTCTCTCTTCGGGGGATCTTATCATGATGGATCTTCCTGCAGCTATTATTGATTCTTTGCTTATCTTGGCCTACCCGCTTTGGTACTTGATGCCAAAGGGGAGTGTTAGGCTTATCTTGTTGTAATAGCTGTGAGAAAGGGTAATCTTTGAGACTAAGTGTGGTATGCTACATTTTATTTGTGATATGCTGAGGATGTAAAACTTTTATGCTTAATGTTATATTCATGTTTGGTTCATCCTCATTATTGATGCTCTTGTCATGGTGATTGTTGTTTTTGATATGGCTATGTGATTTGAGTTCTTTTCTTTCTTCAATAGCCATTCGCTTTTCTTATTACATTGTTATGTGAATCACCATGTCATACCGTTTATGCATCACAAATTGATATATTTGATGTTGTCACACACTTAGGCACCCCACGGATTGCAAAATTTAGGGGGAGCTCTTGTTCTTGTGTATGCAACCTTGCTTTCTAATCAAGGTTTGAAATTCATATCCAAAGCATACACTAAGGGGGAGCTTCAACTAAATTTTGGAATTCAAAAGCTTCAATTCTTTCTATCCCTAATTGTAAGCCTAAGTTGGTTGTCATCTATTACCAAAAAGGTGGAGTTTGAAAGTGCATTCACCCCGAATGTGGGTTTTGGCTAATTAATGACAATCAAATTAGGGACTAACCAGTTTATAAAAGCATGTATGCAGGTGTTAGTCCTTTGAAAGATTTGAAACGTTGAAATCTCGTGAACAAAGCACGTAGGATATTTTTGGACATAAAGATGCCTATCTCAAGTGGTAGTTTAAAATTTCAATTTTAAACTTGAGTTATAGGTAAGCCGGACTATGAAGAGGGTCACAAAGTAAGTTGGCTAGATGTGGAGAAAAGTGCTCAAATCGACTAACCTTAGTTCGCTTGAGAGACACCGCACAATCATGAACACGTAGAGGGTAATTTCATTTGGTCGGTGGTACCGACCATGGGTGGTCGGTGGTACCGACCACGGCTTCTCTGCGCAGCGCTCAAACACCCTCTCTGTGTTGGTCAAAAATGACCTGGCGGTAGTACCGCCATAACCTCGGTACTACCGCCCGCGGTGGTACCGACGCAAGGTCGGTAGTAACCTGGTTTTGCAACCCTCTCTGTGTAGAGTTGTATTTGGCCTGGCGGTAGTACCGGCATTACATCGGTAGTACCGCCCCCGGTGCTACCAACCCAAGGCCGGTGGTAACCAAGTTTGCAGACCTTCGTGTGTAGAATTGAAAATGGCCTGGCGGTAGTACCGCCATAACCTCGGTAGTTCCGCCAGCGGTGGTACCGACCGAGGTCGGTAGTATCTTGGTTTCGCGAAGCTCTCTCTGTTGAGTTGAAATTGGCCTAGCGGTGGTACCGCCATAACCTCGGTACCACCGACCTCGGAGGTACCGACCTTTGGGCGGTAGCTTCTGAGGGACCAAGTCCCTTAGTGAGATGCTCTCTGTTCGCGGCCAATTTGGCCTGGCGGTAGTACCGCCATAACCTCGGTACTACCGCCCGCGGTGGTACCGACGTGAGGACGGTGGTTGCTTGTTTGGTCAAATCTGGATTCTTTCGACCGTTGTGAACTGGTCGGTGGTACCGGCCAGGGGTGGTCGGTGGTACCGACCAACCTCGGGACTGAGGGAGTATAAATGCCTCTCCTCTTCTCTTTCCACGGTAACCCACTCACTCCATACACTTATTGCTGACCTATCTCGTGACAAAACCTCTCCAAGCATTGACTCACCCCTCTCTCTCCCCCTTTGGTCCTAGATTCATTCCCTTGCGAGATTTGAGCTAGGGAAGTGAGATTTGAGAGTGGGAAGCATCAATCTTCGACTTGAGCACTTGGTTTCCATCTTGCCGGCTTGCTTTGTGTCTTTTACTCTTGAGCTCTTTGAGCTCTAGCTGGTTAGGTGTTCTTCGTGGTAGCCCGTATTGATTTACTTGTGAGGGCTTCCCAAAGCGTTTGTATTACCCTGAGATTTCTAGTAGAGATACTCTCGTAGCCTTTGTGGTTGCTTGAGTGAGGCGAGGAGTTAAAATAGACTCCGACCTTTGTGGTCACCTCAACAACGAGGAAGTAGGCACTCCTTAGTGGATTGGCCGAACCTCGGGATAAATCGCGTGTCCCGTGTGCTTGTTGTTGTTGTCCCTATTTTCTCTACTTCACTTGTTATTGTGTTCTTCGTGTTCTTCCTATCCCTATCTCTTTCTTAGGTTGGGAAGGCTCGATCTACATCAAGGGGAGCAACCAAGGTTTGGGGAGAGTAGATTTACCATATATCATTCTTAGGAAAGTGGGCCAGAAACTTGTATTATCTTCATAGCTTACATTCATCGGATTTGTAGTTTCTTTTAGGATCCCGGTTGTGCCGTTTGTTTGTGTCGGTAGTACCAGTGTTTCACATCCGGTAGTACCTACCCAAACAAACCGGCCTCTTTGGTAGCTATCTAACTACATCTTATAGTTTGTGAAGTTTCAGATAGTCAAAAATCACCTATTCACCCCCCCTCTAGGCTGATTCGGTCCTTTCAGCATCAATGGGAAACACTCCCATCTCGCTCGAGTTTTGGGGCCCATTCTGTCAGAAATGAAAGTGCCAGAAACCTACCAAATACGAGTTTTGGGTCAAACGGAGATGATTGGGTGCGTTCGTTCCAAAAAAATTAAATACGAGTTTTTTGGTGCATCAATGGAAAAACGGCCATCTCGCACGAGTTTTGCGGCCCTGTTCTGTCGGAAATGAAAGTGCCAAAAACCCAACAAACATGAGTTTTAGGTCAAACTGAGATGATTGGGTGCGTCCGTTCCGAAAAATTCAACTGCGAGTTTTTTGGTGTATCAGTAGAAAAAACGGTCATCCCGCACGAGTTTTGCAGCACTGTTCCATTGGAAATAAAACTGCCAAAAACCCACCAAGCCTGAGTTTTGGGTGAAACAGAGATGATTGGGTGCGTCCAATGTGAAAAATTGAACAGCGAGTTTTTCAGTGCATCAATAGGAAAAACGACCATCACGCACTACTACAAAAAGCATTTGTAGCAACGCCTCCCTTTTTTTGTAGGGGCGGCTCTATATAGAGCAGCCCCTACAAATGCACCCTAGATAAGCCGCCTCTATAAATCCATTTGTAAGGGCGGCTGTTGTTATGAGCCGCCCGTACAAATAGCTCGGATTTGTAGAGGCGGCTCAATATCTAGCCGCCCTTACAAATAGGATTTGTAGGGGCGGTTGTATATTTAGCCGCCCCTACAAATACACGTCGAATAATTAAATTAGGTAATAAAATTTGTTTTTTTCAAACAATCTCGGATGAAGAAACAACCAAAAACAAAAGTTGTAGGTCTTAAAAAGTTATAGAACTTTGATGTTTACAACTTTTTTTATTTGAATTCATCTTGTCATAGAAATCTACGTTTGAATTTGTCAAATTTAAAATTCAAAATATTTAAATGACCTCGAATGGAGAAACAATCAAAACTAAAGTTGTAGATCTTGAAAAGTTATAGAACTTTGATGTTTACAACTTTTTTATTTGAATTCATCTTATTATAGAAATTTATGTTTGAATTTATCAAATTTAAAATTCAAATTTTTTCAACCAATCTCGGATGGAGGAACAACCAAAATGAAAGTTATAGATCTCAAAAAGTTATGCAACTTTGTAATTGACCTCTTTTTTATTAGATTTCATCTTATCATAGAAATCTACATTTGAATTTGTCAAATTTAAAATTCAATTTTTTTAAATGACCTCGGACGAAGAAACAATCTAAATAAAAATTATAGATCTTGAAAAGTTACGTAACTTTATCCACTTTTTCATTCGAATTTGTTTAGGGTCTCAAACGCTTAATTTAAACTCGATTTAGTATAATATGAGTAGAACCAAAATCCAATCTAGACACAAGTGACTATGAGGTGCAGTGGTAGAGGAGAGTACGCGCGAGGCTGAGGTCATGAGTTCGAATCCCGCCGTCTGCGGATGTGTGTTATTTGCGCAAAAAATAGTTGCGACTGGTAAAAAATGACTGAAAATGGTGGGTTGGGTGGGTGGTGGGGTTTCTTCCCCGCTTAAAAAAATATTTTGCTATTTTTCTGAGTTTTTTTGCTACTTTTTTCAAGTTTTTTAAAAATCTGGAATCAATATTTCAAAAATTATTTGTAGAGGCGGTTCTATATAGAACCGCCCCTACAAATCCATTTCTAGGGGCGGCCGGAAAAACCGCCCCTACAAATCAATGATTTGTAGAAGCGGTTGCATAGAGGCGGCTGGCGCAACCGCCACTACAAATCATATGGAGCCGCCCCTAAAAAGCTTTTTTGTAGTAGTGACGCGCGAGTTTTGTGGCACCGTTTCATTGGAAATGAAACTGCCAAAACCCCACCAAACCTGAGTTTTAGGTGAAACGAAGATGATTGGGTGCGTCCGTTGTGAAAAATTGAACTGCGAGTTTTTCAGTGCATCAGTGGAAAAAACCGCCATCTCGCGCGAGTTTTGCGGCCCCATTCTATCAGAAATGAAAGTGCCAAAAATCCACCTAACATGAGTTTTGGGTCAAACTGAGATGATTGGGTGCGTCCGTTCTGAAAAATTCAACGGCGAGTTTTTTTGTGCATCAGTGGAAAAAACGGCCATCCCGCGTGAGTTTTGCGGCACTGTTCCGTCGGAAATGAAAGTGCCAAAAAACTCACCAAACATGAGTTTTGGGTCAAACGGAGATGATTGGGTGCGTTCGTTGCGAAAAATACAACTGCAAGTTTTTCGGTGCATCAATGGGAAAAATGACCCTCCCACAAAAGTTTTGCAACCCCGTTCCATCGAAAATTAAAGTACCAAAAACCAACCAAACATGAGTTTTGGGTGAAACAGAGATGATTCGATGTGTCCGTTCTGAAAAATTCAACTACGAGTTTTTTGGTGCATCAGTGAAAAAAACGGCCATCCTGCGCGAGTTTTGCGGCACCGTTCTGTCGGAAATGAAACTGCCAAAACCCCACCAAACCTGAGTTTTGGGTGAAACAGAGATGATTGAGTGCGTCCTTTGTGAAAAATTGAACTGCAAGTTTTTCGATGCATCAGTGGAAAAACCGGCCATCTGGCGCGAGTTTTGCGGCCCCGTTCTGTCGGAAATGAAAGTGCCAAAAACTCACCAAAGAAGAGTTTTGAGTGAAACTAAGATGATTGGGTGCGTCCGTTGCGAAAAAATTCAAATATGAGTTTTTCGATGCATCAATGGGAAAACGTCCATCTCGCTCGAGTTTTGGGGTCTGTTCTGTCGGAAATGAAAGTGCCAGAAACCTACCAAATACGAGTTTTGGGTCAAACAGAGATGGGTCAAACAGAGATGATTGGGTGCGTCCATTCCAAAAAAATTAAATACGAGTTTTTTGGTGCATCAATGGAAAAACGGTCATCTCGCGCGAGTTTTGCGGCCCCATTCTGTCGGAAATGAAAGTGCCAAAAATCCACCTAACATGAGTTTTAGGTCAAACTAAGATGATTGGGTGCGTCCGTTCTGAAAAATTCAACTGCGAGTGTTTTATGCATCAGTGGAAAAACGGCCATCCCTCGCGAGTTTTGCGGCACTGTTCCGTCGGAAATGAAAGTGCCAAAAACTTACCAAACATGAGTTTTGGGTCAAACGGAGATGATTGGGTGCGTCCGTTGCGAAAAAATTCAACTGCGAGTTTTTCGGTGCATCAATGGGAAAAATGGCCCTCCCACACAAGTTTTGCAACCCCGTTCCATCGGCAATGAAAGTGCCAAAAACCGACCAACCATAAGTTTTGGGTCAAACAGAGACGATTGGATGTGTCCGTTCTGAAAAATTCAACTACGAGTTATTCGGTGCATTAATGGGAAAACAACCATCTCGCGCGAGTTCTGCGGCCCCATTCCATCAGAAATGAAAGTGCCAAAAACCAACAAAACATGAGTTTTAGGTCAAACTGAGATGATTGGGTGCGTCCATTCCGAAAAATTCAACTACGAGTTTTTTGATGCATCAGTGAAAAAACGGCCATCTCGAGCGAGTTTTGCGGCCCCGTTCTATCGGAAATGAAATTGCTAAAAACCCAACAAACATGAGTTTTGGGTCAAATGGAGATGAATGAGTGCGTCCATTGCAAAAAAATCAACTACGAGTTTTTTGGTGCATCAATCGGAAAAATGGCCCTCCCACACAAGTTTTGCAACCCCATTCCGTCGGAAATGAAAGTGCCAGAAACCGACCAAACATGAGTTTTGTGTCAAACCGTCGGAAATGAAAGTGCCAGAAACCGACCAAACATGAGTTTTGTGTCAAACAGAGATGATTGGGTGTGTCCATTGTGAAAAATTCAACTGCGAGTTTTTCAGTGCATTAGTGGAAAAAACAGCCACCCCGCGCGAGTTTTGCGACACCGTTCCATTGGAACTGAAAGTGCCAAAAACCAACCAAATATGAGTTTTGAGTCAAACGAAGATGATTGGGTGCGTCTGTTCCAAAAAAATTTAAATACGAGTTTTTCGGTGCATCAGTGGAAAAAATGACCATCTCGCGCGAGTTTTGCGGCCCCATTCTGTCGGAAATGAAAGTGCCAAAAACCCAACAAACATGAGTTTTAGGTCAAACTGAGATGATTGGGTGCGTCCGTTCCGAAAAATTCAACTGCGAGTTTTTTGGTGCATTAGTGGAAAAAAACGGCCATCCCGCGCGAGTTTTGCGGCACCGTTCCGTTAGTGCTGAAAGTGCCAAAAACTCACCAAACATGAGTTTGGGGTCAAACGGAGATGATTGGGTGCGTCCGTTGCGAAAAATTCAACTGCGAGTTTTTCGGTGCATCAATGAGAAAAACGGCCCTCCCACACAAGTTTTGCAACCCCGTTGCATCGGAAATGAAAGTGCCAAAAACTGACCAAACTTGAGTTTTGGGTCAAACAAAGATGATTCGATGTGTCCGTTACGAAAAATTCAACTACGAGTTTTTTGGTGCATCAGTGGAAAAAACGGTCGTGCCATGCGAGTTTTGCGGCACCGTTCCGTCAGAAATGAAACTGCCAAAAACCCTCCAAACCTGAGTTTTGGGTGAAACGGAGATGATTGGGTGCGTCCATCGTGAAAAATTGGACAACGAGTTTTTCGGTGCATCAGTGGAAAAAACGTCCATCTCGTGCGAGTTTTGCGGCCCCGTTCTGTCAGAAATGAAAGTGCCAAAAACCCACAAAACATTAGTTTTTGGTCAAACGCAGATGATTGGGAGCGTCCATTGCGAAAAATTCAACTGCGAGTTTTTTGGTGCATCAATGGGAAAAACGGCCCTCCCATACAAGTTTTGCAACCCCGTTCCATCAGAAATGAAAGTGCCAAAAACTGACCAAACATGAGTTTTTGGTCAAACAGAGATGATTGGATGTGTCCGTTGCGAAAAATTCAACTGCGAGTTTTTCGATGCATTAGTGGGAAAACAGCCATCTCGCGCGAGTTCTGCTGCCCCATTCCGTCGGAAATGAAAGTGCCAAAACCCCACAAAACATGAGTTTTAGGTCAAACTGAGATGATTGGGTGCGTCTGTTCTGAAAAATTCAACTGCGAGTTTTTGGGTGCATCAGGGGAAAAAAACGGCCATCCCGCGCGAGTTTTGCGGCACCGTTCCATTAGAAATGAAACTGCCAAAAACCCACCAAACCTGAGTTTTTGTGAAACGAAGATGATTGGGTGCGTCCCTTGTGAAAAATTGAACTGCGAGTTTTTCGACGCATCAATGGAAAAAATGGCCATCTCGCGCGAGTTTTGCGGACCCGTTCTGTAGGAAATGAAAGTGCCAAAAACTCACCAAACAAGAGTTTTGGGTCAAACGAAGATGATTGCGTGCGTCCATTCTGAAAAAATCAACTACGAGTTTTTTGGTGCATCAATGGGAAAAATGGCCCTCCCACACAAGTTTTGCAATCCCGTTCCGTCGGAAATGAAAGTGCCAGAAACCGACCATACATGAGTTTTGTGTCAAACAGAGATGATTCGGTGTGTCCGTTGTGAAAAATTCAACTGCGAGTTTTTCAGTGCATTAGTGGAAAAAACAGCCACCTGGCGCGAGTTTTGAGACACCGTTCCGTTGGAACTGAAAGTGCCAAAAACCGACCAAATATGAGTTTTGGGTCAAACGAAGATGATTGGGTGCGTCCATTCCAAAAAAATTTAAATACGATTTTTTCGGTGCATCAGTGGAAAAATGACCATCTCGCGCGAGTTTTGCAGCCCCATTCTGTCGGAAATGAAAGTGCCAAAAACCCAACAAACATGAGTTTTAGGTCAAACTTAGATGATTGGGTCCGTCCGTTCCGAAAAATTCAACTGGGAGTTTATTGGTGCATCAGTGGAAAAAAAACAGCCATCCCGCGCGAGTTTTGCAGCACCGTTCCGTTAGTGCAGAAAGTGCCCAAAACTCACCAAACATGAGTTTTGGGCCAAATAGAGATGATTGGGTGCGTCCGTTGCGAAAAATTCAACAGTGAGTTTTTCGTTGCATCAATGAGAAAAACGACCCTCCCACACATGTTTTGCAACCCCGTTCCATCGGAAATGAAAGTGCCAAAAACAAACCAAACATGAGTTTTAGGTCAAACAAAGATGATTCAATGTGTCCGTTATGAAAGATTCAACTACGGGTTTTTTGGTGCATTAGTGGAAAAAACGGCCGTGCCGCGCGAGTTTTGCGGCACCGTTCCGTCAGAAATGAAACTGCCAAAAACCCTCCAAACCTGAGTTTTGGGTGAAACAGAGATGATTGGGTGCGTCCATCGTGAAAAATTGGACAGCGAGTTTTTCGGTGCATCAGTGGAAAAAACGTCCATCTCGCGCGAGTTTTGCGGCCCCGTTCTGTCAGAAATGAAAGTGCCAAAAACTCACCAAACATTAGTTTTTGGTCAAACGGAGATGATTGGGAGCGTCCATTGCGAAAAATTCAACTGCGAGTTTATTGGTGCATCAATGGGAAAAACGGCCCTCCCACACAAGTTTTGCAACCCCGTTCCATTGGAAATGAAAGTGTCAAAAACCGACCAAACATGAGTTTTAGGTCAAACAGAGATGATTGGATGTGTCTGTTGCAAAAAATTCAACTGCGAGTTTTTTGATGCACTAGTGGGAAAACAACCATCTCGCGCGAGTTCTGCGGCCCCCTTCCGTCGGAAATGAAAGTGCCAAAAACCCACAAAACATGAGTTTTAGGTCAAACTGAGATGATTGGGTGCGTCCGTTCTGAAAAATTAAACTGCGAGTTTTTTGGTGCATCAGTGGAAAAAAACGGTCATCCCGCGCGAGTTTTGCGGCACCATCCCGTAAGAAATGAAACTGCCAAAAACCCACCAAACCTGAGTTTTGGGGGAAACAGAGATGATTGGGTGCGTCCCTTGTGAAAAATTGAACTGCGAGTTTTTCGACGCATCAGTGGAAAAAACGGCCATCTCGCGCGAGTTTTGCGGACCCGTTCTGTAGCAAATGAAAGTGCCAAAAACTCACCAAATAAGAGTTTTGGGTCAAACGGATTTGATTGCGTGCGTCCATTGTGAAAAAATCATCTACGAGTTTTTTGGTGCATCAATGGGAAAAATGGCCCTCCCACACAAGTTTTGCAATCTCGTTCCGTCGGAAATGAAAGTGGCAGAAACCGACCATACATGAGTTTTGTGTCAAACAGAGATGATTGGGTGTGTCCGTTGTGAAAAATTCAACTGCGAGTTTTTCAGTGCATTAGTGGAAAAAACAGCCACCCCGCGCGAGTTTTGAGACACCGTTCCGTTGGAACTGAAAGTGCCAAAAACCGACCAAATATGAGTTTTGGGTCGAACGAAGATGATTGGGTGCGTCCATTCCAAAAATATTTAAATACGAGTTTTTCGGTGCATCAGTGGAAAAATAACCATCTCGCGCGAGTTTTGCAGCCCCATTCTGTCGGAAATGAAAGTGTCAAAAACCAAACAAACATGAGTTTTAGGTCAAACTTAGATGATTGGGTGTGTCCGTTCCGAAAAATTCAAGTGTGAGTTTATTGGTGCATCAATGGAAAAAATGGCCATCCCGCGCGAGTGTTGCGGCACCGTTCCGTTAGTGCTGAAAGTGCCAAAAACTCACCAAACATGAGTTTTGGGCCAAATAGAGATGATTGGGTGCGTCCGTTGCGAAAAATTCAATAGCGAGTTTTTCGGTGCATCAATGAGAAAAACGACCCTCCCACACAAGTTTTGCAACCCCGTTCCATCGGAAATGAAAGTGCCAAAAACTAACCAAACATGAGTTTTAGGTCAAACAAAGATGATTCGATGTGTCCGTTATGAAAAATTCAACTATGGGTTTTTTGGTGCATCAGTGGAAAAAACGGCCGTGCCGCGCGAGTTTTGCAGCATCGTTCCGTCAGAAATGAAACTGCCAAAAACCCTCCAAACCTGAGTTTTGGGTGAAACAGAGATGATTGGGTGCGTCCATCGTGAAAAATTGGACAGCGAGTTTTTCGGTGCATCAGTGGAAAAAACGTCCATCTCGCGCGAGTTTTGCGGCCCCGTTCTGTCGGAAATGAAAGTGCCAAAAACTCACCAAACATTAGTTTTTGGTCAAACGGAGATGATTGGGAGCGTCCATTGCGAAAAATTCAACTGCGAGTTTATTGGTGCTTCAATGGGAAAAACGGCCCTCCCACACAAGTTTTGCAACCCCGTTCCATTAGAAATGAAAGTGTCAAAAACCGACCAAACATGAGTTTTAGGTCAAACAGAGATGATTGGATGTGTCTGTTGCGAAAAATTCAACTCCGAGTTTTTTGATGCATTAGTGGGAAAACAACCATCTCGCGCGAGTTCTGCGGCCCCATTCCGTCGGAAATGAAAGTGCCAAAAACCCGCAAAACATGAGTTTTAGGTCAAACTGAGATGATTGGGTGCGTCCGTTCTGAAAAATTCAACTGCGAGTTTTTTGGTGCATCAGTGGAAAAAAACGGTCATCCCGTGTGAGTTTTGCGGCACCATCCCGTTAGAAATGAAACTGCCAAAAACCCACCAAACCTGAGTTTTGGGGGAAACAGAGATGATTGGGTGCGTCCCTTGTGAAAAATTGAACTGCGAGTTTTTCGACGCATTAGTGGAAAAAATGGCCATCTCGCGCGAGTTTTGCGGACCCGTTCTGTAGGAAATGAAAGTGCCAAAAACTCACCAAACAAGAGTTCTGGGTCAAACGAAGATGATTGGGTCCGTCCATTGCGAAAAAATCAACTACGAGTTTTTTTGTGCATCAATGGGAAAAATGGCCCTCCCACACAAGTTTTGCAACCCCGTTCCGTCGGAAATGAAAGTGCCGGAAACCGACCAAACATGAGTTTTGTGTCAAACAGAGATGATTGGGTGTGTCCGTTGTGAAAAATTCAACTGCAAGTTTTTCAGTGCATTAGTGGAAAAAACAGCCACCCCGCGCGAGTTTTGCGACACCGTTCCGTTGGAACTGAATGTGCCAAAAACCGACCAAATATGAGTTTTGGGTCAAACGAAGATGATTGGGTGCGTCTGTTCCAAAAAAATTTAAATACGAGTTTTTTGGTGCATCAGTAGAAAAACGACCATCTCGCGCGAGTTTTGCGGCCCCATTCTGTCGGAAATGAAACTGCCAAAAACCCAACAAACATGAGTTTTCGGTCAAACTGAGATGATTGGGTGCGTCCGTTCCGAAAAATTCAACTGCGAGTTTTTTGGTGCATCAATGGAAAAAAACGGCAACCCCGATCGAGTTTTGCGGCACTGTTCCGTCGAAAATGAAAGTGCCAAAAACTCACCAAACATGAGTTTTGGGTCAAACAAAGATGATTGGGTGCGTCCGTTGCGAAAAATTCAACTGCGAGTTTTTCGGTGCATCAATGGAAAAAACGGCCCTCCCACACAAGTTTTGCAACCCTGTTCCTTCGGAAATGAAACTGCCAAAAACCCACCAAACATGAGTTTTGGGTCAAACGGAGATGATTAGGTGCGTCCATTGTGAAAAATTGAACTGCGAGTTTTTCGGTGCATCAGTGGAAAAAACGGTCATCTCGCGCGAGTTTTGTGATGAGGACATCAACCCGAGCGATACATCCTCTCCGACACAACCTATAGCTGGTCCTCTTACTCGTGCTCGTGCTCGTCAACTTAATCATCAAGTGAGTTCCTTGATAAGCTCTTGTCCATCTTGTTTAGACCATGGAAACGTCTGCACTCTTCTTTTGATTAGGAACCGAGGAGAAGACCGAAAGGGAGAAGGACTCGCGCTGGCTGGATTCGGACTGCAGCAAAGCGCCAACTTGTGACCGTCACCACGGTTGCATACGGATTCAGATTCAGGCGCTTCAGGACTTGTTGGAAAGGTTATCAAGTCTACATTCATATGAATCAAGTCCCACATCAATAATTGTTTGGCAGCAGCGGCAATGATCCAATTACCATCAATAGGTCTTGCTGTCCAGGGTGCTGCGTCACCTCATTTTAGGCTGATGGCCCATGTATCAAGTTGGGTCCATTAGGGACGCGTCCTAGGGTTGGAGGACGACCCCAACACCCCTTTGGTCATCCTTCCATCTACTTATATCCCTCTAGAGCCGCCATGGTCGGGTTGGGTTTTGTTTAGATCATGTTTAGCCTTCGCTACTTGCTTGTAGGCGCGTGTGCTGGACCAGCCGCGCGCCTCCTTGTTTTCGGAACCCCATTGTTGATTAAGATTCAGCTTGAAACCTTCAATTTCATCTTGCAATTCAGTGCTTGTTTCCTCGTTCTTGCTAGTTCTTCGATTGCTTGCAGGACGGTAGCCCTAGGGGCTGGTTGTCGCGCTCCACAAGATCGTGACGGCTATTGGACGTGGTGTATCGGTTGCTAAGGCGCGGTCTTGAGGGCTGTAGTCGGGCCGTGAACGTCATCCCCATCCACCAATCGAGTTATCCTCCATTTCTCATCGAAAGATCGGGCAAAAACCCTAGCGGGTTCGCATCAGTTGGTAATCAGAGCATGGTTCTTTGGTGAGAGACTTCTAATCCTTTGTTGTTTTTAATTATTTTCCTATAGTACAGAAAAGCCAACAAAAAATAGTAGATTAGTTTTCCAAAATCCTTTTAAACCTTTGTGCCTTGGCTAGTACCGTTTAGTTAGGGCTTGTTGAATTTGCGTTGCTTCGGTTTGTGTCGAGTTGCTGGTCTTAGTGTCTAGTCCTTTAGAGTTTCGAGTTCTTGTCACCATCTATACACAGCCGAGTATTACCATATCTTCTCTCTGACGAATCTGTGGTGAAGTCCGAATTGAACTGTGGTCTTGGTCCGGATGGAGTTGAGTTCCAATCTGAGTTCCACCAACGTGATCAAAAAGGAAGCCGAGTAGAAATCGGAAATAGGTGGAATCCGTTTTGTGGTTTGTTCTGAGTGGGAAACCGAGTAGAACTTGTAGTCCGCGTGTTGATCTATCCTGAATTCCGACTACGTGATCCAAAAGAAAGATATCTTTTTATTACCTTTATACCCCTACTCTTTCTAGAAAAAGTGTGTGTAGCGAAATGCTCTTTTGTATTCTTTTGTTCATATAATCAGATTTTGAGGTTGCCCAAAAAAAGAAAATAAAAGAAAATAAAAAGAAAGAAAAGGAAAAAGATTCCAAAGAAAAGGGGTTGTTTTTCATCTTGATTTTAGGACTGTTCCACCTTGTTTTAGGGGGTGTGCTGTGGTTTCCTTTGTGTCTAGGCTCGCGTCTCTAGCACGGTCAAGCCTATGACCAGCACAGTACCGCCGTCGAACGTTTATTCAGCTCTCTTTTATAACTAACGTGGTGCTAGTTCATTCCTTGTTTCAGCCCACCTATAGCTCCACATACTCTACAGCTTGACAGGTCTTGTGCTGCACCACCGATACACTTCATCCATTGTTGTAGACTTGTTGGTAGACGACCCCTCCTGTCAAGCAAGGTAAGAATTGGTAAGAACTTGTGTAACAAGTTGAGTGTGAGCGACTTGTTGTAGCTACATCCTAGTAGATGTAGGGCTTTATTTCTTCACTTGCCTTTCTTGTTGTCTTTGTCTTTGAACCATGACAGGGGCAGATGATGATAACGAAATACCACATACACCTCGCACTAAGGGCATCATACAACATTTTGAAAGGAAAGTGAAGCTGCACATAGAGGGACTTGATAACGACTTGCAGGTGACAAATGAAAAGCTGGGGCAGTTGGAGGCTACGCAGATTGCCACAAACAACAAGCTTACAAGTTTGGAGGAATCCGTTGCTAGTGTGGACAAAAGCCTTGCTGCTCTTCTAAAGCGATTTGATGACTTCCACACCGATGATAAAGAGAAGCATAAAGAAGAAAAGGAGGGAGATCGAGAGCACGGTAGTCATGAAGATGACTACACTGCTGACTGAACATGATGATCAAGACACTCGTGATCGACGTCGCCTACGTCACAACCGTAGAGGTATGGGTGGCAACCGCCGACGCGAGGTACACAATAATGATGATGCTTTCAGTAAGATTAAATTTAAGATACCTCCTTTTGATGGTAAATATGACCCTGATGCCTACATTACTTGGGAGATTGCTGTTGATCAAAAGTTTGCATGTCATGAATTTCCTGAGACTACACGTGTTAGGGCTGCTACTGGTGAGTTTACAGATTTTGATTCTGTTTGGTGGATAGAATATGGCAAGAAAAATCCTAGTAACATACCTAAAACTTGGGATGCGCTGAAACGAGCCATGAGAGCTATATTTGTTCCATCTTACTATGCCCGTGATATGATAAATAACTTGCAGCAATTGATACAAGGTGCTAAAAGTGTAGAAGAATATTATCAGGAATTACAAACGGGTATGTTGCATTGTAACCTAGAGGAGGATGAGGAATCGGCTATGGCTAGATTTTTGGGTGGGTTAAATCGGGAAATTCAGGACATCCTCGCTTATAAAGAATACAATAACGTAACCCGTTTGTTTCATCTTGCTTGTAAAGCTCAAAGGGAATTGCAGGGATGACGTGCTAGCGCAAGGAGTAATATTTCTGCAGGGAAGGCTAATTCATGGCAGCAACGCATGACTACAATTCCATCTACACGTATTTCTACTCCATCATCTAATGACAAGACTCGAGCTGCCCCCACAAATTTAGTTGCAAAGACGATGCAAAAGCCTGCTGCGAGTACTTCATCCGTGGCATCGACGGGTAGAACAAGCAACATACAATGTCACCGGTGCAAGGGATATGGGCACATGATGCGTGACTGTCCAAACAAGCGAGTTATGATTGTCAAGGATGATGGTGAGTGCTCATCTGCTAGTGATTTTGATGAAGATACACTTGCACTGCTTGCGACTGACCATGCAGGTAATGAAGAACAAATAAAGAACATATTAATGCAGGTGAAGCAGACCACTATGAGAGCTTGATCGTGTAGCGAGTGCTTAGTGCACAAATGGAGAAGGCAGAGCAAAATCAGCAACACACTTTATTCCAAACAAAGTGTGTCATCAAAGAGCGTTCCTGCCGCATGATCATTGATGGAGGTAGCTGCAACAACTTGGCAAGTAGCGATATGGTGCAGAAGCTTGCCCTAAACACCAAACCACACCCGCATCCCTACTACATCCAATGGCTGAACAATAGTGGTAAGGCAAAGGTAACTAGATTTGTGAGAATCAATTTTTCCATCGGATCCTACAAAGATATTGTTGAATGTGATGTTGTGCCTATGCAAGCTTTTAACATTCTGCTAGGTAGACCTTGGCAATTTTATAGAGATTCTATGCATCATGGTAGAATAAATCAGTATTCTTTTCTATACCATGATCGAAAAATTGTGTTGCATCCTATGTCCCCTGAAAATATTATGCAAACTGATGTTGCTAGGGCTACTAAAGCAAAGAGCGAGAGCAATAAAAATGATAAATCTGTAATTGATAACAAAGATGAGATAAAACTGAAAGGACATTGTATGATAGCTACCAAATCAGATATTAATGAGTTCAATGCATCCACTTCTGTTGCTTATGCTTTGATATGCAAGGATGCTTTGATTTCAATTGAGGATATGCAATGTTCTTTGCCCCCCTCCTCTTGCTAACGTTTTGCAGGAGTATTCTGATGTGTTTCCAAGTGAGATACCAGCGGGGCTGCCTCCACTACGCGGGATTGAGCACCAAATTGATCTTATTCCTAGAGCATCTTTGCCAAACCGTGCACCATAGAGGACAAACCCGAAAGAAACAAAGGAAATTCAGCGACAAGTGCAAGAACTACTAGACAAAGGTTATGTGCGAGAATCTCTTAGTCCTTGTGCTATCCCAGTAATTTTGGTGCCTAAGAAAGATGGAACATGGCGTATGTGTGTTGATTGTAGAGCTATTAATAATATCACCATTCGATATCGACACCCTATCCCACGATTAGATGATATGCTTGATGAATTGAGTGGTGCTATTGTGTTTTCAAAAGTTGATTTGCGTAGTGGGTACCACCAGATTCGTATGAAATTGGGAGATGAATGGAAAACTGCTTTCAAAACTAAGTTCGGTTTGTATGACTGGTTAGTCATGCCTTTTGGGTTAACTAATGCACCTAGTACTTTCATGAGATTAATGAACGAGGTTTTGCATGCTTTCATTGGGAAATTTGTTGTTGTATATTTTGATGATATATTGATTTACAGCAAATCAATTGATGAACATCTTGATCATTTACGTGTTGTTTTTAATGCTCTCCGTGAGGCACGTTTATTTGGTAACCTTGAGAAGTGCACCTTTTGCACCGAACGAGTGTCTTTTCTTGGTTATGTTGTGACTCCACAGGGAATTAAGGTTGATCAAGCCAAGGTGGAAGCTATACAGGGATGGCCTGTCCCAAAGACTATCACCCAGGTGTGGAGATTCCTAGGACTTGCTGGATTCTATCGCCATTTTGTGAAGGATTTCAGCACCATTGCTGCACCATTGAATGAGCTTACAAAGAAGGGGGTGCCTTTTGAATGGGGCAAAGCACAAGAGAATTCATTCAACATGTTGAAACATAAGTTAACTCATGCACCTCTCCTACAACTTTCTGATTTCAATAAGACTTTTGAGCTTGAATGTGATGCTAGTGGAATTGGTTTGGGAGGTGTTTTGTTACAAGAGGGAAAACCTATTGCATATTTTAGTGAGAAATTGAGTGGGCCTATTCTCAATTATTCTACTTATGATAAAGAACTCTATGCTCTTGTTCGAACATTAGAGACATGGCAGCATTATTTGTGGCCCAAAGAGTTTGTTATCCATTCTGATCATGAATCTTTGAAACATATTCATAGTCAAGGAAAACTGAATCGTAGGCATGCAAAATGGGTTGAATTTATTGAATCTTTTCCTTATATTATTAAGCACAAGAAAGGGAAGGAGAATATTATTGTTGATGCTTTGTGTAACAGAACCGACCAATTTGCACCAGATTAAGCACGGAGACCTCCGCTTATCGCAAAGATTATCAAGTACTTAAGCTCATACAAACCCGGTAGTCCAAAAATCTTGAAGGATTTCAAATCATTCAACATTCAGCCAAGATCATACTAGTTCAGCGAACATGCCCACAAGTTACATCATAGTTGTACATAGTTCGAATACATCGGAGTACGAAATAATATTACAAACCATAGTTTGAACATTAGCGGAAGCAACATAGTTTTAAACATAAGTTCATAAGGTTCTTAATACAGTGCCATCAATCTGATCAGATCAACAAAAGCATCAGATAAGATAAGTAGCGACCATGCCCCTAGTCTAGTCATCTCCTGTAACCGGGTACAGGCAGTTCTCACAGTAGCCAAAGAAACACTGGCCATCTGCAACAATAAGGGAATAAACCCTGAGTACGAGAAGGTGCCTCGGCGTCGGTGCCTTCGGTCTCCTCGGGCTGACTCTCCTCCTGACTCGGCTCTTACGACAGCGACGGGTTCCGGGTCTCTTCTGCCGATCCTGTATGATGCATAATATGTATGAATAGGATGAATGCACATAGGATACGTATAGGATGCAACAGGGTTAACGACAATCAGGAGATAAGCACATGTCATCTACTTCATTTTCTTCAACAAGGTAGTCAACATCATCTTAATGATTATAGAAGACCTTTGCATCTAACCACCATTTAACCTTCCTCATTAATTAGTTAAGATCCACAATTACCACAGCATTACCTACTTACTTATTTTATTTTCATCTATTTACATGCTTTAACAATCCTATTTAATCATGCTTATAACAGCAACCTATCCTAAATAGTTTCAGAAAAATCTACAAAAATTACTTGAGGTTAACAAGACACAAAATAGCCACCTGTCAAATTTTTAAGCTATTTAGATTTAGACACTGTCCTCTATGAAAAAGACAAATAACACGATGAAAGGGTGCTTTGAACTACACATCCTAACAGAAAGTGTCAAACAACATATTTGATATTTTTTCTCTGAACTTCTTAGCACAAGAGCATTCTACAAAAATTATC
Organism: Coix lacryma-jobi var. lacryma-jobi; assembly: GCA_009763385.1. Classification (NCBI taxonomy): domain Eukaryota; kingdom Viridiplantae; phylum Streptophyta; class Magnoliopsida; order Poales; family Poaceae; genus Coix; species Coix lacryma-jobi. The sequence continues at coordinate 102,275,091 of CM019828.1, read as the reverse complement.
AGGCTCATATTCATCATATTTTAATTACTACAAATTCTACAAGAAAACTGCATTTAACGATTTTAAATGCTACTGCCAAAATATTTCACAAAGCATCTTCATATTTCATTTTCCCAGAAACTACTCATCTACACAGATTTAACAAAATTGGAATCACATTTTTCCGAGCTACACAGAATTAGTTATGCATTTTCTAAGTTAACAGCAAAATCCCAAATCAATTTAAACTGCTTATAAAAGTATCACCAAAAATGCATTTAACATTTTTTACAGGTAGCCCTATTCATTCTTAACACACCAAAATTTGTTCCACAGCATTTGGACTTAAAATGAGCCTTGCATGAATTTTTGAATCCTTTACACAAATTCTGCAAAAACTGAATAAAAGAAAACCCGACCTAAACTGCTACGGGTACCCCACTTCATACACCAGCAGACATAGGGCAAAACGCTAGATGCACCCGGCTATCCCGAGCGCTTGCGTACCCAGACTTCTCTCCTTCTCTCTCCCTCTCACTGCCAGCGGGCCCCGCTAGTCAGGCGACCCCACGTTACCTGGTCAACGGACCCACGCGTCGGAGACAAAGCACCCCCGCTGGAGTTGACCGGCGCTAGCTCGCCGGCGGCGAGGCCTCGGGCGCAACCATCTACACGGCTATACTCACCTTCGCAAGGCGAACACGGTTGGCTAGGTTTCTCGACCAGGGGTCCAACGGAGCAAGCTCGACGGTGACAATGGCGCAGCGGCGGCGTGGCCACTCGGTGTCGAGGCCTTGCCTGGCTATTCCGAGGCTTGGCGACACGCACGTCGCCTCAAGCAAACCCTAAGCTACCTACCAGGGCAACCATTGAGCCCTGCCGACCTCGGCACTGCCCGGCGCCAAGCACGGCGGTGGTCCGCGGCGGACATGGCCAGGGCACGGCTCTGTTTCGGCTGAAACACGGCGAGAGAAGGGTCTCCATCTAATCCTAAGCTACCACAGAGGTAGAGGAGGTGAGAACGAGGCTTGGTTGGGGATGGTTTGGCCGGAGATAGCCGGACCACGTGATGGTCATGGAAGCGGCCATGGCGAGAACCCGAGAATGGCGTTTGGCATTCCGCCGGCTAGAGAGGATAAGAGGGGAAACCAACACGTGCTGGTGCAAGAGGAGGTTAGGGCGGAGATGTTGGTGGGAGGAATCGGACGGCGGTGCAGTGAGCAGCGAGCAATCGCTCGCCGGAGTTTGGCGGGTGGCGGCGGCGCTATGAACTAGGGAAGATGGAGTGGATGGAGGAGACGAGCGAGTGAGTGAGTGGGTGAGTTCCTTGCTGCAAGCGCGGAACGGGGAGGAGGCAAAGGAGATGGAGGGCCCGGGTGCATTGCACCTGGCCACTTCTCGTCGGGGAGAGGCTCCGACCGGCGCAGCGGCATCAGGCATCGGCGGCCACTCGGCGGTTGGGCAGAGGAGATAGGGGGATGCTGTCGGCCCGACGCAAACCACGAGCGACGAGCAGCGGCGGTTTGGGCAGACGGCGAGGCGGTCTCGCGCGGCGAGGCGGTCTCTGCCGCTGTACGGGCGACGGTGCGCGCGGGGAAGAAGAAGGAGGCAGACAGGTGGGTCCCGCTAGGGTTTAAACTAATGAGGTTTTTGTTTATTTCTTCTCTGCTTCATAACTCCAAAACTAAGCCGAATTAGGAAAAGGATCTAAAAGCAAGGTTGCTTAGAATTTTGCAAGGAACAAATCATCTTTAAGACTGAAGTCCAAATTCTGCTTAGAAAAAGAATTTTACTCCTAAACCATTTTTCTAATGCACTAAATAACAGTTAAAAGACTTTTTCTTAAAAAGGGCTTTTAAGCAAAGTTGTTCCTTTCATCAAGATCTACAACATTGGTTTAAGGCACTTGGTCAGAAACAGAAGGCAAAACATAACTATACTAGATGCTAAACAAGAACTTAAACATTCATACACACAAATGCACATGAAAAGATGAGATGCTATGCCCATGCTATGTCAAGTTATGCATTTTAGGGTTGCTTAACACCTAGGGTGTTACAGCCCTCCCCTCCTTAAATAAATCTCGTCCTGAGATTTTTAGTTACTAACCATTTCTTGTAAAAGTGTGGATACACTTCTCTTAGGTAGGCTTCCGTTTCCCAAGTGGCATCCCGGTCGTCTTGCTCACTCCAAGATACTTTGTACTGCTTCACTATTCTTCCACGAGTTATTCTTTCTTTCTCGTCAAGTACTCGTCACGGCTCCACTGAATAAGTGAGATCTGATTGCAACTTGACATTCGCGGGTTGCACTTCTTCTTCAGGAACTCGAAGACATTTCTTCAGTTGCGACACATGGAATACAGGAAATATAGCCTTGAAATGTTGTGGCAATTGTAGTTGGTAAGCTACTTCTCCCCTCTTTTCCATGATTCTATAGGGCCCCACAAATCTTGGTGCTAACTTTCTTTTAACTCCAAAATGCCTAACACCTTTCATAGGCGAAACCTTTAGGTAGACATAGTCACCAACGTTGAACTCAAGTGGTCTTCTATGTTGATCGGCGTAGCTTTTCTGTCGAGACTGTGCAGCGACAATATGTTGCTGAATCATTCTAACTTGTTCTTCTGCTTCTTTGACAAAATCAATTCCATAGTATCGACGTTCCCCTGGTTCAACCCAATTTATCGGTGTTCTACATCTTCTACCATATAGAGCTTCAAAAGGTGCCATCTGAATACTCTCTTGATAACTGTTGTTATAAGCAAACTCTGCCAAAGGCAACCATTTCTCCCAAGAACCTTTTGCTGATATAATGCAGGCTCTTAGCATATCTTCTAACACTTAGTTCACTCTTTCAGTCTGTCCTTATGTTTGCGGATGATAGGCCGAGCTTCGGATCAACTCCGTGCCAAATTCTTTTTGCAGCTTTTCCCAAAATGGTGCAGTGAATTATGGTCCTCGATCCAAAACTATGATCTTTGGTACCCCATGGAGTCGAACAATCTGACTCGAGTAAATCTCCGCATAATCCGGTGCCTTATAGATGGTCTTGACCGGTATGAAATGGGCCGTTTTGGTAAGACAATCCACGATTACCCAAATCGAATCATTCCCCTTTTGGGTGGTAGGCAAACCGGTGGTATAGCTAATGGCTGAAGCATTTCGGCTGGTTTCAAGTGAACAGCCTTTACTCGACAACAAGTGTCACACTTAGCCACATAAGCAGCGATTTCCTTCTTCATCTTGGTCCACCAAAATCTTGGACGCAAATCTCGCGCAAATGTTTTAGTTTGACCTAAAACAGAGGTGATTGGATGTGTCCGTTGCGAAAAATTCAACTGCGAGTTTTTCGGTGCATTAGTGGGAAAACAGCCATCTCGCGCGAGTTTTGCGGCCCCATTCCGTCGGAAATCAAAGTGCCAAAAACCCACGAAACATGAGTTTCTGGTCAAACTGAGATGATTGGGTGCGTCCGTTCCGAAAAATTCAACTGCGTGTTTTTTGGTGCATCGGTGGAAAAAACGACCATCCCGCACGAGTTTTGCGGCACCGTTCCGTCAGAAATGAAACTGTCAAAAACCCACCAAACCTGAGTTTTTGGTGAAATGGAGATGATTGGGTGCGCCATTGTGAAAAATTGAACTGTAATTTTTTTTGGTGCATCAGGGGAAAAACGGCCCTCCCACACAAGTTTTGCAACCCCGTTCCGTCGGAAATGAAAGTGCCAGAAACCGACCAAACATGAGTTTTGTGTCAAACAGAGATGATTGGGTGTGTCCGTTGCGAAAAAATGAACTACGAGTTTTTCAGTGCTTTAGTGGAAAAAACAGCCACCCCGCGCGAGTTTTGCGACTCAGTTCCGTTGGAACTGAAAGTGCCAAAAACCGACCAAATATGAGTTTTGGGTCAAACGGAGATGATTGAGTGCGTCCGTTCAAAAAAATTTAAATACGAGTTTTTTGGTGCATCAGTGGAAAAAACAGCCATCTCGGGCGAGTTTTGCGGCCCCGTTCTGTCGAAATGAAAGTGCCAAAAACTCACCAAACATGAGTTTTGGGTCAAACAGAGATGATTGGGTGCGTCCGTTGCGACAAATTCAACTGCGAGTTTTTCGGTGCATCAATAGGAAAAACGACCCTCCCACACAAGTTTTGCAACCCCGTTCCATCGGAAATGAAACTGCCAAAAACCCACCAAACATGAGTTTTGGGTCAAACGGAGATGATTGGGTGTGTCCTTTGTGAAAAATTGAACTGCAAGTTTTTCGGTGCATCAGTGGAAAAAACGGCCATCTCGCGCGACATTTGCGGCACCGTTCCGTCGGAAACGAAATTGCCAAAAACCCACCAAACCTGAGTTTTTGGTGAAACGGAGATGATTGGGTGCGTCCATTGTGAAAAATTGAACTGCGAGTTTTTCGGTGCATCAGTGGAAAAAACGACCATCTCGCGAGAGTTTTGCGGCCCCGTTCTGTCGGAAATGAATGAGCCAAAAACTCACCAAACATGAGTTTTGGGTCAAACGGAGATGATTGGGTGCGTCCATTGCGAAAAAATCAACTGCGAGTTTTTTGGTGCATCAATGGGGAAAACGGCCCTCCCACACAAGTTTTGCAACCCCGTTCCGTCGGAATTGAAAGTGCGATAAACCGACCAAACATGAGTTTTGTGTCAAACAGAGATGATTGGGTGTGTCTGTTGCGAAATACTCAACTGCGAGTTTTTCAGTGCATTAGTGGAAAAAACGGCCACCCCGCGCGAGTTTTGCGACACCGTTCCGTTGGAACTGAAAGTGCCAAAAACCGACCAAATTTGAGTTTTGGGTCAAACGGAGATGATTGGGTGCGTCCATTGCGAAAAAATCAACTGCGAGTTTTTTGGTGCATCAATAGGGAAAACGACCCTCCCACACAAGTTTTGCAACCCCATTCCGTCGGAAATCAATGTGCCAAAAACCGACCAAACATGAGTTTTGTGTCAAACTGAGATGATTGGGTGTGTTCGTTGCGAAAAAATCAACTGCGAGTTTTTCAGTGCATTAGTGGAAAAAACGGCCACCCCGCGCGAGTTTTGCGACACCGTTCCGTTGGAACTGAAAGTGCCAAAAACCGACCAAATATGAGTTTTGGGTCAAACGGACATGATTGGGTGCGTCCATTGCGAAAAAATCAACTGCGAGTTTTTTGGTGCATCAATAGGGAAAACGACCCTCCCACACAAGTTTTGCAACCCCATTCCGTCGGAAATGAAAGTGCCAAAAACCGACCAAACATGAGTTTTGTGTCAAACTGAGATGATTGGGTATGTTCGTTGCGAAAAAATCAACTGCGACTTTTTCAGTGCATTAGTGGAAAAAATGGCCACCCCACGCGAGTTTTGCGACACCGTTCCGTTGGATTTGTAAGTGCCAAAAACTGACCAAATATGAGTTTTGGTTCAAACGGAGATGATTGGGTGCGTCCGTTCCAAAAAATTTAAATACAAGTTTTTCGGTGCATCAATGGAAAAACAGCCATCTCGCGTGAGTTTTGCGGCCCCGTTCTGTCGAAAATGAAAGTGCCAAAAACCCAACAAACATCAGTTTTAGGTCAAACTAAGATGATTGGGTGCGTCCGTTCTGAAAAATTCAACTGCGAGTTTTTTGGTGTATCAGCGGAAAAAACGGCCATCCTGCGCGAGTTTTGCGGCACTGTTCCGTCGAAAATGAAACTGCCAAAAACTCAGATGATTGGGTGCGTCCATTGTGAAAAATTGAACTGTGAGTTTTTCGGTGCTTCAATTTGGAAAAACAACCATCACACGCGAGTTTTGTGGCACCATTCCATTGGAAATGAAACTGCGAAAACCCCAGCAAACCTGAGTTTTGGGTGAAACGGAGATGATTGGGTGTGTCCAATGTGAAAAATTGAACTGCAAGTTTTTCGGTGCATCAGTGGAAAAAACAGCCATCTCGCACGAGTTTTGCACCCGTTCTGTCGGAAAAGAAAGTGCCAAAAATCCACCTATCATGAGTTTTAGGTCAAACTGAGATGATTGGGTGCGTCCGTTCCAAAAAATTCAACTATGAGTTTTTTGGTGCATCAGTGGAAAAAACGGTCATCCCACGCGAGTTTTGCGGCACTGTTCCGTCGGAAATGAAAGTGCCAAAAACTCAGCAAAAATGAGTTTTGGGTCAAACGAAGATGATTGGGTGCGTTTGTTGCGAAAAATTCAACTGCGAGATTTTCGGTGCATCAATGGGAAAAACGGCCCTCCCACACAAGTTTTGCAACCCCGTTCCATCGGAAATGAAAGTGCCAAAAACCAACCAAAGATGAGTTTTGGGTCAAACAGAGATGATTGGATGTGTCCGTTGCGAAAAATTCAACTTCGAGTTTTTTGGTGCATTAGTGGGAGAACAGCCATCTCGCGCGAGTTTTGCGGCCCCATTCCGTCGGAAATGAAAGTGCCAAAAAACCCACGAAACATGAGTTTCTAGTCAAACTGAGATGATTGGGTGCGTCCGTTCGGAAAAATTCAACTGCAAGTTTTTTGGTGCATCAGTGGAAAAAATGACCATCCCGCGCGAGTTTTGCGACACCGTTCCGTTGGAACCGAAAGTGCCAAAAACCGACCAAATATGAGTTTTGGGACAAACGGAGATGATTGGGTGCGTCCATTGCAAAAAAATCAACTGCGAGTTTTTTTGATGCATCAATGGGGAAAACGACCCTCCCACACAAGTTTTGCAACCCCGTTCCGTCGGAAATGAAAGTGCCAGAAACCGACCAAACATGAGTTTTGTGTCAAACTGAGATGATTGGGTGTGTCCGTTGCGAAAAATTGAACTGCGAGTTTTTCAGTGGATTAGTGGAAAAAACGGCCACCCCGCGCGAGTTTTGCGACACTGTTCCATTGGAACTGAAAGTGCCAAAAACCGACCAAATATGAGTTTTGGGTCAAACGGAGATGATTGGGTGCGTCCGTTCCAAAAAATTTAAATACGAGTTTTTCAGTGCATCAGTGGAAAAACGGCCATGTCGCGCGAGTTTTGCGGCCCCGTTCTATCAAAAATGAAAGTGCCAAAAACCCAACAAACATCAGTTTTAGTTCAAACTAAGATGATTGGGTGTGTCTGTTCCTAAAAATTCAACTTTGAGTTTTTTGGTGTATCAGCGGTAAAAACGGTCATACTGCGCGAGTTTTGCGGCACTGTTTCGTCGAAAATGAAACTGCCAAAAACTCACCAAACCTGAGTTTTGGGTTTAACAGAGATGATTGGGTGCGTCCATTGTGAAAAATTGAACTGTGAGTTTTTCGGTGCATCAATGGGAAAAACGACGATCACACGCGAGTTTTGTGGCACCATTCCATTGGAAATGAAACTGCCAAAAACCCACCAAACGTGAGTTTTGGGTGAAACAGGGATGATTGGGTGTGTCCATTGTGAAAAATTGAACTGTGAGTTTTTCGGTGCATCAGTGGAAAAACGGCCCTCCCACACAAGTTTTGCAACCCTGTTCCATCGGAAATGAAAGTGCCAAAAACCGACCAAACATGAGTTTTGGGTCAAACAGAGATGATTGGATGTGTCCGTTGCGAAAAATTCAACTGCGAGTTTTTCGGTGCATTAATGGGAAAACAGCCATCTCGCGCGAGTTTTGCGGCCCCGTTCCATCGGAAATGAAAGTGCCAAAACCCCACGAAACATGAGTTTCTGGTCAAACTGAGATGATTGGGTGCGTCCGTTCCGAAAAATTCAACTGCGAGTGTTTTGGTGCATTAGTGGAAAAAACGGCCATCCCGCGCGAGTTTTGCGGCACCGTTCCGTCAGAAATGAAACTGCCAAAAACCCACCAAACCTATGTTTTGGGTGAAACGAAGATGATTGAGTGCGTCCATTGTAAAAAATTGATATGTGAGTTTTTCAGTGCATAAGTGGAAAAACGGCCCTCCCACACAAGTTTTGCAACCCCGTTCCGTCGGAAATGAAAGTGCCAGAAACCGACCAAACATGAGTTTTGTGTCAAACAGAGATGATTGGGTGTGTCTGTTGCGAAAAAATCAACTGTGAGTTTTTTATGCATTAGTGGAAAAAACAGCCACCCCGCGCGAGTTTTGCGACACCATTCCGTTGGAACTGAAAGTGCCAAAAACCGACCAAATGTGAGTTTTGGGTCAAACGGAGATGATTGAGTGCGTCCGTTCCAAAAAAATTTAAATACGAGTTTTTCGGTGCATCAGTGGAAAAAACGGCCATCTCGCGCGAGTTTTGCGGCCCCGTTCTGTCGGAAATGAAAGTGCCAAAAACCCGACAAACATGAGTTTTAGATCAAATTGAGATGATTGGGTGCGTCCGTTCCAAAAAATTCAACTGCGAGTTTTTTGGTGCATCAATGGAAAAAACGGCAACCCCGCGCGAGTTTTGCGGCACTGTTCCATTGGAAATGAAAGTGCCAAAAACTCACCAAACATGAGTTTTGGGTCAAACGGAGATGATTGGGTGCGTTCGTTGCAAAAAATTCAACTGCGAGATTTTCGGTGCATCAATGGGAAAAACGGCCCTCCCACACAAGTTTTGCAACCCTGTTCCATCGGAAATGAAACTGCCAAAAACCCACCAAACATGAGTTTTGGGTGAAACGGAGATGATTGGGTGTGTCCAATGTGAAAAATTGAACTGCAAGTTTTTCGGTGCATCAGTGGAAAAAACAGCCATCTCGCACGAGTTTTGCACCCGTTCTGTCGGAAAAGAAAGTGCCAAAAATCCACCTATCATGAGTTTTAGGTCAAACTGAGATGATTGGGTGCGTCCGTTCCAAAAAATTCAACTATGAGTTTTTTGGTGCATCAGTGGAAAAAACGGTCATCCCACGCGAGTTTTGCGGCACTGTTACGTCGGAAATGAAAGTGCCAAAAACTCAGCAAAAATGAGTTTTGGGTCAAACGAAGATGATTGGGTGCGTTTGTTGCGAAAAATTCAACTGCGAGATTTTCGGTGCATCAATGGGAAAAACGGCCCTCCCACACAAGTTTTGCAACCCCGTTCCTTCGGAAATGAAAGTGCCAAAAACCAACCAAAGATGAGTTTTGGGTCAAACAGAGATGATTGGATGTGTCCGTTGCGAAAAATTCAACTTCGAGTTTTTTGGTGCATTAGTGGGAGAACAGCCATCTCGCGCGAGTTTTGCGGCCCCATTCCGTCGGAAATGAAAGTGCCAAAAAACCCACGAAACATGAGTTTCTAGTCAAACTGAGATGATTGGGTGCGTCCGTTCGGAAAAATTCAACTGCAAGTTTTTTGGTGCATCAGTGGAAAAAATGACCATCCCGCGCGAGTTTTGCGACACCGTTCCGTTGGAACCGAAAGTGCCAAAAACCGACCAAATATGAGTTTTGGGACAAACGGAGATGATTGGGTGCGTCCATTGCAAAAAAATCAACTGCGAGTTTTTTTGATGCATCAATGGGGAAAACGACCCTCCCACACAAGTTTTGCAACCCCGTTCCGTCGGAAATGAAAGTGCCAGAAACCGACCAAACATGAGTTTTGTGTCAAACTGAGATGATTGGGTGTGTCCGTTGCGAAAAATTGAACTGCGAGTTTTTCAGTGGATTAGTGGAAAAAACGGCCACCCCGCGCGAGTTTTGCGACACTGTTCCATTGGAACTGAAAGTGCCAAAAACCGACCAAATATGAGTTTTGGGTCAAACGGAGATGATTGGGTGCGTCCGTTCCAAAAAATTTAAATACGAGTTTTTCAGTGCATCAGTGGAAAAACGGCCATGTCGCGCGAGTTTTGCGGCCCCGTTCTATCAAAAATGAAAGTGCCAAAAACCCAACAAACATCAGTTTTAGTTCAAACTAAGATGATTGGGTGTGTCTGTTCCTAAAAATTCAACTTTGAGTTTTTTGGTGTATCAGCGGTAAAAACGGTCATACTGCGCGAGTTTTGCGGCACTGTTTCGTCGAAAATGAAACTGCCAAAAACTCACCAAACCTGAGTTTTGGGTTTAACAGAGATGATTGGGTGCGTCCATTGTGAAAAATTGAACTGTGAGTTTTTCGGTGCATCAATGGGAAAAACGACGATCACACGCGAGTTTTGTGGCACCATTCCATTGGAAATGAAACTGCCAAAAACCCACCAAACGTGAGTTTTGGGTGAAACAGGGATGATTGGGTGTGTCCATTGTGAAAAATTGAACTGTGAGTTTTTCGGTGCATCAGTGGAAAAACGGCCCTCCCACACAAGTTTTGCAACCCTGTTCCATCGGAAATGAAAGTGCCAAAAACCGACCAAACATGAGTTTTGGGTCAAACAGAGATGATTGGATGTGTCCGTTGCGAAAAATTCAACTGCGAGTTTTTCGGTGCATTAATGGGAAAACAGCCATCTCGCGCGAGTTTTGCGGCCCCGTTCCATCGGAAATGAAAGTGCCAAAACCCCACGAAACATGAGTTTCTGGTCAAACTGAGATGATTGGGTGCGTCTGTTCCGAAAAATTCAACTGCGAGTGTTTTGGTGCATTAGTGGAAAAAACGGCCATCCCGCGCGAGTTTTGCGGCACCGTTCCGTCAGAAATGAAACTGCCAAAAACCCACCAAACCTATGTTTTGGGTGAAACGAAGATGATTGAGTGCGTCCATTGTAAAAAATTGATATGTGAGTTTTTCAGTGCATAAGTGGAAAAACGGCCCTCCCACACAAGTTTTGCAACCCCGTTCCGTCGGAAATGAAAGTGCCAGAAACCGACCAAACATGAGTTTTGTGTCAAACAGAGATGATTGGGTGTGTCTGTTGCGAAAAAATCAACTGTGAGTTTTTTATGCATTAGTGGAAAAAACAGCCACCCCGCGCGAGTTTTGCGACACCATTCCGTTGGAACTGAAAGTGCCAAAAACCGACCAAATGTGAGTTTTGGGTCAAACGGAGATGATTGAGTGCGTCCGTTCCAAAAAAATTTAAATACGAGTTTTTCGGTGCATCAGTGGAAAAAACGGCCATCTCGCGCGAGTTTTGCGGCCCCGTTCTGTCGGAAATGAAAGTGCCAAAAACCCGACAAACATGAGTTTTAGATCAAATTGAGATGATTGGGTGCGTCCGTTCCAAAAAATTCAACTGCGAGTTTTTTGGTGCATCAATGGAAAAAACGGCAACCCCGCGCGAGTTTTGCGGCACTGTTCCATCGGAAATGAAAGTGCCAAAAACTCACCAAACATGAGTTTTGGGTCAAACGGAGATGATTGGGTGCGTTCGTTGCGAAAAATTCAACTGCGAGTTTTTCGGTGCATCAATGGGAAAAACGGCCCTCCCACACAAGTTTTGCAACCCTGTTCCATCGGAAATGAAACTGCCAAAAACCCACCAAACATGAGTTTTGGGTCAAACGGAGATGATTGGGTGCGTCCATTGTGAAAAATTGAACTGCAAGTTTCTCGGTGCATCAGTGGAAAAAACGGCCATCTCACGCGAGTTTTGCGGCACCGTTCCGTCGGAAATGAAATTGCCAAAAACCCACCAAACCTGAGTTTTTGGTGAAACGGAGGTGATTGGGTGCGTCCGTTGCGAAAAATTCAACTGCGAGATTTTCGGTGCATGAATGGGAAAAACGGCCCTCCCACACAAGTTTTCCAACCCCGTTCCATCGGAAATGAAAGTGCCTAAAACCAACCAAACATGAGTTTTGGGTAAAACAGAGATGATTGGATGTGTCCGTTGCGAAAAATTCAACTGCGAGTTTTTTGGTGCATTAGTAGGAAAACAACCATCTCGCACGAGTTTTGCGGCCCCATTCCGTTAGAAATGAAAGTGCCAAAAACCCACGAAACATGAGTTTCTAGTCAAACTGAGATGATTGGGTGCGTTCGTTCTGAAAAATTCAACTGCGAGTTTTTTGGTGCATCAGTGGAAAAAACGACCATCCCGTGCGAGTTTTGCGACACCGTTCCGTTGGAACTGAAAGTGCCAAAAACCGACCAAATATGAGTTTTGGGTCAAACGGAGATGATTGGGTGCGTCCATTGCGAAAAAATCAACTGCGAGTTTTTTGGTGCATCAATGGGGAAAACGACCCTCCCACACAAGTTTTGCAACCCCGTTCCATCCGAAATGAAAGTGCCAGAAACCGAGCAAACATGAGTTTTGTGTCAAACTGAGATGATTGGGTGTGTCCGTTGCAAAAAATTGAACTGCGAGTTTTTCAGTGCATTAGTAGAAAAAACGGCCACCCCGCGCGAGTTTTGCGACACCGTTCCATTGGAACTGAAAGTGCCAAAAACCGACCAAATATGAGTTTTGGGTCAAACGGAGATGATTGGTTGCGTCCATTCCAAAAAATTTAAATACGAGTTTTTCGCTGCATCAGGGGAAAAACGGCCATCTCGCGCGAGTTTTGCAGCCCCGTTCTGTCGAAAATGAAAGTGCCAAAAACCCAACAAACATCAGTTTTAGGTCAAACTAAGATGATTGGGTGTGTCCGTTCCGAAAAATCCAACTGCGAGTTTTTTGGTGTATCAGCGGAAAAAACGGTCATCCCGCGCGAGTTTTGCGGCACTGTTTCGTCGAAAATGAAACTGCAAAAAACTCACCAAACCTGAGTTTTGGGTGAAACAGAGATGATTGGGTGCATCCATTGTGAAAAATTGAACTGTGAGTTTTTCGGTGCATCAATGGGAAAAACGACGATCACATGCGAGTTTTGTGGCACCATTCCGTTGGAAATGAAACTGCCAAAAACCCACCAAACCTGAGTTTTGGGTGAAACGGGGATGATTGGGTGTGTCCATTGTGAAAAATTGAACTATGAGTTTTTCGGTGCATCAGTGGAAAAACGGCCCTCCCACACAAGTTTTGCAACCCTGTTCCATCGGAAATGAAAGTGCCAAAAACCGACCAAACATGAGTTTTGGGTCAAACAGAGATGATTGGATGTGTCCGTTGCGAAAGATTCAACTGCGAGTTTTTCGGTGCATTAATGGGAAAACAACCATCTCGCGCGAGTTTTGCACCCGTTCTGTCGGAAAAGAAAGTGCCAAAAATCCACCTATCATGAGTTTTAGGTCAAACTGAGATGATTGGGTGCGTCCGTTCCAAAAAATTCAACTATGAGTTTTTTGGTGCATCAGTGGAAAAAACGGTCATCCCACGCGAGTTTTGCGGCACTGTTACGTCGGAAATGAAAGTGCCAAAAACTCAGCAAAAATGAGTTTTGGGTCAAACGAAGATGATTGGGTGCGTTTGTTGCGAAAAATTCAACTGCGAGATTTTCGGTGCATCAATGGGAAAAACGGCCCTCCCACACAAGTTTTGCAACCCCGTTCCATCGGAAATGAAAGTGCCAAAAACCAACCAAAGATGAGTTTTGGGTCAAACAGAGATGATTGGATGTGTCCGTTGCGAAAAATTCAACTTCGAGTTTTTTGGTGCATTAGTGGGAGAACAGCCATCTCGCGCGAGTTTTGCGGCCCCATTCCGTCGGAAATGAAAGTGCCAAAAAACCCACGAAACATGAGTTTCTAGTCAAACTGAGATGATTGGGTGCGTCCGTTCGGAAAAATTCAACTGCAAGTTTTTTGGTGCATCAGTGGAAAAAATGACCATCCCGCGCGAGTTTTGCGACACCGTTCCGTTGGAACCGAAAGTGCCAAAAACCGACCAAATATGAGTTTTGGGACAAACGGAGATGATTGGGTGCGTCCATTGCAAAAAAATCAACTGCGAGTTTTTTTGATGCATCAATGGGGAAAACGACCCTCCCACACAAGTTTTGCAACCCCGTTCCGTCGGAAATGAAAGTGCCAGAAACCGACCAAACATGAGTTTTGTGTCAAACTGAGATGATTGGGTGTGTCCGTTGCGAAAAATTGAACTGCGAGTTTTTCAGTGGATTAGTGGAAAAAACGGCCACCCCGCGCGAGTTTTGCGACACTGTTCCATTGGAACTGAAAGTGCCAAAAACCGACCAAATATGAGTTTTGGGTCAAACGGAGATGATTGGGTGCGTCCGTTCCAAAAAATTTAAATACGAGTTTTTCAGTGCATCAGTGGAAAAACGGCCATGTCGCGCGAGTTTTGCGGCCCCGTTCTATCAAAAATGAAAGTGCCAAAAACCCAACAAACATCAGTTTTAGTTCAAACTAAGATGATTGGGTGTGTCTGTTCCTAAAAATTCAACTTTGAGTTTTTTGGTGTATCAGCGGTAAAAACGGTCATACTGCGCGAGTTTTGCGGCACTGTTTCGTCGAAAATGAAACTGCCAAAAACTCACCAAACCTGAGTTTTGGGTTTAACAGAGATGATTGGGTGCGTCCATTGTGAAAAATTGAACTGTGAGTTTTTCGGTGCATCAATGGGAAAAACGACGATCACACGCGAGTTTTGTGGCACCATTCCATTGGAAATGAAACTGCCAAAAACCCACCAAACGTGAGTTTTGGGTGAAACAGGGATGATTGGGTGTGTCCATTGTGAAAAATTGAACTGTGAGTTTTTCGGTGCATCAGTGGAAAAACGGCCCTCCCACACAAGTTTTGCAACCCTGTTCCATCGGAAATGAAAGTGCCAAAAACCGACCAAACATGAGTTTTGGGTCAAACAGAGATGATTGGATGTGTCCGTTGCGAAAAATTCAACTGCGAGTTTTTCGGTGCATTAATGGGAAAACAGCCATCTCGCGCGAGTTTTGCGGCCCCGTTCCATCGGAAATGAAAGTGCCAAAACCCCACGAAACATGAGTTTCTGGTCAAACTGAGATGATTGGGTGCGTCTGTTCCGAAAAATTCAACTGCGAGTGTTTTGGTGCATTAGTGGAAAAAACGGCCATCCCGCGCGAGTTTTGCGGCACCGTTCCGTCAGAAATGAAACTGCCAAAAACCCACCAAACCTATGTTTTGGGTGAAACGAAGATGATTGAGTGCGTCCATTGTAAAAAATTGATATGTGAGTTTTTCAGTGCATAAGTGGAAAAACGGCCCTCCCACACAAGTTTTGCAACCCCGTTCCGTCGGAAATGAAAGTGCCAGAAACCGACCAAACATGAGTTTTGTGTCAAACAGAGATGATTGGGTGTGTCTGTTGCGAAAAAATCAACTGTGAGTTTTTTATGCATTAGTGGAAAAAACAGCCACCCCGCGCGAGTTTTGCGACACCATTCCGTTGGAACTGAAAGTGCCAAAAACCGACCAAATGTGAGTTTTGGGTCAAACGGAGATGATTGAGTGCGTCCGTTCCAAAAAAATTTAAATACGAGTTTTTCGGTGCATCAGTGGAAAAAACGGCCATCTCGCGCGAGTTTTGCGGCCCCGTTCTGTCGGAAATGAAAGTGCCAAAAACCCGACAAACATGAGTTTTAGATCAAATTGAGATGATTGGGTGCGTCCGTTCCAAAAAATTCAACTGCGAGTTTTTTGGTGCATCAATGGAAAAAACGGCAACCCCGCGCGAGTTTTGCGGCACTGTTCCATCGGAAATGAAAGTGCCAAAAACTCACCAAACATGAGTTTTGGGTCAAACGGAGATGATTGGGTGCGTTCGTTGCGAAAAATTCAACTGCGAGTTTTTCGGTGCATCAATGGGAAAAACGGCCCTCCCACACAAGTTTTGCAACCCTGTTCCATCGGAAATGAAACTGCCAAAAACCCACCAAACATGAGTTTTGGGTCAAACGGAGATGATTGGGTGCGTCCATTGTGAAAAATTGAACTGCAAGTTTCTCGGTGCATCAGTGGAAAAAACGGCCATCTCACGCGAGTTTTGCGGCACCGTTCCGTCGGAAATGAAATTGCCAAAAACCCACCAAACCTGAGTTTTTGGTGAAACGGAGGTGATTGGGTGCGTCCGTTGCGAAAAATTCAACTGCGAGATTTTCGGTGCATGAATGGGAAAAACGGCCCTCCCACACAAGTTTTCCAACCCCGTTCCATCGGAAATGAAAGTGCCTAAAACCAACCAAACATGAGTTTTGGGTAAAACAGAGATGATTGGATGTGTCCGTTGCGAAAAATTCAACTGCGAGTTTTTTGGTGCATTAGTAGGAAAACAACCATCTCGCACGAGTTTTGCGGCCCCATTCCGTTAGAAATGAAAGTGCCAAAAACCCACGAAACATGAGTTTCTAGTCAAACTGAGATGATTGGGTGCGTTCGTTCTGAAAAATTCAACTGCGAGTTTTTTGGTGCATCAGTGGAAAAAACGACCATCCCGTGCGAGTTTTGCGACACCGTTCCGTTGGAACTGAAAGTGCCAAAAACCGACCAAATATGAGTTTTGGGTCAAACGGAGATGATTGGGTGCGTCCATTGCGAAAAAATCAACTGCGAGTTTTTTGGTGCATCAATGGGGAAAACGACCCTCCCACACAAGTTTTGCAACCCCGTTCCATCCGAAATGAAAGTGCCAGAAACCGAGCAAACATGAGTTTTGTGTCAAACTGAGATGATTGGGTGTGTCCGTTGCAAAAAATTGAACTGCGAGTTTTTCAGTGCATTAGTAGAAAAAACGGCCACCCCGCGCGAGTTTTGCGACACCGTTCCATTGGAACTGAAAGTGCCAAAAACCGACCAAATATGAGTTTTGGGTCAAACGGAGATGATTGGTTGCGTCCATTCCAAAAAATTTAAATACGAGTTTTTCGCTGCATCAGGGGAAAAACGGCCATCTCGCGCGAGTTTTGCAGCCCCGTTCTGTCGAAAATGAAAGTGCCAAAAACCCAACAAACATCAGTTTTAGGTCAAACTAAGATGATTGGGTGTGTCCGTTCCGAAAAATCCAACTGCGAGTTTTTTGGTGTATCAGCGGAAAAAACGGTCATCCCGCGCGAGTTTTGCGGCACTGTTTCGTCGAAAATGAAACTGCAAAAAACTCACCAAACCTGAGTTTTGGGTGAAACAGAGATGATTGGGTGCATCCATTGTGAAAAATTGAACTGTGAGTTTTTCGGTGCATCAATGGGAAAAACGACGATCACATGCGAGTTTTGTGGCACCATTCCGTTGGAAATGAAACTGCCAAAAACCCACCAAACCTGAGTTTTGGGTGAAACGGGGATGATTGGGTGTGTCCATTGTGAAAAATTGAACTATGAGTTTTTCGGTGCATCAGTGGAAAAACGGCCCTCCCACACAAGTTTTGCAACCCTGTTCCATCGGAAATGAAAGTGCCAAAAACCGACCAAACATGAGTTTTGGGTCAAACAGAGATGATTGGATGTGTCCGTTGCGAAAGATTCAACTGCGAGTTTTTCGGTGCATTAATGGGAAAACAACCATCTCGCGCGAGTTTTGCGGCCCCATTCCATCGGAAATGAAAGTGTCAAAACCCCATGAAACATGAGTTTCTGGTCAAACTGAGATGATTGGGTGCGTCCGTTCCGAAAAATTCAACTACGAGTTTTTTGGTGCATCAGTGGAAAAAACGGCCATCCCGCGCGAGTTTTGCGGCACCGTTCCGTCAGAAATGAAACTGCCAAAAACCCACCAAACCTAAGTTTTGGGTGAAACAAAGATGATTGGGTGCGTCCATTAAAAATTGATATGTGAGTTTTTCAGTGCATAAGTGGAAAAACGGCCCTCTCACACAAGTTTTGCAACCCCGTTCCGTCGGAAATGAATGTGCCAGAAACCAACCAAAATGAGTTTTGTGTCAAACAGAGATGATTGGGTGTGTCCGTTGCGAGAAAATCAACTGTGAGTTTTTTAGTGCATTAGTGGAAAAAACAGCCACCCCGCGCGAGTTTTGCGACACCATTCCGTTGGAACTGAAAGTGCCAAAAACCGACCAAATATGAGTTTTGGGTCAAACGGAGATGATTGGGTGCGTCTGTTCCAAAAAAATTTAAATACGAGTTTTTCGGTGCATCAGTGGAAAAAACGGCCATCTCGCGCTAGTTTTGCGGCCCCGTTCGGTCGGAAATGAAAGTGCCAAAAACCCAACAAACATGAGTTTTAGATCAAATTGAGATGATTGGGTGCGTCCATTCCGAAAAATTCAACTACGAGTTTTTTGGAGAATCAATGGAAAAAACGGCAACCCCGCGCGAGTTTTGCGGCACTGTTCCGTCGGAAATGAAAGTGCCAAAAACTCAGCAAACATGAGTTTTGGGTCAAACGGAGATGATTGGGTGCGTTCGTTGCGAAAAATTCAACTGCGAGTTTTTCGGTGCATCAATGGGAAAAACGGCCCTCCCACACAAGTTTTGCAACCCTGTTCCATCGGAAATGAAACTGCCAAAAACCCACCAAACATGAGTTTTGGGTCAAACGGAGATGATTGGGTGCGTCCATTGTGAAAAATTGAACTGCAAGTTTTTCGGTGCATCTGTGGAAAAAACGGCCATCTCACGCGAGTTTTGCGGCACCGTTCCGTCAGAAATGAAATTGCCAAAACCCACCAAACCTGAGTTTTTGGTGAAACAGAGATGATTGGGTGCGTCCATTGTGAAAAATTGAACTGCGAATGTTCCGGTGCATCAGTGGAAAAATGGCCATTTCGCGTGAGTTTTGCGGCGCCGTTCTGTCGGAAATGAAAGAGCCAAAAACTCACCAAACATTAGGTTTGGGTCAAACGGAGATGATTGGGTGCGTCGATTGCGAAAAAATCATCTGCTAGTTTTTTGGTGCATCAATGGGGAAAACGACCCTCCCACACAAGTTTTGCAGCCCCGTTCCATCGAAAATGAAAGTGCCAGAAACCGACCAAACATGAGTTTTGTGTAAAACTGAGATGATTGGGTGTGTCCGTTGCGAAAAATTCAACTGCGAGTTTTTCAGTGCATTAGTGGAAAAAAGGGCCACCCCGCGCGAGTTTTGCGACACCGTTCCGTTGGAACTGAAAGTGCCAAAAACCGACTAAATATGAGTTTTGGGTCAAACGGAGATGATTGGGTGCGTCCGTTCCAAAAAATTTAAATACGAGTTTTTCGGTGCATCAATGGAAAAACGGTCATCTCGCGCGAGTTTTGCGGCCCCGTTCTGTCGAAAATGAAAGTGCCAAAAACCCAACAAACATCAGTTTTAGGTCAAACTAAGATGATTGGGTGCGTCCGTTTCGAAAAATTCAACTGCGAGTTTTTTGGTGTACCAGCGGAAAAAACGGCCATACCGCGCGAGTTTTGCGGCACTGTTCCGTCGAAAATGAAACTGCCAAAAACTTACCAAACCTGAGTTTTGGGTGAAACAGAGATGATTGGGTGCGTCCATTGTGAAAAATTGAACTGTGAGTTTTTCGGTGCATCAATGGGAAAAACGACCATCACACGCGAGTTTTGTGGCACCATTCCATTGGATATGAAACTGCCAAAAACCCACCAAACCTGAGTTTTGTGTGAAACGAGGATGATTGGGTGTGTCCATTGTGAAAAATTGAACTGTGAGTTTTTCGGTGCATCAGTGGAAAAACGGCCCTCCCACACAAGTTTTGCAACCCCGTTCCATCAGAAATGAAAGTGCCAAAAACCAACCAAACATGGGTTTTGGGTCAAACAGAGATGATTGGATGTGTCCGTTGCGAAAAATTCAACTGCGAGTTTTTCGGTGCATTAATGGGAAAACAGCCATCTCGCGCGAGTTTTCGGCCCCATTCCATCTGAAATAAAAGTGCCAAAAACCCACGAAACATGAGTTTTGAGTCAAACGGAGATGATTGGGTGCATTCGTTGCGAAAAATTCAACTGCGAGTCTTTCGGTGCATCAATGGAAAAAACGGCAACCCCGCGCGAGTTTTGCGGCACTGTTCCGTCGGAAATCAAAGTGCCAAAAACTCACCAAACATGAGTTTTTGGTGAAACGAAGATGATTGGGTGCGTCCATTGTTAAAAATTGATATGTGAGTTTTTCAGTGCATAAGTGGAAAAACGGCCCTCCCACACAAGTTTTGCAACCCCGTTCCGTCAGAAATGAAAGTGCCAGAAACCGACCAATCATGAGTTTTGTGTCAAACTGAGATGATTGGGTGTGTCCGTTGCGAAAAAATCAACTGTGAGTTTTTTAGTGCATTAGTGGAAAAAACAGCCACCCCGCGCGAGTTTTGCGACACCATTCCGTTGGAACTGAAAGTGCCAAAAACCGACCAAATATGAGTTTTGGGTCAAACGGAGATGATTAGGTGCGTCCGTTCCAAAAAAATTTAAATATGAGTTTTTCGGTGCATCAGTGGAAAAACGGCCATCTCGCGCGAGTTTTGCGGCCCCGTTCTGTCGGAAAAGAAAGTGCCAAAAACCCAACAAACATGAGTTTTAGATCAAATTGAGATGATTGGGTGCGTCCGTTCCGAAAAATTCAACTGCGAGTTTTTTGGTGCATCAATGGAAAAAACGGCAACCCCGCGCGAGTTTTGCGGCACTGTTCCGTCGGAAATGAAAGTGCCAAAAACTCACCAAACATGAGTTTTGGGTCAAACGGAGATGATTGGGTGCGTTCGTTGCGAAAAATTCAACTGCAAGTTTTTCGGTGCATCAATGGGAAAAACGGCCCTCTCACACAAGTTTTGCAACCCTGTTCCATCGGAAATGAAACTGCCAAAAACCCACCAAACATGAGTTTTGGGTCAAACAGAGATGATTGCGTTCTCTCTAGCTAGCTCCTACTAGTGTCGGGATTGACAACCCCGCTTGACATTAGTAGATAGCTGCTTTAGCTTCACTCCTTTAGGTATAGTGATCGGACTTGCTTCAAGCACTTCTGACACCGTTGCCTGGAATAGATTCCATAGTCTGCTCCTAGTAACGACGTTGGCTAGTGTCAACAAGCATTTCTGGGCCATTACCGGGGATAGTTGCCTAGCTCTATCTTTAGTGAAGCTAAGAACTACCAACATACCCGACAGTAGCCCCCGAGCCCTTGCTCGAGTGCTGGCACTCGAGCTGGGGATCACAAATCAGGAGCGAAAGGAAACCCATAACTTTTCCGTGGGGGCGCGCGAGCTTTCCCCGCGGGGTAGCCCCTAAGGCCTCAGAGGAGTAGGTAGGACTCCTTCGAGGGCTTTATTTACCTCGTGTAGATTGTCACGTGTGGGATCAAATGCGATTGATGCACCCGCAGGATCGAGTCAACTTGCACTAGGCCGATGGCCCCTAGTTGCGATGGGCTTTAAGCTGTCGAGCCCCCCAGCGAGTTTGACCCTCTTTCATCGAGGGGTGCCAGGCGTAGTCGAGGCCCTTTCGATAGAGTGTGAGGTGAGAAGCGTCGTACTACCCTTGATCGGGCGAGTCTCGACGTTCTCGGTGAGCTGGTAACGGGGGAATCCAAGTGAGACCTCGTGCCCCGATCGATAGGGGTCGACTAGTGGCCCGGAGGTGGTCTCATTGTAGCAAGATGAGCGGATGCCCGGATACCGGCTCCATTCGATAGGAGCCGGTGGCTTGATGCCTCTCTTCGGGGAGATTCTATGGCGACCCATTTGTCTTGCCTTGGATACGCGTGAAGGGATCTCGAGAGTTCGTTCTCGAGCTAGGCTTCGAGTGAGCTCCCCTTGTGCGTCCCTAACTCGGGTACTCGAGGTCGGTTGTTCGAACCCTTCAAGGGTCAGCCTTCGCTACCTTGAGATTTTTGTAACACCTCTGGTGTTAAGCAACCCTAAATGCATAAGTTGACATATCATGAGCATAGCATCATATCATTTCATGTGCATCTTGTGTGGTATGTTTGTTAAATCTCTAGTGTAGCTAATAGATGCTTTGTTTTTCTGACCAAATGGCTTAAACCAAAGTTGTAGATCTTGACAAGAGAAACAACTTTGCTTGAAAGCACATTTTCAGAAAAGGTCATTTAGAATTTAATTATTGCATTAGAAAATTAGGCTAGGAGTGAAATTTAATTTTCCAGGAATAATTTGGACTTGAGCCTTAAAGATGAATTGTTCCTTGTGAAATTCTAAGCAACATTTCTTTTAGGACCTTTTCCTAGTTCGACTTAGTTTGGGAGATAGAAATTAGGGAAGAAAATGAACAAAACCTCTTTTGTTTAAACCCTAGCGGGACCCACCTGTCGGCCTCCTCCCCCTTCCTCCCGCGCTGCCTAGCTTGCACGTCGCCCGTACCCCGGAGCCGCCACTGTCTGCTGCTCGCTCGCCCGCACAGCAAACACGGGTATCGCTCGCTCACCGTGCACCGTTTCCACCACGCCGACAACTCCCTCTGTCCCCTCTCTGCCCAGTCGTCGCGTGGCCGCCGCTCACCGGCCGCTGTCACGACGGTCCGAACACCCCGACGGATTCCGGCTAGGTTCAATGAACCAGCAAGAGCACAACGCCTTCGCCTCCACTCCCCCTCGCCGGAGCCAGCCAGTCGTTCATTCACTCACTCTCCTCCTCTCTGTCCATCTTCACCAGTTCGCAAGCGCCGCCGCCGCCCGCCGAACTCCGGCGAGCGATTTCTTGCCACACAGAGAAACACCGTCCGATTCCTCCCACCAACCATCCCGCCTTGACCTCCTCTATCACTTGCACCGGTTGGTTTCCCCTCTCTCTCGCCCTAGCCGGCGGAACGCCGAGTGCCATCCTCAGTCACCCGCCATGTCCGCCACCATGACCTTCACATGGTCCGGCCATCTCTGGCCAAACCGTCTTGATCCAAGCCCCGTTCTAGCCTTCTCTCCCTCCGCTGAAGCTTAGGGTTAGATGGAGAGCATCCCAGCGCCATGGTTGAGCTAGAACCTGACCTTGCCACGGCAATGTCCGCTGCGGACCGCCGTCGTGCGTGGCACCGACTCATGCCGGGGTCGGCATGGCTCGTGCGCCTCACCGCTAGGATGCTTAGGGTTCGTTGCAGTTCGTGCTCGCCTCTTCGGGGCTCAGAGTAGCCGGGAACAACCTCGCCGCCGCGTCGCAGCGCCGCCGCTCCGCCAAGGCCACCGTTGAGCTTGCTCCGGTGTTCCTCTAGCGCGGAAACCTAGCCGACCGTGTCCGCCTCGTGAAGGCAAATGTACAGGTGGGGTTGGTGTCGCCGGAAACCTCACCACCGGTGAGCTAGGCCCGGTCAACGTCGACGGGGGAAGGACGCCGCTGACGCGTGGGCCCGGTTGACCGGGTGACGTGGGGTGGCTTGACCAGTGGGCCCCGCTGGCAGAGAGAGTGAGAGGGAGAGAGAAAGGTCTGTGTGCAATAGAGCTCGGAAAAACCGGGTGCGCCCAGCGTTTTGCTCGGTGCCTGTGGGTGTGTTAACCCGGGTGTCCGTAGCGTTTTAGATCGAGTTTTTCATTATTCAGTTTTCCAGAAATAGTTTAAATGCTTCTAAAATTCATGCAAGGCTTATTTTAAGTCCAAATAATATAAAACAAATTTTGTTGTGCTAGGAATGAATGGATATACATGTTAAAATTATTAGATGCATATTTTGTGATACTTTTTATATGCAGTTTTATTAATTAAGTAAATGGCTATTAACTTGGAAAATGCATAACTAATTCTGTAAAGCTCAAAAAAATGTGATTCCAATTTTGTTAGGGTTGTGTTGATGAGTAGTATCTGGTAAAAATATATCATGTGTATGTTCTATGAAAAATATTGGTTGTAGGATTTAAAATTGTTATATGTTGTTTTCTTCCTATAATTTTTATAAATAGAAATGCTTAGATTCTGAGCTTGGTAAATTTTGTACAGATATGTTAAGGTATAAAGTTGCCATGAAAAATGTTAGGTTGAACTGTTGAGGTAGTTGGTAGTGCAAACTATAAAAAGTGCTTGATTTGTGAATTAATAGGGTTAATTTTTATTGCATGATAGGTTTACTGTTTTTGGCTGAAATTTTTATGGTAGCCTAGTTTTGGTCTATAGTAGTCTGTACAAAAGTTTGGGAATTTTCTGAAGTCATTTCAATATGATGATAGTTATGCCCTTTTTAAATAAATCAATTAAAAGGGGATTAAGTGGATAGATAAGTAAGGTGGTATAAGTTAAGTAATGTTGTTAGATTAGGTATATTAAGTGTCTGTTTAGGAAGGTTAAGTGAATTATTAGGCTATAGGATGTTGGCAAGATAGTTAATGGTCAACTTGATGATATTGACTATCTTGTTGAAGAGAATGCAGTAGATGACATGTGCTTATCTCCTGAAATGTCTTCTTATTGCATCGCATAAGCATCCTGTGTGCATTCATCCTATTTATACATGCAATGCACCATACAGGATCGCTAGAGGAGAATCAGAACCCGCCGTAGCCGGAAGAGCAGCTGCAGCAGGAGAGGCTGTTCGAAAGGACCGAAGAGGCCGCCGTCGCCCGAGTGTCACTTACAAATTAACTTGCTATGTTGTTGCATTAGTTTATAGGAGTTGATTGCTACCGTTGATGCATACTTAATTATCCTTGTCCACCGCAATTACTATCGTGATATCCCTGTTTAGGTCTAGGCCTGTAATTGCTTAGCCTTGCTTAGATCGGTAAAAGTCGGGTGATTTCCTGTCTCCCGCATATAGGTGGAAGCTGATCATGACTAGCCTGGTGTTATCATGGAGATAACCATGTGGTAATTAATTTGAGACCGGACGGGATGTAGGAGCAGCAGGACATGGGTTCTGTGTGCTAGTAGTCTTCCCTATGTGTCGCATAGGACCCGTTTTGGGAAGGGCACCTCAGTCAAATTGAACGCGTCAATCACTTAACGGAGTAGGTCCGGGTACCTCCCGTGATGCCGAGTAAGGTTATTCGAGTCGGTGATGGATATGTTGACGCCTAACACCCAGGGCCTCAGATGTACCGTGGGCAACTATTTTGAGCAACCTGGCATGGTCCATGGACAGGCGGGGCCTGACTGACCTGGCATGACCGTGGGCAGTTATAGTTTGAGCCACCTGGCATTGAGATAACCCCCGGTGTAGAAGGGCCCATGGTCGTCCCTCGAGTTGTGTTCTCGAATTTCTTGAATGGCAGCCGATGGCTACCGAGCGCAGGTGTGATCGGATGAGTGTGCGACATTTTATCCCCAGCTGTGTAGGAATCGATTATAATCGTCATCGCTCCTGGACAGTGAGCAATTGACTGGCATGTGTTGCCGTAGAACTTATGGAACTAAAGATGGTTATGATATTGAATCTGAAAGACTATTGATGAAATAGTCACTCTTGCTTCATTAAGTAGTCAAGTGCTTATTATAGATCAGGTGCAAATCTAGTTAATCAGGATTAATTATAAAAGTGACCGCCAACATAAAAAATTATGTTTTACTCACAAAAGTGCTTTCATGCAAATGGTATGTTTAGCCCACCCCAGATATACCCTACATGATCCTTGGTGTCTCATTATTTCTGGTTTATGACGGGTAAGTCTAGCTGAGTACCTTCTTGTACTCAGGGTTTATTTCCCTTGTTGTTGCAGATGGACAGAGCTTCTTTGGCTACTGTGAGAACTGCATGTACCCTGTCATGGGTGATGACTAGACCATGGGCATGGTCCATTCTTATCCTTTCCTGATGCTTTTGCTAGACTTGATCAGGTCGATGGCACCGTATTACCAACAAACTGAACTTGTGATTCAAAACTATGTTGCTTCCGCTACATTATCAAACTATGGTTTGTAATATTGTTTTGTACTCTGATGGATTTTAAGTATGTTCGAACCTTGATGTAACTTGTGGACATGTATGCTAAACTTATTACGATCTTGGCTAAAGTTGAAATGATTTGAAATCCTTCTAGATTTTCGGACTACCGGGTTTGTACGAGCTTAAGTACATGATGATCTTTACGAAAGCGGAGGTTTCTGTGCTTAATTTGGTATAAATTGGTCGGTTCTGTCACAATTTTCGTATGGGCCGGGTCCCGTTTTTACTTCTCGTAGAAGGATCCTCCGTGGAGATGATTCCTCTTGTTCTAACGGGCACGTCTTTTTAGGCTAGAACTATTGCAGAGTGACGATCGTGGTGGGCCCGTGCAACAGAAAGGAGCCGAGAGGGTGATGCATGTTCCTGTTGCGTGTTTCGAGGGATGGTTAGGTGAACGCATTAAATGCAGGATGTTACCTTTCCATTCGATGTTGGATCTGCTCGTTGCACCTCCGTCTCTTATAAGTACGAGGGGTGAAGTGAGCCGTTCCCCATCCCTGCTTTCTACCTTCTTGCCGCCGCCACCAAGAACTTGTGCGCCCGTTTTGCTTGCGAAGGAGGTAGAGAGAGAGATAGGGAATCTTCCCGACTGCCCATCCGCTGAGTAGATCTGCGCTGCTGCAATGGCGACCCTACTGCCCGCCGAGGAGTGGCGTCCGTCGATGGTGATAGAGCACCGGCTATAGGAGTTGGTCAATGCGGGGCTCCTCTGTCCCGTCACTTCGCAAGGACGGCCGGAGTGGATGGCGCCACCGCGGTCGGATCGGGAGCCGAACCCGCCGAAGGGTTATGTCATGAGTTTTATGAAGTTCCACCGGTTGGGGCTTGGTTCGCCTCTGAGACGGTTCATGCGGGCGCCTCTCCACTACTACGGCATCGAGCTCCAGAACCTCTCCCCTAACACGATCTCCCACGCCGCCATCTTCACGGTGATCTGCAAGGGTTACCCGGGGATGGAGCCGCACTAGGAGTTGTGGCTCCACCTCTTCAGTGGTGGGCACTTCAACGCCCCAACGGGAGACAAGGGCAAAAGGAAGGTCGTCCGCGCCAGCTCCCTGAGCTTCTCGTTGAAGACCAGCAATGCGGAGGTGCCGCGCAAATACATCCCCACCGGGTTGATGACCAACCAAGCCAGTGGGATACCCAGTGGTTCTATTTGTGGAACGACGAGGGGTACTTCCCGGAGTACAGCGGGCGCCTCATCTCGGAGCGTCCGACTCACTGGGTGTGTGGCGTCACGACGTAGCGGCAGCCACGACTGAGGTCGCTTATGGACGCGATGAAGAAGCTTCGTGAGGCAGGCCTGACAGCGGCGATCATTATCTGGGCCTTCCCGCGGCGGAGGGTGGTCCCCTGATGGCCCGCCCCTTGCGACTGGACAAGATGGGGCCTAAGGCCGAGCCCGAGCTGCTCCTGGTGTATCGGATGTCCGGGGAGGAATTACCCGAGGCGGAGTGTGCGTCGAGGGTGAGAGGAGTTGTATCCCGTGTTTTCAAGCTAGAGAAGGTCAAGCTCATCCCCATGCTGCTAGACGAGGGTCACCTCAATTTGGTGAGTTCCTCGAGCCACACCCTTCGGATTCCATCTTTTTCTTCTTCTCCCGTCCTTGCTCTCACTTTAGCATGTTTGTATGCAGGGGAGGGTCGACTTGAGGACCTCGAGCCCCCCCGGTGAAGGAAGACGCCCTCGACCGCCAGGTGAGACGCCTTGCTGCTCAACAGGACAAGGAGCAGAAAGACAAAAAGAAGGAAAAGGAGAAAAAGAAGAACCTCTCACGCCAACAGCGCGATATGCGCCGCGCGAAGCAGAGACGTAATAGGTCACCCAGGGGAAAGTCATCGACGAAAGAGTCCTCATCCAAAGAGGATGATGAGGAAGATGATGATGATGACGATGATGACGATGAGGGGATGGATGCGCGTCTCTGCCGCATATGGGGCTCCAATCCTCGAGCTAACGTACCTCCTGCGCAGGAGGATGTCGTGGAGCTGCCGAAGTAGAAGAAGCAGGGCGGCGCATCGTCTCGACGCTCGTCTGACGATGTGATGTCAACCTCGACTCGAGGTCAGTCTGGTGTGGTGCCGACCCCGCCCGCATTCTCGACACAGCGGCCTTGATCTCGAGGTCAGTCGGCCTCAGCGGAGCTTACGGCGCCCCCTCGAGCAAGGGCGGGCACCACGAGAAGACCTTGGGGAGTCGACGGGGGCAAAGCGCGCTCTTGCCCCCTGCCAGCGGCTCTGGATCTAGGCGCGACATAGGTCGAGGCATGTCCCCAAAGCCCCCGAGCGGGTCGGGGGGGGGGGGGTTCTAGGAAGAAGCCCGTCATTCTCGTGGGGTAAAGTACTCATACCTCGAGCTCCTCTCTTTCCCCATATCTTCGTCATTCGATTTACGTGATTTTTCTTGTCTTTGGTGGCCTTAGTCTAAAACGTCAGATGGAGCAAGCGGCCCCCTCCCTTGCTAAGAAGCTCAAGGCGGGGGCAGCTCCCAAGGCGTCGGGCTCGGCCGAATGTGGAGTTTTCTTGCCTTCTCACGCACAGGCTTGGGTTGCGGCGGCCCGGGAAGCCATTGCTATTATGAAGGAAGCATAACTGGATCGGCTATTTTAGCTGATGCAGGGTCCATGAAGCACGAACAAGATCTACCTGTTAAAACCATTATTTAATCTAAAATCAAACAGACCTAGTCTATCATATGTATCAGTGGGGTTCAAGAATACAGCCATAATAAATATGTTAAACCAGATTTGTCCGTTCTTAGATCAAACCACGATTTTATCGAATATCTCGAACGCACAACATGTAACAACCAAGATTGACAAAATAGTCGATGAGAAGCTTAGATCGGCTATTCTCCCTGATGTCAGCATATAAGATCTTTAGGTAGCCGATCTAAACAACTTTTAAGCTTTAACTGCTTTGTCAATCTTGATTGGGCAAGATGTTGTTTAAAACATAAAGAAACAAATTAAAACATAAAGCAACATCAATAACTTAATGAATCTATTAGCTTGCCAAACCAATAGAGCCGATGACTAGTCAAGATCGATTAAAGTAATAGATTGATCAGGGTCAATACAGCCTTACAAGAGACGAACTTAGACCGATAACTAGCCATGTCATAGCTTAACAAGAGTTTGGTCGATGCCAAATACCGCCTTATTGCACAATAACACGAGCCATTGGTGAAACTTACAAGCAAACCGGAGGTCGGTCGAAGCCGATGTAGCCCAGCCTGATTCAAGGTCTCGCCGAGATCTACGTTACTCCTACTCCTAGGGTTTTGGCCGGTGGCCGATGTGTTGATTGATTGGATTCTTTACAAAATTCGGGTTTCTAGCTATATATAACCTGGTTGACTCCTGTCCTAACACGACTAGGTTACATAAGAGATAAAATAAAGACGACCCGGACTTGAACTCCTTGGTCGAGCCCGACACGTTTTCGAAGCCCATCATGCTGATCCACACGAATTCTTCTGGTTATGCTTGAACCAATATAAGCTTCTTTATTTTTCTGGCCGATTCCTTCCTTAATAAACCAGCCATTTGCGCTTACAAAATAATAATATTTTTGGTCCAAAATCTGGTGTAAACACATGCCCCCCAATTTTGGGATGAAATTTATTTTATTCCAAAAATGTCACTCCTTTCTTTGGGGTCCGATCGACTAACCTTTCTCTTAGCCGATCAGCCGAGTCTTCCACCCAACCGTTATTGCTTTCTCCCAGGGCTACTCTCAAACCCTAACCTCCAAAGAAGTCCGCCGCCACTCGATTCAAGCAAAAATCCCTCGAGAGCTCAAATTTGGTGCTTCTGCAGGTCAAATGGCAACTCAAGATTCTATTCCTGAGGTAAATTTTGGGTCTCCTATCATCCCTCTTCCGATGGTTCTCTACTCTCATATTTTCCCTCATATTTGAATTTTCAGGTGCTTTACGACCAAGTCCTCATCCCAATTCAGGATAGTCTAAATGACTTTTTTCTTGGTCCGGTAGGCAATCTTGACCCCACCGAAATCATCACTGCTGAAACTCAGAGGATCCCCTTCAAAAATTCAGATTTTGCTTCCAGGCATTGGGGCAAAACTCCCTTCAGGAACTGGCCATCCATCATTCTAGGTTGGAGAGACTGGCTGATCAAGGTAGAGGCAAAAAAGAAACCGGATTGGATCCTCCGCAGCTTAGATCAGTGCATCACTCTGTCCTTAGCTGATATGAAGAAAAATGAGCAAATGCTAAAGGCTGCCTGCCACTTTTGGTCCGGTACCTTCAATACCTTCATGTTCAAGCAGGGTCCCATGACCCCAAATTTAGCCGATGTGACATGCTGACCGACTTAAACATCATTGGATCTATCAACCCTTATAGCCTTCAAATCAAGCCCTCCATCAAGCTTGGAAAGATAGGTGGTTGGTCTAGCTACATTACCACCTTTAATACTTCCCAATCTAGTGTCTCAGAACGGGAGCACATCATCTTTTTGAATATGTGGTTGGAGAAGTATCTATTCTGTGGGCAGAATTATGGCCCAACCTCTAATTTCTTGGCTCTGGCAGAACAATTGCCTGTGACTTCAGACATTCCCTTGGGAAAGTACCTTCTGGGTGCTCTGTATAGTATGTTGAATAAAGTAGCTCAAAGCTTGATGGAAAATGAAGATATCCCATCAATAACAGGTACCTAGTGGCTGCTTCAACTCTGGCTTAACCTTCATCTCCATAGGTTGATAACCCCAAACTTGAGGACCTTATCTTTTCCTAAATTATACCCAGACAGCCAAGAAAGGTTACTGGCCGATGATACCAAAGTGAGAAGATGCACCTCATTTGGAGAAGCTGCTGCTATGATATTTATCGATGAATCTGTCAGCTTCTTCTTCAAGATCTTCTACAAGGGATTCACTGCTGCCATCTTTGATTGGTTTCAATATCCAAACATTGCAGACTTTGAGAATCCATACATCTTCAGGTTCCACAGAGAAAGTGATGATGAGGGTCTGGAGATCTTGTGCCAAATAATGAAGTCTTGCCTTCTGCCAACTGAAATTAGGCTTGGTAGGGAAAAACCTCCCATGTCTTATGAATTCTATCATCCTGTCATGGCTGCCAGGCAAATAGGTTTCGGCCAAGTGCCCCCATCTCTTTATTTTGCCGGCAATCTCAGACCAAGGGAAGCAGTAGACTCTGCCTTAGAGTATAACATAATATTTCAACTAGAGCAATCCGTTTCCCTGAAGATGGTTAAGGAATGGAATTGCAGACCCTTCTCTTCAGTCTCTTTCCAAGACTGGTGGCAACAGTGCAGCACCCACCTCTTTAATGAAGCTGTGGACACTTACTGCCTGAAGATGGACTCAGACTTCCAAGCAACTGATGAGGTATGACTTAATTTGTTCTCAAATTCTATATTCTTACCACCTGTTTTCTTCTGATGTCATATGCCAAATGTTTGTAGGATTTGGTCACCTTGAATCCCCCAAAAATAAATTACAACATATGGTGTCCAAATCCAAGGATTGACTGTGATGCTCCTACCATCATGACCTTGATGAAGAGGAAAGTCTCTAATATCCCAGATGATCAGACCCTTAGCACTTTCATAAAGGAAGCTGGCTCCTCCAAAAAACAGAAAACTGACAAGCCAACTGCTAAGGTTGTATCCAAAAAGAAGAAAAGAGACACCTCCGACAGCAGCCAACCCTTGATACAAAATGCCAATACAGAGGTAATAAAAATCTGCCTCTCCTTGTTATCATCACCAAGTCTGTAACTCTTTCTGTCTTTTGATTTCCAGGAGCATATTGATACTCAGAATGTCAAGTTACCTCAGGAGCAGCTTGATACTCAAAATGTTGAATCTAAAATGCTCCCTTTCCCTGACACTGATAAAGAGCTCTCTCAACTAGGTATAACTTTTAGCCAATTGACTTTATTTTTCAATAGGTGATCTTAAAACCTGATAAAAATCTCTTTCAGATGCTCTTCCTGAGTCTTCATCGACTGCTCCTGAGGTTCAGATTATTCCATCTGACCAGGTACTTCAAATAACACTATCTCTTTTCAAATAACCTTTCATTTGTGATTACTTACATATCTACCTTTTCAGGAGCAAAGAGAGTCTTCTTCCCCTATCATCCCCTTCAACTTGAAAGATTATATGGACGAAGAGGAAACCCCTGCACCAAGATCTCCAATAGAACTTCCTGAAGATGCAAGGGGAATCAGAGATATTCTGGATCTAGTTAAGAATGACATACCAGAAAATCTAAAGGAAATCTTAACCTTTGTGGCCCACATAGAATTTCTCGGGCCGAAGCTTTCCAAGGCCAAGGCTATGCTCAGGGCACGTGAAACTCAAGTGCATCTACAAGAACATGAAGAGCGTTGTATCTCTGGCATGGTCTCTGTAAAGGACACTATAGACAGTCTCAATGCAGACTCCACTGTCCATATTGGCAACTTGTCATCTCTAGAAGCTGAAAGAGATCAGTTGCTGAGCAGGCTCAAGGTCATTAATGAGAAAATCAAATCGGAGAAGGAGAACTTGGAAAAGATCTCTGTTGCACTTTGTGAGCAGAAGAAAAAGATAGCACTTCTCCATGGTCAGCTCCAGGACATCAAGACCAAAAAGAAACCAATTCCTGGCTCGAGCGAAGAAGACCAGAAAGAGATCAATGACCTAGATGCAATTCGTTTGAATGCATTAAGATCCATGTTCAACATGTAACTTCATTCATTTGTAATCATCAGTCTCCGGTTTGTCTGTGTAAACATCACACCTTTTGCTATTCACTTGTTAACATTTGATTCTCTATCAGCTATTCTTAGCCGATATTACCTAGACGACCTTTCTTGTAGCCGATTAGTATTAAAATGGCTTATTTAGTTGATCCACCTTAAGATTTGGATCCGAGGGTGCTCCCAAACTAACGCCCTTTCATCTTCTCGAGCCTTACATATAAATACCAAAATGTCAGTTTCTCAAACACACCGCGCATTCATTGCCTCACTCTTTGGCCTTTGCTTTCCTCAACCACCAACTGCCCTTGTTCTTCAATCGGCAATCAAATCAATGGCGGATAACCGTGGTGTGACACCCTAGTGTCAAGCACTGCATTAGGAACTACATTTAGCTACCAAAATGCATAAGCAATGCATTGCATCATTTCATGTGCATGAAAGTGCTTTTTGTTTTGTATGTTTATTTGGATTTCGATTTCGATTTCTATAAGACTTGGTTGTTCAAATGGAATTGTGTTTTGTCAAACAATTTTATAAAATAGAGGATAGTGAGAATAACCCTTTTCATATTAATACCTTGACCTAGTTCAAAGTGGTTTGATAACTAAAAATTTGAGAACAAAATGATTTATGGTTCAAAAAGTAGCTTTATTTATGTGGAGGTTGTGAAGATTGCGGATACATGGGTGTAGGCCGAGACTCTGAGTGATGAGTGATTGTCAACTGGGACGATGCGCATGTTCTTTGGCTTGTGTTGTGCAGGTTTCGAGCACGGATGCAGTGATCAAAGGCAAGGTGAAGGTCATGTAGAGACGTGCCGTGCCGAGGGACCGAGAGTGGCGAAGGGCGGACGTGAGGCTTGGACTAAGGGACCGGTGGCCCGAGAATCAGCTGTGGTGGCTGACAGCCTGGGACAGTGACGAGCGGAGACTTGCGGTCATGTGTTGCCTGAGTCGAGGACTTTGGGACACGTGTCGGTGGACGAGGTGCACGGGCGGTGCATCCCCTCTACAGCCTCGGTTTGGTGGTAGAGCCAGAGAAAAACCATCGAGTGGACGGTTTCCAGGTTTGGGCCTCAAAACCTGGGCGCGGATGGTTTCTGAGTTTGGGCCACAAAACTCGGACTGAGGACGGTTTCCAGGTTTGGGCCTCAAAACCTGGGTGCCGCGGGTTTGCTGAGTTTGGGCCTCAAAACTCAGGCCATGGATGGCTGGTTTCTCGGTTTGGGCCTCAAAACCGGGGGTTGGCTGTGAAGGCTGGTTTTCCGGTTTGGGCCACAAAACCGGGGGTGCGACATCCGGGAAAAGGACAAGCAGAGCGGTGCCGGCACGTGGCGGCGATCGGTGAGGTTGCGTCGAGGCAACGCTATCAGTTGTGCGTGCGTGGCCGTCGGATCACCACCTACCATGAGTTGGTACAGAATAACCCTAGGGTTTAGCTGGTTCGCTCTATAATTAGTTGAGGGGTAGAGTAGGAATTAGAATTAGGATAAGTAGAGGGAGACACCCTCCTCCCTTCCTATCTCAGTCATTTGCTCTTTGCTTCTAGGGTTTCCTGCTCTCCCAATCCCCTGCTGTAGCTAGCTGAGATCCGCAAAGAACCATACCTCTGTGTACTGGAGATTTTGAGGAAGTGAGGCCGTAACCTCACTGTTGTAGCGTGTGGTAGCCACACGGTTGCAGATCGATGACTTGATTCACGTTTTGTTCGTGTTCTTCGCGTTCTTCGTTTCTCCACGATTTTTTCGTCACTCGATCTCCCTCTCTAGTGCATCTTTGCAAAATCCATTTAAATCAACTTGTTCGTTATTGTGAGGAGATCATTTCCACTGAAGGAATTCATCTAACTCCTCACGAACAAGTAGATCGGCTTGATTTCGTTTTCGTGGCGCTTTTTCATTCATACATCTTCCCCTTTGATTTCCCGTTGATTAAGTTGATTTGAGCGGATGATTTCTTGGGGATAGTCTCCTAACTACCTCGTGATCATTCTCTCCAAGTTTGGGATCAAGAGATTTTGGTTTGAATCGATTTGGAGAAGATTTGGGTGAAGGGCGACCAAAATCGTCCTCACTGGGAGTTGGCGGAGAGTTCGCCATCCCAGCCGCAGACAGTCCGCGCGTCGGGGGAAGGCCAGATCAGTGGCTGTGTTCTTCGGCTGTTTTACAGTCCATTGACCGGCGGACAGTCCACCGTTGATTTTCGCGGACAGTCCAGGAACTGTTCAGGGGACTTCAACAGCGTTGCGGTTTTGCTCTTTTGGCCGGCGGATAGTCCGCCACCTGAGACCGGACAGTCCGCCGTTAGGCAGACAGTCCACGACCGTACAGGCAGACAGTCCGGGATCCTGCTGTAGCCTCCGGTTTAGTGCGTTTGCTCTCCCGGCTTGATCGCTTGGTTTCCGGACTTCTTGTTTGGCCCTAGAGTTGATCAAGAAACCTCTCTATGTATCTTTGCTACTTGTTAGCTTAGGTATTTGGGAGTTTCTCGACGTAGCCGCCTATCTACGTTCGGGACTTGGTTTTTAAGGGTTGAACTTGCTCCGGCGCTTTTGGTGTTTGGTTCGCTATCGCTTTGTGGTGCCTCGCTGTGATCCTAGGGATCATCCACCCTTTTCCAAGGGTCGTGGGCATCACGGTTTCGGTCGAAGCCCTTCAAGGATGATTTTGGAACATTTGGCCAAAGATTCGAAAGAATTTTTGTTGGCTACCATTCACCCCCCCTCTGGTCGCCTTGCTAGTGCATTCTCGGTCCTTCAATTGGTATTGGAGCAGGTTAAGGATCTTCCACCTTAGCCGGTTTCAGATCCACAGAAGGCGACATGGATCGCGGCATGGGCAAACCGCCATTTTTCGATGGGACGAACTATGCGTATTGGAAGATACGCATGTTGGCCTTTCTGCAGAGTATGGGTGCATCCATTTGTGATATTTGCAACTCTGCCGATTACGTAGTCTTTGCTGCTCGTGTGACTCAGCGTCAGATCGATGATCACGATGCCAATAGCCGAGCTCGTAATGCTCTTTTCTCATGCTTGAGCATGACGGAGTTTGTTCGCGTTTCTCACTTCGCTACGGCTCGGGAGATTTGGGCATCCTTCATGCGTTACCATGAGGGAACCTCTCAAGTCAAAACCCGTCTCTATGAGTCACGCAAGCAAGAGTACGAGAACTTTCGACATATGTCTGGCGAGAGCATAGAGAGTTTATTCGCTCGCTTTCAGGTGATTGTCAACAGGATGAGGGTTAACAAGGAGCTGTTGCCTTTCGACGATCATGAGAGAGCTTTGAAGCTTTTGCATACTCTCGATCGGTCGGTGTGGGATTCCAAGGTTCAGGCGATCATCGAATCGCCTAACTATGAGACCCTCACGTGCGACGAGCTCTTTAGTAAGCTCAAATCCAGTGAGATTGATGCCATGGCGAGGGCTTCTTATGAAAATCCTTCTGGCCCATCGATGGCTTTGCTTTCTGGCTCTTCTGCTAACTCCTCTGGAGGCTTTGCTTTGTCTTCACTTCTTTCTGTCACAGAGGAGCAGCTGGAGTGCATGGGGGATGACGAGCTGGCTATGCTCGCCAACCGATTCTCGCGGTTCCACAACAACCGCATGAACCGTCGCCGTGGAGGAGGACGCTCAGGATGCTTTGAGTGCGGCGATCCCCACCACTTCATCGCCAATTGCCCGAAGAAGAACAAGCAAGTCTTCGGCAAGGCGGATCATGGGCATAAGTACGACTCCGGCAAGCGCAAGAAGAAGTACGTCCCCGCGAAGCACAAGCGGAAGGGCGGCTTCGACAAGGACTGCATCAAGACGAAGTACTTGGAGAAGGCCCAGGCTGAGCAGCGTGCTTTCTTCGCCACGCTCAGCGACGTCGACGACTCGGATGACGACTCCGTTGGCTCCAGCGACGACGAGTCCGAGAAGAAGAAGAGGATCGAGGACAAGCTGAACGGCCTCTGCTTCTTCGCCGACGACGAGGGTTTCTGCACCATGGCCCTCGGCAAGGTGGTCGACGGTGAGCTAGAGAACACTCCTCAGAATGACGATGACGACGACGACACCTCCCAGGTATCTCAGACCCCCGATGAACTTTCTGCTGAGGTCGAGAAACTTACTGCCGCGCTCCTTAGTCAGGATAAGTTGCTTAGGCGTGCTGCTAGAGAGCGCAAGGAGTTTAGGTAGAAGTGGGAGGATACGGTGAAGGAACTTGAATCTGTCAAGTCCACCGTTGTTGTCACAGATGAGGAAGAGTGTGAGATGTGCACCACTCACATGACTGACCTTCTCACTTTAAGAGGTAAGTATGTTGCATTGGTAGGAGAGGTGGATGAGCTGAAGGCAAGATCTTCACTGTTGGGTGCGTGCAAGTCCTGTGCGGGCTTGCAATCTGAGTTGACAGAGAAGAATGCCAAGATTGTGTCTCTTGAAGAGGCCAACTCAGGTGGCACATGTGTGGCTAGGTGTGTTGTTTGTGAGGGTTTGGAGGTGGAGATGGCCAATGTGAAGCATGACAAGATGCAAACCGAGGAAGAAAACACATACCTTCGGAACA
This sequence comes from Coix lacryma-jobi var. lacryma-jobi, assembly GCA_009763385.1. Classification (NCBI taxonomy): domain Eukaryota; kingdom Viridiplantae; phylum Streptophyta; class Magnoliopsida; order Poales; family Poaceae; genus Coix; species Coix lacryma-jobi. Next base: position 102,238,307 of record CM019828.1, on the reverse strand, counting down.
TCTTGTCATGGGTGTCTAGTGGTGAGCCACAGCTCGGGATGATGATCTCCCAATTCAAGCGAGCTGCTGGAGGTCCAGGTGTAGGCTTTGCTCCGGGTGTTGATGTTTCATCTTTTGGGAAGATTGGAGAGTCGAGTGGTCTTGACCCATGTGAGAAGCCCAACTCCTCCACTACTCCCAAGCTTACCAAGATTCCACCTAAAGAGCCTCTCAAGCCTAACACCAAGGATGGGGTCTTTGTTGAACCTCCGAGAGCTCCACCAAAGAAACAATCTTGGGCTCCCAAACCAAACCACCTCAAGAACAAGCTTGACACCATGCCACCCATTCAGGAGGAGTTTATGCCACAGAAGGGCAAAGTGATCCACACCCACTACCGTGAGTACCAACAACCCCCTATGAGAGCGGTGAGGTACCATTGTGAGCATTGTGGGAGAGATGGACACTTGAGTGAGTTTTGCTTTCGGCGCAAGAGAGAGGCGCGCCGTGCAAGGGAGATGAACAACCCGGACATGTACCATCCTTTCCATGATGTACATGTGCCGAACGTTCAGAGGCGTGCTGCTAGGCCTAGAGGTCCAAAACCTCAAGTTCCTAGGCCTAGGCCGCGTGGAGGTCGTGCCCGGCGAGAGCCTGCAATTGTGGGCTATGGACCCCGTGATGGTGGCTTTGTAGTTGAGCGTTTTCCCCCACCGCGTTTTGAGTATCGCGATGGACGCTCATCCCTTAGGGGACCACGTTTTCCTCAACATGGTGATCGCTCTTCTCGTAGGCATGCTAGGAATGGTTTTTCTGCTAACCATTCTTTTGAGCAGCCGGCCCAACACTGGTATTCTCCATACTTCACTAACCCCAGTGTTGGCTCGTATGCTCACCCTATGTCTTTTTATTGATGTAGGTAAAACGATTGGAGAACGTTTGGTTGGTGGATTCCGGGTGTTCGAGGCACATGACCGGAAATGCCAAGTGGTTCTCCAGTCTTAGTCCAGTCACCGGAAAGGAGTTTATCACCTTCGGCGACAACAGCAAAGGTAAGGTATTGTCTCGTGGGTCGGTGCGAGTTAATGAGCACTTTGTGTTGCCCGATGTTGCTCTTGTTTCTAAATTGCATTTTAACCTTCTTTCTGTTTTGCAACTTTTCGATGATGACTATGAGATTCGTTTTAAACCGAATCTCAGTCGCATTTTGGATCCTCATGGCAATCTTGTTTGTGGGATTTTGCCCTTTGGGAAAGTCTTTCGTGCGGATTTCTCGGAGTCTTTTGGCATTTCTCGTTGTCTTGTTGCTGGACCTTCCTCCTCTGATCTTTGGAAGTGGCATAGGAGACTAGGACATTTGAGCTTCGACTTGCTTGCAAGACTTAGTTCACTTGGCCTAATCCGAGGATTGCCCAAGTTATCCATGGAGAAGGATCTTGTTTGCCATTCTTGTAGACATGGGAAGATGGTTGCCGCTCCCCACCATCCAGTGACTCAGGTCACGACTAAGCGCCCTGGAGAGCTTTTGCACATGGACCTTGTTGGTCCGGCTCGGGTGAGCTCGGTTGGGGGGAAGTGGTATGTGCTTGTTGCTGTTGACGACTTTTCGAGATATTCATGGGTTTTCTTTTTAGCTGAGAAAACTGAGACTTTCTCCTTTGCACGCAATCTTATTTTGCGTCTTCAGAACGAGTTCCCTTTGAAATCGATGCGAGCTATTAGGAGTGATAATGGTTCCGAATTCAAGAATTCAGATTTTGAGAAATTTTGTCACTCTTTGGGTTTGGAGAATCAGTTTTCTTCTCCCTACACACCGCCCCAAAATGGTGTTGTAGAGAGGAAGAATCAGACCCTTGTAGAGATGGCCAGGATGATGCTCGATGAGCATAGGACTCCTAGGCGATATTGGGTCGAAGCTATGAGCACTGCATGCTATATTTCCAATCGCATTTTTCTTCGAGCTTTATTGAAAAAGATCTCTTATGAGTTGCGTTTTGGAAAACTCCCCAAGGTGAGTTATTTTAGAGTTTTTGGTTGCCACTGTTTTATACTCAAAAAGGGCAATTTGGACAAGTTTGAGTCTCGTTCTTCTGACGGAGTGTTTTTGGGTTATGGCACTCACACTCGTGCTTATCATGTACTTAACCTTGACACTAACCGAGTCATGGAGACATCTGATGTCACGTTCGACAAGACCATGGTTTGTCCTTCTTCTCGTTTTGAGCGTGCAGGTGATCATGAGGTTGGAGAACCTCTTTTCGATGACGAGGACGAGGGTGCTAAAGGTATGGATGATCCAGCACCCCCTCCACCTGCTATGCCGCAAGGAGCGGCTTCTACTACAACTCACGGCCCTGATCCCTCTTCTTTGACTACTTGGGGGCCGTGGGATCCGCCACCTCGAGCGGTACCTTTTGTACCCGAGGAGGCACCAGCTGCTGTTGAGGGGGAGGCCACTTCGTCTCGGGAGGCGCCACGACACATCCAGCGCCAACACCCGCCTCAACAGATGATCGGCAGCATCGGCGAACGCGTCACTCGGTCTAGGTCACAACAAATCTCTCACTTTGTTCATTCTGCATTTGTTGCTGATTTTGAACCCCGAGATGTTGGACACGCTTTGACGGATCCGGATTGGGTCAATGTCATGCATGAGGAGTTAGAAAACTTTGAAAGAAATCGGGTTTGGGTTCTAGTTTCTCCTCCCTCTGAGTGTCACCCAATTGGGACAAAATGGGTTTTCAAAAACAAACAAGGAGAGGATGGCTATGTTGTGAGAAACAAGGTCAGACTTGTAGCCCAGGAGTATAGTCAGAAGGAGGGGATAGACTATGAGGAGATGTTTGCTCCTGTAGCTCGTTTAGAGGCGATTAGGATACTCTTGGCTTTTGCTGCATCCAAAGGTTTCAAACTTTTTCAAATGGATGTCAAGAGTGCCTTTTTAAACGGTTACATAGAATAAGAGGTGTATGTGAGACAACCCCCCGGTTTTGAAAATCCCAAGTTTCCAAACCATGTCTTTAAACTTCACAAAGCTTTGTATGGTTTGAAACAAGCCCCTAGAGCGTGGTATGATAGGTTGAAAACATTTTTGCTTGCTAGGGGTTTTAAAATGGGATGTGTAGATAAAACGCTCTTTCTCCTCAAGCAAGGCATTGATACTCTCTTGGTCCAGATTTACGTAGATGATATCATTTTCGGTGATTTTCTCACGCTTTGGTTGCCAAGTTTACAGATACTATGAGCAGGGAATTTGAGATGAGCATGATGGGCGAGTTGACGTTTTTCCTCGGGTTGCAAATCAAGCAATCCCGGGAAGGGACGTTCGTGCACCAGGGTAAGTACACCAGAGACATTCTGAAGAAGTTCGATATGGGTGAGGCCAAGCCTCTTCCAACACCCATGTCGACCACGACGGCCCTGGATGCGGACAAGGATGGAGAAGCTGTAGACCAGAAGGTGTAGCGGAGTATGATTGGGTCGCTGCTGTACCTGACGGCGACACGCCCGGACATTCAGTTCGCGGTGTGTTTTTGCGCGCGATTTCAGTCATCGCCGCGCACCTCTCACCGTCAGGTGGTCAAGCGCATTATGAGGTACTTATCCTTCACTCTAGAATTTGGGATTTGGTATTCTGCTTCCTCCACCCTCTCCCTTTGTGGTTATTCTGATGCCGATTTTGCTGGTTGCCGGATTGAGCGCAAGTCCACTTCTGGGACTTGCCAGTTTATTGGTTCTTCTCTTGTATCGTGGTCTTCTCGCAAGCAGTCTAGTGTCGCCCAGTCTACCACGGAGGCTGAGTATGTTGCTGCGGCTAGCTGTTGTTCCCAGTTACTCTGGATGATGGCCACTTTGCGTGATTTTGGTCTGAGCTTTACTCGCGTTCCTTTGCTTTGTGACAGCACGAGTGCGATTAGCGTTGCTAAGAACCCCGTGCTGCACTCGAAGACCAAACACATTGATGTGCGCTTTCATTTTCTGCGAGACCACTATGAGAAGGGTGATATCGACCTTCGCCATGTCGATACTCATCATCAGTTGGCTGATATTTTCACCAAGCCTTTGGACCAATCAACTTTTAATAGGTTGAGAGGTGAGCTTTGTGTGTGTTTCCCCTTTTAGATGGGGAAAACATTTTGGTTCTTGTATGATACACTGACTTTGTGTTTTTCAGTTGGTATCTTCTCTTTTCTTTGATTTCATCATGCATCCTTGCATTTCATCTTCCATATTTACATTCAGAGCTTCATGTGTATAATCTTTGGAATGTAACTATGCTCTGTGTAGTCTTTGCTCCGATGCTTTATGATGCTGTAGCTTATGCTCTTTCTGATCACTGATACATGTTGTGAGCAGAGCTATTTTATGAATGGTGAATTTGCTTAATGAACTTAAAACCTGAAAATGTTCACCATTGAGATATGCAACTAGCATGTGTAGAATGTGTTGAAGTCACTTGTGCTTTTCATATATGCTAGGTTGCTATGTCTCTAGTTTTGAGTCATTCACTTGCTTGGTATGTTCATATGCTGTTTTAATCTTGAACCAAGTTAAGTGAACTAGAAAGATCGAGATGGGATTGCTTGTCAGCACATCACAGTTTTGAGACTGTTTCTCATTGCACTTTGAGTTAAACTTGAGCTGTGTAGTGTATGACCGAAACTGTTGCTTTAAGCTTCTGATTGCTTCTACATAGGCTTCGCACAGTTGGAAAGTTAGGCAATGACAAGCTCTCAACCTCTCGCAATCACATGCTGAAATTTGACCTTGTGTACTTTAACCGCTGCAACTTCGATAAAATTTTGAATACACAAGTTATGGTTCATTCTATAGCATGATGATTGAACTGTGCTAGGGGTAGTTCACCATGTATACATGTTTAGCACTTGTTTGACTTCCTGTCTATACATGTTCTGTGCTATTTTGATGGTGAATACCTTTTCGGCTGAAAACTGCTCATTTTGCTCTCATGTTTATATTTCGTACTTAGTGATCAGTTTGAGCCTTTGCTAGCTTCTTATGGATGTTGTTGAGTCATCGGAACAGAACTCTGTAGAGCATCTTTGCACTCTCTTGATTATACTCCTGAAGTTGCTAACTTTCATTTTTACTCATATGCATTTCTGGAGGGAGATATTCTGTCAAGGGGGAGACTTTTGTGTGCCTGTGCACATTTGCTTGCTGGTGCATTTTCAACTAAGGGGGAGAAAATACTGACAAATCATGTATTCCCTGGGTTGTGTGCACTATTGGAGGGGGAGTTTGCTCATGATGAGTTTTTGACATTTCCAATTGGTTCGGAGCGTTTTTGCTAGATGTGTTGAGCCTTTGCCTCTTTCTTGAGGGACTAGCATTCGTCTTTTAGATTTTCGATTGGTGTTGAGCTCTTCTGTTCTTGAGTGTCAATTGGCTTTTGCTAGCGGTGTTGAGCCTGTTCTACCTCATCTTGAGGGCTAGCTTTACTTTTCTTGGTCGCGTCGAGCCGTTGCCCATGTCTTTGGGGACCAAGTTGTCTTGCTCTTTCGACTTGACCTTCTTCGGCTTTGCTATGCTTTTGGGTCATTTGGTCGAGTTCTCTCTCCTTCTTTCTTCCTTCTTCTGTTTCATTATGATTTGTGTTGGTAGTTGACAATGCACTCATCAAGGGGGAGATTGCGGATACATGGTTGTATGCTGAGTCTCTGAGTGATGAGTGATTGTCAACTGGGATGATGCGCATGGTCTTTGGCTTGTGTTGTGCAGGTGTCAAGCACGGATGCAGTGATCAAAGGCAAGGTGAAGGTCAAGTAGAGATGTGCCGTGCCGAGGGACCGAGAGTGGTGAAGGGCGGACGTGAGGCTTGGATTGAGGGACCGGTGGCCCGAGGATCAGCTGTGGTGGCTGACAGCCTGGGACAGCGACGAGCGAAGACTTGCGGTCATGTGTTGCCTGAGTCGAGGACTTGGGGACACGTGTCGGTGGACGGGGTGCACGGGCAGTGCATCCCCTCTACAGCCTCGGTTTGGTGGTAGAGCTAGAGAAAAACCATCGAGTGGACGGTTTCTAGGTTTGGGCCTCAAAACCTGGGCGTGGATGGCTTCCGAGTTTGGGCCACAAAACTCGGACTGAGGACGGTTTCCAGGTTTGGGCCTCAAAACCTGGGTGCTGCGGGTTTACTGAGTTTGGGCCTCAAAACTCAGGCCATGGATGGCTGGTTTCCCGGTTTGGGCCTCAAAACCGGGGGTTGGCTGTGAAGGCTGGTTTCCCGGTTTGGGCCACAAAATTGGGGGTGTGACGTCCGGGAAAAGGACAAGCAGAGCGGTGGCGGCACGTGGCGGCGATCGGTGAGGTTGCGTCGAGGCAACGCTACCAATTGTGCGGGCGTGGCCGTCGGATCACCACCTACCATGAGTTGGTCCAGAATAACCCTAGGGTTTAGCTGGTTCACTCTGTAATTAGTTGAGGGGTAGAGTAGGATTTAGAATTAGGATAAGTAGAGGGAGACACCCTCCTCCCTTCCTATTTCAGTCATTTGCTCTTTGCTTCTAGGGTTTCCTGCCCTCCCAATCCTCTGCTGTAGCTAGCTGAGATCCGCATTGAACCATACCTCTGTGTACTGGAGATTTTGAGGAAGTGAGGCCGTAACCTCACTGTTGTAGCGTGTGGTAGCCACACGGTTGCAGATCGATGACTTGATTCGCGTTTTGTTCGTGTTCTTCGCGTTCTTCGTTTCTCTGCGATTTTCTCGTCACTCGATCTCCCTCTCTAGTGCATCTTTGCGAAATCCGTTTGAATCAACTTGTTCGTTATTGTGAGGAGATCATTTCCACCGAAGGAATTCATCTAACTCATCACGAACAAGTAGATCGGCTTGATTTCGTTTTCGTGGCGCTTGATTTGAGGGGATGATTTCTTGGGGATAGTCTCCTAACTACCTCGTGATCATTCTCTCCAAGTTTGGGATCAAGGGATTTTGGTTTGAATCGATTTGGAGAAGATTTGGGGGAAGGGCGACCAAAATCGTCCTCACTGGGAGTTGGCGGACAGTCCGCCATCCCAGCCGCGGACAGTCCGCGCGTCGGGGGAAGGCCAGATCAGTGGCTGTGTTCTTCGGCTGTTTTACTGTCCATTGACCGGCGGACAGTCCGCCGTTGATTTTTGCGGACAGTCCGGGAACTGTTCAGGGGACTTCAGCAGCGTTGCGGTTTTGCTCTTTTGGCCGACGGACAATCCGCCACCTGAGACCGGACAGTCCGCCGTTAGGCAGACAGTCCGCGACCGTACAGGCAGACAGTCCGGGATCCTGCTGTAGCCTCCGGTTTAGTGCGTTTGCTCTCGCGGCTTGATCGCTTGGTTTTCGGACTTCTTGTTTTGCCCTAGAGTTGATCAAGAAACCTCTCTAGGCCGGTATCTTTGCTACTTGTTAGCTTAGGTATTTGGCAGTTTCTCGACGTAGCCGCCTATCTACGTTCGGGACTTGGTTTTTAAGGGTCGAACTTGCTCCGGCGCTTTTGGCGTTTGGTTCGCTATCGCTTTGTGGTGCCTCGCTGTGATCCTAGGGATCATCCACCCTTTTCCAAGGGTCGTGGGCATCACAGTTTCGGTCGAAGCCCTTCAAGGATGATTTTGGAACATTTGGCCAAAGATTCGAAAGAATTTTTGTTGGCTACCATTCACCCCCCCTCTGGTCGCCTTGCTAGTGCATTCTCGGTCCTTCAAAGATGGTTTTCAGAAAAAGTGGCTTATATGAAAGTTGTAGAGAAAATTATTTTGAGCAACTTTTATTTTTGGGTCAAAGCCTAGTTTTGAGTTTTTGAAACTGTATTTGAATGGTCAAAGTTTGAAAAAGTTTTTGAAAAAGGAAAAGGAAAAACGTTTCCTTCCCGCGCTACCCTTTCGGCCCATCTGGCCTTTCAGCCCGCTCGCGCCCGCGTCCGCCAGCCCGCCGTGCCGCGCTGCTCCCGCGCGCGCTCGCCGCGCACGACGCGCCGGTCAACCCGACACGGCCGCGCCGTACGCCGGCCGAGCCGCGTATCTGCTCCCGCCCATCACCTCCAGATCTTCCCCGCTCGGTCACGCAAGCGATCTTGCTTGCCCTCTCCCTCGCCGCCTCGCCTGCCGAGCTGCCTCGCCTACCGCGCCCCGCCTCTCGCCGCTCGCCGCGCCGGGCCCCGCCACGACTGCCCGTCTGGCCAAGCCCGAGGGCAAAACCAAGCCTCCCGCACTACTCTCTCTTACACCCGCCACTTGCACTCCGTCGCGCTCGCCAGCTCTCTCTCTCCCTTCCTCGCTCTCGCACGTGAACGCCACCGAGAGCGCCCCGCCACCGCAAGGGCACCCTCGCTGTTCCGGCCACACCCGAGCCCCATCATCCGATTCCTCTCGCACATTGCTCCGCCTCCCTCTCGAACACCCGGTGCGCACGCCCGCACCACCAGCCGAGCCCCGTGGACGCCAGAACACGCCGTGCCCCTCTTCGGCCATCACCGACACCGGAGAGTGCACGCCACCGTTCCGCGTCAACCAAACCTCCGCCAAGCCCCATCTTCACCGTCGAGCTTCGTCACGCCAAGGCACGGTGAGAACACGCCTCTGCGAGGTCTCTACCGCACTCTAGTCTCTGTCTCTCACCCGACCGAGCGCCATGGACGCCGCCATTGCCGTGCACGAGGCCAAGCTCCACCAGAGCTTCTCCGGCCAAACCAACCCACCTAATAGCTCTCTTAGGGTTCACTGATGCTCCCCACTCCATCGATTTCACCGGCGACCGCCGGAAATGGCGTAACCGAGCACTCTCGCCGCCGCCGTCCGCCATCGCTCGCCATCGGCGAGCTACGGCCGCGCGCTGGTCCAACCAACACCACCACCCGAACCGCCTCGTCAAGGGGAAGGCGTCAAGCCTAGCCCCACCGCCGGCGACCTTGCCGACGGTGAGCAAGCCGCGGTCAAACCCCTTCCCCTGCTCTGCTCTCTCTGATCGATCGGCCCCGTTGACCCACGGGCCCCGCACGTCAGCCACACATGGTCTATGGGCCGAGTCCACGCAAGCCGGGCCGGGGAAAAGTTTAATGTTTTTCCTTTTGTTTATTTCCCAGAAAAGCTTGTTGTTTTTGTGTAGCACGTTTTAATGATCCAAATGAGGTGCTTTCAGTTTTGGTAGCTTACGCATGAGTAGATATATCATAGAAAAATATGAAAGTATTTTTGGTGGAAGTTTATTATACTATTTTTATTTAATTCAGTTTATGTGCTTTTGTTTAAATAAATGAGTTTATATGTTTCCTTATTGAGTTAATTCATGGCAAAAATTGTATAGGTTTCTTTTCATGTTATGTGACTGTGAAAAATTTATGAGGTACTGTTTATTTATAAAAAATATCTGTTTAGGCTTAAAGTCCTTTTTGGCTGTTTTCTTGGAATAAGTGTTAAGGTGATTATTTGTAAAAATAAAATATGGGAAAATTTTTTAGTCTCTGTATGTCCTGCTTAAGCTGAGAAAAATGCTAAGCATAGGTTGTTGTACGGAAAAATGTGAAGTTGCTGTACAAATGTGTTTTTCTGTGTTTTTCTTAGGAAATTCTTGCAGGAAAGAATATTATGTTTCTGTTCATGGAACTTTCTTGATAAATATGAAATATGGATTAGGACCAGGGAAAAATATAACAAAGAGTTTGTCACCCTTTTCCAGTAGGGTTGTAGTTCAAATGGTTTAATCTGGAGTAAATTTTTTTATTTTGTGTAGGTTTATGTGTTTATGATCTGAAAGAAAATTTTCTACAGTAGAGTGTTTATGAATAGATTAAGCTAGAAATAATATGAAACGTGTTGTTTGACACTTTTTATGTGGAAAGTTAGTTCAAAGCACCTTTTGAGCAGTTTATTTCATCTTTTTGTATATGCTGTTCTGTATTTTATTTGTTGCTGGAATTTTTTCAGTGAAGTCCAGTTAGTGTTAGTTACCTTCTGGAATTTTTGTGGATTTTTTTGAGTTCAGAAAAATGAACTTGCAGTTCAAACCTGAGTTTCTTTTGAATTATTAAATAGGAAATAGTTGAAATAATTGTTTTTGTTTTATGTGGTAATTAAGTGTTTTTCCTCAATGTCAAAAGTGGTTCAACAAGTTAGTTTTGTTGGTTTGCAAGAAATGTTCGCATTTCATACCACCATATTTCGCACCGCACTTTATTTATTTATTTGTTATTATCCACCGCATTGCAATAGGATCGACACTCCCGGAGCCGAGCCAGGAGCCAGAAGCAAGCGTCGAGCAGGAGATCCCAGAGCTGCCCCAGACCGAGGAGGCCGATCCCACGCAAGAAACTAACCTGCCTGAGTGCCCCGCTCACGAGACCTCAGTCTTCTCCCAAGGCAAGCCCCGGAGCATTCTAAGTCTCCCAGTATTTATAATTTAAGCTATTTGAGTATTTTATATTGTGATGCATTAGGTATAGGAGTTGATTGGATCCTAATTGCTGCATTACCATTCCTTGAATTATTGGTTATACCTACTTTGAATACCCTATTTATTTATACGTAGAATTGTTTAGCCTGCTTAATAAAAGTAGTAGTTAAGGATGTTCCCGTAATACCCCTGGTGGGTATTTACCGGATCACGGTTGGCTATATCTGCTATCGTGGAAAAGAACCTGAGTAGTAATAAAATGCGGTCAACTGGAAGGCAAGGCACAAGTTTGGAAACTTGGGGTAGTCCGTCCGTTGGACCGTGTAGGTTTGTATCGATGTTGGCCCTCGTTCATTTTTGAACGCGCCCTTTTACTTAGGGATATGTCGGTGCTGTAATCATCGACGCCGAAGCCGGTTAGACGCTGTTCGGGTCGGTCTCAACCCGTGTCGCACCCTCTAGTATGGAAACACGATCTGCCTCGGAATGGCCATCGTATAGTTCTAATTGGGTGGTTCGTGCTTGAACTGCGATGATTACCACCATGAACAAGCATCGAGCGGTTACCCAATGCATGGACCCGACGGGGAAAGTGTGGGTTGGTATTAAAGGTCTTTCACCAGCTGGTTTGGAATTCGATTCAAGTCACCGTCTCCCCCGGTTAGTGTGAAACTATGGCGAGCTTCACCACGATACAACTCCATGGGAAGATTAAGGTTCAACTAAAATGTGGTTAAAGTCAACTAGATATGGTTATATTATTGATTGATTAGACTCAAGTGTATGTAATAGTCCAGGTGCAAAACCTAGATTAAGAGGTAGGTCTAAAACTTGACTGCTCACTGGTATCATTAAATATTCCTTCTCTTAATTTGAGCTACTCCGCAACTAAATGATCCCAGCTCCACCAAAAAGTCATACATACCCTTGGTGTCTTTATTTTTAGTTGGGACGGGTAAGTCTAGCTGAGTACATTCCCGTACTCAGGGTTTATCCCGTTTGTTGCAGATGGCCAGGTGTACTATGGCTATTGTAAGCACTGCCTCTACCCGGTGGAGGGTGATGAGGAGTAGGCCCAGGGCAGGGTCGTCCAGAAGCTTCCCCTTTTCTTTTGCTGGACTAAGACTGTTGGTGGCACATTATCTGAAAAAGGAGGAGTGAGTTGAGTTGAGTTAAGTTATCAGACAATGTTTTATTTGGACCACGTGTGTGGTGGTCGTATTTCAAAACTTATTTCAGCTTCCGCACTTTTTAACTCAGTATTGTAATAACTCTTTATTTCCGCACTCTGATGTCTAAATTCGGTTTCGTTTATCTGTGATGTATCCTTACGAATGTAATACTTGAACGATGCGATCCTGTATGTTGTAATGATTGAAATCCTTCAAGATTTCCGGACTATCGGGGTTATATGGATTCAAGTACGGGTCGATGTCAGACGAATTTGACTAAGACGGTACTTGAGCTCTTATAATTAGGACGGTTCCATCACAGCTGGTATCAGAGCATGGTTCAAGTGATTGCGTCCGAAAGGAGCTATTTTCAAACTAAAATGGGTATTTCAAAACTATTTGCAAAACTATTTTCTTTTATTAAGTGTGCCCAGTCTTGTCCTTAAGCCCTACATTAGGATTCAGGTGGCTTAACTACTAACAGGGTTCAGGGTTTGCTTCATGCTGAATCTTTATTTGCTGGTCCATTCTCGAGGGAAAAGAGAATGCGTCGATCGCGAAAACATGCATAAAATGATTTTGTAAGATATGAGAGCATGACCGTCCAACCATCGGTCTAGGTAAGAGTTCTTATACCAAGTATGTGCGAGCTCCACGCAAACATATACGAGGATATCAATGTTTTGGGTATGTTTTCTGGATTGATGCACGATGTTTAGTGTTGGCTTCTATGTATTTTGTACATATGAGCCAATACTCTGTTATTTTTACCATTGGGATTTGCTTTGGGCTGAAATGAATCTTCTGTAGGTACACTAACTACGTAATCGAGTAGAACGAGTAGATAACGCATGAGTGATCATTTTTGCCACCGACTAGAACGTTAGGACTTACGAGTCATTATTAGTGAGTAAGAACGTAAGTACGATCATGCATCATGTCTACATTCTTGCATTTACATTACCTCCCCTTAATTAAAAGTTGTCTCTTTTCTATAAAATTTGCCAACTTAATATGCGTCTCACACGAGTTCGAAACCCTTTTGTTTCTACAGATGGCCCGGATTAAGTTGACTGCTCGCAAGGCCACCGGAGGCAGAGGAGTTCCACGTCACCGTTTGGCCATGAAGCTGACCAAGAACACGTTCTTGTTTTACTTCGGACTGCCAACCATCCTTTGGAGGATTCTGCAGGCAGTGGGATACGAGGAAGGACAGGAGCCCAGGTACTCATGGCAGAAGGAGATCTATGGGCAGGACTCGTTGGTGATGGTACAGATCAAGGTCAAAGCCTTGCCTGCCAAGCCCCACTGGACAGGATGGACAAAGATCACTAGAGGCAGTTGTGCCAAGGATGGAGCTAATAGGGCAGCTTATCTAGTACTGAAGGAAATCATCGCTCGTTTCCCCGCCGACCTTGCTAGTGCTATGGCAGGAGTGTTCCCTCGTGGGTCACTTTTTCCATTGCATTGGAGGCAGACTTTGGAGTCGGTTCTAACAGGGGGTGCGGAGGAGAGATTCTACTGCGAGACGTCCGCGATGAGCACCACTAGAGCTTTGATGGGTGTATGTGAGAGTTTAGAGCGCAGCCTGGAGAGTGTGTCCTTTACCCTCACCACCACCTACCAGAACAAGAGAAAGCTGCAGGAAGAGTTTGACACCGAGGTAGCCCGTCTTCAGGAAAAGATCCATCAGATTACTCTCGAGCGTGACGATGCACGTGCCACCGCAGGTGCAGAGACCACCGCCAGGACCCTCGCTGAGCCGATGTACCTGATGACATCCTTTCAGCGAGACGAGGCCCGCTCAACGCTTGACCAGCTCAGAGAAGGCGCCCATCAACTGATACAGCAGATACATCACCAGCAGGCCTACATCGACCAGCTCTATGAGGCAGTTCACCAAATGCATCACGCCGCACAGGAGGCCGCCGCCACAGCAGCTGACGAGGCCCCTGCAGATGAGGCCCAGGAGCCCCAGGACAGTGTAGTGCTTGGTCCAGAGCCTTCTTCGGACGATGAGGACCACGCCGACGAGCCGATGATGGACGCTGATGAGGAAGATGTCGCATCCGCCACTGGAGACGCCTGAGCGTTAGTTTCGCTAGGAGTCGTTTTCTTTTGTATAGCTTGAGCATGCTCGCTGATAATGTAACACCCAAACATGTGTTGGTTTTATGTTTAAGCTGTATGATGACATGTATGGCTTTTGAACCAAGTCCAGGCTTCGATCTGGCACCTTTTATGGAATTCCGCCGTTTGCATATCTTATTTCCTAGCAATTATTTTGTGATGTTGTATGCAAATGAGTACTTATACTTGGTCGTGTGCTAAATTTTCGAATTATGTACAGCGCAGTATTTATTCATGATCAATGTGACATCACCTAATGGTTGCTTATTAATGGGACATGCAGATGCCGGCACACACTCGCAGCCAACGTGGACAGGGGTTTGGACAGGAGGAGAACCTGCCACCACCCCCACCGATGATGCCGGAAGCATTTTTCGGTCAATTTCTGGGTAGTCAGAGGAACATGGAAGAGATGCAAAGGCATATGGAGGCCAACCTCCGCAACATCGCTAACAACACTGCGCAGCAGCATCAGCAGCGTCAAGGACCAGAGCCTAATCAGTACAGCTCGTACCGTGACTTCTTGGACACTTATCCTTCCATGTTCAAGGAAGTCACCGAACCGCTTGAAGCAGATGAGTGGCTCAACTCCATCACTCAGAAGTTCCGTCTGCTCCGCTTGACTGAAGAGCTTAAAGCGGAATATGCCGCGCACATGTTAGAAGGACCCGTAGGTTTGTGGTGGTCCCAGTACCGTGCATCCTTGCCAGTTAATGCACTGGTCACTTGGGAGCAATTCTCTACTGCTATGCGCAACCACTACATCCCCAGTGGTTTGATGGACATGAAGGTCACCGAGTTTATGAGGTTATCCCAGGGAACCAGGTCCATGTCAGAATACCTCCATAGTTTCAACAACCTGTCTCGCTGTGCCCCAGATTTAGTCAACACGGAATCCAAGAAGATCGCAAGTTTCAAGTGTGGCATGAGTGCGACCATGCTCTCCAAGATGGGACACAGTCACCGTACCACCTTCAGTGACTTTGTCAGTGACTGCCTGAACCAAGAGGCTAATGACAGCAGGCTGGCGACAGAAAACCATCGTCGTGCAAACGAGGGAGGTTCGTCTCAACAAAGGACCCCTTTCGGAGCACGAACCCCATATCGCCCGCAAGTTACAGGAGCAAGGTTCCGTCCCCCACAGAGGAAGATAACTGACAACCGCTCCCACCCGAGTTTCCAAAAGCCCTACACCGCTCCCATGATGCACAACAAGGCAAAGGCAGGAGGTTCAGGAGGTCCCAAGACCCCATATGTGATCGGACCGTGCTACAACTGTGGTCAGACTGGACACCTGTCACATCAGTGCCCTCGGCCAAAGAAGCAGTACACCCAGCCTCAACCTCGCGCAGGTCATGTGCATTACACCACCGTTGAAGAAGTGCTAGAAGAAGAACCTGTCACCGCTGGTACGTTCCTTGTTAATCAATCCCCTACAGTTGTGTTGTTTGATTCGGGAGCATCGCATTCTTTCATAAGAGAGAATTTTGCTATAAGAAGTAATCTCGAGATAGTAGAGTTGGATCGGGGATATCAGATAAGTTCAGCAGGAGCTGTTCCCTCCGCCCGTAAAATGGCTAGAGGAGTGGAAATGACTTTTGGGGATAAACAGGCCATAGTGGATCCCATAGTAATCCCTGGTCTAGGTCTGGATGTAATCTTGGGTATGAGTTGGATGAAGCTCGGGAAGGTCAATCTTGACATCGCAGAGCGAGTAGTTTCCATGGTTAGTCCCCAGAATGGGTCTTCTTTTTGTTTCAAGTTACCCTGAAATCCCCATGAGATCGGAGTGTTGTTCAATATCACAGCAAAGCAGATAGCAGAGATCCCCGTAATGTGTGAGTTCCCAGATGTCTTCCCTGATGAGTTGCCAGGACTACCACCGGATGGGGATGTGGAGCTCGCTATAGAGTTGATTCCTGGAACGGCACCTATTTCTCGGAGGCCGTATAGGATGCCAACTAACGAGTTGGCAGAGCTTAAGACTCAGTTGCAAGAGCTTTTGGGTAAAGGTTTGATACGCCCTAGTTCGTCGCCTTGGGGATGTCCCACCATCTTTGTGAAAAAGAAGGACAAAACTTTAAGGATGTGTGTGGACTACAGACCGCTTAATGCAATAACTATACAGAACAAATACCCCTTACCTCGAATTGACGTCTTGTTTGATCAGTTATCAAAGGCAAAAGTGTTCTCCAAGATCGACTTGAGATCAGGTTACCATCAGATCAAGATCAGAAGAGAGGTTATACCAAAGACAACATTCTCCACTAGATATGGACTCTATGAGTACCTAGTTATGTCTTTTGGACTGACAAATGCGCCGGCACATTTCATGTACTTGATGAATTCGGTTTTCATGCCCGAGTTGGATAAGTTTGTTGTGGTGTTTATTGATGACATCTTGGTATACTCTAAAAATGAGAAGGATTATGCTGAGCATCTACGAGTCGTCTTAGCTCGACTTCGAGAGCACAAGTTGTATGCTAAGTTTAGCAAGTGTGAGTTTTGGTTGAAGAAAGTACCCTTTCTCGGACACGTCCTTTCAGAGGAAGGAATTTCTGTGGATCCCACGAAGGTACAGGAAGTTATGGATTGGCAAGCACCCACTAACGTACATGAGGTACGCAGCTTTCTAGGATTGGCCGGATACTACCGTCGGTTCATTCCGGACTTCTCAAGGATTGCAAAACCTATGACTCGTCTAACTCAGAAAAACAAGAAGTTTGAATGGACTCCAGAGTGTGAGGCAGCATTTCGCACTCTGCGAACCTTGTTGACTTCTGTGCCAGTTTTGGCTCAGCCAGATTTAGAGGAACCTTTTGATGTGTTTTGTGACGCATCCAAGATTGGACTTGGATGTGTGCTTATGCAGAAAGGGAGAGTTATATTATATGCTTCACGCCAGTTGTGACCACATGAAGAGAATTACCCGACTCATGATTTGGAATTGGCAGCTGTAGTTCATGCCCTCAAGATATGGAGGCATTATCTTATGGGTAACCTATGTCATGTGTATACAGATCACAAAAGTCTGAAGTATATCTTCACCCAGCCAGAGTTGAACATGAGGCCGAGGAGATGGTTAGAGTTGATAAAGGATTACAACCTGGAAGTGCATTACCACCCTGGAAAAGCGAACGTTGTAGCAGATGCCTTGAGTCGCAAGACTCATTGCAACTCCCTACAACCATTGTTGGAAGATGGATTCAACCTTATGCACGCCGTTATGCTGAATAATATCACCTTACAGTGCACTCTAGAAAGTGATATCATTGAAGGACAAAAGACCAATGAAGAGATCTGCCAGATCAAGAAGAGGTTGGAAACCAGTAGTTCGTTGAATTTTAGAACAGATGAATAAGGAATTTTATGGTATAATCAAAGGTTGGTTGTTCCCAAGAACACAGAGCTAAAAGAAAGAATTCTGAATGAAGCCCACAATTCAAAGTTGTCTATCCATCCGGGAAGTAGTAAGATGTACCAAGATTTGAGGACAATGTTTTGGTGGTCAAAGCTGAAGAAAGAGGTTGCAGCTTATGTCGCAAAGTGCGATACTTGCTGCAGGATAAAGGCTATACACTTGAGACCTGCCGGATTGTTACAACCTTTGTCAATCCGAGAATGAAAATGTGAAGAGATTAGCATGGATTTCATCACAGGTCTTCCAACCACTCAAAAAGGACATGATTCTATCTGGGTTATTGTGGATCGATTATCCAAAGTAGTTCATTTCATACCAGTCAAGACTACCCATCGGCCGCATCAGTATGCAGACTTGTACATTCAGAACATCTTAAGGTTACATGGAGTTCCTAAGAGGATTGTTTCTGACAGAGGACCCCAGTTCATAGCGTGTTTTTGGGAACAATTGCACAAGGAGCTAGGGACTAAGTTAGTAAGAAGTTCCGCTTATCACCCACAAACCGCAGGACAAACCGAAAGAGTGAATCAAATTTTGGAAGATATCCTCAAAGCTTGTGTTCTATCCTTAGGAGAATCATGGGAGAAGTGGTTACCCCTCGCTGAGTTCTCATATAACAATAGCTATCAGGAAAGTATAAAGATGACACCGTTTGAAGTTTTATATGGACGAAGATGCAGAACCCCGATAAATTGGGTTGAATCAGGAGATCGAGGATTTTATGGGTCAGATTACGTAAAGGATGCCGAGGAGATCGTGCAAACCGTACAACAACATATCAAGGCAGCACAGTCACGATAGAAAAGTTATGCTGATACACGAAGAAGACCCCTGGAATTCCAAGTAGGAGATTATGTCTACCTTAAGGTCTCGCCCATGAGAAATGTCCAACGTTTTGGAATTAAGAAAAAGTTAGCACCCCGATATGTAGGACCATATCGCATCATAGCTAGAAAGGGAGAAGTAGCCTACGAAGTGCAGTTACCCCCAGAAATGAGCGCAGTCTTCCCCGTGTTCCATGTATCCCAGTTGAAGAAGTGTCTTCGAGTACCTGAACGGGAAGAAGTTCAGATCCCGGATGTCACTATCAGATCAGATCTGGAATACTGTGAACAACCTCAGGAGATACTAGATACCAAGACTAGAGAAACTCGCAATCGTGAAGTGAAGACTTACGAGATTCTCTGGAGCAATCACAGACCCAATGATGCAACTTGGGGAACCGAAGAATACTTGCGCGTAAATTACCCCGCTTTTGTTAAGAAATGGTACGTAACTCAAATCTCGGGATGAGATTTCTTTAAGGGGGGAAGGCTGTGACACCCTAGTGTCAAGCACTGCATTAGGAACTACATTTAGCTACCAAAATGCATAAGCAATGCATTGCATCATTTCATGTGCATGAAAGTGCTTTTTGTTTTGTTTGTTTATTTGGATTTCGATTTCTATAAGACTTGGTTGTTCAAATGGAATTGTGTTTTGGCAAACAATTTTATAAAATAGAGGATATTGAGAATAACCCTTTTCATATTGATACCTTGACCTAGTTCAAAGTGGTTTGATAACTAAAAATTTGAGAACAAAATGATTTATGGTTCAAAAAGTAGCTTTATTTATGTGGAGGTTGTGAAGATGGTTTTCAGCAAAAGTGTCTTATATGAAAGTTGTAGAGAAAATTATTTTGAGCAACTTTTATTGTTGGGTCAAAGCCTAGTTTTGAGTTTTTAAAACTGTTTTTGAATGGTCAAAGTTTGAAAAAGTTTTTGAAAAAGGAAAAGGAAAAATGTTTCCTTCCCGCGCTACCCTTTCGGCCCATCCGGCCTTTCGGCCCGCTAGCGCCCGCGTTCGCCAGCCCGCCGCGCCGCGCGCGACGCGCCGGTCAACCCGACACGGCCGCGCCGTACGGCGGCCGAGCCGCCGCGTGGCCGCTCCTCCCTGCCGCGTATCTGCTCCCGCCTATCACCTCCCGATCTTCCCCGCTCAGTCACGCAAGCAATCTTGCTTGCCCTCTCCCTCGCCGCCTCGCCTGCCGAGCCGCCTCGCCGACCGCGCCCCGCCTCTCGCCGCTCGCCACGCCGGGCCCCGCCACGACTGCCCGTCCGACCAAGCCCGAGGGCAAAACCAAGCCTCCCGCACTCCTCTCTCTTCGACCCGCCACTTGCACTCCGTCGCGCTCGCCAGCTCTCTCTCTCCCTTCCTCGCTCTCGCACGTGAACACCACCGAGAGCGCCCCGCCACCGCAAGGGCACCCTCACTGTTCTGGCCACACCCGAGCCCCATCATCCGATTCCTCTCGCACATTGCTCTGCCTCCCTCTCAAACACCTGGTGCGCACGCCCGCACCACCAGCCGAGCTCCGTGGACGCCGGAACACGCCGTGCCCCTCTTCGGCCGTCACCGACACCGGAGAGTGCCCGCCGCCGTTCTGCGTCAACCAAACCTCTGCCGAGCCCATCTTCACCGTCGAGCTTCGTCACGCCAAGGCACGGTGAGAACACGCCTCCGCGAGGTTTCTACCGCCCTCTAGTCTCTCTCTCACCCGACCGAGCGCCATGGACGCCGCCATGGCCGCGCACGAGGCCAAGCTCCACCAGAGCTTCTCTGGCCAAACCAGCCCACCTAATAGCTCTCTTAGGGTTGACTGATGCTCCCCACTCCATCGATTTCACCGGCGACCGCCGGAAACGGCGTAGCCGAGCACTCCCACCACCGCCGTCCGCCATCACTCGCCGTCGGCGAGCTACGGCCGCGCGCTGGCCCAACCAACACCACCACCCAAACCGCCTCGTCAAGGGGAACGCGTCAAGCCTAGCCCCACCGCCGGCGACCTCGCCGTCGGCGAGCAAGCCGCGGTCAAACCCCTTCCCCTGCTCTGCTCTCTCTGACCGATGGGCCCCGTTGACCCACGGGCCCCGCACGTCAGCCACACATGGTCTATGGGCCGAGTCCACGCAAGCCGGGCCGGGGAAAAGTTTAATGTTTTTCCTTTTGTTTATTTTCCAGAAAAGCTTGTTATTTTTGTGTAGCACGTTTTAATGATCCAAATGAGGTGCTTTCAGTTTTAGTAGCTTACGCATGAGTAGATCTATCATGGAAAAATATGAAAGTATTTTTGGTGGAAGTTTATTATACTATTTTTATTTAATTCAGTTTATGTGCTTTTGTTTAAATAAATGAGTTTATATGTTTCCTGATTGAGTTAATTCATGGCAAAATTTGAATAGGTTTCTTATCATGTTATGTGACTGTAAAAAATTTATGAGGTAGTATTTATGTAGAAAAAATATCTGTTTAGGCTTAAAGTCCTTTTTGGCTATTTTCTTGGAATAAGTGTTAAGGTGATTTATATGTAAAAATAAAATATGGGAAACTTTGTGTAGTCTCTGTATGTCCTGCTTAAGCTGAGAAAAATGCTAAGCATAGGTTGTTGTATGGAAAAATGTGAAGTTGCTGTACAAATGTGTTTTTCTGTGTTTTTATTAGGAAATTCTTGCAGGAAAGAATATTATGTTTTTGTTCATGGAACGCTCTTGATAAATAAGAAATATGGATTAGGACCAGGGAAAAATATAACAAAGTGTTTGTCACCCTTTCCAGTAGGGTTGTAGTTCAAATAGTTTAATCTAGAGTAAATTTGTTTATTTTGTGTAGATTTATGTGTTTATGCTCTAACAGCAAATTTTCTACAGTAGAGTGTTTATGAATAGATGAAGCTAGGAAAAATATGAAATCTGCGGTTTGACACTTTTTATGTGGAAAGTTAGTTCAAAGCACCTTTTGAGCAGTTTATTTCATCTTTTTGTATCTGTTGTTCTGTTTTTTATATTTCTTGCTGGCATTTGTTCAGTGAAGTTCAGTTAGTGTTATTTACCTTCTGGAATTTTTGTGGATTTTTCTGAGTTCAGAAAAATAAACTTACAGTTCAAACCTGAGTTTCTTTTGAATTATTAAATAGGAAATAGTTGAAATAATGGTTTTTGTTTTATATGGTAATTAAGTGTTTTTTCTCAATGTCAAAAGTGGTTCACAAGTTGGTTTTGTTGGATTGCAAGAAATATTCGCATTTCATACCACCATATTTCGCACCACACTTTATTTATTTATTTGTTATTATCCACTGCATTGCAATAGGATCGACAGTCCCGGAGCCCAGCCAGGAGCCAGACGCAAGCGTCGAGCAGGAGATCTAAGAGCTACCCCAGACCGAGGAGGCCGATCCCGCGCAAGAAACTAACCTGCCTGAGTGCCCCGCTCACGAGGCCTCAGTCTTCTCCCAAGGCAAGCCCCGGAGCATTCTAAGTCTCTCAGTATTTATAATTTAAGCTATTTGAGTATTTTATATTATGATGCATTAGGTATAGGAGTTGATTCGATCCTAATTGCTGCATTACCGTTCCTTGAATTATTGGTTATACCTGCCTTGAATACCCTATTTATTTATATGTAGAATTGCTTAGCCTGCTTAATAAAAGTAGTAGTTAAGGATGTTCCCGTAATACCCCTGGTGGGTATTTACCGGATCACGGTTGGCTATATCTACTATCGTGGAAAATAACCTGAGTAGTAATAAAATGCGGTCAACTGGAAGGCAAGGCACAAGTTTGGAAACTTGGGGCAGTCCGTCCGTTGGACCGTGTAGGTTTGTATCGATGTTGGCCCTCGTTCATTTTTGAACGCGCCCTTTTACTTAGGGATATGTCGGTGCTGTAATCATCGACGCCAAAGCCGGTTAGACGCTGTTCGGGTCGGTCTCAACCCGTGTCGCACCCTCTAGTATGGAAACACGATCTGCCTCGGAATGACCATCGTATAGTTCTAATTGGGTGGTCCGTGCTTGAACTGCGACGATTACCACCACGAACAAGCATCGAGCGGTTACCCAATGCATGGACTCGACGGGGAAAGTGTGGGTTGGTATTTAAGGTCTTTCACCAGCTTGTTTGGAATTCGATTCAAGTCGTCGTCTCCCCCGGTTAGTGTGAAACTATGGCGAGCTTCACCACGATACAACTCCATGGGAAGATTAAAGTTCAACTAAAATGTGGTTAAAGTCAACTGGATATGGTTATATTATTGATTGATTAGACTCAAGTGTATGTAATAGTCTAGGTGCAAAACCTAGATTAAAAGGTAGGTCTAAAACTTGACTGCTCACTGGTATCATTAAATATTCCTTCTCTTAATTTGAGCTATTCCGCAACTAAATGATCCCAGCTCCACCAAAAAGTCATGCATACCCTTGGTGTCTTTATTTTCAGTTGGGACGGGTAAGTCTAGCTGAGTACATTCTCGTACTCAGGGTTTATCCCGTTTGTTGCAGATGGCCAGGTGTACTATGGCTATTCTAAGCACTGCCTCTACCCGGTGGAGGGTGATGAGGAGTAGGCCCAGGGCAGGGTCGTCCAGAAGCTTCCCCTTTTCTTTTGCTGGACTAAGACTGTTGGTGGCACATTATCTGAAAAAGGAGGAGTGAGTTGAGTTGAGTTAAGTTATCAGACAATGTTTTATTTGGACCACGTGTGTGGTGGTCGTATTTCAAAACTTATTTTAGCCTCCACACTTTTTAACTCAGTATTGTAATAACTCTTTATTTCCGCACTCTGATGTTTAAATTCGGTTTCGTTTATCTGTGATGTATCCTTACGAATGTAATACTTGAACGATGCGATCCTGTATGTTGTAATGTTTGAAATCCTTTGAGATTTCTGGACTACCGGGGTTATATGGATTCAAGTACGGGTCGATGTCAGACGAATTTGATTAAGACGGTACTTGAGCTCTTATAATCAGGACGGTTCCATCACACGTGGTAAGCTTCTATAAGTGCAATCAAGCCCTATGTGGGTTTTGGTAATGCTGACCACATAATTAAAGGACTAATGGCTGTGACAAGTGCTTTGACAGTGTATCATTTACCATGGGTGCAAAGGATCAAAGGAGGAGACCCCCAACTACATGGATGGCTTGCAATGGCTCCAAGAGCTAGTTTAAATCATTTTATATTTTGAATTTGAGTTATAGGACAAGCCGGACTATCAAGGGGGATACTAATAGTGGACTGGGTGGAACCAATTGCTCAAAACACCATACACATCTCATATTATCCCAGCCACAAACAGCCAGCCAATCTGAATTCCTATTTGTTCTGGCACGCACGGAACCTCCGCGCCTAACGCGGAGGCTCCGGGGACTGTTTGGTCCAGACCGTTTTGTGGGTGTCGGTGGGAGTATTTATACCCTTCCCTTCGCCCCCAACGGTCAACTCTTGAACTCTCTGACCTTCACTCATACTACTCGAACAGAAAAGCTCTCTCTCTCCCAAGCTTAGTGCTCCACCTCCCTAGCTCAGATTTGCGTGATTCCTTGAGGGATTTGGCTCTTGAGAGTGTGAGAAAGCTTGAGAAGATCCTCCTCCACGTTCTTGTGCACTTGGTGAACCCCTGGCCGCTTGGTGTGTTCGTTACTCTTGGAGCTTGGCTCCTAGGCGGCTAGAGGTCATCCGGTAGCTCCCAACTTCGTTGTGGCTAAGCACTGGAACGTTTGTATTACCCTCTATGACTTAGTGGAAAGTTCTAATCTATTGCCTTGGTGATAGGTTGGAGAAGAGGAGCGAGTTGCAAGAGACTCCATAGCCTTTGTGGCTAACCTCAACAACATGGATGTAGGTCAGCCTTTGTGGCAAACCGAACCACGGGATACATCCTCGTGTCTCTTGGGATTGTGTTTGTTGTTGCAGCTATTACTTGTGATTTGAATTGATTCCTAGGGTTTGCATTCGATCTATGAAGTTATCATCCTCTAGGTGCAACCGACTGTTTGGATAGCTCAACATACACTCTGGGAAGGGTGGTATAACACTCGATCTGTTTTTCATTCATTATATTCCGTTGTGAATCGATTGTATACTCTGCTTCGCGGAAGTTCCACGTTCTGCTCTAGAACCTCCGCGCCTCGGAACCTCCACGCTCAAGCTCGGAGGTTCCGCGTTCTGATAGTTTTCTGTTAAGTTATTTAAATTTCAGAAAAAGGCCTATTCACCCCCCCTCTAGGCCACTTGCTAGAACCTTTCAATTGGTATCAGAGCGGGTTTCCTCGTATTAGCACTTAACTGTGTGAGGAAATGGCAAGTCCTAGAGAAAGGGTACCAAAGGTAGAGGGAGAAGAACTCTATGAAGATGTTCCAAGTGGAGAAGACCCAGAAGCTCTTATGGATGATCCCACAGTAACACTTCCAAAGCTCAAGCTCAGTGGGAAGGAAGATAAACAAAAAGAAAAGAACAAGGACAAGGAGAAGAAGAGAAACAAGGGAAAGAAGAAGGTGCTAGTGAGTCCACTACCAAGTAGTGGATCAGAAAATGGAGATGAAGAAGATGAGTACTATGGTCAAAGGATTCCAAAAAGATCACTCAAGCCCAAGTCCAAGAAATCGTATTTGAGTGTATCCTTTAATTATGATTCTTTGAATTTGCGTTCTAACACTCACATCAACATACCCGCGGGCAAGTTGCCTCCATTTGATGGAACCAACTTTGCCAAGTGGAAGCATATGATGAAGGCTTATCTTACCGGTCTCCATCCGAAGATGTGGAACATTGTGTGTGTAGGTTTTGATGATCCGGAAGGTCCCGAAAATCTCTCACCAATAGATATCCGCAACATACATCACAATGCTCAAGCTACAAGTGCTCTTCTAAGTGCACTAAGCCCGAAAGAATACAACAAGGTGATAGGCTTGGAGATTGCAAAGGAGATTTGGGACACCCTTCACATTGCACATGAAGGGGATAGCAAAGTCAAGAAGTCCAAGATTGATTTATTGATGGCTCAACTCAATAGATTTGTGATCAAGGATGGAGAAGGGCCTCAAGAGATGTTTGATAGGTTGATGGTGATAGTTGGCAAGATTAGAGGATTGGGTGGAGATGAATTGGATGATCATCATGTTGTGAAAGTGATGTTGGAGGCTTTTGCACCAAGGAATCCAACTCTTGTCACATTGATTAGAGAGAAGAAGAGGTTTGAGGAATTCTCTCCTAGTGAGGTTCTTGGGAGAATACTTACTCATGAGCTCATGGAGATGGAAATACAACAAAGAAGAAAGTTTGGAGAGCTTGAAGCCAATATGGAAATCTTTAGAGTCAAAGATGTAGCTCTCAAGGAAAACAAGTCAAGAAAGGTCTCTACTTCAAGCAAACCGACAAGATCAAGATCAAGCAAGGTTGAGATAGAATGCTCATCAAGTGACTCAAGTGACAATGAAGATGATGAAGTGTCTTCAGGAGAGATTGGTGATGTTGTATTGTTCATCAGGAAGTACAAGAAAGGGCAAAAAAGAGAAGGCTACATGTTTGTGTAGAGGAAGTTCCCCAACAAGCAAAAGAGGAAGTGCTACAATTGTGGAAGCATGGAGCATTTCATTGCCGATTGTCCTTATGAGAACAAAGAAGACAAGAAAAACAAGAAGAAGAACCACAAGAGGGAAGAGAATACTCAACACAAGAAGAAGAACTATTCGGGTGAAGCTCACATTGGTCATGAATGGGGATCTAATAATGAAAGCTCAAGTGAAGAGTTGCTACCATTGCCATCAAGAAGTCTTCCTCATCACCAAAGCTCTTCACCAACTTGACCGATGATGAGGAGAGCTCCACAATCCTTTGTCTTATGGGTAAGAGTGAGAAGGTAAAACCTAAGTCAAAACCCAAATCTTCTCCCTTTCCTAGTGATGCATCCAACATTGATTCTAGTGATGATTCTAGTAATGACTCTAGTGATGAATCTAGTGATGATGAGATACATAACTTGGTAAGTAAAATGGATAGAAAATCTACAAACTTCATTGCCAAGTTAGTAGATGAACTAGAGAAAACTCAAGCTACACTTGCCAAGCAAGAAAAACTTTATATTACTTGCAAGCAAGCTCTTGTCTTGGAAAGAAGTGAGGTGGAGGCTTTGCGCTTGGAAGTTGACTAAGCGGAGAGTGTCCTTGCTACCCTAAAGGATGACCTTAATGCTCTTCAAGAAAATAACAATACTCTAAAAACAAGAAATGAAGAGCTTGAGGAGCAATATAGCATCCTTTGGGAGAGCGCCTCACATCCTATGAAGGCAAAAGAGATCACTAGTGCATCTACTAGCAAAGGTTGTGATAAATGCTATAATACTGATTTGGATGCTTGTGCATCTAACCTTGCAAATATAGAAGCTATGAAGAAGGAGATTACAAGACTCAACAACATCATAGCTAGTGGGTGCATGGATGATACTTACAAGAAGCCCAAGTTCATTCAAGGAAGACATCCTTTTATCAAGGATGGCCTTGGGCACAAGAAAGGTGGCAAGACTGGTGAAAGGAAGATGGTAAATGGAGTGTCTTGCATCAGGTTTGAAAGGAAGAGACAATTGGGAGGTGCAGCCAGTGCAGACCATGGAGGCTCCACGCAGAAACGTGGAGGTTCCGTGTCCTGGAGGCTCCGCACAAAAGCGTGGAGGCTCCGGGGTCTGCACGCAAAATAAGACCAACATGAACAAGACACAACCTAAACCAAGGCAGCAAGCTCCAAAAGCTTCTAACACTCGTCTGTAGGTTAAGGAAAACCAAATTGTGCCCAAGAGGAACATGTATTCTCACAAGACGAAGACCCATGCATCCCAAGAGAGCATGTTGTCTAGCTATGTGTTGAGATGCAACAGCCTTGGTAAAGTTGTTTCCACGTATGTTGGGAATGAGCCTAACATATATGTGAAAAGATCTCTATGGGTTCCTAAAATCCTAGTAGCTAACACTCAAGGCCCCAATGCCAATTGGGGACCTAAAAGAATGAACTAAACTTGTTTTGCAGGCATACTCCTCCGGTGGATCAAGTTGGGTGCTTGATAGTGGATGTACAAATCATATGACCAGAGAAAAGAGTATGTTCTCCTCTTACATACAAATGCATGATTCAAGTGAAAATATTGTATTTGGAGATAATTCAAAAGGAGAAGTGCTTGGCGTTGGTAAAATCTCTATAACTCAAGAGCATTCAAATTCAAATGTATTACATGTTAGCCCGTTGAGTTACAATCTATTGTCTGTTTCACAATTGTGTGAAATGGGCTATGATTGTCACTTCGTGGATAAGGGTGTGTCTGCTACTAGAACGGAGGATTCCTCTATTGCTTTTACGGGTCGCTTGAAAGGAAAGCTTTACCTAGTGGATTTCAACAAAAGTAAAGTTTTATTGAGACTTGTCTAGTGGCAAAATCTAGCATGGGTTGGTTGTGGCATCGCCGACTAGCTCATGTTGGGATGAGGAACTTGGCCAAACTTCTAAAGGAGGAGCACATCCTTGGACTAATGAATGTTCATTTTGAGAAAGATAGGATATGTAGAGCATGTCAAGCCGGAAAGCAAGTAGGTGTACCACACGCACCAAAGTGTATTATCACAACATCAAGCCCATTGGAGCTTATTCACATGGATCTCTTTGGACCGGTTGCCTACATTAGCATTGGTGGTAATAAATATGGTCTTGTTATTGTTGATGACTATTCACTACTGCACAAAGCTTAACCGCAGCGGGCGTTTTGGCTTTACCGCAGTGGGCAACAGCGTCCGCTGCGGTGCTAAGGCCACGGTTAATCATGGCCATTACCGCAGCGGGCGCTGTTGCCCGCTGTGGTAAAAGCCTTAACCGCAGTGGGCAACATAAACAGCCCGCTGCGGTTAATAGCATTTACCGCAGTGGGCAACCTAAAGTGCCCGCTTCGGTAAATTATTAACCGCAGCGGTCGGTTTAGGTTGCCCGCTGCGGTAACTGCTATTAACCGCAGCGGGCAACTTATGTTGCCCGCCACGGTTATTAATTTTGGATTAAAAAAAATAAATAATGCAGCTAGCAGAAACAGCAGGATATGGATTCAAATCAAAATGCAGTTTTCAAATAATTCCAGAATTCCAGATTTCTAACAGAATTCCAGATTTGTAACAGAGATATATATATGCACATATAAACCATCTGGACATAACATACAAAGTCACTTAGTTGTTTGTCGTCATCATATACACATTGACTTAGTTGATTTCAAATTCAAATTACAATTCATAGTTCAACTTGATGAGCGTAATCCGTCAGACGAAGCATTGTGTTCCATTTGCGGAGCTTCTCGTATTGGGGTAGCAACGCCAGCTCGGATTCATTGTCGAAGAATGTTTCTCCTTCGAGAATGCATTTCTTCATTACAAACTTGCATATGTCCGCCTTGACTTGTTTAAAGCACATCCTGCGGCTCTGCTGCTCTCCCCAATACATGACACCTTCCTTGAGCTTCTTCCAGCTATTGGTGTACTCCTTGCTTTCCCTTAGAAACTCGCATGTGTACAAGCCACATGTCTTCGATCCTAGTGGCTGTTTGGCGCACTGCACGATTGATACACAAGCATTAGAACCCATATATATGTATGAAACATGAATTGAACCTTTGAAATACTTACCGGGAAATCTCGTCGGATTTTGAGGTGGTACCTATGCTTGTCCTTGAACTTTTGAGTTCTTCGGTCCCAGAATCCAGGCACCTTTTGATATTCCTTATAAGCGCTGTACAAAATATAATAGTTTTAGCCACCATTTAAAAACGTATGGTAAACGTAACAGATAAAAAAGATGGATGACTTACTTTTTCAGACAATCTTCGAATGCCTTGTACCCTTGCTTGTTTGGTACGCTCAAGGAGTCAAACACACAGGCCCTGCCATCTTGAGGGTATATTATAAAAGCGACCCAGTGGTCACCCACGAGGCCCTGGCTGCACCATTGCAACAAAATAGAGTTTTTGACGGCGAGAAGGCATGATATGCTAGCGACTTAGGTGTACATATATGTATTTGACTTACCCAAAGTGATAGGCAGCCATTATACACTCTGGCCCATCCGGCTTGATCTTCTTCATGCATTCTAGTATGTAATTTTTCAACTTAGTCTTCTCGACTTTCATATTTTCTTCATATTTCTTCTCTCGCTGTCGAACTGTCATCTCCGGATCAGTGATCTCGAAACCCTTGATGACTCTTTCAGCAATATGTGCAGGAGAGAGGTAGAGTACAGGACGTGTCTTTTTATTACTTACAGTGACCGTCATGCTGCACGGACAAGTCATCGTGACATAATATGTATAGAACTATGGAAGATACGAATGTAGTGAACTGTGGAAGTTGCATTCATCGCTTACAGTGTGAATAGGGTGATTTGAACGATGTCCAGGTCTTCTTCCCGCATCAGGTTGTACATGTCGCTAAAGTCGACGGGTAGGTGCATTTCGTTACCAGCGGGCAAGTGGAAGTACTCCGTGGGAATCTTGACGTTAAAACTTGACATCCTGGCTTTTGCAGCTTCCATGTACCATAGATGGAACCTCCTTGTATCCCACTTTTCCTCGTCGATGAGCTGGGCCTTGGGAATCATGAACTTCCCGCACATATAGTGGCCAGGGCAGTCTTCGGCCTCATCAAATAGTTGACGGGTAGTTTCAGGCCTGACAAATGATGGATAGGGATGTTAGTAGCATATATACTATGGACGTGGTATTATGCTCAATGTTACCATACCTTTCGAACGTGAGCGTGTACGGGAGCTTGTCGGTGGACATTCTTGGATTCTTGTTGGGCGGCGGAGGACATTAGCTTGTGGTTGACGGGGGAGGTGTCCTCGTCCCTGTTGCCTCCCCCATCGTGCCTCCCTGTTGCTCGTTCGTGTTTGGCTGGCTTGTCGTGTTGTCGCCCTTACCGGCCTCTGAGCTTCTTGCCTCATTGAGCGGGCCGATCGGCGGACTATTTGGAGGCGGGGGAGACACAGTTCCCATGTCAGTACCCTTTTCCTTTTCCCCGCCATCACCTTCTACCTTTTCCTTGTCCCCACCTTCGCTACCGCCTTCTCCTTTGTCATTTCCCTTGCCCTTGTCCCCGCCCTTTTCTTCGTCATCATCGCTGTCGTGATCTGGATCTTCCGGAGGACAAGATCCGGCGGCTGATGGTTGTGATGCTGGTGTCGGCGTTGGAGTTGGCGTCCGAGCAATGATCTCGATGTCCTCGCGGTTCCATAGGACTTCAAATCCAAGTGCCTGCCCTAGGTGTCTGGCCGTTTGTAGGTTGGGATGGTCCAATTCAAAATGTTCCTGGTCGAGAACGTGCCATAACGGGCTCACAACCACATAGTCTTCAGGGATGTTGTCTTTGTTGAAGTCGTGAATATCATGGGGTGCAAGAATGCATCCCTCGGCCACCACCATCTTCTTGGACCTTTCGAACGGGATGAGGAGTTGGACATGCTGGTTTTCCTTGAAGTCCTTGTTCGAGACCCTTGGACGATCCTCGTTCATCGGCAGTAAGGCTTTCTTTTCCTTTGCTTGAGGATTGGGCAGGCCATGGTGATCAAACATCTTCGACCTCATCGCGACCATCTCTGGGTCGTTGCTTATGAAGGCTTCCTTTATTGAGCTTTTGAACATTTCAGCCACGCCTTCATTGAAGCCCTTCTTATATAGCTCATCTTTATACCTCTGCCTAGACTTGTATGTGGCCGCGTCGGATTGCCACGACTCAACTGACTTCCAGCTCATCTTGGACCCGACACCACGAACGCGGCCACGGTGCTCGGGGGTTCCTAGGACCTC
This sequence comes from Coix lacryma-jobi var. lacryma-jobi, assembly GCA_009763385.1. Taxonomy (NCBI): domain Eukaryota; kingdom Viridiplantae; phylum Streptophyta; class Magnoliopsida; order Poales; family Poaceae; genus Coix; species Coix lacryma-jobi. Next base: position 102,207,574 of record CM019828.1, on the reverse strand, counting down.
GGTGAGCAAGTCGTGGCCCCGGCGGACCACGATGCTGTCCTTAAGCTTTGCTTTCACCATCAAAGTCTTCTCGACGTCCTCGAGGTGGGGCTCGTTAAACTTGGTCACCCCGGGCTTCAGCCTCTTTGGAATGCGGGCCCTCATGTAGTCCTTTGCCCTTGGGTCGATGCCCTCATACGGATCTGGAACCCCGGCAGCCTGTCTTGCTTGTTCTTCTTGCTGCCACTTGGTCCTCTGACCGGCAAAGCCAGTCATGCCTAAGTGGTGAGGATTCTTGTTCCTCTTGGCGAGCTCACTGAACTTAGCGATCTTTTCCTCTGCTTCTTGCGTCTTTCTCATTTCGCAGAAAGCGTCCCACATGTGTGCCTTGACCATATTGTACTTCAGCAGTGGCGACTTCCCCTTCTTCAGGTAATTTCTAGTCAGCATGGACCTAAAGTTGCGAAGCGCAGTCGACGCCACGTGCAAAGCCCACTCCTGGCACTTCTCCATGTCAGCTGTGGGCGGATATATGAATCTCCTTGTCACCTCACCCCATACATTGTTTTTTCTGTTAGCAAGGACGTGGTGCCAGTTGGGCCAAGTGATCACCACCTTCTCCTTGGCTGTACACGCCACTTGATTGCTGAACTTGCCAATGACTGTATCTGGAGCTATTGGGTTTCCCTCTGGCCCCACCGCATCGATGACATGCACCTCGTTTTCTTTGTCCAACTTGTGCCTCCCGTGTTGTCCCCTCACCCTCTTCTGGCCCTTAGATTTGGACGAAGAGGTTGCCATAGAGGGAGCGGGGGCTTCTTCCTCCCTGACCGCGTCTTCGTCCCTGAACTCGAGCTGACGAGGCACAATCGGCAGCTGTTGACAAGAGTCTCTTGCCTTTAGTTTTTCGCTAATGACGGACAACGCATCATTGTACATGTTAGAAAGCCAGCGTGTTGCGTAAACCTCGAGGTCGTGACTATGTGCTTTGTCCGCCCCCGGTTCGTACGTCGGATCGTTGTCCACCTCTGTACGCTGCTTCTTCGGCGGTGGAGTCACGGACGCCCCACTCATCAAGCTGGTTGACGAGGAGCTAGGGGTAGGGTCCCTCCATTCGTTTGTTTTGTCTTCCGCCATTTCAGTTCTACATATACACAGACGCGTATATAATATGACCAAGTTCAAAGCTTTTGAATAAAAAATGACATGTATATGTTTTTGGCTCAGATTTGCCCCTAGGTCAACACGTCACTGCTAAACTGGTTACTTGTAAAATACAAGCCATCCTAGTCTAGCAGCTGACTCAGCATAGAAAGTAGGGGGGCAATTGATCATCATCGCCGCTGCCTCAGCATAGATCGAAGGGGTCACATCATCGCATTTGCCACTACCTCAGCTTACAAGTTTGAAAAAAATCATCAATGCAAATGCCATAGTAGGGAGTAGGGAGAGTGGTAACAGAGAGTACTAGAAGGGAGAGGAGTATAAAGAGAGGATTAGAGATAGTAGTAACAGAGAGGAGTAGTAGGGAGAGGAGTATAGGGAGAGAGAGGAGTAGGGAGAGGAGTAGTATAGAGAGGACTAGTACAGAGACTAGGTAGAGAGGAGGGAGAGGAGTAGTACAGTACTATAGAGTAGTAACAGAGAGGAGTAGTAGGGAGAGGAGTATAGGGAGAGAGGAGTAGGGAGAGGAGTAGTATAGAGAGGAATAGCAGAGAGTGATAGTAGAGTGATAGTATTGCGTAGTGGCAAATGCATAGTGTAAAAAAGCATCAAATTGCATCATAGGCAGGAAATAGAAAAGCATCATCGGGCATCATAGGTAGTGGCAAATGCATAGTGTACAAAAGCATCAAATTGCATCATAGGCAGGAAATAGAACACTGGAGTAGGGGACAGAGGAGTAGGCAAAGATCAGGAACACTGGAACATAGAGAGGAGTAGGGAGAGGAGTGGTGTGTTAACTGAATATAACTGAATTTACCTAATATAAACAGTGCCAAACATAGTCTTAACTGAATATAACTGAATTTACCTAATATAAACAGTGCCAAACATAGTCTTAACTGAATATAGATGAATTTACCTAATATAAACAGTGCCAAACATCTCAACCAGAGTAAACAATGTAACACTGCTGAATTTACCTAAAATAAACAGTGCCAAACATAGTCTTAACTAAATATAACTGGACAGATTCTGGACAGATTGAATTTCCCCCACATCCTAAGGCCGTAACTGGAGTTCCAGTTTACTAAAAACTGTGATCCTTACCATTCTAGTAAACAAGCAGTTCCCAAACCAGTTCCATGATTAAATAATCAAGACAGTTGCATATTTGAGATCATCTATCCATGATTAGCTAGAAACTAATTTCAATCTACTATAGTTCAAAATTATCAGATATTTTTCAACTAAAATGTAATGGATGTCCCTGGATCATGCTTAGAACACACATACAAGACCGTATCATCATACATTAATCAGCCATGACATCTCAAGAGATTAATCAAGGACACTCAGACCCCTACTACTTCTATTTTCTGACAGATGGTCAGCTTCCAGTTCAAGGACTGTGGTAACAAAATTCTATTTGCACTAAACATATTCTTGGGATGTTGTGATAATGAAGGCACTTGCCAAACAATGAAACAACCATATCATATATTATACATTGAACATCGGCTTCATTCAAATACCAACTGGAAGCACACCAAGACAATCCAAATTGATGCTATGTTGATTATTAAGGATGAACTATAGGCGGATAAGATCGATGGTATGAACTCACAGTGGAGATGATTGACGTCGCCGGAGATGGACTCTAGGCGGTGGCGGCGGTTCTCCGACGGAGCGCTAGGGTTTCCACCAGTTCTCCGGTGGGCTCCAGGCACAACTCTAGGCGGTGGTGGCGGTTCTTCGGCGGAGAGGTAGTGTTTCCACCGGTTCTCCGGCGGGCTCCAAGCGCGGCTCTAGGCGGTGGCGGCGGGATAGGGCACCGACGAACTCCGGGAGATGACGGGCTCCAGGCGCGGGCTCGAGGCTGAGATGGCGGAGATGGAGGCGTGCGATGCTTCCGAGGCGGAGATGGCTCCGGAGGCGGTGGAGGCGATGCTCCGGAGGCGGCGGCGTGTGCGGCAAAATTTGGGCAGCCCTTCGGGGTCAAATGAAACCGCAGAAGGACTTGGTCGCAGCGCAGCCGAGAGGATATGATTTTATAGGGTGCACTTTACCGTAGCGGGCATCATAAGCGCCCACTGCGGTTAATATTTACCGCAGCGGGCATCGTAAGCGCCCGCTGTGGTTAATATTAACCGCAGCGAGCATCTTACGTTGCCCGCTGCGGTTGATATTTACCGCAGCGGGCGCTTACGATGCCCGTTGCGGTTATTCACTAGGGGACATTAACTTATTATTATTTAGTTAATAAGTTATTATTAATAATAACTTATTAGTACTAACTTATTATTATTAATAATAACTTTTATTAATAACTTTTCTTAAGTTCACTTTTTCATATTATTACAAAATGATATGAAGTTAACTTCCACTATGGCATATATATACATCTCATTTTGGTGCTGGCGCTTTCGTGGACCGCTTCTCACCATCGGGACGGGCCCAGGGCTTGATACTGCTCTTGTTGCAACGGTCCTCGACGGCCTTGATCTTCTTTGCAAAATCGGTAAAAAGTTGGAGCTCTGCATAGTTGTTGTATTGTTCTGGGCTTTGGACCCCATCAGCTCCAACAATCCGCTGCTTTCCAGACACGACCACATGCCTCTTTGGGTCCTCCGGATAGATATAGTAGGCCACTTGCGCGACATTGGTTGCGAGTACCCATTGGTCATCTTTGTACCCGATACTTTTAAGGTTCATGGTGGTTAGCCCGAAACTGTCGACCGCAACCGCTTTGGGGTTTACCCAGTGGCACCGGAAGACGGTTACGCATACGTCCTTGCCATAGTCAAGTTCCCATATTTCTTCGATCTGGCCATAGTATTGCGTCCTCATGTTTGTGGCCTCGTCGACGCCCTCATATCGAACACCGCAGTTCTGTGCCGCGCTGTTCTTGTCCTTCTCTTTCGTGTGGAACCTATACCCCTTCACATCGTACCCTTGCCACGTCATGATTTGGCTTGACGGGCCTTGCAGAAGCTTCTGCACGGTCTCCGTATCTTCATCGTCAGGGCATCTCTCTAGGGGTACGTGTTGCTCTTTGAGCCAATCTATGAAACTGTTCCTGTGCTCATTCTGTACCCATGCCTCTGTGCGTTGTCCGTCATTAGCGGCGCGGATCTCTTCTATGTGCCTCTCGACATATTTCTCCATGCTCATCAACTGATGAAGGATGTTGTAATGAGCTTGTTCAATCTCCTTGTATGGTATATCCGTGCGAACTTTTCGGCCCGTGCACCCCATGCCAGCGGTTCTGCCCTCGTGCTGATGGACAGGCAACCCAATCGCCCTCCCATCTTTTATGTACCTCATACACCAGTTCACTGCCTCTTCGGTTGTGTACGCCTCGATCATAGAGCCCTCTGGGTGAGCACGGTTATGAACATATCTGTTGAGGGTGGACATGAACCGCTCATACGTCCACATCTCGTGTAGGTACACGGGGCCTAGTTGCTCGATCTGATCCACCATGTGCATCATTAGGTGTACCATAATATCAAAATATGATGGGGGAAAGCACATCTCAAGCTGGCAAAGGGTCTCTGCGATGAAGTCCTTAAGGGCAGGGAGGTCAGCCTTACCAATGACCTTCTGCGTGATGCGGTTAAAGAAGTATGATATCCAAGTGACCACCATCTTCACGTACTCTGGACCGATAACCCTTATCACAATTAGAAGGAACGCCGTCAACATGATGTGGCAGTCATGTGCGTTGTAGCCAGTCAATGTGAGGTCTTTCGAGGAGATGAGGCTTTTAATGTTGGAAGAGAAACCGGTCGGCACCTTGATACCCCTGGGAAGGTTGAGCATAGCAGTCTTCTCGCCATGCCTTAGGTTGTAGGCCGCACCTGGAAGATCGACTTTACCATTATGAGGTGACCCAGGGTGAAGGTCCTGCCTGATGCCCTGGTTGAGAAGATCCGTCCGTGACTTCAGACCATCCTTCGTCTTTCCCGGGATGTCCAGCAGGACACCGATCGTGCTATCAAAGACGTTCTTCTCGAGATGCATACAGTCGATGGCATGGGGTGTTTTCAGTGTCTTCCAATATGACATGCACTCAAAGAAAATCGACCTCTTCTTGAAAGGAACAGAGGGGACCTGTGACGCTTCCTCCGTCGTGTCTCGCTTTCACTTCCTCGTTTGTTTTGTCCCCTCCTCTGGTGGCTTCTTCTTCTTCCCAAACTCGATCTGATCAATATCCTTCAACATCTCATACACCTTTCGCCCCCCAACTAGTCTGCGCCGGTGGTTCACCCTGTGGCTCGCCCTGATCATCGAACTATTGATTCATGACACTTCTTCTATATATGTGCCTTTTCGGAAGGAACCGCCTGTGCCTCATGTAGACCATCTTGTTCGATCCCTTGAGGTAAGTGTAGCATGTCTCGTCGATGCACATTACGCAGCCGGTCTTCCCTTTGATATGCCCCGACAGTGAGAAGAGGCCGGGGTAGTCGGTGATGGTGACAAAGATGATGGCTTTTAGGGTGAACTTCTCCTTGAGGGATGCATCCACCATTTCGACCCCAACATCAAATAGCTCCTTCATTTCCTCCATTACCGGCTCGAGGAAAACATCGATATCGTTGCCGGGCTGCTTCGGTCCCGAGATAAGCATGGTCAATAGAAGATACCTGCGCCTCTGACACAGATGGGGAGGTAGGTTGTAGATGGTCAGTACGACCGGCCAGGTGCTGTGTGAGCTGCTCAGCTCGCCGAACGGATTGATCCCATTGGTGCTCAGCGCGAACCGAACGTTCCTGGGATCTTTGCCAAATTGTGGGTAGGCCTTGTCGAAATCTTTCCACTGCTGGCCATCGGAGGGGTCCCGCAGCATGCCATCGTCCTTCAAGCGGTCAGCTGATGCATGCCACGACATGAGCTTCGCGTCCTCTGGGTTCCCAAATAGCGCATGGAGGCGATCGATCACTGGCATGTACCACACCGATAGTGCCGGACTTCTTCTCAACATGTAACCCTCTTCTTCCTCGTACCGCTGATGAGCTGAGATGCGATTGGCTGCAACACTGCTCTTCTTGACACCCTTCTTCTTCTTCCTCTGACCACCTCGCAAGGCCTCATCGTCGTCTGCATCAACGCGACAGCCAGCATTTCTCTTGTAGCGACTGGCGCCACAGTGCGGACAGCTCATCAAATTCTCATACTTTGTGCCCCGATAGAGGATGCAGTGGTTAGGGCAGGCATCGAACTTTCTAAGCTTCATCGCCACTAGCCGAATAAGCTTCTTCGCCCGATACGTATTTGCTGGAATCTTGTTACTCATCGGGAATGTTTTAGCAAGGTAACCTAAAAGCTCATCAAAGCTACTATCTGACCACCCATGCCGAGCCTTCATCATCAACATGTGGAGGTTGAAACGGAGCACCGTGCAATCCTTCGGACATTCTTCGCCGTCCTTATATAAAGGATCAAGTGACGCCTGCTTCATCTCTCTGAAATTTTCCAGCCACTTCGAGGAGCCATACACGACGTCGTCTTCGTCGATGTGGTTGAGTAAATCCTGTAACAGCTGCACATCCGCAAGGTCCTGCACCATAGCGTCCTCAACATCTCCACCACCATCATCTGTCATATCCTGGAGTACATCCGCCTCCACAGCGATGTGGTCATGAGCACTACAGTCACTGAAGGCAGGCGCTACTGTTGCTGATGAGACGTGCGCTCCAGGATCTTGGTTCACCGCCGTCGTCGACGCTGAGCTTACTCCAGATGCCGCCCTGACACTCGGATCGAATCTCTCGCCATGATGAGTCCACACCGTGTAATCATCCATGAAATCAAAATGAATCAAATGAGATTGCACTGTGCCTTCGTCTTTGAAGGCGGTCAGATTCTTGCAACGATGACATGGACATATGATTGTCGTTTGGTTTGATCTCTCACGGTCAACTTTCGCAGCGGCAATAAACTTTCGCACTTCAACGATATACTGCACATCAAGTACTCTATTGATCTTATACATCCATTCTGACCGGTCCATCGTACCTGTGATCCTTAATTAATTACACACATCATGAATCACAAAACAAAGATAAATTAGAAAAAATAATAATTTATTAAATTTATGTTAAATCTAGGGACAGAATTAATAATGACGGCAAATAAAATTAATGCATCCATGATGAACTTAGAGAAACAAATACCAGTTTTCTCTCTCCTACATGAAACTAGATCTAAAAGGGAGGCTAAAAAGAGAGAAAAAGAGAGGGGAAAGAGGGTGGAGATCATCTAGGTACCTCTTGTGGAGTACTTCTCCTCCAAATCAAACAAATAAACGTCAAAAACAAGTTATTTGGGACAAAAATTCGGCAAAACTTCTTCCCCCATTTTTGGTCTAGAGGAAGAAGATGATCGGTTTCCTTTCTGCTGGCGGCGGCTTAAATAGCGAGGCATAACTAAAGCGGGCAACTTAAGGAGCCCGCTGCGGTTAATCTTATTTAACTGCAGCGGACACTTTACGTAGCCCGTTGCGGTTAATGATTAACCGAAGCAGGCATATAAGGAAGCCCGCTGCGGTTAAAGAAGATTAACCGCAGCGGGCACCTTACGGTGCCCGCTTTGGTTAATGATTAACCGCAGCGGGCGCTTCAGCGGCCGGCTGCTGTAGGCCGGCCACCGAATAACGTGACAGACCAGGATGTCAGAGATATCATCTATCGATGACTACTCCGACTAATCCAGGATGGCTTTAGAGATCCGAAGACTTGTAACGAAGTGTACTTGGATTAGGACTCTAGTTTGTAACTTAGCCGAGTTGTAAAAGGAAGTCCTGTAATTAGAATAGGACTCAAATATTGTAACCGGCTAGGACTCGGTCTGCGCTAAGGTTCACCCGGACATATAAGGGGAACCAGGCGCAGGCTCTAGATCATCGAACATTGAATCATAACAATACACAAGGCACACGCCCCACTGGACGTAAGGTATTACGCTATTTAGCGGCCTGAACTAGTATAAATCGCTGTCCCTGTGTACTCGCCAAGTCCTACGAACGCCGATCCCCACCGAACAAATCGTCTGAGATTACTCAAGACAAATTGCCGGTTAACAAACACCGACAGCTGGCGCGCCAGGTAGGGGCTTTCGGCGATTTGACGACCAAGAGCCCGGCGAACCACGACAACATGTTCTCGGCGGGGTCAATTTTTGTTTTTGGCTCATGGACTTGCATTGCGGATGATCAAGGAAAGCTGCACAGGCAGCTTGACACTGAATCGAAGCTGCAAGCCACGCCAAAGACAGAAGATCTCGCCCAGAGCCTAGCAAATCTAGCAATCCAAGACCCGCAGAACCCTGGGGACCATGCAGAAGTGCCCGACTCCTACTCCAACTCAAAGTCTGAATCAAAGGACCCGGACACCAGCTATGGCAACACCTTTGGGCTGCCGAACTCTGCTGAAAACTTCCCGAACCTGATCAGTGCAGGATTCAAAGAGTACCACCAGATACCTTTGACGGGAGCTCAGCAAGGACTCGTTTTCAGCTCTACCAAGGAGGGTAACATTGTCCATTGGCCAATTCAGCCTGCCCCGGCTAGACTGGTTGGCACAATTGACCAGCAACTTCCATACCGGCACGGACATCAGCTCCCTTTTGAGGAACACGACTCCACAACGGAACTAATCTCCAGCACTTCTACTTTGGAATCAGTAACACCGGGATCATCAAACCAGGGCTACACTCGTGAAGTCTTCATGGTGGGGCATCAGTCATCTCTACGACCACCAACCCCACTAGATGTCTTTCAAGACGATGAAACTGAAGGGCCGAGAAGCAACCAGAAAGCGACCAGAGGGGGGGGTGAATGGGAGCTTCAAAATTTCCTTTCAGAAACTAGTAGCCACTGTCCCGAGAATCACCCCAAAAGACAAACCCTAGAGCTTGCTAATGTCCACGACCCTAGATGAAGGGTGGATGCTTCCAAGAAGCACAGCGGGACACTACACAACTCTAGAAAGCCAACGCAAAAGACGGAAACCAAATCCGACAACGAACGAATGAGCTGCGAATGAAAACGCGCGAAACAGCTTGGACCGGACTCTGACTGCGTCCGGTCAGTCACCACCGGACGCGTCCGGTCACAAGAAAATGGTTCTGGAACCTTACTGTTCCTGACCGGACTCACGAGCTGGGAGCGTCCGGTCAGCAACAGTGCGTCCGGTCAAAAGACGACAAGCTCAATGAACAGTAGGACCTATGCGTCCGATCAGTGTTCAAAACGATTGTCCGGTCAAGTTATGAGATCAACACACTGAGCGTTGAACGACCGGACTCTCTGCCTGTGCGTCCGGTCATCTCGACCGAGCGTCCGGTCACCCCAAAACAGCGCTGTTCGTCCACCGATTCGACTCGATCTCACCCAAAACGAATCCTCTAGGGATCAAACTTGGTGAGAAGAGTCAAAAGGAGTATAGTGAGCTATCCCTAAGAGATCATGGCTCGAACCTATCTCCAAATCGATGAATCAAAGAATTTCGGGGGAAGGGAGAAAAACTTTACCCGAAACGAAAATCGATCAATCTCCTAGACCGTGAGGTTAGAGGTGAATTCCTTCGGTGGAAAGAAGTGCCTCACGATCTAGAACAACTTGGTTCAAACGGTTTTGCAAAAGATGAACCGAGCAAAGAGATCAAGCGACGGGAAAATCGTGGAGAAAGGGATTCCGCGAAGAACACGAACGAAACGCGAATCACAACCACGAACTGCACAACAGTGAGATTACGGTCTCACTTCCTCAAAACCAACAGTACACAGAGGCAAGTCTCTCTGCGGATCTTAGCTAGCTACAGCAGGGGATGGGAGAGCAGGAAACCCTAAGTGCGAAAGAGCAAATGACTGAGATGGAAAGGGAGGAGGGAGTCTCCCGACTACTTATCCTACTACTAGCCTAAGTCTAATTCCTACTCTACCCCTCTCTATTCTAATTACAGAGCGAACCAGCTAAACCCTAGGGTTATTCTGGACCAACTCGGTGGTAGGTGTATCCGACGGCCACGCCCGCACAATTCGAAGCGTTGCCTCGACGCAACCTCCAGATTGCCGCCACGTGCCGCCATCGCTCTGCACCCCCGGTTTTGTGGCCCAAACCGGGAAACCAGCCTTTTCCAGCCATCCCCCGGTTTTGAGGCCCAAACCGGGAAACCAGCCCACCAGCTTCTGAGTTTTGAGGCCAAACTCAGCAAACCCTCAGCGCCCAGGTTTTGAGGCCCAAACCTGGAAACCGTCCTCAGCCCGAGTTTTGTGGCCAAACTCAGAAACCATCCGCACCCAGGTTTTGAGGCCCAAACCTGGAAACCGTCCACCTGATGGTTTTTCCCTGGCTCTACCACCAAACCGACGTCATAGAGGGGATGCACCGCCCGTGCACCCCGTCCACCGACACGTGTCCCCAAGTCTACGACTTAGGCAACACATGACCGCAAGTCTTCGCTCGTCGCTGTCCCAGGATGCCAGCCACCGCAGCTGATCCTCGGGCCTCTGGTCCCTCAGTCCAAGCCTCACGTCCGCCCTTCGCCACTCTCGGTCCATCGGCACGGCACGTCTCTACATGACCTTCACCTCGCCTTTGATCACTGCATCCGTGCTCGACACCTGCACAACACAAGCCAAAGAACATGCGCATCATCCCAGTTGACAATCACTCATCACTCAGAGACCCCGCATACACCCATGTATCCGCAATCTCCCCCTTGATGAGTGCATTGTCAACTACCAACACAAATCATAGTAGAAAGAGAAGAAGGAAGAAGGAGAAGAGAGAACTTGACCAAATGACCCAAAAGCATAGCAAAGCCGAAGAAGGTCAAGTGGAAAGAGCAAGACAACTTGGTCTCCAAAGACATGGGCAATGGCTCGACGCAACCAAGCAAAGCAAAGCTAGCCCTCAAGAAGAGGTAGAACAGGCTCAACACCGCTAGCAAATCCCAATCGAAAATATCGAAGCAAAATGCTAGTCCCTCAAGATAGAGGCACAGAGGCTCAACACAACTAGCAAATAAAGCTTGATACCGATGCCTTTCGGCCAACAAGAGACAGCAAAGCTCAAGCTCCCCCTTAGTTGATCATCTAGGAGACATGCAAACTCTCCCCCTGGAAACTCCCCCTCAAATGAACACTCAGGAAGCACAAATGATTTGCAAATTCTCCCCCTTTGTTGAAAATGCACGAATCAAGTAAAAGGCTCTCCCCATCAGAAAGGGCACCAACAAAAGTGCTAACTAGGGAGGTTCTCCCCCTTCCATCATGCATATGAGTCAAAATGCAAGTTAGCAGCTTTAGGAATATATTCAGGAGAATGCAAAGATGCTCTAAACAGTATAACTCTAATGACTCATCAACAACATACAAGCTCAGCAAAGGCTCAAACTGATCACCAGATATGAAGTATGAACATATGAGCAGAAAGGAGCAGTTTTGAGTCAAAAGGTATTCACCATCAAAATAGCACTAGCAATGTATAAACAGGAGTCTGAACAAGTGCTAAACATGTATACAAGGTGAACTACCCCTAGCAAAGTTCAATCATCATGCTTAAGAATGTAACATACACTTGTGAATTCAAATTCAGATCGGAGTTGCAGCGGTGAAATTACACAAGTTCAATTATTAGCATGTGATTGCGAGAGGTTGAAAGCTTGTCATTGCCTAACTTTGCAACCGAGCGAAGCCTATGCCAAAGCAATCAGAAGCTTAAAGCTACGGTTTCGGTCATACACTACACGGCTCAAGTTTAACTCAAAGTGCAATGAGAATCCGTCTCGATACCGTGATGTGTTGACAAGCAATCCCATCTCGATCTTTTCAATTCACTAAAACATGGTACAAATTTTTAACATGATATGAACAGGCCAAGCAAGTGAATGACTCAGAACTAGAGACATAGCAACCTAGCATATATGAAAAGCACGAGTAAACTCAACACATCCTACACATGCTAGTTGCATATCTCAATGGTGAACATTTTCAGATTTGAAATTATTAAGCAAATTCACCATTTCAAAAATAGCTCAGCTCACAACATGTACTAGTGAACAGAAAGAGCATAAGCTACAAGCATCAACATAAGCATCGGAGCATACTACATGGAGCATAGTTACATTCTAGTGATTATAGACATGAAGCTCAGAATGTAAATGCGTATGCTAAAATGCAAAAGAAAAGAAGGACAAAAGAGTCAGTCAAATATACAAGATCCAAAATGTTTCCCTCAACTACAAGGGGAAACACACACCAAGCTCACCCCTCAACCGATTAAAGGTTGATTCGTCTAAATGCTTGGTGAAAATATCGCCAGTTGATGATGAGTATCGACATGGCGAAGGTCGATATCACCCTTCTCCTGGTGGTCTCGCAAGAAATGAAAGCACACATCAATGTGTTTGGTCTTCGAGTGAAGCACGGGGTTCTTAGCAACGCTAATGGCACTCGTGCTGTCACAAAGCAAAGGCACGCGAGAAAAGCTCAGACCAAAATCACGCAAAGTGGCCATCATCCAGAGCAACTGGGAACAGCAGCTAGCCGCAGCAACATATTCAGCCTCTGTGGTGGACTAAGCGACACTAGACTGCTTGCGAGAAGACCACAAAACAAGAGAAGAACCAATAAACTGGCAAGTCCCAGAAGTGGACTTGCGCTCAATACGGCAACCAGCAAAATCGGCATCCGAATAACCGCAAAGGGAGAGGGTGGAGGAAGCAGAATACCAAATCCCGAACTCAGGTGTGAAACGAAGGTACCTGAATATGCGCTTCACTGCCTGACGGTGAGAAGTGCACGACGACGCCTGAAAGCGCGCGCACAGACACACCGCGAACTGGATGTCCGGGCGTGTCGCCGTCAGGTAGAGCAGCGACCCGATCATGCTTCGGTACTCCTTCTGGTCCACTGCTTCTCCATCCACATCCGCATCCAGGGCAGTCGTCATCGACATGGGTGTTGGAAGAGGCTTGGCCTCACCCATATCGAACCGCTTCAGCAAGTCCTTGGTGTACTTGCCCTGGTGCACAAACGTCCCCTCTCGGGATTGCTTGATTTGCAACCCGAGAAAGAAAGTCAGCTCGCCCATCATGCTCATCTCGAACTCCCTGCTCATAATATCTGCAAACTTGGCAACCAAAGCATGAGAAGAACCACCGAAAATGATATCATCCACGTAAATCTGGACCAAGAGAGTGTCTTTGCCTTGCTTGAGGAGAAAGAGCGTTTTATCTACACATCCCATTTTAAAACCCTTAGCAAGCAAAAAGGTTTTCAGTCTATCATATAAATCTTTGTGAAGTTTAAAAACATGGTTTGGAAACTTGGGATTTTCAAAACCGGGGGTTGCTCAACATACACTTCCTCTTCTATGTAGCCGTTTAAGAAGGCACTCTTGACATCCATTTGAAAGAGTTTAAAACCTTTGGATGCAGCAAAAGCCAAGAGTATCCTAATAGCCTCCAAACGAGCTACAGGAGCAAAAGTCTCCTCAAAGTCTATCCCCTCCTTCTGACTATAACCCTTGGCCACAAGACGCGCTTTGTTCCTCACAATGTGGCCATCCTCTCCTTGTTTGTTTTTGAAAACCCATTTTGTCCCAATAGGATTACAGTTAGGAGGGGGAGGAACTAGAACCCAAACCCGATTTCTCTCAAAATTTTCTAACTCCTCATGCATGGCATTCACCCAATCCGGATCCGTCAAAGCGTGTCCAACATCTCGGGGCTCAAAATTAGCAACAAAAGCAGAATGAGCGAAGTGAGAGATGTGCTGTGACCTGGACCGAGTAACCCGTTCGTCGATGCTGCCGATCATCTGCTGAGGCGGGTGCTGGCACTGGATGTGTCGTGGCGCCTCCCGAGCTGAAGTAGCCTCCCCCTCAACAGCAGCTGGTGCCTCCCCGGGTACAAAAGGTACCGCTCGGGGTGGCGGATCCCACGGCCCCCAGGAAGAAGATGTGTTGGGGCCGTGAGTCGTCGTAGAAGCCGCTCTTTGTGGCACAGCAGGTGGAGGCAATGCTGGGTCATCTATGCCTTCAGCATCCTTGTCCTCATCATCGAAAAGAGGCTCACCAACCTCATGATCACCTGCTCGCTCAAAATGAGAAGAAGGACAAACGATAGTCTCGTCGAAGGTGACATCTGATGTCTCCATGACTTGGTTAGTATCAAGGTTAAGTACACGATATGCGCGAGTGTGAGTGCCATAACCCAAAAATACACCGTCAGAAGAATGAGACTCAAACATGTCCAGGTTGCCTTTCTTTAAAATAAAACAATGGCAACCGAAGACTCTAAAATAACTCACCTTGGGCTGTCTACCAAAACGCAACTCATAAGAAGTCTTTTTCAAGAACGCTCTCAGAAAAATGCGATTGGAAATATAGCACGCAGTGTTCATAGCTTCGGCCCAATAACGCCTAGGAGTCCTATGCTCATCGAGCATCGTCCTGGCCATCTCAACAAGGGTCCGATTCTTCCTTTCTACAACACCATTCTGGGGCGGTGTGTAGGGGGAAGAAAACTGATGCTCCAAACCCAAGCGGTCACAAAACTTCTCAAAATCCGAATTCTTGAATTCGGAACCATTATCACTCCGAATTGCTCGCATCGAGTTCAAAGGGAACTCATTCTGAAGACGCAAAATCAGATTACGAGCAAAGGAGAAAGTCTCAGTTTTCTCAGCTAAAAAGAAGACCCACGAATATCTCGAAAAGTCATCAACAACAACAAGCACATACCACTTCCCCCCAACCAAGCTCACCCGAGCCGGACCAACAAGGTCCATGTGCAAAAGCTCTCCAGGGCGCTTGGTCATGACCTGAGTCACCGGATGGTGGGGAGCGGCAACCATCTTCCCGTGTCTACAAGAGTGGCAAATAAGATCCTTCTCCAT
Source organism: Coix lacryma-jobi var. lacryma-jobi (assembly GCA_009763385.1). Lineage (NCBI taxonomy): Eukaryota > Viridiplantae > Streptophyta > Magnoliopsida > Poales > Poaceae > Coix > Coix lacryma-jobi. Next base: position 102,192,520 of record CM019828.1, on the reverse strand, counting down.
ATGCAACTTGGGCAATCCTCAGATTAGGCCAAGTGAACTAAGCCTTGCAAGCAAGTCGAAGCTCAAATGTCCAAGTCTCCTATGCCACTTCCAAAGATCAGAGGAGGAAGGTCCAGCCACAAGACAACGAGAAGTGCCAAAAGACTCCGAGAAATTCGCACGAAAGACTTTTCCAAAGGGCGAAATCAAACACACAAGATTGCCCTGAGGATCCAAAATACGACTGAGATTCGGTTTAAAACGAATCTCATAGTCGTCGTCAAAGAGTTGCGAAACAGAAAGAAGGTTAAAATGCAAGTTAGAAACAAGAGCAACATCGCGCAACACAAAGTGCTCATTAACTCGCACCGACCCGCGAGACAATACCTTACCTTTGCTATTGTCGCCGAAGGTTATGTACTCCTTTCTGGCAACAGGGCTAAGGCTGGAGAACCACTTGGCATTTCCGGTCATGTGCCTCGAGCAACCGGAATCCACCAACCAAATGTCCTCCAACCGTTTTACCTACATCAATAAAAAGACATAGGGTGAGCATACGGTCCAACACTGGGGTTAGTGAAGTAAGGGGAATACCAGTGTTGGGCCGGCTGCTCAAAAGAACAGTTAGCAGAAAAACCATTCCTAGCACGTCTACGAGAGGAGCGATCACCACGTAGAGGAAAACGTGGTCCGCTAAGAGAGGAGCGTCCATCGCGATACTCAAAACGCGGTGGGGGGAAACGCTCAACTACAAAGCCTCCGCCACAGGGTCCATAGCCTACAACTGCAGGCTCCCGCCGGGCACGCTCTCTATGAGGCCTAGGCCTAGCAACTTGAGGCACTGCGCCTCTAGGCCTAGCATCTCTCCTCGGAGCTCTCTGCTGCCTAGGCCTGGGAACTTGAGGTTCTGGACCTCTGGGCCTAGCTGCTCTCCTCGAAGCACTCCTCTGAACATTCGGCACATGTACACCATGGAAAGGATGGTACATGTCCGTGTTGTTCATCTCCCTAGCACTGCGCCTAAAGCAGAACTCCCTCAAGTGTCCATCTCTCCCACAGAAGTCACAATGATACCTCACCGCACGCAAAGGGGGTTGTTGGTACTCATGGCTGTGGGTGTGGATCACTTTGCCCTTTTGTGGCAACTCCTCCTGGATAGGTGGCATTGTATCCAGCTTGTTCTTAAGGTGGTTGGGTTTGGGATGCCACACTTGGTTCTTGGGTGGAGCTCTCGGAGGTTCCTCAAATACCCCATCCTTGGTGTTAGGTTTGAGAGGCTCTTGGGGTGGAAGCTTGGTAAGTTTGGGAGTAGTGGTGGAGTTGGGCTTCTCACTCGGGTTCAAACCACTCGACTCTCCAATCTTCCCAAAAGCAGAAAGATCAACACCTTGAGCAAAACCTACACCGGGACCTCCAGCAGCTCGCTTGAATTGGGAGATCATCATCCCGAGCTGTGGCTCACCACAAGATACCCATGACAAGATGGTCCGAAGGTATGTGTTTTCTGCCTCGGTTTGCATCTTGTCATGCTTCACATTGGCTATCTCCATCTCCAAGCCCTCACACAAAGCACACTTAGCCACACAAGTGCTACCTAGGTTGGCCTCCTCAAGAGACAGAATCTTGGCATTCTTCTCTGCCAACTCAGATTGCAAGACAGGACAAGTCTTGCACGCACCCAACAGAGAAGGTCTAGCCTTCAGCTCATCCACCTCTCCTACCAACGCAGCATACTTACCTCTCAAAGTGAGAAGGTCAGTCATGTGCGTGGTGCACATCTCACACTCAACCTCCTCCGACACGACCACGGTGGACTTGGCAAACTCAAGCTCTCTCACCGTGTCCTCCCACTTCTGCCGAAACTCCTTGCGCTCTCTAGCGGCACGCCTAAGCAGCTTATCCTGACTAAGCAAGGCGGCAGTAAGCTTCTCATTCTCTGCAAAGAGCACATCGTGGGTCATGGATACCTGGGAGGTGTCGTCGTCGTCGTCGTCGTTCCGAGGGGAGTTCACCAGCTCGCCGTCGACCTCCTTGCCGAGGGCCATGGTGCAGAGGCCGTCGTCGTCGGTGAAGAAGTAGAGACCGTTCAGCTTGTCCTCGATCCTCTTCTTCTTCTCGGACTCGTCGTCGCTTGAGCAAGCGGAGTCATCATCCGAGCCGTCGACGTCGCTGAGCGTGGCGAAGAACGTACGCTGCTCAGCCTGGGCCTTCTCCAAGTACTTCTTCTTGATGTACTCCTTGTCGAAGCCGCCCCTCCGCTTGTGCCTTGCGGGGACGTACTTCTCCTTGCGCTTGCCGGAGTCATACTTGTGCCCATGATCGCCCTTCCCAGACGAATGCTTCTTCTTGGGGCAATTGGCGATGAAGTGGTCGGGGTTGCCGCACTCAAAGCATCCTGAGTGTCCTCCACCGCGGCGACGGTTCATGCGGTTGTTGTGGAACCGCGTGAACCGGTTGGCGAGCATTGCCAACTCGTCATCCCCCAACGACTCAAGCTGGTCCTCTGTGACAGAAAAGAGAGACGAAAGAGCAAAACCTCCAGAGGGGTTAGAAGAGCCAAAAACCAAAGCCATAGTCGGGCCAGAAGGATTCTCATAAGAAGCCTTCGACATGGCGTCAATCCCACTAGACTTGAGCTTACTAAAGAGCTCGTCGCAAGTGAGGGTCTCATAGTTAGACGATTCGATGATCGCCTGGACCTTTGAGTCCCACACCGACCGATCAAGAGTGTGCAAAAGCTTCAAGGCCCTCTCATGATCGTCAAAAGGCAACAACTCCTTTTTCGCTCTCGTCTTGTTGACAATGACCTGAAAGCGAGCGAATAAACTCTCTATGCTCTCGCCAGGCATTTGTCGAAAGTTCTCATACTCCCGCTTGTGCGACTCATAGAGGCGGGATTTGACCTGAGTGGTTCCCTCATGGAAGCGCATGAGGGTCGCCCAAATCTCGCTTGCCGTGGGGAGGTGAGAAACACGATCAAACTCAGACATGCTCAAACAGGAGAACAAGGCGTTACGTGCCCGGCTATTGGCCTCGTGCTCATCGATTTGGAGCTGAGTGACACGAGCAGCCAAGACAACGTAATCGGCCTTGTTGCAAATCTCCCAAACAGAAGAGCCCATGCTCTGGAGATAGGCCGACATGCGTATCTTCCAATATGCATAGTTCGTCCCATCAAAGAACGGCGGTTTGCCCACGCCGCGATCCATGTCGCCTTCTGTGGATCTGGAACCAGCTAAGGTGGAAGATCCTTAACCTGCTCCGATACCAATTGAAGGACCGAGAAGCAACCAGAAAGCGACCAGGGGGGGGGGTGAATGGGAGCTTCAAAATTTCCTTTCGGAAACTAGTAGCCACTGTCCCGAGAATCACCCCAAAAAGACAAACCCTAGAGCTTGCTAATGTCCACGACCCTAGATGAAGGGTGGATGCTTCCAAGAAGCACAGCGGGACACTACACAACTCTAGAAAGCCAACGCAAAAGACGGAAACCAAATCCGACAACAAACGAACGAGCTGCGAATGAAAACGCGTGAAACAGCTTGGACCGGACTCTGACTGCGTCCGGTCAGTCACCACCGGATGCGTCAGGTCACAAGAAAATGGTTGTGGAACCTTACTCATCCTGACCGGACTCACGAGCTGGGAGCGTCCGGTCAGCAACAGTGCGTCCGGTCAAAAGACGACAAGCTCAATGAACAGTAGGACCTATGTGTCCGATCAGTGTTCAAAACGAGCGTCCGGTCAAGTTAAGAGATCAACACACTGAGCGTTCAATGACCGGACTCTCTGCCTGTGCGTCCGGTCATCTCGACCGAGCGTCCGGTCACCCCGAAACAGCGCTGTTCGTCCACCGATTCTACTCGATCTCACCCAAAACGAATCCTCTAGGGATCAAACTTGGTGAGAAGAGTCAAAAGGAGTATAGTGAGCTATCCCTAAGAGATCATGGCTCGAACCTATCTCCAAATCGATGAATCGAAGAATTTCGGGGGAAGGGAGAAAAACTTGACCCGAAACGAAAATCGATCGATCTCCTAGACCGTGAGGTTAGAGGTGAATTCCTTCAGTGGAAAGAAGTGCCTCACGATCTAGAACAACTTGGTTCAAACGGTTTTGCAAAAGATGAACCGAGCAAAGAGATCAAGCGACGGGAAAATCGTGGAGAAAGGGATTCCGCGAAGAACACGAACGAAACGCGAATCACAACCACGAACTGCACAACAGTGAGATTACGGTCTCACTTCCTCAAAACCAACAGTACACAGAGGCAAGTCTCTCTGCGGATCTCAGCTAGCTACAGCAGGGGATGGGAGAGCAGGAAACCCTAAGTGCGAAAGAGCAAATGACTGAGATGGAAAGGGAGGAGGGAGTCTCCCGACTACTTATCCTACTACTAGCCTAAGTCTAATTCCTACTCTACCCCTCTCTATTCTAATTACAGAGCGAACCAGCTAAACCCTAGGGTTATTCTGGACCAACTCGGTGGTAGGTGTATCCGACGGCCACGCCCGCACAATTCGAAGCGTTGCCTCGACGCAACCTCCAGATTGCCGCCACGTGCCGCCACCGCTCTGCACCCCCGGTTTTGTGGCCCAAACCGGGAAACCAGCCTTTTCCAGCCATCCCCCGGTTTTGAGGCCCAAACCGGGAAACCAGCCCACCAGCTTCTGAGTTTTGAGGCCAAACTCAGCAAACCCTCAGCGCCCAGGTTTTGAGGCCCAAACCTGGAAACCGTCCTCAGCCCGAGTTTTGTGGCCAAACTCAGAAACCATCCGCACCCAGGTTTTGAGGCCCAAACCTGGAAACCGTCCACCTGATGGTTTTTCCCTGGCTCTACCACCAAACCGATGTCATAGAGGGGATGCATCGCCCGTGCACCCCGTCCACCGACACGTGTCCCCAAGTCTACGACTTAGGCAACACATGACCGCAAGTCTTCGCTCGTCGCTGTCCCAGGCTGCCAGCCAGCGCAGCTGATCCTCGGGCCTCTGGTCCCTCAGTCCAAGCCTCACGTCCGCCCTTCGCCACTCTCGGTCCATCGGCACGGCACGTCTCTACTTGACCTTCACCTCGCCTTTGATCACTGCATCCGTGCTCGACACCTACACAACACAAGCCAAAGAACATGCACATCATCCCAGTTGACAATCACTCATCACTCAGAGACCCGGCATACACCCATGTATCCGCAGAAACTCTGAGTATGATTTCTGACAATGATCCGGAAGGACCAGGGGAAACCGAGCCCTTGAAAGCTGAAAGAATCCGAAGGAATCAAGCTAAGTAGGCCCGTAGAAGGCGAGCAACTCACCGCAAGGAAGCTGTAGATCGCTACAATGCACGACTAGAGGAGTACAACACCCGGAGGCGTCTGGAAGCATAGGCAAAGCGTCAAGCTCGCACTGAAAAAAATCACTCCCAGGATGATCTTAACAGATGGCGCCCTGATTGTTCTCGCAACCTTAAACCCGAGTTCATGAGGGTCGCCGGCCATAAAGTCTTCCAGACTCCCTATCAAAACATACTAGCTCTAGCTACGGAGATGGGAGCCCAGACCAATCGCACCCCTGATGAAGAGCGACGACTAGTCATGCTTCAGACTACCGCACTCCAACTACGGGGGCGGAATCTTGAATCCCTAGCTGATGAGCAAGCCTCATCTCACCCGAGCCAGAGGCGGCCGGTTCAAGAGCGACTCGGTCGTATCCCAGCAAGGAGCCGTCTGGGCCACCGAGTACCCGACCAAGCTGAGGGAGGAGCCGAATCTTCATACAGAGGAATCGCAGTTGCAGCATCCGACGCAGTTGATCGCTTCCCCTGCTTTTCCCAAAGTCTTTGAGCGGTTTCATTCCCACGAAAATTCAAACCCGGGAATTACTCAAAGTACGACGGGAAGACAGAACCTAAACAGTGGCTCAGGCTGTATGCTCAAGCAGTCGAGCGAGCGGGTGGAAGCAACGACGTCAAAGCACTCTACCTCCCAATGGCTCTAGAGACAATGTCGCTTGCTTGGTTTGACAGGCTTAAACCCGAGTCCATCGACTCCTGGGAACAACTACATCGTATCTTCGTTGAAAACTTTGCTGGTGTCCCAGAGAGATCAGACCCCCGGACTAAGCTCAGAACCTGCAAGCAACAGAAAAACGAATCAATGTGGGAGTACTATAGGCGATTCTCAGAAATCCGCTCTACAGTATCCGACATTACAGACAGAAAAGTAATTGACCTTTTTGGCAACGGTATTTGCGAAAGGTACAATTACAAAGATTTCCTCAAGCAGTACCCAACCACAGCTGACGAGTTCCATCGGGTTGTAAACTCCATGATGGCGATAGAGGAACGCACACAGGAACGCTTCCCCGATAGAAACACGCAAGGTGATCGAGGAAACAACCGGAGAGGCAACCATGCACCACAGCAAAATACCCGGAAAAGGGCAGGAGATAATATTGTTGCTGCCATGGAGCCTCAGAAGAAGGGAAACAAGAACAAGAAAGACAAAGGCAAGAAGACAGCTGAGGATCCTCAACAGGACGCCGGTGGCTTTCAGCACCCCAAAGGAACTATTAATGTCATCTTTGTGGGAGTAACTACCAGCGACAACAAGAGGCTTCAGAAGCTTTCCTGCGAGAGATCATGTCCACTGAACCAGCGACACCCAAATACCTCGACTGGTCCGAACATCCGATTAATTTCTCCAGAGTAGATCAATGGACCAGTGTTTCCAATGCAGGCCATTACCCGCTAGTTTTGGACCCCACGGTCGCTGGATATACACTTGGGAGGGTACTCATCGATGGCGGAGCAGGACTCAATGTTATCTTTGCAAGCACCCTACGAAAGATGAATCTAGATCTCGCAACCCAGCTCACACCATCAACCACTCCTTTCTACGGCATAGTACCCGGAAAAGCGGCTGTACCACTCGGAAGGATTATACTACCTGTCACTTTTGGAACTCCGATCAATTACAGAACAAAGTACATCAGTTTTGAAGTAGCCAACTTTGAATCATCGTATCACGCCATATTCGGGCGACCTGCTATCGCCAAGTTTATGGAAGTACCCCACTACCCGTACCTCTTATTGAAGATGCTGGGTTCCAAAGGAATCTTAACCTTCAGAGGCGACTTGAAGCGGTCATTTGATTGTGACACAGAGGCTGTCCAAATCGCTGAACAAGCTCAACTCGCCCTGGAAGTACAAGAACTCGCTCAGATGGTGCTTAATACCAAGCCTAGAGATTCAGAAATCCCAACCAAGAAGGCGGGTACTATTCAACCATCAGCAGAAGTCTCCACAAAAGCCATTGACCTGGAAACCGGTGATCCTTCCAAGACAGCGGTTATCAGTGCTCACCTATCTGAAGAATAGGAACTCGCGCTCACCAAGTTCCTTAGAGCAAACAAAGACATATTTGCTTGGAAACCAGCAGACATGCCTGGGGTCCCAAGGAACTTGGCTGAGCACAGATTAGAGTTAAAGGAAGGCTCCAGACCTATCAAGCAAAGATTACAACGATTTTCACCAGAGAAGAAAGAGGCAATCAAGAAGGAAATAGCCAAGCTACTCACGGCCGGATTCATCAGAGAAATCCTCCACCCCAAGTGGTAAGCTAACCCAGTGCTAGTCAAGAAGAAGAACTCTGCTGAGTGGCGCATGTGTGTCGACTACACAGACCTCAACAAGCATTGTCCAAAGGATCCCTTCGGATTACCAAGGATAGACCAAATAGTTGATGCCACCGCAGGCTCCGCCTTACTCTCTTTTTTGGACTGCTACTCCGGGTACCATCAGATTGCCCTCAAAGAAGAAGACCAACCCAAGACATCGTTCATTACTCCTTTTGGAGCATACTGTTACAAAACTATGTCCTTTGGACTAAAGAACGCGGGGGCTACTTATCAACGCGCCATCCAAGATTGCCTGGGTGATCAGATTGGCTACAATGCAGAAGCTTATGTTGATGATGTAGTCATAAAAACAAGGGATCTGACCACCCTGATATCAGACCTAGAGGAAACCTTCAACCGATTACGTGCGTATCAATGGAGACTCAATCCAACCAAATGTGTCTTCGGGGTACCCTCAGGACAGTTACTCGGATTCCTCTTTAGTCATCGAGGCATCGAGGCTAGTCAAAAGCAGATCACAACAATCATCAACATGAAGCCGCCTACCTCTGTCCGAGACGTTCAGAAACTCACCGGGTGCATGGCTGCGTTAAATCGATTTATCTCACGGCTCGGAGAAAATGGATTGCCTTTCTTCAAATTACTTAAAGCCGGCGACAAATTTTAGTGGACGGATGAAGCGGACAGAGCTTTGGAACAACTCAAAAGCTACCTTATCAATTCACCCATACTGACGCCGCCGGAGCCCAGGGAACCGATGATGCTGTATATCGCAGCTACCACACACGTTGTCAGCACAACAATCGTGGTGGAGCGCAAAGACGACAAGCACATCTACAACAGCCAATGACCAGTTTATTACATCAGCGAGGTACTATCTGACTCGAAGGTCAGGTACCCACAAGTACAAAAATTGCTCTATGCTTTACTCATATCCTCAAGAAAGCTGCGGCACTACTTCGAAGCTCATGGGATCACGGTAGTCACGGATTTTCCTTTAGGAGAAATCCTTCACAACCGTGATGCTACTGGAAGGATTTCCATGTGGGCAGTTGAATTAGGGGCACTCAACATCAAGTTCACTCCGAGGAAAGCTATCAAGTCTCAGGCCCTAGCTGATTTTGTCGCCGAATGGACTGAAATACAGCAGACTAGAGACAACGCTACTCCCGATCATTGGATGATGTACTTCAATGGGTCCCTAAAACTCGGAGGAGCAGGAGCTGGAGTCCTTCCTGTATCACCCGCTGGCGAACAGCTCAAATACGTTCTCCAAATATTGTGGTCAGCCACCAACAATGAAGCAGAATATGAGGCACTGCTCCACGGACTTAAACTAGCAGTCACTTTGGGCATTAAATGGCTATTAGTCTATGGCGATTCTTCCGTGGTCATTCACCAAGTTAATAAAGACTGGGACTGTACCAAGGAAACAATGAACGCCTATTGTGCTGAAGTACGCAAGCTAGAAAAACACTTTGCAGGACTGGAACAAATTCATGTTACCCGGGATCTTAACGTGGCAGCAGATATACTCGTGAAATTGGGTTCTGACAGAGCACAAGTTCCTAGTGGTACCTTTGTACATGAGTTATCCAAGCCTTCAATCCAAGAGGAGGAGTTCGAGCCAGAACCCGCAACCCAGGTGCTATCTCTAGCACCCGACTGGACACGAGTTTTCATTGATTACTTCAAAGAACATAAACTGCCAAGTGACAAAACTACAACAGAGCAAGTCACCAGGCGTAGCAAAAACTATGTTCTAGTCGGGGATAAGCTGTATCGACACGGAGCTTCATCAGGGGTCCTCCTCAAGTGTAATACAACAGAAGAAGGCAGGGAAATTCTGAATGAAGTCCACTCTGGGTGCTGCGGTAATCACGCAGCTTCAAGAACACTAGTCAGAAAAATCTACAGGTCAGGATACTACTGGCCCTCCGCTTTAAAAGACGCGGAAGACTTAGTCCGCCGCTGTCAATCATGCCAGTTCTTTGCCAAGCAGCAGCATGTACCCGCACATGAACTAATATGCATCCCTCCGTCATGGCCCTTCTCATGCTGGGGACTTGATATGGTGGGCCCTCTCAAGCGTGCCCCAGGCAAATTCGAGTACATCTATATCGCAATTGACAAGTTCACAAAATGGATCGAGTACGTGCCATTGGTCAAATTCAATGCTTCCAAGTCAGTCCAATTCGTGCAGAGCATCTTTCACCGCTTTGGAATGCCGCATAGAATCATCACTGATCTTGGGTCCCCCTTTACGGCTATCGAATTCAAGTCATGGGCCAGCGACTATGGAATCAAGATAGACTACGCATCAGTTGCTCACCCTCAGTCCAATGGCCAAGTTGAAAGAGCAAACGCCCTGATTCTCACTGGATTAAAACCAAGGCTATTTGACCTCCTAAAAGATCACGGCGGAAAGTGGGTTGAAGAATTGCCTAAGGTAGTCTGGGGGCTACGAACACAACAAAGTCGGGCAACAGGCCAAACACCTTTCTTTCTGGTATATGGCACTGAAGCAATCCTACCGGCTGACTTAATCTGGAACTGCCCACGAACGGAGCAGTACAACGAGGGCGAAGCTGATGATACCAGGCGGTTAGAAGTCGACAGCCTTGAAGAAGCCCGACTAACCGCACTTTTTCAGTCAGCAAGATACCTTCAAGGGATGAGGCGCTATTATGATAAGAATGTCCATCACCGCACCTTCCAAGTAGGCGACATGGTGTTGAAGAAAATTCAGAACACCGTTGGACGTCACAAGCCCATGAGTCCATGGGAAGGTCCTTATATTGTATCCAAAGTAACAAGACCCAGGTCATTTGAGCTAGTGACTGAAGATGGATCTCCACTGCCAAATTCATGGAATATTGAGCACTTGAAGAAATTCCATACTTGAGGACTACGCTACAATTCTGATTTAGGGCAATTGTATTTATTAGTCGGATATTAATAAAGTTTGAAGTTCATACGACATAAGAACTTTTATCCAGGCTATTTTCTACACCTCATCATGACTATTCAGTCGCATAACAGTCTCTGCAATAGCAGGGCTTACCTCCGACTAATATATAATATTACTCGGATAGATTGGTTCAGCGGAAACCACACTTGAGTTACGAGCTTCGAGCTCAATACAACTCACAAGGTAGTACGGCTTAACACCCGGCTACCAGCCTATAGCGAATATGGAATCCACCGTAGTGGAGACTAGTTCCTATAAGGCGTAACAAGGCGGGATAGTACTCACCCTGTTACATACATCCTAGACAAAGGTCCACTTACCTTCGCACCCAAGTTGCGATCTCCAAGAGGATACGATCCACCCTGAAGGAACCAACGTTACGGTCCTTCAAGAGGCGCCTGATCGGAATTATCCCTTGAACAAGGGTACTAAGAGTAGTACTCGGGCAAGACTAAGTTCTCTATACAATGGTTAGAGAAACGAAGTCACACGACCCAAACTAAAGTGCTAGCGAGCACTCGGATAGACTCGTCTAATTAGACGCCTGGTCATACATCCACAACAAATAAACTCAACCCATTGCCAAAGAAATTTGCCGCAATATGGAGTTGGACATATATGCAGTTCACAAGATTCAAAAGTAACCAATATTTTTGATATCTTATAATAATTGTTTTTAGGAGATACAAGCTGCAGAAACTTAGGAGTCTAGACTACTCTACAAGATCTAATATCTGTGAGTACTCCTCCGCGGCGGCCTTCACCTCCTCTTGCATTGCCGCAAGGTCCTCGTCACCTTTGCCCTTAGGAAGAGTCATCAAAGCAGACAAGTCGAAGGACGGCAGATGAAGCCGCAGCGTCGCCATCAGGCCTTGCACCACGGAAATTGACATATCTTTGATGTATTGCGCTAGTCGTCCAGGTGCAGCCTTGGCCCGCTCAATCAAAGTCTCCTCGACTCCTGCTGGCGCCGAAATCATGTTGACTAGGGGCTCGACAGCATGCTCCAAGGCCTTCAAGGACTCCGCCGACTCCTTTGTAGACTTCAAAGCCTGCAGAAGGTCCCGGTCAGCACCCTCACGCATCAATTTGGCTTCTTGAAGAGCACTCTGCGCATTAGCAAATACCTCTTCAAGCTCCGCCTGCTTCCGATTGAAGGAGTTCTGCCACCCAGAAGCCAGCTTATTTGCATCTGCATACAAACACCGTCAGTTATCATGTCATCCGACTAATATTATGGAGCAGAACGACACAGAAACTCCAAGTATACCTTCAAGCTGCTTTTTAGAACTCTTCTTGAGCTCCTTCAACTTCTGTTCCATGGCAGCGGACTTGGATATCAGCCTAACCTCTCGGTCGTTAGCAGCGTCACGCTCTGATACCACTTCCTTGAGGTTGCCTTGGAGTTCATTAATGCGATTATGCAAAACCTGGGTGGCTACCTTCTGACAATAATATCGTGAGTACTTGGATGAGTTTACAGTATAACAAGAAGAGATTGAGACTCTTACCTCAACAAATTGGTGAAGAGCTTCAAAAGGAGCCTTCACCTGATCCCTCAGCTCCTTCAGCCGAGTAAGATCTTGGTCATACCCGGATACGTCAAGAGTATCTCCTTGGCATGAGGACTCGGGTGCATCTAAAGATCCTCCCTGCTGACAAGCTGAGCCATCTGCATGTATCTCCGTCAAGACCATGTCCAGGGCAGGTTCGTCCGGCTGTCGTGTATGAAAAAACCAGTCATTCCACACTCGGTCAAACTCCAATTGAGCGGGAGAACGAAAGATGGAGTACGGCCAACCAACCTGAGGCAATGGAAGAGCATCCACGTCAGGAGCGACTTCGACCTGAGACTTGGACGCAGAGGAGTCAGGCAGCGGATCTACCTGACTGAAGGTTGGCGGCACGTTGGGGTCATCGTTGGCCAGCGGCTCCGACTCCTGAGGATCAGGAATGACACTCGAGGCTGTTTCATCTGGTTTTGCTTTCCTACAACAGACAAGTATTAACGTTAGTATCAGAACTCTGTGTGCATTCTACAAAGCAGAACACTTACTTCATGAGCTTCAGCGTCTTGGGTAGCTTCAAGAGAGGCTGTTTCAGAAGAGGGTCTGAAGCCGAAGATTCTTCAGGGACCACGCCGCTTGAAGTCCCTTGAGTAGTTCCAGCACCTGATAACAGTGACATACATAAGACAAGAGATCATCAACACTCAAAAGGACTACAAAGTACTCGGGTTTTCCCTTACCAGGAGCACCTAGCTTATAGTGCTTATCAGACAATTCTTGAGATAAAAGAACTTTTCGACAAGCACGGCGATTACCAGTGCGAGCCTTCTTAAGAACGGGTCCTTCGGCTTCTTGCTACGGAGTCGGCGACCTCTTCTGGCTACCTTCAGCTTCCGGATCTATAAGCATGACATCAGAGTCAGTTGATTCCGTGTCAAGCCAGCTAAGATCTTCGGGCGAGCTCGGTTTGTTAGGCAGGTCCTTATTTCTGACGGGACCTTCCAAAATGATGCCTCCGCCTTCTTCAGTCGCCGGAGGCAGTGGAGGGCAATCATTGTTATCTATCCCCCGGCCCTATAAAACAGAAGGATATCTAGTCAGGTCAGAAGGATATCTATTCTGAACCTTGACGACACGACAAATTAAGTACTTACCTAAGGAGGAGGATTAATGGCGGAGAAGGATGTCATCATTGGAGCAAGATGTCCATGGCTCTTAAGAAGTCGGTTCACTCTCCATAGGACTTCGCATTCTGCCAACTGCTCGACAGCATGACGCCCCGGGTCATTCTTACCCAGGTATTCGAAGCCAAAGTTGGCTCGTTGCTGAAGAGGGTGGATGCATCGCGCAACAAAGTCTTGAACGACAGTGTATCCGGTCAGTCCATTGATTATCAAAGCATCTATCATAATGAGGAGGGGTTGGATAGACCCTACTTCTTCACTTGTGAGTTTCTCCTTCCATTCACGGCACTTCTGTGGAGGCCATCCATCATGACGACGAAGAGCTGGGGGTGGGTTACCCATATAGAACCACCCAGCAGCCCAGTCTTTTACCGAGTCTGACAACTTGATAGTGATATATTCACTAGCTACTTCCAATCTAACTTGGAGGCTAGCCCCTCTGACTACTTCGACGCTAATATCACTGGGTTGACATTTAAACCAGAAGAAATAGCGGAAAAGAGAAATAGAGGGGCGTATCCCCAGAAAAGCTTCACAAAGATGAGTGAAGATTGAAATATGAAGAACCGCATTGGGAGTGATATGGTTCAGAGTCAAACCATAGTAATGCAGCAATCCACGGAAGAAATCAGAAGCAGGAAGCCCCAATCCCCGCTCCACGAAGGACTTGAACATCACGATCTCCGTGGTGTTGGGGGCAGGAGCGCGATGATCAGTGGGTACCCTCCATCCATCAAGTGGTTGCGCCCGTAGCAATCCTTGCTGTGCCAGGAACGCCAGTTCCGCCATGGTGGTGTCCGGTTTTTTCCATGCCAAGACATCTGTTGGCGGGATCGGATGCTCTGGTCTCCCAGTGGTGGTGATCCTAGGTCTCTTCTTCTCCGCTGCAGACTGCTTCTTGGGACCCATGTTGGTGACGAGAGATTTTCTACGCATCCACTGAGAGTTGGCTAAGGGATCCCTAGCTCTGAAGGCAATGGCTTGATGAAAGCGTGAGGAAAACATAAGCCCGGCGGCGGCTTATTATAGATCTATTTTGATAACCGTTCAGCTTTTTTAAACGGCATCATGGCAACGTCTGTAACCCTAACGGCTGGGAACACGTGTCAGACGGCGTCAGAGACAGAGAACAGGAATAGTAAACAGACAAGTTTTCCTTCCGCAAGATACATTTAGTACTCGGGAAACAAAACAGAGGACTCAGAAAATATTCCAAGTACCCGGATCTTTGTTATTATTACTCGGAATTACAACAGAGAAACATGGAAACATCTTGAGATACAACAACTTTCAACAGAAGTACAATCAAGGTGTAAAACGCTACTCTAGTGAATTCAAGGTACATAGCCTTGATGCTTATTGCACCAAGGATCGGGTTCAGTGAGACGTAGTAAAGCAGACACAGAACCTTGGGTAGACACTATCTTTTCAGTGCATCCCAAGGTGGGTCTTTGGTACCACCCTAGTACTCAAGGAACTCGGGGAAGACCATCACCCTCACTGCCCTTTTGACAACCTGTGACTCCGAGGTTATCTACGAGTGGTAGTCACAAGAGTTCTTTTAGGCGCACCTCTGTGTCCCTCTGCTCGCGACCACTTGGAAACCACCCTAACGGATGGTCCTTTCACAAGAGTTCTTCTGGGCACTTCATCTATTCTACAGAAGGAAGACACCCGGGGGCTCGATCATCTCAGCTACTGCTATTACAATACCCATGGAACTGATAAGAAGTTCTACACTCTCGATAGATATGAGCTCTTTGCTTCCCAGGCAGGGTATTTATAGGCGGTTTCTTCTGGGTCTATAGACCAGGTTCATCAACAAGAGTGATCGCTGGACCAATAATTCAACCAATGTACTGTGGTGCATGTGAAGCTCGGCATGGGTAACAGAGCTAATTCTCACACGCACTTCAAGACGAAGACGACAAAGTTTGCAGTTGCAGAAAACGACAAACATCATTATTACGCACAATTGGAACAGTCACCAGTCAATTATTGCTGGACTCAAGGTAATTTTTATTCAGTGGGGGGTGATATGGGATGTTTGTTGAAAACATTGCCCATTTGAAGCTGAGTAATTATTATTTGGACGGTTTAAGCAACAAGTTGGTGTCATGGTCCGACTCCTCAAGACGTTAATAGATTACCTAATGGCTTCATTTAGAAGACCTCGAGAACCAACTACTATGGTACTCGGAACTCAGGCTCGGGGGCTGCAGGGTATAATCTATAAAGGAAATGTTTTTTCTTATTCAAGATTTACTCAGAAAAGGCTCCAAAGATCCTCAAAGTTATTATAAATAACAAGAGGCTCGGGGGCTACACCCTATGGGTGCACTTTTTGTAAAAAGCACACACCATGGAATTTCTTTACTCTCGGAGCACTTCAAGATTTCTCAAGACGTTACTCGGAGATTCTTAAGAAGAAACTGGAAGATAACGTCGTGAAGAAATGATGAAGAGCTCGGGGGCTTGACGGACTAGGATGTCAGAGATATCATCTATCGATGATTACTCCGACTAATCCAGGATGGCTTTAGAGATCCGAATACCTATAACGAAGTGTACTTGGATTAGGACTCTAGTTTGTAACTTAGCCGAGTTGTAAAAGGAAGTCCTGT
Organism: Coix lacryma-jobi var. lacryma-jobi; assembly: GCA_009763385.1. Lineage (NCBI taxonomy): Eukaryota > Viridiplantae > Streptophyta > Magnoliopsida > Poales > Poaceae > Coix > Coix lacryma-jobi. The sequence continues at coordinate 102,176,617 of CM019828.1, read as the reverse complement.
AATTAGAATAGGACTCCAATATTGTAACCGGCTAGCACTCGGTCTGCGCTAAGGTTCACCCGGACATATAAGGGGAACCGGGCGCAGGCTCTAGATCATCGAACATTGAATCATAACAATACACAAGGCACACGTGAAGGACCGAGAAGCACTCAGAACGCGACCAGAGGGGGGTGAATGGGAGCTTCAAATTTTCCTTTCGGAAACTAGTAGCCACTGTCCCGAGAATCACCCCAAAAGCACACCCCAGAGCTTGCAAGTGTCCACGACCCTAGATGTAGGGTGGATGGTTCCGAGAAGCACAGCGGGACACTTCACAACTCTAGAAAGCCAACGCAAAAGACGAAAACCAAATCCGACAACGAGCAAACGAACGGCGAACGAAATAGCGCGAGACAGTCACGACCGGACTCTGGTCAGCGTCCGGTCAGCAGGGACCGGACGCGTCCGGTCACACCAAAACCAATCTGGGACCTTACTGTGTTGGACCGGACTCAGGAGAGCACTGCGTCCGGTCGCATATCAAGCGTCCGGTCACAAGGAAACGCAGTCGATGAACAGTGACCAAGGTGCGTCCGGTCACTGAGTTAACCAAGCGTCTGGTCAATCACTCGAAAGGTGTTACGCTTTCTTCAACGACCGGACTCATGGAGGCAGCGTCCGGTCATATGAAACCAGCGTCCGGTCACCCCGATTCAGCACAGTTCGTCCACCGATTCGACTTGATCTCACCCAAAACAAAACCTCTAGGGTTCCAACTTGGTGAGTAAAGTCACAAGGAGGATAGTGAGCTATCTCTAAGAGATCATGGCTCGAACCTATCTCCAAATCGATGAATCGAAGAAATTCGGGGGAAGAAAGAAAAACTTGACCCAGAATGAAAATCGATCGATCTCCTAAACTGTGAGGTTAGAGGTGAATTCCTTCGGTGGAAAGAAGTGCCTCACGATCTAGAACAACTTGGTTCAAACGGATTTGCAAAAGATGAACTGAGCAAGGAGATCAAGCGACGGGAAAAACGTGGAGAAAAGGATTCCGCGAAGAACACGAACGAAACGCGAATCACAACCACGAAATTGCAACCGTGTGGCTACCACACGCTACAACAGTGAGATTACGGTCTCACTTCCTCAAAATCTCATGAACACAGAGGTATTGTTCTCTTCTCTGTGGATCTCAGGTTCGCTACAGCAGGGGAGAGGGAGAGCAGGAAAACCTAAGTGCAAAGATCAAATGACTGAGATAGATGGGGAGGAGGGTGTCTCCCCCTACTTAACCTATTCCTAATTCTTACTCTATTCCTATTCTACCCCTCTCTACTTATAGAGCGAACCAGCTAAACCCTAAGGTTATTCTGGACCAACTCGGTGGTAGGTAGATCCGACGGCCACACCCGCACAACTCGTAGCATTGCCTCGACGCAACCTCCCGATTGCCGCCACGTGCCGCCACCGCTCCGCGTCCTTTTCCTGGACGTCGCACCCCCGGTTTTGAGGCCCAAACCGGGAAACCAGCCTTCACAGCCAACCCCCGGTTTTGAGGCCCAAACCGGGAAACCAGCCCACCAGCATCTGAGTTTTGAGGCCCAAACTCAGCAAACCCGCAGCGCCCAGGTTTTGAGGCCCAAACCTGGAAACCGTCCACAGCCCGAGTTTTGTGGCCAAACTCGGAAACCCTCAGCACCCAGGTTTTGAGGCCCAAACCTGGAAACCGTCCACCCGATGGTTTTTCTCTGGCTCTACCACCAAACCGATGCCGTAGAGGGGATGCACCACCCGTGCAACCCGTCCACCGACATGTGTCCCCAAGTCCACGACTCAGGCAACACATGACCGCAAGTCTTCGCTCGTCGCTGTCCCAGGCTACCAGCCACCACAGCTGATCCTCGGGCCACCAGTCCCTCAGTCCAAGCCTCACGTCCGCCCTTCGCCACTCTTGGTCCATCGGCACGGCACGTCTCTACTTGACCTTCACCTTGCCTCTGATAACTGTATCCGTGCTCGACACCTGCACAACACAAGCCAAAGAACATGCGCATCATCCCAGTTGATAATCACTCATCACTCAGAGACCCGGCATACACCCATGTATCCGCAATCTCCCTCTTGATGAGTGCATTGTCAACTACCAACACAAATCATGATAGAAGGTAGAAAGGAATAAGAAGGAGAAGAGAGAACTCGACCAAATGACCCAAAAGCATAGCAAAGCCGAAGAAGGTCAAATGGAAAGAGCAAGACAACTTGGTCCCCAAAGACATGGGCAACGGCTACGACGCGACCAAGCAAAGCAAAGCTAGCCCTCAAGAAGAGGTAGAACAGGCTCAACACCGCTAGCAAATACCAATCGAGAAATCGAAGCAAAAGCTAGTCCCTCAAGACAGGCACAGAGGCTCAACACAACTAGCAGAGAAAGCTCGAAAGCAAAACCTTACGGCCAACAGGAAGCAACAAGAAACTCCCCCTCGAATAGTGCAAACAACCAGGAAAGCTCCCCCTTAGTTCAAAAAGGAGGGTAATGATTTGCAGTTTCTCCCCCTTAGTTGAAAATGCACCTATCAAGAACCAATGCTCCCCTGGGAAAATGCACCATCAAAAAGTGCCAACACGCAGATTTCTCCCTTTCCAAAATGCATATGATTCAAAATGCAAGTTAGGAGCTTCAGGAGTATACTCAAAAGAGTGCAAAGATGCTCTACAAAGTTCTGATCCGATGATGCAAAAAATGCACAGAATGCTAGCAAAGGCTCAAACTGATCACTAAGTCTGAAATGAGAGCACAAAGAGCAGTTTTTAGCCGAAAAGGTATTCACCATCAACATAGCACAGACATGTATAGACAGGAAGTCAAACAAGTGCTAAACATGTATACAAGGTGAACTACCCCTAACACAGTTCAATCATCATGCTGATACCAATTGAAAAATGAAGCATATACTTGTGATTTCAAATTTTAATCAGAGTTGCAGCGGTGAAATTACACAAGTTCAGAAATCAGCATGTGACTGCGAGAGGTTGAATGCTTGTTATTGCCTAACTTTCCAACTGTGCGAAGCCTATGCATAAGCAATCAGAAGCTTAAAGCAAAAGTTTCGGTCATACACTACACAGCTCAAGTTTAACTCAAAGTGCAATGAGAAACAGTCTCGAAACTGTGAGGTGTTAACAAGCAAACCCATCTCGATCTTTTCAATTCACTTAACTTGGTTCAGATTTTAAACAGAATAAGACATACCAAGCAAGTGAATGACTCAACACTAGAGACATAGCAACCTAGCATACATAAATAGCATAGGTGACTTCGACACATCCTACACATGCTAGTTGCATATCTCGATGGTGAACATGTTCAAGTTTTAAGTTCATTGTCAAATTTCACCATTCAAAAATAGCTCAGCTCACAGTATGTATCAGTGATCAGAAAGAGCATAAGCTACAGCATCCACATAAAGCATCGGAGCAAAGACTACACAAAGCATAGTTACATTCTTCAGACTATATTCATGAAGCTCAGAATGTAAAAGCGTATGCTAAAATGCAAAGATGCATGAAGAAACCAAAAGGAAGCAAAAACAACTAAAAAACACTAAAGTCAGTGAATCATACAAGAGTCAAAATGTTTCCCCCATCTAAAAGGGGAAACACACACCAAGCTCACCTCTCAACTGATTCAAAGTTGATTGGTCCAAAGGCTTGGTGAAAATATCTGACAACTGATGATGAGTATCGACATGGCGAAGGTCGATATCACCCTTCTCATAGTGGTCTCGCAGAAAATGAAAGCGCACATCAATGTGTTTGGTCTTCGAGTGAAGCACGGGGTTCTTAGCAACGCTAATAGCACTCGTGCTGTCACAAAGCAAAGGAACGCGAGAAAAGCTCAGACCAAAATCACACAAAGTGGCCATCATCCAGAGTAACTGGGAACAGCAGCTAGCCGCAGCAACATACTCAGCCTCTGTAGGTAGACTGGGCGACACTAGACTGCTTGCGAGAAGACCACGATACAAGAGAAGAACCAATAAACTGACAAGTCCCAGAAGTGGACTTGCGATCAATACGGCAACCAGCAAAATCGGCATCGGAATAACCGCAAAGGGAGAGGGTGGAGAAAACAGAATACCAAATCCCGAACTCAGGAGTGAAGGATAAGTACCTCATTATGCGCTTGACCGCCTGACGGTGAGAAGTGCGCGGCGACGACTGAAATCGCGCGCACAGACACACCGCGAACTGGATGTCCGGGCGTGTCGCCGTCAGGTACAGCAGCGACCCGATCATACTCCGGTACTCCTTCTGGTCCACTGCTTCTCCCTCCTTGTCCGCATCCAGGGCCGTCGTGGTCGCCATGGGTGTTGGAAGAGGCTTGGCCTCACCCATGTCGAATTTCTTCAAAATGTCCCGGGTGTACTTGCCCTGGTGCACAAACGTTCCTTCCCGAGATTGCTTGATTTGCAACCCGAGGAAAAACGTCAACTCACCCATCATGCTCATCTCAAATTCCCTGCTCATTGTATCTGCAAACTTGGCAACCTAAAGCGTGAGAAGAACCACCGAAAATGATATCATCCACGTAAATTTGAACCAAGAGAGTATCAGTGCCTTGCTTGAGGAGAAAGAGTGTTTTATCTACACATCCCATTTTAAAACCCTTAGCAAGCAAAAAGGTTTTCAACCTATCATACCAGGCTCTAGGGGCTTGTTTCAAACCATACAAAGCTTTGTGAAGTTTAAAGACATGGTTTGGAAACTTGGGATTTTCGAAACCGGGGGGTTGTCTAACATACACCTCCTCTTCTATGTAGCCGTTTAAGAAGGCACTCTTGACATCCATTTGAAAAAGTTTGAAAACCTTTGGATGCAGCAAAAGCCAAGAGTATCCTAATAGCCTCCAAACGAGCTACAGGAGCAAACGTCTCCTCATAGTCTATCCCCTCCTTCTGACTATATCCCTGGGCTACGAGTCTGGCCTTGTTTCTCACAACATGGCCATCTTCTCCCTGTTTGTTTTTTGAAAACCCATTTTGTCCCAATAGGATGACACTCAGAAGGTGGAGACACTAGAACCCAAACCCGATTTCTCTCAAAGTTTTCTAACTCCTCATGCATGGCATTGACCCAATCCGGATCCATCAAAGCGTGTCCAACATCCCGGGGTTCAAAATCAGCAACAAATGCAGAATGAGCAAAGTGAGAGATTTGCCTTGACCGAGTGATGCGTTCGTCGATGCTATCGATCATCTGCTGAGGCAGGTGCTGGCGCTGAATGTGTCGTGGCGCCTCCCTTGCCGAAGTGGCCTCCCCCTCAACAGCAGCTGGTGCCTCCTCGGGTACAAAGGGTACCGCTCGAGGTGGCGCATCCCACGGCCCCCAGGAAGAAGAGGTGTCGGGGCCGTGAGTCGTAGTAGAAGCCGCTCTTTGCAGCACAGCAGGTGGAGGAGGTGCTGGGTCATCTATCCCTTCAGCACCTTCTTCTTCATCATCGAAAAGAGGCTCGCCAACCTTGTGATCACCTGCACGCTCAAAACGAGAAGAAGGACAAACCATGGTCTCGTCGAAGGTGACATCTGATGTCTCCATGACTCGGTTAGTGTTAAGGTTAAGTACACGATAAGCTCGAGTGTGAGTGCCATAACCCAAAAACACACCGTCAGAAGAACGAGACTCAAATTTGTCCAAGTTGCCCTTTTTGAGTATAAAACAGTGGCAACCAAAAACTCGAAAATAACTCACCTTGGGCAGTTTTCCAAAATGCAACTCATAAGAAGTCTTTTTCAAGAAAGCTCGGAGAAAGATGCGATTTGAAATGTAGCATGCAGTGCTCATAGCTTCGGCCCAATATCGCCTAGGAGTCCTATGCTCATCGAGCATCGTCCTGGCCATCTCTACATGGGTCCGATTCTTCCTCTCTACAACACCATTCTGAGGGGGTGTGTAGGGGGAAGAAAACTGATGCTCTAAACCCAAAGAGTTACAAAACTTCTCAAAATTCGAATTCTTGAATTCAGAACCATTATCACTCCTAATAGCTCGCATCGAGTTCAAAGGGAACTCGTTCTGAAGACGCAAAATCAGATTGCGAGCGAAGGAGAAAGTCTCGGTCTTCTCAGCTAAAAAGAAGACCCACGAATATCTCAAAAAGTCATCAACGACAACAAGCACATACCACTTCCCCCCAACCGAGCTCAACCGAGCCGGACCAACAAGGTCCATGTGCAAAAGCTCTCCAGGGTGCTTGGTCATGACCTGAGTCACCGGATGGTGGGGAGCGGCAACCATCTTCCCATGTCTACAAGAGTGGCAAACAAGATCCTTCTCCATAGATAACTTGGGCAATCCTCGGATTAGGCCAAGTGAACTAAGCCTCGCAAGCAAGTCGAAGCTCAAATGTCCATGTCTCCTATGCCACTTCCAAAGATCAGAAGAGGAAGGTCCTAGCCACAAGACAACGAGAAATGCCAAAAGACTCCGAGAAATCCGCATGAAAGACTTTCCCAAAGGGCGAAATCACACAAACAAGATTGCCCTGAGGGTCTAAAATACGACTGAGATTCGGTTTAAAACGAATCTCATAGTCGTCGTCGAAAAGTTGCGAAACAGAAAGAAGGTTAAACTGCAAGTTAGAAATAAGAGCAACATCGCGCAACACAAAGTGCTCATTAACTCGCACAGACCCACGAGACAACACCTGACCTTTGCTGTTGTCGCCGAAGGTGATATACTCCTTTCCGGCGACCGGACTAAGACTGGAGAACCACTTGGCATTTTCGGTCATGTGCCTCGAACACCCGGAATCCACCAACCAGACGTTCTCCAATCATTTTACCTACATCAATAAAAAGACATAGGGTGAGCATACGGGCCAACACTGGGGTTAGTGAAGTAAGGAGAATATCAGTGTTGGGCCGGCTGCTCAAAAGAACGGTTAGCAGAAAAACTATTCCTAGCACACCTACGGAGGAAGCGATCACCACGTTTAGAAAGATGTGGTCCGCTAAGGGAGGAGCGTCCATCGCGATACTCAAAACGCGGTGGGGGAAAACGGTCAACTACAAAGCCACCGCCACGGGGTCCATAGCCCACAAGTGCAGGCTCCCGTCGGGCACGCTCTCTACGAGGCCTAGGAACTTGAGGCACTGCACCTCTAGGCCTAGCATCTCCCCTCGGAGCTCTCCTCTGCCTAGGCCTGGGAACTTTAGGTTCTGGACCTCTGGGCCTAGCAACACATCCCTGAACATTTGGCGCATGTGCATCATGGAAAGGATGGTACATGTCCGCATTGTTCATCTCCCTAGCACGGCGCGCCTCTCTCTTGAGCCGAAAGCAGAACTCGCTCAAGTGTCCATCTCTCCCACAATGCTCACAATGGTACCTCACCGCTCTCAAAGGAGGTTGTTGGTACTCCCGGTTGTGGGTATGGATCACTTTGCCCTTCTGTGGCAAACACTCCTCCTGGATAGGTGGCATCGTATCAAGCTTGTTTTTCAAGTGGTTGGGTTTGGGATGCCACACTTGGTTCTTGGGTGGAGCTCTCGGAGGTTCTTCAAACACTCCGTCCTTGGTGTTAGGCTTGAGAGGCTCTTTGGGTGGAAGCTTGGTAAGTTTGGGAGTAGTGGTGGAGTTGGGCTTCTCACTCGGGTTCAAACCACTCGACTCTCCAATCTTCCCAAAAGCAGAAAGATCAACACCCGGAGCAAAACCTACACCAGGACCTCCAGCAGCTCGCTTGAATTGGGAGATCATCATCCCGAGCTGTGGCTCACCACAAGACACCCATGACAAGATGGTTCGAAGGTATGTGTTTTCCTCCTCGGTTTGCATCTTGTCATGCTTCACGTTTGCAATCTCCATCTCCAAACCCTCACACAAAGGGCACCTAGTCACACAAGTGCTACCCGAGTTGGCCTCTTCAAGAGACACAATCTTGGCATTCTTCTCTGCCAACTCAGATTGCAAGACAGGACAAGTCTTGCACGCACCCAACAGCGAGGGTCTAGCCTTCAGCTCATCCACCTCTCCTACCAACGCAACATACTTGCTTCTCAAAGTGAGAAGGTCAGTCATGTGCGTGGTGCACATCTCGCACTCAACCTCCTCAGAAACGACCACGGTGGACTTAGCAAACTCTAGCTCCCTCACCGTGTCCTCCCACTTCTGCCTAAACTCCTTGCGCTCTCTAGCGGCACGCCTAAGCAGCTTATCCTGACTAAGCAAGGCGGCAGTAAGCTTCTCGACCTCAGCAGAAAGCTCATCGTGAGTGAGGGATACCTGGGAGGTGTCGTCGTCGTCGTCGTCGTTCCGAGGGGAGTTCACCAGCTCGTCGTTGACCTCCTTGCCGAGGGCCATGGTGCAGAGGCCGTCGTCGTCGGCGAAGAAGCAGAGACCGTTCAGCTTGTCCTCGATCCTTTTCTTCTTCTCGGACTCGTCGTCGCTTGAGCAAGCGGAGTCATCATCCGAGCTGTCGACGTCGCTGAGCGTGGCGAAGAACGCACGCTGCTCAGCCTGGGCCTTCTCCAAGTACTTCTTCTTGATGTACTCCTTGTCGAAGCCGCCCCTCCGCTTGTGCCTCGCGGGGACGTACTTCTCCTTATGCTTGCCGGAGTCGTACTTGTGCCCATGGTCCGCCTTGCCAAAGGTCTGCTTGTTCTTCTTCGGGCAATTGGCGATGAAGTGGTTGGGGTCGCTGCACTCATAGCATCCTGAGCGTCCTCCTCCGCGGCGACGGTTCATGCGGTTGTTGTGGAACCACGAGAACCAGTTGGCGAGCATAGCCAACTCGTCATCCCCCAAAGACTCTAGCTGCTCCTCTGTGACAGAAAAGAGAGAAGAGAGTGGAAAACCTCCAGAGGGGTTAGCAGAAGAGCCAGAAAGCAAAGCCATCGACGGGCCAGAAGGATTTTCATAAGAAGCCCTCGCCATGGCATCAATCTCACTGGACTTGAGCTTACTGAAGAGCTCGTCGCACGTGAGGGTCTCATAGTTAGGCGATTCGATGATCGCCTGAACCTTGGAATCCCACACTGACCGATCAAGAGTGTGGAGTAGCTTCAAAGCTCTCTCATGATCGTCGAAAGGCCATAGCTCCTTGTTAGCCCTCATCCTGTTGACAATCACCTGAAAGCGAGCGAATAAACTTTCTATGCTCTCGCCAGGCATATGTCGAAAGTTCTCATACTCTCGCTTGAACGACTCGTAGAGACGGGTTTTGACTTGAGAGGTTCCCTCATGAAAGCGCATGAGGGTAGCCCAAATATCCCGAGCCGTAGCGAGGTGAGAAACACGATCAAACTCACTCATGCTCAAACATGAGAAAAGAGCATTACGCGCTCAGCTATTGGCATCGTGCTCATCGATCTGATGCTGAGTCACACGAGCAGCCAAGACAACGTAATCGGCAAAGTTGCAAATATCCCAGATGGAAGCACCCAAACTCTGCAGATAGGCCGACATGCGTATCTTCCAATACGCATAGTTCGTCCCATCGAAAAACGGCGGTTTGCCCACGCCGCGATCCATGTCGCCTTCTGTGGATCTGGAACCGGCTAAGGTGGAAGATCCTTAACCCGCTCCGATACCAATTGAAGGACCGAGAAGCACTCAGAAAGCGACCAGAGGGGGGGGTGAATGGGAGCTTCAAATTTTCCTTTCGGAAACTAGTAGCCACTGTCCCGAGAATCACCCCAAAAGCACACCCCAGAGCTTGCAAGTGTCCACGACCCTAGATGTAGGGTGGATGCTTCCGAGAAGCACAGCGGGACACTTCACAACTCTAGAAAGCCAACGCAAAAGACGGAAACCAAATCCGACAATGAGCAAACGAACGGCGAACGAAACAGCGCGAGACAGTCACGACTGGACTCTGGTCAGCGTCCGGTCAGCAGGGACCGGACGCGTCCGGTCACACCAAAACCAATCTGGGACCTTACTGTGTTGGACCGGACTCAGGAGAGCAGTGCGTCCGGTCTCATCTGAAGCGTCCGGTCACAAGGAAACGCAGTCGATGAACAGTGACCAAGGTGCGTCCGGTCACTGAGTTAACCAAGCGTCCGGTCAATCACTCGAAAGGTGTTACGCTTTGTTCAACGACCGAACTCATGGAGGCAGCGTCCGGTCATATGAAACCAGCGTCCGGTCACCCCGATTCAGCACAGTTCGTCCACCGATTCGACTTGATCTCACCCAAAACAAAACCTCTAGGGTTCAAACTTGGTGAGTAAAGTCACAAGGAGGATACTGAGCTATCTCTAAGAGATCATGGCTCGAACCTATCTCCAAATCGATGAATCGAAGAAATTCGGGGGAAGAAAGAAAAACTTGACCCGGAACAAAAATCGATCAATCTCCTAGACCGTGAGATTAGAGGTGAATTCCTTCGGTGGAAAGAAGTGCCTCACGATCTAGAACAACTTGGTTCAAACGGATTTGCAAAAGATGAACCGAGCAAAGAGATCAAGCGACGGGAAAAACGTGGAGAAAAGGATTCCGCGAAGAACACGAACGAAACGCGAATCACAACCACAAAATTGCAACCGTGTGGCTACCACACGCTACAACAGTGAGATTACGGTCTCACTTCCTCAAAATCTCATGAACACAGAGGTATTGTTCTCTTCTCTGTGGATCTCAGGTTCGCTACAGCAGGGGAGAGGGAGAGCAGGAAAACCTAAGTGCAAAGAGCAAATGACTGAGATAGATGGGGAGGAGGGTGTCTCCCCCTACTTAACTTATTCCTAATTCCTACTCTATTCCTATTCTACCCCTCTCTACTTATAGAGCGAACCAGCTAAACCCTAAGGTTATTCTGGACCAACTCGGTGGTAGGTAGATCCGACGGCCAAGCCCGCACAACTCGTAGCATTGCCTCGACGCAACCTCCCGATTCCCGCCACGTGCCGCCACCGCTCCGCGTCCTTTTCCTGGACGTCGCACCCCGGTTTTGAGGCCCAAACCGGGAAACCAGCCTTCACAGCCAACCCCCGGTTTTGAGGCCCAAACCGAGAAACCAGCCCACCAGCATCTGAGTTTTGAGGCCCAAACTCAGCAAACCCGCAGCGCCCAGGTTTTGAGGCCCAATCCTGGAAACCGTCCTCAGCCCGAGTTTTGTGGCCAAACTCGGAAACCCTCAGCACCCAGGTTTTGAGGCCCAAACCTGGAAACCATTCACCCGATGGTTTTTCTGTGGCTCTACCACCAAACTGACGCCGTAGAGGGGATGCACCACCCATGCACCCCGTCCACCGACACGTGTCCCCAAGTCCACGACTCAGGCAACACATGACCGCAAGTCTTCGCTCATCGCTGTCCCAGGCTGCCAGCCACCACAGCTGATCCTCGGGCCACCAGTCCCTCAGTCCAAGCCTCACGTCCGCCCTTCGCCACTCTCGGTCCATCGGCACGGCACGTCTCTACTTGACCTTCACCTTGCCTCCGATCACTGTATCCGTGCTCGACACCTGCACAACACAATCCAAAGAACATGCGCATCATCACAGTTGATAATCACTCATCACTCAGAGACCCGGCATACACCCATGTATCCGCACGTCACGGCCAACGTACCGGGTACGACAGCTCTGAGGCGTGTAAACGAAGTCAACCAAGTCCTCCATGACATTTCTAGAGCTGGTATGGGATATGGCGCAGCACTCGCCATCAACGCGGTACGGATTCACTCTGGACCCGATTACCGTAATTTCGACGTCTGCGAGCGAGGGCTAGAATACAGGGTGGCTCATTCTGTCGATGATATGAAAGAAGCTGGAACAGATTTGGCTGATTCCTTCGACTTTGATCTCCCAATTAGAAATAGGATAGAATGGACGAACTGATCTTCCACTGTAATTTATTTTGTAAATAAGAAGTCCCTCTGTTCGCCTTTCTGAAATCAATCTGTGATTGATCCCTCGATATCAATGTATGCTCTGTTTTCTGCGCATCAATCATTAACTTCTCATTTTATTCTAGCGGTGATGTTTACCACATCGGCTATTGCTGATAATCGCATTAGATACCTTTGTCTCGCAGGCGATTGTTGTAATTGGTCATTTTGGACCCAAAGCATATGATTTTTCCCTCAGCTTCCCGATCCATGATGATAGCAAGGTAGTATTTTTTAAGGGATTTTCTGATTTTTAGTTTTCCACTTTCAACTCTGATCGGTAACATGAGCTCCCAAATCATTAGTTAAAATCGAACAACTCTTAGCCGAATCCTATCGGCTTTCTGATTCTGGAGTCATGACCTCTTCCAATCATCAAAAATCTGGCCTGGCCCAATAACGGCCCATAAGCCGCGAAAACCCAACTTCGATGCTTGATCCTCCAGTGTGCAAGTCATGGTTCTATAGATATGACCTTATACAAGTTGTCACTCTTACCCCTAGTCAAATAGTTTGATTCACAAAGATTTTCATTTCTCGGCTTCTAGCTCAAGCCAGAGAGAAAATTTCTTGCCTGCGTTTCCATCAATGACAGGCAAAGGTGACCATGGCAGGCACCCTGACGGAGATGAAGCAGGAGGAAGTCGGGCATTAACTCACTAGTGCCATAGGTAAAAAACTAGCCCTCTGCCCCCTTGCGATAGTTCTTCTTGCTCATCCTTCCCTGATCCGTCGTCCTTCTTAGGGTGGGGTCTTCATCCAGCCAAGCTCGAGTTCCCCTTCCAGAAACGGTAACTCCAATAACTTCTCAATCCTTTCCCTAAGCCATCATATTTGAATTTGACGATTCGATTTAGCAGACCCATCTGGATGTTCTTCGATACCGCGAGCAAAAGGATAAGGCCTGGAAGGAACTGGAAAATGCATCCAAGAAGCACAGTATCGAGAAAGCTGAGTGGGCAGACCAACGGAAACAACTCTGCAACATCATCACAGGTTAGCAGATCTTCGGTCCTCTTCTTCTGGTTGAGTCCGCCTTACTTGACGCATCCCTTTTTTGTTAGCCCTTCCTGCACAGAATGACCGTTTGAAAATAGCAGCGAATAAAATTGCCCTCAAAGTGAATGCTCATGGGGACTCAGCCGAAACCCGTCTTAACGCCATGGATGTTCGCATAGATCAGGCCATCATCCAAGGTGTGCACGCCGGGGTTTCCCTCGGTCTAGCGGCAATGAGCTCTTGGACCAAGGAAAACTACTCCTCTATACTAGTCGGTTTCGCAGGCGGCGACCCAGATGAATTTGAAGACCTTGAAATTTATGATGATCAGGCTGCCGCTATTGCCGAGACTGTTGACCCATAATCTGTTCTGATCAGATTATCTCGAGAGTAGTTTATATCAGGACAAATCTGTAAATGAAGCTTGTAATATACGAAACTCGTTCTCCCCTGAATAACGCCCATTTGCACTTCTTGAGTTCTCTCCTTCCAATAAACCTACCAACTCGAAAAACGCTAGGGCCACTAGGGTTATAAATTTCTTGTACTAAAGGCGATATAAATAATATCGGCTATGACTTGAACTCTTGGAACATTTTTTCTGCTAAAGGCGATGCTTTACATCGGCTGTATATAAGTATTCTTCAAGTTACATAATTTCCATGCGTTCGGCTTTTAATAAGTAATGCCGAAGCTTAACCCACAAGTGACGTGTATATGATCAAAACCTCTTTACAGCCGAACACCCTTCTCCGGGTCTAACATTTTCGGCGAAAGCTAGCTGCTATTTATCCTTTAAATTTTAAAATAAGGGTCGATCCTATTGCAAGGCTATCGGCCGCCATGTACAACTTGAAACAATTACCAAGTTGCGGAAGTGCCTTCATACTTTCCAATACCCTCTGTTGTACGTCACCTTATGTGAATTCTTGTTCTTTCATTAGCTTCGGCAATGGAGAAATAAGCAGAACCCTCAAAAGTTCGTTAACTTCAAAACATGCTCGAAACCCAGACTTGCATACATTGGTCCTACTTCGGCTTCGTTATCAACACTTTATTCCTTGTCAGCCGACACAAAACTTGGCCTCAATCTTTCTCCATCACCATCAGTTGGATTATCTATTCAAAAATTGCTCTGAGAGCCGATTGTCTGAATCGGCTATTGGTCCTCGTTGAAAACATTTACAGGACCTACTTCCCAAGCTCTTCCAGAAAAACACTCAACGCCATCATATTCCCAGTAGATAGGCTCTGTATTAGCAATACTCACTGAATCATCAGCATGGACGATTTCGATGTCATCTCCGATCCACTGGATGAGGAACTGATGCATAGTTGACGGCACACAGCAGTTTGCATGTATCCAATCTCTTCCCAATAGCAAACTGTATGCCCCCTTGCCATCCATGACGAAAAAGGTAGTGATCAAGGTCTTAGTCTCGATCGTCAACTCAACATGGACTGCTCCCCGAGTATCAGAAGAATTGCCAGCAAAGTCTCTCAACACCATGTCGGTCTTCAGCAAGTCTTCACTTCCCATCCCAAGTTTTCTGAAGGTGGTATACGGCATGATATTTATGGCAGCCCCTCCATCAATAAACATCTTAGTCAATGGCTTGCTATTAACATAGCCTCTCATATACAATGGCTTCAGGTGTCGATGCTTAGCTGGTTTATCGAATACTGCACTTTGAGCCAAGACAAGATGAGCCAATAATTCTTGGAATTCATCTTCATCAAAATCTGAATACACTTCGTCTTGGACGTCCTGTTCTTCGGGAGCTATAAATTCTGATGGAAGAAAGAAAGCCATGCATCCGTCAGCCGAACGATCACCCCCATCCGGCTTCTCTTTGGGGCGCCAAACTCGCTTTACTTTGGCATTTGCTTGTTCTAGCTCTCTATTTCTTAGGCGCTGCACCCTCCTTTTCTGGCTCTTCCTCAATCCTGGTGGACACCACTGTCCTCTCTGCCAGACATACTCGCGGTACTCTTCTTCTTCAGTGCGAGCCCAACTTTGATCGGCAAATCCTCTTCCCTGCTGATCTTCAGAATTATTTATTTTTACGCGCCGATCGTCCTCAGGGATTCGTGCCCCAAGCCTCTCATGGACAGATCGGCGGTTGACTCGAGACTGCCTATACTCGGAGTACTGATTACTGCACTCAGGGCAGTTATTCTTAACAGGCAGCTTCAAGCCTTCGTTCCAACAATACTGGAAGAACGAGCATTCCCAATGAGACTGTTCCTGCTCCTTCGTGTCTTCCCGTCCTTCCTGGTACATCTCTTCTTCGTACCTTTGTTGTTTTTTCAGGAACTTCCATTCTTCATAAAGTCTCTGCTTCTGGTATAGTTCCTGCTCCCGACGCCATTTATTCAACAAGATGTGCGTCGTGACCCTGGGTCTGGAAGTTTCACCCGTCTCAGTTCGGCTATTTTGGAACTGAACCCTCTACTGAAGCTCTCTCTTTGTAATCTGCTGATTAGGGTCAACGGCACCAGCTTCTATTGCTCTATCAGAGGTTAAAACTTTCATTTTGCTCTTATCCCTGGGATCAGCTGCGTTGATCATGTTAACAGAGAAGGACACAGTATTCTGTCCAAAAGGGCTACCATCAATTTTCATCTTCCCATCAAACCTCAGATGCCCGTCCTGGATAGCTTTCTAGATTCGTACTCTGAACACTCGGCAATCGTTTATGGAGTGGGATCTAGTATTGTGAAAACCACAATACTTCCTGTCCTTAACCCCTTCAGGATGCAGCATAGGATGACCTTCCGGCAACTTGATGCGTCCTTCCTTCAACAAGTATTCAAACAATTTATCTGACTTGGAAACATCGAAGTCATAAGTACCTTTCTGCTGCCTCAGCCATCGCTGGTTGACTTGAGTTGGTTCTTTATCCCAGACTGTCTCGGCTGCAGCTATTTCATCTTCATCATCGTACTCAGCTGCTTCCTCTAGGAAAGCTTGATACATCTTGGCAGCCACATTACCCTTCTAGAACTGATTATTCCTCTTGAACCCCTGGGCTTGATTACTCATCGTCGCCAGCCTTTGTGATAACTGCTCAAGGTCATCAAACTCCATGCCGAATAGCCTCTCTTTGATACTCGGCAACATACCAGCTATGGCTATCTCCGGCAGTTGATCATCCGGCAAATTCAGAGAATAACAAAGATTCTTGGTCTCCCTGAATCGGCGCAGATATTCTTGTGGCGTCTCGCCAGGTTTCATCCTTAGGCTCATGAGATCGACCAACTTTTTCTCGCTGGTACCCGTAAAGAAATACGAGTGGAATTTCTGCTCTAGCTCCGCCCATGTATTGATAGAATTTGCTGGTAGAGAAGAAAACCACGAGAAGGCTAGCCCTGTTAATGACAACGGGAAATACCGAATCCTCCAAGCCTCATCTGTAGATGCTTCTCCGAGTTGCATCAAGTAGCGGCCGATGTGCTCTATAGTACTGGTGTCATCCTGGCCTGAAAACTTGGTGAAATCAGTTGGAGGTTTCACCCTTGGAGGAAGAGCTACCCGATTGTACCACTCTGGATAGGGGGACTTGTATGTGTAAGTTTGATTCTTAGGTTTCAGGCCGAATTGATTTTGCATCATATCAGCCATCTTATGCATGATGAGGTCAACATTCGGATCAGGAGCTGCTTGTGCCGGGCCCCCAGGATGTAGCCCTGCCGAACTCTTATAGCCAGAATTTGGAAGAGCATTAATTGAGCTATAATCGATGAACTCATGATATCCGTCTCCAAACATATTCTTCTGCATCTTGTTCGCTGCAGGAGACAATTTAGAAGCAGATTGCGGGACATTCCCTGTCGTGCCGAACGCGAGCTGGCCATAGGTCTGAGGAAGTTGCTGCGTCTCATGAGGAACCATCCCACATGTGCTTGGGCCAGCTCCGCCCTCTCCTGCGATCCTTTGACGTTGAGGTACTGGGAACAACAACGGTCCCTGCATCGGACCAACAGTTTCTTCAAAGCATTTATCCACGGCGGGACTAAAAGCATTGACCATGATAGCGTGAAAAGTGTTCAGGAAAGCCGACTGATGATTGGTTACAGCTTCTGATAGAACCTTATGCATTATTTCAGTCATCTTCTGAATAGCTTCTTCTTCATTGGGGATATCATGTTGATGGTGAGGAAGAATCTTTGGGAACTCCTGCTTCTGGAAGACCCTGCCGCTCTTGTTCTTGGAGAAAGACGCCAGGCACTTGCGTTGGAATTCATCGCAGGCCTGCTGTACCAAGCTTTTTGACTCCAGCGGCAAGTCGTCCATGATCACATCCAGAACTTGATCATCGCTGATATCAGGCATCTTGAAACGAAGTGGTCCCACCGGGCGTGCCAAAAAATGTGTTAACGCAAAAAGTAACACCTTGCGCCAAGACACACAGCAAGCCGAACGAGGCTAGCTTCAATCGGGTGCCCGGAGTGTACTGAATCCGGAGACGTGCCAGTCAGTTTGACCTAAAAACCAACAAGGGATAAAACATGAGAATACCTCTAGAACGTGCTGGGTAAAACCAGACAGTTCCATATGTACGGCTTCGAAAGCCAGTCGTGACGGCACATAGCTACAAAAGCTGTCTGTCAGAGCATGTATACAAAGCTATTCGGCAAGTATGAGGACAGAGTATGTGAAGCATATTAACTGCCGAATGCAAATGAAAGACATGCTTGAACGAATCAAAGATATTATAAACAGGTAACTTGCAAGAATAGATCTATCCAAATAATACATGCATAGGCCAATCCAACTAATCTGTCGCACGTTTAGTCTTCATAGACCCGTCAAGCATAAACTTAAGCGAAGCTAATCCACCGCATGATATCACTTGCTATAAGTCTATACCACTTCTTATAATTAGATTAATCCACCGCATGATACAATCTAATTATAAGAAGCTAAAAGCATGCATATATTTGAATAGATCTATAAAAACTCGTTACTCATGTAAGCATAACCAAAATCGGCAAATTAGCCGAGTTGGGGTCCATGAGGAAGGAACATACAAGCAAACATGATCAAACTAATCTAAAACCTGCATCTGCCGCACGACACCCAGTTCTATCAAAGCATAAACATGATCGACATGTACGAACCCGCAACATGTAACAACCTAGATCGAAAACTGGTCCGGCCATCATGATCTTATGATTAGCAAAGCACAAGTAAACTTGTGAAACAAGGCCGAATAGAAATCAATCTAGATTGGGCAAAAGAGTGTTACAGGAATTAAATAAATAAAACACATAACACATGATAACATAATGAATCTACTAGATCTGCCAAATCGAATAGAGCCGATAACTATTTTTACTCATGTCTTAATCCGCCGCACGATACAAGGCACAAGCAAAAACTTCCCATCATAAGCTTAAATCCGCCGCACGATACTAAGCTTAACATACGAGACTACTTGCATCATATCTAAATCCACTGCATGATACTAGACATGATAACAAGGTTGTCGGTACTTACGGAGGTCGACGGATCGATGTTTCCTCTCGAAGAACTCGACGACACGACTTAGGGACTCGAAGATGGCACGGGGCCAGTTTGTATTGATGTGGTTGTGAACAATTTTACAATGGTCGAGGGCTTATATTTATACCCTGAACGAAATACGAGTCCTAGACGATTACGATTTTACAATGACAAAATATGGAAAGATATGGAATCTATTCCTAATCTTCTCGGTATCTTTCATCGCCATATGCCTTCCATGCAAGGCGGCTTCGTCTGCAACATCCATCTCCTGAATGGAACTACCTCTCTGCAAGATAGCCGACCGCACATACATTCATTGAAATCTTGAAGACCAAATAGCCGTCTGACTACTTGTCGAATTCTTTCTTCTCTGCCAGCTGGGCCCACCTGCCATGTCTTCATGCGTGCGAAAATCTGGTGTTAACAGTTTGGTTGGTGGATTCCGGGTGTTCAAGGCACATGACCGGAAACGCCAAGTGGTTCTCCAGTCTTAGTCCGGTCTCCGGAAAGGAGTTTATCACCTTCGGCGACAATAGCAAAGGTAAGGTATTGTCTCGTGGGTCGGTGCAAGTTAATGAGCACTTTGTGTTGTGTGATGTTGCTCTTGTTTCAAACTTGCATTTTAACCTTCTTTCTGTTTCGCAAGTTTTCGATGATGACTATGAGATTCATTTTAAACCGAATCTCAGTCGCATTTTGGATCCTCAAGGCAATCTTGTATGTGTGATTTCGCCCTTTGGAAAAGTCTTTCATGCGGATTTCTCGGAGTAGTTTGAAATTTCTCGTTGTCTTTTGGTTGGACCTTCCTCCTCTGATCTTTGGAAGTGGCATAGGAGACTCGGTCACCTGAGCTTCGACTTGCTTGCAAGACTTAGCTCACTTGGCTTAATCCAAGGATTGCCCAAGTTGTTCATGGAGAAGGATCTTGTTTGCCATTCTTGTAGACATGGGAAGATGGTAGCCGCTCCCCACCATCCAGTGACTCAGGTCATGACTAAGCACCCTGGAGAGCTTTTGCACATGGACCTTGTTGGTCCGGCTCGGGTGAGCTCGGTTGGGGGGAAGTGGTATGTGCTTGTTGTTGTCGACGATTTTTCGAAATATTCGTGGGTCTTCTTTTTAGCTGAGAAGACCGAGACTTTCTCCTTTGCTCGCAATTTGATTTTGCGTCTTTAGAATGAGTTCCCTATGAACTCAATGCGAGCAATTCAGAGTGATAATGGTTCCAAATTCAAGAATTCGGATTTTGAGAAGTTTTGTAACTCTCTGGGTTTGGAGCATCAGTTTTCTTCTCCCTACACACCGCCACAAAATGGTGTTGTAGAGAGGAAGAATCGGACACTTGTAAAGATGGCCTGGACGATGCTCGATGAGCATAGGACTCCTAAGCGATATTGGGCCGAAGCCATGAGCACTGCATGCTATATCTCAAATCGCATTTTTCTCCGAGCTTTCTTGAAAAAGACTTCTTATGAGTTGCGTTTTGGAAGACAACCCAAAGTGAGTTATTTTAGAGTTTTTGGTTGCCACTGTTTTATACTTAAGAAAGGCAACCTGGACAAATTTGAGTCTCGATCTTCTGACGGTGTGTTTTTGGGTTATGGCGCTCATACTCGTGCTTATCGTGTACTTAACCTTGACACTAACCGAGTCATGGAGACATCAGATGTCACCTTCGACGAGACCATGGTTTGTCCCTCTTCTCGTTTTGAGCGTGCAGGTGATCATGAGGTTGGTGAGCCTCTTTTTGATGACGAGGACGAAGGTGCTGAAGGGATGGATGATCCAGCACCTCCTCCACCTGTTGTGCCGCAAGGAGCGGCTTCTACTATGACTCACGGCCCGGACCCTTCTTCCTCGACGACTTGGGGGCCGTGGGATCTACCACCTCGAGCGGTACATTTTGTACCCGAGGAGGCACCAGCTGCTGTTGAGGGGGAGGCTACATCAGCTCGGGAGGCGCCACGACACATCCAGCGCCAACACCCGCCTCAGCAGATGATCGGCAGCATCGGCGAACGTGTCACTCGGTCAAGGTCACAACATATGTCTCACTTTGCTCATTCTGCATTTGTTGCTGATTTTGAACCCCGAGATGTTGGACACGCTTTGACGGATCCATATTGGGTCAATGCCATGC
The DNA here is from genome assembly GCA_009763385.1 of Coix lacryma-jobi var. lacryma-jobi. Classification (NCBI taxonomy): domain Eukaryota; kingdom Viridiplantae; phylum Streptophyta; class Magnoliopsida; order Poales; family Poaceae; genus Coix; species Coix lacryma-jobi. Next base: position 102,156,089 of record CM019828.1, on the reverse strand, counting down.
ATGAGGAGCTTGAGAACTTTGAGAGAAATTGGGTTTGGGTTCTTGTTCCTCTTCCTCCTGAGTGTCACCCTATTGGGACAAAATGGGTTTTCAAAAACAAACAAGGAGAGGATGGCCATGTTATGAGAAACAAGGCCAGACTTGTAGCCCAGGGGTATAGTCAGAAGGAGGGGATAGACTATGAGGAGACTTTTGCTCCTGTAGCTCGTTTGGAGGTGATTAGGATACTCTTGGCTTTTGCTGCATCCAAAGGGTTTAAACTTTTTCAAATGGATGTCAAGAGTGCCTTCTTAAACGGCTACATAGAAGAGGAGATGTATGTGAGACAACCCCCCGGTTTTGAAAATCCCAAGTTTCCAAACCATGTTTTTAAACTCCACAAAGCTTTGTATGGTTTGAAACAAGCCCCTACAGCCTGGTATGATAGGTTGAAAACCTTTTTGCTTGCTAAGGGTTTTAAAATGGGATGTGTGGATAAAACGCTCTTTCTCCTCAAGCAAGGCAGTGACACTCTCTTGGTCCAGATTTACGTGGATGATATCATTTTTTGTGGTTCTTCTCACGCTTTGGTTGCCAAGTTTGCAGATACTATGAGCAGGGAATTTGAGATGAGCATGATGGGCGAGTTGACGTTTTTCCTCGGATTGCAAATTAAGCAATCTCGAGAAGGAACGTTCGTGCACCAGGGTAAGTATACCAAGGATATCTTGAAGAAATTCGATATGGGTGAGGCCAAGCCTCTTCCAACACCCATGTCGACCACGACGGCCCCGGATGCGGATGTGGATGGAGAAACTGTGGACCAGAAGGACTACCGGAGTATGATCAGGTCGCTGCTGTACCTGACGGTGACACGCGCGGACATTCAGTTCGCGGTGTGTCTTTGCGCGCGATTTTAGTCGTCGCCGCGCACCTCGCACCGTCAGGCGGTCAAGCGCATTATGAGGTACTTATCCTTCACTCCAGAATTTGGGATTTGGTATTCTGTTTCCTCCACCCTTTCCCTTTGTGGTTATTCCAATGCCGATTTTGCTGGTTGTTGCATTGAGCGCAAGTCCACTTCTGGGACTTGCCAGTTTATTGGTTCTTCTCTTGTATCGTGGTCTTCTCGCAAGCAGTCTAGTGTCACCCAGTCTACCACAGAGGCTGAGTATGTTGCTGCGGCTAGCTGCTGTTCCCAGTTACTCTGGATGATGGCCACTTTGCGTGATTTTGGTCTGAGCTTTTCTCGTGTTCCTTTGCTTTATGACAGCACGAGTGCGATTAGCGTTGCTAAGAACCCCGTGCTGCACTCTCAGACCAAACACATTGATGTGCACTTTCATTTTCTGTGAGACCATTATGAGAAGGGTGATATCGACCTTCGCCATGTCAATACTCATGATCAGTTGGCTAATATTTTCACCAAGCCTTTGCACCAATCAACTTTTGCTAGGTTGAGAGGTGAGCTTGGTGTATGTTTCCCCTTTTAGATGGGGGAAACATTTTGACTCTTGTCTAATAAACTGACTTTGTGTTTTTCAGTTGGTTTGTCTCTTTCAACTGGTTTCATCATGCATCTTTACATTCAGAGCTTCATGTATATAATCTTTAGAATGTAACTATGCTCTATATAGTATTTGCTCCGACGCTTTATGATGATGTTGTAGCTTATGCTCTTTCTGATCACTATTACATGTTGTGAGCGGAGCTATTTTATTAATGGTGAATCTGATTAATGACCATAAAACTTGAAAATGTTCACCATTTAGATTTGCAACTAGCATGTGTAGAATGTGTTGAAATCACTTGTGCTCTTCATATATGCTAGGTTGCTATGTCTCTTGTGTTGAGTCATTCACTTGCTTGGTCTGTTCATATTCTGTTTTAAAATCTGAACCAAGTTAAGTGAATTGGAAAGATCGAGATGGGATTGCTTGTCAGTACATCACAGTTTCGAGACTGTTTCTCATTGCACTTTGAGTCAAACTTGAGTTGTGTAGTGTATGACCGAAATTGTTGCTTTAAGCTTCTAATTGCTTCTGCATAGGCTTCGCACAGTTGAAAAGTTAGGCAATGACAAGCTTTCAACCTCTCGCAATCACATGCTGAAATTTAAACTTGTGTAATTTAACCGCTGCAACTCCGGTAAAATCTAGATACACAAGTCTATGTTTCATTCTATAGCATGATGATTGAACTGTGCTAGGGGTAGTTCACCTTGTATACATGATTAGCACTTGTCTGAATTCCTGTCTATACATGTTTTGTGCTATTTTGATGGTGAATACTGTTTTGGCTAAAAACTGCTCTTTTTGCTCTCATGTTCATATTTTGTATCTGGTGATCAATTTGAGCCTTTGCGAGCTTCTTATGGATGTTATTGAGTCATCGGAACATAACTGTGTAGAGCATCTTTGCACTCTTTTGATTATATTCCTGAAGCTGCTAACTTGCATTTTTAACTCATATGCATCTTTGGAGGGAGATATTCTGTCAAGGGGGAGAAATTTGCGGGCTTATGCATATTTGCTTGTAGGTGCATTTTCAACTAAGGGGGAGAAAATATTGACAAATCATGAGATCTCCTGGTTGTGTGCACTATTTTAGGGGGAGTTTTGCTAGTTGTGTTGAGCCTTTGCCTCTTTCTTGAGGGACTAGCAAACATTTTCAGTTCTTTTCAGCTCTTCAATTGGTATCGAACTCTTTTGGTTTTGAGTTGGTAACAGTTGGTATCGAGCTTCTTCGCTAGCGGTGTTGAGCCCGTTCTGCCTCTTCTTGAGGGCTAGCTCTGTTTTGCTTGAATTTCAGTTGATCTTTCAATTGGTATCAAGTTTTCTTGCTAGCGGTGTTGAGCCTGTCCTACCTCTTCTTGAGGGCTAGCTTTGCCTTGCTTGGTTGCATCGAGCCGTTGCCCATGTCTTTGGGAACCAAGTTGTTTTGCTCTTTCCACTTGACCTTCTTCGGCTTTGCTATGCTTTTGGGTCATTTGGTTGAGTTCTCTCTCTTTCTTCCTTCCTTCTTCTATTCCGTTATGATTTGTGTTGGTAGTTGACAATGCACTCATCAAGGGGGAGATTGCGGATACATGGGTGTATGCCGAGTCTCTGAGTGATGAGTGATTGTCAACTGGGATAATGCGCATGTTCTTTGGCTTGTGTTGTGCAGGTGTCGAGCACGGATACAGTGATCAAAGGCAAGGTGAAGGTCAAGTAGAGACGTGTCGTGTTGATGGACCGAGAGAGGCGAAGGGCGGACGTGAGGCTTGGACTGAGGGACCGGTGGCCTGAGGATCAGCTGTGGTGGCTGACAGCCTGGGACATCGACGAGCGAAGACTTGCGGGTGGACGGGGTGCACGGGCGGTGCATTCCTTCTACGGCTCGGTTTGGTGGTTGAGCCACAGAAAACCATCGAGTGGACGGTTTCCAGGTTTGGGCCTCAAAACCTGGGCGCTGATGGTTTCCGAGTTTGGGCCACAAAACTCAGGCTGAGGACGGTTTCCAGGTTTGGGCCTCAAAACCTGGGTGCTGCGGGTTTGCTGAGTTTGGGCCTCAAAACTCAGGCGTGGTCAGCTGGTTTCCCGGTTTGGGCCTCAAAACCGGGGGTTGGCTGTGAAGGCTGGTTTCCCGGTTTGGGCCACAAAACCGGGGGAGCGACATCCGGGAAAAGGACAAGCATAGCGGTGGCAGCACGTGGCGGCGATCGGTGAGGTTGCGTCGAGGCAACGCTACCAGTTGTGCGGGCGTGGCCGTCGGATCACCACCTACCACGAGTTGGTCCAGAATAACCCTAGGGTTTAGCTGGTTCGCTCTGTAATTAGTGAGGGGTAGAGTAGGAATTAGAATTAGGATAAGTAGAGGGAGACACCCTCCTCCCATTCTATCTCAGTCATTTGCTCTTTGCTTCTAGGGTTTCCTGCTCTCCCAATCCCCTGCTGTAGCTAGCTGAGATCCGCAGAGAACCATACCTCTATGTACTGGAGATTTTGAGGAAGTGAGACCGTATTCTCACTGTTGTAGCGTGTGGTAGCCACACGGTTGCAGATCGATGACTTGATTCGCGTTTTGTTCGTGTTCTTCGCGTTCTTCGTTTCTCCACGATTTTCCCGTCACTCGATCTCCCTCTCTATTGCGTCTTTGTGAAATCCGTTTGAATCAACTTGTTCTTTATAGTAAGGAGATCATTTCTACTGAAGCAATTCCTCTAACTCCTCACGAACAAGTAGATCGGGTTGATTTCGTTTTCGTGGCGCTTTTTCGTTCATACTCCTCCCCTTTTGATTTCCCGGTGTTTGAGTTGATTTGAGTGGATGATTTCTTGGGGATAGTCTCCTAACTATCTCGTGATCATCCTCTCCAAGTTTGGGAATGTGGGATTGTGAGTTGATTCGATTTTGGGAGGTTTTGGGAGAAGGGCGACTGAAATCGCCCTCTCTGGTCGGTCGCGGACAGTCTGCCACCTGACCGGTGGACAGTCCGGCCATAGGGATCGAGCCAGTTCTGTGGCTGTGGGTCTCGGTTGCGTTACTGTTCCTTGACCGGCGGACAGTCCGCCGTAGGAACTCGCGGACAGTCCGGGAGTCATCCAGGGACTGTTCAGCAACCTTGCTGTTTCACACAGTTGGCCGGCGGACAGTCTGCCATCCCCTCGCGGACAGTCCGCAGTAGGGGCGGACAGTCCGGGACCTCAGGGCCGGACAGTCCGTGAAGCGGCTGTGTGTTGCGCTTTAGTGTGTTTGCTCTCCCGGCTTCTTCGCTTGGTTTCCGGACTTCTCGTTTGGCCCTAGAGTTGGTCAAGGAACCTGTCTAGGTATCTTTGCTACTTGTTAGCATAGGTATTAGGGAGTTTCTCCACGTAGTCGTTTATCTACGTTCGGGACTTGGTTTTTGAGGGTCGAACTTGCTCCGGTGCTTTCGGCGTTTGGATCGCTATTGCTTTGTGGTGCCTCGCTGTGATCCTAGGGATCATCCACCCTCTTCCAAGGGTCGTGGGCATCACGGTTTCGATCGAAGTTCTTGGGGTTGATTTTGGGACAAAAGGCCAAAGTTTCGAGAGAAATTTTAGAGCTCCCATTCACCCCCCCCCTCTGGTCGCCTTGCTATCGCATTCTCGGTCCTTCAAAAATAGCCAATCTAAGCCTCTCATCGACTATTTTGTCAATCTTGATTGTTACATGTTGTGCGTTCGAGATAGACAAAATCGTGGTTTGATCTAAGAGCAGATAGATTTGATCTAACATGTTTATTACGGCTGTATTTCTGAACCCCACTGATATATATGATAGATTAGATTTGCTTGATCTTAAACTGAAGGACCAAATTGGCGACCAGAGGGGGGTGAATGGGAGCCTCAAATTTCAACTCGTGAAATAGATGGCCCTTGTCCCAGAAAGTCACCCCAAAAGCAAGACACGAGTTTGCAACTATCCACGTCCCTGGATGTAGGGTGGATGCTTCCTAGAAGCACAGCGGGATACTACACAACTCAAGAAGTCCAACGCAAAAGCCGGAAACCAAATCCAAAGTCGAATGAACGAACTGCGGACGAAACAGTGAACAAGTCACTGCATCGGACACTGGCAGCGTCTGGTGCCAACCTGGCGGACGCGTCCGAGGCAAACAGGTTCGTTCTGGACGCTGCTACAGTAACCACTCAGCGTCTGATGTGTTAGCATCGGAGCGTCCGATGCTCACTTAAAATCACAGAAAGTGACACATGTCACAGGAGCGTCTGATGCTATGAACAGCAGCGTCTGATGCTCCTGTGCTCAGCGTCCGATGCCCCCAAAAACAGCATAGTTTTTCAGCGATTCAAGCCGATCTCCTCCGAATCAAAAGCTCTAGGGCTAAGACTCGATCTGAGAGGTCTCAAGGATGTTAGGGAGCTACTCCTAAGAGATCATGGCTCGATCCTAACTCCAAATCGGTGAATCGAGAGAATTTGGGAAAGGAGAAGGAAATCGATCCAACACAAAAACCGATCGATCTACTAGCTTGTGAAGTTTGAGATTAATTCCTTCGGTGCAAAGATGTGCCTCATGACCTAGAACAACTTAGTTCAAGTGGAATCGAAAACCGTTCCTCGGAGAGGGAGAACGAAGCAAATCTCCAAGAGGACAAAAACCAAAAACACGAAGAACACAAATCAAAATGCAAATTGATCTTGAATTCCAACCGAAACTTCTCCACACGAGGAAACAACGAGATTACAGTCTCGTTTCCTCAAAATCCAAATACACAGAGGTATGATTAACCATCTCTGCGGATCACAGGCAGCAAGGTATTGTTGACGCTCACTAAGTGTCATATTCTTAGCATCAACAAGGTCATATAACACAACACAAGGGCCTAAAATCAACCAAAAACCTTTTATAAACTAACGATTTCCACTTGTCCTTGAGTTTTATTTGACTGTAGGAAATTGCAGGGTTTTTGAGCAAAATGACCAAATGGACCCACCAGGAAGCAAGCCCACTTGCCTGGGCTCACTTTGGGCCAAGGAGGGGTGGCGCCCGCCACCCCTAGCTGGCGGCCGCCAGGGGGAGAAGCCCAAACTCCCCCCTGCCATGTCACTGATCTAGGAGAAGCACCCCACACTCATTTGCAGCCGTTGCTCACCTAAGTCGGTTCATCCAAGGGCTAAGAAGCAGCGTCACATGGATCATGGCCTAATTGCCCATGTGACGGTTATCGGACAACCCTAACCGACCCCAAACCGACTTGGAGGACCTCCTGGATGCTGTTGGTGAAGAGGCGGTGGATCCAAGGGCCAGGGGGTGGCGGCCGCCACCTAGGGCTGGCGCCCGCCACCACACTCATCCCCCTGACCTAACCCTAGGTCCATAAGTACCCCCCTTGGTCCCTTAGGCTATAAATAGGACCCCCCGAGCTCATTTGTACTCAGACCTCACCTCATTAGTCCCACTCTCTTGTAAGCGAAGCTCTGGTGAAGGAACACTCTAGTTGAGAGACTTAGAGTGAGAGCGAGAGTGTAGAAGAGAAGAGCTGGAGTTGTAATAGAGGATCTTCCAAGTCTCTGGTATAATTCCAAGTCTTTTCTCATTTATCTTAGTGTTCTTCTACTTTCAGCATTTACTTTAAGTTCTTTACTTATTGTTCTTGTTGAGTGCTTTCGATCATAGATAGCTTAGTATTTAGTTTATATCTAGTTTGGGTTCTTCGCTGAGTAATCAGTGCTCTAGTTTTGGACGCAAGATTAGAGTAGTATATATTAGTGTAAGCGCGGTGCTTATGCGGATACATGGGTGTATGCCGAGTCTCGGGTGATGAGTGATTGTCAACGGGTTTGATGCACAGGTTCTTTGGCTTGTGTTGTGCAGGTGTCGAGCACGGAGACAGTGATCAGAGGCAAGGTGAAGGTCAAGTAGAGACGTGCCGTGCCGATGGACTGAGAGTGGCGAAGGGCGGACGTGAGGCTTGGACTGAGGGACCGGTGGCTCGAGGATCAGCTGTGGTGGCTGGCAGCCTGGGACAGCGACGAGTGAAGACTTGTGGGGCATGGTGTTGCCTAGGTCGAGGACCTGGGGACACGTGTCGGTGAACGGGGTGCACGGGCGATGCATCCCCTCTACAGCTTCGGTTTGGTGGTAGAGCCAGAGAAAAACCATCGGGTGGACGGTTTCCAGGTTTGGGCCTCAAAACCTGGGTGCTGATGGTTTTCGAGTTTGGCCACAAAACTCGGGCTGAGGAAGGTTTCCAGGTTTGGGCCTCAAAACCTGGGTGCTGCGGGTTTGCTGAGTTTGGGCCACAAAACTCAGGCTTGGTGGGCTGGTTTCCTGGTTTGGGCCTCAAAACCGGGGGTTGGTCGTGAAGGCTGGTTTCCCGGTTTGGGCCTCAAAACCGGGGGTGCGACGTCCAGGAAAAGGACGCAGAGCGGTGGCGGCACGTGGCGGCAATCGGGAGGTTGCGTCGAGGCAACGCTACGAGTTGTGCGGGCGTGACCGTCGGATCCACCTACCACCGAGTTGGTCCAGAATAACCTTAGGGTTTAGCTGATTCGCTCTGTAAGTAGTTAGGGGTAGAGTGGGAATTAGGAATAGTTAGAATTAGGATAAGTAGGGGGAGACACCCACCTCCCCATTTATCTCAGTCATTTGCTCTTTGCTTCTAGGGTTTCCTGCTCTCCCAATCCCCTGCTATAGCTAGCTGAGATCCGCAGAGAACCATACCTCTGTGTACTGGAGATTTTGAGGAAGTGAGGCCGTAACCTCACTGTTGTAGCGTGTGGTAGCCACACGGCTGCAGATCGTTGTGTTGATTCGCGTTTTGTTCGTGTTCTTCGCGTTCTTCATTTCTCCACGATTTTCCCGTCACTCAATCTCCCTCTCTAGTGCGTCTTTGCGAAATCCGTTTGAATCAACTTGTTCTTTATAGTGAGGAGATCATTTCCACCGAAGGAATTCATCTAACTCCTCATGAACAAGTAGATCGGGTTGATTTCGTTTTCGTGGCACTTTTTCGTTCATACTCCTCCCCTTTCGATTTCCCGGTGATTGAATCGATTTGAGCGGATGATTTCTTGGGGATAGTCTCCTAACTACCTCGTGATCATCCTCTCCAAGTTTGGAAACGTGGGATTGAGTTTTGATTCGGATTTGGGAAGAGTTGTGTGAGGGGCGACCGAAATCGCCCTCACTGGGAGGTCGCGGACAGTCCGCGGTTTGACCAGCAGACAGTCCGCGCGTCGGGAGTCAGCCGGATCAGTGGCTGTGTTCTTCGGACGGGTTACTGTTTTGACACCGGCGGACAGTCCGCAGTGTAAAGTCGCGGACAGTCCGGGAAGGGTCCAGGGAACTTCAGCAGCGCTGTTGTTTTGCTCTTTTGACCGGCGGACAGTCCGCCATCACCTCGCGGACAGTCCGCGGTAGGGGCGGATAGTCCGGGACCCCAGGGCCGGACAGTCCGCGAATCGGCTGTGTACTCCGGTCTTGTGCGTTTGCTCTCCCGGCTTCATCGCTTGGTTTCCGGACTTGTCGTTTGGCCTTAGAGTTGATCAAGAAACTTCTCTAGGTATCTTTGCTACTTGTTAGCTTCGGTATTTGGGAGTTTCTCGACGTAGCCGTCTATCTACGTTCGAGACTTGGTTTTTGAGGGTCGAACCTGTGCCGGCATTTTTGGTGTTTGGTTTGCTATCACTTTGTGGTGCCTCGCTGTGATCCAAGGGATCATCCACCCTCTTCCAAGGGTCGTGGGCATCACGTTCTCGGTCGTAGCTTTCGGGGGTTGATTTTGGGACAATCGGCCAAAGTTTCGAGAGAAATTTTTGAGCTCCCATTCACCCCCCCCCCCCTCTGGTCGCCTTGCTATTGCATTTCGGTCCTTCAGCTTAGACTAGTTATACCTTAGTTTGTGGCTAGCCCCCTGGATAGCTGTGGTAGCAAACAGGTGGTGACAGCCCTGGGAGCCTTGAATTCCACCACGTAGTTGGGTTAGTTCTTAAATCATAAACCTCGTTGTGCACGTCTGAGGTAAATAGTCCAGAGGGTGTGTACGGTTCGAAGAACTAGATAGAACCTTTATTGCTAAGTTAGTTGTGATCGTAAGTGTGTAGGAAAACATTAATCTGTTCATCGGCCAGACCCCGCCGATTTAGTAGTAGTTAGTCTTTCTTTCTTTCTTTTTAGTAGTAATAGAAACCAACCCCCATTCACACATTTCGATCAACCCTGCTAGAATCACTAGTTGTTCATAGCAATCCTAGTGTTAGTTCTGCCATAGTAGCTTCCCTGTGGAAATAAAAACGATACTCGGTTACTCCTGGGCGAAGTGCTACAATAGACTTATTCTGTGCGCTTGCGGAATCTACCAATAGTCATACGAATAGTTAGTTATACTTCTTACATTAAGAAGAATCAACAAACCTTTCTGGCGCCGTTGCCAGGGATAGATTCCATAGTCTACTCCTAGTGACGACGTTAGCAGGAGTCAACAAGCATTTCTGGCGCCGTTGCCGGGGAAGCAATTGGCTAGAATTAATTCTTTGTGATTTTTATTGAATTAACCTCCATAGTTCTAGCGGGTGTATATATTGTTCGTTGTTTGTGATCGTTCAAGTAGTCATGGCCGGATTCAATCTTCCGAGTGACTATCAAGAAGATCCTGAGGCCATTCATAGGAGAGCGAGAGCTAATCTCACTCCTCCAAGGAAGAACCTGGAGCTTCATGAGAGGAGTTCATCAAGACAAGAATCCCAGTCAGAAGTGACTAACGAACCAAGCTGCTCCAACGATCAATCAACATCGACATCGACCAAAACACTCTGTGAGTATTCCATGCCTACTCTTGCTCACATTCTAGTGTTACCTTCTACTAGCAATGTAGATTTTGAGCTTAAACCTCACTTAATACGTATGGCTCAAGCTATTGCATTTAATGGCAAATCTTCCGAGGATGCCAACGCTCACCTCCGGAATTTTCTGGACATATGTAGTACAATTTCTGTGCAGGGAGTTTCGCAGGATGCCATCAGACTTTGTCTCTTTCCATTTTCATTAGTGGAAAAAGCGAAGTAGTGGTTCCTCTTCAACTCTGGCCACCTGCTGACGTGGGTGAGATGCGCAGATCAATTCCTCAACAAGTTCTGCCCGAGAAGTCGAACTATTCTTGTCCGTAGCAAGATTTCCAACTTTGGACAGGGAGATGAAGAAACAATCACTGAAGCTTGGGAGAGACTACAAGAGTATGTTGAATATTGTCCTCACCATGGTATGCAAGACTGGTACTTGATCTAGAGCTTCTACCATGGACTCCAGCAAGAATCTCGACAACACATTGATGCTGCCGCCGGAGGTGCATACCTCTCTCTCACTGTAGAGAAGGCAACCAAACTGATCGAGACAATGGTGGCGAATCAAGGATGGACAGAAAAACGTGCTAGAGGTATGTCTGAAATTAAGCAAGCTGATTCTGTTACCCTGCAAACTTTGGTAAAATTGCTAGAGTAAAGGATAAATGAGAAGAGAGATCGTGCTGCAAAGGAGTACTACGCCAAGCAAAGAGCCGCTTCGTCAAGTGAAGGTCAAGCAGAAATTAAGAAAGAGGATGCCAAATCCCTTCTTAATAATGGTGGCTACGGAGAACCTCCAATTCCAATGATCCAACAATGAAATAATAAAGGTATGCCTCAAACCTCCGTATTTAATTCTCCTATTGGAAAATTAGTTTCTAATCAAGGTAGAATTAATGATAGCATAAATAATAAATTAATTGAACATTATAAAATGTTAGAAGGAATTTATGCTAAACTAAAAGATTTTTCTGAAGCATTTAAGGAACAAATTAATTTTAATAAGAGATTAGAGCAAAAAGTAGATAACATTAAATCTCAAATTAAAAACTATGAGGAGGTAAAAGCTGTAACCACGAGAGGTGGTAAATCCACTCGTGATCCCCCTCATCCTAATTTAGTTCCTAGTAGTAATACTGCTGCAAAGAAAAATATTGTTAATGTTGAAGAAGACGAAGAAGAGGAGACCCCAGCTGAACCTTCATCCAAGGTACGAATTGCTCCTCATGAATTCTATGATACACATGTATTACCTTTTCTAGATCGAAACAGAAATCCGACGGAAGACGACCAATTCAAGAAATTCGTCGAGGTAATTCAAAAATTATATATACATATGCCATTTATTGACGCTATGCAGGTTCCAACTTATGCAAAATATTTGAGAGACATGCTCAATAAGAAGAAACCAATTCCAAGTAGCGATGTGGTTAAACTGACCGAAGATTGCAGTATGGTCATTTTAAACCAACTCCCAGAAAAGAAGAAGGACCCAGGAAACCCAACGATCGCATGTTCAATTGGAGAGCAGCATTTCGAGCATGCACTCTGTGATCTGGGAGCAAGCGTCAGCGTCATGCCCAAGGTAATATACGATAAATTAAATCATCATACCTTGTCCCCTACTTCTATGTGTTTGCAGCTAGCCGATCAATCGCTCCGATATCCCGCGGGAATAGCAGAGAACATTCCGGTGAAAATCTGGAATCTCTTTGTCCCGGTGGATTTCGTGGTTCTGGATATTAATCCCGACCACCGGATGCCATTGATCTTAGGACGACCATTTTTGAGCACTGCAAAAGCCACCATTGATGTAGGAGCTGGAGAAATTCAGCTCCACATCAGTGGAAAGGAAGAGAAATTCGAGTTCACACCGCGACCGGAAAAACACCCGTCATCAAAGTTCGTCAGTGCCGACATTCCACCACAACCACCATGAAGGCGACACTAATCGGGAATCCAAAGTGGCTAACCAAGGTAAGTTAGGCTAAGGTAAGTCTTTATCCCCCATTTAAATTTTCGTTTTTACTTAAGCAAATTAATTTTCCTGCAAAGTAGATGTTTACTAGAGTGATTAGGTGGCACCTAGGGGGTTTAGGGCAGCCATAGGGGTGGCGCCCACCACCCCATGCTGGCGCCCGCCACCCTAGGGTGCACTAGGGAGCACTAGCCAATCTCTAGACTATTACACCTACCTCCTAGACCCAAATAACACCAAGGGAGACCCATGACTTTGCTCATTTCAATGCAATCACTCACTCCCATGTCTCCCCATGTCTCCCCCTCTTCACTCCACCTTTTGGACACATCTCCACCCAAAAATTCTGGTGCACATGTGATGGAGAGTGACAAGGAGAGCACTAGGTGAAAGGAGGGGTGAGTTGGAGTGAAATTCAGCCAAGGAGGGTGGCGCCCGCCACTTATTGGTGGCGCCCGCCAGGAGGGAGGAGCTCACATCCTTCCCCCTTCCATCCTTAGCCTATAAATACTACCCACACCCCATGCAAGTTCTCACAACTCACTCAAAACACAAAAACATCAGCCATCTTGAGCACTAGCAAGGAAGTCATGGGCCCTCTCAAGAACTTCTTCACCGGCAAGAAGAAGAAGAGTAAGGGTGAGGGAAGTTCGTCGAGAGCAAACACCCACATTCGTGTAACACCCTAGGTGTTAAGCAACCCTAAGTGCATAATTTGACATCTCATGAGCATAAAGCATCATCATTTCATGTTGCATTCTTTCTTTTGTTAAGTGTCATTTCATGTGACCTTTTGTGATGCTATGCTTGATTGAATGCTTGTGTGTCTTGTTTGTGGAGTGTTTAAGTCTCCTTAGTAGTTGAACCTTGTTGAGGAGTCAAAATGAAGCTAGGTTTATGTTGGTCATGTTGGCTAACCAAGTCTCTAACCCTAGTTGCCTTAATAGAGCCCTAGGAGTCCTTTTGTTTGACTAACTAAGACCTTCTTGATAGAAGCTTTGCATGGCTGTGGGCCCTTAACCAAAAGTGTGTAGAATTTAGAGTAGAACAAAAGTTGTTTAAGGCCCAACTCATGAAAATGAGTTTAACAAGGTGTTTTGGGACCCACAAGGCAGATTTGAGGGAGTTTAGACTTAGAAAATTCTCTAAGTCCTAACTGCCCAAAACAATTTCATCTAGCCATCTTTGGAGCTTTCTCGGGAGCAATCTAGGCCGAACCAAAGATCAATCTTGTAACCAAAGTGGTAGTCGGTATGTAGCTCTAAGCAATGGAGCAAGTGGTTTAGCTTTTCATCAAATGGATTAGGAGTTAATCGCGCTCAAAGTCTGGCCGTCAGTCGGCCTGATGGCACTGAATCGGGCCGGGCCGTGCCGTGCCGGCGCGCGCGCGCGGCGTCGTGGCCGACAGCGCCAGGACGTTGCCGCCGCGTGGCGCTCGACGGCCGGCCAAGCCAGCGTCCGCGCGCGGCATGGCAAGCATGCCTTCGCCCTCGCCCTGTCCGAACCCGCTCCTCCCTCCATTCTGTTCCCCGCGCTCGCGCCTCTCTCTCGCTCTCTGCTCTCGCCGGCGTTCGAGCGGGAAAAGGGGAGAAAGCAAAGCGCCGCCGCCGTTCACCGCCGCCGCCCGCCGAATCTCGGCGAGCGATTACTCGCTCCACCGTGCGCCGCCGTCCAATTCCTCTCGCCAGTTCTTCCGCCCTGATCTCCTCTTTCTCCGGTAAGGGTTGGTTTCCCCTCTCTCCCTCTCTAGCTGCCGGAACAGCGGACGCCATCCGCAAGCTTCCGCCATGGCCGCCACCGTGACCTTCACGTGGACCGGTCATCTCCGGCCATGCTACCCTGAGCTGAGCCATGTTCTAGTCTTCTCTACCGTCGTAGTAGCTTAGAGTCAGATGGAGACCTCTCTCGTGTCCTGAGTTCGCCGGACCGCGGGCCAGTCGCGCTGTGTCCGCCATGGACCGCCGCCGTGCATCGCGCCGGACAATGCCGGGGATGCCGAAGCCCGGGAGTTGCTCCAATAGGTCACTTGTGACTTGCTTAGGCTAGTATTAGTCTCGCCGAGTCGCAAGCCGCCGGGAAGAGTTCCGCCGCCGAGTCGCCAGAGCCGCCGCTCCGCCATGGCCGCCGTCGAGCTTGCTCCGGTATCCCTCTGTCTCAGCGAGTCGGTTAGTTGTGTTCGCCTCGCAAACCCGCACCCAGTAATGGTCTCCGTGTCGCCAGAAGTGTCGCCGTCGACGAGCTAGGGCCGGTCAACGACCACGGCGCAAAACTCCGCCGTTGACCGCCGAGCATGGCCTCGCACGGTAACGTGCCGAGCCTGGCCTCGGTAGCTTGGTCGCCCTGACCAGCGGGCCCCGACTGGCAGCAAGAAAGAAAGAAAGAAAGGGAAGCGTTTGGGTGCCGTAGGCCTCGGTAAGCCGGGCGTGCCGAGCGTTTGCCTCGAGCCTCGGCTAAGTCACCGAGCCTCGGTTGAGTCAGTAGCCTCGGCCGAATCGGTTGAGTGTGTTTGAGCCTCGGCCGAGTCGCGCCGAATGTGCCGATGCCTTGCCTCGGGCCTCAGCCGAATCGCGCCGGGTGTGCTGAGCGTTTGTCTTATGCCTCGGCCGAACCAAGTTGGAGTCCGTACGTTTAGGTTTGAGTTTCCTTTTTAGTTTGTTTTTGCAGAATTATGTAATGGCTTCAAAAATTCCTACAAGGCTCATTTTAAGTCCAAATTCTGTGAAACAAATTTTGTTTGGTCAAGCATGTTTAGATCTATCAGTAAAAACTGTTAAATGCATTTTTGGTGATACTTTTATGTGTAGATTTATTTAATTTAGAAAAGTGCTGATAACTTGGTAAATGCATAACTAATTATGTATAAGTCAGAAAAATGTGATTCCAGTTTTGTTAGGTTTGTATGAATGTGTAGTTTCAGGGAAAAATATAATATGAGGTTGTTCTGTGAATTAATTTGATAGTAGCTTTTAAAATGCTTAAATGTCGTTTCCTTGTTTATTTTGTAGTAATTAAAATATGAGGAATATGAACCTGAGAATTTAAGCACATTGCTCTTATGCTAGGAAGTTCAGTAGAAAAATAAGAAATCTGTTGTTTGACACTTTTTGCTAGGGTGTGTAGTTCAAAGCACCTTTCCATAATAGAATTTGTCTTTTTCATAGAGGATGAAGTCTAGGTCCAAATGGGATGAAATTTGGACAAAGGGTTAGATTAAGTGTTATTGATCTCCAGTAATTTTTATAGGTTTTTGTGAAGCTGTCTAGGATAGGTTACTGTTATGGGCCTATTTAACTAGATTTAATTCTACAAATAATTAGAGGGTAATAAACCCGTTAAGCAACTTTGATGCGGTGACAACAAGACTTGGTAAGTAGTATGTCGAATTAAATAAGTGAGTAGCAGTAGATGACATGTGCTTATCTCCTGATTGGTTACTCCATGTTGCATCACCATGCATCCCATGTGCATTCATGTTGTTCATTCATGTACCGCATCATGCAGGATCGGTAGTGGAAGCCCAGGAGACGCCGGAGGAGCAGCGTCACGAGGAGACACCCGAGGAGGGGATGCCGGAAGGAGACGCTGAAGACCTGCCGGAGTGCCGTGATCACCGCCCCGCCGACTTCGAGCGAGGCAAGCCCCGGAGCATTCTAACTCCTACGGTTTGCAAATGTTTCTAATTAACCTGATGATGGATGTTGCATTAGGTTATAGGAATTGATTGCTACCGTTGATGCATTATTACTTATCCTTGTCCACCTGCAAATATTACCTTGTTATCCCTGATAAGTCTAGGCTCGTTTATGCTTAGCCTGCTTAGACCGGTAAAAGTCGGGTGATTTCCTGTCTCCCGCATATAGGTGGATACTGATCATGTTTAGCCTTGTGCTATCATGGAGATAACCATGTGATAATTAATTTGAGACCGGGCGGGATGTAGGAGCAGCAGGACATGGGTTCTGTGTGCTAGTAGTCTCCCGTCTGTGTCGATCAGGAACCGACGAAGGCACACCTCAGTCATTTTGAACGCGTCAATCACTTAACGGAGCAGGTGCGGGTACCTCCCGTGAAGCCGAGTAAGGTTTTTCGAGCCGATGACGGAGATGTTGACGCCTAACACCCAGGGCCTCAGATGTACCGTGGGCAACTATTCTGATCGACCTGGCATGGTCCGAGGGCAGGCAGGGCCTGATCGACCTGGCATGACCGTGGGCAGTTAATAGCTTGAGCGACCTGGCACTGAGATAACCCCCGGTGTAGAAGGGCCCATGACCGTCCCGCGTGTTGTGTTCTCGAACCTCCTGAAGTGGTCGCCAACGGCCACCTGGCAGGGTGTGTCGGGCGAGTGTGCGGCATTTTATCCCCAGCTGGTAGGAGTCGATTATAATCGCCATCACTCCTGGTTAGTGAGTAACTTGACTGAGCATGTGTTACCGTAGTAATATATGGAATTAATGATGGTTATGGTTGATGAATCTGAAAGGCTATTGATGAAATAGTCACTCTTGCTTGAATAAGTAGTCAAGTGTTTGCTCTAGATCAGGTGCAAATCTAGATAATCAGGCTGATTACATAAAAGTGACTGCTAATGCTCTAATGATGATTAGTTAATAATAAAGTGCTTTTATGCAAAAAGGTAAGTGTGGCCAACCCCAGATACAGCCTTGCATAATCCTTGGTGTCGGTTATTTCTGGTTTATGACGGGTAAGTCTAGCTGAGTACCTTCTCGTACTCAGGGTTCTATCCCTTGTTGTTGCAGATGGGCAATGCTTCTTCGGCTATTGCGAGAACTGTCTGTACCCCGTCGAGGGCAGTGACTAGACCATGGGCATGGTCAACTCTTATCTTCCCTGATGCTTTTGTGGACCGATCAAGCATATGGCACTGTATTGTGAACTAAGGACTTGTGTTTCAAAACTATGTTGCTTCCGCTTTTGAATTCAACCTATGGTTTGCAATAACTGTTGAACTCCGATGTATTTGAACTATGTGCGAACTGAATGTACCTTGTGGGCACGTACGCTAATCTATTACGATCTTGGTTAAAGTTGAATGACTTGAAATCCTTCGAGATTTCCGGACTACCGGGTTTGTACGAGCTTAAGTACTTGTAATCTCTGTGAAAGCAGCGATTCGGTGCTTAATCTGGTGCAAATTGGTCGGTTCTGTTACAATTCGCTTTGCTGGGAGTGATGAGGAGAGCGCCGGATGGAGTACTCCATCCACCAATGAAATGTCGGTGGATCGGAGCTCTCCGTTCACACACCAGGCCGGACCGACCATCCGCATCTTGAACTCCGTCAATGATATCATCTGGCAGAGTGATCGGGAATGGTAGGCCCGGAACATCCTCAGTGAGAGGGAGTTCGTTCACACCCGTCGCATCAACGCCGACTTGCTACGTCGCACTGGTATGGACAGTGAGTTTCTTTATATTTCTCGAACTTTGGGATGGGAAGATGCATGGATGGTTAATGAGGAGGGAATCCTTCCCCTCACAATAGAATTTCTAGCTACCATGCAATTGTCTGCTACTCACATAACATTCCGGCTTTTTAATGAAGAGCACACTCTCTCGTGGGGGAAGTTTAGCAAGTACTTAAATTTTGATGATTCATGCTTGCTAAACCTGGAGTCTGCTTGTACGGGTTTTAATAGAAATGATTTTTGGAAAAGCATTGCTGGGAACAGAGACCCAGGCTTGCCCCGTACAAGTAATATCCACAACCCCACGCTCAGGTTCTTTCACAAGTATATCAGTATCACACTTTTTCCAAGACCTGACTTAAGACCAATCAAAAAGCCTGAAATGTTGCTGCTTTATGCTCTAGTAAACCACATAAAAGTATCACCCGCCAAAGCCATGGCGGACTACTGGTCTAAATTTAATCAACGCACTGGAAATATTAAAATGACATCATGGATAACTAGACTGGCTTTTAACATGGGTCTGCTGAACACCGCTATATACTCCTACATTCCTAGTGACCGAGACCTTTTGACCGTGGAGCACTTCTCGCAAGGACACATCTTGCGTGAGAACCAGGAGACCGGTGAGATTCACATGATCTACCAAGATTATGTGAATAAAATCGCTCTTCCTGACATGTCACTTTGGTTGGTGAATGCACCAACATTACTTTTGGCCCTGGAAACCGAGGCAGAGCAAAACCGCAGGTTGGCCCGAGAGAACATCATGCAGGTTCCCAGGAGGAGGACGCGAGCGCAGACCCGTGCAGCAGAAGAGGCCGCAAGAGCCGCAGCAGCGGCACAGGAGTTTGACCCTTTCCATGCAGGGCAGTATGAAGGCGCAGCACACTATGGTCATTTGACACCCCCTGGCTCGCACCAAGCAGGAGGATCAAATTGGCAACAACCGCAACATCCGCGGTGGGAATACGGCCAGGAGGCGTCCTTTCACTCATCCCAGTTGGGGAGTTCATCCCACTCCTTGGGAGGATCCACCCGGTACACTGGCCGTGGTGATGAGTTCTTCCATAGGGGAATCTCGCCGCAGGCCGCTCGCCATTCGTCCTTTCACCAGGACGAGTGGATGCGTGATATGGGATACCTTCAGCACTAAATGAATGGACTTACCATGGATACTGCTGAAATCCGGCAGGACTTGAACAACCTGAACCAAAATTTCCAGGAATTCCGCCAGGAAACTGGTGGAGAACTGGGTAATATTTCTTCTCTCCTGCAGCAGAACCAGCAGAACTGGGACAACATGTACCGTCGTCAAGGATGGATGTGATCCGACCACGCCAAAAGCCAGCTTGGGGGAGGACCCCCGTCATCGAGGTAAGTATCACTACCGTCTTTATTTCTGTCAGTTTTATTTTTTTTATTTTCAGTAATTTAAATTTGAGTTCTATCTTAGTTAATTTCCAGTTTAAAATAATAATAATAATAATAAATAAATAAATAGTAATAAATGAAACGCTCTCATCGTAAGTCTTTCTAAATAAAATTGTATGCCATGCATTAGAGTTATCATGGGAGAACGTATGCTAGAACTAAACTTGAGACATGAGCATTAGACTAAGTAAAGGGGAAGTAAGTTTCTACTTTGACTTGAGCGAGTCAAGTTTGTGGATTTATTACTTTGAAAAAAAAATTAAAAAAACTTGCTCTAAGTACTTCTGTGGCAAAGAAAGTCCTACCAAAGCCAAATAAATTTTACTTTTAGAGTAGGAGCTTCCACTTGCTGCATGTTAGTGTTGAGCTAGTTAGACTTTTGTTGATAGTCATGGTAGAGAAACTTGTCATATCTTTAGACCAAGGAATTCACTTGCACCCACCTATATAGTGCTATTCTTACACTGAGAATACGCACACAACATGCCTTTATTTCCATTCACTGTTAGGAATACTCCATGGAAAAATATCATGCTCCATAATGAAATCTCAGGGATATGGCTATAGTAGTTAAAAAAAAAGAGCAAGTGCTCTAGAAAGAAAAGAATATTCAAAAGAGCAAGTGCTCTAGAAAGAAAATTCAAAAGAGCAAGTGCTCTAGAAAAAAGAGAATATCCAAAAGAGCAAATGCTCTCATTCATAGCCATGATCCCACAAATGAGATAGAAAGGAGAAATGCCATGAAAGTAGTAGCCACAATAAATACCACACACTTGCACATTCCTGGTCTGAACCTATGACTTATTGCTCCTTTGCTCCATTTGTCTAACATGGCAAAATTATGCTAGCATTGCATGCTCACTTTTATCCTACCCATTAAACCCCACATAAAGTCTTAGTGAGAGGATAATTCTTCCATTTCCACATACAAATATGAGTGATTGAGTGAGCCACAGAAGTTACTAAGCATTCTTTCTTTTGAACAAAACTTGCAAAAACTCCACATATCTTGATTAGCAAAATAGGCAAGGGAAAGACAAACCTTCTTTCTTGCTGGTCTTTTGTTCTAATCTTGAGTGCAGGGAAGGCTATTAATTCTATGGTGATGAAAATAATATGGGCATACACAACAAAAAAACACAGAGTTTCCAAGATTATTTTTAAGTCCATGCTTGCTCGAGGACGAGCAAGAGGTAAGCTTGGGGGAGCTTGTTGACGCTCACTAAGTGTCATATTCTTAGCATCAACAAGGTCATACAACACAACACAAGGGCCTAAAATCAACCAAAAACCTTTTATAAACCAACGATTTCCACTTGTCCTTGAGTTTTATTTGAATGTAGGAAATTGCAGGGGTTTTGAGCAAAATGACCAAATGGACCCACCAGGAAGCAAGCCCACTTGCCTGGGCTCACTTTGGGCCAAGGAGGGGTGGCGCTCGCTACCCCTAGCTGGCGACCGCTAGGGGGGAGAAGCCCAAACTCCCCCCTGCCACGTCACTGATCCAGGAGAAGCACCCCACACACATTTGCAGTCGTTGCTCACCTAAGTCGGTTCATCCAAGGGCTAAGAAGCAGTGTCACATGGATCATGGCCTAATTGCCCATGTGACGGTTATCGGACAACCCTAACCGACCCCAAACCGACTTGGAGGACCTCCTGGATGCCGTTGGTGAAGAGGCGGTGGATCCAAGGGCCAGGGGGGTGGCGGCCGCCACCTAGGGCTGGCACCCGCCACCACACTCACCCCCCTGACCTAACCCTAGGTCCATAAGTACCCCCCCTAGGTCCCTTAGGCTATAAATAGGACCCCCGAGCTCATTTGTACTCAGACCTCACCTCATTAATCTCACTCTCTTGTAAGCGAAGCTCTGGTGAAGGAACACTCTAGTTGAGAGACTTAGAGTGAGAGCGAGAGTGTAGAAGAGAAGAGCTGGAGTTGTAATAGAGGATCTTCCAAGTCTCTGGTATAATTCCAAGTCTTTTCTCATTTATCCTAGTGTTCTTCTACTTTCACCATTTACTTTAAGTTCTTTACTTATTGTTCTTGTTGAGTGCTTTCGATCATAGATAGCTTAGTATTTAGTTTATATCTAGTTTGGGTTCTTCGCTGAGTAATCAGTGCTCTAGTTTTGGACGCAAGATTAGAGTAGTATAAATTAGTGTAAGCGCGGTGCTTAGACTAGTTATACCTTAGTTTGTGGCTAGCCCCCCGGATAGCTGTGGTAGCAAACAGGTGGTGACAGCCCTGGGAGCCTTGAATTCCACCACGTAGTTGGGTTAGTTCTTAAATCATAAACCTCGTTGTGCACGTCTGAGGTAAATAGTCCAGAGGGTGTGTACGGTTCGAAGAACTAGATAGAACCTTTATTGCTAAGTTAGTTGTGATCGTAAGTGTGTAGGAAAACATTAATCTGTTCATCGGCCAGACCCCGCCGATTTAGTAGTAGTTAGTCTTTCTTTCTTTCTTTTTAGTAGTAGTAGAAACCAACCCCCATTCACACATTTTGATCAACCCTGCTAGAATCACTAGTTGTTCATAGCAATCCTAGTGTTAGTTCTGCCATAGTAGCTTCCCTGTGGAAATAAATACGATACTCGGTTACTCCCGGGTGAAGTGCTACAATAGACTTATTCTGTGCGCTTGCGGAACCTACCAATAGTCATACGAATAGTTAGTTATACTTCTTACATTAAGAATTATCAACAAACCTATCTCAAGCGCTAAACTGTGTTGGGTTTTTATTAATATATGAATCTCGGTCTTGCTCTAGTGCTATACTTGATGGTTTGCAATATGGATAAACTCCTATATAAGTAGTCCTTTCTATTATGGATCGGTTGTTTCATTTGTATTGAACTTGTTAATGTAATGATGGTGTGGTTGCCAATTTCAGATTTTTTTGACGTTCAGTTATTATCCAAATATATATTCTTGTTAATGTATTGAACTTGTAAATGTACAATGATGGTGCGCCTGAATTTCAATACTAGTATTTAAATTGGCAAAATGAATTTTAATACTGTATGTACCAGCAACCAAACGACCGTAAGGGTATTAGATACCTTTACCTTGTGCAACCAAACAAAATAAGTAAATGGGTATCGTATTCCAATACCCCCTGTGATCTGATTCCCTTTACGTTTCCATTAGCTGTACCTCAACCAAACATCTCGTAAGAAGTATCAACAAACCTTTCTGGCGCCGTTGCCAGGGATAGATTCCATAGTCTACTCCTAGTGACGACGTTAGCAAGAGTCAACAGGTATGATTAGAACCTAAGCAGGGGCTAGAGAGAGAGCTCAGGAACAAATGGTTGTCAGGATAGAGAGAGAGGAGGGGCGCCTCTCTTATTTATAGCCTAATTACAATAGTCCCCTTCTACCCCTAGATACAAGAGCGAAGCGGCCAACCCTAGGGGTATCCCAGTCCAACTCTGAACAGTCGCGATCTGACGGTCGCGCGCCTTCCTCATCCTTAGCTTCGCCTTGACTCAAGCCTCAGGATGTCGCCACGTGTCGTTCTGTCGACCGCAGCGCCTTCCTCGTGGATAGCTTCACCGCCGCGCCAGCATCTCCACGCCGCCACGCGTCGACCGTCGTTTTTGGACATCCCCCCGGTTTTGAGGTTGAAACCGGGAAACCTATCCTCCGGCTGAGTTTTGTGGCCCAAACTCAGAAACCCGTGAGCCCAGGTTTTGAGGCCCAAACCTAGAAACCGTCCTCACCGAGTTTTGAGGCCCCAACTCGGAAACCCGCCACCCTGAGTTTTGTGGCCCAAACTCGGAAACCGTCGAGGGTAGTTTTTCGAGGCTCAACTACCAAACCCGCGCCGTAGACGGAATGTGGTTCGTACACCCCGAGTTCCAGCACCGATGCCAGAGCATGTCCAGCCTCCACGCCAGGCACAGTGCATTCGCCTTCCTTCTCGGCCTCCCGCCAAGTGTCACGACACCATCACCTTCCTCCCGACTCGGCTGATGCACCGCACATCCCCATGTGCTCTTGCTTGTCGATGCCATGTGCCGGCTACCACAGCTAGTCCTCAGGTCTCCCGGTCCGTCAGTCCAAGCCTCACGCCCGCCCTTCACCGCTCCCGGTCTGTCGGCATGGCACGTCTCTACTTGACCTTCACCTCACCTTCGACCACTGTCTCTGAGCTCCACACCTGCACATCAACACAGCCAAGAGACATGTTGCCCATTGATCGATCACTCATTACTCAAGAAGGGAACCACAAGGGCACATATCAACCTTGTGTTCGCAATCTCCCCTTGATGAGTGCATCGTCAACTCATAGTTACCGTAATCAAAATAAAAAGAAAGCAGAAGTAGATATAAGGAGAAAACTCACTCGAGATGTCCAAAAGCCAAGAGAAAGGCCGAAAAAGAACAAATCGAGATAAGCAAAGCTTGGTCCCCAAAGACATGGGCAATGGTTCGACACAACCAAGCAAAGGATCGGAGCTACAACTCATCAAAGAGCAAAACTCGATCACAACAGAGCGAAAAACTTGGTTCCCAAAGACATGGGCAACGGCTCGACGCAACTAAGTCAATATCAAGCTAGTCCTCAAGAAGAGGCAGAAAGGGCTCAACACCACTAGCTGAAAGCTCGATACCAAATGAAGACTGCATAAAAAGCAACCACTGCTAGTCCCTCAAGATAGAGGC
The DNA here is from genome assembly GCA_009763385.1 of Coix lacryma-jobi var. lacryma-jobi. Lineage (NCBI taxonomy): Eukaryota > Viridiplantae > Streptophyta > Magnoliopsida > Poales > Poaceae > Coix > Coix lacryma-jobi. The sequence continues at coordinate 102,132,290 of CM019828.1, read as the reverse complement.
ACAGAGGCTCAACACAACTAGCAGTAAGCTCGATACCAATCAAGAAGCACCAAAAAATGATGAAAACATCTAGTCCCTCAAGACAGAGGCACAGAGGCTCGACACAACTAGCTGAAAGATCAATACCAAAAGAAAACTGACTCAGAGCAAGGCAGAAAAGCTCCCCCTCACTCAAAGAACTCCCCCTCAGCAAGTGAAGCATAAATTTCAAATTGTCACCACATCAAGTCATACTCCCCCTTGGGGGCAATTTGCAATCAAAAGAGAAGGAAACGAGTTCAATCAAGAGAAAACAGAGCTAAGTTGTGCCTATCGGAGTCAAGTAAATGCATATGAGTCAAAAAATTCATGTTAGCAGCTTCAGGTATGAAGGACTGAAAATGCTAAAGCAAGGCGACCAGAGGGGGGTGAATGGGAGCCTAAAATTTCTTCTCAGAAATTTTGGCCTCTGTCCCAACAAAATCAACCCCAAGAGCGAAGCCGACACATGTGATGTCCACGACCCAAGGGAATGGGTGGATGTTCCCTAGGAACACAGCGGGACACCACAAAAACTCCCTCTCCCAAATCCACGCGAGTCAACTAGTGACATTGACAGGATGGAGTTTGGGTAACCTCAACCTCCCCCGAGCGTTGCTCGGGGGATTCAGGCTTTCTCGCAAAGCGGGAAGCCCGGTTTCTGTAGAGCACAGAGTCAGGAATCCAACACAAAAAGCGGATCTCAAATCGGAGCTCGAACCTAAAAGATACGGACGAAAACGTGCGATCACTGCACTGACCGGACTCTGAGGTGCGTCCGGTCAGGATCGATCGGACACGTCCGGTCAACAGAAACCCGATTCAGGAGCTCTCTGTGTTGGACCGGACTCTGCGCAGAGGTGCATCCGGTCGATACAAAAGCCAGCGTCCGGTCGCTACTACTCGATGAACAGTAGTAGCAGCGCATCCGGTCAGAGCACAGCAGGTGCGTCCGATCAAGCTCGTGCAGAATATCTCGCTCGGCCTTCAACGATCGGACGCACGGAATAGCGTCCGGTCGATACGAGGCATGCGTCGGGTCAGGTTCGCGAAGGAAATGTAAAGAACGTGTTCAACGACCGGACTCACGACCAAGCGTCCGGTCGGTCCGACTCGTGCGTCCGGTCACCCCGATGTACCTCTATTCGTCCACCGAATCAACCCGATCTCCCTCAAATCAAAAGCACTAGGGCTCCAACTTCGTGTGAGGGGTCACAAGGATGTTAGTGAGCTACTCCTAAGAGATCATGGCTCGAACCTAACTCCAAATCGGTGAATCGAAGAAAACGGTGAAGAATGGGCAAGAACTTGATCCCAAAACTAAATCCGCCTGATCTATGAGTTCGTGAGGTATTAGAGAAATTCCTTCGGTAGAAAGAAGACTCTCACAAAGCTACACAAGATGGTTCAAACGGATTTGCGAATCTTCCCTCGAAACTAGAATTCTTGTGAAGATCGAAAGAGGGGAAAACGTGCAAACGCGAAGAACAAAATCGCAAGACAAATTAAAGCACGAATTTGATCCTTGGATTCAGAGGAATGGATGATTCATTAAGCACTCGGTGTCGGGCTACAAGCCAATCCTAGAAACACAAAGCTTGGATGGCGAAAAGCTCAAGAACAAGAGCCAACTCTCCCTAACCCTAGCCTTCTCTCACAGGAACAAAATGAGAGAGACACCACCAAGAATTCCCCAAGGATGCGGCTGCCCTAGCAGCCCCCCTCATAGATATAGGCGCACGTCCGAAGACCAAAACGCCCTCTCGTGAAGCACTCAACCCAAATACCCCCTAGGGGTAAAACCGTCCGGTCCTGGCGATTTCCATCCGACGGCCACGCCCGCACATCCGGTAGCTTCGCCTCGACGCGACCTCACCCGATGCTGCCACGTGCCGTCACCGTCGACCGCCGCGCCTTCTCACCGATAGCTTCGCCGCAACGCAAGCCTCTCGGTGTCGCCACGCGTCGACCGTCCTTTTGGACCTCCCCCTGGTTTTGAGGCCCAAACCAGGAAACCTGCTAGCCCAGGTTTTGAGGCCCAAACCTAGAAACCGTCCACCACGAGTTTTGAGGCCCAAACTCGGAAACCCGCGGGCCCAGGTTTTGAGGCCCAAACCTGGAAACCGTCCACCCTGAGTTTTGAGGCCCAAACTCGGAAACCGGCCACCCCGAGTTTTGGGGCCCAAACTCGAAAACCGTCGATGGTAGCTTTTTGAGGCTCAGCTACCGAACCCGCACCGTAGACGGGATGTGGTTCGCACACCCCGACCACCAGCACCGATGCCGATGCATGTCCAACCTCCACGCCGGGCACAACGCCTTCGCCATCCTCCTTGGCTCGGCCGACGGCACTTGCGTCGAACGCAAGCCCGTGTCCGACCTCCCACCAAGTGTCACGACGCCACGTCTTCCTCCCGACTCGGCCGATGCATCGCACATCCCCATGTGCTCCTGCTCGCTGATTCCACGTGCCAGCTACCACAGCTGGTCCTCTGGCCCTCCGGTCCGTCAGTCCAAGCCTCATGTCCGCCCTTCACCGCTCTGGGTACATCGGCATGGCACGTCCGCCGCACGGCACGCCCATCCTTCACCGCTCCCGGTCCGTCGGCATGGCACGTCTCTACTTGACCTTCACCTCGCCATAGACCACTGTATCCGAGCTCCACACCTGCACATCAACACAGCCAAGAGACACATGTCGCACACGCACACCAACACAGAAACACCACAACTCAACGCCACCGGTTAGTCATAAACATTAAGCGCATAGCGATATAATGACTCAACCGGGTAAAGCCTCAAACCTTCCTCATCAAAGTCAATCATTCATCATATATGTTCTCAATCTCCCTCTTGATGAATGCATTGACTAGGAATAAAACCACAAAGGAAGGGTTTGAAAGCAAGCCTCATTCAAGTGCCCAAAAGCCATGCAAAAGCAAACACAAGGCTACTTGAGATGAGGAAGGACCATGAAAGCTCCAATAAAAGCTCTCGGTCCTGAAAGAAACGGGAAAAGCGGGCAAAGCCTCCACAAAAACCGAAGAGTCATGATAAAACAAGAGTTTTATGAAATCCCAAAAAGGTACTCGAAAACCAATCTCAAATAAATTGTCAAACAATCATCACAAAAGAGACCAAGGTACTTATCCACTTGGATTCACTTGGGTCGAAATTTCTCCCCCTTTTTCTTTCTCTTTCTCTTTCTCCCCCTTGATGATTGAATTGACAAAAACTAGGCACAAGAGATGGTTTGAGATACCAAAACCAAAAATCTCATTCAAGTGATCAAAAGCCATAGAAGGGCAAAGAACAAGGTCACTTGTCATGAGAAGATTATCCATTCAAATGTCATACCAATTGAAGGACCGAAAATTCTAAAGAAGGGGCAATTTGAAATGAACATAACTTGGTCCCCAAAGACATGGGCAACGACTCAACGCAACCAAGTAAGGGATCGTAGCAACAACTCATCAAAGAGCAAAACTCGATCACACAGAGCGAAAAACTTGGTCCCCAAAGACATGGGCAACGGCTCGACGCAACCAAGTCAAAAATGAGCTAGCCCTCAAGAAAAGGCAGAAAATGGGCTCAACACCACTAGCTCAAGGCTCGATACCAATCACAATTGAGGCTGAAATAACGCATCAGAATGCAACAAATCACAATCTGCCAAGAATTGGTGAAAACAGCTAGCTCCTCAAGACAGAGGCACATAGGCTCGACGCAACTAGCTAAAGGGTCCATACCAATCGAAAAATACCAAGCAAAAACTGCTAGTCCCTCAAGAGAGAGGCTAAAACGGCTCAACACGACTAGCAGGCTCGATACCGACTGAGAAAAACCATAAGAGAAGCTCAACACTAAATGGAGCACAAACACTCGGAGCACGCGGAGAAGCAGCAAGACAAAAGCGACTCCCCCTGAAAGCAAGCCTATATACAAAAGCTATGCAACAAAGCTCATGACACCAATTGCATTCCATACCAAAAGATGGATACCAATTGAAACACATAAAAGAGCTATACCAAGTGAAGAAGAACATAAAAGAGCTAAACTCCCCCTTGCTCAAAGCTCTCCCCAAAATGCATGACTCTCCCCTTTGTGCCAACACTCAAGCTCCCCCTTGCAAACAGCTTCTCCCCCTTGACAAAAGGGAACATGCTGAGGGGTTCTGACATTTTTCACAAAGTTGACACAAACACAAGACAAGTCAACAACCAAAAGCATATGGGGGCAATGAAAAGCATTGAAAATGACCACAAAGTGTATCGAAGCTGGGGGGATGTACACTAGGCTAAAATGCATGATATGCACAATGCAACAGCTTCAAGTGTATAGCAATCAGGATGAAAAGATGCTCAAGAGGGTGCTGCCCTGAAACTTTAGCAACCAATACAAGTGCTAGCAAAGGCTCAAACTGATCAAATGAATACGAAATATGAATAATTAAGCATATGAGCAGTTTTAAGCCATTTTAAAAGGAGTTCACCACTAAAATAGCACTTAGAATGAATAGACAGGAAATCGAGCAAGTGCTAACTCAAGTATAACAGGTGAACTACCCCTAGCAAAGTCCAATCATCATGCAATAGAGTGAAGCGTAGACTTGTGTTATTTTCAATATTTTATCGGAGATTGCAGCGGTATTAACACAAGTTCATTTTAAAGCATGTGATTGCGAGAGGTTAAAAGCATGGTCATTGCCTAACTTTTCAACCGGGCTAAGCCTATGCAAGAAAAGCAATCAGAAGCTTAAAGCGCCAGTTTCGGTCTTACACTACACGGCTCAAGTTTAACTCAATTGTGCAATGAGAAACAGTCTCGATACCGTGATGTGCTGACACATGCAATCTCATCTCGATCTTTTCATTTCACTTAGACTTGGATCAAATTTTAAGCACAAGGTAAATATGGACAATCCAAGCAAGTGAATGACTCAGTGCAAGAGACATAGCAACCTAACATACAAAAGATAGCACAAGTGATCTCAACACATCCTACCCATGCTAGTTGCCAATCTCAATGGTGAACAAATTAAATATTTCATAGTTGATTAGTCAAGTTCACCATTTGCAAAAATAGCTTAGCTCATAACATGTATCAAGTGATCAAAAAGAGCCTAAGCTATAAGCATCATCATGAATAGACAGGGCATACCAACAAGAGCATAATCTCATTCTCATTACTATATTCATGAAGCTCTAAAATGCAAGATATACATGATGAAATGCATGCAAAAGCTAGTCTATCAAAGACAAAACAAAACTAGCCTAAAAAGGAAAACCCAAAACAAAAGGGTATCGGAGAAGCCCAACTAAGATACAACAAGCAAAATGCTTCCCCAACTAAAAGGGAAACACATCAAACTCACAAGCGAAGAGCCAGGAAACGCTCAAGCGACAGCCAGCAAAATCCTCATCGAAAAGACCACACAGCAAAAAGAGGTCAAGGAAGAAGAGTACCAAATCCCGAACTCAGAAGTGTGTCGGAGGTACCTCATGAAGCGCATGACCGCCTGCTGGTGTGATACCCGAGGGGACGCCTGAATCTGCTGAACTCCGGGGCGCCTGCCTCGCCGAAGTCGTGTCCCCCTCGCCTGATGCTGTCGCTCGCACAGGTGCTGCTAGTGCTCGCTGGAGAGCTGCTCGAATGGAACCCCAAGTCGTGGAAGAAGAGGGATCGGGTCCATGAGCCGAAATGCTCTCTCCAGGCTCCTATTCTCCTGCACACTCAAAAACAGGAGAAAACACAAGGCATTGTCTCGTCCAGTGTGACCTCAAGGTCTCCACGAAAACGGTTAGTCACATAAAAGCATAAGGTAAGCTCTCAACAAAAAAAGGTCTACCTATGAATGATACCGCAAGGGGATCTGAACTCAACCTAGTCAAGACTACCATGTAACAGGATAGAGCACTGTATAGCAAAATGCAGCCTAAAGACATGATCAACCCAATCACAGCCTAAACCTCAACACATGCTACAACGCAAGATAATGATAGCAATAGATCCAAAAGCATGTAACATGATAAAATTGAGGAAGGACTAGTGCTCAAACTAATCATATCAACAGGGTACATGTCGCTACACAAAACTAGCACCTGAAAAGTGACACCTAATGAACATCACACCTCTACAAGTAAAGATCATTGAGAAGTATGGTATAATGTTCACGAGGATCACCAACTAGCATGAAAAGTGGATAATCCACAAAAGCTATACATAAAGCTAGCATGACATATGATATACAGGGTAGCCCATGCTAGACAAAAACAAAACATGACACAAAAGAAAATGTACATGCAAGAACTATACAAGTGAGCACATGAAAGTCCATCTCATACCACAAGAAATAGAACATGGATGTTCAAGGCATGAGTGTGTAAGAAAGCTCACCGAGTAGCAAAAACCTCTTTGGAGGCAAAATTAAGCGGGGTGTAGAGAACTGTCAAGGGCCTGGTGATCTAGGGTAGCCGGCCCTCGACTACGTAGCTCGTAGTCTCGTGCCGTGTCTTCCAGAATGGAGGTTTTTCCCCTCTCGGCTTCTGGGCTTGAGAACACGTTGAGAGAGAGAGAGATTATTAGATTGATCTTTCTTGTTCCTTAAAGTATCCGGCTTACAGATATATATATGGCCATCGGCCAAATCCAAGGAGGAAACAGACTCCTCAAAACAGGAAACTAATAAAAGGTAACTAATAATATCTTAGCAATTAAAATATATATTTTCTAATTCAGCCACTTGAACCGAGCGCTGCTTCGTCGCCTCCCTGCACCGCATCGGCGGTCACCGCGCACTCGGCGTCCGTGCGTGCGCCCGCGCGTTCTGCAGCCCGGCGCACATCTCTGGCTCGGTGCCTCCTCGTGTAGGTTCTTCCCCACATGACATCTCCCCCCTCAAGACTCAGCTCATCCTCAAGCTGAAGAGCAGGGTATTTGGCACGGAGAACGTCGATGTCCTCCCAAGTGGACGAAGCCGGAGACTCGCCTTTCCACTGAACCAGGGCCTGGCGCACGCCGCGCGCCAAACGAAACCGAACAACACATTCTGGCTCAGGAATGATGGCGCCGTGATGGAGAGGAGGCAGCGCTGGAGGTGCATCCGGGGGCGGCCCGTGGAACTTCTTGAGCAGGCTGATGTGGAACACATCATGGAGGCGTGCTCGGGGCGGCAGCTCGAGGCGGACGGCCACATCGTTGATGATCTCGGTGACGCGGTAAGGCCCATAGAAACGGGGCTTCAGCTTGCCCGTGCCGGCCTGAGGAAGTGACGCGGTGGTACGCTGGCGCAGGCAGAGTAGCGCCCAGTCGCCCACCTGATATGCAACGTGGCGATGGTGCTTGTCATAGTGCAGCTTCTGTACCGCCTGAGCTTGCTCGAGCCGGTAGCGGATGTCGGAGATGAACTCAGCTCGCTCCTCCATGTTTTTGGCGACGGCGGCTACCCGCGTGTCCCCCGGTTCGTAGGAGCGGATGGAGGGTGGATCCCGGCCATAGACGATGCGAAACGGGGTGTCCTAAAGCGAGGACTGGTACGCCGTGTTGAAGATGAACTCTGCCCATGGAAGCCAACGCAGCCATTGACGTGGACGGTCCCCTGTCAAGCAACGTAAATACATAATGATCACCCGGTTAGCCGCCTCGGACTGCCCGTCCGACTGTGGGTGAAACGCCGTCGACATATGCAGCTTGGTGCCCATCAGCCGCATGAGTTCGCGCCAAAACGTCGAGGTGAAGACGGGGTCACGGTCCGACACCATAGACTGCAGAACGCCATGTAGATGGACGATGTCGGTGAAGAAGGCTTGAGCGACGGACTCGGCGGAGTACGGGTGTGTCAGCGGAATGAAGTGGCAGTATTTGCTGAACCTATCCACCACCGTCAAGATGACAGACTTGCCGCGCACTCTGGGCAGCGCCTCGACGAAATCCAGAGCGATGTCGGTCCAAATGCCCTGGGGCACCGGCAGGGGCAGCAGGAGGCCGGCCGGGCTCAAGTGCTCGGACTTGTAGCGTTGGCACACGATGCAGGAGCGTACCCAGTCCTGGACCACCTGCTTCATGTTGGGGATGTGGAAGTCACGCCGGAGGCGATGCAGGGTGCGTTGGACCCGCTCATGCCTGTCAGCATGTGTAGCCTCGATGATCTCCCGAGCTAATGGCGATGCCGGAGGAATGTACAGCCGGCTGTTGTACTGCAGCAGGTCGTCGACGATCACCCAGGGGCCCGTGCGCGTGCCGTTGCTGACCCCGTCGTGGAGGGCAATGAGCGCCGGGTCCTGGCGCTGCGCGGCGTGGAGCTTGCCGATGAAGTCAAAGCGAGGCGCGGACAAGGCCAAGATGGCGCCCTCCTCCGTGTCACGCCGAGACGGAGCATCCGCGACGGCGTTCGCAGCGCCCGGCTTGTATTCCACGGCGAAGTCGAAACCCAGCAGCTTGCCCACCCAATGATGCTGAGGAATGGTGGCAAGACGCTGGTCCAGCAGGTACTTGAGGGAGTAGTGGTCGGTCTTGAGGACGAAGCGCCGGCCCCAGAGGTACGGCCGCCAGTGACGGACAGCGTGCACCAGGCCGATCAGCTCCCATTCGTAGGCGGCGAGGGCACGATGACGCGGTGCGACAGGGCGGCTGAAGAACGCGACGGGGTGGATGTCCTGGACCAGCACGGCGCCGAACCCATGGGTGGACGCGTCGCACTCGACGGTTAATGGCTTGGCGAAGTCTGGCATGGCGAGGACGGGGGCCGAGGTCACCGCGGCCTTGAGGGCGTCGAAGGCAGCGGCGGTGGCCTCCGTCCAGGAGAAACCGTCCTTCTTAGTGAGGGCCGTCAACGGGGCGGCGATGGTGCCATAGTTGTGGACGAACTTCCGGTAATAATCGGCGAGGCCGAGGAAGCTGCGCACCGCCCGCGCCGAGCGGGGAACTGGCCACTCGTGGATGGCCTGAACCTTGGCCGGGTCCATGGCGACGCCCGCCTCACATATGACGTGGCCAAGGTAGGACACCGAGGTGGAGCCGAAGGTGCACTTGCTGCGCTTGACGAAGAGCCGGTGCTGGCGGAGTACGGAGCGGACGGTACGCAGGTGCCGCAGGTGGTCGGTCCAGGTCGCACTGTAAATCAAAATGTCATCAAAGAAGACAAGCACGAGCCGTCGCAGAAACGGTCGGAGCACATCGTTCATCAGCGCCTGAAACGTTGTCGGGGCGTTGCACAGCCCGAACGGCATGACAAGGAACTCGTAGAGGCCGTCATGTGTCCAAAAGGCGGTCTTGTGGACGTCCTCGGGCCGCATCCGCACTTGGTGATACCCCGACCGCAGATCAAGTTTGGTGAAGAAGCGGGCGCCGTGGAGCTCGTCGAGGAGCTCGTCGACGACGGGAATCGGAAACGCGTCCTTGACGGTGAGGGCGTTGAGGGCGCGGTAATCGACGCAGAAATGCCACGAGCCGTCGGCCTTCTTGACGAGCAGGACCGGCGAGGAGAAGGGTGAGTCGCTGTGGCGGATGACGCCCTGCTGTATCATTGCGGCGCACTAGCGTTCCAGCTCGTCCTTGTGCGCCACCGGGTAGCGGTATGGGCGGACCGCCACTGGAGCGGAGCCCGGCTTGAGGACGATGGCGTGATCGCGGCCTCGTGGAGGTGGGAGGCCCGTCGGCTCATCGAAGACGTCCTCATAGGCGACTAGGAGCTCATCCAGGAGCGTCCCACTGGCCGCGGCGAGGGTGCGCAGTGGCGCTGTCGAGGTCGAGGCCACGCCCGTCCAGGCGAAGCGTTGCCCGTCGCGCTGGAACGCCATCGATCGGGTGGCGAAATCCCACACGATGGGGCCCAACGTGCCGAGCCACCGCGTGCCCAGCACAACGTCGAAACCTGCGAGGGGCATCACAAAGAGATCGGTGTGGAATGTGGAGCCGTTGATGGAGAATGGCGCGTCCCGGATGACACCAGGGCAGGACACGTGTTCGCCGTTGGCGACGATGGCCGTCATGCGTGGGCTGGGCTGGATCGGTAGGCCGGCGTGCCTCGCCGCCTCCTCACCGATGAAGCTGTGTGTCGAGCCTCCATCCAGCAAGGCGAGGAGGGAGGCGGCGCCGACGGACACCTGAAGCTGGATCGTGTCCGCGATGGGGACGCCGGCGACGGCATGAAGGGAGAACACGGGCGCCTCCGTATCCCCGGTGGCCGCCGCTGCATCACCCTCGTCCGCGACGTCGTCGATCTCCACCCCGTCGAGGAAGAAGAGGCGACGGCAGAACCTGTTGTGACCACGGGTGAATTTCTCATTGCAATTGAAGCACAGACCTAGGCGGCGGCGCTCGGCCATCTCGTCCGGGGTCAGGCGCCGTGGGTTCGTCGCATCGTGACCCGGTGGAGCGGCCGCTGGTGGGTGAGGCAGTGCCAACTGCTGTGTGGACGCGGGCAGTGCGTGCCATGGCGCAGGCGCAGGAAGTAGCCCCCGCGGAGGAGCTCTCGGTTGAGGTGGCGCCGGCCGATCGTGCTGCATCAACTCTACCTGACGTGCCAGGCTCATGGCGGCGGCGAGCGTCTCCGGATGGTGGATGCGGACGGCGTGGCTGAGAGGCGGCAGGAGACCACCGGTGAAGAGCTGGACACGCTGGGACTCGTCGAGGCGACCCGCGCACGGCAGGAGCGCCTGGAAGCGGTTGGAGTATTCCTCCACTGTTCCCGTGCGCCGGCACTCGGAGAGTTCGAAGAGCGGAGCCGAACGCAGAGGTGGCCCAAAGCACAGGTTCACGAGTTCCTTGAAGCGCCCCCATGTTGGGGCTCCCTCGTCCTCGAGAAGCTGGGTGTACCAAGTCTGCGCGATATCGTCCAAGTGATAGGACGCCATGCTGACGCGCTCTTCAGCCATGGTACGGTGGTGACGGAAGTACGCCTCAAATTTGTTGAGGAAGAGCAGCGGGTCTGTGGTGCCGTCATAGCGGGGAAAATCCCACTTCTTGGGCCGGGGAGGCAGGTCGAGGTCGCGCGACCCATCCGGGCGACGGGTCTCGCTGCTGTCGGCCGTCGAGGTCTTCTCCTTCATGGATGCCATGTCGGCCTTCAGGGAGTTGAGCTCGACTGACATGTTCTTCATCTCCTTCAGGAGATCGGCGAGGGTGGGCTCGGACATGGCGGCGGCTGGGGTGGGATTGGAAGGCGCGGCGGCTGCGGAGGCGGAGGATCGAGTGGAACGCGATACCAGGTTGTCAAGGGCCTGGTGATCTAGGGTAGCCGGCCCTCGACTACGTAGCTCGTAGTCTCGTGCCGTGTCTTCCAGAACGGAGGTTTTGCCCCTCTCGGCTTCTGGGCTTGAGAACACGTTGAGAGAGAGAGAGATTATTAGATTGATCTTGCTTGTTCCTTAAAGTATCCGGCTTACGGATATACATATGGCCATCGGCCAAATCCAAGGAGGAAACAGACTCCTCAAAACAGGAAACTAATAAAAGGTAACTAATAATATCTTAGCAATTAAAATATATATTTTCTAATTCAGCCACTTGAACAGAGCGCTGCTTCGTCGCCTCCCTGCACCGCGTCGGCGGTCACCGCGCGCTCGGCGTCCGCGCGTGCGCCCGCGCGTTCTGCAGCCCGGCGCACATCTCTGGCTCGGTGCCTCCTCGTGTAGGTTCTTCCCCACATGACAAGAACCATCAACTATTGATCACATCTAAAAGATCAAGCTCCATTAGGCGCATGTTCTCCACCCCGCGACCTCATATCTACACACAAGAGGACAAAGCAGCCCGAGTCTTGGATGCCGAAGGGTTAGCAAGCATGTACTTGGGAACCCAAGACTTGGTCACAGATCTCAACTTATCCTGTGGGTTAGCATGATGGAAAAGTTGGTTCAGATGCAATTGTGAAACACCCCTGGAAGAATTCCTCAAAAGGACAACTCGAGGAGAAGAACGAGTTGTACCACAGGAAAAGAGGTAAACATCTTCCAAGGTTTTTGTAGAAGAACCAATAGAAGCATCATGAAAAGCATGACGTGGACCAAGAGAAGAAGCACTAGAAGCATGTCCACGACCATGACCTATCCCACTAGAAAAGGAGTCATAAAACCCATCAACAAAAATGGGCTTCTTACTAGGAACACAAGCGTTCATGCCATGGGAAGGGCTATGAACCACCATCTTCCTAGAAGAGCGAGCTTGGCGCAAGCGTTTGGCACGCCGATAGCAAAAGCTTTCTTGATTCCCATCTTTCTCACAAAAAGAGCAATGGTACAAAGGCCTATTGGAAGGCACACCATTCTCTGACAAGTGAGAAGTCCCTTGGGACTTAGAACAAGAAGCATCAACGTTCAACTTGGTGCCAACACTAGGAGCACACGTGCCATGGGAAAGGCTACGCGGCTTCCTAAAAGCCTTAGCTCGAATTCGACGCTCGTGTTTGACACGGCGGAAACAAAAATCAAATGAGTGTCCATCCTTCTTGCAAAAAGTGCAATGGAAAACCGGATTGGGAGCACGAGTCCCAAAAATATGAGAAGCACCCTTATCAAGAGAAGTCCCTTGGACATCACTCGAAGAAACAGCAAGGTTAGGAGTAGCTATGAAAGAGCTATCCGAAACCTTGACACTAGTGCTAACGTCAAAAGACTCACGCGCAACACAAGAACTCAACTCCAGTTGCAAAGATGCAGACTTGGAAACACCAACATTGGAGTTGCAAGAAAAGCGTGACTCAAAAGACTTAGCACAAAGACTCTTGCATCTTTTAGCTAAAACCTCATTTTCAAACAAGAGGCGATCACAAGTACCACAAGGAGTGTTTCTCACATTTTCCATCTCCTCCCTAATGCACTCGTCATATGTGGTACGCAAGAGTTCATTTTCTTTTTCAAGGTTGGCACTCATATCATGGTGCTCAACCAACTTGGCGCTCATATCATCGCGCAAAACTTTCAAAGCCAAAACTTCTTTCTCTAAATCAATGCATGATGTGCACATGAAACTGGTGGAAGAAACATCACCATTCACATCAAGCAATGAATCATGAAGAGCACAAGAAGTAGGGCAAGCATTATTATTCAAAGAGCATGTGCTACAAGGCCTAGAATTTATCTCAATAATTTCAGCCCTAGCATGCTCAAGTTCATCTACACATGTGGTGTGAGTCAATTTTAGTTTATCAATTTCAGCATGCAAAAACTCACAAGAACCACATGGCAAAGAAGCTTTTGACCTAAGCAAGGCTATTTCAGATTTAGCATAAACAAGGTCCTTGCGCAAGTCAAAGCAAACAAGACATGGTATGGAAGCATTTGATTTCAATATTTCATTTTCAGATTCTAAGCTAGCAAGCGAAAAGCATAGCTCATTATTCTTCCCAACCATGTCACTACAAGAGGAGCAAGGTAAAGATGCACGAGACTTCCAATGAAAAAGGCCACATTTTAACCTATCAATGGAGCATTTCAACTTCTTGATCTTTCTATGCAAGGTATCTGTTGGGGAAAGGGGCCCTTGGCAGAGGCACCACGCAGGCTGGCTAAACAAAGCGCCCCTCGTGCGTCCCGCGAACCTTCGCCGCCTACCCCCCTATTTCATCCTGTTAAGTCTCTCACGTCACCGACCAAACCTCTGAATACTGACCCAGCCTTCGGAAGTGTTCAGGAACTCTTTTGCAGGAAAGGGGCGTGAAGAGCGCTGGGAGCGACCCTCGCGCATCCCGCGTACCTTCGCCGAAAGGCCCAGACCCAACCGGTGGCGAAGGACCTCAAACTCCCCGACCGGGCGGATACCTCCGCAAGACGAAGGTCGCCCCTCGTTTTTCCGTCCGGGGGAGCTAGGACCGGGCGGCGGCGGGCGCAGGGAAGGCAGGCTAGGGTTTCGGCTCCGGCTGTGTTTGTACGAGTTTGCCCTTCTGTATGAGTAGCGCAGAGGAATCTTTCTTGTACTCTACTGTAATTTGGCCGGCACCCCTTGGTATCCCCCTATAAATACCGGGGGGTGAACAGTGTATGGACACGATTCTTTTTGGGAACAGAGCCATAACAACTTTGTCCTCGTTTCCTTAACCTTCGCTATCGCTTCCGACGCTTGGTCACCTTCGCCACCCCCCTGCACAAGTGCGGAGGTGGGGCAAGTGTGTTTCCAACAGTTTGGCGCCGACCGTGGGGAGCGAAGTTCGAGATGGCAGGAAACAGGAGAGCGCCCACAGCTAGGGACCGACACATCGCCAGCGAGACGGCGACGGTGGTTCCGCCTGCTGAGGAGATTGTGCAACCCTCGAGAGCAGAGGATGTCACCCCAGAATCTGAAGTCCCGGGCCCCCAGGCCCGAGTGGTGACACAGCCGCACCCCCACACTTCTGGAGAAGGAGAGGGAAGAGATGAGGAAGAGTTGGGCCTCGAGGTCCTCGAAAGACTTCAAGCCGAGCTGCAAGAGAAGAAGAGGCGCCTGGATCAGCTTGAAAGGCACAACCGGTTGCGCTCGATCAGACAAAGGGCAGACGAGGCCAGGGAACAGCTTCGCCGAATGGAGGAATCCCTCGCTGCGGCTGAAGCCGAAGCCGAGGGATGGAATGATGAGGAAATGCCCCCGCTGCAAGAGGGGAATGAGGAGCGGGATCAAGACAACCTTCGTCGTCATCCACCACCCCCACCACCACCAATTCACCCAGAACCACATCCTATGAGGCCACCAAACTTTCGCCAACTCTACCCAGATGAGAGAGAGCCTAACCTTGGCAACAAACGAAGACCTCAACAACACCAAATGCCCTATGACCCAAAGTCACCACTCTCCCAAATGCTCCAAACCCAACCCTGGCCACCGTGCTACAATCCACAAAACCTACCCCGCTACGACGGGCTCTCCGACCCTCGCCAATTCATAATGAGCTATGAAGCAGCAGTTGCCGCAGCAGGCGGAGATGAATCAACAATGGCAAAGTCCTTTGTCATCATCCTGCGAGACATTGCACAAACCTGGTACAGCAACCTCCGCCCCGGAACAGTGGATTTCTGGGCCAATCTCAGAGACAGACTCTGTACAAATTTCAAAGGCATTACACCAGCCCCATCAAACCCCATTGAGTTGTTCAACTGCAAACAAGAAGAGCGCAAACCACTTCAAGATTATTGGCGGAGGTTCATCCAAATCAGAGCAAGAACCCCGGGAATATCCGACGAGGTTGTCATCCTCGCTGCAGTAAGTGGCCTGCGCCCAGGCCCATGCTCTTCGAAATTTGCCAGGAAGCCGGCAAACACAATCGAGGAATTACACGAGACAATGGAAAGATACTGTAGAGCAGACATGGACTTCAGAGCGAAGTCCGATGCTCGGAGGTCACAGCAGAAGCCGTAGCCGGGGCCTCAACCAAGAGTAAACAACCCTCGCCAAGAACAAAGCAACATCGGTGCCATCAACAAACCAATACACTATGAACACCAAGGACGGGGCACTCAACCCCCGAACAACCAAAACCCCCAAGGTTTGCCACCCCCGCCAGATCAACGGAACCAGCAAAAAGACCCCGCAAAAATGTATTGTCATTTCTGTGGTCTTGGAAAGGGGCACACCACCAAACAATGCGAATGCTTCGCCAAGGGAAAAGAATTCCAGGAATCCAAAAGAGCCGCTTCGGCAGACAACCGAACCATCAACCACACCAAGAAACCAAACTTCCACTCACCAAATCCTCCATACCACTATACCCCCATAAACTACGGCCTACCTTCGCAACAACCCATCTACGCGCACCACCCACTCTACAACCAAGCCTCTTATCAGCCAACCACCATCCCACAACGCCAAAATCCACCATACACAGTCACATACCCAACAACCCCCCCAAACCCAAACCCCAACTACCCAACAAGTCAACAATGCTCTACCGCCACCACCACCAATACCCGCCTTACCAGCGCCTCAACATGTCAAATCCGAAACCCAGAGCCAAACGACCATCAACAACCCAACATCAACCTTCGGCGTAATACTAGCTATCACTGAAGGTTCAAATGAAGACCATGGCAACAAGCGGCAGAGAAAAGAACATTCCAGACGGGTGCACCATGTAGCCGTCGAAGGACCACACAAATTTGGTCGTTGGTCCCACATTCCCATAACCTTCGACTCCAGTGATATGAAGTTGAGAGATTACCCTCATACCGACGCCATGGTGATCGAGACCAATCTAGCAGGGTGGACTGTCACTAAAATTCTGGTCGACACAGGAAGCTCCGCAGACATCATGTTCGCCTCAACCTTCGACAGCATGAAGCTTGATAGGAACCTCCTACAACCTGCTGACAACCCTTTATACGGCTTCGGCGGACAACAAGTGAGAGCCATCGGGAAAATTTCTTTGCCCGTGACCTTCGGCGACCAGATCAACTGCAGAACCGAGCATTTAACCTTCGACGTGGTCGACATGTTCTATCCGTACAATGCCATATTTGGCCGAGGGGTAACCAACACATTCAACGCAGTCATCCACCCCGCTTACCTCTGCATGAAGCTTCCCGCTCCGAAGGGAGTGGTCGCAGTATATGGAGACCAAGACATTGCAAGGGCAGCCGAGGGAACAGTAGCACCAGGACAACGTAATGTCCACAACCTGTCGAAGCCTCAAGCTACAAACCTCAATGACGAAGGTGAGGTGTGCACTGACAAAATAAAGGTGTCACCCAAGGAAGAAACCAAACAAGTGCAACTCTTCGAGGGTAACGCCGAAAGAAAGGTGTTCATCTCAGCCAACCTAGCCCCCCAATCAGAAAGCGACCTCGTCACTTTCCTCAAAGGAAACTCCGACACCTTCGCCTGGTCCGCGGAGGACTTAAGAGGAGTGAACAGAACCCTGATAGAGCACAGCCTAAACATCAAGTCGGGCTACCGCCCGGTCAAATAAAAGCTTCGTAAAATGTCAGAAGAAAGGAAAGAGGCAGCGAGGGCTGAGGTAAAAAGGCTTTTGGACGCAGGCGTCATCCGCCCGGTCAAATACCCAACATGGCTCTCAAACGTGGTACTAGTACAGAAAAAGAACAAGAAATGGCTAATGTGCGTAGACTTCACGTGCCTGAACAAGGCATGCCCGAAGGATGATTTTCCCCTCCCCAACATAAGCACCCTGGTTGACAGAGCAGCCGGCTGCCAAATGCTATCTCTACTCGACTGCTTTTCGGGGTACCACCAGATTTCGATGAATGAAGAAGATGAGGAGAAAACAAGTTTCATCACACCTTCGGGAACATTTTGTTTTCGGAGAATGGCAGAAGGCCTAAGAAACGCGGGTTCAACCTTCGCTCGTATGACATCCGAGGTCTTCAAAAATGAACACTCCATCTCCGCCTATGTTGATGACCTGGTTGTCCAAAGTGAGTTAAAAGAAAACCACATTTCAGACCTATCGAGAGTGTTCAGCAACCTCCGGTGCGCTGGATTAAAGCTGAACCCCGAAAAATGTGTTTTCGGAGTAAGTGAAGGAAAACTGCTGGGTTGTATCGTCTCTGCAAGGGGAATTGAAGCTAACCCCGACAAGATTGACGCTATCATCAACATGGAACCCCCGACAACCAAAAAAGCAGCCCAGCGCTTATCAGGCCGACTAGCAGCTCTCAGCAGATTCATTTCCAGATCAGCTGAGCGAGGGTTACCTTTCTTCGAAACTTTGAGAAGCACTGCACCATTCAACTGGGGACCCCGGCAGCAAAAAGCCTTCGAAGACTTGAAGAAGTATCTCACCAGCTTGACTGTTTTAACCAGCCCAAGCAAAGGGGACTTGTTACTGCTGTACGTCGCAGCCTCGCCTCATGCAGCGAGCGCAGTCTTAATCAAAGAATTGCATGAGAACAACAAAATCAGGCAAGCCCCAATCTACTACATATCAGAAACCCTCGAAGGGCCAAAACGAAACTACTCAGAGCTCGAGAAGATAGTGTACGCAGTGGTCACGGCATCAAGAAAGCTCAAGCACTATTTTCAAGCTTACGAAATCCACGTACCCTCAGCTTTTTCCCTCGAGAATATTTTCAAAAACAACGAGGCAGTCGGAAGAATAGCAAAATGGGCAGTTGAACTCAACAGCTACGCCCTAACCTTCGTCGGTCGAACAACAATCAAATCCCAGACACTAGCAGATTTCATAGCAGAATGGACCCCAGACCCTCGCAAACATGAACCTCACCAAGACCCATTTTGGACTGTGTATGTTGACGGAGCCTGGGGTGCAACTGGCGCAGGAGCCTCGGCCATTCTAGTCTCGCCATCCGGATCTAAGCTAAGATACGCAAGAAGACTTGACTTCCAATGTACAAATAACTCCGCAGAATACGAAGCTGTGATACTCGCTCTCTCAAGGCTTCGGTCACTGTCAGTCCGAAGGGCAGTCATCTACACAGACTCACAGGTCATCGTGGGGCACATTGAGAAAAATTACAAGGCCAAAGATCGAGAGCTGCAAAAGTACTTTCAACATGTCCGAAAGTTAGAGTCCTTCTTCCTCGGCATATCAGTAAAGGCAATACCAAGGTCAGAAAATAGCGAAGCAGACTGCCTAGCTAAAGCAGCAGCACAAGAATTACACCTACCGCCCGATGTTTTCCACGAAGTTGCGACCCAATCAGCTTTCGAAACCTTCGAAAAGAACGCCAAGTTGATCAATGCAATCCAGAGTGAGGACTGGAGGGCACCTATCATAGCCTACATCAAGGGGCTCCACGAACCAGACTCCAAAGAAGAAGAAAACAGGCTAAAACAAAGAGCACGAGGGTATAAGATTGTGGACAACATTTTGTACAAAGCTTCAGTAACCTCGCCCTGGCTCAAATGCGTCCCACAGTCCGAAGGAAATGACATTCTTAAGCTTATCCATGAAGGCATTTGTGGTTCACACAACGGCCCAAGGGCATTAGTTGGAAAAGCCTTCCGGCAAGGTTTCTACTGGCCAACGGTGCTAAAAGATGCAGAAAACATCATCAAACAATGCGAAGGTTGCTAACTAACAGCAAAAAACCAAAATGCCCCAGGGGCTCCTACGACGTTTATATGCCCAACATGGCCTCTGCAAAGGTGGGCAATGGACCTCGTGGGCCCACTACCAACAACTCCAGGAAACCTTCGCTACGCGGTGGTAGCCGTGGAATACTTCACAAAGTGGATTGAAACAAGACCATTGTCTTCCATCACCTCCCTCGCAGTGAAAAAGTTTTTCTGGCAACAAATAGTTTGTCGATTTGGCGTCCCCAAACATCTCACCGTCGATAATGGCACCCAGTTTGACTGCGAAGTTTTCAAAGAATTCTGCGCACAAATCGGTACAATCTTATGCTTCGCTTCAGTTCGGCACCCTCAATCCAACGGCTTAGTTGAAAGAGCTAATGCAACGATTTTCCAAGCCATATCCAAGAAATTGCAAGGCAGACCTAAGGGAAAATGGGCGGAAGAGCTAACCTCGGTCACTTGGTCTCACAACACCTCGGAGTGCAGAGCAACCAAATTCACACCTTTCAAGCTCCTGTTTGGGGAAGAGGCTGTGCTACCAGAAGAACTGAAGCACGAATCACCGAGAACAACCCTCGAACCAATAGAAAAAAGTCAGCTGCTCAACAAAGATTTACTCGAAGAAGCAAGATGCAACGCAGTGCACAACCTTCGCAAGTATCAAGAAGAAACCAAAAAATGGAGAGATAAAAAGGTCAGAATCAAAGACTTGCAGAAGGGTGACCTCGTCCTCATCCGGAAACAAAACGTCGGCATGGCGGGGAAATTCCAGCCAAAGTGGACCGGTCCATACCTGATATCAGAATGCAATCGCCCCGGCTCTTTCCACCTCTCTGACAGCGAGGGAAACATCCTGCCTCATACCTGGAACATCGACGACCTTCGTAAATACTACCCATAGCGGAGCCTTAGCGAGCCCTCGCATTATGTAATTTGCTGTTTCTTCCATTTTCTATGAATGTAACAAACAAAGGAGCTGCACTCTTTTTCCTTACGAAGGGGCGTAAGGTTTTTTAACGAGGCAGTATCCAAACCCTTAATACAGGCTAGAACCCCCAAAAAAGTAAAATCTCCAAGTTATTACTTTTACTAGCAAACATCGAAAAAGCACTTCTTTTTCAAAGAGCGCTACAATCGATGGAAACCCGCTAAGATTGCTTCGAAAAACAACTTTTTTTCTTTTCAAAGCAAACTTCACCTCCACCTAAGATAAGGGGAGGCGTGAAGTCCAAAAAAGTCGAGCACCCTGGCAAAAACGACAGGGGCTCGCAAAAGCAAACTTCACCTCCACCTAAGATAAGGGGAGGCGCGAAGTCCAAAAAAGTCGAGCACCCTCGCAAAAACGACAGGGGCTCGCAAAAGCAAACTTCACCTCCACCTAAGATAAGGGGAGGCGCGAAGTCCAAAAAAGTCGAGCACCCTCGCAAACACGACAGGGGCTCGCAAAAGCAAACTTCACCTCCACCTAAGATAAGGGGAGGCGCGAAGTCCATAAAAGTCGAGCACCCTCGCAAACACGCCAGGGGCTCGCAAAAGCAAACTTCACCTCCACCTAAGATAAGGGGAGGCGCGAAGTCCAAAAAAGTCGAGCACCCTCGCAAACATGCCAGAGGCTCGCAAAAGCAAACTTCACCTCCACCTAAGACAAGGGGAGGCGCGAAGTCCAAAAAAGTCAAGCACCCTCGCAAACACGCCAGGGGCTCGCAAAAGCAAGCTTCACCTCCACCTAAGATAAGGGGAGGCGCGAAGTCCAGAAAAGTTGAACACCCTCGCAAAACACGCCAGGGGCTCGCAAGAAGCAAACTTCACCTCCACCTAAGATAGGGGGAGGCGCGAAGCCCAAATAAGTCGAACACCCTCGCAAAACGCGAGCCTCGCTAAAAAGAAAGGGGGCGTCGCTGTTTTTTACAAAACACCTCAGTATAGTGAGACGCGAGCCTCGCTAAAAAGAAAGGGGACGTCGCTGTTTTTTACAAAACAGCTCAGTCTAATGAAACACGAACCTCGCTAAAAAGAAAGGGGGCGTCGCTGTTTTTTACAAAACACCTCAGTATAGTGAGACGCGAGCCTCGCTAAAAAGAAAGGGGGCGTCGCTGTTTTTTACAAAACAGCTCAGTCTAATGAAACGCGAGAATCGCTAAAAAGAAAGGGGGCGTCGCTGTTTTTTACAAAACACCTCAGTATAGTGAGACGCGAGCCTCGCTAAAAAGAAAGGGGGCGTCGCTGTTTTTTACAAAACAGCTCAGTCTAATGAAACGCGAGAATCGCTAAAAAGAAAGGGGGCGTCGCTGTTTTTTACAAAACAGTTGTCTAATGAAACGCGAGCCTCGCTAAAAAGAAAGGGGGCGTCGCTGTTTTTTACAAAACACCTCAGTATAGTGAGACGCGAGCCTCGCTAAAAAGAAAGGGGGCGTCGCTGTTTTTTACAAAACATCTGTCTAATGAAACGCGAGCCTCGCTAAAAAGAAAGGGGGCGTCGCTGTTTTTTACTAAAACATCCCAGTTCAACGAAACGCGAGCCTCGCTAAAAAGAAAGGGGGCGTCGCTGTTTTTTACAAAACAGCTATCTAATGAAATGCGAGCCTCGCTAAAAAGAAAGGGGGCATCGCTGTTTTTTACAAAACATCCCAGTTCAACGAAACGCGAGCCTCGCTAAAAAGAAAGGGGGCATCGCTGTTTTTTACTAAAACATCTCAGTTTAACGAAACGCGAGCCTCGCTATTTCGCTTTCTGAGCTAAACATTGCATACAACAAAACAACGCATTGCCGGACAGCCAGCGAGCCTTGTCAATATCCGATAACGAATAAGGAATCGTACCGACATAAAGCCAACGTTCAGTGTTCCCGTTCATTTAAAAAATAGCTTCACAACGAAAAACAAATCATGAAAAATTACCAAAAATTACAAGGAACCCTCGCTCCCTTCAATTAACATCAAATCACCAGAGCCCTCGCTACCTTCCTCAAACTCTGGCTCCACCGCAACGATGGGTCCCCACAACAAAGGAGCTGCCGGAACAATTGGCAGCTCCCCAGACAAAACCCTAGCCCGATACATATATGTACGACCTACATCACTGACCTCCGAAGGTTCCTCCTTTGGGACCACTAACGATCCGTCCGAACCTAAATCTAGTTCGGTTCGCCCAAACAAGTACTCCAAGGCTGTGTTCTCATCAATATGATCATCAATTCCAACTTGCGAGGACGAAGAAGCACCAAATAAATAACGGGTGGTCTGCCGGTCAGTAAAGTCCGCCTCGCGCCAAAAATGGCTCGACCTGCTGTTTTTTAAATCGTACCTTCGCACCTTCGACCACCAAAAACGCTCGAAGGTCAGTGAGGGATGTTTCAGCTTAGCACGAGCCCAACATTCGCCAGTTACAAAAATATCTTGATAATTTAACGTCAGGGGCGTCACATCAAACACTTCTAGCACGGTTCCATCAGGAACCTGCATTACCATAGAATTAAAAAGTATCGTCAAGTCATTCCACCTACCTCACACATTACAAAATAACCTTCTCACCCATACAATCCTAAATTCTCACACCTGCTCGGCTTCCCCGTGCTTGCCTGTCTCAACCCCGCCAGTGGCAGCATCCACACCTTCAGCAGGTGCCTCCTCCGTGGCCACCTCTTCCTCGACACCTTCGCCAGTGGTCGGGGCATCCGCGACCAAAGAGTCAACCTCGAGTGGTGGAACCTCTGCAGAACTAGGAGCAGGAACAGCTTCGGAGCTACCACCAGCATCAATGGTCGCAGGCGGCGAAGGCATCGCCTCCCTCCGAGCCTGTAAGCACAAATAAGACAAAAGAAACCTAAGTTAACACCAACTCCATAATCATTGAAACAAAGTCAAAAAAACCAGTATATCCAATAACGCGAACCTGACGAGTAGCCTCGGCAGCTTCCTCGAAAGCAAGAGCGCGACCACCGCCAGCAATCCAAAACCGGCGAAGCAAGCGCATCGCACAATTCCGAACTTCGGCGTCCGCGATCTTCATTTGGCGCACCTCGTCCACGGTTGGAAACTTATGGTTGGGTTTCTTAATTTTGTGAAGGTGTTCGCAATCTGCCTGACGAAGCGTACCAGCCATCGCCAGTGCTCCGGCATACCCACCAAAATCTGCAGCATTCCCAACCAACGAGCTAAACACATCCAGCTCATTACATAACCAACCTTCAAAACCCGCTGCGTCTTCAGCATGCAGCGGTTCCCCGGCAGAACCTCCGGCTTCGGTCAAGCATGTATCTATCTTATTTTTAACCCTCCCCATGCTTTCCCGCCAAGCCTCGGCTTGGGTAGCCAGCTCCGTGGACAGCTCTTCTATGCGCTTGTTCGCAGCCACCAAATCCTTGTCCTTTTGCCGGCTAACAGCCAGGAGCTCCGCGTTGCTATTCGCAACCTCTTGTGCTTCCTCTCGTGATTTCTTAACTTTTTCTAAAGCAGCTTTGAGCTCAATCTCTTTGTTTTCCAAACTCTGGCGAAGCTCCTTATTAGCTTTCTCCGCGTCACTCAACCGGTCATTCAGGTAGTGGAGATTGTAACTTGCCCTCCAGCGCGCCGACCGGCCGAGAAGCATCAGCTCAGCCACTTTGACGTCAATATCATCGTGAAGTCCCTCCAAGGGCTCATTGGCCAGCCGAAGCTCCGCCTCTGGCACACAAATACGGTTAAACACCTGACCCAGAAAGCGCCTTTCCTCCGGAGCACACTGCAAGTGACATTCTCGAAGGTCCGGACTCGTGAAAAGCTCGGTCGCCGGGTCGGAAACTCCAAGTTTCTTCGCATAATAAGGAAGACATGACCGGCTAGCCTCACCATACGGCCTTTTCCCCGGGGTCCGGTCCGATTCGACGTCACCCTTAACCTCAAAACCTTCGACCCAAATGTGCGAGCCAGCAAACTCGGGAAACAACCCTCGCGGAGGACTCTCTGGCTCAAAGTCCCGTATGATGTCATCAATGCTTCGCGCAGCCGCAGCACCAACACTAGACGAGGCTATTCCTTTTCCTCGAGCGTCCTTGATTGATACGTCTTCATCGGAGTTACCTTCGCTGCTTGACGTATCACTATCCTCGTCGGAGGAGTCCTCTTCAGTACCGCCCTCCTTTTCTTCCTTCTCCCTTTCCTCCTCATCATCATCGGAGCCACCCTCATCATCCGAGATTTGAACCAAAGCACCAATACCGCCCACGCGGGGCACCCGTCCTCCAGTCTTCCAAGTGCCTCGGCCGCTCGAAACAATGGCCGAGGATGAGGAACTGGCGGTACCTCCCGAACCGACGGCGACCTTCGTCGCAAGCGTTTTAACTCGACCACCGGCGCCGCCGCGTCCTCGGCCACGACCCCTCTTCGGCCAAGAAACAACTTCCCCCTCCGCAGAAGCACGTTTCCTTTTCTTTGGCGCATCTTCGCTCGATGGAGCAGGCCAATTCACATACTGAACCCCAAGACTGTCAAACATCCTGTTAACCCGACCTCCGCTACCTACCGAGCTGTGGATCGCTTTAGTCTCCAACGTGGAAAGCTTTCCAACAAGTTCCACCGCCCACCCCTGAACACGCTTGTAGACTACTTCGACCCCATCTTCTCGCCTGGGAAATTTCTTCAGAAGTTTATCCCAAACCTTATCAAGGTCAACCGTCGGCTTCTTCAAGCCCCTACCCTCGTACCTTGAGTCTTCCCCGACTGCAAACCACGCCTGTCTCCGGCTGAGGGGCCAAATCTTAGCACAACAGTACTCCTCGACCAAGTCGCGAGCACACTGAGACCGCGCCACAACCCTCAAACAATCAACACAAGCGTGAGCCTCGGAGCTCATCATAGCTTCGGCGCTAACATCACCAAGTGGCGAAAGCTCACCGCAGAGCTCTGCATTCCCACTAAGTTTATAGTAAAACCAGGACTCCTGCCACCCACTAGTCCACTTATTTTTCTGGGCTTGCACCGGCAACTCTGACCCAGCGCGATGGCAAAAAGTGTATACTGCAAACTGTCCGAGACTGGTGTTACCTCCGCGATCCGAGATCTTGCGAGGTTGCATGTGCACTCGATGGGTCCGAACAAACCCCTCAACATGAGGAACAATACCCTGAGAGCGGCACGCCCAGATATAAACTGACATCTTTGTAAAGCACGAGTGTGTGAGTTGGTGGAAGCGCAAGTTGAACCTTCGCAGAACCGAGGTCACAAAAGAGTCAACAGGGAACCGAAGACCGGCTGGAAAAAATTCTTCAAATACAACAACCTCATCTGCGTCCGGCTTCGGCACCGTCTCCCCGGCACTGGTCCTCGCTTTACCTTCCTCAATCCAACCCCACCTGACGTAAGACGCAATCTCCGCGGTGCAAACTCGGCTGAGTCCGAACTCGAAGGTAATCCCCTCATCCGCGGCTGTGGGAGAAACAGCGCGAGCAGTTTGCTTCAACCTAGCCATCTCTTCAGCTGCTAACGCTACCGAACAGCGAACGCCTGTCTCAACCCTCGCAGACAAGCTAAAACCAACCTTCGCTACAAGCAAATCGCAACAGCAGGATGGCTATAGCAGAGGAGGGCACAATCCAAACTCCTCACCCACCCCTTCTATTTATAGACCGGGTGGCGGAACGCCCCACCCGATAACACCAGCACGAAAACCAAAAAAGCCACGGCACAAAAAACGAAATGGGCTCCTACAGTTCAAAAAACAATACTACGGCCCGGCCCAAAAGCAGCCGCGGGCGTCGCTGCCAAGGGTCCCGTCTCTTTTCCCATTGAAAGGCGCTGCTTGGGCCTAAACACGGTTCTTTAGATCCAAGACAACGAGGGGCTACTGTTGGGGAAAGGGGCCCTCGGCAGAGGCACCACGCAGGCTGGCTAAACAAAGCGCCCCTCGTGCGTCCCGCGAACCTTCGCTGCCTACCCCCCTATTTCATCATGTTAAGTCTCTCAGGTCACCGACCAAACCTCTGAATACTGACCCAGCCTTCGGAAGTGTTCAGGAGCTCTTTTGCAGGAAAGGGGCATGAAGAGCACTGGGAGCGACCCTCGCGCATCCCGCGTACCTTCGCCGAAAGGCCCAGACCCAACCGGTGGCGAAGGACCTCAAACTCCCCGACCGGGCGGATACCTCCGCAAGATGAAGGTCGCCCCTCGTTTTTCCGTCCGGGGGAGCTAGGACCGGGCGGCGGCGGGCGCAGGGAAGGCAGGCTAGGGTTTTGGCTCCGGCTGTGTTTGTACGAGTTTGACCTTCTGTATGAGTAGCGCAGAGGAATCTTTCTTGTACCCTACTGTAATTTGGTCGGCACCCCTTGGTATCCCCCTATAAATACCGGGGGGTGAACAGTGTATGGACACGATTCTTTTTGGGAACAGAGCCATAACAACTTTGTCCTCGTTTCCTTAACCTTCGCTATCGCTTCCGACGCTTGGTCACCTTCGCCACCCCCCTACACAAGTGCGGAGGTGGGGCAAGTGTGTTTCCAACAGTATCGCAAAGCTCATCATATCTCAAGTTATCATCACAACAAGCTTCAAATTGTTGGGATAAAATCCCAAGACAAGCAGCGAGAATACCTTTCTTGGCCTTGCCAAGTTCGCGTATACGATCCTCCGTTGAATGCTCATCATCTCCTAGGAAGCCAAGCAAAGCATCCACCTCGCGTTCTGCCTCAAGAGCCGTACTCCTCCTTCTTGCCAAAGTGTCGTCCTCGATCACATGTCCAAGACTCAAACCTAAGGATAAAGACACACTGGAAGAAGAACTTGGTGCCATCTCGAAAAGCATCGTTAGTGTTAGCCAAAACACAAGCTCAACACCTCGACCAGCAAAGTCGGAAACAATACCGCTCTCAAAAGGTCGCCTTCGCGGATCCGGAACCGGTTAAGGTAGAGAGATCCTTAACTGGCTCCGATACCAATTGAAGGACCAAAAATGCTAAAGCAAGGCGACCAGAGGGGGGTGAATGGGAGCCTAAAATTTCTTCTCAGAAATTTCGGCCTCTGTCCCAACAAAATCAACCCCAAGAGCGAAGCCGACACACGTGATGTCCATGACCCAAGAGAATGGGTGGATGTTCCCTAGGAACACAGCGGGACACCACAAAAACTCCCTCTCCCAAATCCACGCGAGTCAACTAGTGACATTGACAGGATGGAGTTTGGGTAACCTCAACCTCCCCCGAGTAACGCGAGGGGGATTCAGGCTTTCTCGCAAAGCGGGAAGCCCGGTTTCTGTAGAGCACAGAGTTAGGAATCCAACACAAAAAGCTGATCTCAAATCGGAGCTCGAACCTAAAAGATACGGACAAAAACGTGCGATCACTGCACTGACCGGACTCTGAGGTGCGTCCGGTCAGGATCGATCGGACGCGTCCGGTCAACAGAAACTCGATTCGGGAGCTCTCTGTGTTGGACCAGACTCTGCGCAGAGGTGCATCCGATCGATACAAAAGCCAGCGTCCGGTCGCTACTACTCGATGAACAGTAGTAGCAGCACGTCCGGTCAGAGCACAGCAGGTGCGTCCGGTCAAGCTCGTGCAGAATATCTCGCTCGGCCTTCAACGATCGGACGTACGGAGTAGCGTCCGGTCGATACGAGGCGTGCGTCCGGTCAGGTTCGTGAAGGAAACACAGAGAACGTGTTCTACGACCGGACTCACGACCAAGCTTCCGGTCGGTCTGACTCGTGCGTTCGGTCACCCCGACGTACCTCTGTTCGTCCACCGAATCAACCCGATCTCCCTCAAATCAAAAGCCCTAGGGCTCCAACTTCGTGTGAGGGGTCACAAGGATGTTAGTGAGCTACTCCTAAGAGATCATGGCTCGAACCTAACTCCAAATCGGTGAATCGAAGAAAACTGTGAAGAACGGGCAAGAACTTGATCCCAAAACTAAATCCGCCCAATCTGTGAGTTCGTGAGGTATTAGAGAAATTCCTTCGGTAGAAAGAACACTCTCACGAAGCTACACAAGATGGTTCAAACGGATTTGCGAATCTTCCCTCGAAATAAGAATTCTCGTGAAGATCGAAAGAGGGGAAAACGTGCAAACGCGAAGAACAAAATCGCAAGACAAATTAAAGCACGAATTTGATCCTTGGATTCGGAGGAATGGATGATTCATTAAGCACTCGGTGTCGGGCTACAAGCCAATCCTAGCAACACAAAGCTTGGATGGCGAAAAGCTCAAGAACAAGAGCCAACTCTCCCTAACCCTAGCCTTCTCTCACAGGAACAAAATGAGAGAGACACCACCAAGAATTCCCCAAGGATGCGGCTGCCCTAGCAGCCCCCTCATAGATATAGGCGCATGTCCAAAGACCAAAACGCCCTCTCGTGAAGCACTCAACCCAAATACCCCCTAGGGGTAAAACCGTCCAGTCCTGGCGATTTCCATCCGACGGCCACGCCCGCACATCCGGTAGCTTCGCCTCGACGCGACCTCACCCGATGCCGCCACGTGCCGTCACCGTCGACCGCCGCGCCTTCTCACCGATAGCTTCGCCGCAACGCAAGCCTCTCGGTGCCGCCATGCGTCGACCGTCCTTTTGGACCTCCCCCTGGTTTTGAGGCCCAAACCAGGAAACCTGCCAGCCCAGGTTTTGAGGCCCAAACGTGGAAACCGTCAACCCCGAGTTTTGAGGCCCAAACTCGGAAACCCGTGAGCCCAGGTTTTGAGGCCCAAACCTGGAAATCGTCCACCCCGAGTTTTGAGGCCCAAACTCAGAAACCGGCCACCCCGAGTTTTGAGGCCCAAAGTCGGAAACCGTCGATGGTAGCTTTTTGAGGCTCAGCTACCGAACCCGCACCGTAGACGGGATGTGGTTCGCACACCCCGACCACCGGCACCGATGCCGATGCATGTCCAGCCTCCACGCCGGGCACGACGCCTTCGCCATCCTCCTTGACTCGGCCGACGGCACTTGCGCCGCACGCAAGCCCGTGTCCGACCTCCCGCCAAGTGTCACGACGCCACGTCTTCCTCCCGACTCAGCCGATGCATCGCACATCCCCATGTGCTCCTGCTCGCCGATGCCACATGCCAGCTACCACAGCTGGTCCTCTGGCCCTCCGGTCCGTCAGTCCAAGCCTCACGTCCGCCCTTCACCGCTCTGGGTACATCGGCATGGCACGTCCGCCGCACGGCACGCCCATCCTTCACCACTCCCGGTCCGTCGGCACGGCACGTCTCTACTTGACCTTCACCTCGCCATAGACCATTGTATCCGAGCTCCACACCTGCACATCAACACGGCCAAGAGACACATGTCGCACACGCACACCAACACAGAAACACCACAACTCAACGCCACCGGTTAGTCATAAACATTAAGCGCATAGCGAGATAATGACTCAACCGGGTAAAGCCTCAAACCTTCCTCATCAAAGTCAATCATTCATCATATATGTTCTCAAGGTATATAATCGATAGAGTGAATGAATGCTCTAAAGAGTGCTGATCTGACTTCTAAGCAACAAGCAAAAGTGCTAGCAAAGGCTCAAACTGATCACCAAATACGAAATATGAAAGCATAAGCCAGGTGAGCAGTTTTAAGCTATTTAGAAAGAGGTTTCACCATCAAAATAGCACTGAACATGTATAGACAGGAAGTCAAACAAGTGCTAAACATGTATACAAGGTGAACTACCCCTAGCAAAGTTCAATCATCATGCTATAGAATGAAACATAGACTTGTGTTTTTAGATTTTATCGGAGAATTTGCAGCGGTCATTAACACAAGTTTAAATTCAGCATGTGATTGCGAGAGGTTGAAAGCTTGTCATTGCCTAACTTTTCAACCGAGCTAAGCCTATGCATATGCAATCAGAAGCTTAAAGCATCGGTTTCAGTCTTACACTACACGGCTCAAGTTTAACTCAATGTGCAATGAGAGAGTCTCGATACCGTGATGTGCTAACAAAGCAATCCCATCTCGATCTTTTCAATTCACTAAAACTGGGTTCATTTTAAGCAGAATATGAACAGTCCAAGCAAGTGAAAGACTCAGAACTAGAGACATAGCAACCTAGCATATATGTATAGCATAAGTAACCTCAACACAATCTACACATGCTAGTTGCCAATCTCAATGGTGAACATGTATCAATTTTTAAGTTCATTAAGCATGTTCATCATTCTAAAAAATAGCTTAACTCACAACATGTATCAGTGATCAAAGAGAGCCTAAGCTACAAACATCATCATATATCATCGAAGCATACACTAATCAGAGCATAAGTTCATTCTAAGGAATATAGACATGAAGCTCAAAAATGCAAGATGTATACATGATGAAATGCATGCAGAAGTCACTATTGGAGCAAAACAAGACTAAACAAAATCAAGACCCAAAACAAAAAGGGATCAGAAAGTCAGTCTGTAGTACATTGAACAAAATGCTTCCCCCATCTAAAAGGGGAAACACACACCAAGCTCACCTCTCAACCTAGAAAAAGTTGAGAGATCCAAAGGCTTGGTGAAAATATCCGCAACCTGGTTATGGGTGTCTACATGCCTAAGATCAATATCGCCTTTTATGTAGTGATCACGAAGAAAGTGAAAGCGAACATCGATGTGCTTGGTCTTGGAGTGAAGAACGGGGTTCTTTGCTACACTAATGGCAGAAGTGTTGTTGCAAAGCAAAGGGACCCGGCTAAAATCTAGACCATAATCACACAATGTAGCAACCATCCATAAAAGCTGCGAAGCACAAGAAGCAGCGGCAACATACTCGGCTTCCGTAGTAGACTGGGCTACATTTGACTGTTTGCGAGAAGACCACGAAACCAGTGAAGAGCCAAGAAACTGACAAGTCCCAGAAGTAGACTTGCGCTCAAGCCGACAGCTGGCAAAATCCGCATCGGAGTAACCACAAAGCGAAAGAGTCGAAGAAGAAGAGTACCAAAGTCCGAACTCAGGAGTGTATCGGAGGTACCTCATGATGCGCTTGACCGCTTGCTTGTGAGAAGTCTGAGGGGATGCCTGAAAGCGAGCGCACAAACACACAGAGAACTGTATGTCTGGCCTCGTCGCTATCAGGTACAGGAGCGAGCCAATCATGCTCCTGTACTCCTTCTGATCAACTGCCTCTCCGTTCTGGTCCGCGTCCATCGCAGCAGTCGTCGCCATGGGCGTTGTAACACGCTTGGCCTTGCCCATGTCAAACTTCTTTAGGATGTCCTTCGTGTACTTGCCTTGATGCACGAACGTCCCGTCTCGGGTTTGCTTGATTTGCAACCCGAGGAAGAAGGTCAACTCACCCATCATACTCATCTCAAACTCCCTGCTCATAGTATCTGCAAACTTGGCAACAAGTGCATGAGAAGAGCCACTGTGACACCCCAATTTTAAGAACAAAATTGGAGCACAATATATGTATGCCAGGATCAATTTTCATACATATATCCACATCATAGTAAATATCAAAACAATGTTTTGTTAATATATCGTACATTATTACAAGAATGACCCTCGGGTCCAAAAGAAAAGTACAGACTCTCAGTCTAACTCTAATGTAGACTCGTGGAAACTGGACGCCATCTCCACAGGAAGGTCGACCGGGGGCTGCGCCATCCTAGTGCAAGTCGTCTGGGTCGTATCCACCGTCTTCTGGGTACAAGTTGTCGAGGTCGTAACCACCGTCTTCGGGGTACTCCTGCTCTGCGTCGTAGACTCCAATGTCTGGGTGGGGTAGCAGGGGGTTCAAAGAGGAAGGGTGAGTACATCGAAATGTACTCCGCAAGTGTAGGAAATAAATGCTTATGAGGCTAATAACAAAGGTAGGCTGACTCTGTTTGACTCAAGCGCCTAAAGCAACACATCCTATTATTCCTATTAACCTATGCACCTATTTACTAGGTTATATCCACAGTCTCCAACAGGAAAGTAACAACACTCGGAGTCGCACCGAGCAAACCACACTCGGAGTCACACCGAGCAACCAACACTTGGAGTCACACCAAGCAACCGCACTTGGAGTCGCACCAAGTTCCCACACCTGAAGTCCATCAGGCAAACCACACCTGAAGTCCATCAGATGACCTGAACCAGGCCGTTACAAGGAGTCCTACGTGTATTAGTTCCATACGTCACGACATAGAGAGCTACCTTCCGTAATAACACCAGGTCTGCGCCCGAGCCTGGGAATCACTCCCGTACCAAGCAGTAACCTGCGTAGAAGAAGCCTCTGTACCCATGTCATATGAGACTAATAACCACATAAGGCTTCTCTTACGAACTAGAACCAACCCACCAACTAATCTCGAAGAAGTCCAAGCCCGCTCGTGACCGTGAGCACGGCTGATATATCAGTTTTACACTCTGCAGAGGTTGCACATCGTTACCCATGAGTAGTGCAGATCCCGTCACGCTATACACTGCCGAGGTGCATAGCGGGTTGCACTGCAAGGCCTTTACAAAGTCCCTCCAAGCCTGTGTTACACGTACTCTAAGGTTTCTCCCCTGTCCATAAGTCAACGACCCCAAGGGACCCCTCTTGAGCCACTAAACAAACCACGTGTAGCATAACTTAGAGGAAACTAATTAATTAGCCAGGTCCAGCCCATCCGGATCTCATGGTTGCGCTGTTAAGCCGGGTTACAGGCTTCGAGAACCGGGTCCTAGGGATCCAGGCAGGATAAATCTAGCACGAGCCCAGAACGAAAAACCAAAAGCAGCTGCCGAGTCACACGGCACAAAACCACCAGTACGGTCCATCCTGCCGGATTTACCTACTCACCATACTACTCATTACCAGTCCATGTTCCATAGATCATTAATCAAGATTATTATTAAACCACCATCCCATCCCAAGACAGCAGGGCTAAGCATGACTTCTACCCAACACAACCCTAACCAGGTGTCAAGGAAAATATAATCAAGTGCTAGTAAACCATATCATGGCATTCAATTTAAGACTGCATGCAACTACTGGATCTAACTACTCTAGTACCAAAAGTAAAATTAAGTAGGTGCAAGATGTTCAAGGACACTTGCCTTTGATAGGAAAACGTGATACAACATATACTCGGCGTCTTCGGAATCCATCAGTGGCTTTTCTTCCATCGCGGCAAACTTCGGTCGCGCAAACATACAAACAAACATATACAAATAAATAAAAACAGTACACCAAACATTATGAAAACATACTAAAAAGGTTACTAACGCGTAGGGCTTATTTCTACGATCGCGTGAGCGCGAAAACCGCTGAAAACGGAGCTACGGTTTGAAAGTTATGGACTTTTGAAGTTTAGGGGCAATTTGGTAAAATAAACCGAATTTGTTTTTAAATACTTTTCAAATCAGTGACTACGGTAAAACATTTGGGCCACAAATTTATTTTATAATATCTAAAATATTTATTTGCAAAGGTGACATTTTTAGGTTTATTTCTATGAGCAAAACACATTTAAGGCATTATAAAAAGAGTTTATAAAAGCAGTAATCATTTTAATAAAACAAAATAAAACTATTTTATGTTATGAACCAAAACAGATTAATAACATTATTAATTTATGTAATAACATCATTAACCAAACTGGGATTAAACAACACTAAAACACATTTTAAAAACAAATTAAAACTCAACTCCTCTCTGCCGGGGACCTAAACGGAATTAAACATAGATAGGAAGGGCTAGCTCATAAGTTCGCATAGACACAGGAAATAGTGATCTGATTAAGCGGAAGTGCAAGGGGTAGACTGCAAAGGTGCGCTGACTGGAGATCGACCTGATGACATGGCGATGACCGGACACATGGCGTGCTCTGGTTGGTTGGAGGAGACGCTGAGGTGGCGGTGTGGTTGACCGGGTTGACCTGTGGTCAATGACCGATCTGGGCCATCCGTCACGGATCGCACGGCCGAGGATTATCTCCTCTCTCCGCCGCTTCTGCGCGTGAGGCAGCAGGGCACGCGCGGCGGCGCCCCGCCGGTGCTTGGCCGGATCGGTGCTCCGGCGGGTGTTGGTCTCCGGCGAGAGGCCAGTGAGGGAGAGGAGGCTGCGAAGGCTTCCCCGGTGGTGCTCTTGGTGACCGGCGAGGAGTCCCGTGAGGTACAGTAGGCTCCGGCCACGGTAGGGAGCTCCGGCGAGGTCGTGGAGGGCGCTGTGAGGTTGGTTCGGCGAGTAGGAGGGGTCGGAAGGAACCAGCGTCCCTTTGCGGTCCCAAACGAACAAACGGAAAGGCGCAAGGTGGTCGATAGGGGGAGATCGATGAGCTTCGACCGGAATCGGCCATGGCGGCGGCGGCGTCTGTTGGAGGTGCTAGGGTTAGGGAGAGCGCTCGGGGTTGGGAGAGGCGGCGGCGGTGTGCTTCTGCGGAGTTCCGGATTCGTTTATGGGGGCGAGGAGGGGAGCGAGGGGGCGTGGGACTCGGACTCAAGCCGTAGATGGCGGTCGCGGCGGATGCGGGGCGAGCGGCGGCTGGAGGATGACGACCTGACGTGTGGGACCTGCTTGCCAGCGAGAAGGGTGAGAGTGACAAACCGGGCCCGCTGGGCAGTGACACAGGGCGGACAGGGGCCGGACGGCGCCTGCGACCTGTGGGCTTGGGCCGAGGGAGGCGGCGTGGCCTACTCGGCTGTTGGAGTGGGCCGCGGCGGAGGCTGGCCCAGGCGGCGAGGTGAGGGGAAAACGGCCGGTTGAGAAAGGAGGAGGCAGGCCGGGAGGGGAGCTGGGCTCGCCGATGGGGAGTGGGCTCGGGAGGTGGGACAGGCCGGTGGAGAAGGGGGAAAAGGAGGCCGGAGCGGGCCAAGAGGGGGAGGTGGCGGCTGGGCCAGTTGGGCTGGTGAGGGAGAGGGAAGAGGGGTTTTGGCCGAGGGAGAGGTTTGCCCCTTTTTTTCAAATATTTTGCAAACCTTTGTAAATCCTTTTCAAATCCAATTTTGAAACCAGTTTGAAATCAAAACTAGTTTGTAAAATTTTGGAAACATTTTCCCT
The DNA here is from genome assembly GCA_009763385.1 of Coix lacryma-jobi var. lacryma-jobi. NCBI lineage: Eukaryota > Viridiplantae > Streptophyta > Magnoliopsida > Poales > Poaceae > Coix > Coix lacryma-jobi. The sequence continues at coordinate 102,097,388 of CM019828.1, read as the reverse complement.
ATGTTTTGAATATAAATGTTGAGTTTAAAATTTTATAAAACTTTTATTTATTTTCTAAATAGAATAAAATCGATTCGTCGCTCAAACGACTTTACTAAATTCTTTTTCACCCACATAAAAATATGCAACGGCATGAATGCAACATAACATTAATAAAATTTTCCATCTATCTAGGATTTTGTCATTTCCTAATTAAATTCTAATTAATTTTAATTATTTAAAAACCCGGGGTGTTACAAACTTACCCCCTTAACTTGGAATCTCGTCCCGAGATTCGAAGAGGCTACAGTCATTACAAAGAAGCAAATCAAACAAGTGCATAATAACAAATCAAACAACCTATCCTACTCACACTCACGTTAGAAACCGTTCTAGCGTAAAAGCGCTCGGGGTCAAAACCTAATTAGATGGGTAGGGGTAAACGATCTTCAAATCTTCGGTCTTCTTAGTGTGATGATTCTTCTTGCTGATGTAGAATCTTCTCCAACACTCATGGTAGGATCTTCATCATCTTCGTTGATCTTGGAGAGCGGAGGGTTGCGTAGAAAAAAAAAGTTTTATTTGAAACAAGCATTAAGGAAGAAGGCCAGACTTTGTTTTGTCAAAATAGTTTTTAAAAGACGACCATGGCTACCTAGGCTGACGTCCTACGGTCAACACGGCTCTGATACCACTATGTGACACCCCAATTTTAAGAACAAAATTGGAGCACAATATATGTATGCCAGGATCAATTTTCATACATATATCCACATCATAGTAAATATCAAAACAATGCTTTGTTAATATATCGTACATTATTACAAGAATGACCCTCGGGTCCAAAAGAAAAGTACAGACTCTCAGTCTAACTCTAATGTAGACTCACGGAAACTGGACGCCATCTCCACAGGAAGGTCGACCGGGGGCTGCGCCATCCTAGTGCAAGTCGTCTGGGTCGTATCCACCGTCTTCTGGGTACAAGTTGTCGAGGTCGTAACCACCGTCTTCGGGGTACTCCTGCTCTGCGTCGTAGACTCCAACGTCTGGGTGGGGTAGCAGGGGGTTCAAAGAGGAAGGGTGAGTACATCGAAATGTACTCCGCAAGTGTAGGAAATAAATGCTTATGAGGCTAATAACAAAGGTAGGCTTTCTCTGTTTGACTCAAGCGCCTAAAGCAACACATCCTATTATTCCTATTAACCTATGCACCTATTTACTAGGTTATATCCACAGTCTCCAACAGGAAAGTAACAACACTCGGAGTCGCACCGAGCAAACCACACTCGGAGTCACACCGAGCAACCAACACTTGGAGTCACACCAAGCAACCGCACTTGGAGTCGCACCAAGTTCCCACACCTGAAGTCCATCAGGCAAACCACACCTGAAGTCCATCAGATGACCCGAACCAGGCCGTTACAAGGAGTCCTACGTGTATTAGTTCCATACGTCACGACATAGAGAGCTACCTTCCGTAATAACACCAGGTCTGCGCCCGAGCCTGGGAATCACTCCCGTACCAAGCAGTAACCTGCGTAGAAGAAGCCTCTGTACCCATGTCATATGAGACTAATAACCACATAAGGCTTCTCTTACGAACTAGAACCAACCCACCAACTAATCTCGAAGAAGTCCAAGCCCGCTCGTGACCGTGAGCACGGCTGATATATCAGTTTTACACTCTGCAGAGGTTGCACATCGTTACCCATGAGTAGTGCAGATCCCGTCACGCTATACACTGCCGAGGTGCATAGCGGGTTGCACTGCAAGGCCTTTACAAAGTCCCTCCAAGCCTGTGTTACACGTACTCTAAGGTTTCTCCCCTGTCCATAAGTCAACGACCCCAAGGGACCCCTCTTGAGCCACTAAACAAACCACGTGTAGCATAACTTAGAGGAAACTAATTAATTAGCCAGGTCCAGCCCATCCAGATCTCATGGTTGCGCTGTTAAGCCGGGTTACAGGCTTCGAGAACCGGGTCCTAGGGATCCAGGCAGGATAAATCTAGCACGAGCCCAGAACGAAAAACCAAAAGCAGCTGCCGAGCCACACGGCACAAAACCACCAGTACGGTCCATCCTGCCGGATTTACCTACTCACCATACTACTCATTACCAGTCCATGTTCCATAGATCATTAATCAAGATTATTATTAAACCACCATCCCATCCCAAGACAGCAGGGCTAAGCATGACTTCTACCCAACACAACCCTAACCAGGTGTCAAGGAAAATATAATCAAGTGCTAGTAAACCATATCATGGCATTCAATTTAAGACTGCATGCAACTACTGGATCTAACTACTCTAGTACCAAAAGTAAAATTAAGTAGGTGCAAGATGTTCAAGGACACTTGCCTTTGATAGGAAAACGTGATACAACATATACTCGGCGTCTTCGGAATCCATCAGTGGCTTTTCTTCCATCGCGGCAAACTTCGGTCGCGCAAACATACAAACAAACATATACAAATAAATAAAAACAGTACACCAAACATTATGAAAACATACTAAAAAGGTTACTAACGCGTAGGGCTTATTTCTACGATCGCGTGAGCGCGAAAACCGCTGAAAACGGAGCTACGGTTTGAAAGTTATGGACTTTTGAAGTTTAGGGGCAATTTGGTAAAATAAACCGAATTTGTTTTTAAATACTTTTCAAATCAGTGACTACGGTAAAACATTTGGGCCACAAATTTATTTTATAATATCTAAAATATTTATTTGCAAAGGTGACATTTTTAGGTTTATTTCAATGAGCAAAACACATTTAAGGCATTATAAAAAGAGTTTATAAAAGCATTAATCATTTTAATAAAACAAAATAAAACTATTTTATGTTATGAACCAAAACAGATTAATAACATTATTAATTTATGTAATAACATCATTAACCAAACTGGGATTAAACAACCCTAAAACACATTTTAAAAACAAATTAAAACTCAACTCCTCTCTGCCGGGGACCTAAACGGAATTAAACATAGATAGGAAGGGCTAGCTCATAAGTTCGCATAGACACAGGAAATAGTGATCTGATTAAGCGGAAGTGCAAGGGGTAGACTGCAAAGGTGCGCTGACTGGAGATCGACCTGATGACGTGGCGATGACCGGACACATGGCGTGCTCTGGTTGGTTGGAGGAGACGCTGAGGTGGCGGTGTGGTTGACCGGGTTGACCTGTGGTCAATGACCGATCTGGGCCATCCGTCACGGATCGCACGGCCGAGGATTATCTCCTCTCTCCGCCGCTTCTGCGCGTGAGGCAGCAGGGCACGCGCGGCGGCGCCCCGCCGGTGCTTGGCCGGATCGGTGCTCCGGCGGGTGTTGGTCTCCGGCGAGAGGCCAGTGAGGGAGAGGAGGCTGCGAAGGCTTCCCCGGTGGTGCTCTTGGTGACCGGCGAGGAGTCCCGTGAGGTACAGTAGGCTCCGGCCACGGTAGGGAGCTCCGGCGAGGTCGTGGAGGGCGCTGTGAGGTTGGTTCGGCGAGTAGGAGGGGTCGGAAGGAACCAGCGTCCCTTTGCGGTCCCAAACGAACAAACGGAAAGGCGCAAGGTGGTCGATAGGGAGAGATCGATGAGCTTCGACCGGAATCGGCCATGGCGGCGGCGGCGTCTGTTGGAGGTGCTAGGGTTAGGGAGAGCGCTCGGGGTTGGGAGAGGCGGCGGCGGTGTGCTTCTGCGGAGTTCCGGATTCGTTTATGGGGGCGAGGAGGGGAGCGAGGGGGCGTGGGACTCGGACTCAAGCCGTAGATGGCGATCGCGGCGGATGCGGGGCGAGCGGCAGCTGGAGGATGACGACCTGACGTGTGGGACCTGCTTGCCAGCGAGAAGGGTGAGAGTGACAAACCGGGCCCGCTGGGCAGTGACACAGGGCGGACAGGGGCCGGACGGCGCCTGTGACCTGTGGGCTTGGGCCGAGGGAGGCGGCGTGGCCTACTCGGCTGTTGGAGTGGGCCGCGGCGGAGGCTGGCCCAGGCGGCGAGGTGAGGGGAAAACGGCCGGTTGAGAAAGGAGGAGGCAGGCCGGGAGGGGAGCTGGGCTCGCCGATGGGGAGTGGGCTCGGGAGGTGGGACGGGCCGGTGGAGAAGGGGGAAAAGGAGGCCGGAGCGGGCCAAGAGGGGGAGGTGGCGGCTGGGCCAGTTGGGCTGGTGAGGGAGAGGGAAGAGGGGTTTTGGCCCAGGGAGAGGTTTGCCCCTTTTTTTCAAATATTTTGCAAACCTTTGTAAATCCTTTTCAAATCCAATTTTGAAACCAGTTTGAAATCAAAACTAGTTTGTAAAATTTTGGAAACATTTTCCCTATGTTTTGAATATAAATGTTGAGTTTAAAATTTTATAAAACTTTTATTTATTTTCTAAATAGAATAAAATCGATTCGTCGCTCAAACGACTTTACTAAATTCTTTTTCACCCACATAAAAATATGCAACGGCATGAATGCAACATAACATTAATAAAATTTTCCATCTATCTAGGATTTTGTCATTTCCTAATTAAATTCTAATTAATTTTAATTATTTAAAAACCCGGGGTGTTACAGCCACCAAAGATGATATCATCCACGTAAATCTAAACTAAAAGGGTGTCATTACCTTGTTTGAGGAGAAACAGAGTCTTATCTACCCATCCCATTTTAAAACCCTTAGAGAGCAGAAAGGTTTTCAAACGCTCATACCATGCTCTCGGGGCTTGTTTTAAATCATACAAAGCTTTTGAAAGTTTAAAGACATGGTTTGGAAACTTGGGATCCTCAAAACCAAGGGGTTGCCTAATATAAACCTCTTCCTCTATATACCCGTTCAAGAAGGCACTCTTGACATCCATTTGGTAAAGCTTAAAACCCTTCGAAGCAGCAAATGCTAGAAGGATCCTAATGGCTTCTAAATGGGCTATAGGGGCAAAGGTTTCCTCGTAATCTATCCCCTCTTTCTGGCAAAAACCCTGGGCTACTAGCGTAGCCTTGTTCCTCACTACCATCCCGTCCTCACCCTGTTTGTTTTTGAAACCCATTTGGTACCTATAGGGTGGCATTCTGGTGGAGGTGGAACTAGGGTCCAAACTTGGTTTCGCTCAAAGTTCTCTAACTCCTCATGCATGGCATTAACCCAGTTAGGATCAGAGAGAGCGTGTCCAACATCTTTGGGCTCAAAAGAAGCAACAAATGCAGAATGAGCAAAGTGTGAGATTTCATACGCTCGCGACCGCGTGACTCGTTGGTCGATGCCGCCGATCATCTACTGCGGGGGGTTTGCTTGCTGAACACTTAGGGGCTCTTGCCTCGCCGAAGTCGCCTCCCCCTCACCAGATGTTGTCGCTCCCTCAGGTGCAGTCAGTGCTCGCTGGAGAGGTGGCTCAAAAGGACCCCAAGAAGTGGAAGTAGTGGGATCGGGTCCTCGAGCTGAAGTAGTCATCGCAGGTTGACGGGGGCAGCCAGTGGAGTTGGCTCGGGATCACCCCAATCGGCATCTTCCTGCTCCTCCTCCACAAAGATTGTCTCTCCCAGCTCCTGTTCCCTGCAACATCAAAAGCAGAAGAAACACAAGGCATAGTCTCGTCGAATGTGACCTCGCAGGTCTCCACTATCCGGTTAGTCTCAAGGTTAAGAACTCGATAAGCACGCAAATGTAAAGCATAACTAAGAAACACACCATCAACAGAGCGAGATTCAAATTTATCCAAATTTCTTTGCTTCAGGATAAAGCACTTGCACCCAAACACCCTAAAGTGAGACACCTTGGGTACCCGTCCAAAACACAGCTCATAAGAAGTCTTCTTCATGAAAGCTCGAAGAAAGATGCGATTTGAAACATGGCAAGCGGTGTTGATCACCTCGGCCCAAAAACGCCTAGGAGTCCTATGCTCATCGAGCATCGTCGTGGCCATTTCAACAAGGGTCCGGTTCTTGCGCTCAACAACACCATTTTGCTGGGGGACATAAGGAGAAGACAACTGATGGTCGATTCCATGAGAAGAACAGAAAGAGGCAAACTGGGAGTTAACAAACTCGGTACCATTATCGCTATGAATAGCTCGAATGGTATCAGGGGGAAATTCAGTTTTCAACCTCAAGATCAAATCACGAGCAAAAAAAAAGCTTCGTCCTTAGCCTCCATGAAAAAAACCCAAGAGTACTTCAAAAATCGTCAACGATCACTAGAACATACCACTTCCCACCCGCTGAGCAAACCCGAGTTGGACCAACAGTGTCCATATGTAAAAGCTCGCTGGGTTGCTTGGTCATCACCTGATTAACAGGTGGGTGAGAAGCAGCAACCATCTTCCCGTGATGACAAGAATGGCAAACAAGGTCCTTTTGAAACTTAAGCTTGGGCAATCCTTGGATTAGGCCAAGTGAGCTAAGCCTTGCAAGCAAGTCGAAGCTCAAGTGACCAAACCTCCTATGCCACTTCCACAAATCAGAAGAAGGACCAGCCATCAAACATCTAGAAGAAGTGAACGAACGAGAAAAATTGGCTCTGAAAACACGACTAAAAGGGACGACCCAACAAACACGGTCTCCCCGAGAGTCCAAAACTCAACTCAAACCCTTCTTAAAGCGCACATCAAAATCGTCTTCAAGGAGTTGCGAAACGGAATGCAAATTAAAGTTCAAGTTAGAAACCAAAGCAACATCCTTGAGAACGAAGTTCTCATTGAGCCGAATAGCTCCATGAGAAACAACCTTACCTCTACCACTATCCCCGAAAGTGATGTACTCCTTATGCACAATGGGGTCTAGGCTGGAGAACCCTTCCTTCTTTCCGGTCATGTGGCGCGAACATCCGGAATCCATGAGCCACATGTTCTCCAGCCGAAGTTCCTGCATCAATAGAAAGGAAGGAAATGAGCATATGGCACAACACTGGGGTTAGTATACTGAGAAGGATACCAGTGCTGTGTCATAGGCCCAGAAAAAGTGTTAGAAGCAACACCAAATTGTCCTCATCTCATGGGTGGATAGCGATCACCACCAAACTGAAAAGGTGGTCCTCTATGGAACGGAACACCTCCAAACTCACCACTATGTCCCAATTGATCAAAGCGATCACCACCAAGCTGAAACGGTGGTCCGTTATGGGACGGTGCAGCAAAGCCTCTTACACCCGGCTCACGATCGTATTGAGGATGACCGGAACCGCGACAGGCACGACCACCATCCCGTGGTCTAGCTTCCTGGGGCCTAGCTACCTGAGGGGGTGGTCCTCTAGGCCTAGCGCCCTGCCTCTGAACTCCCTGACCTTGCACACCATGGAGAGGGTGGTGCCCGGCCTGGTTGTTCAGTTCCATCTCCCTCCTAGCCGCTCTCTTCCTCCGAAAGCAAAACTCAACCAAGTGACCCTCGCGGTGACAGAACTCGCACTCAAACCTCACAACTCTCTTGGGTTGTTGGTTTGCTTGGTTGCGGGGGTTGTTCACCTTGGCTGGCATCTTGCCCTTCGGAAGGGGATCACTAGAGTGGCCAGGAAGGGTGTCAAGTTGTTGAAAATATGCCCTAGAGGTAATCATAGAGATGATGATATTTCTATTGTATCCATGATTTATTATATGTTCATTGAATATCCATTAAAGACAACTTGTATTGATTGGCAATTATGTGAATTGTCTGTGAAACTCTTTTACTTGTATGGTTATTCAATAGTTGTCCCTGATCGGAGTTCATGTGAGGACACACATGAATATTAGATCAACACATGTATTAGTTGATGACTATGTTTCACAAGTCATAGACATGGAGATGTCAAACTAATAATGTGGGTGCATGTATGACATGGGGCTGGACTGACCCAACGTGAGATGTTCTTATTATCTCTTTACACATCATGTACGTTATGTCCTTCGACCTGAGATTGTGGTATGTTCTCAAGATGTGAATCGACTTACTTAGGGACTATCAAACGCTACTTCGTAACAGGGTAGTCATAAAGATAGTCTTCGGGTTTGTCAGGAAACATGCTGTGAGACATAGACGATCAAAATGAGATTTGCCCCTCTCCATACGAGAGAGATATCACTGGACCACTCATATGATTGGATCATAAAATGCATGGCCGTGCTTAGGTTAAGTGTTAACCTATGAGTTGGACCAAATATTGTGAGGCAAGGGAATTACGTATATGTGATCATGGTGGTTTGTCAGATATGATCTTTGCGTATACATAGGAGTTGACACGTCTTGCTAGAGGCCGCTGTCAACTATCGGGCGAGTAGGAGTGCTCGGGCCGTGTCTATATGTGCGTGAACCCATAGGGTCGCACGCTTAAGGGGCTGGAAGCCTGATTCGAGTTGGACTCGAGTTAGACCGAGATTAGGGTTTGTTGATGGGCCTCCAGGTCGGTGGGCTCATTAGGGACGCCTATATAAAGAGGGGTGGGGTGACCAGGGTTTGGACCACGTCATTAGACAGCCGTCGCCCACCCCACGCCAGCGCCTAATGCTCCTCACAGACCTAGCAGTCTGGAGGCATGACGCTTCCTCCCTATACGTGTGGGATACCTCGGAGGTGCTCACGTCTACACCAAGACGTCTTCTGCTGCACCTGCGCGTCTAGTGGTAATCTCATGATCTATAACTAGCAGTAGTTCCTGGTTTATGGGGTTGAAAAATTTTGTTTTTCGGCTAGCGTAGCATCCTCGTAACCGTTCACAAGTGTGTTCCTAAGATGGTTAGGTTTGGGAACCCACACTTGCTTGCGAGGTGGAGCCTTGGGAGACTCAACAAGGATACCGTCCTTGGTGATAGGCTTAGGTGGTTCAGGTGGGGTGATCTTGATAAGCTTAGGGAGAGTGGATGGTTTCTCACTCGGGTCTACTCCACTAAACTCACCGATTTTGCCAAAGACACTAGAGCCCTCACCATCTGAAGCAAAGCCTACTCCCGGACCGCCAGTTTCCCTCTTGAACTAACTGATCATCATGCGCAACTGCGGCTCACTTCATGACACCCAACTTAGGATGGACCGAAGGTATGTGTTTTCCTCCTCGGTTTGCATCCTGTCATGCCGACAGTTGGCAATCTCAAGCTCCATCGCCGCGCATCGCTCACATGGAGCGGACAAGGTGCTAACTAAGCTGTCTTTCATAGCTTCAACAAGCCTGGCACTAACCTCTGCCAACTCAGTTCGCAAGCCTGGACAGGCCTTGCACGCACCCAGCAAAGAAGACCTCGCCTTGACTTCCTCTAGCTCCTTCCTCAGGGAGACACAAACTTTGCACTCACCAACCAAGTCTAGCCTACCCTTCAGCTCATCATACACCTCGATCAAAGAGACATACTTGGTTTGCATGGTGGCAAAGTTGGTCATATGCATCGTGCACTCATCACACTCCTCCTCGGTCACTTTTACCTCGGTCCTAGCACTCTCAAGCTCCTTAAGCGCCTCTACCATTTTAGCCTTGAACTCGTTGCGTTCTCTAATGGCACGCTTAAGTTGCTTGTCTTGGCCGAGGACTATGTCAGCTAAGGCGTCGCGCTCACCGGTAAGACGATCAACAAGAGAAGAGGATGATACCTCAAAAGCGTCGTCGTCGTCGTTGGTGTCGGCGTCTTTGTCCTGACACCTGCGGTCCTCCTCATCCAATGCCAGGGTGCAGAAGCCCTTGGAGGAGTTGCCGAAGAAGCAGAGTCCATTGAAGCATTCTTCAGTCTTGTGCTCGGACCCATCGTCGCTGGAGTCACCGTCGGAGCTCTTCTCGATGTCGCTGATGGAGGCGATGAAGGCACCTCGGCCGGCGTCGAAAGCCTTCTGCACGTCCTACCGGCGATAGCCACCCTTCTTCTTCCTCGCGGACTTGTTTTTCGGCTTGGCCTTGCGCCTAGAGTTGAGGTTCTTGTCGGGGAAGCTCTTGTCGTGCTTGGGGCAGTTTGCGATGAAGTGATCCGGATCTCCACATCCATAGCAGCCCTCACATGCGCCACCACGCCGGCGATTCAGGCGGTTGTTCTGGAACCGCGAGAATCGGGTGATGATGAGGGCGAGCTCGTCATCGCCTAACGCCTCCACCTGCTCCTCTGTCACTGAAAGCAAAGAAGACAAAGCAAAGAGAGGTGGAGAAATGTCAGCGGAAAGAATCGATCCACCCTTGCCTGAGACCAAAGCCATGGAATGTGAAGATGGGTTCTTCAGCTTGGCCTGAGTCAAGTGATCGATCTTAGTGGACTTTAGCTTGCTGAATAGCTCGTCCACGGTGAGGGTGTCGTAAGAAGGAGACTCAATGATAGTCGACACCTTCACCTCCCATACCTTCCGATCCAGGGCATATAGAAGCTTGAGTGCCCTCTCATGATCATCATAAGGTAGGTTGGCCCGATTGGCATGCATCTTGTTCACAATCGTTTGAAAATGAGCGAACATAGCGTCAATCGTTTCTCCCTCCAACTGAACAAAGTTCTCATATTCTCGCTTGTATGTCTCAAAGAGTCTGGTCTTGACCTGAACGGTCCCCTCGTGATAGCTCTGAAGCTTCACCAGATCTCTCGAGCAGTCTGAAGCTCGGAAACACGCTCGAACTCAGGAAGGGAGATGTTGACCAAAAGCGTGTTACGAGACTTGGAGTTGGCCTCGTGCTGGTCAATCTGGTTCTTACCCACACGAGCCGCAAGGACCTCGTACTCAGCGTTCTCGCATATCTCCCAGACAGAAGATCCGATGCTGCAGAGATAAGCACGCATCTGAATCTTCCAATAGGGATAGTTAGGATCCGAAACCGATTAAGGCAGAGAAGATCCCTTAACCTGGCTCTGATACCAATTGAAGGACCGAATTGGCGACCAGAGGGGGGTGAATGGGAGCCTCAAATTTCAACTCGTGAAATAGATGGCCTTTGTCCCAGAAAGTCACCCCAAAAGCAAGACACGGGTTTGCAAGTATCCATGACGCTGGATGTAGGGTGGATGCTTCCTAGAAGCACAACGGGATACTACACAACCCAAGAAGTCCAACGCAAAAACCAGAAACCAAATCCGAAGTCGAACGAATGAACTGCAGACGAAACAGTGAACAAGTCACTGCATCGGACGCTGGCAGCATCTGTTGCCAACCTGGCGGACGCGTCCGAGGCAAACAGGTCCGTTCTGGGACCTTACTGCATGACCATCGGACGCTGCTACAGTAACCACTCAGCGTCCGATGTGTCAGCGTCGGAGCGTCCGATGGCCAACGGAGCATCCGATGCTCACTTAAAATCACAGAAAGTGACATGTGTCACAGGAGTGTCTGATGCTATGAACAGCAGCGTCCGATGCTCCTGTGCTCAGCGTCCGATGCCCCCGAAAACAGCACAGTTTTTCAGCGATTCAACCCGATCTCCTCCGAATCAAAAGCTCTAGGGCTAAGACTCGATCTGAGAGGTCTCAAGGATGTTAGGGAGCTACTCCTAAGAGATCATGGCTCGATCCTAACTCCAAATCGATGAATCGAGAGAATTTAGGGAAAGGAGAAGGAAATCGATCCAACACAAAAACCGATCGATCTACTAGCTCATGAGGTTTGAGAATAATTCCTTCGGTGCAAAGATGCGCCTCACGACCTAGAACAACTCAGTTCAAGTGGAATCGAAAACTGTTCCTCGGAGAGGGAGAATGAAACAAATCTCCGAGAGGACAAAAACCAAAAACACGAAGAACACAAATCAAAACGCAAATTGATCTTGAATTCTAGCCGAAACTTCTCCACACGAGGAGACAACGAGATTACAGTCTCGTTTCCTCAAAATCCAAATACACAGAGGTATGATTAACCGTCTTTGCGGATCACAAGCAGCGAGGTATGATTAGAACCTAAGCAGCGCTAGAGAGAGAGAGCTCAGGAACAAATGGCTGCTAGGATAGAGAGAGAGGAGGGGCACCTCTCTTATTTATAGCCTAATAACAATAGTCCCCTTCTACCCCTAGATACAAGAGCGAAGCGGCCAACCCTAGGGGTATCCCAGTCCAACTCTGAAGAGTCGCAATCCGACGGTCACACGCCTTCCTCATCCTTAGCTTCGCCTTGACGCAAGCCTCAGGATGCCGCCACGTGCCGTTCTATCTACCGCCACACCTTCCTCGTGGATAGCTTCGCCGCCGCGCCAGCCTCTCCACGCCGCCATGCGTCAACCGTTCTTTTTGGACCTCTCCCTGGTTTTGAGGCTGAAATCGGGAAACCTGTCCTCCGGCTGAGTTTTGTGGCCCAAACTCAGAAACCCGTGAGCCCAGGTTTTGAGGCCCAAACCTAGAAACCGTCCTCGCCGAGTTTTGAGGCCCAAACTCGGAAACCCACCACCCCGAGTTTTGTGGCCCAAACTCGAAAACCGCTGAGGGTAGTTTTTTGAGACTCAACTACCAAAGCCGCGCCGTAGACGGGATGTGGTTTGCACACCCCGAGTTCTAGCAGCGATGTCGGAGCATGTCCAGCCTCCACGCGGGGCACGGTGCATTCGCCTTCCTTCTCGGCCTCCCGCCAAGTGTCACGACGCCATCACCTTCCTCCCGACTCGGCCGATGCACCGCACATCCCCATGTGCTCTTGCTTGTCGATGCCACGTGCCAGCTACCACAGCCGGTCCTCAGGTCTCCCGGTCCGTCAGTCCAAGCCTCACGTCCACCCTTCGCCGCTCCTAGTCCGTCGGCACGACACATCTCTACTTGACCTTCACCTCACCTTCGACCACTATCTCCGAGCTCCACACATGCACATCAACACAGCCAAGAGACATGTTGCCCATTGACCGATCACTCATCACTCAGGAAGGGAACCACAAGGGCACATATCAACCTTGTGTTCGCATAAACCGAACCATGATTTTAAGGGATAGATCTTGTTCGTGCCTCATGGACCCTATATCGTCTAAAATAGCCGATCCAGTTATGCTTCCTTCATAATGTGTACTTTTAAGTGGCTTAGAAATAATAGATCTGTTCGTTGTGTCAGACGAGATCTAGCTTGGTCATCATTATGGCTGTATGGAGACACCCCACTATTGATGTTCAAGTTATTTTATCGATCTATATGTTATTATGGCTGCATGGAAACACTCCACTGTTAACAAATAGAACTGCCTATGTAATTAGCCGATCTGTTAGTTCGATATCACTCAAACGTACACATAGATCTTTATTTCCTTCACATGTCTAAGCTTATGAGTTGTTTTTTCGTTCTAAATGTTTCTTTACATATACAATAGCCATTTTTCTTTATACTTTTATCAACGCTTTCAACAATCTTTTGGGAGTTGACTTTGTAGTCAATATCCTATAAACGATGGCTATATCAGAGCCGCATAATTTGGAACTATCTAGCACCAAACCGGAAAGTTCCACAATTTGACAATGTTTTCTTCTCCTTATCAATTACAGGTCAAATTGACTGGCACGTCCGAGGTCGCTCTCACCCAGATTCGGCACCGCCACCTTTTGAAGGTCCGGAGGTCAAGACCTTGCTCTGCGCGGCCTCTGAGGACCGTGTTCGAGTGTGTTGGCCCTTTGGTCAAACTTTCACGTCAATAGAGGCCTTTAGTCATGAAGAGGTAGCTAAAAGTGACTAAACTTTAATAGTCTTTAGTCACTATAACCAAACAGAGGTCACTAAACTTTAGGGAGCACTAAACTTTAGAGGACACTAAATTTGAGAGGGTCTAACCAAACATGGCCAAAAACTATGCATACTGACAAAAACATATCTAAAACACCTTGGATTCGTAAATTTACAAAAACATGAACAACAAATCTGAGATAAATCGAGACAACAATCGGTGATCCTACTGGCTTAGCTTTGCCTCTCTCCCTGCTGAGATCCATCGGCCCGAGCTAGTTTGCCACCGACATGAGCACGAGCGTGCGGGGAAGACGACCATTGTCGTCGGATGAAGAGGAGTCGCCGGGTACGGACACGGTGCCGAGCCGGGGCATGCGGACACGGTCTTCCGGACATGGCGACTGGGACGTCGGACCGTGGGGTCACGCGGGCGTCGGGTACCAGCAGCACGTGGACCTCCAACATTCAATGACCCGAGCGGAGGAAGTCGAAGACGGTGGGAGACGCAGTTACTCTATGTGGAGGCGAGGTGCGGGTCAATGTCTCGGCGACAAAAAAACGAGGAGGTCAAGGTTGACTGCAGCAGGCTGTGCGTGACACACGGGCGTGCTATGAAAGAGCAGGTCGGCGGAGCTAGCGCCCGTGTGTGTGGCTGGGGAGGAGGAAGGAGTCAGCAGAGTTGGGCCGGCCGTCGGTGGAGGATGTCCTAGTGGCTCGCTGCTGCGGAAGCGAGACGAAAACTCCGGAGATATGAAGGAGGTGTGTTCAGTGAAGATGATAATAGAGAGAGAAAATGGAAACGTAAAATAATTAAGTCATCGACGAAAGCAAAAAAAATAAAGATTTGAAGGAGGTATAGATGTTCATGCAGCTCGAGGCATGAAGGCACGACACGAAGCACGAAAAAAAGCACGACACAAGCACGGCCCGCCCTGGAGGACCTCGGGCCCGGGCTGGCCCGGCCTGCTGCCACAGGCCGTGCCTGGGCCTCCCATCAGTCCCGTGGGCCGGCACGGGCACGACCCGACTTTAGTAGGAGGCCCGCTGATGGCCCGGCCTGCTAAATCCAACCCACCCCAAACCCTAAATCCCCGTCTGCGTCTCCCCGAGAGCCGAGACGCGCCGCCCCACCCCTTCCTCTTTCCCACCAACGCCTCTCCTTCCGCGTCTCCCACTCTCCCCGAGTCCCCGATTCCACGAGATGCGCCTTCCCCGAGACACGCTGCCCCCACCCCTTCCTCTTTCCCATACGCCTCCCCTTCCTCCTCCTTCGGTGGCGAGCGGCGCGCTCTCCTCCACGACCACGAGCACCACGGGCGGCGGCATCCCCTTCCTCTTCCCCTTCCCTCGCGTCGGCGGCGAGTGCCCCGCCCTCCTCCACGGTGGCCCCTTCCTCCTTTGACGGCGAGCGGCGCGCTCTCCTCTACGAGCACCACGGGCGGCGGCGCCTCCTTCCCTCGCGTCGGCAGCGAGCGCCCCGCCCTCCACGGCGGCGACCGAGGTGAGCGCCCAGAGGGCAGCGCCCCCCTCGTCCTCCGCGCTGTCTGCCCGCGAGGGGCCTCATCCTCCCGCTCCCTTTTGCCTTCTCTCGCCGGTGGCCGCCCCCTCCCGCTCCCCTTCCCCTTCTCTCGCCGATGGCCGGATCTGGCGACCGTGGTGGGCCTCGGGCCGGGCCGGTTGGGTGATTTGGCCGTGCCTCGGGCCGGCACGACAGAGAAATTGGCCCGTGGGCCCATGCCTGGGCCGACGGCCAGGCCCGTGGGCCACTAAGGCACGACACAAGAGGCCCGCGGGCCATGCCGGCCCGGCACGGTGCGGGCCGTGCCGGCCCGATGGCCATCTATAGAAGGAGGTGCGTATGGTGAAGGTGATAACGTAGAGAGAGAATAGGGAAACAATAAAATAATTATAAGGAAAAATGAGAGGAAAATTTAATCTATTTCATCATCTAGAGCTAAAAAAATTATGGTCCATCACTGACACGATTATTATATTATCATTCCCGGTCTCTGTCTAATTCGATTGTCTCATCACGGTTGGAAATCTGGATGACACACCTGTAGCCTTTAGCGATTGATGGTACTATTCGACCAATGATTTTTGTAGCTAAAAAAATATTATTTTAGTTGATTTGTGTGAGAGAAAAATATTATTTCACAGTAAAAAAAATTGATTTTGACTGATAAGCCTAAGCGAATAGACAACATATACGATAAAGAAAGGGAATCACGTAAATATTTATTTTTTTATGTTAGGCTTTATGTTTTCTATATCATTAAATTTGTAAATTTCTTAACTTTTTTGCACAAGCCATGTGCATGGTCATATTTTCTCCCGTTGCAATGCGCAAACATATGTCCTAGTCATAATAAGATAAGAAAAATCATTTTAAAAACAGGTGGAGTCACTTAAAAAATCCGGTCGAGTCGATAAAAACACCTGAACCGAACCGACGGCGACAGCTCGTCCTTTTTTGAGGACCCGTACTCGCCTACTCGGGCAAATGTAGAAGCTTGATCTTTGGGGATCCAGAACTCGAAAGAAACAGCCCAGGCAGCCCACGACCGGCCCAGTCTCATCACAAACGCACGCGCACGTCGCCGTCGCCGTCGCCCCGCTGTAACCCTACCCTAGCCGCCCCCCGAAGCTTCCCGTCCTTCTCCTTGCGGCGGCCGCGGGCGGCGCGGCGAGTCGGCGGCCACTCGCCCCCATCTCCTACTTGAGCCTCCCAACCTCACCGCCGCTGCCCGCCTCCTCCCCCTCCGCACTGTAGATCTTCTCCTCGGCGCTCAGGAGGACCACTCAATCCACCTTCACTTCACCGAGCGGGATCTGATCGCAATCGGATCCCCGCCGCCGCCGCCGCCGCGGCTGCCTCCCCGGGAGGAGCCCCGATTCCGAAGAGACGGAGGCGAGGGTAGACGACGGAGGCGAGGAGGACAACGAGGCGGAGGAAGGGAAGCCCATGCCGGCCGCCGGAGCCCGCCGCTCCACTCGCGTCTTCATGCCCAAGGCGCCCAAGCCGCCGCAATCCCTGGACCAGGCGGACCCAGCCACCCGTGTCCTCCGCTCCGGCAAGCGCCTCGCCGCCGACCGGATCCGCTGGGACGCCAAGGAGGTCGCAGCCTTCCACGTGGACATCAACCACGGCCACGACCAGCAGCACCAAAAGGACGGTTACCCCAAACCGGGTTTGCCTCCTCTGACGAAGTCCTTCGGGATCGTGTACAGCAGGAAACGCCGCCGCCCGAGGCACTCCGCCGCTGAGGTCGTCTTCGAGAACGAGGACGGCCGCAGGAGGTTTGGGATAGTATACACCAGGAGGAAGGGCAAGCGATCGAAGGTCAGCCCTCTCCTGCTCCCGCAAGAGCCAGAGGCCCCCTGTGACATCGCCGCCGCGATTCCATGCTCTTCCTCCCGGCAGTTTGCGTCAAGAACTGGCTTCTTGGATGCCCATTTCTCAGCCCTGGTAGGTGGTGCTGCCACTCACTCTGGGGCTCAGACGCTCGTCATCCTTGTTGATACATCTTGCCCTGGGACCTCTCACCGGCTCCTTGGCCTTCTTCTACCCATGCTGCGGTGGATGCGCCGCAGTAGGCAGCGGGAAAAATTCCGGAACCTTGCCACTTTCATCTTGTCTGCTGGCGTAGCTGCTGTGTTTGCATCCCACGGGATGCACTTTGTCAAGCTCCAGCGCCGGAGTGCCGTAAGCTTTCTACATCCTTCATCTGCCCTATTTTAGTTTCTTATATAATTGGATGTAACATTTGTGCTTCTTCCTGCAGTCTGCATTGTTACATAGGCCTCTTGCGAATTGTGGGTGGTGTGCGCTTCATAGTTCCATGAAATCTGAACCGCTGCTGTCAGTCGATTTCTCAGCACTTCCTTCATACTTTTGGAGCTTGCATTATTCTGTAGCTCTTGATTCGATGTATCTGCCAGCTTTGATTCGGCACAGCAGGCTGCTGGATGGGGGATCTGAAGAAATCTATCCTCACAGTCCTTTGTATTTGGATTCTGGGACTCTGAGCAGTGGTTTTGCCACTACTGATGTGGGCAGCAATGAACCTTGCAGAGTGGTTCCGAACTCAATGCCCCTTGAACAAGTTGCTGGACTAGTGGCACATGGTCTGAGGCTAAAGAAGCATCAAAGGCGGAGGAGAACTTTGAGACATCCCCGAAATCGACGGCGTCTTATAGCTAGATTACCTGACAATGGAATTGGGATGAAGCACAGCATGGGTGCCACACAAACAGAAGTAAAGCTGCAATCAAGTAGGCAAGAACCTCCTGTGGAGCCTGTCCAACCTAAAGCAACATTAGAAATTTCTCTTGATTTGCTTGAAAACATGGATGAAAGTGATGTTTCAACTCCCATGGGATCAACTAGGAGAAAGAGATCTTCTTTGAAGAGCCCTGTTGAGAGAATGAATGAAAAGCTGGCCTTGGCTGAGGTGAGACAGAACATAGATTCTGTTCACAGCAAAGCAAACCTTCTAAATCTTCAAGCTGATAGGTGCTGGAGGGAAGAAGGTGCTGAAGTTATGCTAGAACTATCAGATACCAATAAGTGGTGTGTAGTTGTGAAGGTACAAGGTGTTACTAGGTACTCGCTTAAACCTTCAGATATCAGGTCATATGTTGTTAATCGTCATACTCAAGCCTACATGTGGGCAGTTGATGATGCATGGAAGCTTGAGTTCACTGATAAGTGGGACTGGCTGTTATTCAAAGAGTTGCTTGTTGTGGGCCGTGAGCGTAATTCCCAGGGGAAGACAATCCCAATTCCCGGGGTACATGAAGTTTCTGATGACATGGAAGGGGTTGTTACAGATCCTTTCTCACGCCCTGTGGCAGACTATATCAGGATGGTGGATGATGAAGTTGGACGAGCTATCTCAAAGGATTCTATTTATGACATGGACTCAGAGGATGAACAATGGCTCATTCAGTTGAATCATGCAGATTCCGATCCAAACAGCTCTCAAAGGAATCATATCTCTTACGAAGACTTTGAGAGGATAATAAGCATATTTGAAAAGGATGCCTACAACAATCCCCAAGGAAAAAATGACTTGAGTGAGCTTCTTTCCAGATATCCTGCTTTAGGAAAGAATGATAATGTGCATGCCGTGTATGAATATTGGACAAGTAAGAGGTCCAAGAGAGCTGCACCATTGCTAAGGGTATTTCAGGTAATTTTGGGTTTTGTAATACCCAATTCCAAGCTCATCGCAGCTTTGTTATATCGTTTCCCTTTTCTATACCATCTACTGATACCAGTTACCTATTACCAAAGCTTAAGGCCCCGTTCGGTTTGCATCTGTTCTAGGCAGTTCCGGGCCATTTTGGACTGGAATCGTTCCAATCATATTTAAAACATTGAAGGGACATCCATCTGGAATCATTCCGCAACCTAACCGAACGAGTCCTAATTCTTTTTACAAGCTACTCCCTCCGTCCCTGAATAAATAGATTTCTAGAATTGTCGTTAGTCAAACTTTTTAAACATTGACCGAATTTCTAGAAAGAAATATCAAAATTTATGGTATCAAATTAGTATCATTAGATATACCATAGAATGTATTTTCATAGTGTCCTCATTTTATTATATCATAGATGTTATTACTCTTTTCTACGAAGTTAGTCAAAGATAAAAAAGTTTGACTGACACAGATTCTAGGAATTGATTTATTCAGGAACAGAGAGTATGTCCAGTTGTTTTAGCTTTCATTCATTGTATAATATCTAATGATATACTGTTTCAATCTTAGGGCGTGCCTATAAGGCGAGGACATCTATCACAAAAGTCTGCCATGAAGCGAAAGAGATCTTTCAAGAGACAAAAAAGCCAAGCAGGTCGTGGAAAGCCTGAAGCTTTATTGCTAGGTAATTACTACTGCATAACATTTAAATTGATAATGTGGAAATCCAACTAGGAGACAGATCTCAATCTCTACTTTCCATTCTTGCGCTGTATGATGAGCGCCCCCTTGTTGAGACTACAAAGTAAACAACATTTTTCTCCTTTGTTTGACATTTGAGATCCATAACATTAAGAACTTGTCATGGACTTCCTTCTCGGGCCAACCTTGTTATGCACTTGTCAATAAAATATTTGCCCTAAATATGATACATCTAATGACATTAAATTGCTGAAGTGCTGGCCAATCTAGTATTTATCACATCATTATGGTTCTACTGAGGTAGAATAATCTTATTTCATTTGTTTGTGCATTATGGTTGACAGACAATGCTGAAGAGGAGGCAGCTTTGCAGAGAGTTGCCCAAGCTGAACGTGCGGCAAAACAGGCTGTAGAAACAGCTATTCGACTGCGCAACAGAGCCCAGTCTCTCATGACAAATGCAGAACTCGCAGCATACAAATCCATCATGGCTCTCAGGATTGCTGAGGCTACTAGGATATCTGACTCTTCCCGAGATATTGTTTGTACTATCCTTGACTAAAGAAGAATATGGGCTGTTCATTGATTTGTGTGGAGGGCATGGGAAATACTCTTTTTTTTTTCTTCTTTGGTTGCATCATCGCCCATGATATTGGCTTTTTGATGAGCTGTGGGGCTATTTTTCCCCCTCTTGTGTTGTTAACTTTGTCAAGCCGATTTTGAGGTGAATGCTTGAACTGAAAACTGTAATTTCTTGTATAAATGAAAGTAGCTAGCTAGATTCTGTAACTTATGGGAACTGATGTTCTGTAGAAATGATGAAAGAAAAAGTAAATGCATGAGATGAAGGGAAATCAAGATCTGTTTGCATCCCTTTTTGTCTTCAGTGATATATGTTGCCTATAATGTGTTATTTTTCTCTGTTTTTCAGTGTATCGTGTAGTGTTGCTTCTCCCAATGTATTTGCTTTATATTTTTTTAATAATATTTGCCATCGACTATTGTAATTGATCCATTGAAATGTGTGCCCATAATTATGAAAGTAGTGAAGTAAAGGTAATAGTATTTCTGCTGACCCATCATGACTCGTCCTTTGCTTATTGACTCGGTTTCTTTTTTTCACTTTGATCCATGTGCTATATTTTTTATTTATTTCCACTTCAGTTATCTTCATTTTTGTGTGTGTATTTGTTGCTGTTTATTTGTTTTACTACTGGTGATGGTGTGCTGACTCATCTGTGGTTTTTATTGACAATTTGACATGTTGGAGTGAAGCATTTGAGAGATTGATAAAACAGTCGGCAACTACTTTGGAATCATTGGACGAAAGACCACAGTAAGGCCCTTTTGATTTGTCATCTTGTTTGCGCACCTTCTTGCCTAGAAACACCCAATCATTGATTTGATTTCATGTGTTTTTATATACTTGTATATTTGAGTGTCTTTGCTTCTCAAATTCTTGTTTTGCTTACTCAGAAGGAGGGTGGTCTAAAATTTTGGTGATGTAATGTGCCACTTAATATAATTAATGTATTTACTGAAATATGTGCAGATATTAGGTGCTCCCTTTGTTTCAAATTGTAAGTCATTCAGTATTTTTAGATGCATAGTTTTTGTTAGGTATCTAGACATAATGCATATTTAGGTGCATTACAAAAGCTATGTCTCTAAAAAAGTTAGAATGATTTACAATTTGGAACGGAGCGAGTACCTTGTTATTGTTTGTGTGTTAATTGCGTTACTAATTTGAAGCTAACTTGTGTATTTGCTAATTATTGTTTCTCTATGTGCTATTCTTCTATCCATGTGTATTTCTGTTCATACTTTGTTGCATGTAACTTGACAAGGATGCATCGCTGTATTAAATATATTTAATACATGATTTTTTCCCCAAGTTAGCCATTTTCATTGTAAGATATTTTTTATAAACTCGTATACTGGCAACTTCTTTTGTACTGTATTGTTGATGGTAGTTCTGTAGTTGTGTTAGTCTGATTGTGCTAGGTAGTCGGTGATATTTGTTTTAGATATAATCGGCCCTTTGTCTATTAAACTAAAGACATTAAATGTTTTGTTTTTTATGTAGAAAAAAAATGTGCTGGATAGCTCTTTGGGTCTGAAGAATCTTCCAACATTTCTTCTTTTCTCTGATAATACTTCAGAACTGCATTCTGCGGTGTGTTACTTTCCAAAAATGCAGGGGATGCTAGAATTGTTGCTGTGACCAATCTCGTTGTACATGTTTATCAGTGGGCCAACTGGTGACCTCCTTGGTAGCATGTTCTGCCAGACATTTGGGAGTACAATTGTTGTTTATAGCATAGTGTTCACCTTGTTCTTTGGTGCGGACAGTGTTGACCTCTGGAGCCCTACAGTTTTGTTTCAACTCGTCTATTTACCTGGTTTTTGGTGGTATAGAAACCTGGGAGGTAATGTGTCTGAGTTCGTACATATTTGCCGTGTAGTCGAGGATAGTACACATAATATTTAATGTCTTTAGTCGAGGATAGTACAAATAATATTTAATGTCTTTAGTTGAGGATGTAGATATTGTATATTTAAGGTACCCGCGAAACATGTCACAGATTTATTTGACCCGCTGGACATCATCCACCTCAACGGCCTATTTGGAACGCAGGAATTTCACAGGAATCACGCAGGAATTTTACAGGAATCAGTTCAATTTTATAGGAAAAACGCAGGAACATGAAATTTTTCCCGTGTTCCAAACAGGGCCCAAGCCTGTATTTAGGGGGGTTGGCATTTGGTTTTCGGTTCGGTTCTTTGGTTTGAAGAAATTTGTTTTTGGTTTTTGGTTTTCTCGGTTCGGTTCTGATTCTAACAGAACTAACCAAATTTCATAAACAGAGGCTAAGACAATAGAAAATATAGATGTTCTATTTAGGCAACACTCCTATTTTAGATAATAATAATTGATAAGAGAACATTAGAAATATGTTAGCACAATTATTTAACAATTTATATACGAGACATACAAACAGGCCAAATATAGTCTTACAAAATACAAGTACATGTACTTCCTCCGTATCACAAATAGAGTTCGTTTTGGAAAAGCTTTTGGTCAAACATTAGGAATATAAATCATGAATAACTTTTAAATTATTGAGTTTAGAAATGTAAAAATCATATAAATAAATTTATCTTGAAAAGTACTTTCATAAAAGTATATATATACCACTTTATAACAAATATTTTTAAAGAAATAAGTGGTCAAAGTTATGCTTTGGAGACCGTGTCGCTGTCCAAAACGAACTCTATTTGTGATACGGAGGGATTATTTCAGTTTTAGGGTTCTAGCCCGAGCCATGCCTGACATCATAGTTGGCGAGCCCACTGGCAATATCTGGAGCCATGCGTGGGTATTTTAGCATGCCGTAGTCGAGACTGTCATCCTAAATTTTGGTCATATCTCTCGATTTTCATGCAGGAGGATTTCTATGGGAAGTCATGAGATTAATGTGTTTTGTGTTGGGATAGTTGGTAGGAAGTGAGCTGGGAGTGGATAGTGTCGGGTGGTTGGTGGTGGGTGAGGGGCAACACCAGAGTGGGTGGTATCAGGCGATCGATGGTGGTCTCGGAAGCATCCTCGGGAGTCGTGCGGCTCGCGACTATAAGAGCAACCACAATGTTGCGGAAAAGTGGTCCATAGGTATTAAAATATTGGCTATCAGCTAGCTGAAACATTGTGAAGGTAGTCCATAAAGCAGTCTATTGCTAGAGGTATCCATAGTGCTATGGACTGCCCATAAGGAATAAACAAATAATTCTTCTCTCTAACACAAAAGCTGTCCATATAGCTACTCAGTCCATATACATTGTGACAACAACCATAACTATAGTCTATGACAAAAAAGCTGTCCATATGTACTAACTAGTCCATATACACTGTGGTTTCTCTAAGGCGAGCGTCAGTCAGAGTCTGTCTGTAAGGCGAGGGTCAGCCAGAATCTACTCCCTCCATTCCAAATTATAAGACGTTCCAAGAATCTTGGAGAGTCAAAGTTTTTCAACTTTGACCAAAATTATAGAGAAAAATATAAAGATTTATACCATCAAATATACATATTATGAAAATATAACTAATGGAGAATCTAATTGCACTTAGTTGATATCATAAATATTATTATCTTATTATATAAATTTGGTCAAAGTTGAAAAACTTTGACTCTCCAAGATTCTTGGAATGTCTTATAATTTGGGATGGAGGGAGTACCTCATAAGGATCAACTTGCAAAAGGGTATATGGTGATACATAGGATAAAGCTAGAATCACTCAACAAGATGGAGCACCGGAGGTTACTCTATGGGTTTCTCAAAGAAGAGTCATGCTCAATTCTTAAGTCATATCAATATCAACTCCCCTTCACATGATGGATTCATGGTTTATTTTGTACTACTAGTAACATCCCTCCTAGTTGGTTTCAACATAAGCATAAAAAAGCAAATGGTATAGAATCTTCGTGGAGAAATTAAAGGGGTTGTTTGGATTTACAGGTTTAGGTAAACCAGTTTGGATAAAACCTCTTTTATCGTAACTACCCCTAAAACCGTGTTTGGATCTCTCAACGAACTCCCGTACGGGATATACTCGTTTTTCACAAAACCAGAAAAATAAGTATTAATAAAAATAGGTCTATGTTATTTTTATGAATACTGTTTTGTGATATCCACAAATTGGGGAATTGCAGTTGCACGCGCCAAACAGGATTTTAATTAAATACAGAATAACTGAATAACAACCTTAAACTCGTTTTCCTAAAAATCCTCACAAAACGTGTTTTCCTAAAACTATATTTTAATTTAAGAGATCCAAACAACCACGAAGAGTCCTTGGTTTCTCACGCAACTACAGAACAGCTTGTGCAGCTTCCACTAAATTGCTCATACCTCCTAGCTCGGAAGTCCAGAAGATGCACTGTTTATTGCATTGGAAACTAGACTCATATATATTTCTAATGATATATCATATATGAATGATAAAACTATAAATACGAATACCAGCAACCCACAAAATATGGAGTAATTCTGTATGCTTTCCATGGCCTTATCGTCCTTCACTTATTGAAAAAAACTCACCCTCAAGTTCAGATTAACTAGAGCCAAAGTGATAGTTATACTATCATTGTCGATGGTATACATGTTGTGTTTGCCATCATGGATGGTGTGGTGATCATACTGCCAAAGCCTTCCCAAAATTATGTGGTAAACATCCATGAGTATCAGATCACAAAGCACCTTGCCGTAGTAGATATTGTTACAAATATCTTGTATACGATGATCTCATCATCCCCATGCAGATAGGGGAAACTCCCCACGCCCCCACGTTCACGGAGTCGTGGTTACTTGACGGAGGAGGAAACTCCCCACGTCCCCACGTTCACGAGACGTGCGTCGTGGTTACTTGACGGGAGAGTTTCCCTCCGTAACCTCCTCTCGTATTGTATATAAATATGTATTAATGATAAATGAAAAGACCCGATGATTCATTCCATTCTCCCCAGTCTCATTTATATTTTCTCGCAATTATACTCGCAACACGTTATCAGCACCCTCGCGCCTCGCTTCTTCTTCCGAGAAGAAGAATAGCTCAATTGATAGAGCATCAGAGGCTAGGGAAGAGCATCATCGACAATCAAGTGGAGATCAGAAGGTCACAGGTAATAATGGGGAACCATAGATTTGTTCCGTATGACTCTCGTTCTTCATCGAGACGTCGAGCCGGTGTTCCAAACACCGGCTCCGTCCCTCGACAAGGATAGGCACCGCACGTCGAGCCGGCACTTCCAACGCCGACTCCGTCAGCTCCCTTGTCTCCGCACCTTCGGCAATAGCCGAGGATGCCACAGTGGTAATCGCACCACCACCAGCACCCGCGTCTAGCACGCACGGACGACGACTTCCACAGTCGGCGGTGTCCACGGACAGCACGCGTGGCCAGCCAGCGGCGCCTGCAGCCAGCAATGAGCCTCGCTGCGGCAGCGATCGGCTCCACGCGGTCAGCTTCGCGTGGCCCGGCTTGCGGTGCCTGCGGCCAGCGACACTTGACGTCAGGCAGCCGTGCGGCCAGCCCGCAGCGGCCGGTGGCATCACCACGCGCCTGCGGCCGGTGCCCCGACGGCTGGTGCCCGGGCTCGGCGGATGCCCGCACAACCTCGCGTCCGCCCGGCTGCAGCCGAGGCCCACAACGCCGGGCTCGACTGAGGCCTCCGCGCCCCGGTCAGCGGCGGCGCCCCGGCTCGGCGCATGCCCGCGTGGCCTCGGGTCCGGTCCACTGCCTCCGAGCCCGCCCCCCCCATGCGCGTGGTCACCATGCGCGGCTTGGCCGCGCTCCTAGCCGACAGCTCCTAGCCTACAGCGGCCAGGCGGTGGCGGGCGGCTACAGTGGCAGCGGCCCCGCGCTAGCTGCCCCCCCTGCGCAGCCATGGCCGGCGCCCTGGCTAGCGGCTCCACGCCCCCGCGCCGTGGCCCGGTGGCGGCGGCCTAGGTGGTTGGCGGCAGCGGCCGGGGGCAGGCTTGGCCCCGCGCCCCGGCAGCGGCGGCCCAGGCAGCCAGCGGCCAGTGGCGGCCAGTCAGACCAAGCCCTAGCGGCAAGCGGCCCCGACGTCCGGCCGACGGCCCTCCAGGGCCTTGCGGCTGGCAGCCGGCCCCAAGCGGCGGCGGCTGGCTGGTTGAGGCGGTTAGGGTTTCCAAACCCTAACCGACCCACTTATATGTGGGCGCCCCCATCCCCCAGTTGGGCCGAAAGGCTGGCCCAAGCCCAGGTTGGGGCCTGCGAGCTCTCAACTTGGGCCAGGTGGATCCAAATTGCGTTTTTGGACTAATTCCTATGCTGTTTTGGCCCATAGCGCAGCCACCTTTATGTATATTTTACATATACTGTACATTGTTCAAAGCGTTTGCCCATGGCAATTCCCAATAACATGTACCATATGTGTTGAATATATTGTTCAAAGTGTTGTCCAATGATATTCCCAATAACAATATGTTCCACTTTATTTGTGTAATTTATTTTTACGCAATTTATATTATATGCATTTTATTTATATACAATTTATATTTTGCAGTTTTAATTAAGCGTATTTACTTATATGTTTTAAGTTTCAAGCGCTTAATTTATTTTATGCAAATAATTATGTGAATACCTCATCATTTGTGTATAATGTTCTGAATTTTACATATTGGTCATACACAAGGTAGTACAAGTACTACTGTGGGATCTACACTATGTTACACATAGTGATTATCCTTAATGTGCGTATCCAATATGACATTTTAGAACAAATGACCTTCACCTTCACGGTGACAACTTTTGTTTATTTTTTTTCAAAATTGGTCATGCACAAGGTGTACCATAGTACTACCATGGGATTTTCATCCTTCGTGTGTATATCAACTTTAAATATGAACTACAAAGGGGTCTACACGTAAGGTGATTGCCAAAATTCATCTTTTAGATTGGTCATACACAAGCTAGTATCTCAATACTACAACAAGATCTACACTATGTCCATCACATATTGACTATCCTCATGTGCTTTGCCCAATCTGAATATGAATTGCATAAGGTTTACACCATTCGGGGTGTTTACTTTCAAAATAATAGTGTCATAATTCGAGGTCTACACCATGTTTCTATAAACACAGTGACTACCTCCGAGTTGAATCACCCAATAAGGTCTATGTCATGTTCATAACATTTGACTACCTTCGAAGTGTGATCAACCTATATTATTATTAGCAACGCACAAGTTGTGGGATGACATCTACTGCACATACACATATTTGCAGATTATGCTCCCATACTATAAGGTCACAAATCTGGTTTGTACCTTCTATGTGCCAACATACTAATACATAATGATTAATGATTGAGACTATTTTTGGCAACAATTACTATACACAGTGATGTTAATGGTGATTTTCTATCACCTATAAAATATGAGGTAAACACTACACATGATTCAAGACTCATCTTGAATTCACAATATTTGCATATGCCAATTCAAGACACATCTTGAATCTGAAGTTATTTAAGTAATAATTTACTTAAATAAATAGCAATATATAGTGCATTATTTGAGTGACTCCTTTCTATCACATACAGAGTCTACGTTTTGGAAAAAATTTTACATCATCTATTCCCACAGGAATAGAATCCAAAACATTAGCAGCGACTTTGTCGCCTGTTCTTTATAGAATGGTCAGTCTATAATCAAGTTTGACCTTGAATCCCAAAATTTTGCCTTTATTGCTATACTGTTTACTATCCAAGTAAATTCATACATAATAAACTCATGTTGGACATGGCTAATATTTCCAGTTCGAAATATTTCCAACCTCGCAATGGATGGAATTTATTTTCCTACCATGAGCATTAAGATATCAACAATATCATTGGGGGCATATGCCATCACAACCATGTTTGCTCAACCCCAACCAAATGTGACATTGACCAAATTATAAATGATTGTTCAAATCTGAGTGTTCAAAGAGTGAGATCCATCTACCTTTTACAAGTCCCTCATCGGGATTTCAACAAAGGATGTGACATTGACCAAATTATAAATGATTGTTCAATCATTCATTTATCAAGGATCTTTGATCCATGACATTGCAACATAATGGATTCTCATAAACGCAAATATCATTTTTCATTTAGAAAAGTGATCATGTGTGACAAATCTTACATTTTCACAAAAAATGTGATTGTACAGTCCATGTACACATAAACGCCAAATCAAATATTTGGCTCAACTATACCTCCAACTCATTGGAGGCAAGCGAGTTCTTTGGAATAATTTGGAGTTCACTTCAACAAGCGAACACTTGTAAAATGTCTCCAAATTTCCATTGGAAATATTATTAGCCTAATGTCATACTGTCACATGCATTATGTTGTCCATCATCAAAAATATGATGTACCACATACATGGTATACATATTCTATATGAGTGCAAATTCATTTGGGAATATTGCAAAACTCTATATAGAATCATATGAGACTTAACCAGGTGGAAAATAATCTTGTTTAGTGGACCATTGCACCGCTAACACAATTATGAGAGATTACAATCTCTCCATGGGTATTCAAATTAATCGTGGATGCATCAATGTATCCTGATTCTATAAATACCACATGATATTTTTCATGTATTCAGTTGCATGGTTTTCAAATGGGAACCCAATACTAAGGAGTGATGATGAAAATCTTTCACTCGCCTTAGATGCAACATATATGAAAACTATATAATTGTATAAATTCTTTCCACATCATTTGGGGTGTATTATACATACATCAATCTCATTATACCTGTTGCATACAAAATAATTTTCTCTCTTGATCCCATCAAGATTGGACATATTTGTCTTGGATCATTCTATATTTAGAATGATGAGAAAATTATTATCAGTTCTATTGGTCACAAAATCAATATGAGTCATACAATTTCTTGGAGAAATTCAAGATCATACATGTGACTCTATTTGCCATCCTATGGACCAGAAAGATACTGTGTAATGCACATCTATACATCTATAATGTTGTCCTAATTGTGCGCCTTACTCATAAGGTACCACAAATTTACCAAACTCATTGCTCAAATTCTTCAATTTAGAGCAAACGATCCTGGACGCGGGATCCAATCCATGTAAATGAAATTGTTTGGTTTTAGGGACTACATTATCATTAAGTATCTTATGTTCATACACATAATGGACAAACTAAATCTCTCGTTGAGAGAATCAAGTTTGTTGTTTGATGACCCAAAATAGAATTGCAATTTAGCGACATCTAGTTGGTAACATGCGGATTTACACAACGCATATAAATCCAAATCCATAAAACTGCAATCATACGGCTCCCTTCGTTGCAGTTCGTACGTGGAAATTTGGCCTTGTAGCCAACATATTTCCCATCTGCAAATCGGTAACGTTTTGCACGTACCGATATCACCACTGCAGCGTACATCAATGGGCATTTTGGAGATCACCATAAGGTATTATTATCCGTCATTCAATAATACCTCAGATCTCTAATTAGGGATTCACTCAATGCCTGTATGTTGAGTACATCTTTGAGGAAGATTCCAGGCATTAGGGGGAGACACTTACCACACATTGAATGCCAGGAACCAAAAAGAGAATATCATTACTGATGTTCGATCCTCATATCCACGTACCAAAGAATCTGAACCAACAGTTCAGAATATCTTATATTTGCAACACATTGCAAATAGTCTGCCAAATGCATTTACTTGACATAAGATTGTCACCAAATCCGATTCCCGTTCAATGTGCTAAAAAGAGTGGAGGTACCTAAAAAAATCACTCAACTCCTGAATCTGGATAAGAGTGGGAGAAGTATGACCACATGGGATACAACTTCTTGCAAGCATTCTTGGATCAGGGGGAGAGAATTCTCCAAGACAGTATATGCATATCAACATCAAGTTGATAGACACATTATGGATATTTACTATCCAAAGCCTATGGATGTTGAACATCCAAAAGCCCAGCACAACTTGTGCACAAATTTAGGCGCTGGGTCATTGGAACGCCCTAACTCTGTTATTATGGGAAATGACAATGAGTTCACAAGGGTCAATCTTTCCACATGCTAAAATTGGTTCCATTGAATCAATCATACAAAAGACTACAAATTGCCGACATACTCCTCAAAAATTGTCATGAACCTTATCTGGATCCAGACCAAAAGTCCTAGGCAGAGTGTTCAGCCACTCACAATTTGGTCAATCAAAGGTGACAATTAAGGAGAACTGCTTTCACTCCATAGTGAGAAGTCTTTACTTCAGTAATGACTCCTCATCACAATACTTGCTTCATGGAAGTATCATGGATTTTCAAATCCATGTGGTGGTGAAATGGTGAGAGCTTGTAGCACATGGTTTCACGCAGAGACCTAGCATAACATACCCATTGGTATGTGTGGAAATTATGTTCCTATATCAATAATTAGCAGATCAAAAATTGATTTGGATAGATTTAGATTATAAGTCCCAATGGACTTTGTATTCTGAATCAAAACATAAATCGCAACACACATTGTGTATAACTCAATTCACTCCATGACTTGAAATAGTTAAGTTGTTTGTGGTACAACTGACTAGGTGAGTTCCTTCCACAGAAGGATATCTCCCATTATGATGATTGCACCTATGTGTTCATACTTAAAACCTAATTGGTTTTATACATCTCATATGAACATATCAAAATAGGAAATCATCGTATAACACGGAATCTAAGATGAAAGATTTGGGTAAAACCAAATTATGTTTAAGTCTACAACTTAAGCACACACATCAGTCTTCCAATATTTAATTGATACTGTATACCAATATCCAAATAATATTGGACAATCATACTACAACACTGATCGTCATTCAATCCCTAAACATGGATCAATATCTATTTTTGATGTTTGGGATGATAACCTTAGTGCCATCAAAGCGCTTATGTATCTTGCATATCGCAACAGGCCTGATATTGCATTTGCAGATACTTGCTATAGCTCGAAAAAGCGCAACTTCTATACACCGAAAGGTGGGAGTCAAAGAGGATATCCACATATATCTATATGGCACAAAGCAGGATCTTGATTTATCATCATGTAAATTAAGAAATGATCATGTGGAGTATGAAAGTACTGGCTATTTAATCCCTATAATGTCAGATCACATGCTGATGTTAGTGGTAAAGTTCTCATGGGGGTCATTAAACTCGACTCTAGTGCCTACTTCCACTCCTTGTTCTGAAGTATTACATGAACATGTATAACTTCATTGAATGATCACTTTGATTCTATCGAATCGGCAGCCATTATCTTCAAAGATAATGCAACTTGTGTTGCTTAGATGTCAACAGGTTACATAAGAGCAATATCACTATATTGCCTTTTAGAAATGTTTTATTCTCACCAAAGTGAGGAGATAAACACCTTACAAACTAAATCATGTGATAACTCCACAAGATTTATTCACAAAGTCCCTACCAATTTCCACGTTTCACAATGTGTTGTTGAGTTTGGTATGCGATGACTTTGAGAATTGCAAGGTTCAGGGGGAGATTCCTCTTGAAATTATAACCTGTTCAAAACATCATATTGTACTCTTTTCCTCTATGAGTTTTTCCTAACACAGGTTTCTCATAAAAGGTTTTGAATGAGGCGATATCAATACAAGCCATATGTCATATCTCTTATTTTCCCCACTGGGGTTTTTGTATGAGGTATCTAAGACATAACCTATGTCATATCTTCTATTTTCCTCCATAGAGGTTTTTGAGAGGGTATCAAAGACATATAATTACAATTATGATCCTCAGATCATATTTATTGTTCTCTAAACTTGGTCATGGGTTTTCCTTCCAAGGTTTTTCCCATATAAGTTTACAATGAGACAATAATCAACATATGCCATATCATTTTTATCCTTATTTTCCCATTGGGTTTTAAGGAGTTTTTAGTGGCATATCTACATACATACATTTCTCCTCATTTTTCCCCACAGGGTTTTTGGAGAAATAATACTATTCATTGATCTCAAGGATGGATTCGATCAAGGGGGAGTGTTACAAATATCTTGTATACAATGATCTCATCCTCCCCATGCAGATAGGGGAAACTCCCCATGCCCCACATCCACGGAGTCATGGTTACTTGACGAGGGAGGAAACTCCCCACGTCCCCACGTTCACGGTACGCGCGTCGTGGTTACTTGGCGGGAGAGTTTCCCTCCGTAACCTCCTCTCATATTGTATATAAATATGTATCAATGATCAATGAAAAGGCCTGATGATTCATTTCATTCTCCCGAGTCTCATTTACATTTTCTCGCAATTATACTCGCAACAGATATCTCCAATAGAAAACTCCACAAGGCACCTTGTGATGTGTCATGAGAAGTTCACCTTCTTCAGCACATGGTTATGCCCTTCTTTGATGGATCTTCATCAAAAATTGGTAAGGTATGTTCTTCAACATCTTCACAATTCACAAGGAAGCGTTGTTGATGGTGAAAATGTCACACTTTTACATTCTTAAAACACTACCAACATCTTCAGAATAAAAGGAAGAATGAGATAACATGAGCATATTTTTTTATCAATAACAAGTTCCACTTGTACGTATTTTTCTACAGGTGAAAGGTCCTAGTTTAGTTTTGGTAATTGAGTGACAACTTAGGTGGACTAATTGTGATTATGTGAGATACACAAATGATTAGTCTATAAGTGATCATGTATGAGCAACATAAGCTATAGAGGTGAAATGGCTTGAAGGATGTTGCAAGGATCATGCATATGATGGAGGAGCTTATTGCATATGTGACATGACATGGAGTCATGTGGCTAAGATGGTGAAGACCAAGACAAGACTTGGCATGATGGACCAATTGTAAAGGTGAAGGGCAAGTTGGAGGGTTTGAAGCCGTTGGTACCGAGTGTCAGGAAGCTTGAGCAAAGACTTGGCGCCAAAGGATCGAAGAAATGGTGAAGAGCAAGTGAGGTCAAGATCGATGGACCATGGAGGCCATGTGATGATATGAATTGGATCATATCATTTGATGATAGGTTGATGCATGTGTTGCATGAACACAGAAGGACATGGAATGAAATGCACAAGGTAAAGGTATATTTGTAGGGCATTTCATTTCACTAGTCATAGGTGTGTAGAGAAGTTTATGACCGGGTTTAGGATAGATGACCGTACTATCAAGAGAAGCAAACTTGTTTGCATATTGGTCATCTAGTGCCACTTGAGCGATCTAACATTGCGATGTTGCTAGGATCGAGTGGCATGGTGAGTGCAAGTGAAAATCCTTTGAAAAATGCTAACACACATGCACAAGGTGATGTACACTTGGTGGTTTGGCACATTTGCAAAAGTAAAAGGATTTGTGTTGAAAATGAAAGCATCTAGGCCCCTAGTAGGTTTCAATGATTGATGACAACATAAAATTATTATGACTAACGTGTGTTTTGTAGAAACAAAGAGTGTTAGGTCACAATAATGGCAACGATATAGGCAAATGGTTTTCATGCCCCCTAAGCGATGGAAATCGATTCAGTTTTCAAAGGATGGACGACGAAGATGGAGAAAGGCTAGTTCTAAGTGTCACTTGGTGTTGGAGGACACTTAGATTAGTTTAGGTCTTTGTTTTTCCTTTGGTAGTTCTATAAAGGGGAGCATGAATGAGTAGCTTGACCTAGGTGAGTCTATTGAGGTAGGTGTGGTGTACACTTGGTATTTCATAGCTCTAGGTAGCTCAGAGATGGCCCTTATGTCATTGGGAACAAAAATCATGAAGGCAGCGTCGCGATCCAAAGTTGTTTCGGCCCTAAGAAGGGCATCAGACGCTACCCATATTGGCATCGGACACGCGTTCGATGCCAACAGGAAGTGAATGTGTTTGGACCGTTGCATTGGACACATCGGAGGGGGCGCATCGGACGCAACAGTAACACTGTTCACTTGAGAGTGAAATCAGCGTCGCATCAGACGCTGACATCGAACGCGCCGAGGGCTGCGTATGATGATAGTCCAGAGAGGTTCCAGAGCCGCAGTTTCATCATCGGACGCGTCCGATGGGGTGTGAACGCATCTTGGCCCCTAGTGGGTTTCAGTGATTGGATGAAACACAAGATTACTGTGACTAACGTGTGTTTTGCAGAAACAGGGATGAGTTAGGTCATGGTAATGGCGACGATACGGGCATATGGAGTTCATGTCCCCTGGCGATAGAAATCGTTTCGGTTTTCAAAGGACGGGCGACGAAGACGGTGATAGGCTAGCACTTAGTGTCATATGGTGTTGGAGGACACTTAGGTAGTCTTAGGTCATTATTTTTTCTTTGGCTGTACTATAAACAGGAGCGAGAATCAGTAGCTTGACCTAGATGAGTCTATTGAGGTAGGTGTGGTGCACACTTGTTATTTCATAGCCCTAGGTAGCTCAGAGAGAGCCCTTATGTCGTGAGGATGAAAAGTCGTTAAGGCGGCGTTGCGATCCAAAGTCATTTCGGCCCTGAAATGGGCATCGGACGCTGGCCTTAGTGGCATCGGACGCGCGTCCGATGTGGCATCGGATGCTCCGATGTTGTCACATCGGACGTGCCTATGCCACTGTTCATGAGAGAGTGCCCTGAGGGGCACATCGGACGCTGGCATCGGATGATGAGGGCCAGCGTCCGATGTCCATGCAGACAGGTTCCAAAGAGGTCGGTTTCACATCGGACGCATCCTGTGTGATGGCATCGGACGTTGCCTAGCGTCCGATGTAACTTTAAACCGTCTGACAGAAAGTACAGTTGACCATTGGGACGAGGGAATCGGCGTGTCCGATGCCCCCGAAATCTGTGCTGTTTGTAGTTCTTTTGGATGGTCGGTTGGAGGGAGTATTTATACTCCTCCTCCACCTCCTTTACAATGTTCTTGCCCACTCCATCTGCTGAGAAACACATTGTGAGTGTGAGAAAGAGCAAGAGCCCTAGTGAGGTTGAGAGAATTGCTAATTGTGAGAATTAGTGACCTCCTAGTGAGAATTGAGTAGCAAGTGTGCATCCATCCATCTCTTTGGCTTTGTCTTGGTCAAGTGAGAGTTCTAGCTTGTTACTCTTGGTGATCGGCATCACCTAGATGGCTTGGTGGTGATCGTGAAGCTTGGAGAGCATCCAGAGGCTTTGTGGATGACCCAAGCAAGATTGTGACCGGTAGTGAGCGATTCACCGGACCGGAGTGGCGAAGAATCAGCTCATAGTGATCACTTGATCCTTGCGCGGATCAAGGGGAGTGATACCCTTGCGCGGGTGCTCCAACGAGGACTAGGGGGTGTGCCGACACCTCGATACCTCGACAAAAAGATTGTCGAGTCATTTCTACTCCCTTTACATACGCATTTACATTTGAGCAATTCAATTCCGCAATTTACTTGTTGTTCACTCATAATTGAATTGCCTTGCTAGAGTAGGAATGGAATAGGTATAGTCTTTTGTGCGGTAGAGTTTAGTGAAACACACTTGTAAGCACAAAGGGGTTAATTGGGATTGATAGGTTTTAATTATCGCAAGAATTTTTAGGAAAGCCCAATTCACCCCCCTCTTGAGCATCTTGATCCTTTCAATTGGTATCGGAGCCTCGTGCTCTCAATTTAGGCTTAACCGCCTAGAGTTAAGATGTTCGGAGGTGATCGACCACCTCTCATGTTCGAGGGAGACAACTTTACATATTGGAAAATCCGTATGGAGTCATACCTAGAGGCGGTTGATGTCAAATGCCGCCAAGCCGCGATCACCGGCTTTCCCAAGCCCAAGGAGGGCACAAGTCTCACTCCTAATGAGGAGGAAAATGAGAAATGGAATGCAAAAGCCAAAAACATCATATTTAGAGGCATTTGAAAGATGTGTTCAATCGTGTTCGGAACCACAAGGATGCCCATGAGCTATGGGATAATATTTGTGCGCTCCATGAGGGAACTAAGAGTGAGCCTGATGAACGATATCATCTTGTCATGCAAAAGCTAAATTCCTTTGATATGCATGCTAATGAAAGTGCAAATGAAATGTACTCACGATTGAATGTTCTTGTAGAAGAATTAAATGGACTTGGCCTCACACAAATGCAACCATACGATGTTGTGAGGAAGATTCTTTGTGTCCTCCCAATTGACAAATATGGACACATTGTGACCATGCTTCATCTGAAGGACCGGATTGGCGACCAGAGGGGGGGGGGGGGTGAATGGGAGCCTCAAATTTCAACTTGTGAAATAGATGGCCCTTGTCCTAGAAAATCACCCCAAAAGAAAAGACTCGAAACAACTGGAGAGCTCACGACGTACGAATAGGTGGATACCCTAGGAGATGTTCTAGTGGTACAGCGGAACCCCCGGAGAACACCCAAAACCAAGTGCCAAAACCCCAAGGAAAAATTGCATAGTCTGCAGATTCGCGGACTGTCCGGGGTCAGAGTCCCGGACTGTCCGCCGTAGAATCCTGAACTGTCCGCGCCTGGGTGCCGGACTGTCCGCCGGCAAAACTGCGGAAAACGAACTGTTCTGCAAGTCTGCAGGACAGGTCCCGAACTGTCCGCGGGTTTGTACCGCCGACTGTCCGCCGTTCACTTGTCAGTGAAC
Source organism: Coix lacryma-jobi var. lacryma-jobi (assembly GCA_009763385.1). Taxonomy (NCBI): domain Eukaryota; kingdom Viridiplantae; phylum Streptophyta; class Magnoliopsida; order Poales; family Poaceae; genus Coix; species Coix lacryma-jobi. The sequence continues at coordinate 102,060,828 of CM019828.1, read as the reverse complement.
AGTCAAGGGGCTGCGCCTGACTGACCTGGCCGAGACCCGATGCGCGGACTGTCCGCCGTTAGGGCGCGGATTGTTCGCGACCACACAGAAAAGACAAAAATAGCTCGGTTCAAACCCAAAGTTGAATCGATCTCAACCAAATCAAAAGGGACTTCGATCAAACTCCTCCGAGGTGTTCTTCTAGTATTGGGGTGCTAAAGGACCAAGAACTCTACCAGAAAGCGACCAGAGGGGGGGGGGGGTGGTGAATGGGAGCCTAAAAAATTTCTTTCGAAACTTTGGCCTCTGTCCCGAAAATCAACCCCCAGAAGCTTCGAGTACAAGCATGATGCCCACGACCCTTGGAAGAGGGTGGATGATCCCTAGGATCACAGTGAGGCACCACCGAACGAGAGCAAGCCAAACACCGAAAACTCCGACTCAAGTTCAACCCCAAAAACCGTCTTCCAAATGTAGATGGAAGGCTACGTCAAGAAATTTCCAAATACCTATGCTAACAAGTAGCAAAGATACCTAGAGAGGTTCCTAGGTGAACTCGAGGAGCAAACGAGAAGTTCGAAAACCAAGCGGAAAAGCCGGGAGAGCAAACGCACTAAATCACAACCTACAGCAGGCTGGCGGACTGTCCGGGCTCCTGGTGCCGGACTGTCCGGGCCTACTGCGGACTGTCCGTGGTCCACTGGCGGACTGTCTGCCGGCAAGAAACGAAAAACAGCACTGCTGCTAAAGTGTCCCTGGACGGTCCCGGACTGTCTGCGGATAACAACGACGGACTATCCGCCTGTCAAACCGAGGCAAAGCGACCGAGACGCGTAGCCACTGAATAGACACGACCCCAACACGCGGACTGTCCGTGCCCTGAGTGGCGGACTGTCTGCGACCACTCAGGGAGGGCGATTTCAATCGCCCTTCTCCGAAATCCTCCCAAATTCGATCCAAATCAAAATCCCTTGATCCCAAAATTGGAGAAGATGATCACGAGGTAGTTGGGAGACTATCCCCAAGAAATCATCTGCTCAAATCAACTAAATCTCCGGGAATTCGAAGGGGAAGGTGTAGGAACGAAAAAGTTGCCACGAAACTTGAATCGACCCGATCTACTTGTTCGTGAGGGTAGAGATGAATTCCTTCGGTGGAAATGTTCTCCTCACATCAAAGAACAAGTTGATTCAAGTGGATTTGAAAAAGACGCAACGAGGAGGGAGATCGAGTGACGGGAAAATCGTGAAGAAAAGAAGAACGCGAAGAACAAGTTCAAAAACGCGAATCACACTCATGATTGCCCGCCAAAATTCGTCCCCACGAGGAGACAACGGGAATCCGGTCCCGTTTCCGCAAAATCCAAATACACAGAGGTATTGTTCACCGTCTCTGCGGATCTCAGTAGCTACAACAGGGATTGGGAGAGCAGGAACCCTAGAATGAAAATAGAAATGGTTGAGATAAAATGGAGGGAGGGGTTGCCACTCCTTATATAACCTAATACAATTATTCCCCTTCTACCCCTACTGCTAATGAGCGGGCAGGCTAACCCTAAGGGTATTCCTGACCAACTCAAGGTTGATGTTGATCCGACGGCCACGCCCGCACATCAGGTAGCTTCGCCTCGACGCGACCTCACCGGATGCCGCCACGTGCCGCCACTGCGCCGCTCGTCCTTTTCACGGACCTCCCCCGGTTTTGAGGCCGAAACCGGGAAACCTGGGCCATCCCCCGATTTTGAGGCCAAAACGGGAAACCTGTCGTTCATCGCCTGAGTTTTGTGGCCCAAACTCAGAAACTCGCCAGCGCCCAGGTTTTGAGGCCCAAACCTGGAAACCATCCTCACCCGAGTTTTGTGGCCCAAACTCGGAAACCGACCGCACCCAGGTTTTGAGGCCCAAACCTGGAAACCGTCCACTCGGTGGTTTTTCTGTGGCTCAACCACCAAACCGATACCCTAGAGGGGATGCAACGCCCGTGCACCCCGTCCACCCACAAGTCTTCACTTGTCGCTGTCCCAGGCTGTCAGCCACCACGGCCGATCCTCAGGCCACCGGTCCGTCAGTCCAAGCCTCACGTCTGCCCTTCACCGCTCCGGGTCCATCGGCACGACACGTCTCTACTTGACCTTCACCTTGCCTTCGATCACCGTCTCTGTGCTCCACACCTGCACAACACAAGCCAAAGAACATGCGCATCATCCCAGTTGACAATCACTCATCATCTCAAGATCCGGCATACACCCATGTATCTGCAATCTCCCCTTGACGAGTGCATTGTCAACTACCAACACAAATCATATAGAGTAGAAAGAAGAAGAAGAAGGAAGCAAACTCAACCAATCGACCAGAAGCATACCAAAGCAAAGAGAAGTCGAATGGAGTGAGCGAAACAACTTGGTTCACAAAGACATGGGCAACGGCTCGACGCAACCAAGGAAAGCAAAGCTAGCCCTCAAGAAGAGGCAGAATGGGCTCAACACCGCTAGCAAGAAAGGCGTAGCAAGGGAGACAAAGACAAGCTAGTCCCTCTAGAAAGAGGCAAAGGCTCAACACAACTAGCAGAACCGCTCCAAACCAATTGAAAAAACACTCCGAACCAATTGACCAACAAAACTTGTCAAATAAAACAAGTGAGCAAGCTCCCCCTTCAATAGTGCACACAACTGGGGACATGATTTGTCAAATTTCTCCCCCTTAGTTGAAAATGCACACAACAAGACAAAATGCATATGAGTCACAAATGCAGGTTAGCAGCTTCAGGTATATAGTCGATAAAAAGAATAGGTGCTCTAAAGAGTGCTGATCCAACGATTTAACAATAAGCATAAATGCCAGCAAAGGCTCAAACTGATCACAGAATACGAAATATGAACATATGAGCAAAGTGAGCAGATTTTAAGTCATTCAGAAAGGGTTTCACCATCAAAATAGCACCAAACATGTATAGACAGGAAGTTACAAAAGTGCTAAACATGTATACAAGGTGAACTACCCCTAGAAAAGTTCAATCATCATGCTATAGAATGAAACATAGACTTGTGCTTTTAAAATTTTATCGGAGTTGCAGCGGTGATTACACAAGTTTGAAATTTCAGCATGTGAGTGCGAAAGGTTGAAAACTTGACATTGCCTAACTTTTCAACTGAGCTAAGCCTATGAATAAGCAATCAGAAGCTTGAAGCAACGATTTCGGTCTTACACTACACGACTCAAGTTTGACTCAATGTGCAATGAGAAACAGTCTCGATACTGTGATGTGTTGTCAAGTAATCCCATCTCGATCTTTTCAATTCACTTAGACTCACTACTAGGGATGTGATCATCAGTGACGTAGTTCTTTCGTCATTGTAGATGAGCAAACCGTCACCAAGTTTAATCTGTGACGATTTTGTGACGAAAACTATATCGTCATTGGGGTCACGTCACATTTGTTCTGTTGTGACGAAATGTTAATTTTCATCACTGATATGCTTCCATTTTGTGACGAAATGGATGTGGTCACGGATGTGATACCATTCTGTGACGATCGGGTTTGGTCAAGGATGGGTCCAGGTCTTCGTCATAATCCACCGTCTGACCTCACGCTGTAACGACGTCGTTAACGACGTTTGTAACCTGTGACGACCCATTTTGGTCACAGCTTGAACTCTGTTTTCGTCATAATGGTCTGTTTGGAAGCCCCGACGGCGCTTGCCACGTAGGAAGCTGACATGGCTGATGACGTCATCGATGATATGTCACGTGACGTGGCGATGACGTCATCGATGACGTGTCACGTGACGTGGCGATGATGTCATCGATGACGTGTCACGCGACGTGGCGATGACGTCATAGCTAGCCCGGCTGCTGCCTTTGTTGCCACGTGGACGAATCATATTCTGCCACGTGGCTTGGTTTGATTGGTTCTTATTTCGTCACAGATTGCGGCTTGAAATCGTCAGTGAAGATGATAGAGTTTGGTCACAGATGGCTACTTGAAATCATCACTGAAGATGACACAGTTTTGGTCACATATTGTGATTTGTAATCGTCACTGAAGATGACACAGTTTTGGTCACATATTGCGATTTGTAATCGTCACTGAAGATGACACAGTTTTGGTCACATATTGCGATTTGTAATCGTCACTGAAGACGCCATCATTTTTGTCAGAGAAATGCAGATAATAATTTAATTGCAATTTGGAAATGATACTAGAAAGACCAAACAATTCCATACTTAATAAAACAACATTCCAACGAGCATACAGCTCAGTTCACATCAACACCAACATTACAACATATAATTCAAAGTTGCCAACCAACATTACAACATTTAATGTATATGTTGCCAACCACAAGCAACTTAAGTTTGACTTCCCAAAATGAACAACCCAAACACAAGAGCACTGACCACGAGCCCTCATGTCGACGAAGAAGGATTACCATGCAAGGATAACAACTTCTTGATCAGCGCATTGGTCTCCTCCATCTCCTTGCTGTTCTTCTCGGTCAGCATCTTGTACTCCTGCATCTCTTTTTGTGTCCTCGCCAGCTGTTCTTCAGCTTCTTCACATTTCTTCTTGAGCTCATCGAGTTCACCTTGAACAGCAGCCGCCGCTTCAGCTGCAAGTTGTTCCTGAAGCTCGCTTTCATTTGACTTGGAGGATTTCAGTGTTTTCATGCCAACACTCTTCAGGAAATGATTTGAGCTGGTCTGGAAGAGCACCTTGGACACGAGGTCCACACTTGATGGTTCCGTCCCATCTTCATCAACAGGTTCAGCCCTCAAAGCTTCCATATCAAGCTAAAATATCATGGACAGAAAATAGTTACATGTTCATGCTACTTACGAACAACAAGATGAGAGTTGTTACTTATTGCAATAATTTGAGGAAGACATGTCACACAAGATGAACATAGCAAACAAAGGAACTTACAAGTGCTTCTCTTGCAGCTTGACTGAGGCCATGTTTGGAGCTGGTATGGCAGGTCTCAAAGGCCTCCACCGCATCTAGTTCTTCATTCAGATCTGTGCTGGGTTCTTCTCTATTTCTCTTCTTCTATTTCGTGGATAAACAATCACAACAAAAGTTGACTCCGATTACATGCAAGAGAATTTGATATGTTCCAATGTGTATAGAGACTAGTACAAGGTACTTTGAGCTTACATATTCATGCAAGTGTGCCACATAGGAGCGAGAACCCGTAGCCTGATGATACTTGACTTTACTGCGGTTCTTCTTGTTCTTTTCACACGTTTCCTACAAGAGAATTAACATGTCAGATGAGATTATATGTTCAATAAGAGAAGAGCCTTTGCAAAATGATTGCAAAAGAAACATATATGGTAAGATATCCATACCATGTTCTTTGGATCAGACCACTTTGCAACTAGTGCCCTCCACTGTTCATCAGACATGTAAGAAACAGGTGAAGTTGTCCTAATCTCATTTGCAGGAACACCATTGAAGTATTTCTGCTTTAGCCGATAACGCATTTGTTTTACCGTAGAGCGCATCATATCTGTGCAAGCTTCTTGTGTTGGCCCGTTTTTTGTGTTAATTGCCAAGCGTCCCTAGGTAAATTATAGTTCCATAGTTAGTTAGTCAATTCAGGTTAATCATGTATACAAGTTAACCATAAAAACAATAATGCACTTACATTTAGCTGATTTACAAAACTCTTGTAGTATTTATCGTCTTTCTTGTAATCTTTCCAATGAGGTAGGACATGCATGTTTTCTCGAACAATGATGCCAGCCTCTGATGCAAACTTGGCAGCTCGAACAGGTTCATGAGACCTTTTATTGCCTTCATCAACAAGTATGGGCAATCTCCTTCCCATAGCTTTAGTCATCTTGTCCAGCTGTTTTCCCTTAGTTGGTTTCCTAGGTCTCCTTGGAGCTCGCTCTGCAGTAGCTACAAAATAGAAGCTGCATTTAATGAAATGTTTTAGTTTCATGTAAATTAGCAAAAGAGATGTCATATTGTACTGACAAAATTACTATAACTTGCCTTCAGTTTGTTCACCTCCATCTACATTGCCTTCATCAACACCTTTCCTCTGGAGGTAGTCTCTCATGATCACTAGGTCCAGGTGTAGTAAACCTGTCTGATATGTCATCATAACCATCTGTAGGAGCCTCTACATTGTCCCCATTTGTATCTGCACTATTAAGCCTTTTTGTTGATCTTGTTTGGGCTCCAGAATGCTGCACCTGTGATTCTTTAGATGCCCTCACTCTCTTGCTCCTAGTTCCTGGAGCCATGTTAGGATCTCTCTTCTTAGAAGCGAGGGTTTTCCTTCTAGCACTTGGAGGATACTGTAAAAAAAAGTCAGCCATGTGCAATATTAAGCAAGACCATATATTAATTACAGGTATGAAAAAAACATTATGAATTTGAAAGTAGGATCATATATTATAGATGAGATTGAAAACATTCAAATGCAATTCAAATACTCCCCATCCACTATTTGGAAGGTTAAAGAAGCACCTTAATTGCCAGGGGTTCTGGATGCTCTTCAGATTCAGTGTCGTCATCATCACTATCTCCTTGATCATCTTCGCCAAGGAGATACTCTGATGAATCCAAATCTGAACTATTGGTTTTCTTATTTGTTGTTTTTTCCCCTTTGTTGATGCAGGTTGTGGTAAAGAATTATTAAAACTGGCACATATATTGTGCAGTCCCAATTCTTCCATCCTCTTTAAATTGTTCGCCGCATGTCTATCCCGGTTCCTCTCATAATCGGTTATTGGAGGTTGTATTACTTGCAACATAGCACAATGTGTGTATTAGTTCATGTGAAGGAGATTACTAAGAACTAGGAGGTAATACTAATTGGCACAGAGAAAAGAGGTAAGAGCAAGTATTGCCTACTATAGAGCAAATAGAAAAGAGGTGATAGGTTATAGATTAGAGCGAAGAAAGACTAGAGGTGATATGTTCCATAACAGTAGTTCATGGATTACTACATTGAAGTGAGATTGGGGGCATATATATATATTCCACATCTGTATATACATTATTAAATTGCAAGGCGTATGGAAAGCCGAAGGGCAGTACCAACTTAAAAGCCCATGCATATAGGTGGATTACCTTCTTCTTGTGCAGGTTGCTTGTTCCGTTGCCCCCCTAGTTGCCACCATCGAGGTCGTCAAAGGGGAAGCAGAGCTGCTGCGGTGAACCCTAGTCGACGACGAAGCAGATCCAGTGAAAGGTCCATGGCGATGACCCAAATCCTGCGATGGTTAGGGTTAGGTCGTTGTGAGCGAAGTAGTCGGCGACGACGCAGCTCGTCGCCGGCTGTGGTCCCCACGGGGGTGGCGGTTTGGTGGGGGTGGAATTTAGGTGGAAAGGGGGAGGAACAACTCATCAACGACGGTTGTGTTCCGTCTTGGCGATGAGGTACCTGGTCGTCGTGGTCGAGGAAGCAGCTCATCGACGGCGGTTGAGTCCAGGCGGCAACGGCTAGGGTAGAAGAAATGGGGGATGGGAGGAATGAATTAATAAGGGGATAAATATGTGATTAGTGGCAGGATCAATTTTTGGGACGATGCCTGTTTTGGCGCTCTTATTTTTCGGCCACAAGCTGGGGTATGTCAACCAACATTAAACTAAACCGCATCGAAAGGTTATCGAAATTATTTGAATAGCACAGTGGTAAGGCAGGCTGATTTTGGTGCATTGGTCACAGGTTCGAATCCTTCAAAAGGCATTTTTTGTTTTTTCTAAATTTTTGTGATCTTCACTAGTTTTGTTTTCCTATTGATCTTTGAATATATTTTTGGTATAATTTTTTTTTGAGTTTTAGCACTGACATATTTTGGTGTATTGTCATCCCAAAAAAGATTCAAATTAAATGATTCAGAGAAAGTGGTACTTCATATTTCCCAGAAGGATGAACATCTCTCACTTAGTAACAAGGGTATGTGTGATGTGCATCACAACATTCTCAGAATCAGTTGAAACTTTTTTTGTCAACACTATACACCTAAATGAGGTGTCCATGCAAGTTTTGAGTTTTTTTTAGATAGCTTAGGATATTTTACCATTTATCCATGGGAAAATCAATAAATAATTACAGTAATAGGTAAACTTGGTCTGAAAATTGAACAAATGTACACACCATCATGGGACACCTACATAAGCACCCCAAAAAATTTCGAATGATTTGGTGAAAGTTGTACTACACATTCCCAAACGGATGAGCATCTCTCACTTATACTCACATGGTCATGTGTAAGAGATGTGTGCCTTTGTAATCATATGCATCACCACTTTCTCAGAATCAGTTGAAACTTTTTTGTCAATACTATACACCTAAATGAGGTGTCCATGCAAATTTTGAGTTTTTTGTAGGTAGCTTAGGATATTTTACCATTTATCCTTGGGAAAATCAACAAATAATTACAATAATAGGTAAACTTGGTCTGAAAATTGAACAAATGCACACACCATCATGGGACACCTACATAAGCATCCCAAAATTTTTTTGAATGATTTGGTGAAAGTTGTACTACACATCCCCAAACGGATGAGCATCTCTCACTTAATCACATGGTTATGTGTAAGAGATGTGTGCCTTTGTAATCATATGCATCACAACTTTCTCAGAATCAGTTGAAACTTTTTTGTCAACACTATACACCTAAATAAGGTGTCCATGCAAGTTTTGAGTTTTTTGTAGGTAGCTTAGGATATTTTACCATTTATCCTTGGGAAAATCAACAAATAATTACAGTAATAGGTAAACTTGGTCTGAAAATTGAACAAATGCACACACCATTATGGGACACCTACATAAGCATCCCAAAAAAATTTTGAATGATTTGGTGAAAGTTGTACTACACATCCCCAAACGGATGAGCATCTCTCACTTACTCACATGGTCACGTGTAAGAGGGCAAGAGATGTGTGCCTTTGTAATCATATGCATCATAACTTTCTCAGAATCAGTTAAAACTTTTTTGTCAACACTATACACCTAAATGAGGTTTTCATGCAAGTTTTGAGTTTTTTGTAGGTAGCTTAGGATATTTTACCATTTATCCTTGGGGAAATCAACAAATAATTACAGTAATAGGTAAACTTGGTCTGAAAATTGAACAAATGCACACACCATCATGGGACACCTACATAAGCATCCCAAAAAAATTTCGAATGATTTGGGAAAATCAACAAAAATTACTTTAGGGACGGAGGGAGTACTCAGTGGGACCTACTCTGTGTGACCTCCATATTAAGCACGGCAGCCTACTCGGTGCGGTTTCCTCGGCTTTTTTTAGTCTCTTCTTCTTCCTTAGTCGGCGGGTCTCTTCTTCTTCCAGAGTCGGTGAGGCGAGGGGCGGTTTCAAGGCGGATTGCATGGCGGCGAGGCTTGGAGATGGAGCGCGGAACCCGTGGCGACGGCGGTGAGGGCCGCACTGGCCGGAAAAGGCGCCCTCACGATGCGGAGGAGGTGGTGAAGAAGCCGAGGCGCCACACCAACTCTTCCTTGGGTGGCGGCTCGTCCTATGCTGATTCCATGGAGTCGGCGTTCACCTTCCCACGCCCAGCCGCTGGCAAGGAGAAGACGGTCATCGGCGTGGACAAGGTATGCTCCACCGCGACGTCGCCCAATCCGAAGGGGCTAGGGTTTATTTCTGTACGGATTCAAAAAATTACTATTGTTAATTAGGTTCATTAGGGTCTAAATTGAGATTATGGGTTGATATATATATATATATATATCATATGTTTGGCCTGCCGATTTAAGTTTTTGCTAACATTATTGAAGTGATTATTAGTGTTGTCAATTATTTATGCATTAATGATCATATGTTTGGCCTACATGAATTGTTCTTTTAATTAAAGTTTTGCCTTATCTATATGTTTACAGCCCTGATGCTTTAATTGATTAGGTTAAAATCAAATAAATTGAAATGAAGATTGCTGTTGTACATGCTTTGAGAGGTTATCAGTAAAAAAATAAAAAAAGTGAAATGAGTTTTCATATATGTTTGTTTGTCCAGTTTAGATGTATTTACTTTTTGTTTATCACAAGTTTGTTGCATTATAAATTCTGATAATTCAAGATATCATCAATGTTAGTTTTGCATGGTCAGATTTAGTTTGCTGTCAGGTTTCACAATTTTGTTGTTGGCAATCCGAAGTTTACTGTTTATTATGGGTTGATATATATATATGGATCATATGTTTGGCCTACTGATTTAAGTTTTTGCTAATATTATTGTAGTGATTATTAGTGTTGTCAATTATTTATGCATTAATGATCATATCTTTGGCCTACATGCATTGTTCTTTTAATTAATGTTTTGCCTTAACTATATGTTTACAGCCTTGATGCTTTAATTGTTTTTGTTAAAATCAAATAAATTGAAATGAAGATTGTTGTTGTACATGCTTTGAGAGGTTATCAGTAAAAAAATAAAATAGTGAAATGAGTTTGTCATATATGTTTGTTTGTCCAGTTTAGACGTATTTACTTTTTGTTTATCACAAGTTTATTGCATTAGAAATTATGATAATTCAACATATCATGAATGATCATATGTTTAGTATACATGCATTGTTCGTTTAATTAAAGTTTTGCATAGTCAGATTTAATTATTTATCAATGTTTGTTGCATATGATCAATTAAAGGAGCCGGAAGAAGAAGAACCAGAAGCAACTTTCCGCTTCTGGGCTCAAACTGCAAAAGAACAGCTGCAAGAAGACATTGTGGATGTCTTTGAGAAGATGAAGAAGGACCTGCAGACTGGTCAAGACAGTAACACAGTCTGTGACAAGATTCAGCAGGAGGTGAACAAAAAAATTGATCATTCGATGGACCAGCTGTGGATGAGGCTGCTTTGGGATTACGATTGGTATGGACAGTTTTGGGCTTATGATGGAGCAGATTGATCTAGTATCTAGCAGTAGTAGACTTAGAATCTAGACTAGAAGGACTGTGGTGGTGCTTTTGGGAACAAACACTATAACTATATAGATGTTAGTACTTTGTAAATATATAATTAAGTCCTGGTACCTTTTAAATATGTGTGTGCTAGTTATATATATGGTGCTATATATTTTGTGGATTTTGTGTGTGCTAGTCATATAATCATTTCTGAGTATGAGTGTGCTGGATGCAAACCTGGTACCTGTGTAAATATGTGAGCATACATGTGTGTGTTTTGATAGGATTCACATAAGCTCCAATGGATTATATGATAGTGGTGAGCATATCTTATGGTCTGATGATTGTATGTGCATGACTCATGTCACTCTTTATTGCTTGTAATTTTTTGTTAGTGACACGGAGTGTTTTGAGATCTTGCACGTTATTGGTAGTCCAGGATGACAAATTAATGCTCATTTACATCTGTGTTCTATTACTTAAACAAAGAAATCATCTTGCCATGGTCTTACTCAATGACGCCTGGGTCCAATGATGATGGGGCCTATCATTCAGTGACACGTCTCCCTTTACATGCATGAGTGAAGGGTCGGCGTAGTCTTCCACCCACCCCCATGTCTCGCCCCTTCAACGCGCCTGTCACCCCAATCTGTCACATCAACGCTCCCATCTCGCTCTCGTCGCATCGCTTTCCTCCACCGCGACCATGGTTTGGGCAACCCGCTCCCGAACCTACTCCCTCGGCTCCACAGCCTCCCCTCCTCCTGCCGCCGCCGCCATTGATGCGCCGCCTAAAGAGCAGCACCACTCGGCTAAGCAGAAGCGTGACAGCAGCGGAAGGTTCATCGCCGCCGCTGGGACCATGATCGTGCGACCGAGGAGGAGGACGACGACGGCGAGACGCACTCGCATTGAGGCAGAAGAGGCGCCTGAAGTTGAAGCCGATGCGCCATACCAAATCCCCCCACCGCTTCCACTGGACCAGGTTAGGGTTCGAAACTTATTGGGGTTGGGGTTTTCTGTGTGGTTTGGGAGATAGATTATTGTTATTTTGACCCTAGATTAATGTTACGTGGTTTCGATCTGAGATAAATGTAGTGTAGTTTCGATCTGTGTGGTTTTGCATGCTAATTTAGCACTTATTGCAATCATTACTGACTATACATAGTCTTAAGTGGAATCCAAGTCTACTAATGAAGCTGATTGCTGATTTTATTTCATTACTGACACTGATTTTGTTAATGAAGGCTCCTGATGTTCATCCACACGTGTTTGTGATCAGTGACAAAGTTTCACTGCATTGCACTCTTAGCAATGACAGCGATGAGGAGACGGGACAATGGCCGATGGCCCACAAAAAGGAGGTGTTATAAGTCTACCCGAACCTAATAAGTTTCCTAAATTTCAATTATATATATGCTAACTTGCCTCACTATGAATTTCAATTACAGATCAGGAAAAAGGCCGAGAACCTTCGTGTCCTCCTGAAGCGCAGATACTTCAATAGATTTGATTTGGATTGAAGCCAGCAACATTGATGTATTTTGGTGTAGTTGAATAACATGGACGTAATTCTACAAAGTTGGATGTATGAACTTAAGTCTCACTTGGTGATGTTTGTAAGAACATAATAGCAGTAATGTTTATATATGCAGTGATCTTATATATACAGTATTGCCTGTGATGTTTTGGTTTGTTTCCAAGTGATCTTATATATACAGTTATATATGCATACTACAAGTCATCATCTTCATCATCTGTGGACATGACATCATTGTTGTCATCGCCACCATCACTAAAGTATTGCAGCACTGTATCATCCTCATCATCACTCTCCTCAAGATTAATAACAACTTCCTTCTTGTTTCTTATAAGTTGTTGTAAATTGCCTTCAACTATAGTCGCTTCTCCACCTTCAACAGTGTGCATAACCTCATTATCATCACCTTCTTCCACTACATGCTTAGTGTCAGAACAATAATCGTCCAGATGCACATCATGACTGCCCTGTTCTGTTTCAACCACATCATAAATATTCCTATGTTCAAATTTCTGCACAACTCGCCAATCTGTACAATGTGGAGTTGTATCTTGCAGGTAAAATATCTTTTTTGCTTGCTCTGCCAAGATGAAAGGATCAGTCTTATACCAAAATGACTGAACATTGGTGGACTTGAAATATTTGTCATCTCGAAGGCCCACAGTCTTGCCTACTTGGTTGTACCAATCGCATCGAAATAGAACCACGGATCGACGAACTTCATAATTTGAGGGATATAGCAACTCAATAACCTCTTTAAGGACACCATAAAAATCTATGGTCTTTCCAGCATGTGAACCTGTAGTCATTACACCACCGTTTTGTGTCGGCAAGAACTTCTCACAATCCGCAATGCTATACCGCACTCCATTAATCTTGCAACCTGCACTAATCTTAACTCGCCGAACTGGACCACATGCCAGTGCCCACAGTCCTTCGCTAACCGATTCTGGATTCTCACTGTGCTTGTTCTCAAGCTGGTGGAACAAAAATACAAAATTGATCAGGTAACAATTTAATATGCCTATAAATAAAATGATGAGTGACTTACATGGGACTTAAACCACTTTGCAAATCCCTGTTCGACCATTCGATCTACTTCATTTGGACGTGCACCTTGCTGCAGTAGCTCCTCCCTGTACATGCTGTAGGAAAAAATCGATTCGTAAGAATAATTTCAAATTTAATAAAATAGAAACTAAGTCTCAGACATACTTACTCCAAATATTCCTCTGTTTCTTCAGCATTATGTAGCACATACCAAACTACCTTATTCATGACAGCATCTTCAATGTACTCGGTCCTATTAGCTCCAACAAGAGTAGCACCATGCTTAAAAACAGATATGTCATCAGGCAATGGCATCTCTGTACAACTATCGTCCTCTTGGTTAAATTTAGTGTCAACATCCTCCATGTACCTAGAACAAGAGGTCAATGTGTCACTTGCCATATATGCCTCAGCAATTGATCCTTCCGGCCTAGCCCTGTTCCTTACAAAATTCTTCAAAGTGCCTAATCGCCTTTCTATTGGGTACATCCATCCATACTGGACAGGTCCTCTAAGCAGTGCCTCATCGGGAAGGTGGACACACAAGTGCACCATGACATCAAAGAAGGCAGGTGGAAAGATTTTCTCAAGCTTGCATAGGATCAATGGAATTTCTCCTTTCAGTCGTTTCACAACATCTATCCTTAGATTTCTACTGCATAATTCCCTGAAGAAGGTCCCCAGCTCTGCAATTGCTTCATATACATCCTTCCTCACTAGTCCTCTAAGGCCAGCAGGTATGTGGCAAGAATGTGTCTTCAGCTTACCAACCACCCTGGAACCATCTTCACTTATGTATCTTGCTAGGTTAGCCGCATATCCATCAGGAAACTTGATACCTTTGAGAAACTTGCAAAACTCGACTTTTTGATCCTTCCCCAAAACATATGGAGCAGGTGGAGCCCTGCAGATTGAGTTGCCATCCTCCTGCAAGTGCAATTCATGTCGTATGCCCATATCATACAAATCTAGCCTAGCATTTTGTGTGTCCTTGGACTTGCCTAGTATATTGAGTAATGTGCCAAGAATATTTTCACATATATTCTTCTCTATGTGCATCACGTCGAGATTATGTGGAAGCTTCAAATGTTCCCAATATGGCAATCTCAACAATGCACTTTTGCGGCTAAAAATCCTTGGACCGTCACTGCGCTTCCTTTTATTTCCAGTAATCTGAGGTTGCTTCCCTGGCCTGATACCTTCACCTTCTCTAGCTCTTGTAGGACCTCCTCCACAGTAAACTTGCTAGGCTGATCTTTCTTTTCACGCCTACCATCGAAAGCCAAGCTGTTCCACCATGCGTGTGTCATTTTAAGGTAACGACGATGTCCGATGTAGCATATCTTGTTCCTTATTCCCCGAGACAATGGATCCTTATCACAATGAATACATGCATAATACCCTTTTGTTGTTCGCCCAGATAACGTGCCCAGTGCTGGATAATCATGTATACACCACAACACAGCAGCGCGAAGCTTGAACTTCTTACCTGTACATGCATCTAAGGTACTGACACCCTTCCATAGCTCGAGCAGTTCTTCGATTAGGGGCTCAAGGAACAAATCAAAATCCTTTCCTGGAGATCTTGGACCTGGGATGAGTAAAGACATAAAGCAGTTTGCTGGATTTATGCATTCCCATGGTGGGAGATTCAGCGGTGTCAAAAGCACTGGCCACATACTGTACTGTGTACTCATGTTGCCAAATGGATTGAATCCGTCGGTAGCTAAGGCAAGCCTCAGGTTCCTCGGATCATTTGCAAAAGCTAGTTCCCTCTTGTCAAAGTCCTTCCATGCTTCCCCATCAGCTGGATGGCTCATCACATTGGCGACTGGCTTCCTCACTTTCTTGTGCCACTGTGTTTCCTCCGAAGTTCGTTTCGAAGCATAAATTCTTTTCAACCTTGGCAAGAGTGGAAAATGCCTCAAAACCTTATTTGGAACCCTCTTCGTCTCTGTTTCGTCTTTCCATCTAGACTCCTTGCATACTGGGCACACATCCTTTTCAGCATAATCCTTACGAAACAACACACAATTATTCTTGCACACATGGATGTTTTCGAATGCAAGGCCCAATTCTTTAAGATATTTCTTGGCCTCGTCATATGATTTTGGCAACCCACTCTGAGGGTATGCATCTGACATCAGCTTCATCATTGCGGTAAATGCTGTATTGGCGATTCGATAATGAGACATCATATACAACATCCTCACCATAAAGGAAAATTTTGAATGGCTAGAACCCGGGCTAAGCGCCTTCTTCGCATCTTCAAGAACTCTTGCAAAACTTGGCTTTTCTCCATCAGCCTCTGCGGCTGCATACAGTTCGCCTATCATTTCTGGTACTCCATGATCATCATCGTAAACATCATCGTCCCCATCCACATGTATCCCAAAGTCATGATCATGTTCTTCGACCTCCTGATCTATACCCTCATCAATTACAACATCTGCAGGCTCCCCATGATGAATCCACATGGTGTATGTAGGTGAAATTCCATAAATGTGTATATGGGTTTCTACTTCAGTCTGATGTAACAGCCTTCGGTTATGACAATTGATGCACGGACAACGAATGTGTTTGTCTTCGGGGTATCTTTCACTAACAAATTTCATAAACTCTTCAACTCCCTTCACATATGCAGGTGTGAATTGTTTCCCATAAACCCAACTTCTATCCATCTGTTGTGACAATAAAAGAAACCTTGTATTAACTCCCTAATTGTGATTGCACTAAACACACATCGAACACATGCTATATCAACCAAAATTCGAACACAAAATCAAACAACCTTTCCTGCGCCCGAAGCCCCTGCTTTCCCTGCGCAACGAAGGTCGGTGCTATTCTTCAGCCCTCACGGAGGCCGATGCCCTCAATCCCAATGCCAGTTCTCCTTCGCCGCCGCGTCGTCGATGTGGGGTTTAGGTCGACGAACAGTTGCCCGATCATGGGTCTATGGCCTAGGACCTGTGATCCATTCAGTTAAAAGACTCACCATTCAATTATCATGTTGATACCTAACCAATAGAGTAACTTTCTTTTTTTTGCAAGAAAGGTCATGTAGCCCAGTGGTAAGTATATTTCTTGCCTGACGCCAGGGCGCGAGATCAAACCTCGACCATCGCATTTTTTTTGCCAAAAAAAGGCTTTGATGAGATTAATAAAAAAGAGTAAATCCCTATCCTTCTCGCTTCTGGCCCGACAGATCCAGCCCATCCAGCCCGTTTCCCCTTGGCTGGTCATGCCTATGAGAACACAAGGTTGATATGTGCCCTTGTGGTTCCCTTCCTGAGTGATGAGTGATCGATCAACGGGCAACATGTCTCTTGGCTGTGTTGATGTGCAGGTGCGGAGCTCGGGCAGTGGTCGAAGGTGAGGTGAAGGTCAAGTAGGGACGTGCCGTGCTGACGGACCGGGAGCGGTGAAGTGCGGACGTGGAGCTTGGACCGACGGACCAGGAGACCTGAGGACCAGCTGTGGTAGCTGGCACATGGCGTTGACAAGCAAGAGTACATGGGGATGTGCGGTGCATCGGCCGAGTCGAGAGGTTACCCGGCGTGGAGGCTGGACATGCTCCGGCATCGGTGCTGGAACTCGGGGTGTGCGAACCACATCCCATCTACGGCACTGGTTCGGTAGCTGAGCCTCGAAAAGCTACCCTCGACGGTTTCCGAGTTTGGGCCTCAAAACTCGGGGTGGCCGGTTTCCGAGTTTGGGCCTCAAAACTCGGCGAGGACGGTTTCCAGGTTTGGGCCTCAAAACCTGGGCGCGCGGGTTTCTGAGTTTGGGCCACAAAACTTAGCCTGAGGACAGGTTTCTCGGTTTCGGCCTCAAAACCGGGGGAAGGCCCAGGTTTCCCGGTTTCGGCCTCAAAATCGGGGGGAGGTCCGCAAAAAGGACGGTCGGCGCGTGGCGGCGTGGAGAGGATGGCGCGAAGGCAAGGCTATCCACGAGGTAGGCGCGGCGGTCGATTGGGCGGCACGTGGCGGCATCCTGAGGCTTGCGTCGAGGCGAAGCTATGGATGAGGAAGGCGCGTGGCCGTCAGATCAACTATCAGCAGAGTTGGATCGGGATACCCCTAGGGTTGGCTGTTTCGCTCAAGTATCTAGGGGTAGTAAGGGGATTATTGTTTTAGGCTATAAATAAGAGAGGCACCCCTCCTCTCCCTCTATCCTTGCAGTCATTTGTTCCTGAGCTCTCTCTCTCTAGCCCTCGCTTAGGTTCTAATCATACCTCGCTGCAAGCGATCCGCAGAGACAGAAATCATACCTCTGTGTATTTGGATCTTTTGAGGAAACGAGACCGTATTCTCGTTGTCTCCTTGTGTGGAGGAATTTAGGCTGAAATCGAATCGTGTTCTGTGTTCTTCACGTTTTGGTTTTTTATCTCCCGGAGATTTGCTTCGTTCTTCCTCTCCGCGAGATGATTTTCGATTCCACTTGAATCAATTTGTTCTTGGTCGTGAGCCCCTTCTTTCTACCGAAGGGATTCTTCTCGAACCTCACGAATCCATAGATCGGGTTGATTTCGTGTTCGTTCTTCCTCTTTTCCCCTTTCCGGTGTTTCTCGGATTACTCTCGATTGACTTGGATTGGTTCAATGATTTCTTAGGATTAGCACCCCAATACGTTGAGGAACACCATGGAGAAGTTTCGATTGATTTGGTGATGTTTCGATTGATTTACCTTTTGACCCGAGCAGTTTTTTGCTCTCTGTTCATCCGCGGACAGTCCGTGCCGCCAGCGGCGGACAGTCCGGGGATCGGGGTTGGCCAGGTCAGTCAGGCGCAGTCCCCTGACTGTGCACTGTCAAGTGAACGGCGGACAGTCTGCGGTACAAACCCGCGGACAGTCCGGGACCTGTCCAGCAGACTTGCAGAACAGTTCGGTTTCTGTGTTTTTGCCGGCGGACAGTCCGGCGCCTGGTCGCGAACAGTCCAGGACTTAACGGCGGACAGTCCGGGACTCTGACCGCGGACAGTCCGCAAATCTGCTGTTTGTTCAGTTTTGTTCTGTGGCTTTGGCAGTTGGTTTTGGGGTTTCTCCGGAGGTTCCGCTGTACCACTAGGACATCTCCTAGGGTATCCACCTACTCGTAGGTCTTGAACACTCCGGTCGTTTCGAGTCTTCGCTTTTGGGGTGACTTTCTGGGACAAGGGCTATACAATTCACGAGTTGAATTTGAAGCTCCCATTCACCCCCCCTCTGGTCGCTAATCCGGTCCTTCAATTGGTATCGGAGCCGGTTAAGGATCTCACCTACCTTAATCGGTTTCGGATCCTAAGGGCGACATGGAACGAGGGAATAGCAAGGCTCCTTGGTTTGATGGAACGAACTATCCCTATTGGAAGATTTGGATGCGTGCTTATCTCAACAGCATCGG
Source organism: Coix lacryma-jobi var. lacryma-jobi (assembly GCA_009763385.1). Taxonomy (NCBI): domain Eukaryota; kingdom Viridiplantae; phylum Streptophyta; class Magnoliopsida; order Poales; family Poaceae; genus Coix; species Coix lacryma-jobi. The sequence continues at coordinate 102,041,987 of CM019828.1, read as the reverse complement.
ATCTTCTGTCTGGGAGATATGTGAGAACGCTGAGTATGTAGTCCTTGCGGCTCATGTGGGTCATATCCAGATTGACCAACACGAGGCCAACTCCAAGGCTCGTAATGCTCTTCTGGCCAGCCTCTCCCTTCCTGAGTTCGAACGTATCTCAGAGCTTGAGACGGCACGAGAGATCTGGGAGAAGCTTCAAAGCTATCATGAGGGAACCGCTCATGTTAAGACCAGACTCTTCGAGACCTACAAGCGAGAGTACGAGAACTTTGTTCAGTTGGAGGGAGAGACGATTGACGCCATGTTCGCACGTTTCCAAACGATTGTGAACAAGATGCGTTCCAATCGGGCCAACCTACCCTATGACGATCATGAGAGGGCTCTCAAGTTGCTATACGCCCTGGATCGGAGGGTATGGGAGGTGAAGGTGTCGACCATCATTGAGTCTCCTACTTACGACACCCTCACCGTGGACGAGCTGTTCAGCAAGCTCAAGTCCACTGAGATCGATCACCTGACTCAGGCCAAGCTGAAGAACCCTTCTTCACACACCATGGCTTTGGTCTCAGACACAGGTGGATCGACTTTCTCTGCTGACGCTTCACCTCCTCTTGTCGCTTTGTCTTCTTTGCATACAGTCACGGAGGAGCAGTTGGAGGCGTTGGGAGACGATGAGCTCGCCCTCGCCATCACCCGATTGTCGCAGTATCACAACAACCGCCTGGATCGCCGGCGTGGTGGCGCACGCGAGGGCTGCTACAAGTGTGGTGATCTAGACCACTTCATGGCAAACTGCCCCAAGAACGTCAAGAACTTCCCCGGCAAGAACCGCAACTTCAGGCGCAAGGGCAAGCCGGAGAACAAGGCCGGGAAGAATAACAAGAACGGCTACTTCCACCAGGAGGACATGGAGAAGGCTTTCGACGCCGGCAAGCGTGCTTTCCTCGCCACCATCGGCGATGGCGAGAAAACCTCCGACGGCGGCTCCAGCGACGACGAGTCCGAGCACAAGATGGAGGATCGCTTCAACGGACTCTGCTTCTTCGGCAACTCCTCCAAGGGCTTTTGCACCATGGCCTTGGATGAAGAGGACCACAAGCACCAGGCAGAGGATGCCGATGACGCTCACGACGACGACGACGACAACGCTTCTGAGGTACCAAATTCTTCTGAAGTCGATCGTCTCACTGAAGAGCGGGATAGGTTTGTGGATCTAGTCAGTGTCTTGGAGAAGAGGCTTACGGAAGTCTTCCAAGAGCGCGTTGAGTTTAAGGCTAAGCTGAAAGAGGCGCGTAAAGAACTTGAGATTGCTAGGTCCGAGGTGAAGGTGGTCGATGTGGAGGAGTGTGAGGAGTGCACGATGCATATGACAAGCTTTGCCACCCTGCAAACCAAGTATGCCTCTTTGATTGAGGTGTATGATGAGCTGAAGAGTAGGCTAGACTTGGTGGGTGATTGCAAAGAGTGTCCCTCCCTGAAGGTAGAGCTGGAGGAAGTGAAGGCTAGGCCTTCTTTGCTGGGTGCGTGCAAGCTTTGTCCTAGCTTGCGAACTGAGTTGGCAGGAGTTAATGCCAAGCTTGCTGAAGCCTTGAAGGCCAGCTCAGTTAGCACTTTGTCTGCTCCATGTGAGCGATGCGTGGGGATGGAGCTAGAGATTGCCAACTATCGGCATGACAGGATGCAAACCGAGGAGGAAAACACATACCTTCGGTCCATCCTGAGTTGGGTGTCAAGCAGTGAGCCGCAGTTGGGCATGATGATCAGTCAGTTCAAGAGGGGAACTGATTGCTCGGGAGTAGGCTTTACCTTAGGTGGGAAGGGCGCTAGTACCTTTGGTAAGATCGGTGAGTTTAGCGGAGTGAACCTGAGTGAGAAACCATCCGCTATCCCTAAGCTTACCAAGATCACCCCACCTGAGCCTTCCAAGCCTATCACCAAGGATGGCATCCTTGATGAACCTCCCAAGGCTCCACCTCGCAAGCAAGTGTGGATTCCAAAACCTAACCATCTTAGGAACACACTTGACACCCTTCCTGACGTCTCTAGTGATCCCCTTCCGAAGGGCAAGCAGCGAGCCAGAGTGAACAACCCTCGCAACAATAGGAATCAACAACCCAAGAGAGTGGTGAGGTTTGAGTGCGAGTACTGTCACCGTGAGGGTCACCTAGCTGAGTTTTGCTTTCGGAGGAAGAGAGACGCTAGGAAGGAGTTGGAGCTGAACAACCAGGCCAGGCACCACCCTTTACATGGTGTGCAAGGTCGGGGAGTTCAGAGGCAGGGCGCTAGACCTAGAGGAGCACCCCCTCAGGTTGCTAGGCCCCAGGTAGCTAGACCACAGGGTGGTGGTCGTGCCCGTCGTGGTTCCGGTCGTCCTCTATACGATCGTGAGCCGAGTGTAAGAGGTTTTGATGCTCAGTCCCATAGCGGACCACCTTTTCAGTATGGTGGTGATCGCTTTGCTCAGATGGGACAGGTAGGTCAGTTTGGAGGTTTTCCGTTTCATAGCGGACCACCCTTTTAGGTTGGTGGTGATCGCTATCCACCCATGGGATGAGGACAGTTTGGTGTTGCTGCTAACACTTTTTCTGGGCCTATGACACAGCACTGGTATCCTTCTCAGTATACTAACCCCAGTGTTGTGCCATATGCTCACTTCCTGCCTTTGTATTGATGCAGGAACTTCGGTTGGAGAACATGTGGCTCATGGATTCCGGGTGTTCGCGCCACATGACCGGAAAGAAGGAATGGTTCTCCAGCCTTAGCCCCGTGATGCACAAGGAGTGCATCACTTTCGGGGATAATAGTAGAGGTAAGGTTGTTTCTCAGGGAGCCATTCGGCTCAATGAGAATTTTGTCCTGAAGAATGTTGCCTTGGTTTCTAATTTGCATTTCAACTTGCTTTCTGTTTCGCAACTTCTTGAGGATGATTGTGAAGTGCGCTTTAAGAAGGGTTTGAGTCGCGTTTTAGACCCTCGGGGAGATCTTGTTTGTCGGATCGTCCCTTTTGGCCGTGTTTTCAGAGCCAACTTTTCTCAGTCTTTCGGCTCTGCTAGGTGTTTGATGGCTAGTCCTTCTTCTGATTTGTGGAAGTGGCATAGGAGGCTCGGCCACTTGAGTTTGGACTTGCTTGCAAGGCTTAGCTCACTTGGCCTAATCCAAGGATTGCCCAAGCTTAAGTTTCAGAAGGACCTTGTTTGCCATCCTTGTCGTCACGGGAAGATGGTTGCCGCTTCTCACCCACCTGTTAATCAGGTGATGACAAAGCAACCCGGCGAGCTTTTTCACATGGACACAGTTGGTCCAGCTCGGGTTTGCTCAGCGGGTGGGAAGTGGTACGTTCTAGTGATCGTTGACGATTTTTCGAGGTACTCTTGGGTATTTTTCATGGAGGGTAAGGATGAAGCTTTTTCTTTTGCTCGTGACTTGATTTTGAGGTTGAAAACTGAGTTTCCCCCTGATACCATTAGAGCTATTCGTAGTGATAGTGGTACTGAGTTTGATAACTCTCAGTTTGCTTCCTTCTGTTCTTCTAATGGAATCGAGCATCAGTTTTCTCCTCCTTATGTCCCTCAGCAGAACGGTGTTGTTGAGCGCAAAAACCGGACCCTTGTTGAGATGGCCAGGACGATGCTCGATGAGCATAGGACTCCTAGGCGTTTTTGGGCCGAGGCAATCAACACCGCCTGCCACGTTTCAAATCGCATCTTTCTTCGTGCCTTGATGAAAAAGACTTCTTATGAGTTGCGTTTTGGACGGGTACCCAAGGTGTCTCATTTTCGGGTGTTTGGGTGTAAGTGCTTTATCCTGAAGCAAGGCAATTTGGACAAATTTGAATCTTGCTCTGCCGATGGGGTGTTTCTTGGTTATGCCTCTTATTCACGTGCTTATCGAGTTCTTAACCTTGAAACTAACCGGATAGTGGAGACCTGCGAGGTCACATTCGACGAAACTATGCCTTGTGTTTCTTCTGCTTTTGAGGTTGCAGGAGAACAGGAGATGGGAGAGACCATTTTTGTGGAGGAGGAGCAGGAGAATGCCGATTGGGGTGATCCCGAGCCAACTCCACTGGCTGCCCCCATCGACCCTGCGACGTCTACTTCAGCTCGAGGACCAGATCCCACTACGTCTTCTTCTTGGGGTCCTCTAGAGCCACCTCTCCAGCGAGTACCCGCTGCACCTGAGGGAGCGACAGCATCTGGCGAGGGGGAGGCAACTTCAGCGAGGCAAGCGCCCCGAAGCGTTCAACAAGTTCACCCCCCGCGATAGATGATCGGCGGCATCGACCAGTGAGTCACGCGGTCGCGAGCATATGAAATCTCCCACTTTGCCCATTCTGCTTTCGTTGCTTCTTTTGAGCCCAAAGATGTTGGACACGCACTTTCTGATTCTAACTGGGTCAATGCCATGCATCAGGAGTTAGAAAACTTTGAGCGAAATCAAGTTTGGACCTTAGTTCCACCTCCACCACAATGCCACCCTATAGGTACCAAGTGGGTGTAAGGAAAATGGACCTCAGACCATTTAACTTCGGATTTTGGTGTTTGATGAACAACATAACCAAATTGGACTAATGCGTTTGCAAGTGTTTGTTTTGTAGTGCAATAGGATGCAAATGTGACTTGGACAAAGGCTACGTGGTGATCCAATGATCAACACCTCAAACAAGAGATTAGAAGCTCAGTAGAAGATCCTAAAGATCAAGCAAAGTCCAAGGCATAAGAATGGAACCAAGACGGCGCAAGAAATCGCGAAGAAACGAAGCAAATAGGTGCATCGGACGCTGGCTCAAAAGCGTCGGACGCACCGATGCCAAACCCTAGCTCGGGTTGGCGCCAACAGAGACATCGGACGCACCGATGGTACCACATCGGACGCACCGATAACACTGTGCGCTGTGCACAGCGTTACATCGGACGCGCCGATGCTACATCGGACGCTACAGGACCCTGCGTCCGATGCCTATGCAGAGAGGTTCCAGAGAGGCTCTGTGAGCATCGGACTCATCCGATGACCTCGCATCGGACGCTTGTCAGAATCCGATGTGACACAGTGCCAGATCGGCAGAACTAGCCGTTATGTGACATCGGACGTGCGTCCGATGCTCCCGTCCGGAGCGTTCGATGCCTCGCAGGAAAGTCCATCTTTGGTGTCCAACGGCTCTATTTGCTTGGGGCTCTATATATACCCCCATGGCCGGCCAAAACAATAAGGTGGGAGCTCAAGGAAGTGATCATAGTGCATAGACACATATTTAGTTGCTCTAGCCACCAAAGTGCTTAGTGAATATACTAGGTGATTAGTGTAGGTGCTTTGCGAAGTGCTTAGGCTAGTTAGACCACCGCTTTGCTCTTGCTCTAGGTGTTAGGCCTAGTGTTTAGTGAGGTTGAAAACCTCTCATCTATCGGTGCTTGCGCGCACCGTGGTTGTACATCAGCGGGGCTTGTAGTCTTGCGAGATCACACCAACCGAGTTTGTGGTGTGGCCGCCTCCGTGTACCGAAGGGAACATGGCCCGCGGTGTTTCGGCCGGAAGCTTGAAAGTGAAGACGGCGGAGAGCATCCGGGAGAGGCTTTGCCACGAGTGGCTTAACCAGAGACCCACTTGCGTGTGGGGAAGACCGGAGCTATCCACAGAGTTACCCGACCGGGAGCTTGGCCCTTGCGAGGGATTCCTTGCGAGGGGCTCCAACGAGGACTAGGGGGAAGCTTGCGCGCTTCTCGATACCTCGGTAAAAATACCAGAGTCATCGACGGGAGTTTGCATCTCTATCACACTCTTTAGCTTCCGCATTTATTTTTGCTACCTTGTTCATATGCTTTACCTTTCCTAGCTTTCTTGCTAGTTGATAGGTTTGCAAACTAGGTTGCATAACTCCTTTTTGCGGTAGAGATAGCAAACACACATAGCAAAATCTTAGTTGCACATTAGATAGTTTACTTTCTTGCATAGGTTTTGACTAGGTGGAATTTAGAGGCCTTAGTTTAGAGTAGAAGTTTTAAGTTGCCTAATTCACCCCCCTCTTAGGCGTCACGGTCCTTTCAGTGGGTTTTCAAGAACAAAGAGGGTGAGGACGGGATGGTAGTGAGGAACAAGGTTAGACTAGTAGCCCAGGGTTTTTGCCAGAAAGAGGGTATAGACTATGATGAAACCTTTGCCCCTGTAGCCCATTTAGAAGCCATTAGAATCCTTCTAGCCTTTGCTGCTTCGAAGGGTTTTAAGCTTTACCAGATGGATGTCAAGAGTGCCTTCTTGAATGGGTATATAGAGGAAGAGGTTTATGTTAGGCAACCCCCTGGCTTTGAGGATCCCAAGTTTCCAAACCATGTTTATAAACTTTCAAAAGCGTTGTATGGTTTGAAACAAGCCCCGAGAGCGTGGTATGATCGTTTGAAAAACTTTTTACTCTCCAACAGTTTCAAAATGGGATGGGTTGATAGAACTTTGTTTCTCCTCAAGCAAGACAACGATACCCTGTTAGTCTAGATTTACGTGGATGACATCATCTTTGGTGGCTCTTCTCATGTGCTTGTTGCAAAGTTTTTAGATACTATGAGCAGGTAGTTCGAGATGAGTATGATGGGCGAGTTGACTTTCTTCCTTGGGTTGCAAATTAAGCAAACCCGAGACGGGACTTTTGTGCATCAAGGAAAGTACACTAAGGATATCCTGAAGAAATTTGACATGGGCGAGGCCAAGCCTCTTACAACGCCCATGCCGACGACTGCGGCGATGGACGCGGACCAGGACGGAGAGTCGGTTGACCAGAAGGAGTACAGAAGCATGATTGGCTCGCTTCTGTACCTGACGGCAACGAGGCCAGATATACAGTTCTCTGTGTGTCTGTGCGCTCGTTTTCAGGCGTCCCCTCGGACTTCCTACAAGCAAGCAGTCAAACGCATCATGAGGTACCTTCGATACACTCCTGAGTTCGAACTTTGGTACTCTTCTTCTTCGACTCTTTCGCTCTGTGGTTATTCCGATGCGGATTTTGCCGGCTGTCGGCTTGAGCGCAAGTCTACTTCTGGGACTTGTCAGTTTCTTGGCTCTTCTTTGGTTTCGTGGTCTTCTCACAAGCAGTCGAACATAGCCCAGTCTACTACTGAAGCCGAGTATGTTGCCGCTGCTTCTTGTGCTTTGTAGCTTTTATGGATGGTTGCTACATTGCGTGATTTTGGTCAAGATTTCAGTCGGGTCCCTTTGCTTTGCGACAACACTTCTGCCATTAGTGTAGCAAAGAACCCTGTTCTTCACTCCAAGACCAAGCACATCGATGTCCGCTGTCACTTTCTTCGTGATCACTATGAGAAAGGCGACATTGATCTTAGGCATGTAGACACCCATAACCAGGTTGCGGATATTTTCACCAAGCCTTTGGATCTCTCAACCTTTGCTAGGTTGAGAGGTGAGCTTGGTGTGTGTTTCCCCTTTTAGATGGGGGAAACATTTTGCTTGTTGTACTATAATATGACTTTCTGATCCTTTTTTGTTTTTGGGTCTTGAGTCTTTCTATTTTTTCTTTGGCTCCGATTCTGACTTCATCAGGCATACATCTTTTATTTCAAGCTTCATGTCTATATTCCTTAGAATGAATTTATGCTCTGTTTAGTGTATGCTTCGATGATATATGATGATGCGTGTAGCTTAGGCTCTCTTTGATCACTGTTACTTCTTGTGAGCTAAGCTAATTTTTTAGAATGATGAACATGCTTAATGAACTTAAAACTAGAAACATGTTCACCATTGAGTTTGGCAACTAGCATGTGTAGGATATGTTGAAGTCACTAGAGCTATTACATATATGCTAGGTTGCTATGTCTCTAGTTCTGAGTCATTCACTTGCTTGGATTGTTCATAATCTACTTAAAATGAACCAAGTTTTAGTGAATTGGAAAGATCGAGATGGGATTGCTTTGTCAGCACATCACGGTATCAAGACTGTTTCTCATAGCACCTTGAGTTAAAATTGAGCCGTGTAGTGTAAGACCGAAACCGATGCTTTATGCTCCTGATTGCATATGCATAGGCTTAGCACGGTTGGAAAGTTAGGCAGTGACAAGCTTTCAACCTCTCGCAATCACATGCTGAATTTAAACTTGTGTAAAAACCGCTGCAAATATCTCCGATAAAATCTAATAAAACAAGTTTATGTTTCGCTCTATAGCATGATGGTTGAACTTTGCTAGGGGTAGTTCACCTTACATACATGTTTAGCACTTGTTTGACTTCCTGTCTATATATGCTTAGTGCTAATTTGATGGTCAACCCCCTTTCTAAATGGCTTTAAACTGCTCAATAGGCTTATGCATTCATATCTTGTATTCGGTGATCAGTTTGAGCCTTTGCTAGCATTTGTGTATGATGCTTTGTAGTCGGGTCAGCACTCATTAGAGCATTCTTTCACTCTTTTGAGTATATATTTGAAGCTGCTAACATGAATTTTTAACTCATGTGCATGTGTTTAACTCCGATAGGCATGACCTAGCTCCGTTTGCCTTTCTTGAGCTCCTTTCCTTCTCTCTTTTGGTTGCAAATTGCCCCCAAGGGGGGGAATGTTTTCGAAGATGAGATTTCGATTTTCTGTGGTGACAATTTGCAACTTATGCTTCACTTGATGAGGGGGAGTTCTTTGAGTGAGGGTGAGTTTTTCTGCCTATTTTGAGTTATTGGCCTACTGTTGGTTGTGTTTAGCCTCTGTGCCTCTATCTTGAGGGACTGGCAGTAGTTGCTTCTTATGCAGTCTTCTTGTGGTTTCGAGCTTTCAGCTAGTGGTGTTGAGCCCTTTCTGCCTCTTCTTGAGGACTAGCTTGTTTCTGACTTGGTTGCGTCGAGCCGTTGCCCATGTCTTTGGGAACCAAGTTTTGTGCTCTGATTTTGATCGAGTTTTGCTTCTTGATGAGATGTTGCTCCGATCTTTTGCTTGGTCGTGTCGAACCGTTGCCCATGTCTTTGGGGACCAAGCTTCGCTTATCTCGAATTGTTCCTTTTTCGGCCCTGTCTCTGGCTGTTGGACATTTCGAGTGAGTTTTTCTCCTTCTATCTAATTCTGCTTTCTTCTATTCTGGTTACGGATACTATGAGTTGACGATGCACTCATCAAGGGGGAGATTGAGAACACAAGGTTGATATGTGCCCTTGTGGTTCCCTTCCTGAGTGATGAGTGATCGATCAACGGGCAACATGTCTCTTAGCTGCGTTGATGTGCAGGTGCGGAGCTCGGGCAGTGGTCGAAGGTGAGGTGAAGGTCAAGTAGGGACGTGCCGTGCCGACGGACCGGGAGCGGTGAAGGGCGGACGTGGAGCTTGGACCGATGGACCAGGAGACCTAAGGACCAGCTATGGTAGCTGGCACATGGCATTGACAAGCAAGTGTACATGGGGATGTGCGGTGCATCGGCCGAGTCGAGAGGTTGCCCGGCGTGGAGGCTGGACATGCTCCGGCATCGGTGCTGGAACTCGGGGTGTGCGAACCACATCCCGTCTACGGCACGGGTTCGGTAGCTGAGCCTCGAAAAGCTACCCTCGACGGTTTCCGAGTTTGGGCCTCAAAACTCGGGGTGGCCGGTTTCCGAGTTTGGGCCTCAAAACTCGGCGAGGACGGTTTCCAGGTTTGGGCCTCAAAACCTGGGCGCGCGGGTTTCTGAGTTTGGGCCACAAAACTCAGCCTGAGGACAGGTTTCCCGGTTTTGGCCTCAAAACCGGGGGAAGGCCCAGGTTTCCCGGTTTCGGCCTCAAAACCGGGGGGAGGTCCGCAAAAAGGACGGTCGGCGCGTGGCGGCGTGGAGAGGCTGGCGCGGAGGCAAGGCTATCCACGAGGTAGGCGCGGTGGTCGATTGGGCGGCACGTGGCGGCATCCTGAGGCTTGCGTCGAGGCGAAGCTACGGATGAGGAAGGCGCGTGGCCGTCAGATCAGCTATCAGCAGAGTTGGATCGGGATACCCCTAGGGTTGGCCGTTTCGCTCAAGTATCTAGGGGTAGTAAGGGGATTTTTGTTTTAGGCTATAAATAAGAGAGGCACCCCTCCTCTCCCTCTATCCTTGCAGTCATTTGTTCCTGAGCTCTCTCTCTCTAGCCCTCGCTTAGGTTCTAATCATACCTCGCTGCAAGCGATCCGCAGAGACAGAAATCATACCTCTGTGTATTTGGTTCTTTTGAGGAAACGAGACTGTATTCTCGTTGTCTCCTCGTGTGGAGGAATTTAGGCTGAAATCGAATCGTGTTCTGTGTTCTTCACGTTTTGGTTTTTTATCTCCCAGAGATTTGCTTCGTTCTTCCTCTCCCCGAGATGATTTTCGATTCCACTTGAATTAATTTGTTCTTGGTCGTGAGCCCCTTCTTTCTACCGAAGGGATTCTTCTCTAACCTCACGAATCCATAGATCGGGTTGATTTCGTGTTCGTTCTTCCTCTTTTCCCCTTTCTAGTGTTTCTCGGATTACTCTCGATTGACTTGGATTGGTGCAATAATTTCTTAGGATTAGCACCCCAATACGTTGAGGAACACCAGGGAGAAGTTTGATCAAAGCCCCTTTTGATTTGGTGAAGTTTCGATTGATTTACCTTTTGACCCGAGCAGTTTTTCTGCTCTCTGTTCATCCGTGGACAGTCCGCGCCGCCAGCGGCGGACAGTCCAGGGATCGAGGTTGGCCAGGTCAGTCAGGCGCAGTCCCCTGACTATTCACTGTCAAGTGAACGACGGACAGTCCGCGGACAGTCCGAGACCTGTCCAGCAGACTTGCAGAACAGTTCGGTTTCTGTGTTTTTGCCGGCGGACAGTCCGGCGCCTGGTCGCGGACAGTCCGGGACTTAACGGCGGACAGTCCGGGACTCTGACCGCGGACAGTCCGCGAATCTGCTGTTTGTTCAGTTTTGTTCCGTGGCTTTGGCAGTTGGTTTTGGGGTTTCTCCGGAGATTCCGCTGTACCACTAGGACATCTCCTAGGGTATCCACCTACTCGTAGGTCGTGAACACTTCGGTCATTTCGAGTCTTCGCTTTTGGGTTGACTTTCTGGGACAAGGGCTATACAATTCACGAGTTGAATTTGAAGCTCCCATTCACCCCCCCTCTGGTCGCTAATCCGGTCCTTCAGCCTATCCTATCATTGTTGGTCGTGCGCATTGAATACGGAGTAGCATTCAATATGGAGTACTCTGTAGACGCGTAGACGCAAGGGTTTTCTTCTCGATTTCGTCGTCGTCCCTTCGCTTCCCTCAATTTCTTGGGCGACCAAATCTATCGACCAAATCTTTTCTTTCCTTCCGGACCTTACACTGCGTTCAATCTTCGATCCCAAGCGCCATGGCGGCGAGGCGATACCCGCTGGCTCTCCCGGACGACATGTTGGTCGAGATCGTCGGGAGCATCGCCGAGACGTCCACGCATCCGATGGAGGACATCTGCAGCCTACGAGCGACGTAAGTGCGTGACACCAGTACACCAACTATGCAACCTTCAACTCGGTGATGAACTGCATCTGTGTTTTGTGTTTCTTGCATTTGTGTTTCTTGCAGATGCCAGGACATGTGCAAGGCGTGCAAGGATGCCTCCGTCGGGAGGCGCTGGGCGCTGGAGCGAGAGGAATCCATTAGGTGGTTCCAGAATGACCGCTACCTCGCTCTTGTCGACAACCTGGCCGCCGCCAACAACCCGGAGGCCTGCTTCGTCCTCGGCGTCACGTTCATTTTCGCAAAACGGTGCACACCGCTCGGCACTCAGTGGCTCCAACGGGCGGCCGACACCGGGCACAAGGCGGCGGCTTACGTTCTCGGCATCCATCACCATGGTTGCAAGGAGAAGGAAGAAGTCGAGCGCTACATTAGGCAGGTCGAGGACGAGGGCGGCGTCGTCGTCGGATGTAAGCAGGCCAGCCGCATGACCAACCGGGAGTGCGCCAGGTACCGTGCGCACGCCGTCAAGGTCGTCCATGATGTGACATGGAAAGTGGCCAGAACAGCCCCATTAGGGGCACTGCCGCCCGTACCACCGACGGACGAGGACGGACAAGGTTGTGGTGCCAGCGGATGTGGCGTGCCGGAAGGCTGGGCTAATGACTTTGCCTTCTTTTGTAGCGAAGGGTGTAGGATTAGGCATGAGTACTCTGCGTTCTTTTCACGTGTCTCTTTACCTCTTCATTAGAAGAACAAGTTTGGCAGCTAATCCGTAGCCAATGGTTTGACTATAACCTATGAAGTGCTTTTGGAAGCTGGTGAAATCGAAATGTTCCTAAGTACTAAATGAATAATCTTTGCTTTGGTCTGTGTATGCGATGGATTTACAAGTGCTTGCATTATGGATTAGTAAAAGTACTTTGTTAGGCGATTACTTTGGTTTTCTTCAGGATTTTGTGTCGTTAGGCGATTGCATGCGTGTCCTCCTGCTTTACAAATCAATCAGAGGATATAACATCAGTGACGGGTGCTTGCTCAATGGTTGTGTTTAGTAGCCAGTTTTCAAGAGAACCAATAATACTCATGTCCGGGGCTTGGTTTCATATCTGCTCACTAGGTACATATGACAAATCTCATCTATGGCCCAGGACCTGTGATCTAAAGAGTTAAGAGAACCACCATTCAATTATCATGTTGATACCTTACAAATAGAGTAACTTTGTTTTTTTCACAAGAAAATAGTCGAGTAGCTCAGTGGTAAGGTTGTTACTCGCCTAACGGCAGGTCGCGAGATCAAAGCTCCACCAGCGCAATTTTTTTGCCATAAATTGTCCAGCCTACTATGTGCACCTGTGGCCCAATATGAAAAAAGGTCGACCAACGGCCCACGCATCCAATATGATAAAAAGGTCAACCGGGCCATCTGGCCCAATCATCCAACGCCGTCAAGTTGTACAGGCGGGGGCAAACTAGACACTTAACTATGACGTTAGGAAAAATGATCTGTGACCAATTCGTTTCATCACTACGTGGGCCACACGAGGCAAATTATCTATGACCATATCGAAATATAATCTGTGACAAATATTTTCATCATTACAATATAGCACACCGACAATATGATCTATGACAATTCCATTTGGTAATTGATGACGTTCCTCTCATTTTCGTCATTGAAAGTGAAGCCAAAACATCATCACTTGTACCTTGTGACGAAAACAAAAATTTCGTCATTGAAAGGTATCATTCAGTGATGAAACTTACCGACGTCACTAGCAAATCGTCACTGATGATCATATTTCTAGTAGTGACTTGATTCAAAATTTAACAGAATATGAACACACCAAGCAAGTGAAGGACTCAGAACTAGAGACATAACAACCTAGCATATATGAAAAGCACAAGTGACTTCAACACATTCTACACATGCTAGTTGCCAATCTCAATGGTGAACATGTTTCAAAATTTCATGTTGAATTAAGCATATTCACAGTTCTGAAAAGTAGCTCAGCTCACAACATGTATCAGTGATAAAAAATAGCCTAAGCTACAAGCATCATCATATATCATCAGAGCATACACTAATGAGAGCATAGATTCATTCTACAGATTATAGACATGAAGCTCGAGAAGATAAAGATGCAAAAATGATGAAATGCAAAAGCTAAACAAGAAGAAAATAAAAGAAGTCATGTAACACCTCTGGTGTTAAGCAACCCTAAATGCATAACTTGACATCTCATGAGCATAAGCATTCTCATATGTTTCTCTCTTTCATGTAAAGTGTCTTTTCATGTGATAGTTGCTATTGATCATGCAATGGTGATGTTTGTTTGGCTTGTTTTTGGGGAGTAGTGAGTGTCTAGTGATCTAGCCATGTTGTGAAGTCAAAATGAAGCCATGTTTGTGTGGATCCTTTTGGTTAATCAAGTCTCTAACCCTAGTTGCCCTAATAGAGCCCTAGGAGTCCTTTTGTTGGACTAACAAAGACCTCCTTGATAAAAGCTTTGTATGGCTGAGTGCCCTAAACCAAAAGTGTGTAGATTTTAGAGTAGAACAAAAGTTGTTTTTGGGTCAACTCATGAAAATGAGTCTAACATGGTGTTTTGAGGCTCACAAGGCAGCAAAGGGAAGGTTTGGACTTGGAAAATTTCCTAAGTCCTATACCTGTCAAAACAGTTTCGTCTAGGGATGTTTGGCGCTTTGTCGAGCAAAACCTAGGCCGAACCAGTGTATGATCCTATAAGCAAAGTTGTAGTCTATACATAGCTCTACTCCAGGGAACATGTAACATCCTCGGTTTTCCAACGACAAAAAATACGAGCTTTTTAAAACTTTTTCCTGTATGTGTGGAACATGTAGTCGCTAGGTGAAACGTTAGTCAAACGTAGGGGTGGTTGCTTTCAAAACGTTGCACTCATATAGATTTGCTTGTAGGAATGTGCTAGTGTCCTGAGTCGGGTTAGGGTTTGAGTCGAGTTTAGGTTTGGAGTGCACAGATCCATAACGGGTTCCTCCTTTTGATCTCCTTTGTTCTAACTTCGACTTTATTGATTCATAATAAACCCTAGAGGGAAGATCTTTCTCCTTTCCTCTCAAATTATATATAAACCTCCACTATTTCCCCAGTGAAGATCCGGTGAACCATCCTTCTCACAATTCCTCTTTATCAAATTCCTTTTGAACCTCTTTCCAAATTCCCTTCGGAATTCATCTCAAACACGCCTCGAATCTATTTCAATTCCTTTCAAACTCCTCCCGGATGCATCTCAAATCTCTCTGCAAACTCCTTGTGAATTCCTCTCTTTATCTTTATTAAAAAAGGGCAAAATCCTTCTTCTCTTGGGCCACGACCTTTCTCTCCCTCCCCTGCCGGATGGGCCATGGCCCAACCGGACTAGCCCAGTGCGCCCCCTGTCCTTCCTTTCCCCGGGCCCAACTCTCTTTCCCCTCCTTCCTGCAACCGTCCCGGCTGGCTCATCAGGGAAGCCTGCTTTGCTCTTCCCTCCTCAGCGGGCCCCCAAGCCCCGACCGCGCCCCTCCATGGCCCGCTCACGCGCGCGGCCCACGGCACAGCCTGCTCGCCCCCAGCCGGCACCCCTGCACCCAAACCCTAGCGCGAACTGCACCCTAGAGCCGCCGCCGCCGCTCCCTGCCCCATCCATGCCTCGACATCCGTACCACCGCCCGTGAGATGAGCACCGCGTGTCCTGGAGCCCGCACGGACGCCGAGGATGGCCTGCAGCTCCTGAAGCCCTAGCCGACGCCCCTATAAAAGCCATGACCGTGCCCTTCCTCTCCCCTTCCTCCCTTAGCCAGCCACCATGGCCCTCGGCCAGCCGCGAGCCTGGCCCCGACCCGCTGCTGCCCGCCCAGGTCGCGCGGTGGGGAGGTTACAACCGACAGTGGTATGACTGCGTCCTCGTTGAGCGCCGAGCCCTGCTCATCCCCGCCGGCCGCCTCCTTCGCCCAAGAGGATGATGCCGAGCTCCGCCGACTACGCTGTCCAACGACTAGTCGCCCTCCCTGCTCCACCCGGCAGTGCTACGCCGCGGCTCCGGCCGCTCGCCTCCGCTCGGCAGCTCCTCGCCAGGCCATGTCGCGCTATGCCTAGCACCGGCCGCGCCGTGCCACGCCGTGGCCGTAGCCGCAGCCGCGTGCGTTGGTCGTGCCGTGCTGGCTGCGCCGCGCCGGTGCCGTGGCCACTGTCGGTCGGCTACACGACGACCACAACCGATCCTCAGCCGTGCTGCCAGCCACGCCGGCCAACAGCCGCGGCCGCGCTGAGGCCGTCCCTCGCGACGCTGAGCGCCGCGACGTCGCCCACATCCTGTGCCATCCTCACCGCGAGCCTCTTCACCAAGCCAGCGCCTTGCCCCGCTGCCGTTGGCAGCTCCAGCGCCAAGCTCCTGCCTCCGCGTCGTGTAGAGCGCTGGCTGCGGCCGCGGTCACCGTGACTTTTGCTCCTCCAAGTCATCGTCGACTTCGCCCCGCTGAAGCGCAGCGATGTCACTGGTGAGTCCCAAACTGCAAGCTCGAGCCTTTTCCATGCCACCATGAAATCCTCAGCTGAAACCGGCCTTCGCGTAGCTGTTAACACTCCCGCAGGAAGGCTACAGCCTCGTCATGCCCTCGCCGGAGTTTTTCTCCTTACTGCTGAGAAGACGACCATGTCGCGAAGCCTCTGCCGGAGCCGAGGCGCCTTCTGGCTGCTTGCTGCCATGTCCGGGCCGCAGCGGCTATGAAGACCGCAACATCATGTGCCAGCAGTTCGGTTATGCCACGCACCGCGCTGTTTGGCCAAGGCACGCCGCGGTTCGGTCGATGGCACCGCTTCGCTGAAGCCTTGCCTTCCTTCACCGTCGCAAGGTCTAACCTTTGGTACCCGTTGATGCCACCCTCGATGTCAACACAAATCCTTTCATTTTGTTCATCTTCATACTGTTGTCATCCTTATTTACTCATATGACCTATATCTATCTGCCTGTGTCGTGCCTTCACGCCGGTCTATTCAAATGCTATGGATATGTGCTACTCCATGTTGAGGTTGTCATGTTGAGGTGTCGGTCGTCGTGTTCGTGTTGTTGGCGTGACCGTGCCTTCTAGCCGGTCTTGTTGGTTGTCTGTGGACCGTGCCGTCGAGCCGATTGAGGGTTCGTAACTCGCTCGAACGCTACGGTCGTGGGTTCGTCCCACCGTGACCGTGACACCGAGCGTAACTCGTCCCTCGTTGTCGATGTTGTTTGTTTGGTTGGCCTCATAGTGCTATGAGCGTAACTATATTATGATTAGTATAGTTGTTATGTTCTAGCATAGGATCTCCGCTGGTATCGAGTGCTCTAGTTATAGGCCATAATTAGAGTAGTAATCGATAGATTAGACTTGGTGTTTAGTCTATAGGTTACCTGAGGTTGCGCTCAACCCCACGGATAGTTGTGGTAGCCCCAGGTGGTGACAGCCCTGATGGCCGACGTATTCCACCACGTTCGGGTTGATGTTCGTAGGACCGTAGTCAGAGCTTCCCAACCCTCTTCTCATCCCTTTCTGTGGTTGGTGTTCTGATGTCCCGAAGCGTTATTATATGACTGCTATATCTTTTCATCCTTGTTACCTTAGAACCTAAGTAATAGAGAAGTGCATAGGAACCTTGATCTCTCTCGTTGTCCTCCCACTATAGTTATCTAGTTATCATTGAATTATCTTTTATGTGCTTTCATTTATTATCATATCATATATCATTCACTCCTGCTTTAGTCTAATTAGTACTCTGAGTTAGTAGATGCATGATAGTGAGTTATCAAATTCTTGACCCTTGCTTCCCATTGGTAAAATATAAATAACGATTCTTGAATACTCCCGGTAAAATGCTACAATGATGTTCTGTGCGCTTGCAGAATCTTTCATATTCTATTTGCGTTAACAAACATCAACAAGCATTTTTGGCGCCGTTGCCGGGGAAGCAATTGGTGTAAAGATTTTGATAATGATCTTGATGTCTGCTAATTTAGTGTACCACTAGCTTTAGTAGGATTACCCCTTGTTCTGTTGAGTGTGGAATAGACAGGACATCAGATGTCGTTTAGACCTTATGGCAAAGATTCCACAAGAATGAAGAACCCATTGTGCCTGAACATTCAAGATCCATCATTAATCCTGGAACCCTGCCATCTCACAGGTTTGTGTATACATATATATTATTCTAACCATGTGTAGATTGAGAAAAGGTCACCGTCACAACAATTCAACTCCCATCTGATATGACGGATATTTACGCTGCGCCACTCACAAATCCCAGTTGTGAGTCATGGTAAGTATGATCAAGGTGAGACAGTCTTGCTCATGGACTTTAAACTTTATGAGTAGTTATCTTTTTAGTTCCTTGCATTCCATTACATGTTTACTTTGAATCATCCTTGCATCCATTCTATTTAGTTTATGTTCTCTCATATCAAGACCATACCATGTTTAGTTCCTTGCATGCATTCATGTCATCTGCATCTAAAAAGTATTAAAGAAAAAATCTTCACTGTGATCATACGCCGTCATGAAGGACCGAAAATGCTATAGCAAGGCGACCAGAGGGGGGGGGGGTGAATGGGAGCCTAAAATTTCTTCTCAGAAATTACGGCCTCTGTCCCAATAAAATCAACCCCAAAAGCTTCAGACTCAAACGTGGTGCCCACGACCCATGGAAAGAGGGTGGATGATCCCTAGGATCATAGCGAGGCACCACACAAGAGAGCAAACCAAAACTCTCAAAACCCCGAGTCAAGTTCGTGCCTAAAAGACCCACTCCCAAACGTAGATAGAGGGCTATGTCGGGATTCCTCCAAATACCGATGCTAACGCGTAGCAAAGATATGTAGAGAGGTTCCTAGGTGAACTCTAGGAGCAACCGAGAAGTCCGGAATCGAAGCGGAAAAGTTGGGAGAGCCAACGCACTAAAAGTCAGCTCTCAGCAGGATCCCGGACTGTCCGGGCTGCTGGTGCCGGACTGTCCGGTCAAGGGCGGACTGTCCGCGCCTGGGAGTCTGGACTGTCCGCCAACAAAAGACCCAAAAACGAATTGTTCTGAAACAGCTGTGGACAGGTCCCGGACAAGCCGCGGTTTGTACGCCGGACTGTCCGCGGTTCACGTGAACAGTGAACTCAGAGCGTCCGATGCCTGCCCGTAGCAGCGTCCGATGAAGACCCCGGACTATCCGCGGGTCCTGGCGGACTGTCCGCCGGCTAAAAAGCAAAACACAGCAAAGGTGCTGCAAAGTCCCTACGTGACTTGCGGACTGTCTGCGCCTGTCACTGGCGGACTGTCTACCGGTCACCCGAGGGAAAAACGCCAAGGCAAACAGCCACTGCTCAGGCTGGAACCTCGATGCGCGGACTGTCCGCCACCACTATGGCAGACTATCCGCGACCTCCCATAAAGCGCAAAGCCAGCACGGGACAAAACCAAAATCGATTGGATCTTCACCAAATCGAACGGGGTTGCAACCAAACTTCTCCCAAGTGTTCTTCTACGTGTTGGTAAGCTAATCCTAGGATATCATCGCTTCAACCCAACTAATCCATGAGAAATCCGAAGAACACTAGAAAAGGGGAAGAACGAAAAAGATTTGGACTCGATCTACTTGTTCGTGAGGGTAGAGATGAATTCCTTCAGTGGAAATGTTCTCCTCACATCAAAGAACAAGTAGATTCAAACGAAATCGCAAAAGACGCAGCGTAGAGGGAGATCGAGGGAGGAGAAAATCGTGGAGAAAAGAAGAACGTGAAGAACAAAATCGAAACGCGAATTCAACCATGAAATTGATCCTTGGATTCAGAGGAATGGATGATTGATTAAGCACTCAGTGTCGGGCTACAAGCCAATCCTAGCAACACAAAGCTTGGATGGCAAAAAGCTCAAGAACAAGAGCCAACTCTCCCTAACCCTAGCCTTCTCTCATAGGAACAAAGTGAGAGAGACACCTCCAAAAGATACGGCTGCCCTAGCAGCGTCCTCATATATATAGGCGCACGTCCAAAGACCAAAACGCCCTTACATTAAGCACTCAACCCAAATACCCCCCAGGGGTAAAACCGTCCAGTCCTGACGATCTTCATCCGACGGCCACACCCGCACATCTGGTAGCTTCGCCTCGACGCGACCTCCCTGATGCCGCCACGTGCCGTCACCGTCGACCGTCGCGCCTTCCTCGTGGATAGCTTCGCCGCCGCGCCAGCCTCTCCACGCCGCCACGCGTCGACCGTCCTTTCGGACCACCCCCAGTTTTGAGGCCCAAACCGGTAAACCCGTCAGCCCAGGTTTTGAGGCCCAAACCTGGCAAACCGTCCACCCCGAGTTTTGAGGCCCAAACTCGGAAACCCGCGAGCCCAGGTTTTGAGGCCCAAACCTGGAAACCGTCCTCGCCGTGTTTTGAGGCCCAAACTCGGAAACCGGCCACCCCGAGTTTTGAGGCCCAAACTCGGAAACCGTCGATGGTAGCTTTTTGAGGCTCAGCTACCGAACCCGCACCGTAGACGGAGTGTGGTTCTCACACCCCGACCACCGGCACCGATGCCGATGCATGTCCAGCCTCCACGCCGGGCACAACGCCTTCGCCTTCCTTCTTGACTCGGCCGACGGCACTTGCGCCGCACGCAAGCCCGTGTCCGACCTCCCGCCATGTGCCACGACGCCATCGTCTTCCTCCCGACTCGGCCGATGCACCGCACATCCCCATGTGCTCCTGCTCGTCGATGCCACGTGCCAGCTACCACAGCTGGTCCTCTGGCCCTCCGGTCCGTCGGTCCAAGCCTCACGTCCGCCCTTCATCGCTCTGGGTACATCGGCATGGCACGTCCACCGCACGGCACGCCCATCCTTCACCGCTCCCGGTCCATCGCCACGACACATCTCTACTTGACCTTCACCTCGCCATAGATCACTGTATCCGAGCTCCACACCTGCACATCAACACAGCCAAGAGACACATGTTGCACACACACGCCATCACATAAACACAACACAACTCACGCCACCGGTTAGTCATAAACAATAAGCGCATAGTGATATATAGACTCAACCGAGAAAAGCCTCAAACCTTCCTCATCAAAGTCTATCATTCATCATATATGTTCTCAATCTCCCCCTTGATGAATGCATTAACTAACAATAAAACCAAAAAGGAAGAGTTTGAAGGCAAGCCTCATTCAAGTGCCCAAAAGCCAAGCAAAAGCAAACACAAGGCGACTTGATATGAGGAAGGATCATGAAAACTCCAAATAAAAGCTCTCGGTCCCGAAAGAAACGGGAAAAGCAGGCAAAGCCTCCACACAACCGAAGAGTCATGATAAAACAAGAGTTTCATGAAATCTCCAAAAAAAAGTACTCGAAAACCAATCTCAAATAAATTGTCAAACAATCATCACAAAAGAAACCAAGGTACTTATCCACTTGGGTTCACTTGGGTCGAGATTTATCCCCCTTTCTCTCTCTCTTTCTCCCCCTTGATGATTGAATTGACAAAAACTAGGCACAAGAGATGGTTTGAGATACCAAAACCAAAAATCTCATTCAAGTGATCAAAAGCCATAGAATGGCAAAGAACAAAGTCACTTGTCATGAGAAGATTATCCATTCAAATGCCCAAAAGCCAAAGAAATGCTAAAGAGGGGGCAATTTGAAATGAACATAACTTGGTCCCCAAAGACATGGGCAATGGCTCAACGCAACCAAGCAAGGGATCGGAGCAACAACTCATCAAAGAGCAAAACTCGATCACACAGAGCGAAAAACTTGGTTCCCAAAGACTTGGGCAACGGCTCGACGCAACCAAGTCAAAAATGAGCTAGTCCTCAAGAAGAGGCAGAAAAGGCTCAACACCACTAGCTCAAGGCTCGATACCAATTGAGGCTGAATCAACGCATAAGAATGCAAAACTGATCACAAACAACCAAGAATTGATGAAAACAGCTAGTTCCTCAAGACAGAGGCAAAGTGGCTCGACACAACTAGCTGGAGGCTCCAAACCAATCGAAAATACCAAGCAAAAACTACTAGTCCCTCAAAATAGAGGCAAAACGGTTCAACACGACTAGCAGGCTTGATACCGACTGAGAAAAACCACAAGAGAAGCTCAACACTACATGGAGCACAAATACTCGGAGCACGCGGAGAAGCAGCAAGACAAAAGCGACTCCCACTGAAAGCAAGCCTATACACAAAAGCTATGCAACAAAGCTCCTGACACCAATTGCATTCCATACCAAAAGATGGATACCAATTGAAACACATAAAAGAGCTATACCAAATGAAGAAGAACATAAAAGAGCTAAACTCCCCCTTGCTCAAAGCTCTCCCCAAAATGCATGACTCTCCCCTTTGTGCCAACACATAAGCTCCCCCTTGCCAACAGCATTTCCCCCTTGACAAAAGGGAACATGCTGAGGGGTTACGACATTTCTCCACAAAATTGACACAAACACAAGACAAGTCATCAACCAAAAACATATGAGGGCAATGAAAATCATTGAAAATGACCACAAAGTGTATCGGAGCTGGGAGTATGTACACTAAGCTAAAAATGCATGAAATGTACAATGCAACAGCTTCAAGTGTATAGCAATCAGAATGAAAAGATGCTCAAAAGGGTGCTGCCCTGAAAGTGTAGCAACCAATACAAATGCTAGCAAAGGCTCAAACTGATCAAATGAATACGAAATATGTACAATAGAGCATATGAGCAGTTTTAAGCCATTCAAAAGCAGTTCACCACTAAAAATAGCACTTAGCATGAATAGACAGGAAATCAACCAAGTGCTAACTCAAGTATACAAGGTGAACTACCCCTAGCAAAGTTCAATCATCATGCAATAGAGTGAAGCATAGACTTGTGTTATTTTCAATATTTTATCGGAGATTGCAGCGGTATTAACACAAGTTCATATTAAAGCATGTGATTGCGAGAGGTTAAAAGCATGGTCATTGCCTAACTTTTCAACCGGGCCAAGCCTATGCAACAAAAGCAATCAGAAGCTTAAAACAGTGGTTTCGGTCTTACACTACACGGCTCAAGTTTAACTCAAAAGTGCAATGAGAAACAGTCTCGATACCGTGAGGTGCTGACACATGCAATCCCATCTCGATCTTTTCATTTCACTTAGACTTGGTTCAAATTTTAAGCACAAGGTAAATATGAACAATCCAAGCAAGTGAATGACTCAGTGCAAGAGACATAGCAACCTAGCATACAAAAGATAGCACAAGTGATCTCAACACATCCTACCCATGCTAGTTGCTAATCTCAATGGTGAACAAATTAAAGGTTTCATAGTTGATTAGTCAAGTTCACCATTTGCAAAAACAGCTTAGCTCATAACATGTATCAAGTGATCAAAAAGAGCCTAAGCTACAAGCATCATCATGAATAGACAGGGCATACCAACAAGAGCATAATCTCATTCTCATTACTATATTCATGAAGCTCTAAAATGCAAGATATACATGATGAAATGCATGCAAAAGCCAATCTATCAAAGACAAAACAAAACTAGCCTAAAAAGGAAAACCCAAAACAAAAGGGTATCAGAGAAGCCCAACTAAGATACAACAAGCAAAATGCTTCCCCAACTAAAAAGGGAAACACACACCAAATACACAAATAAAGAGCCAAGAAATGCTCAAGCGACAACCAGCAAAATCCACATCGAAAAGACCACACAGCAGAAAGGGGTCAGAGAAGAAGAGTACCAGAAACCGAACTCAGAAGTGTGTCGGGGTACCTCATGATACGCATGACCGCCTGCTGGTGTGATACTCGAGGGGACGCCTAAATCTGCTAAAATCTTCGGGGCACCTGCCTCGCCGAAGTCGTCTCCCCCTCGCCTGATGCTGTCGCTCGCACAGGTGCTGCTACTGGTCGCTGGAGAGCTGCTCGAACGGAACCCCAAGTCATGGAAGAAGTCGGATCGGGTCTGTGAGCCGAAATGCTCTCTCCAGGCTCCTGTTCTCCTGCACAGTCAAAAGCAGAAGAAACACAAGGCGTTGTCTCGTCTAGTGTGACCTCAAGGTCTCCACGAAAACAGTTAGTCACATAAAAGCATAAGGTAAGCTCTCAACAAAAAGAGGTCTACCTATGAATGATACCGCAAAGGAGATCTGAACTCAAACTAGTCAAGACTACCATGCAAACAGGATAAAGCATTGTAGCAAAATGCAACCTAAAAACATGATCAACCCAAACACAGCCTAAACCTCAACACATGCTACAATGCAAGATAATGATAGCAATATATCCAGAAGCATGTAACATGATAAAAGTGAGGAAAGACTAGTGCTCAACCTAAACATGTCAACAGGGTACATGTAGCTACACAAAACTAGCACCTGAAAAGTGACACCTAATGAACATCACACCTCTACAAGTAAGGCTCATGGAGAATTATGGTATAATGTTCATGAGGATCACCAACCAGCATGAAAAGTGGATGATCCATAAAAGCTATACATAAAGCTAGCATGACATATGATATACAGGGTAGCACATGCTAGACAAAAACAAAACATGATACAAGAGAAAATGTACATGCAAGAACTATACAAGTGAGCATATGAAAGTCCATCTCATACCACAAGAAATAGAACATGGATGTTCAAGGCATGAGTGTGTAAGAAAGCTCACCGAGTAGCAAAAGCCTCTTTGGTGGCAAATCTAAGCGGGGTGTAGAGAACCATCAAATCTTGATCACATCTAAAAGATCAAGCTCCATTAGGCGCATGTTCTCCACCCCGCGTCCTCATATCTACACACAAGAGGACAAAGTATCCCGAGTCTTGGATCTCGAAGGGTTAGCAAGCATGTACTTGGAAACCCAAGTCTTGGATCCCTAAGGGTTAGCAAGCATATACTTGGGAACCTAAGACTTGGTCACAAAACTCAACTTATCATGCGGGTTAGCATGATGCAAATGTTGGTTCAAATGCACTTTTGAAACACCTTTGGAAGCATTCCTCGAAAGGACAACTCGAGGAGAAGAACGAGTCATACCACGGGAAAAGAGGCAAACATCTTCCAAGGTTTTTGTAGAAGAACCAATAGAAGCACCATGAGAAGCATGACGTGGACCAACACAAGAAGCATTAGAAGCATGTCCACGACCATGACCTAATCCACTAGAAAAGGAGTCATAAAACCCATCAACAAAGAGGGGCTTCTTACTAGGAGCACATGTGTTCATGCCATGAGAAGGGCTATGAACCATCAACTTCCTAGAAGAGCGAGCTTGGCGCAAACGTTTGGCACGTCGATAGCAAAAGCTTTCTTGATGCCCATCTTTCTCACAAAAAGAGCAATGGTACAAAGGCCTATCAGAAGGCACACCATTCTCCGACAAGTGAGAAGTCCCTTGGGGCTTGGAACAAGAAGCATTAGCGTTCAACTTGGTGCCAACACTAGGAGCACACGTGCCATGGGAAAGGCTACGTGGCTTCCTAAAAGCCTAAGCTCGAATACGCCGCTCGTGCTTGACACGGCGAAAACAAAAGTCGAGCGAATGTCCATCCTTCTTGCAAAAGGTGCAATGGAAAACCGGACTGGGAGCACGAGTCCCAAAAATATGAGAAGCACCCTTGTCAAGAGAAGTCCCTTGGACATCACTCGAAGAAACAGCAAGGTTAGGAGTAGCTATGAAAGAGCTATCCGAAACCTTGACACTTGTGCTAACGTCAAAAGACTCACGCGCAACATAAGAACTCAAATCCGGTTGCAAAGATGCAGACTTGGAAATATCAACATCGGAGTTGGAAGAAATGCGTGACTCAAATGACTTAGCACAAAGGCTCTTGCATCTTTTGGCCAAAACCTCATTTTCAAACATGAGGCGGTCACAAGTACCACAAGGAGTGTTTCTTAAGTTTTCCATCTCCTTTTCAATGCACTCGGCATATGTGGTACACAAGAGCTCAATCTCCTTCTCAAGGTTGGCACTCATATCATTGTGCTCAACCAACTTGGCGCTCATATCATCGCGCGCTTGTTTCAAAACCAAAACTTCTTTTTCTAAATTAGTGCAAGATGTGCAAATGAAATCGGTGGAAGAAACATCACCATTCACATCAAGCAAAGAATCATGAATAGCACTAGAAGCATGGCAAACATTTTTATCTAAAGAGCACAAGCTACAAGGCCTAATATTTATCTCATCAATTTTAGCCCTAGCATGCTCGAGTTCATCTACACATGTCCTGTGAATCAAACTTAATTCTCTAAGTCTAGCAACAAAAGATTCACAAGAATCACATGGTGACAAAGCATTTGACTTTAGCAAGGTTATTTCAGTTTTATCACAATCAAGGTCCTTGCGCAAGTCAATGCAAACTAAACATGGTATGGAAGCATTTGATTTCAACATTTCATTCTTAGATTTTAAGCTAGCAAGAGAAAAGCATAGCTCATCATTCTCCCTAACCATGTCACTACAAGAGGTGCAAGGAAAAGACGCACTAGACTTCCAATGAGAAAGACCACATCTCAACCTAGCAACAGAGCATTTCAACTTCTTGATTTTTCTATGCAAGGTGTAACAGAACCGACCAATTTATAAGAGCACAAGTGCGAAAACCTCCGCCGAAGCAGCTGAATTAGCACACTTGAGCCCATATAAACCCGGTAGTCCGGAAATCTCGAAGGATTTCAAACATTTCCAACATCTCAACCAAGATCGCATGGTCAAGCAAATACAAATCATGTCCACGGAGCTTTGCAGTGGAAATAATATTACAACAGAGTTCACAAATAATGATACAAGTTGAGTTCCACTTAATTTAGAAGAACAACATAGCTTTGAAATAAATACCATAACATAAGTTGAAATACTTTGCTAGCTTGAGTGACATCCTCCAACAACAGCATAAGAGAAGAAGTATGGAACTGCCGAGCCCACCGGCACTGGCCAACACCTTTCGGCAGGCCTAACCTTCACCTGCAACACGGTGGGATAAACCCTGAGTCCTCGAATGTACTCAGCTAGACTTACCCGTCATAAACCAGAAATAAAGTGACACCAAGGAGTATGCAAGGCTGTATCTGGGGTTGGCCATACTTACATTTTTGCATAAAAGCATTTTATTATTAAATAATCATCATTAGAGTATTAGCAGTCAATTTTATGTAATCAACCTGATTAACTAGATTTGCACCTGATCTAGAGCAATCACTTGGCTAATTCATCAAGCAAGAGTGACTATTTCATCAATAGCCTTTCAGATTCAGTACCACAACCATCTTTAGTTCCATAAGTTACTACGGTAACACATGCTCAGTCAAGTTACTCACTAACCAGGAGCGATGGCGATTATAATCGATTCCTACCAGCTGGGGATAAAATGTCGCACACTCGCCCGTCACACCCTGCCAGGTGGCCGTTGGCAACCAATTCAGGAGGTTCGAGAACCCAAATCGCGGGACGGCCATGGACCCTTCTACACCGAGGGTTATCTCAATGCCAGGTCGCTCAAGCTATTAACTGCCCACGATCATGCCAGGTCGATCAGGCCCTGCCTGCCCTCGGACCATGCCAGGTCGATCAGAATAGGTGCCCACGGTACATGTAAGGCCCTGGGTGTTAGGCGTCAACGTCTCCATCACCGGCTCGAAACACCTTACTCGGCTTCACGGGAGGTACCCGCACCTGCTCCGTTAAGTGATTGACGCGTTCAAAATGACTGAGGTGTGCCTTCGTCGGTTCCTAATCGACACAGATGGGAGACTACTAGCACACAGAACCCATGTCCTGCTGCTCCTACATCCCGCCCGGTCTCAAATTAATTATCACATGGTTATATTCCACGATAGCACGAGGCTAAACATGTTTAGTATCCACCTAAATGCGGGAGACAGGAAATCACCCGACTTTTACCGGTCTAAGCAGGGCTAAGCATAAACGAGCCTAGACTCATCAGGGATAACAAGATAGTATTTGCAGGTGGACAAGGATGATTAATCAATGCAGCAACGGTATCACGCAACTCCTATAACCTAATGCAACAAGCATATCAGGTTAACTTGTAAACGGTAATTTGCAAACCGTAGGAGAAAATGCTCCGGGGCTTGCCTGGGAAACAACACTTATGCTAGTGTTAGATGGCGCCAACTTCAGGAACTTCATCGCTCTAGGAACTTGTGGGGTTCGCCACAACTTCTTCGGGATGGCCACCCAACACCATCTTCGGGTTGAGTTTCATCATCACGTCCGTCACCTGACGTTCTTCCATCTAGCGAACCTAGATATACGATGCACAATGCATATGTATGAATGCTCCCGAAGTAATATATTGATCACATAGCACAAGCAACCACTAACAAGTACTTAGCACAAATTTATGCAAACAATTAAGATAACTGAGCACACATCAAAGCACACAACAACCAATAGGTTATGCACACTTTTACATTGATCACCAAGTTCACCTAATCAACCTAAGCCAAGTTAAGCAATCAAACACAACACTCAGATTTGGACAGCTGGACAGCAGTTCACTCTTTTGAACCTAACTCAAGCTACCAATTTCTAAATAAGGCAAACTAAGACTTTTTGGAAAGCTAACAAGATTGCCTATAACTTTGTTATTCAACACAAAAGCTAATTCAAAGGTTATATAGCTCAAAAACAGATAACAATGCAGCTCTGTCTAGCTATTGGACAGCACGACAGACAGAGCTTCAGAGAAGCATAACTCACAATATAAACATCACATAGGCATGCAATTAGACATTCTAGAAAGCTTACAAAATTATCTAAGTCTTTCTTATTATTAGCTCAAGGTTAATCAACCATTAACAAGGTCAAACAACATGATTAGTGCAGCTCTGTCCACACTTGGACAGAACTAGCCACACATCAACAACAGTAACTTAGGACAACCATAACTAAATATATATAATACCTGGGAACTTGCCCCTAGACTTTTTAGAAAGGTTATTAAGTTGTCTACAAATCATCTATAATCATCTTAAGATGATTCACAAGTTAACAAGGTCTAATTAACACAAATAGGCATCTCTGTCCAGACTTGGACAGATTTAGCTATCTGTACTAAAACAGCTATAACTCAAGTTATATATATCCAGTGAACATGACCCAAGACAATTTAGAAATATTATGAAAAGCACTACAACTCTTTTATAAGCACCTAAGCATGAATCACAAGTTAATTAAGTGAAACAATCCAACATTCAGATCTGGACAGAATGTTGGCAAAACAAGACAGCAATCTTGCAACAGCCATATCTCTTAAATTATTAAGCCTATGGCCATGCAATTTGGTGACAAGCTATATTAAGATGTTATCTACAACTTTTGTATAGACCACATCTACAGAAAACAACATTTACATTACAAATTAATCACCACAACAAGAACTACACATGCAGCCACATTTCAGCAAAACTGGACATACACACAGCAGTTAAGTAATTAAATCACAGCTAGAGCTACACAACTCTAAATGACACACAACAAGACATTCTGGAAAGCTTATGAAATCTCCTACAAATTATATTTAAACACCTCAGCATGATTTGTAAGTTAACATGGTCAAACTAATACATTCCTCAAATCTGGTCCAGAGATTCCAGAGAGCACCTATTTCTGAACTGAACTTTGAACAGCCATAACTCATAATCCATTTGACCAAAAATCATGAAACTTTAACACAAGCTAGATATGTATGTTATCTACGACTTTGTTATAGACGAGTTTCACAGAAAACATCATTTACAAGGGACAACTATTTAAGCCCTATAATCTGTCCAGAACATGCCGAAATAAAACATAGAGAGAAGATAAATCTAAAACTCCATGCTTGCACAACATCTGGCCATAATAAAATTACCTAAGCTACAACAACACAATAGAAAGGCAGTGGAACCACCTTTTCCATTTTTACTTGCAAACATTTATCACAAATCAATTTAATTCATTTAATGAGCTGAAAGCAAGATAAATGCATAACTAATTCATACATGCACCAAAATTCCTGAAATTTTTATCACCGCACACACATGACCAGAGGAGTCTACCATAAAAATTTCACAGTATTTCAAGCAACACATCAGCAGATATCATTTTCTCCCTATTTAAGCCTACTTAACATAAACAAATCATCACAGCACAAAACTTCCATTAACAGCCCACATATTATGCATCCACTGGATAGATCTACTCACAAGAATTCCAAAAAGTGCTCATTTGCAATTTTTGGACAAACATACAATTTACTGTGCATTTTACCATTTTCAGCCACGTTTGCTAATTAACCAAAAATGAAAATAAAAACAGATCTTGCATCTGGACCCCTGGAACCTGCAGAAATCCACCAAGGACTTGTTAGCAAATCTATGAGTCATGCCACATTACACAAAAACCCAAGAAAGAGTTTCAGCTTCGCTAGATGGGGCTTCACCATGAATTTCACGGGAGATCGACGGGAGACCGAGGGGGAACCGAGCTCTGGAAGGGAGATGGCCGGGCTAGGGTTGGGGCTTGGCTGGCTGCCGGCGCTGCTGCTGGGCGCCACCGGCGCTGCTGCTGCTGCCAACTTCGGCCTGCTCGCTGCTGCTCGCGGCCTGGCCAGGAGGCGCGCAGGAACCGCGCAGAAAGGGGCGGCCTCTGGCTGAGACGCTCGCAGGGGAAGAAAGGCAGGAGAGGAGGGAAACCAGCCAGGAGCCAGGGAGAGAAGAGGAGGAGCCGGCCGGAGCCAGGGCAGGGACGGTGGGGCAGCCATGGACGGAGCTCGAGCTGCTGCTGGTTTCTCCCCATGGCTGAAGAGAGAGAGGGAGAACGACAGAAAGAGAGGGGGGGAAAAGACCGACTGAAAGGAGAGGGGGAGCCGGCTCGGCCTTTTTGGTCAGATGGGGAAGAGGCGCAGCCTCGGGAAGAGCTCGACATTTTTTTTGCAAAATTTCTTTCCCAAAATGACAAGTTTCCGGAAACCTTCGGTCAAGTTCCAAAATTGCGAACACTGCTCAAACGGACTCTGATTTCGACGAAACTAATTTTGTTGTCGTCGTCTCGCCGAGTACTCCGACTTTCGTTAAAGGCACTTGGTCAAATTCCCAATGGTTTGCCCGGTAACGATCGTCGACGGCAGCTTCGCGGTGACCGAAATTCCAGTTTTGCAGTACAGACTTAACCAATTTCCGGGACCTGAAAACTGCGTTGTACTCTATCTTGCGAGCTTATTTTCACCATTTTCGGCACCGATCTAGGTCTCGGCCATAAAACGAAATTTGTTCCTCTCGATCTGTACTACAACTTTCGTTTAAGGCGCGTCGACATGCGAGCATCCGAAAATACCGTTCAATGCCGGTCAAAGTAGTCACCCGGTAGGATCCGATTTAGGGTTTCTCGTCAGTCGACACATTTTCTGGCCATCTGCTCAACACGGAACTTTCATAACTTTTGACTGTGAGTTCATATATAGTTGATCGGGAATAACTGCAAAACTTGGTTGGACCCGAATGATTTTCTTCCGTTAATCAGTCAGCACTGTCAAAGCTGCGACTCGTCATTTCATGTGACTTTTTGATTCCAAACTTCACGAAACTTTTTCACCAGTTACTATAGACAGGAACTGAGATGGGACACATGAAAAATCCTTGTTTAGCATTAATCTTCAATATTCAAAAATTGGCGATCATTATTAACTGGCTCCATTAATTATTTCCCGAATAATTCAAACGGAGGTTCTGCCTTTCAGATTGATCCTGACGCTTCACTCATCACTAACTATCCTTGAATTTAGTTCTTCATCGTTGCTTGATATACCAAGTCCGTGCTGAACTGACCGCTCAACTGACGGCGAACACCTGGGGTGTTACACAAGGTATCACAAAGCTCATCATATCTACTATTGTCATCACGACAAGCATTAAATTGTAGAGACATAATCCCAAGACAAGCATAAAGTGTACATTTCTTGGCCTTGCCAAGTTCACGTATATGATCCTCCGTCGAATGCTCATCATCTCCTAGAAAGTCCAGCAAAGCGTCCACCTCACGTTCTGCCTCCAGAGCCTCACTCCTCCTTCTCGCAATGTCATCCTCGATCACATGTCCATGATTCGAACCTGAGGGCAAAGACATGGAAGAAGAAGAACTTGGTGCCATTTCACAAAGCACCGTTAGTGTTAGCAAGACAAAAGCTCAACACCTCGGCAAACCACATCGGAAGCAAAACCACTCTAAAAGGTCGCCTTCGCGGATCCGGAACCGGTTAAGGTAGAGAGATCCTTAACCGGCTCCGATACCAATTGAAGGACCGAAAATGCTATAGCAAGGCGACAAGAGGGGGGGGGGGTGAATGGGAGCCTAAAATTTCTTCTCAGAAATTACGACCTCTGTCCCAATAAAATCAACCCCAAAAGCTTCAGACTCAAACGTGGTGCCCACGACCCATGGAAAGAGGGTGGATGATCCCTAGGATCACAGCGAGGCACCACACAAGAGAGCAAACCAAAACTCTCAAAACCCTGAGTCAAGTTCGTGCCTAAAAGACCCACTCCCAAACGTAGATAGAGGGCTACGTCGGGATTCCTCCAAATACCAATGCTAACGCATAGCAAAGATATGTAGAGAGGTTCCTAGGTGAACTCTAGGAGCAACCGAGAAGTCCAGAATCGAAGCGGAAAAGCCGGGAGAGCGAACGCACTAAAAGTCAGCTCTCAGCAGGATCCCGGACTGTCCGGGCTGCTGATGCCGGACTGTCCGGTCAAGGGCGGACTGTTCGCGCCTAGGAGTCTGGATTGTCCACCGGCAAAAGACCCAAAAACAAACTGTTCTGAAACAGCTTTGGACAGGTCTCGGACAGTCCGCGGTTTGTACGCCAGACTGTCCGCGGTTCACGTGAACAGTGAACTCAGTGCGTCCGATGCCTGCCCGTAGCAGCATTCGATGAAGACCCCGGACTGTCCGCGGGTCCTGGCGGACTGTCCGCCGGCTACGAAGCAAAACACAGCAAAGGTGATGCAAAGTCCCTGCGCGACTCGCGGACTGTCCACGCCTGTCACTGGCGGACTGTCCGCCGGTCACCCGAGGGAAAAACGCCAAGGCAAACAGCCACTGCTCAGGCTGGAACCTCGATGCACGGACTGTCCGCGACCACTATGGTGGACTGTCCGCGACCTCCCAGAAAGCGCAAAAACAGCACGGGACAAAACCAAAATCGATTGGATCTTCACCAAATCGAACGGGGTTGCAACCAAACTTCTCCCAAGTGTTCTTCTACGTGTTGGTAAGCTAATCCTAGGATATCATCGCTTCAACCCAACTAATCCATGAGAAATCCGAAGAACACTAGAAAAGGGGAAGAACGAAGAACAAAAACGATTTTGACTCGATCTACTTGTTCGTGAGGGTAGAGATGAATTCCTTCCGTGAAAATGTTCTCCTCACATCAAAGAACAAGTTGATTCAAACGGAATCGCAAAAGACGCAGCGTAGAGGGAGATCGGGGGAGGAGAAAATCGTGGAGAAAAGAAGAACGTGAAGAACAAAATCGAAACGCGAATTCAACCACGAAATTGATCCTTGGATTCAGAGGAATGGATGATTGATTAAGCACTCGGTGTCGGGCTACAAGCCAATCCTAGCAACACAAAGCTTGGATGGCAAAAAGCTCAAGAACAAGAGCCAACTCTCCCTAACCCTAGCCTTCTCTCACAGGAACAAAGTGAGAGAGACAGCTTCAAAAGATACGGCTGCCCTAGCAGCCCCCTCATATATATAGGCGCACGTCCGAAGACCAAAACGCCCTTACATTAAGCACTCAACCCAAATACCACCCAGGGGTAAAACCGTCCAGTCCTGACGATCTTCATCCGACGGCCACGCCCGCACATCCGGTAGCTTCGCCTCGACGCGACCTCCCTGATGCCGCCACGTGCCGTCACCGTCGACCGCCGCGCCTTCCTCGTGGATAGCTTCGCCGCCGCGCTAGCCTCTCCACGCCGCCACGCGTCGACCGTCCTTTCGGACCACCCCCGGTTTTGAGGCCCAAACCGGTAAACCCGTCAGCCCAGGTTTTGAGGCCCAAACCTGGCAAACCGTCCAGCTCGAGTTTTGAGGCCGAAACTCGGAAACACGCGAGCCCAGGTTTTGAGGCCCAAACCTGGAAACCGTCCTCGCCGAGTTTTGAGGCCCAAACTCGGAAACCGGCCACCCCGAGTTTTGAGGCCCAAACTCGGAAACCGTCGATGGTAGCTTTTTGAGGCTCAGCTACCGAACCCGCACCGTAGACGGAGTGTGGTTCTCACACCCCGACCACCGGCACCGATGCCGATGCATGTCCAGCCTCCACGCCGGGCCTAACGCCTTCGCCTTCCTTCTTGACTCGGCCGACGGCACTTGCGCCGCACGCAAGCCCGTGTCCGACCTCCCGCCAAGTGCCATGATGCCATCGTCTTCCTCCCGACTCAGCCGATGCACCGCACATCCCCATGTGCTCCTGCTCGTCGATGCCACGTTCCAGCTACCACAGCTGGTCCTCTGGCCCTCCGGTCCGTCGGTCCAACCCTCACGTCCGCTCTTCACCGCTCTGGGTACATCGGCATGGCACGTCCGCCGCACGACACGCCCATCGTTCACCGCTCCCGGTCCGTCGGCACGGCACGTCTCTACTTGACCTTCACCTCGCCATAGACCATTGTATCCGAGCTCCACACCTGCACATCAACACAGCCAAGAGACACATGTTGCACACACACGCCAACACATAAACACAACACAACTCACGCCACCGGTTAGTCATAAACAATAAGCGCATAGCGATATATAGACTCTACCGGGAAAAGCCTCAAACCTTCCTCGTCAAAGTCAATCATTCATCATATATGTTCTCACGTCATCTCTTTTCGAATAAATCTCTTTTATGCTCTCATTCTACCTGTGTTTGCTATAGTATGCTTTGGTTTGGTTGTGCTTTTCGAGAGTACTTTCAAAGGATTTTAAATTAAGCGTGGTGCTTAGGTCAAAATACCTTCCTTAATCCAATTAGACATGGAGTCTAGTTTGATTGTTGAACTGAAAATTGCTAGTGTAGACATTGGATATTTTGTTGGACTAACCCCTGCAGAGAACTCTAAATACACTTTGAGAAAGTCCTGAGATGAATTCACATCAGAGATGATGCAAGCCATACGGTGAACTGCATAATGAAGACTCAGCTCATTCATCATGGATGAAAGTACTGTGAGTATTAAAGTTTATTTCAATTTATCTTCTACTGCAAGTACCTTTTGCCTTGAACCATGTTAAAATGCAGCCAACACATAAAATGCTAGTCTATGCTAAAGTAATCTTAAAATTATCTTTTCATTAGCATCGATGAATAACACATAGTTATGGATAACAACCCATGTTTCAAATTCAAGTGCAATCCTTCGGGTATGTGTGTCCACTAATATTTTGTAGGAGATGAGGTTTTCTTATTCATGATGTCAACTTAAAGATCCAAAATCCAACCCGTGGATAGACAAAACTCATCATCAGACAAGTCACTAGTGATGTCGAAGACAGCCAAGCTTTGAGCCATCCAAAGGCCTAAGCCAGGACACTAATGATGAACAAGATGCAACTCACCCCATATGGGTCAATCTGTGCCTACGCTCATCATTGTCGAAGACATCAACACCGACACCAACAACAAATATTAGGGTGAGGATATGCCACTACATTATTGTTGACGCAAAAAGTAACACCTTGCGCCAAGACACACAGCAAGCCGAACGAGGCTAGCTTCAATCGGGTGCCCGGAGTGTACTGAATCCGGAGACGTGCCAGTCAGTTTGACCTGAAAACCAACAAGGGATAAAACGTGAGAATACCTCTGGAACGTGCTGGGTAAAACCAGACAGTTCCATATGTACGGCTTCAAAAGCCAGTCGTGACGGCACACAGCTACAGAAGCTGTCTGTCAGAGCATGTATACAAAGCTATTCGGCAAGTATGAGGACAGAGTATGTGAAGCATATTAACTACCGAATGCAAATGAAAGACATGCTTGAACGAATCAAAGATATTATAAACAGGTAACTTGCAAGAATAGATCTATCCAAATAATACATGCATAGGCCAATCCAACTAATCTGCCGCACGTTTAGTCTTCATAGACCCATCAAGCATAAACTTAAGCGAAGCTAATCCACCGCATGATACCACTTGCTATAAGTCTATACCACTTCTTATAATTAGATTAATCCACCGCATGATACAATCTAATTATAACAAGCTAAAAGCATGCATATATTTGAATAGATCTATAAAAACTCGTTACTCATGTAAGCATAACCAAAATCGCCAAATTAGCTGAGTTGGGGTCCATGAGGAAGGAACATACAAGCAAACATGATCAAACTAATCTAAAACCTGCATCTGCCACACGACACCTAGTTCTATCAAAGCATAAACATGATCGACATGTACGAACCCGCAACATGTAACAACCTAGATCGAAAATTGGTCCGGCCATCATGATCTTATGATTAGCAAAGCGCAAGTAAACTTGTGAAACAAGGCCGAATAGAAATCAATCTAGATTGGCCAAAAGAGTGTTACAGGAATTAAATAAATAAAACACATAACACATGATAACTTAATGAATCTACTAGATCTGCCAAATCTAATAGAGCCGATAACTATTTTTACTCATGTCTTAATCCGCCGCACGATACAAGGCACAAGCAAAAACTTCCCGTCATAAGCTTAAATCCGCCGCACGATACTAAGCTTAACATACGAGACTACTTGCATCATATCTAAATCCACCGCATGATACTAGACATGATAACAAGGTTGCCGGTACTTACGAAGGTCGACGGATCGATGATTCCTCTCAAAGAACTCGACGACACGACTAAGGACTCGAAGATGGCACGGGGCCGGTTTGTATTGATGTGGTTGTGAACAATTTTACAATGGTCGAGGGCTTATATTTATACCCTGAACGAAATACGAGTCCTAGACGATTACGATTTTACAATGACAAAATATGGAAAGATATGGAATCTATTCCTAATCTTCTCGGTATCTTTCATCGCCATATGCCTTCCATGCAAGCCGGCTTCGTCTGCAACATCCATCTCCCGAATGGAACTACCTCTCTGCAAGATAGCCGACCGCACATACATTCATCAAAATCTTGAAGACCAAATAGCCGTCTGACTACTTGCTGAATTCTTTCTTCTCTACCAGCTGGGCCCACCTGCCATATCTTCATGCGTGCGAAAATCTGGTGTTAACACATGCCCCCTAATTTTGGGATAAATATTTATTCCAAAATTCCTATTTACCGTGGAACCTCCGGAAGCGTCCGCCTTCATATGCTATAATTACTATACCTGCCGACTCATCTCCTGATGCATCCTCTGGGATTCTTTAAAACCCTCTTTCGCTCTGTTCTGACTTGTGCACTCTGAACTCCCCTGCTCAGACTCAAAAACCCTCTTTTCTCTTGTCATATCCTACTGTGGAGGATGTCTTCTGCAGCGAGTCGCCATAGTTCCGAGCTTGGTGCTTCTAGCACCTCCAAGAGGAGGTTGTCCTTTTCTCTCTCTCGTTTCAAAATGAGGCAGTTGTCCTTACCTCACCATTTTTATTAGAAGGGCCGGAGACGACCTCCCTGAGGTCCTGATTCAAAAGATTGCAGATCTTCAATCCGATTCGGAGAGGAAGGATCGGGAGATCAACCGAATCTCTCGAGAGCGCGATGTTGCCCGGGAACGGGCTACCGGTAAGCATCCCTTCATCATCTTCCTTTTTATCTTCCCTTTCTACTCTTACCGACTCTTCCTCCTCTTTAGCTCTGGAGACCAAGCTTCAATCTCTCGAACCAGCTATTGCTAACCTCGCCGTCAGGGCCAACGTACCGGGTACGACAGCTCTGAGGCGCGTAAACGAAGTCAACCGAGTCCTCCCTGACATTTCTAGAGCTGGTATGGGATATGTTGCAGCACTCGCCTTCAACGCGGTACAGAATCACTCTGGAGCCGATTACCGTAATTTTGACGTCTGCGAGCGAGGGCTAGAATACAGGGTGGCTCATTCTGTCGATGATATGAAAGAAGCTGGAACAGATCTGACTGATTCCTTCGACTTTGATCTCCCAATTAGAAATAGGATAGAATGGACGAACTGATCTTCCACTGTAATTTATTTTGTAAATAAGAAGTCCCTTTGTTCGCCTTTCTGAAATCAATCTGTGATTGATCCCTCGAGATCAATGTATGCTCTATTTTCTGTGCATCAATCATTAACTTCTCATTTTATTCTAGCGGCGATGTTTACCACATCGGCTATTGCTGATAATCGCATTAGATACCTTTGTCTCGCAGGCGATTGTTGTAATCGGTCATTTTGGACCCAAAGCATCCGATTTTTCCCTCAGCTTCCTGATCCATGATGATAGCAAGGTAGTATTTTTAAGGGATTTTCCGATTTTCAGTTTTCCACTTTCAACTCCGATCGGTAACGTGAGCTCCCAAATCATTAGTTAAAATCGAAAAACTCTTAGCCGAATCCTATCGGCTTTCTGATTCTGGAGTCATGACCTCTTCCAATCGTCAAAAATCCGGCCTGGCCCAATAACGGCCCATAAGCCGCGAAAACCCCACTTCGATGCTTGATCCTCCAGTGTGCAAGTCATGGTTCTATAGATATGACCTTATACAAGCTGTCACTCTTACCCCTAGTCAAATAGTTTGATTCGCAAAGATTTTCATTTCTCGGCTTCTAGCTCAAGCCAGAGAGAAAATTTCTTGCTTGCGTTTCCATCAATGACAGGCAAAGGTGACCTCGGCAGGCACCCTGACGGAGATGAAGCAGGAGGAAGTCGGGCATTAACTCACTGGTGCCATAGGTAAAAGACTAGCCCTCTGCCCCCCTTGTGATAGTTCTTCTTGCTCATCCTTCCCTGATCCGTCGTCCTTCTTAGGGTGGGGTCTTCATCCAGCCAAGCTCGAGTTCCCCTTCCAGAAACGGTAACTCCAATAACTTCTCAATCCTTTCCCTAAGCCATCAGATTTGAATTTGACGATTCGATTTAGCAGACCCATCTGGATGTTCTTCGATACCGCGAGGAAAAGGATAAGGCCTGGAAGGAACTGGAAAATGCATCCAAGAACCACAGTATCGAGAAAGCTGAGTGGGCAGACCAACGGAAACAACTCTGCAACATCATCACAGGTTAGCAGATCTTCGGTCCTCTTCTTCTGGTTGAGTCCACCTTACTTGACGCATCCCTTTTTTGTTAGCCCTTCCTGCAGAGAATGACCGTTTGAAAATAGCAGCGAATAAAATTGCCCTCAAAGTGAATCCTCATGGGGACTCAGCCGAAACCCGTCTTAACGCCATGGATGTTCGCATAGATCAGGCCATCATCCAAGGTGTGCACGCTGGGGTTCCCTCGGTATAGCGGCAATGAGCTCTTGGACCAAGGAAAACTACTCCTCTATACCAGTCGGTTTCGCAGGCGGCGACCCAGATGAATTTGAAGACCTTGAAATTTATGATGATCAGGCTGCCGCTATTGCCGAGACTGTTGACCCATAATCTGTTCTGATCAGATTATCTCGAGAGTAGTTTGTATCAGGACAAATCTGTAAATGAAGCTTGTAATATACGAAACTCGTTCTCCTCTGAATAACGCCCATTTGCACTTCTTGATTTCTCTCCTTCCAATAAACCTACCAACTCGAAAAACGCTAGGGCCACCAGGGTTATAAATTTCTTGTACTAAAGGCGATATAAATAATATCGGCTATGACTTGAACTCTTGGAACATTTTTTCTGCTAAAGGCGATGCTTTACATCGGCTGTATATAAGTATTCTTCAAGTTACATAATTTCCATGCGTTCGGCTTTTAACAAGTAATGCCGAAGCTTAACCCACAAGTGACGTGCATATGATCAAAACCTCTTTACAGCCGAACACCCTTCTCCGGGTCTAACATTTTCGGCTAAAGCTAGCTGCTATTTATCCTTTAAATTTTAAAATAAGGGCCGATCCTATTGCAAGGCTATCGGCCGCCACGTACAACTTGAATCAATTACCAAGTTGCGGAAGTGCCTTCATACTTTCCAATACCCTCTGTTGTACGTCACCTTATGTGAATTCTTGTTCTTTCATTAGCTTCGGCAATGGAGAAATAAGCAGAACCCTCAAAAGTTCGTTAACTTCAAAACATGCTCGAAACCCAGACTTGCATACATTGGTCCTACTTCGGCTTCATTATCAACACTTTATTCCTTGTCAGCCGACACAAAACTTGGCCTCAATCTTTCTCCATCACCATCAGTTGGATTATCTATTCAAAAATTGCTCTGAGAGCCGATTGTCTGAATCGGCTGTTGGTCCTCGTTGAAAACATTTACAGGACCTGCTTCCCAAGCTCTTCCAGAAAAACACTCAATGCCATCATATTCCCAGTAGATAGGCTCTGTATTAGCAATACTCACTAAATCATCAGCATGGACGATTTCAATGTCATCTCCGATCCACTGGATGAGGAACTGATGCATAGTTGACGGCACACAGCAGTTTGCATGTATCCAATCTCTTCCCAATAGCAAACTGTATGCCCCCTTGCCATCAATGACGAAAAAGGTAGCGATCAAGGTCTTAGTCCCGATCGTCAACTCAACATGGACTGCTCCCCGAGTATCAGAAGAATTGCCAACAAAGTCTCTCAACACCATGTCGGTCTTTAGCAAGTCTTCACTTTCCATCCCAAGTTTTCTGAAGGTGGTATACGACATGATATTTATGGCAGCCCCTCCATCAATAAAAATCTTAGTCAATGGCTTGCCATTAACCACTACTACAGAAATTATTTTGCGTGATACCTTGCATTAGTTAACCGTGACGGGCTTATGACCTGGCCGTCACGGTTATTGGGTGGCCGGCCTGGCCACCTGGTCGCCCAGGCGCCCGTCACGGTTAATTGTTTAACCGTGGCGGTCGACCTAAGATGACCGTCACGGTTAATTCTCTATTAACCGTGATGGGCTACTTAAACCACCCGTCATGGTTAATATGTTAACCGTGGCAGGCGACGTTAGCTGCCCATCACGGTTAATAGATATTAACTATGACAGGCTTCTTAGGATGCCCGCCACTGTTAAGATTTTGCATATAAACAGCAGCCAGCCCCCTCTTCTTCCCCACGAGCTTTCTTCTTCCAACATTTGGGGGAGGAGGATTTGCCCTAAAATTTGACAAACTTTTTGAATTGAGGTCTAAGGATTGAATTTGGGGGTGGAGGGCAACACAAAAGGTTCCTAATGGCTCTCTCCCACCCTTTATCTCTCTTTTCCCCTCTTTTTGGCTCAAGTGTTCTAGATCTAGATCTAGATCTAGATCTAGATCCATTCTATCTCTCTCTATGCATGAATCTACCATGTTCTATGGTGGATCTCCCTACCCTTCTCTCTTTGGAAGATGTTTTTTCTATTTTCTAGTCATTTTTGTCTATTTCTTGTGCTTATGTGGTGTAGGTATGATGGAGAGGTCCGAATGGATGTACCGGTTCGATAGAGTGGGTTATCCACGGCACCTGGAGGAAGTGAGGAAGTTTATTACTATTGCAAAAAGGCATCGTGAGAAATTGAAGCGGATTGCAACCATATGTCCGTGTAAAAAATGCAAGAACACGAAAGCCCACCAAGATCCCATGGTGCAATCTCATTTGATTAGGTATGGTTTCGTGAAGGATTACACGGTCTGGACTCTTCACGGCGAAAGAGAAGGTGCAAGTGGTGGTCCATCTGGAGTGAGCTCATCGACGTCGACGCCGACATCTATACCAGTGAATCAGGGCAATCCTGTAGGAGTACCTGGATCATCATCTTCAGCAGCCATGTCAGCTGGTTGCAATAATGGTTCTCGAGATTACAACACGGTGGAGGATGTAATCCAAGACTTGGTGGACGAAGAGCACAATGGTGGTGATGGTCAGGAGGCTATTGTGAGCGAGCCCGAAGATATGCGTCTTGTTGAGGATTTAGTCAAACACATCGATGAAGACGATGTTGTGTATGGCAGTCCGAAGTGGTTGGAGAATTTTAGAGAAATGAAGCAGGCGGCAATTGATCCTCTCTATAAGGACGGGGGCGAGTGTCCGAAGGAGTGCACGGCTCTCCGTTTTAACCTCCATATGTTAATGTTGAAGGCTCGACATGGTTGGTCTGACACTAGCTTCAATGAGCTGTTAAGCTACCTTGCCACCACGTTCCCAACGGCCAACAAGGTGCCCGCCAATACTTATCGAGCGAAGAAGCTAATCTGACCAGTGGCGATGAAGCTGAGAAAGTTTGATGCATGCCCTAACCACTGCATCCTGTATCGGGGTGAGTACGAGAATTTGACTAGTTGTCCGCACTGCGGCTTTAGTCGGTACAAGAAAAATGCTGGTTGTCGTGTGGATGCGGAAGATGACGGATGCTTGCGGGGTGGTCTAAAGAAGAAGAAGGGGGCAAAGAAGAGCAGTGCGACCAAGCAGATCTCGGCTCAGCAAGACGACGAAGAAGAGGGTTACACACACAGGAAAAGTCCAGCACTGTCAGTGTGGTATCTACCCGTGGAAGATCGTCTGCGTGCAATATTCGGGAACCTAGAGGATGCCAAGCTCATGTCCTGGCATGCGTCAGCTGATCGACTGAGAGACGATGGCAAGTTGCGGCACCCGTCCGATGGGAAGCAGTGGAAGGATTTCAACATGGCTTACCCAGAGTTTGGCAAGGAGCCTAGGCACGTAAGGTTTGCATTAAGTACTGACGGGATGAACCCATTTGGTGAGCTTAGCAGCTCGCACAGCACTTGGCCTGTCGTCCTCACCATGTACAACCTGCCTCCCCATCTATGTCAGAAGCGCAGGTACCTTATGTTGACTATGCTTATCTCCGGACCAAAGCAGCCCGACAACGACATAGATGTGCTCCTGGAACCACTCATGGAGGAAATGAAGAAACTATTTGATGTTGGAGTCGAGATGGTGGATGCATACCGTAAGGAGAAGTTCACCCTAAAAGCAATTATCTTTGTCACCATCACCGATTATCCCGGTCTCTTCTCATTGTCTGGGCAGATCAAAGGGAAGACCGGCTGCGTAATTTGCATCGACGGGACCTGCTACACTTACCTTAAAGGATCCAATAAGATGGTGTACAGGAGGCACAGAC
Organism: Coix lacryma-jobi var. lacryma-jobi; assembly: GCA_009763385.1. Taxonomy (NCBI): domain Eukaryota; kingdom Viridiplantae; phylum Streptophyta; class Magnoliopsida; order Poales; family Poaceae; genus Coix; species Coix lacryma-jobi. The sequence continues at coordinate 101,999,403 of CM019828.1, read as the reverse complement.
GGTTCCTTGTTAGAAATCATAGGTACAGAAGGAGTGTTATGAATAAATATTTTGACAATCAAGACGAGCCGCAACGTGATCAACCAGTGCAAACTAGTTGGGGGGGGAATGTGTATGAGATGGTCAAGGACATGGAACAGATTGAGTTCGGAAAGAAGAAGAAGGTACCGGAAGATGGGGCAACAAAACAGAGAAGGAAGAGAAAGCGAGACAAGATGGAGGAAGTCACCGTCGTCGTTCCTTTCAAGAAGAAGTCGATTTTCTTTAAGTACCTTTCGTACTGGAAAACGCTGAATACACCCCATGCCATCGACTGCATGCACTTAGAGAAAAATGTCTTTGAAAGCACGATTGGTGTCCTATTGGACATTAATGGGAAGACAAAGGATGGTCTCAAGTCACGCATGGATCTTGTCAATCAAGGCATCAGGCCGGACCTTCACCCGGTACCGGCTCAGAATGGTAAAGTTGATATCCCAGGCGCAGCCTGCAACCTGACGCATGACGAAAAGACGGCTTTTCTCAAGTTACTTAGGGGTATCAAGGTGTCGACTGGGTTTTCGTCCAATATCAAGAGTCTGGTCTCGATGAAAGACCTCACAATGACCGGCTACAACTCACATGATTGCCACGTCATGTTGACGGTGTGTGACAGAACCGTCCAATTTATAAGAGCACAAGTACGAAATTCTCCGCCGAGGCAGTAAATTTGTGGCACTTGAGCCCCTATAAACCCGGTAGTCCGTGAAATCATGAAGGATTTCAAACTTTCCAACATCAACAACATAGGATCGTAATATTTCAGCATCGACCGTCACACGACAGAGATTACATAAATAGTTTCGGAGTAGCAACTTAGTTATTACAACCCATGTTCGGAAATAAGTCGCGGAAGCTTAATTTGAGACATAGTTCTGGAAATGACCCACGCACACATAGTGATTACAGTGCCATTTAGTAGTCATCCTTAACATAGCAAAAGATACGAACAGAAGAGGTCATTGCCCGTGACCTAGATATCCCCCGAGGCTGGAAAGATACAATTGATGCAATAACCATGGAAGACCTGGACATCTGCAACAACAAAGGGTAGAACCCTGAGTACGAGAAGGTACTCAGCTAGACTTACCCGTCTTAAACCAGAAATAAGTTGACCTCAAGGAGTATGCAAGGCCAGTATATAGTGGAGGCTGGTAATGGACCACATTTTTCCATAAAAGCCATTTGTTAATTAAGTAGTTCTCCTGCCTTTAGCTGTCAATTTAAATAGTAATTATCCTATTTACTAGATTAGCAAACTGCACTATAGCAAACATGGTAGTGATCCAACAATCACCAAAAATGTAACAAACAGACCGAGTAACCATTTCCAAAAGTATTATGATAGCTGTCTCGTGTTCCACATTTTTCATATCAAGGTCGATCAGCGTTCGAGTCAAGTGCTCACTATCCAGGAGCGATGGCGATTATAATCGATTCCTAACCAGCTGGTGATTTATTTCCCACACAAACCACACCCACCCGTCGGTGAGCTACAGATGACCACAACATTGTTCCAGGAGTCGCGGTTTCAACCGCCACCATCACACCCGGAGGCAAGCCCGACTGCCAAGGAGTTGGACTTAACCACCATCACCCGGGTCTTACTATTCGCGCCCCCGCGTCCCACTAACTCTCCACCGTGGCTTCGGCTGATGCGTAGGACCTGAGAGCCGGCCTGGAACAATGAGCGGCTTCGCGGTCGGAACGAGTTATCCTTCCAGCTAAATGTGGGACATGCGTTCAACATGACAAGAAGTCTATCTTACAAGATACTGATTCCCATAAAACACGGCTAGAAATACTGTAGCATACACTACAGGAATCTGCCGATCTCCATTTTCCACAACACTCAGTTATCCCACTTAATGGAAATATCCGGTTAATCGGCGAAGTAACCACCTATTACTCGCGGGTAACATGAAGGTTGCCCGACTTCTACCGGTCTAAGCAATTCTAAGCATAACTCGGACCTGATTCTATATAGGTATCAAGGGTAATATTTCAAGATAACAAGGTATGAATAGTGATGCATCAACGGTATCAAACAACTCCTATACTTAATGCAACAAACATAAACAGATTAAGTTAATTATAAACTGTAGGTAGTTAGAAATGCTCCGGGGCTTGCCTTTCTCGAAGGTGCTCGGTTGGTGATTCGGGCACTCCGGAAGTTCTTCTTCAAACTCTTCCCCGACAGCTCCTGGTTCCTGCTCCTGGGGCTGCTCCTCGTTTTCCTCTACTATCACTGTCTCTTCTACCGAACCTGTTATGATGCATATGCGAGAATGAATGGATGATACATGGGCATAGAAAATGCATTGCAATTGAATTGACCGAATAGGTGCATATTTCCTCTCCGGTAGAGTACAACATTCTATTTCGAGAGAAGCTACATCACTCATGCAAAATACAGTCAACATGCATACACTGAAAAGACTATTTTTACGTCTACTGGTTTCCACATAAAAGAGACATAAAAGCTTAATTAAATAAACTAATTATTCTACTAAAAACAAGCTTATAACTGCACCTTATAGCTAACAGCTTTAGAAAAATCTACAAAAATTACTGTAGGTTCCTAACAGAAAATAAAGCATATTGTACAAAATTCAGGACAATTGCATATCTACAAAATTCTGAATGAAAAAGACAAATATCAGGGTGAAAAGATACTTTGAACTACACCCTATCTTAAAAAGTGTCAAACAACAAATTTCATATTTTTGTTTAGAACTTTTTAGCATAAGAGCAGTCTATAAAAATTATGAGACTCCAATTCCATATATTTTAATTACTACAAATTATACAAGAAAACAGCATTTAATTAATTTAAAGGTTAACTTCAAATTATTTCACAACCAAACAGTACTTATCATTTTTCTGTGACTCTACATCACCTACATAGTTCATCAAAACAAATCCCATATTTTTATGAGCAAAACATGATTTATTATACATTAAACAAGATATCAGCCTAAACATAAATTAATTACTACTGCACATAAAAATTATTATAACAGGGCATATTATATTTTTCATGTACAGATCTCATCAAAACAAACTTAACAAAATTGGTTTCACATTTATTGGATTAACAGAACTTAAGTTATGATTTAAACAAGCATTATTAGCATTTCTGAAAAACATATATTCAAAAACACTAAACCCTAACTGCTACATGCACCCGACACAACTGCACCCAAGCGACTGACAACCGGGGCCCGTGGTCAAAGTGACCCCACCTGTCACACACAGGAAAAACAGAGGAGGCGTTGACCTCGCCGGAGCTCGCCGACGGCGGCTCCTCCGGCGAAACCATCACCACCTAACGACTCTACTCAACCATCCGCGTCGAATGGTACCCCACTCGACCCTAGCGACACGACGGATCGAGCACGGCGCCGACAATGGCGGCCACGGCGGCGCGGGCTCACCACGCCGGGCATCTTCGGCTATGCCGAGGCTAACCAAACCACGATTCCTACTCCTCGAACTCCCACGGATCTAGCGCAAGGCTCAAACGCCACTGATTCACTCCGAAAGCTCGGGACCACGCCATGCCATTCTCCGGCAACAAAGGCGGACGGCGGCGATGGCGGACCGAGGCAACCAAACCCTAATCGGCTAAACCGACTTCACTACCTTCTTCCTAGACGCGCACTGACTGACGAACGCTAGCTAAAACATCTTGGAACCCACGGGAAGGGAGCCGACCACGGCGGACCGAGCTCGGCGGTCATGGCGGCCATGGCGGAAGCTCGTCCCGCGGCTTACCTAGGCACTTCTAGCGAGAGCTGGCTACGGCACGCGAAGCAGGAGGTGGAGGCGAGGTTGGCGGTGGGTTTTGCGGGGAGAAAACACGGCGAGACGACGGCGGACGGCGACTTCCCCCCTTTTCGCCCGCGCGGTCGCCGGCGAGAGCGCAAGGCAAAGCAGAGAGGGAGAGTGAGCGCGCCTGGGAGGAGGAGAGCGTGCGCGGGTGGTCAAGACTCGCCACGCTGCGCGCGCTGGCTGGGTTTGGCCGGGCATCGGGCGCCACGCGGCAGGGGATTCCTGCGCGCGGTCGGCCACGACGCCGGCGAGTTCAAACTGAACCCCGCGATTCAGTTAACTCCCGGGCCGACTGACGGGCGATTTTTGAACACGATTAACTCACTAACCACTCCATCAAACGCTAAACCAACTGCACCACTGGTTAGAGCTATACACCGACTGCAACTTTGGTTACAAGATCGATCACTGGTTCGGCTTGGGTTGGGCTCAGATCGATGCCAAACATGGCCTGACCGAACTGGTTTTCAGAGTTAGGACTTAGGAAAATTTCCAAGTCTAAAACCCTTCCAATTCTGTCTTGTGGACCCTAAAACACCATGCTAAACCCATTTTCATGAGTTGGTCCTTAAACAACTTTTGTTCTATACTAAATTCTACACACTTTTGATTAAAAGCCCACAGCCATGCATAGCTTCTATCAAGGAGGTCTTTGTTAGTCAAACAAAAGGACTTTAGAGGCTCTATAGGGTTGACTAGGGTTTAACTACTTGATTAGGCAAAATGTCCAGCATAACCATGCCTTCATTTTGACTCCTCAACAAAGTTAGATGGTTAGGAAGACTTAACCACTCCAAAGCAAGACAAGCAACACTTCATCAAAGCAAACTTATAAGCAAGCAAGCACATGAAATGACATTTTATGTGAGAAAAAGAATAACATATGAATGCTTCATGATCATGAGATGATTATGCATGATGAGAAATGATGTCATGCTAGCTTAACACCAGAGGTGTTACAGCCCTTCCCCCCTTGAAGAAATCTCGTCCCGAGATTTACTGACCATTGCTTATGGAACGATGGATAAACTTTCTGGAGATAGTCTTCCGTTTCCCAGGTTGCATCTCCGTCATCATGACGACTCCATAGAACTTTATACACCTTTATTAAGCGATTGCGAGTTACTCTTTCTTTGCTGTCCAAAACTCGCACGGGTTGCTCTTGATATGTGAGGTCTGATGCTAGCTTCAACTCTTGAGGTTCTATTCTTTCTTCCGGTACACGTAGACACTTCTTTAACTGTGAAACATGAAAAACTGGAAAGATCGAACTCATAGCTTCGGGTAACTGGAGTTGATAAGATACTTCTCCCTTTCTTTTCAAGATACGATATGGTCCAACATATCTCGGGGCTAGCTTCCTTTTAATGCCGAACCTTTGTACTCCCCTCATCGGAGTTACTTTTAGGTAAACATGATCTCCCTTCTTAAACTCCAACGGCCTTCTTCTTTTATCGGCATAACTTTTCTGTCGGGATTGTGCTGCTTGTAAGTGTTGATGGATGATCTGAACCTTTTTCTCGGCTTCTGCCACGAAGTCTATTCCAAAATATCTCCTTTCCCCTGGTTCTATCCAGTTTAACGGAGTCACACACTTACGTCCATATAAAGCTTCAAATGGTGCCATCTTGATACTCTCTTGATAGCTATTATTGTACGAGAACTCTGCTAACGGTAGCCACGATTCCCATGATCCTTTGGAGGATAACACACAAGCTCTGAGCATATCTTCAAGCACTTGATTCACTCTTTCGGTTTGACCTGCGGTCTGAGGATGATAAGCTGTACTGTGAATCAACTTCGTTCCCAAACCTTTATGTAACTGCTGCCAAAAGTGCGCGGTGAACTGAGATCCACGATCTGAAACAATTGTCTTTGGTATTCCATGCAAACGCACAATCTCTTTGATGTAGATATCTGCATACCGAGGCGGTCGATATCCGGTTTTGACTGGAATAAAGTGAGCAGATTTGGTCAAACGATCCACTATTACCCAAATAGAATTATTTCCTTTTTCTGAGGTGGGTAATCCGGTTATGAAATCCATACTGATGTCTTCCCATTTCCAAACAGGCACAGATAACGGTTGTAACAACCCTGCAGGTTTCATATGCACTGCCTTAACTCTGCAACAAGTATCACACCTTGCAACATAGGCTGCTATCTCTTTCTTCATCTTGGTCCACCAAAAACGAGATTGTAGGTCATGATACATCTTACTGCTTCCTGGGTGAAGAGATAACTTAGATAAGTGGGCCTCATCTAAGATTTTATCCTTGAGATCTTTGTTCCTTGGCACGACAAGACGATCCCTGAACCATAACACTCCTTGTTCATCCAACTTAAAAGAAGTTAAAGGATCTTTTAACATCTTTCGCTTGATATGAGCAACTCCTTTATCTGACTTCTGAGCTTCCATGATCTGACTCTCTAGCGAGCAACCTAACTGAATGTTGAACAAAACTTCTGGATGTATCAGGTTAAACTTTTCTTCAAACAACGGTTGCACCACAACACAGTGCGATTTCCGACTTAAAGCATCTGCAACCACATTGGCCTTTCCTGGGTGATAGTGAACTTGCAAGTTATAGTCCTTTATCAGCTCCAGCCATCTTCGCTGTCTCATGTTCAGCTCAGGTTGAGTGAAGATATACTTCAGACTTTTGTGATCGGTATAGATGTTGCACACATTTCCCAACAAGTAGTGTCTCCATATCTTTAGAGCATGCACTACTGCCGCTAATTCCAAATCATGTGTAGGATAGTTAACCTCATGCTTCCTTAACTGTCTCGAAGCATACGCTATCACGCGTCCATCTTGCATTAGCACACAGCCCAAACCTGTTTTGGAGGCATCGCAAAACACATCAAAAGGTTTCTCTATATCTGGTTGAGCCAAAACAGGGGCAGTGGTTAACAGTTCCCGTAAGATTCGGAAAGCTGCTTCGCACTCCTCTGTCCAAACAAACTTCACATCCTTCTGTAGCAACGATGTCATCGGTTTTGCAATCTTGGAGAAATCCGGAATGAAGCGACGATAGTAACCAGCCAAACCTAGAAAACTTCTGACTTCCGTGACGGTGGTTGGTGCCTTCCAATCCATAACCTCTTGTACCTTTCCAGGATCCACTGAGATTCCATCTCCTGATAACACATGTCCAAGAAAATGAACTTTCTTCAACCAGAACTCACACTTACTGAACTTAGCATATAACTTATGCTCTCGAAGCCTTGTTAGAACTATCCTCAAGTGTTCCGCATGATCCTCTTCGTTCTCTGAATATATCAAGATATCATCCAAAAAGACTATCACAAACCGATCCAACTCAGGCATAAACACAGAATTCATTAGATACATAAAGTATGCAGGAGCATTTGTCAAGCCAAACGACATGACAAGATACTCATACAACCCGTACCTAGTGGAAAAAGCCGTTTTAGGTATATCCTTAGGTCTGATCTTGATCTGATGGTACCCTGATCTTAAGTCTATCTTGGAAAACACTCTAGCTCTCGTCAACTGATCAAAGAGGATATCAATCCGAGGTAAAGGATACTTATTCTTGACTGTTACTGCATTCAAAGGCCTGTAATCCACACACATACGCAGACTTTTATCCTTCTTTTTCACGAAGAGCGCAGGACATCCCCACTCGGATGAACTTGGTTGAATCAAACCTTTATCCAACAACTCTTTCAACTGAACCTTCAACTCCGCTAACTCATTAGGAGGCATACGATACGGTCTTCTGGATATAGGTGCTGTTCCAGGTATCAACTCTATTGCAAACTCCACATCCCTATCCGGAGGTAAACCAGGTAGCTCATCTGGAAACACATCCGGAAACTCACATACTACAGGGATTTCCTGAAGATCCGCCACTTGTACTGCACAACTCATAGCACTGAGATTAAGACGGTCAGGAAGAAACACTTGAAATCTTTTGTTTTCCTCGGGGTCCTTCAAAGAGATTATCCTTCTTCCGGTATCTAAGACCACTTCCCACTTTTTCATCCAGTCCATTCCGAGGATAACATCCAAGGATAGACCTGGCATGACTACTAGGCTTACTCGATACCGCTTACCTTCCAAACTAAGAGTAGCTCCACATACCACTTGATTAGACAACACACTTGCACTAGCTGAGTTTATTCGAAACCCAAAATCCATTGTTACCATTTCCTGATTATGCTTAAGTGCAAATGCTTGACTTACAAAAGAATGGGATGAACCAGAATCAAACAAAACAACTGCAGAGATATTGTTGATAGAGAACATACCCGCTGTTACAGGCTCACCCTCTGAGATGCCTTCCAAGGAGGTATGATGCACACGAGCTTGCACTGGATTGGTCTTCTTTCTTGGGCTAGGACATGTCCTGGACAGATGCCCTTCTTTGCCACAGTTGTAACATGGCCCCTTGACGTAGCTGCCTGCGAAGTTCTGATTTCCAGACCCCGCTCTATACTGTGATGATTGACCCTTTGCCACTTTCTGAACCTTAGCCTGCTGCTGATTTCCAGGAAAACGACGTTGAGGAGGCCTGAACCGCGCTCCCTGTGCTGCTACATGAAACTGAGGACGATTCGCCACTTGATTTCTGTTCTGCTGTGCTCCTGTATCAAAGGTTCGCTTGCGTGCCTTGGATGCACTGTAGAGATTGTTGTGGTTTTCTTGAGTCAAACAGTCACTGACGAAGTCATTGAACTGGGTTCTGGAAGAGTTTCCCATCGACTTCAGGAGCTTTGGACTTAGGCCCCTCTTCATACAAGCAATCTTCTTTGCATCGGTGTTGACATACTCAGGCGCATAACGAGCAAGATTGTTGAAAGCATGAAGATATTCAGCCATTGTTTTGGTACCCTGAGTCAAACTCAAAAACTCTGTTACCTTCATAGCCATTAAACCGGGAGGAATATAATGGCTCCGAAAAGCTGCTGTAAACTGTTCCCAAACTATAGGTTGAATTGCCGGAAAAGCGGTACGGTGATGTGCCCACCATATACCGGCTGGACCCTGCAACTGATGAGCCGCGTATTCCACCTTCAGAGATTCCGTCAGACGGAGCAACCTGAACTTCTGTTCGACAGTGTTGATCCATTCGTCTGCTTCCAAGGGTTCCACTGCTTCCTTAAAGATCGGAGGTCTAGTGTCCAAGAAGTCCTTAAACGTGCTGTACTGATTAACATCTTGACCACCCAGACCTGCAGCCCTGCGGGTATTCTCAGCGATGTTTCGGAGATTTGCTTCCATGTTGCGTTGCATAGCTTCCATGCTACGCTGACTTCCCAAAAACTGAGCAAAGAACTGCTCTGCCGTATAAGGAGGAGGAGGAGGAGGATTGGCTTCCTCGCCCTGTCCACTCCCATCTGCACCACTAGCACTGCCGGCTCCACGACGAGTGTTCACCATCTGCATAGCCAATCAATAATCGATGAGTGATGCCATATATATAGATCAAAATGCGTAATGACTGCAGTACTGTATTCGAACATAGTTCATACAATAAGGCACATTCACAAGTTGTTCCACACAAATAACATCACAAATAGATTATACAAAAAGCGCTTAATACTCGCATGGATACGCATGGATAAAACACAACGAAGGCCTGATACTTAAAACGGTTCAAAGGTAGCAACGAGGTCCTTAAGCTTACAACACATCAAAGGTTCCACAGATCCAACATAACCGATACACAAGACCACAACGATAAACATCGAGACCTAAACTCTAATCGCTCTCAGCATCTGACACATGACCCTCGACATCATCGGCTCCATCATCTTCCTCTTCTTCTTCGTCTTCTTCTTCCTGATTAGCGAAAAGCATTCCTCCATCTTCATCACCGCCATCAGCAAGAACAACTCCCAACTCCCCATCCATCTCGGCTGCACCTGGAGGATGGTATGGATGAAGCTGGTTGTGAAGACGATGCACTTCTTCATGGAGGTTGTTGTTGTAGGCTTCAGATGTCGCCAACTGCTGCTCCAAGGCCACGATACGAACTCTCATATCCACCTCTTCTTCCCATGCTTGATTTCGCTGCTGAAGAAGCCTTATCATCTGATTCTCCGCACTCCGATTAGCATGCTTCTCACGCCCTAGCTGCTCTTGCAGCCTGATGATCTCTTGAGCTGCGACTACATTCCTGCGAACCACCTGATCCTTCTCTATGGTCATCTGCTTCAGCTCTTCCTGCATCTTTTCCACTTCTTCATCGAACTCACGCTGAGCTTGCCTTTTCTCATCCCTGACATGGTGATAGGACTCAGTCATACTGCACAAGCTGTGTTGCATGACCGTGTACCCCTTCATTACCGCATACATGGCACTTGCTGCTGGGCCATCACATGCCCGAAGCTCACTAGGACTACCCTCAATTGCTTCCTGCTTGGTCTGCACCCAAACATCCTTGAACGGGTCAGCCCTCGGAAACACTCCTGCCAGAGCCCGACTGAGGTCTTCCGGGAACCGCTCCATGATGTCCTGGAGAATGAGGAACGCTGCTGACTGCGCACCTTCCCAAGGATCCCTTCCTTTGCTCTCATACATCCAACCGGACCACACAGATCCATCTTCCCTGGGCTTCACCACTGCGGTAACATACACCAAAGTGGTGTTTTCCAGAGGCTTCTTTCGCCCAGAAGTAGCGAGGCTCTCGACCATCCGGGTATCCCACAGAACGCAGAACCCTCCAGAGCAACGTAGGTGTCCCAAACACATCCAGAAACTTTGCCTTGCACCTCTCCGACCTAGGTGCCAACTGGTGTCTGGGAACCCTGCCGCCCGTTGACTTACGTGCGGTTTCCTTAGTCCAGTCCCATCTGTAGCAGGATTATCATGATAACATAAGCATAGGTCTTCCAACTCGAGCAATGAATCCATAAAGGGTGGAAGTAATGCAAAAAGGAAAGAAAGCATTATGCCATGATATGTATATGTATGAAAACGTTCCGTACGTCCTTTCCACTACATAAGAACTATGCGGTGGCAAACCACGACACTCTCATACGTTAACTATTTCGTTCTAACGGTGCGTAGTTAGTGTACCTGCAGAAGATCCATTTCAGCCCTGCCCCACAGTATGATAATCATGCATTGCTGAAATTTAAATCTAGATACTCACCTAGGTGTACACCCCGTATACACGTAAGCAGTATATGCACCCATTTAACAGTATCACCCCCGTTACCGCGTACCTTCCCCCGCACCCGTGTGTTGACGTGCGCAGGTTTCAGTATCACTAACACTCCCTAGGCCGACGGTTGTTCGACCATGCTCTCACAACTTTCCTTACCTTGGCGTAGAGGCAACTGATCCATACATTACCATTCCGAAGAATAGCACCCATACAATTTCATCCTTGCCGTATGGACGACAGAATAAACGAAAATCAAGTATGATGCAAGACCCCTCCAAGTTAGTACTTAAATAAGCCACCTGAGATCCTATGGGCATAAAGGATATGACCACTGGCACACCTAATTCTAAATTTTTTTTTTGAAAATTATCCAAAATTTAGTCCTGTGAACAGTACCCGCTAAATTTTGCTCCGATGCCAGCTGTGACAGAACCGTCCAATTTATAAGAGCACAAGTACGAAATTCTCCACCGAGGCAGTAAATTTGTGGCACTTGAGCCCCTATAAACCCGGTAGTCCGTGAAATCACGAAGGATTTCAAACTTTCCAACATCAACAACATAGGATCGTAATATTTCAGCATCGACCGTCACACGACAGAGATTACATAAATAGTTTCGGAGTAGCAACTTAGTTATTACAACCCATGTTCGGAAATAAGTTGCGGAAGCTTAATTTGAGACATAGTTCTGGAAATGACCCACGCACACATAGTGATTACAGTGCCATTTAGTAGTCATCCTTAACATAGCAAAAGATACGAACAGAAGAGGTCATTGCCCGTGACCTAGATATCCCCCGAGGCTGGAAAGATACAATTGATGCAATAACCATGGAAGACCTGGACATCTGCAACAACAAAGGGTAGAACCCTGAGTACGAGAAGGTACTCAGCTAGACTTACCCGTCTTAAACCAGAAATAAGTTGACCTCAAGGAGTATGCAAGGCCAGTATATAGTGGAGGCTGGTAATGGACCACATTTTTCCATAAAAGCCATTTGTTAATTAAGTAGTTCTCCTGCCTTTAGCTGTCAATTTAAATAGTAATTATCCTATTTACTAGATTAGCAAACTGCACTATAGCAAACATGGTAGTGATCCAACAATCACCAAAAATGTAACAAACAGACCGAGTAACCATTTCCAAAAGTATTATGATAGCTGTCTCGTGTTCCACATTTTTCATATCAAGGTCGATCAGCGTTCGAGTCAAGTGCTCACTATCCAGGAGCGATGGCGATTATAATCGATTCCTAACCAGCTGGTGATTTATTTCCCACACAAACCACACCCACCCGTCGGTGAGCTACAGATGACCACAACATTGTTCCAGGAGTCGCGGTTTCAACCGCCACCATCACACCCGGAGGCAAGCCCGACTGCCAAGGAGTTGGACTTAATAACCACCATCACCCGGGTCTTACTATTCGCGCCCCCGCGTCCCACTAACTCTCCACCGTGGCTTCGGCTGATGCGTAGGACCTGAGAGCCGGCCTGGAACAATGAGCGGCTTCGCGGTCGGAACGAGTTATCCTTCCAGCTAAATGTGGGACATGCGTTCAACATGACAAGAAGTCTATCTTACAAGATACTGATTCCCATAAAACACGGCTAGAAATACTGTAGCATACACTACAGGAATCTGCCGATCTCCATTTTCCACAACACTCAGTTATCCCACTTAATGGAAATATCCGGTTAATCGGCCAAGTAACCACCTATTACTCGCGGGTAACATGAAGGTTGCCCGACTTCTACCGGTCTAAGCAATTCTAAGCATAACTCGGACCTGATTCTATATAGGTATCAAGGGTAATATTTCAAGATAACAAGGTATGAATAGTGATGCATCAACGGTATCAAACAACTCCTATACTTAATGCAACAAACATAAACAGATTAAGTTAATTATAAACTGTAGGTAGTTAGAAATGCTCCGGGGCTTGCCTTTCTCGAAGGTGCTCGGTTGGTGATTCGTGCACTCCGGAAGTTCTTCTTCAAACTCTTCCCCGACAGCTCCTGGTTCCTGCTCCTGGGGCTGCTCCTCGTTTTCCTCTACTATCACTGTCTCTTCTACCGAACCTGTTATGATGCATATGCGACAATGAATGGATGATACATGGGCATAGAAAATGCATTGCAATTGAATTGACCGAATAGGTGCATATTTCCTCTCCGGTAGAGTACAACATTCTATTTCGAGAGAAGCTACATCACTCATGCAAAATACAGTCAACATGCATACACTGAAAAGACTATTTTTACCTCTACTGGTTTCCACATAAAAGAGACATAAAAGCTTAATTAAATAAACTAATTATTCTACTAAAAACAAGCTTATAACTGCACCTTATAGCTAACAGCTTTAGAAAAATCTACAAAAATTACTGTAGGTTCCTAACAGAAAATAAAGCATATTGTACAAAATTCAGGACAATTGCATATTTACAAAATTCTGAATGAAAAAGACAAATATCAGGGTGAAAAGATACTTTGAACTACACCCTATCTTAAAAAGTGTCAAACAACAAATTTCATATTTTTGTTTAGAACTTTTTAGCATAAGAGCAGTCTATAAAAATTATGAGACTCCAATTCCATATATTTTAATTACTACAAATTATACAAGAAAATAGCATTTAATTAATTTAAAGGTTAACTTCAAATTATTTCACAACCAAACAGTAGTTATCATTTTTCTGTGACTCTACATCACCTACACAGTTCATCAAAATAAATCCCATATTTTTATGAGCAAAACATGATTTATTATACATTAAACAAGATATCAGCCTAAACATAAATTAATTACTACTGCACATAAAAATTATTATAACAGGGCATATTGTATTTTTCATGTACAGATCTCATCAAAACAAACTTAACAAAATTGGTTTCACATTTATTGGATTAACAGAACTTAAGTTATGATTTAAACAAGCATTATCAGCATTTCTGAAAAACATATATTCAAAAACACTAAACCCTAACTGCTACATGCACCCGACACAACTGCACCCAAGCGACTGACAACCGGGGCCCGTGGTCAAAGCGACCCCACCTGTCACACACAGGAAAAACAGAGGAGGCGTTGACCTCGCCGGAGCTCGCCGACGGCGGCTCCTCCGGCGAAACCATCACCACCTAACGACTCTACTCAACCATCCGCGTCGAATGGTACCCCACTCGACCCTAGCGACACGACGGATCGAGCACGACGCCGGCAATGGTGGCCACGGCGGCGCGGGCTCACCACGTCGGGCATCTCCGGCCATGCCGAGGCTAACCAAACCACGATTCCTACTCCTCGAACTCCCACGGATCTAGCGCAAGGCTCAGACGCCACTGATTCACTCCGAAAGCTCGGGACCACGCCATGCCATTCTCCGGCAACAAAGGCGGACGGCGGCGATGGCGGACCGAGGCAACCAAACCCTAATCGGCTAAACCGACTTCACTACCTTCTTCCTGGACGCGCACTGACTGACGAACGCTAGCTAAAACATCTTGGAACCCACGGGAAGGGAGCCGACCACGGCGGACCGAGCTCGGCGGTCATGGCGGCCATGGCGGAAGCTCGTCCCGCGGCTTACCTAGGCACTTCTAGCGAGAGCTGGCTACGGCACGCGAAGCAGGAGGTGGAGGCGAGGTTGGCGGTGGGATTTGCGGGGAGAAAACACGGCGAGACGACGGCGGACGGCGACTTCCCCCCTTTTCGCCCGCGCGGTCGCCGGCGAGAGCGCAAGGCAAGGCAGAGAGGGAGAGTGAGCGCGCCTGGGAGGAGGAGAGCGTGCGCGGGTGGTCAAGACTCGCCACGCTGCGCGCGCTGGCTGGGTTTGGCCGGGCATCGGGCGCCACGCGGCAGGGGATTCCTGCGCGCGGTCGGCCATGACGCCGGCGAGTTCAAACTGAATCCCGCGATTCAGTTAACTCCCGGGCCGACTAACGGGCGATTTTTGAACACGATTAACTCACTAACCACTCCATCAAACGCTAAACCAACTGCACCACTGGTTAGAGCTATACACCGACTGCAACTTTGGTTACAAGATCGATCACTGGTTCGGCTTGGGTTGGGCTCAGATCGATGCCAAACATGGCCTGACCGAACTGGTTTTCAGAGTTAGGACTTAGGAAAATTTCCAAGTCTAAAACCCTTCCAATTCTGTCTTGTGGACCCTAAAACACCATGCTAAACCCATTTTCATGAGTTAGTCCTTAAACAACTTTTGTTCTATACTAAATTCTACACACTTTTGATTAAGGGCCCACAGCCATGCAAAGCTTCTATCAAGGAGGTCTTTGTTAGTCAAACAAAAGGACTTTAGAGGCTCTATAGGGTTGACTAGGGTTTAACTACTTGATTAGGCAAAATGTCCAGCATAACCATGCCTTCATTTTGACTCCTCAACAAAGTTAGATGGTTAGGAAGGCTTAACCACTCCAAAGCAAGACAAGCAACACTTCATCAAAGCAAACTTATAAGCAAGCAAGCACATGAAATGACATTTTATGTGAGAAAAAGAATAACATATGAATGCTTCATGATCATGAGATGATTATGCATGATGAGAAATGATGTCATGCTAGCTTAACACTAGAGGTGTTACACGGTGTTCCTGCCAATTGCGATCAGGGTTATGCGTCCAGAGTACGTGAAGATGGTCATCACGCGTATGTCATACTTCTTTAACCACATCACCCAGAAGGTCATTGATGAGGCCGAGCTACCTGCCTTGAAGGAGTTCATCGCAGAGACCCTTTGCCAGCTCGAGATGTGCTTTCCACCAGCATACTTTGACATTATGCCACACTTGATGATGCACATGGTCGATCAGATCCAACAACTGGGCCCCGTGTACCTACATCAGATGTGGACGTACGAGCGGTTCATGTCCACCCTTAACAGATACGTCCATAACCGTGCTTACCTTGAAGGCTCTATGATCGAGGCATACACAACGGAGGAGGCCGTGAACTGGTGTATGAGGTACATAAAAGATGGGAGGATGATTGGGTTGCCTGTCCATCAACACGAAGGCAGAACCTCAGGGATGGGGTGCATCGGACGAAAACTACGCACTGATGTACCAAACGAAACGGTGCAACAAGCTCATTATAGCATACTTCATCAGTTAGTTAGCATGGAGACATTTGTCGAAAAGCACCTGAACGAGATCCGTGCAACTCATGATGGGCAGGAAACGGAGCACTAGGTCCAAAACAATCACAAGAACAACTTCATGGGGTGGCTCAAAGAGCAGGACATACCAATTGAAGAATCAGAGGAAAATCGTGAGGAAATTCAGAAGCTTCAGAAAGGCCCGTCCACCCAAATCACCACTTGGCAAGGTTATGACGTGTTGGGTTATAGGTTCCACACGAAAGAGAAGGACAAGAAGAGTGCGGCACAGAACAACGGTGTTCGATACGAGGGCATCGACGAGGCCACAGGCCAGAGGACGTCATATTTTGGGCAGGTCGAAGAAATATGGGAACTTGACTATGGCCAAAACCTAAGCATAACCATATTCCGGTGCCAGTGGGTCCATCCAAAGGCGGTTGTAGTTGACGGTTATGGGCTTACAACCGTGGACCTTCATAGTATCGGCTACAAAGATGATCCTTGGGTAGTAGCAACCAATGTCGCACAAGTAGCCTACTATGTATACCCAGAAGACCCTAAAAGGCATGTGGTTGTGTCAGGGAAGCAACGGATTGTGGGAGCTGATGGGGTCCAGAGCCGCGAACAATACAACAACTACGAAGAGCTCGAACTATTTACTGATCATCCAAAGAAGATCAAGGCTGTCGAAGACCGATTCAACAGGACGAGGATGATGCCCTGGGCCCACAACGACGGTGAAAAGAGGACAGTGAAAGCGCCTGCACCAAAATGATATGTGTGGGCAAACCATAAGACAAGTTGTAATATTGCAGTGGAACCAAAATTTATTTATTTTGTTCTGTTGTTTTGTTTCTTTTTCATATCTCTATGTTCAAACAAATGAAACAAGCTTGTATATACTCCTCTATAGCTAACAACTTATCCAACTATGACTCTACTACTACTATAGTATTATACCTAATTACCTACTACTACTATACATACTCATCTATAGCTAGTATTATGCCTAATTAACTAAGGGAAAAACAAAAATTCAAATTGGATAAAGGGAAAAGGTCAAAATATTTTACCGTGGCGGGCCCTTTAGAACGCCCGTCGCTGTTAATATTTACCGC
Organism: Coix lacryma-jobi var. lacryma-jobi; assembly: GCA_009763385.1. Classification (NCBI taxonomy): domain Eukaryota; kingdom Viridiplantae; phylum Streptophyta; class Magnoliopsida; order Poales; family Poaceae; genus Coix; species Coix lacryma-jobi. The sequence goes on along the minus strand of CM019828.1, from coordinate 101,982,141 downwards.
GACGGGCCTTTAAAGCCGCCCGCCACGGTAAATATTAACAGCGACGGGCTTTCTAAAGGGCCCACCACGGTAAATATTAACCGCGACGGGCGTTCTAAAGTGCTTGCCACGGTAAAAGATGGGCTGTACAAAGTTCCCACATGCACCCAGTCAACCAAAGTCTGCCCATTCGGTTCTCTTCTCGACCCCGAAGGGCTGGCAAATTTTTCCGCCACCCCCGCCGCTGCCGAGGTGCCCTAGCGCCGCCACCGTCACCACGTGACCGTCCTCTCGCTCCTCTTCTGCACGTGTACGTGGTGCCCCTCTCCGCCGCCACCGTGACCCGCCGCCGCCCCTCTCCGCCGCCACCGTGTCCCTCTCTTCCTTGCATGCCTGCCTCTACTACCTGCTCTGCTGACACGGCGGCGCGGCGCGAGTCGTCCTCGCTCGACACCACGGGGCTACGACTCGCCCTCTTCTCCGCTCCTTCAGCCTCGTCGGAGATCCGTCCCGGTAAGCCTGAAACCCTAGCTCTTGGGTCCCACACCGCCTGGATCCCGTGCACCGCGGGCTCGAGCCCGTCCTCCGCCTCCGCCTGGAGCCCGACCTCCGGCGCCACCTAGAGCCCGTCTCTCCACCGTCCTCTGTCCTCCGTCCTCCGTCTACGTTGAGGTATGTACTCGCCGCTTTGGTAGTTTTAGGTTTTCTTGTTGTTTGTGAAAATGACAAACAAATTAAATATAAAATACGAGCTGCACTTGCGGTTATTAGGAAATGTTGCACGTTCTTATTGTGTTTTTTTCCTTCGGCAGCAAGCTGCACTTGTCAATGCCAACTCACTATGTTTATACTGGAAGTAGTGAAATGTTGTATATTTATTTGGAAATGTTGTTTCAGTTGAAATGCTGCCTATGATGTACTATTGTTTACACTGTGCAAATGCCGCTACCTATGATGTCCTATGATGCCGTATGATGGCCTGTGATTTCCTATGATGGCCTGTGATGTCCTATACAACTCCTATTGTCCTACTCTCTCTACTACTGTGCTACTCTCTCTACTACTATCCTACTACTATTACTGTCCTACTACTCTACTACTCTACTACTCTCTCTACTACTACTCTACTACTCTCTCTGCTACTGTCCTACTCACATGTTGTCCTACTACTATTACTGTCCTACTACTCTACTACTCTCTCTACTACTACTCTACTACTGTCCTACTCACATGTTGTCCTACTGCTGCTGTCCTACTACTGCTGTCCTACTACTACTCTACTACTCTCTCTACTACTACTTGTAAGCTGAGGTAGCGGCATATGCAATGATGTGACTCCTTCTATGCTGAGGCAGTGGCGATGATGATCGAAATGTCCTCCCGTACTTGTAATTAAGCTGCTAAACTAGGATGGCTTGTATATCATGTACAAGCAACCAGTTTGCAAGCAATGTGATGACCTTGGAGGGCAAATCTGAGCCAACTATACATTCCCATGTTTTTATAGCATAATATATACCATGTTCAGTCTTCATAACTGTTATCACTATTACCATGTTCAGTCTTTACCATGTTATCATGAAACATGGTTACCAATTTATTTACAAACTGAATGTATTTCTCTGTTCACTGAATTGGTTTTCATGATAATTTGATTTGAGAAGAATTTGATAATTTGTGATAAATTGGGATGAATTTGATCGATTGGGATGAATTTGAGATAAATTGGGTGGCACCATTATTTCACAATGATTTTATCTACTACTACTAGCTTGGGTTCTCCTTAGCCTATGATGCAATCTTAGGGTTTAGGGTGGCACCATTCTTTTACACATATGAGTCTTTGTTGTTGTCATGTGTCCTATTTAACCATGGGATACGTCCATTCCCAAGCAACTGGTGTAGGCTTACCTCCCTGATGGCTGGGATGGATGTGTCCCATGGTTACATAGCTCCCATGAAATTGTCTGACACTTCTTCTACTTATTTGCCACCAGTGATACTTACTAAATAGCTCAAACTTAGTGGTGCTGAGGCCTTCTGTCTTCTCTTATTTGCCTCTACTTCCCTCCCCTCTCTTCTCCCTTCTATGTTGAACATGTTTATTTGCTTTCGAATTGCAAGACAACCACCAATGAATGTTTAGAATCTGAGGCCTAATTTAATTGCTTTCTGCCTATGATGAATGCATTGCCACTTTTTTGATGGATTCAGTGGTTGTTGGTTATGATCTTGGACTTGTGAGGTACTGGACCATTGTAACTCCTCTTGTGGTTTTCATGATTGTCATCAAGCCGTGTGATACGTCCATGCCTAGCTATATGAAACAAGTTCAGTGGCTGGGCTGGACGACTCACACGGCTCCATGGCTGTCATGATGTTCTCTATAATCTGTATGAAACATCCTTTAGCTCCAAGTCCAATGATTTTTGAAATGGCAATACAATCTGAGGCAAATTTTCATTGTATTTTTCTTGATCTCTTATCCTCTCCTCTACTTCCCTCTCCTCTCTTCTCTCTTCTATGTTGTACTCTTATACTGCTCTACTACTAATGCAGAAGGATGCCTGCTTGGTATGTTGTTTTCGAGGGCACCAAGCCAGGTATTTACACTAGCTAGGCCGAGTGCAGTCAGTATGTCCTCAAAGTTAAGGGAGCTGTGCATAAAAAGTACAAGTCTTTTGAGGAAGCTTCTGCAGCTCTAGAGGCTTTCAACTCAAGAATCAACTCAATTCCTACTGCACCTACCCCTACCTTACCTTCCTATCAGGTTGGAGTGGCAGGCAGTCCATCTTGTTGGACTGTGATGTGGGAAAAATGTGCAGGTGTTGTTAGTTGCTTCGGTTGTGGCTAAGTGGATGAGGCTGCACTGTTACCTTGATGTAATAATTAATTAGACAAGTTACTACTACTACTACTACTATACTACTCCTACTACTGGTACTATCCTACTACTCCTACTACTGGTACTACTACTGCACTGTTACCTTGATGTAATAATTAATTAGACAAGTTACTACTACTACTACTACTACTACTACTACTACTACTACTACTACTACTACTACTACTACTACTACTACTACTACTACTACTATACTACTACTACTGGTACTATCCTACTACTAGTACTATCCTACTACTCTACTACTACTACTATGTAATGTGGCTTTACATATGAAATGTCCATAATATGTACTTTATTGTTCTTAGATTCCAATGGCGCAAGAACCACAGCCTGAACTAAAATGGCGCGACCCTACCTGTTGGAAACGCACTTGCCCCACCTCCGCACTTGTGCAGGGGGAAGAGCGAAGGCGGCCAAGCGTCGGAAGCGGTAGCGAAGGTAAGGCGGAAGTGGAAGATGCTTAATTTCCCGAAAAGTCGTCCTCTTACACTGTTCATCCCCTTGGTATTTATAGGGAATGCCAAGGGGCACAGGCCAAATTACAAAAGGGTACAGGAAAGATTCCTCGCCTCCACACAGGGAGGAAGGGCAAAAACGTAAGTACACAGCCGAAGCGGAAACCCTAATCGGCCACCCTCCAACGCGCCGCCACCTGGCCCTTGTTCACCTTCGGGGAGAGGTGCGGAGGTTTTGACCTTCGGCCGCGCTCGCCCTTGGGCCCGCGCCCCTCCGCCATCTGCCGGACCTCCGGCCTTACTTTCCTCCAGGGGAGAAGACCGAAGGTTTGACCTTCGGTCGTGCTCGCCGGACCTTCGGCTTCGCTTGCCTCCGGGGCAGCGCACACTCGCCGCTTGCCCGGACCTTTGCTCCAAGCGAAGGTGGCGTTGTGAGTCAGCGAAGGTTTCCTGCAGTGCGACCGTCGACTTAGACCTGCACGGAAATGCAACAAAGCGACGAGGGTCGAACCCGCGTCCGGGGGTTAGGGTAACGGTCTCCAATAGGAGAGGGACCTCGCAAGGACAACAGGCGATGCGTGAGGGTTAATTTCGAGCACCAGTTCGAGCGGCGCTTCTGCCGAGGGTCCTTTCCCCCAACAGTAGCCCCTCGTTGTCTTGGATCTAAAAAACCGTGTTTAGGCCCAAGCAGCGCCTTTCAATGGGGAGAAAAAATGGGACCCTCGGCAGCGACGCCCGCGACTGCTTTGGGCTGGGCCGTTGTGGTGTTATTTTTACTATTGAAGCCTGTTTCGTTTTTTGCGCCGCATTTTTCGGTTGTCGTGCCGATTTCGTCGGGTGAGGGGCTCGTCTCCCAGCCTATAAATAGAAAGAGTGGGCGAAGAGTTTTGATTGTGCCCTCTGCTATAGCCGTCCTGCTGTTGCGATTTGCTTGTAGCGAAGGTTTGTTTTAGCTTGCGTGCGAGGGTTTGGAAGGGCATTGGTGAACATACTTGTGTGCGAGGGTTTGTTTGGTAGTTTTGGTAGCTGAAGGGATGGCCAGATTGAAGCAGACTGCTCGGGCTGGTTTTTCCGCCGTCGCGGATGAGGGGGTTACCTTCGAGTTTGGTCTTAGCCGGGTTTGCGCCAGTGAGATTGCATCTTATGTGAGGTGGGGCTGGGTTGAGGAAGGCAAGGCGAGGACCAGCAGTGGGGAGACCGTGCCGAAGCCGGACGCAGATGAAGTTGTAGTGTTTGAAGAGTTCTTTTCGGCTGGTCTTCGCTTCCCAGCTGACTCCTTCGTGACTTCGGTCCTGCGAAGGTTCAATTTGCGGTTTCATCAGCTTACGCCTTCTTGCTTCACAAAGATGTCGGTCTATGTCTGGGCCTGCAGGTCTCAGGGGGTTGTCCCTCATGTCGAGGGTTTTGTTCGCACTCATCGCGTTCATATGCAGCCTCGCAAGATTACGGACAGCGAGGGCAAGACCAGCCTTGGACAGTTCGCGGTGTACACTTTTTGCCATCGCGCCGGCGCGGAGCTGCCGGTGCAAGCGCAGAAGAACAAGTGGAGCAGCGGGTGGCAGGAGTTTTGGTTCTATTACAAACTCAGTGATAGCTCCGAGCTTTGCGGCGAGCTTCCAGTGCTTGGAGATGTGAGCGCCGAAGCTAAGATGAGCATCGAGGCCCATGCTGCTGTTGATTGCCTGAGGGTCGTTGCGCGTTCTCAGTGTGCGCGTGATTTAGTGGAGGAATATTGCTGTGCCAAGATTTGGCCTCTTGGCCGGAGGCGGACTTGGTTCACTGTGGAGAATGACCCTAGGTACGAAGGTAGGGGTTTGAAGAAACCGAGTTTGGATCTGGAGAAGGTTTGGGAAAAAACTCTTAAGAAATTTCCGAGGCGCGAGGACGGGAACGAAGCTGTTTTCAAACAAGTTCAGCAGTGGACGGACGAGCTTGTGGGGAAGCTTTCCCTGCTGGAAGTGAAGGCTATCCATAGCTTGGTGGGCGGCGAAGGTCGAGTGAACAGAATGTTTGACATTCTTGGTATTCGGTACGCAGACTGGCCCGCTCCTTCGAGCGACGACGCGCCGAAGAAGAGGAAGCGTAAAGCTTCGGGAGAAAAGGAGATCGTCTCTCGGCCGAAGAGAGGCCGTGGTCGAGGCCGTGGCGGAGCTGGTGGCCGAGCGAAGGTGCTTGCGATGAAGGTCGCTGCTGGCTCTGTTGCTGCAGGTACTTCCTCCTTGGCCGTAGCTCCAAGCGGCCGAGGTGCCGATGCAGTTGGGGGACGCGTGCCTCGCGTTGGAGGGATCGGCGCTTTAGTCCAGATTTCGGGCGGCGAGGATGAATCTGATGATGATGAGGTGGAGGAGAAGGACGCAAAGGAGGGGGAGACGGACGAGGGTTCGTCTGATGAAAGCAGCGAGGGTTCTATTGAAGAACATGACACGGATGAGGAGGTGTCCATTGGAGGCGGAGCCTCGCCGAGTGTTGGTGCGATGGTTGCCCAGGGCGCAGTTGAAATCGCACAAGATATTGAGCCAGGTAGCCCTCGACGAGGTGCGGTTCCCAGCTTTGCGGGCTCGCACCTTTGGGTGGAGGGGTTTGAGTTCGATGGGGAACTTGACTCTGCGCGATCCCGGGGAAAAAGACCGTTCGGCGAGGCTAGCCGGTCGAGCCTCCCGGAATATGCTAAGAAGCTTGGGATTTCTGATCCGGCGACTGCGCTGTTCACTAGTCCGGACCTTCGGGATTGCCATTTGCAGTGTAGCCCGGAGGAAAGGAGTTTTCTAGGCCGGATCTTCGGCCGCATTTGTGTGCCGGAGGCGGAGGTTCTACTTGCGGATCAAGCGGTTGGTGACACCTTCGACGACGTTGACGTCAAGTTGGCGGAGCTAATGCTCTTGAACCGCTCAGCGAGGCGGAAGGTTAGCTCCGACATGGAATTTATGAGGAACCATATTACTGATCTTGAGAAGGAGAATAGCAAACTGGCGCGGAGTCTAGAGAATAAAGAAATTGAAATGAAGATTGCTTCGGAGAAGGCCGCGAAGGCTCGAGAGGAGGCGGTTGAGCTGGCGAAGCGTAATGCTGATCTGATTGCCGCGGGAAAGGAGAAAGACAAGGCTTTGGCCGAGGCCGAGGGTCGGCTAGGTGATTTGAACAAATCTTGGCGAGCGAGTATGGAGAATGTCAAACGTAAACTTGATTGTTGTCTGACCGAGGCTGGGGGCTCTGCCGGAGAGCCATTGCCTGCAGCTGACGTAGAGGCCTTCGAGGGCTGGCTGGGAAACGAGCTTGATGTATTTAGCTCGCTAGTTTCCAATGCAGCCGATTTTGGTGGCTACGCCGGGGCCTTGGCAATGGCAAGCATGCTTCGTCTGGCGGATTGTGATCATCTTCGCAAGATCAAAAGGCCGAGCCATGTCTTTCCGTCGGTTGATGAAGTTCGTCGGATGAAGGTTGATGACGCAGAAGTTCGGAACTGTGCGATGCGTTTGCTTCGCAAGTTTTGGATCTCCGGAGGTGGCCGAGCTCTCGCCTTCGAAGAAGCTGCCGAGGCTACACGCCAGGTTCGCATTCTTTTTAAGATTTTTGATTTTTGTTGGTTTGTTTTATATGGGTTGTTGTTGATTTTGGTGAGGTTTGTCTTTTGTTTTGCTTATAGGCTCAACGAGATGCAATGCCCTCGCCGCCCACGGAAGTTGCAGCGAGGGGTGGCCTCGAAGCCGCCCCTGAGCCAAGTTGTGCGGGGGTTACGCTCGCCGAGATCGAGGCGTTGACCGGGGACGTGCCGATCACTGAAGGAGATGCTGCGCGGGCGACGGCGATGGAAGAGGAGACTGCTGCGAATGTCGAGGCTGCTGCGGAGGAATCCACGGCGGAGGAGGCGTCAGCTGGGACCTCGACTGTCGCCGTTGGCGGGGGTTTGGAGATTATCCGAGGGGAAGCTGGTCAGGTGTGATCCCTGGGTTTGTTGTGGGGAGCTAGCCGTTTTGTAGATACTGTGGTTGTAAAGACTTGATGAGGCTGAAGCAATTTTTGTATTTTGGTGAAACGTGCAGGTTCCTGATGGAACCGTGCTAAACGTGTTGGACGTCACTCCGCTGGTGTTAAATTATCAAGATGTTTTTATAACTGGTGAGTCGTGGGCTCGCGCTAAGTTTAAACATCCTTCGCTGTCCTTTGAACGTTTTTGGTGGTCAAAGGTGCGAAGGTATGATTTAAAGAATGGTAGGTCGGATCGTTTTTGGCGCGAGGCAGATTATACTGATCGTCAAGCCGACCGCTATTTGTTTGGATCTTCTTCGATCTCGCAAGCCGGCGGAGATGATGATATTGACGAGAACACAGCTTTGGAATATTTATTCGGGCAAAGCGAGCTTGGAGTTGGTTCGGATGGGGCGCTTTTGATCCCGAAGGAAGAACCTTTGGAAGTTAATGAGACGAGGCATAGATACATGTATAGTGCGAGGGTTTTACCCGGGGAGCTGCCAATTGTCCCTGCAGCTCCTTTGTTGTGGGGGCCCCTGGTTCCAGTGGAGGGGGGGTTTAAGGAGGAGGCCGAAGGTTTCGGTGATTTGGTGTTGATTGAGGGGAGCGATGGTTCCTTGTAAAGAATTTTTATTTTTGGGATATGTTCGTTGTTGTAACGTTACTTTGTAACGGCATGAGAAAAACGTATGGGTTGTGTGCCATGTTTGCTGTGCTATTTAACATTTCTTATATTGTTTTAACAGCGACGCCCTGTTTTATTTTTGGCGAGGCTCGCGCGCTTGCTCGCGTGAGCTTGTTTTGAAAAAACAGCGACGCCCCCTTTTTCTTTTAGCGAGGCTCGCGCATTTGTTCGAGAGCTTGTTTTGAAAAAAACAACGACGCCCCCTTTTTCTTTTAGCGAGGCTCGCGCATTTGTTCGTGAGCTTGTTTTGAAAAAACAGCGACGACCCCTTTTTCTTTTAGCGAGGCTCGCGCATTTGTTCGTGAGCTTGTTTTGAAAAAAACAGCGACGCCCCCTTTTTCTTTTAGCGAGGCTCGCGCATTTGCTCTCGTGAGCTTGTTTTGAAAAAACAGCGACGCCCCCTTTTTCTTTTAGCGAGGCTCGCGCATTTGCTCTCGTGAGCTTGTTTTGAAACAACAGCGACGCCCCCTTTTTCTTTTAGCGAGGCTCGCGCATTTGCTCTCGTGAGCTTGTTTTGAAACAAGAGCGACGCCCCCTTTTTCTTTTAGCGAGGCTCGCGCATTTGCTCTCGTGAGCTTGTTTTGAAACAACAGTGACGCCCCCTTTTTCTTTTAGCGAGGCTCGCGCATTTGTTCGTGAGCTTGTTTTGAAAAAAAACAGCGACGCCCCCTTTTTCTTTTAGCGAGGCTCGCGCATTTGTTCGTGAGTTTGTTTTGAAAAAAAAAGCGACGCCCCCTTTTTCTTTTAGCGAGGCTCGCGCATTTGCTCTCGTGATGAGCTTCTGTTGTGCTTGGCGGGGGTGCTTGACTTTTTTGGACTTCGCGCCTCCCTTTGCTTTAGGCGGAGGTGAAGTTTGTTTTTTTGCGAGCCCCTGTCATTTGTGCCAGGGTGCTCGACTTTCCTCCCCTTGTCTTAGGCGGAGGTGAGTTTGCTTTTTGCGAGCCCCTGTCGTTTGTGCCAGGGTGCTCGACTTTCCTCCCCTTATCTTAGGCGGAGGTGAAGTTTGCTTTTTGCGAGCCCCTGTCGTTTGTGCCAGGGTGCTCGACTTTCCTCCCCTTATCTTAGGCGGAGGTGAGTTTGCTTTTTTGCGAGCCCCTGTCGTTTGTGCCAGGGTGCTCGACTTTCCTCCCCTTATCTTAGGCGGAGGTGAAGTTTGCTTTTTGTGAGCCCCTGTCGTTTGTGCCAGGGTGCTCGACTTTCCTCCCCTTATCTTAGGTGGAGGTGAGTTTGCTTTTTTGCGAGCCCCTGTCGTTTGTGCCAGGGTGCTCGACTTTCCTCCCCTTATCTTAGGCGGAGGTGAGTTTGCTTTTTTGCGAGCCCCTGTCGTTTGTGCCAGGGTGCTCGACTTTCCTCCCCTTATCTTAGGCGGAGGTGAAGTTTGCTTTGAAAGGAAAAGGAATGTTTTTTGAAGCAATCTTAGCAGGTTTTCATCGAATGTAGCGCTCTTGAGAGAGACCCGCTTTTTCGATGTTTGGGAGTAGAGGTTTGGAGATTTTACTTTTTTGGGGGTTCTAACCTGTATTGATGCTTTGGATACTGCCTCGTTAAAAAACCTTACGCCCCTTCGTAAGGAAAAAGAGTGCAGCTCCTTTGTTTGGCTACATTCATAGAAATGGAAACATGAAATGCGAAGATGAATTACAACTTGCGAGGGCTCGCTAGGGCCCCGCTATGGGTAGTATTTGCGAAGGTCGTCGATGTTCCAAGTGTGAGGCAGGATGTTACCCTCGCTGTCGGAGAGGTGGAAAGAGCCAGGACGGTTGCTTTCCACAATCAAGTATGGACCTGTCCACTTGGGCTGAAATTTTCCTGCCAAGCTGGCATTTTGTTTTCTGATGAGGACGAGGTCACCCTTCTGCAACTCTTTGATTCTGATATTTTTATCTCTCCATTTTCTGGTTTCTTCTTGGTACTTGCGAAGGTTGTGCACTGCATTGCATCTTGTTTCTTCGAGTAGGTCTTTATCGAGCGATTGGGCTTGCTCGTCAGATGCGAGGGTTGTTCTGAGCGATCCGTATTTTAGCTCTTCTGGAAGCACCGCTTCTTCGCCGAACAGTAGCTTGAAAGGAGTGAATTTTGTTGCTCTGCATTCTGAGGTGTTGTGAGACCAGGTGACCGAAGGTAGTTCATCGGCCCATTTACCTTTGGGTCTACCCTGCAGCTTTTTGGAGATAGCTTGGAATATTGTCGCATTGGCTCTTTCAACCAGGCCATTGGATTGCGGGTGTCGGACGGAGGCGAAGCATAACATTGTCCCAATTTGTGCACAGAATTCTTTGAAGACCTCGCTGTCAAACTGAGTGCCATTGTCGACGGTTAGATGCTGAGGAACTCCAAAGCGACAAACTATTTGTTGCTAGAAAAACTTTTTTACTGTGAGGGAAGTGATGGAGGACAGTGGCCTTGTTTCAATCCATTTTGTGAAGTATTCCACAGCTACCACCGTATAGCGAAGGTTCCCGGGAGCTGTCGGTAATGGGCCTACGAGGTCCATTGCCCACCTTTGCAGAGGCCAGGTTGGGCATATGAGAGTTGTGGGTGCCCCTGGGGCGTTTTGGTTTTTTGCCATCAGTTGACAACCCTCGCAATGCTTGACGATGGTTTCCGCATCTCTTAATGCTGTTGGCCAGTAGAAGCCTTGCCGGAACGTTTTGCCGACTAGAGCCCTCGGGCCGTTGTGAGAACCACAAATGCCCTCGTGGATTAGCTTGAGAATGTCATTGCCTTCGGACTGTGACACACATTTGAGCCATGGCGAGGTTACCGAAGCTTTGTACAACGTATTGTCAATGATCTTGTATCCTCGCACTCTTTGTTTTAGTCTGTTTTCTTCTTCTCTGTTGTTTGATTCATGGAGCCCCTTGATGTAGGCCATGATAGGTGCTCTCCAATCCTCGCACTGAATTGCGCTGATCAGCTTGATGCTGATTTCAGAAGCCTCGAAGGCTGACCGAGTGGAAACCTCGTAGAACACATCTGGAAGAAGCTGTGACTGCTGCGCGGCTGCTTTGGCTAAGCAATCTGCTTCGCTGTTTTCAGTCCTCGATATTGCTTTTACGGTTATGCCGAGGAAGAAAGATTCTAACCTTCGGACATATTGAAAATACTTTTGAAGCTCTGGATCTTTTGCTTTGTAGTTCTTTTCAATGTGCCCCGCAATGACTTGAGAGTCTGTGTTGATGAGTGCCCTTCGGACTGATAACGATCGCAGCCTTGAAAGTGCCAGAATCACAGCCTCATATTCAGCGGAGTTGTTTGTGCATTTGAAGTCCAGCCTTCGTGCGTATCTCAGCTTCGACCCGGAAGGCGAGATTAGAATGACCGAGGCACCGGCTCCAGTTGCACCCCAGGCCCCGTCGACGTAAACGATCCAAAACTGGTCCTGCTGCAGCTCACCGGGGCGAGGGTCGGGTGTCCATTCTGCTATGAAATTAGCCAGCACTTGTGATTTGATCGCTGTTCTGCCAACGAAGGTTATAGCATAACTGTTAAGCTCGACTGCCCATTTTGCTATTCTTCCAACGGCTTCGTTGTTTTTGAAAATGTTCTCGAGAGGGTACGTCGAAGGTACATGTATCTCGTGCGCCTGGAAATAGTGCTTGAGCTTTCTTGATGCCATGACGACGGCGTATGCTATTTTCTCAAGCTCCGAATAATTTCTCTTTGGGCCTTCGAGGGTTTCTGAAACATAGTAGATTGGGGCTTGTCTGGTTTTGTTGTTTTCGCGGAGCTCCTTGATGAGGACTGCGCTTGCTGCGTGTGGCGAAGCTGCGACGTAGAGTAACAATAAGTCTCCCTTGCTTGGGCTGGTTAGGGCAGTCAAGCTGGTCAGATACTTTTTCAACTCCTCGAAGGCCTTTTGCTGCTGGGGACCCCAGTTGAATGGAGCGTTGCTTCTGAGTGTTTCAAAAAAGGGTAACCCTCGCTCTGCGGATCTTGAGATGAATCTGCTAAGTGCTGCCAAACGACCGGTCAGACGCTGAGCTGCTTTCTTGGTCGCCGGAGGTTCCATGTTCATGATGGCATCAATCTTCTCAGGGTTGGCTTCGATTCCTCTGGCTGAGACGATGCAACCTAGCAATTTACCTTCGCTTACCCCGAAAACACATTTTTCTGGGTTTAGTTTCAGTCCGGCGAACCGGAGGTTGCTGAATACCCTCGATAAGTCTGGTATGTGGTTCTCTTTTAGTTCACTCTGAACGACTAGGTCGTCGACATAGGCGGAGACAGCATGCTCATCCTTGAAAACTTCGGAGGTCATGCGAGCGAAGGTTGAGCCTGCATTTTTCAAACCTTCTGCCATCCTTCGGAAGCAAAAGGTGCCCGAGGGTGTGATAAAGCTTGTTTTTTCTTCGTCTTCTTCATTCATCCAGATCTGGTGATAGCCTGAGAAGCAATCAAGGAGGGATAGCATTTGGCAACCTGTCGCTCTGTCGACCAGGGTGCTTATGTTTGGGAGGGGGAAATCATCCTTCGGACAGGCTTTGTTCAAGCAAGTGAAATCGACGCACATTCGCCATTTTTTGTTCTTCTTTTGGACTAGGACCACATTTGAGAGCCAAGTTGGGTATTTGACTGGGCGAATGACGCCTGCGTCCAGAAGCCTTTTTACCTCAGCCTTCGCTGCCTCCTTTCTTTCTTCTGACATCTTGCGAAGCTTTTGTTTGATTGGGCGATAGCCTGTTTTGATGTTCAGGCTATGCTCGATCATTGATCTGTTGACTCCTTTTAGGTCTTCTGCGGACCAAGCGAAGGTGTCGGAATTTTCTCTGAGGAAGGTGACGAGGTTGCCTTCTGATTGAGGGCCTAGATTGGCTGAAATGATCACCTTTCTTTCGGCATTACCCTCGAAGAGTTGGACTTGTTTGGTTTCCTCCTTTGGCGTTGCCTTCACTCTGTCATTGCAGACCTCGCCCTCGACGCTGATACCGGGGGTTTGAGGTTTTGACAAATTGTGTACATTACGTTGCCCCGGGGCTACGTTCCCTTCAGCTGTCCTTGCAATGTCCTGGTCCCCAAATACTGCGACCACACCCTTCGGAGCGGGAAGTTTCATGCATAGGTAGGCGGGATGGATGACCGCATTGAACGCGTTTGTGACCCCTCGTCCAAAAATGGCATTGTATGGGTAGAACATGTCGACGACATCAAATGTTATATGTTCCGTCCTGCAGTTGATTTGGTCGCCGAAGGTCACGGGCAGAGAAATTTTCCCGACGGCTCTCACTTGTTGACCACCGAAACCGTATAGGGGGTTGTCGGCCGGTTGCAGAAGGTTCCTGTCAAGCTTCATGCTGTCGAAGGTTGAAGCGAACAAGATGTCAGCGGAGCTTCCTGTATCGACCAGTATTTTGGTGACAGTCCACCCAGCGAGGTTGGTTTCGATCACCATAGCATCTGTGTGAGGGTAATCTCTTAGCTTCATGTCATTGGAATCGAAGGTTATGGGGATGTGAGACCAACGACCGAATTTATGTGGTCCTTCGACGGCCACGTGGTGAACGCGTCTGGCATGTTCCTTCCTCTGCCATTTGTTACCATGGTCCTCATTTGAACCTCCGGTGATAGCTAGAATCACACCGAAGGTTGAAGTTGGATTGTTGATGGTCATTTGGCTCGGGGCTTCGGCTTTCACAGGTTGTGGTGCTGGTAACGCGGGGATTGGCGGTGGTGGTGGCAGAGCGTTGGTGGCTTGGTGGGTTGTTGGGATTTGGTTTTGGGGGGTGGTTGGGTATGTAACTGTGTAAATTGGATTTTGGCGTTGTGGAGTGGTGGTTGGCTGATAAGAGGTTTGGTTGTAGAGTGGGTGATGAGTGTAAGGGGGTTGTTGCGAAGGTAGGCCGTAGTTTATGGGGGTATAGTGGTATGGTGGATTTGGTGGGTGGAAACTTGGTTTCCTTGTGTGGTTGATGGTTCGGGAGTCTGACGAAGCAGCTTTCCTGGATTCCTGGTATTCTTTTCCCTTGGCGAAGCATTCGCATTGCTTTGTTGTGTGCCCCTTTCCCCTTCCACAGAAGTGACAATACATTTTGGCAGGATCTCGCTGCTGGTACCGCTGATTCGGCGGAGGTGGCAAACCTTGCGGGGCTTGGCTGCTCGGGTGTTGAGCGTCCCGTCTTTGATCTTCATAATTTGTTGCTTTGTTGATTGCACCGACGTTGCTTTGCTCTTGGCGAAGGTTGCTTTCTCTCGGTTGAGGCCTCGGCTGTGGCCTCTGCTGAGACCTCCGAGCATCGGACTTCGCTCTAAAATCCATATCAGCTCTACAGTATCTTTCCATTGTTTCATGCAACTCTTCGATTGAGTTTGCCGGTGTTCTGGCAAATTTTGAGGAGCATGGTCCTGGGCGCAGGCCACTGACTGCAGCGAGGATGACAGCCTCGTCAGATATCCCCAGGGTCCTTGCTCTGATTTGAATAAACCTTCGCCAGTAATCTTGGAGCGGCTCGCGTTCTTCTTGCTTGCAATTGAATGGCTCGATGGGGTTTGACGGGGCTGGAGTGATGCCCTTGAAATTTGTACACAGCTTGTCTCTGAGGGTGGCCCAGGAATCCACAGTTCCGGGGCAAAGGTTGTTGTACCAAGTTTGTGCGATGTCTCGCAGAATGATGACAAAGGATTTTGCCATTGTTGATTCATCACCGCCTGCTGCGGCAACCGCTGCTTCGTAGCTCATGATGAACTGGCGAGGGTCGGAAAGTCCATCATAGCGGGGTAGGTTTTGTGGATTATAGCATGGTGGCCAGGGCTGGGTTTGGAGTATTTGGGAGAGTGGTGACTTTGGATCGTACGGCATTTGGTGTTGCTGATGCCTTCGCTGAATGCGAAGGTTTTGTTCTCTCTCATCTGGGTAGAGTTGGCGGAAGTTTGGGTGTCTCACAGGATATGGCTCTAGGTGTACTGGTGGTGGTGGGGGTGGTGGATGGTGACGAAGGTTATCTTGATTCGGCTCCTCATTCCCCTCTTGCAGCGGGGGTATCTCCTCATCATTCCAGCCTTCGGCTTCGGCTTCTGCCGCGGCGAGGGATTCCTCCATACGGCGAAGCCGCTCCCTGGCCTCGTCTGCCCTCTGTCTGATCGAGCGCAGTCGGTTATGCCTCTCAAGCTGTTCCAGGCGCCTGTTCTTCTCTTGCAGCTTAGCCTCGAGCCTTTCAAGGGCCTCGAGGCCCACCTCTTCTTCTTCTCCCTCTCCTTCTCCCGAAGTGTGTGGGTGCGGCTGCGTCGCCACTCGGGCCTGGGGGCCCAGGGATTGGGGTTCCGGGGTGACATTCTCTCCTCCCGAGGGCTGTACAATTTCCTCAGCAGGCGGGACCACCGCCGCCGTCTCTCTAGCAACGCGCTGGTCCCTCGTCGAAGGTGCTCTCCTGTTTCCTGCCATTTCAGACTTCGATCCCCACGGTCGGCGCCAAACTGTTGGAAACGCACTTGCCCCACCTCCGCACTTGTGCAGGGGGAAGAGCGAAGGCGGCCAAGCGTCGGAAGCGGTAGCGAAGGTAAGGCAGAAGTGGAAGATGCTTAATTTCCCGAAAAGTCGTCCTCTTACACTGTTCATCCCCTTGGTATTTATAGGGAATGCCAAGGGGCACGGGCCAAATTACAAAAGGGTACAGGAAAGATTCCTCGCCTCCACACAGGGAGGAAGGGCAAAAACGTAAGTACACAGCCGAAGCGGAAACCCTAATCGGCCACCCTCCAACGCGCCGCCACCTGGCCCTTGTTCACCTTCGGGGAGAGGTGCGGAGGTTTTGACCTTCGGCCGCGCTCGCCCTTGGGCCCGCGCCCCTCCGCCATCTGCCGGACCTCCGGCCTTACTTGCCTCCGGGGGAGAAGACCGAAGGTTTGACCTTCGGTCGTGCTCGCCGGACCTTCGGCTTCGCTTGCCTCCGGGGCAGCGCACACTCGCCGCTTGCCCGGACCTTCGCTCCAAGCGAAGGTGGCGTTGTGAGTCAGCGAAGGTTTCCTGCAGTGTGACCGTCGACTTAGACCTGCACGGAAATGCAACAAAGCGACGAGGGTCGAACCCGCGTCCGGGGGTTAGGGTAACGGTCTCCAATAGGAGAGGGACCTCGCAAGGACAACAGGCGATGCGCGAGGGTTAATTTCGAGCACCAGTTCGAGCGGCGCTTCTGCCGAGGGTCCTTTCCCCCAACACTACCCAGAGTGGTTCTTCTGGGTCAACTAGTTATGAGAGCCACGTTAGTGTGACCCCAACGGAAAAGAGGAAACATCGTACAGAGGAAGAGCTAGATCCGAACTTTGACCCACAGGACGAAGCAGCAAGTGACTGGTCCGTGAGTTAGGGAGGTTCGATACCACTAGTGCCTCGGACTTTGGATTTCGACGAAGAACAAGTTGGCGCGGAGCAAGAAACCCCCGCTCCCTCCACAGCAACTACTTCAAACAAATCTGCAGGTGACATGCCTGTTCGGAGAAGGGGGGAACACGGGAGGCACAAGAAGCACAGTGATATCCATGTGATCCTCACGGTGGGGCCGCAGGGAGAGCCGTTGCAGCCAACGACGGTCCTCGGGAAGTTTAGCAACCAGTGTTCGTGTTTAGTGAGGGAGCATGTTAAGATCACTTGTGAGAAATAGCCGGATGTCCCTGCTGACGATAAGGAAGATGTCTGGAAAGAGATGTTGAGCCGCTTCACTTATCCTGAGGATGCCGACATGACCAAGTGCAGGGACTGGGTGATGCACGTGGCAGGAAGGGCCCTTTGAAGCTTCAAGTACATGCTGAACAGAGACTACGTGAAGACACGGAAGTCACCTTTGATCAAATATAATATGATCTTGGCTGAAGACTGGGAAGTATTCGTTAAGCAGAGGCAAAGCGAAGAAGCAAAGGCTAAGAGCGAGCGGTTCAAAACGCTCAACAAGATGAACACGCAGCCTCACACAATGGGCATGACAGGGTATGCCGGTAAGAGGCCGAAGTGGCGGGCGCAAGAAAGGGCTCAAGCCGATGCTGGGATAAAGAATCCGTTGTTAGACGTCGATGAACGGGGCCGTGACTACTTCTACGGCCACAAGCCATCAAAGAAGCGTAAGGCTGATCCGAAGATCGAGGAGCTCGAGAAGGCTCTTATTGAGGCCTCTACATCCAAGGACGAAAGCTTTGAGGTTCGTAGGGGCATCGACGTGCTGACCAAGGTGCTTGGAAACTCGGAGCACCGCGGCCGCGTCCGTGGCATGTCCTCGAGGAAGAGTTGGAAGATGGTGGAGTCTTGGCAAACAGACCCTGCCAAGGACAAGTCGAGGCAGAGGTACAAAGAAGGCCTCGTAAAGCAAGGCTACGATCAAGCTGTGTCCGAAATGATCAACAAGTCCATACAAGACGCGTTCACCAGCAATGACCCCAAGATGGTGGCGCTCAGGAACCAGATGTTTAGCCAAGCCGGCTTGAAGGTGCCTCAAGCTTCACAAGGGCAGCTATTGATCGAAGATCGCCCAAGGCGTCCGTTCGATGACATCAAGGAAATCACTTTCTGACACCTTTGGGTGCCGTTCGGCAGGGGAGGGAAGCGCCTGCACATGGCAGATGGTTGTATATTACCAAAGGATCAAATCTTTATTTTCACCGAGGAGCATCAGATCCCTAAGGACGCTACCATCGTGGCCGTAACATGGTGTGGGCCAGAGTTCGAAGAATATGAATTGGACTATCCCGCTATGACTGAGGTTAGGGTCCTTGGTCAGGCGATCAATTTAGAAGTTCCATGGTGTACTGAAGACATCGAGATCTATGGGAACACGCCAACGCCGACCCCGACGCCGACATCACAACCCTCGTCGGTAGCCGGATCTTGTCCCCCGGATCCGGATGGCGGCGGTGATGATGATGACGACGATGATGGCAAGCAAGACAAGGAGAACAATGAAGCCCGAGGCACAGACCCTCCTACAAGCCCTCCCATTGGACCGACCAATGCCAATGGAAGTATGGAGGCAGCACCGGAGAGAGGACAACGACACCTCCAAGACATCCGAGCACGGGCGGTCCACAACGACCAAGCTCTCCGCCTCCCGACAATCGACCGCCTACCGCCCCGAGCGAAGGAGCGGAATCTATGGAGGCAGAACCGAAGGTGAAGACACCGCCGGCCACAAGCGACACATGTGAAATCGAAGTACTGGCCAGAGGTGCGGGGCCGATGACACCACCTGCAAGCCAACCGAGCTCCAGCCAGTGTCCTCACGCGCCAAAAAAGACTACAGACACCGAGGAGGCTAGACCCGAGCACGCCGCATTCTATACCAAATTTGAAAGGTATATATGCTTCCGTCTTGCGTGTAATCAATCTATTTATAGGTTATGAGCTTCTTGAATTGTTTTCACACACTAACGTTGCTATCCCATTGTTCTAGGCCGAAATCACCACCTCATAGGGGATTCGTCACAGATGAAAGCCCTAGTGATTTTGTGAATGGGAAGTTATGTTACCTCGGGCCCAACTTGCCTGCGATGAGAAGTGGGAGGTACGGAGGTTCCATTTGTGGTATATGCAAGCGGCCAAAGCCGGCCTTTCAAACATAACGACCAGGATTCCGCACGAGATCTTTAACTTGGGCACAGATGTTCAACTCGTCTTGGAATTCGGAGACATGCATAGACTACTGCGTAGGAAGAACCTTGACGTCATTCACCTCACCTTGTTTTCTATGTAAGTGGATTACCACTTTTCACACATCCCCTGCATTCGTATAGGTACCTTATCAATTTAACTATTGCCATGAGACGACTTGTACTTGCAGGATGATGGCCCATGTAAGCAACGAATGCAACCTTGGTGTGCTCTATCTCTCTCCAATGCATGTTGCTGAGAAACAGATCATTGGGTACGAGAAACCGGACAACCACCCTGACCTTATTGACTTGACCAATCGTCAGAGAGATAACGAACGCAAAAAGGCCATCGACGCCGAGAAGTTGAAAGTGGGGACATACATCTTAGGAGTCATGAAGAAGGTCAGGAGAGATGGTTGTATCCTCGCTGCCGTCCACTTTGGGTAAGTCAAAAACATGTATGTTTATGGGATAAGTGGCTACCTAAGATCATCCATGCTCATCATAGTCTTTGTTTTGTTCAAATGGTGAAGCGAGGGCCTCCATGGGCACTGGATTGCATTTATCATCTATCCTCAGGAAGGCAGGGCCTGCATATTTGACTCATTGAGGCATTCAAACAAAGTAGGGTACAAGCACTTTGAAGATTGCTTGAGATTGTAAGTCAAGTATCTTCAAATTAGTTCATTTTTATCATACGTTTTAAAACTGTGACTAACACTAGTGGAGTACATACAACGCTTATAAGGAGTACGTAAAGGAGCCAAGTGAATTTGATCGAAGGACAGAGAAGTTCAAGAAGAAGCATGGGAATAGAATCAAAATCAAGCGTCAGTTCCCGGTACATGTACTTGAAGCTTCACTTATTCTTTTTCCCACACCATGCATACATTATCGATCTATACCAAAGTGTTGTAATGCTTGTGTATCATGCAGTGTGCCAAGCAACTACCAAGGACAACTTTGTGTGGGTACTACGTCTGTGAGTACCTAAGGGCCTGCAGGAAGTACAACGGTAGCTGGCGGCAGCTCAAGAAAGCAACTGAATGGTGGGAAAGAGAGCAGAGCAATCAACATAACTTCGATCAAATAGTAGCAGACATGTGCAAGTTTATCACTGACCGTGTAGCGCATGAAGGGCAACCGTTCTTTGATACAGATGCCCCGTTAGCACTGCTTCCCGAGTACGAGAAGCTCAGGAAATGGACCACCAAGCTACGCGATGAGATGAAGGATTACAATTTGAACATGGACTTCGTCAATTAGTTTGTTTACAAACTGACATGTAATATAACACTTTAACGATTTCGTCAATGTTCTATGGATGACAATGAGAACAAGTTAATGTATGTATGTATACGTATGTGTCATGTGTTTTGTCTATGTTTGACCTGTTATATATGGATTCGATTATGCATTCAAATATGTGCTGCTATATTTTTTTAAACCTGAAAATCTTTAACCGTGACGGGCAAGTTACGCAACCCGTCAAGGTTAATGGTATTAACCGTGACGGCCAAGTTACGCTGCCCGTCAAGGTTAATGGTATTAACCGTGACGGGCATGTTAAGTAGCCCATCACGGTTAATACATTAACCTTGATGGGCAAGTTACGCTGCCCGTCACGGTTAATTGTATTAACCATGATAGGCAAGTTACGCCGCCCGTCACGGTTATTGATATTAACCGTGACGGGCTCAACTACCTGCCGCAGTTAGCCTCGATTTACTGTGACGAGGCGTGCGCGACGGGCTCAATTGCCCGTCACGGTTAAATAAAAACGACCGTCACGCAAAAGATTTCTGTAGTAGTGAACATACCCTCTCATATACAATGGCTTCAGGTGTCGATGCTTAGCTGGTTTATCGAATACTGCACTTTGAGCCAAGACAAGATGAGCCAATAACTCTTGGAATTCATCTTCATCAAAATCTGAGTACACTTCGTCTTGGACGTCCTGTTCTTCGGGAGCTATAAATTCTGATGGAAGAAAGAAAGCCATGCATGCGTCAGCCGAACGATCACCCCCATCCGGCTTCTCTTTGGGGCGCCAAACTCGCTTTACTTTGGCATTTGCTTGTTCTAGCTCTCTATTTCTTAGGCGCTGCACCCTCCTTTTCTGGCTCTTCCTCAATCCTGGTGGACACCACTGTCCTCTCTGCCAGACATACTCGCGGTACTCTTCTTCTTCAGTGCGAGCCCAACTTTGATCGGCAAATCCTCTTCCCTGCCGATCTTCGGAATTATTTATTTTTACGCGTCGATCGTCCTTAGGGATTCGTGCCCCAAGCCTCTCATGGACAGATCGATGGTTGACTCAAGACTGCCTATACTCGGAGTACTGATTACTGCACTCAGGGCAGTTATTCTTAACAAGCAGCTTCAAGCCTTCGTTCCAACAATACTGGAAGAACGAGCATTCCCAATGAGACTGTTCCTGCTCCTTCGTGTCTTCCCGTCCTTCCTAGTACATCTCTTCTTTTTACCTTCATTGTTTTTTCAGGAACTTCCATTCTTCACAAAGTTTCTGCTTCTGGTATCGTTCCTGCTCCCGACGCCATTTATTCAACAAGATGCGCGTCGTGACCCTGGGTCTAGAAGTTTCACCCGTCTCAGTTCGGCTATTTTGGAACTGAACCCTCTGCTGAAGCTCTCTCTTTGTAATCTGCCGATTAGGGTCAACGACACCAGCTTCTCTTGCTCTATCAGAGGTTAAAACTTTCATTTTGCTCTTATCCCTGGGATCAGCTGCGTTGATCATGTTAACAGAGAAGGACACAGTATTCTGTCCAAAAGGGCTACCATCAATTTTCATCTTCCCATCAAACCTCAGATGCCCGTCCTGGATAGCTTTCTGGATTCGTACTCTGAACACTCGGCAATCGTTTATGGAGTGGAATCTAGT
The DNA here is from genome assembly GCA_009763385.1 of Coix lacryma-jobi var. lacryma-jobi. Taxonomy (NCBI): domain Eukaryota; kingdom Viridiplantae; phylum Streptophyta; class Magnoliopsida; order Poales; family Poaceae; genus Coix; species Coix lacryma-jobi. The sequence goes on along the minus strand of CM019828.1, from coordinate 101,960,671 downwards.
ATTGTGAAAACCACAATACTTCTTGTCCTTGACCCCTTCAGGATGCAGCATAGGATGACCTTCCGGCAACTTGATGCGTCCTTCCTTCAACAAGTATTCAAACAATTTATCTGACTTGGAAACATCGAAGTCATAAGTACCTTTCTGCTGCCTCAGCCATCGCTGGTTGACTTGAGTTGGTTCTTTATCCCAGACTATCTCGGCTGCAGCTATTTCATCTTCATCATCGTACTCAGCTGCTTCCTCTAGGAAAGCTTGATACATCTTAGCAGCCACATCACCCTTCTGGAACTGATTATTCCTCTTGAACCCCTGGGCTTGATTACTCATCGTCGCCAGCCTTTGTGATAACTGCCCAAGGTCATCAAACTCCATGCCGAATAGCCTCTCTTTGATACTCGGCAACATACCAGCTATGGCTATCTCCGGCAGTTGATCATCTGGCAAATTCAGGGAATAACAAAGATTCTTGGTCTCCCTGAATCGGCGCAAATATTCTTGTGGTGTCTCGCCAGGTTTCATCCTTAGGCTCATGAGATCGACCAACTTTTTCTCGCTGGTACCCGTAAAGAAATACGAGTGGAATTTCTGTTCTAGCTCCGCCCATGTATTGATAGAATTTGCTGGTAGAGAAGAAAACCATGAGAAGGCTGGCCCTGTTAATGACAACAGGAAATACCGAATCCTCCAAGCCTCATCTGTAGATGCTTCCCTGAGTTGCATCAAGTAGCGGCCGATGTGCTCTATAGTACTGGTGTCATCCTGGCCTGAAAACTTGGTGAAATCAGTAGGAGGTTTCACCCTTGGAGGAAGAGCTACCCGATTGTACCACTCTGGATAGGGGGACTTGTATGTGTAAGTTTGATTCTTAGGTTTCAGGCCGAATTGATTTTGCATCATATCAGCCATCTTATGCATGATGAGGTCAACATTCGGATCAGGAGCTGCTTGTGCCTGCCCCCTGTTGGTATTTCTTAGCGTCGCTACTAAGAATAGAGTTTCAATCCATCCCCGGCAACGGCGCCAGAAACGCTTGTTAACACTTCTTAACGCAACCACTAGAACTAGACTATGGAGCCTAACCCCAGCAATGGCGCTAGAAGTGTCTTGGTGGTAAAACTATTGACTATTGGATAGTTCCGCAAGCGCACAGAATATACCGATGTAGCACTTCACCCGGGAGTATTCCAAGGTATCGTTATTTATTTTATCCCAAAGGAAAGCAAGCTATGAAAGATGTAGAGAGAGGAAAGATAGATCCTTTAGTCTTACTATAATCTATTATCAATTAGAGAAGCAAAGGGGTATAAGTGGATATAAGGGAGGATAGATAGATAAGATAAATAAGTTAAGCTAAGAGTATATGATATGAAAGATAACTTTAGTAGAGTTATCTAGGTGGGAGGACAACGAGTGAGTATAAAGTACTCCTATGTTTCTACCTTTACTCCTATGAACTAATCCTAATTGAATAGATGACTTAACTGGATTGACGCCTTGCTACTTGTGTGAGAGGGATAAACGAGAGAGTAAAGCGATAGAAGGTTGTTCACCTAACCCAGTACTCAAGCGGATATTTGGTTTATGGACGCCTTACCTTTTAAGAACTAGCCTGAGTTCACGTGAGGGGATCTAGGTAGCCAGGCAAAATCTATCACCTTTTGCCCATGCGCCCCTACTATCCGTGCAAGCCAGCGGTAGTCAAAGATAAGATGAAGAATGAGCACCACGCTCACACTTATCTACACCTTTAGCAATCGATCAAAATAGCTAAAGCCCCTATCCTAAGATAGGACGATGACGCACACACAAGAAGCTATTTAAAGGAAATCAATCTAACTAAGACAACTATAGAACTAAGATAAGCACACAACAAGACTATATAAATATAGACTTGCACTAAGTAAATACTTAAATAAATACTTGGAAAGTAAATACTTAAGTAAATGCAAAGTAAAGTAAAGAAAGAATAATATATTTAATAAATAAAGTCTTACAAAAGAAGAAAGATACAAGGGCTATACCAGACTCCCAGAAGATGACTCCGGAGACCCGAGCTTAGCCCGACTCAACTCTAACTCCCAGTCTAGACTAACTACTACTACTCTTGCTTGATCTCACATGAGAGTGGAGATATGTGTTGTGAGATGTGTACACTATCTCGGGGTTTGAAGAATGAGAGGGTGAAGGCCTCTATTTATAGTGGAGGTGGAGTAGGGGCTACTCCGGCGCCATGTCAGCGATCCGTGTGCTCATCCTCTCTTCACCCTTGGATCCACCGCCATAGTAACCGACCTTGATGAATGGCTTGGATATGTTTCACGTGTGAAACATGCACTTTGCCACCGACTTGGATGAGGGTCACCATGGGGTCGGCCGAACCCTGTCTCTGACATGTGGGCCCGGGGTACATCTTCTAGAAGGTGCTGATGTCACCCTGATGAATAGTGCTACTGGGTACCACCAAGAGGGGATCGGCCGACCCCCCTATGACAGGGCTGGCCCACCTTCTTCTCTCCCTTGGTGACCGCACATGTCATGGAGCAAGTCTTGTGAAGTTGGTTGCATTTGGTTTTCGGTGTGGACCCATGGATCCATGTGCTTCTATTCTTGCACCATTGAGCAAAAGCACATGCTTGATCCAATGGTTGATATTGGCTTGAACATGCTTCTCTTGGAACATGCCATGTCACCATGGCCGAGGTGGCCCCAAGATGGGGTCAGCCGACCCCCTTGGTGGGCCCACCTGGCCTCATTTTGTTCGTTTTGCCATCTCCTACAAGTTTACAAGCTAAGAGTACAACTGGAACTTATTAGTGATAAATATGCTCATGATATGCTATTCTTCCTTGAAACCGAGGCCTGTTGACGGTATTTTGATAAGGTAAAACATGCTATAACTTCCGTCAACAAGATCCCCCAAGCTTAACCTTTCCTCGTCCCGAGCAAACAATCAAACTTGGCCTCGGTGGATCAGTATTGTTACTATGCATCACATTTCAAGAGTTCCATGTGCACAACAAAGTTCTTCTCTTTGAATGGAAAAATTAGCTATGTAAATCACCCATATTACCTTAGTACTCTATGGGGCTTATGGCTTTTCCTTTGTCTTAGGTGGTTGAAAGATAGAACAGTTTGACTTGAGCACTAACTTTCTTGTTTTTAGCAAGTTTCATACCGGAGGTTTTGCAATATTTTTAAAAGAAAGACTTAATGTTCCTCATATGGTTCTCTCATGTCGCTCAAATGGTGTATGATTCCTCACCAAGGCATATGATAAGTGTTGCCTTCTTTAATTCATACCTACTTCTAAATAGGCTTATGTGTAGCTCAAGGTAGAGATGAAAGAAGATGGCATACTTACTTGCATTTTGTTGCGAAGTCAAAGCTCGGATCCTGAAAGAGAAGTGTCATACTCCCAGATCAAGATGTGCAAGTGTGTGGTGTATGGTGGATTAGGTTGCTTCTTTATTTGATAAGATCTATCTCTCTATATTTTTTTTCTTTTTTTCTCTTTTCTAATGAGACATGGCTAGCATTTTTTTTTCATGGACTTTCACATGTCCATCTTTTTTTTCATGGACTTTCACTTGTCCATCTTTTTTTTTCTTTATTTTGCCTAGCCTTTTGAGTCTCATCTAAATAATTGAGAGAGATTTCCTAACACTTGGAGTATGAAGCAAACTATTTGGTGGAAATGAAAGGCATGTTTCTGCGTACTTCCAGTGTAGAAGAAGCATGTATATGAGGTGTGTACGTGATCTTGATCTTAGGAGTATGAAAAGTCTCTTAACAAGGGTCAACAAGACTTGACAACACTCAATACAAAGCAAATAGCCTATGTAGAAGGCTTGTAAACATGTAAAGCATATATGGCTGTGGTAGGAATTTATCACCATTGAGGAACAATTAAGATTTTGATCATTTTAAGAATAAATTCTCCGGTAATCTATCATGCTTAGAACAATATTATAGCAGCTCTTGTCTCACTATATCATGTCTCACAACAACTTAGACTTAGTTCTAGCACTTGCAACCCACAAAGTTTTTAGGTTCATGATGGTTTAAATGAGCTAGGTAATCCATACTTAGAGAAATACTAAGTTGTAAACTAGGCACTAGAGAAACATTAGCAAGGCAACTAGTCATCATTTCCATGGGGAGGATAGACATATATGAGACATATGTGCTAAGGGGAATACTAAGCAAATATTTTTGGTTTTTTTTAAATGCAATGAGAAAACTATTTGAAACGTAAATAACTTAAGATACAGGACTTACCTTGGTGGGGGAGAGGATCTCCTCCAAGCTTGGTTCTTGCCTACTGTGGTGGTGGATAATGCTGGTACCACCCAGCCCAACATCGTGCTTCTTCTTCTTGAATGGCCCGCAGGAGTTGGGCGTTTTGTTGTGCAAGAAGCAATGTTGCCTCTTGTTCGATGTTCATCGCACCCATGTTGTCGATGAGCTCGTCCATCAGTGTCCTTCGATGTTGCCTTCCTCTACCCCGTGGGCGAGGAGTGTCTTGAGAGCGAGGAGTGTCCTGTGAGCGCGGAGTGTCCTGTGAGCGAGGAGGCCTCCCCAAGGACCCTGAAATGTCCATAGAGGCTGCCTCATCTCCCTCTTCAACTTCTTCAGCCTGATGTGAAGGTCCGCCTTGTTCCATTTGACTAGCACGAGACGCTCTCCTTGTCCTCCTTCTAGTACCTGCAACTTTTGGGGCTCTTTCCTTGGGGTCCAAATCAAAGGTTAGCGTACGAAGCGCATAAAATCGAAGTCCCTCACAAGGGAGAGTGATTTTGACTGTATGACGTGGATAAATCATTATTAGTTCACCCTTGGGACCCCTTTTGAGTACATCGCAACCAATAAATACACTTTCTTCCACAACATCTCTCACGGTTTCAATGTACTCAAAAGTTTGGGATTCTAGTGCACCCAAAGCTTCGGCTATGCGTGTGATGAATGATGTGAAGTATATGGGTTTCCTAGGCTTTATGTAGCTAAGCCAATAGTTCACTAGCATTTTAACAGGTGAAACTTTAACCTTGTTAAGCATGGCATAAAGTAGTTTTAGCTCATCATCACTTACTAAAGCTCCTCTCATGCCAGGGAAAGGAGTGGTGAACAGCCAGTAGTGCATGAAACGTAAGGTTGGGTTATGAATTTTGTGTGGTGAGGGGTTGGAACAATCACTAGAGCCAGTAATGGCATACCAGAAAGCATTCTTGTCATAATGAAAAGCATGGTCTACATCAAGATGGCAAGAGTGATAAAATCCTAAAGCAGTGTTTAATGTGCTCCAAGTCAAGTCATATTCCATCCCAAACATTCGAAACACTACCCCATTGTTATTCACTTTTAGCGTGCATAAAAACTCGATGGTTAGGTTCTTTATGCCAAATTCAAGAATTTCAAAGAATCCTCCCCAACCAATGGTATTGAAAATAGCATAAAATTCTGAATCTATACCTGTTTCTTGCAAGAGGGCCGGATCAATGACACTTGTGTGTGAGAAACTACTCTCACTAAGAGTGAAGAATTTCCCCATCTCTTCGGCATTTAGCCTGAGGCCACTCTCGGTCTCCATTACTCTAGCCGGGGGAATGAAGGGTACTAGCTCACTTCTTTCCACCTCTCTCCTCTCATGAGCACTAGCATGGTGAGGTTCTTGGGAAGAATCCTCACCCTTGTTGGACTTTTTGAAACGGGAGGCAAGCAACTTCTTCATCTTACTACAAGATAAGCTACCAAGCTTCTACCACTACTATGAAATAGGGACTATTTTTGGGTTTTTGGTTTTTGGATGGCTACTACTAAGCTAAGCTTGAGAATGAACTTGCAACTAAGGAAGGAAAGGAAGAACTTGTGAGCTCGAGATGGTTCTGGTGGTTTTGGTGTGGAGTTGAGCTCACGATGCAGGGGTATATATAGGGGAAGAAGGGCAAGTGGTGACCACCCATAGCATGGGTCGGCCGACCCCCCTTCTTGGCACTTTCAAATTTGCTTTTGCTTTATCCAGAGGACATGTCTAAAGTGAGTAAATACATTTTCAGGATGGGCCAACACATGGGTCGGCCGACCCCCCTACATGTCCCCTCAAACTTTAAACTTTGTGCCATCATGTGTCTAGTAAAGATGTAACTATGTTTGGTCCAAAGTTGACACAGATTTCAGAGATTCCCTTGCCTAGTGTTTGGTGAAAGGGAAAAGATGAATGGCCAAAGTGGAGACATGTCTAAAGTGATTCCCATGGACCATGAGAGCACTAAGACATGCCTTTGGCTGGTTGTTGTGGTCCCATGAGCATCCAACATAAAGAGGAACATCTCATGCTTAAAGAGTAAAGTAAAGGACCATTTCTATTCAGATGTTGGCTTTGTTGATATGCATGATGTTTATGAGCATACTGAGTGGAGTGCAGTAAGGTGCAGGAGGGTACCATGGTGGGATCGGCCGATCCGACCTTGGATGTTCCTTGAGCACCAAAGTGTTGTGTCATACTCAAGGTACTAAGCCAAGATAGATCATGTGCCAGTGGGCCCACTGGTGGGGTCAGGCGACCCCACCTTGGGGTGGTCCCATGGCTCAAATGTGTTGCAAGTTATTGTCAAGGTGTTACTAGCATGAAAATTTATTTTGTCAAAATGAAATATGCAGAATTAACTAAGTATGCAATTTAGGGAAAAATGCAAGAATTGAAATGCATAAAAAATTAAATATGAGATAACTACTGATTTACCTTATCAGCGAGGGCTCCATGTTTCAGGTCCGTAGAGCAGGACCTCTCCGTCTTGTCATTCATTGGGTGCTTCGGTCGGTCCCGGAGATGGAGACCGTGGTTGCACCTCGTCGGCGAGTTCTTCTTTTACTTCGGCCTTGTTGGCCAACTCGCTCTTTTTCTTGTTCCTACGGCATGGGTGACGACGACGATGTTTGTTGACTCAAGGTTCTTTGTCCTTCACCTGCATGTTAGCTTTATAACCGTTGAATGGACACTTTACCTTTTACTCCGGGAGCTGGAGGTGAAGTTGGCCGGATCCCACGTAGATGACAGCGTTATCCGTATTAAGGAACGACCTTCCCAGGATGATCGCGACGTCTAGATTGGATCCCATGTCCAATATAAGGAAATCGATGGGGACATAGCTGTTTTGGACTTTGATGAGGATGTCCGTTGCTAGTCCCTCGAGGAACCATAGCGTCTGATCGGCCAGCTGCAAACGAACAAATGTAGGGAGCAAAGGTCCCCCTAGTAAGTTATCATATGTTACCTTGGACATGATGTTGACACTCGATCCAAGGTCGCAGAAGGCGTCGTGGAAGACTTGTGGTCCAATCTGGCAGGTGATGGTCGGCAGGCCTGGATCTTCCTTCTTGGTGATGAAGGGTGGATCGAGTAGATAGCCCCAGTTTGACCGGAGCGGAGGCTTACCGTACCTCGTAGTAACTAATTTTACACCCTCTATTGGATCCTCAGGTTTCCCCGGGATCTTACCTTGCTCGCAGGATGGGACAACTGCTGCTAATTGAGCTAATTGTGTTTCTAGCATTTTATTAAAGCTCAATTGATTTTTCATAGCAGAATTAAAGCTATCCATTTTCTCATTTATATTTTCAAGAGTCTTATCATTAGCCATCATCTTTTTATTAATACTATCATTTATTTTTAGATTGGCCTAAGACAAGATCTCTTAAAGAAGGTTGGTTATTATAAGAATTATTGAAATTATTGCTATAACCATTACCTTGATTTTGGTAGAAGGGGCGCGAATTCCATCCTTGTTGTTGTTGTTGGGGCCGGTACCCATTGTTGTTGGCGTTGTTGATGAAGCTCACTTCCTCCTTCGTCTCGGGACAATTATTTCCCGAATGGTCATTGCCTCCGCATACCTCGCACCAATGGTCAGCTTCGACGGCTCGTGCGGTTGCATAAGGTTGAACGACCTCTTGTTCCCTCTTGGAACTTTCTTCTACTTTCTTCATCAGGAGGTCCATCTTCGTGCAGACCATGTCCACCTCATTGAGTGCATGAACACCTCTCTTCTTGGGCTGAAGATGTTCCTCATTCCAACCTTGGTTGGTAACCATCTTCTCTATGAGGTCCTTGACATCTCTCACATTGTGTTGTAAGAATGCCCCTCCAGCGGCTGCATCTAGGTGACTACGGGCCATACCGGTCAGGCCATGGTAGAAACCTTGGATGATGAGCCACTCCTCTATCCCATGATGAGGACAGGCGCGAATGTACTCTTGTAGACGTTCCCATGCTTCGGGAATCATCTCATCAGCTTGTTGCTGGAAGCTGGAAATCTTTCCACGAACGGCGCTGGTCTTGCCCATCGGGAAGAACTTCTTGAGAAACGCATTGGCGCACTTCTCCCAAGTGTTGGCTTCACTCTTGTTGGCGTAGAACCATTGCTTCGCCTTTCCCAATAACGAGAATGGGAAAAGACGAAGACGGATGACGTCTGCAGACACATTCTTCATAGTGAAGGTACCACATACCTCCAAGAAGTGTTGGAGATGGGCGTTGGCATCCTCATGCGGCTTCCCATAGAATGGATTGGCTTGCACCATGTTGATGAGAGCCGGCTTGAGCTCAAAAGTCGCATCCCCCAAGTTAAGCTGCGGACCCGTGGCAACATTGTCGGCCGACGACGCAGAGTACTCGGAGATGGTCTTTTGGGCCATGGCTTCTCTTCTAGCTGGTGCAGAAACTTCCTCCTCGAACGGGTTCTGGTTCGAGATGAACCTCTGAGGTGGAACTTGACGAAGTCTAGTCCTCCTCAACAACTGCTCGGGATTTTCAACGAAGTTTGATGGCAGTTGGGAACCGCTCATACACCTACTAGTTTCACGATAACGAAAAGAAACTAGACAGGTGAGGGGTTAGCCCCTATACTAATTGATAACTGATAAATAGCAGACTCCGGATTCACTCTCTCTAAACTCCTAGGCGGTTGCTTTCCCAGGCAACGGCGCCAGAAATGCTTGTTGGTATTTCTTAGCGTCGCTACTAAGAATAGAGTTTTAATCTATCCCCGGCAACGGCGCCAGAAACGCTTGTTAACACTTCCTAACGCAACCACTAGAACTAGACTATGGAGCCTAACCCCAGCAACGGCGCTAGAAGTGTCTTGGTGGTAAAACTATTGACTATTAGATAGTTCCGCAAGCGCACAAAATATACCGATGTAGCACTTCACCCGGGAGTATTCCAAGGTATCGTTATTTATTTTATCCCAAAGGAAAGCAAGCTAGGAAAGATGTAGAGAGAGGAAAGATAGATCCTTTAGTCTTACTATAATCTATTATCAATTAGAGAAGCAAAGGGGTATAAGTGGATATAAGGGAGGATAGATAGATAAGATAAATAAGTTAAGCTAAGAGTATATGATATGAAAGATAACTTTAGTAGAGTTAGCTAGGTGGGAGGACAACGAGTGAGTATAAAGTACTCCTATGTTTCTACATTTACTCCTATGAACTAATCCTAATTGAATAGATGACTTAACTGGATTGACGCCTTGCTACTTGTGTGAGAGGGATAAACGAGAGAGTAAAGCGATAGAAGGTTGTTCACCTAACCCAGTACTCAAGCGGATATTTGGCTTATGGACGCCTTACCTTTTAAGAACTAGCCTGAGTTCACGTGAGGGGATCTAGGTAGCCAGGCAAAATCTGTCGCCTTTTGCCCATGCGCCCCTACTGTCCGTGCAAGCCAGCGGTAGTCAAAGATAAGATGAAGTATGAGCACCACGCTCACACTTATCTACACCTTTAGCTATCGATCAAAATAACTAAAGCCCCTATCATAAGATAGGATGATGACGCACACACAAGAAGTTATTTAAAGGAAATCAATCTAACTAAGACAACTATAGAACTAAGATAAGCACACAACAAGACTATATAAATATAGACTTGCACTAAGTAAATACTTAAATAAATACTTGGAAAGTAAATACTTAAGTAAATGCAAAGTAAAGTAAATAAAGAATAATATATTAAATAAATAAAGTCTTACAAAAGAAGAAAGATACAAGGGCTATACCAGACTCCTAGAAGACGACTCCGGAGACCCGAGCTTCGCCCGACTCAACTCTAACTCCCACTCTAGACTAACTACTACTACTCTTGCTTGATCTCACATGAGAGTGGAGATATGTGTTGTGAGATGTGTACACTATCTCAGGGTGTGAAGAATGAGAGGGTGAAGGCCTCTATTTATAGTGGAGGTGGAGTAGGGGCTACTCCGGCGCCATGTCAGCGATCCGTGTGCTCATCCTCTCTTCACCCTTGGATCCACCGCCATAGTAACCGACCTTGATGAATGGCTTGGATATGTTTCACGTGTGAAACATGGATTTTGCCACCGACTTGAATGAGGGTCACCATGGGGTCGTCCGACCCCTGTCTCTGACATGTGGGCCCGGGGTACATCTTCTAGAAGGTGCTGATGTCACCCTGATGAATAGTGCTGATGGGTCCCACCAAGAGGGGATCGGCCGACCCCCCTATGACAGGGCTGGCCCACCTTCTTCTCTCCCTTGGTGACCCCACATGTCATGGAGCAAGTCTTGTGAAGTTGGTTGCATTTGGTTTTCGGTGTGGACCCATGAATCCATGTGCTTCTCATCTTGCACCATTGAGCAAAAGCACATGCTTGATCCAATGGTTGATATTGGCTTGAACATGCTTCTCTTGGATCATGCCATGTCACCATGGCCGAGGTGGCCCCAAGATGGGGTCGGCCGACCCCCTTGGTGGGCCCACTTGGCCTCATTTTGTTCATTTTGCCATCTCCTACAAGTTTACAAGCTAAGAGTACAAGTGGAACTTATTAGTGATAAATATGCTCATGATATGCTATTCTTCCTTGAAACCGAGGCCTGTTGACGGTATTTTGATAAGGTAAAACATGTTATAACTTCCGTCAACAGCCCCCAGGATGTAGCCCTGCCAAACTCTTATAGCCAGGATTTGGAAGAGCATTAATTGAGCTATAATCGATGAACTCATGATATCCGTCTCCAAACATATTCTTCTGCATCCTGTTCGCTGCAGGAGACACTTTAGAAGCAGATGGCGGGACATTCCCTATCGTGCCGAACGCGAGCTGGCCATAGGTCTGAGGAAGTTGCTGCGTCTCATGAGGAACCATCCCACCTGTGCTTGGGCTAGCTCCGCACTCTCCTGCGATCCTTTGACGTTGAGGTACTGGGAACAACAACGGTCCCTGCATCGGACCAACAGTTTCTTCAAAGCATTTATCCACGGCTGGACTGAAAGCATTGACCATGATAGCGCGAAAAGTGTTCAGGAAAGCCGACTGATGATTGGTTACAGCTTCTGATACAACCTTATCCATTATTTTAGTCATCTTCCGAATAGCTTCTTCTTCATTGGGGATATCATGTTGATGGTGAGGAAGAATCTTTGGGAACTCCTGCTTCTGGAAGACCCCGCCGCTCTTGTTCTTGGAGAAAGACGCCAGGCACTTGCGTTGGAATTCATCGCAGGCCTGTTGTACCAAGCTTTTCGACTCCAGCGGCAAGTCGTCCATGATCACATCCAGAACTTGATCATCGCTGATATCAGGCATCTTGAAATGAAGTGGTCCCACCGGGCATGCCAAAAAATGTGTTGATGCAAAAAGTAACACCTTGCGCCAAGACACACAGCAAGCCGAACGAGGCTAGCTTCAATCGGGTGCCCGGAGTGTACTGAATCCAGAGACGTGCCAATCAGTTTGACTTGAAAACCAACAAGGGATAAAACGTGAGAATACCTCTGGAACGTGCTTGGTAAAACCAGACAGTTCCATATGTACGGTTTCAAAAGCCAGTCGTGACGGCACACAGCTACAGAAGCTGTCTGTCAGAGCATGTATACAAAGCTATTCGGCAAGTATGAGGACAGAGTATGTGAAGCATATTAACTGCCGAATGCAAATGAAAGACATGCTTGAACGAATCAAAGATATTATAAACAGGTAACTTGCAAGAATAGATCTATCCAAATAATACATGCATAGGCCAATCCAACTAATCTGCCGCATGTTTAGTCTTCATAGACCCGTCAAGCATAAACTTGAGGGAAGCTAATCCACCGCATGATACCACTTGCTATAAGTCTATACCACTTCTTATAATTAGATTAATCCACTGCATGATACAATCTAATTATAACAAGCTAAAAGCATGCATATATTTGAATAGATCTATAAAAACTCGTTACTCATGTAAGCATAACCAAAATCGGCAAATTAGCCGAGTTGGGGTCCATGAGGAAGGAACATACAAGCAAACATGATCAAACTAATCTAAAACCTGCATCTGCCGCACGACACCCAGTTCTATCAAAGCATAAACAAGATCGACATGTACAAACCCGCAACATGTAACAGCCTAGATCGAAAATTGGTCCGACCATCATGATCTTATGATTAGCAAAGCACAAGTAAACTTGTGAAACAAGGCCGAATAGAAATCAATCTAGATTGGGCAAAAGAGTGTTACAGGAATTAAATAAATAAAACACATAACACATGATAACTTAATGAATCTACTAGATCTGCCAAATCTAATAGAGCCGATAACTATTTTTACTCATGTCTTAATCCGCCGCACGATACAAGGCACAAGCAAAAACTTCCCGTCATAAGCTTAAATCCGCCACACGATACTAAGCTTAACATACGAGACTACTTGCATCATATCTAAATCCACCGCATGATACTAGACATGATAACAAGGTTGCCGGTACTTACGGAGGTCGACGGATCGATGTTTCCTCTCGAAGAACTCGACGACACGACTTAGGGACTCGAAGATGGCACGGGGCCAGTTTGTATTGATGTGGTTGTGAACAATTTTACAATGGTCGAGGGCTTATATTTATACCCTGAACGAAATACGAGTCCTAGACGATTACGATTTTACAATGACAAAATATGGAAAGATATGGAATCTATTCCTAATCTTCTCGGTATCTTTCATCGCCATATGCCTTCCATGCAAGCCGGCTTCGTCTGCAACATCCATCTCCTGAATGGAACTACCTCTCTGCAAGATAGCCGACCGCACAAACATTCATCGAAATCTTGAAGACCAAATAGCCGTCTGACTACTTGCCGAATTCTTTCTTCTCTGCCAGCTGGGCCCACCTGCCATATCTTCATGCGTGCGAAAATCTGGTGTTAACAATTATAACATTTATGTGTCATCCGAAGGATGTTTGTTGGTGGTTCACTATGAAGGCAAGTAGTGGAAGTTCTCCTCACTTCTAATCAATGCAACACAAGAGCTAGTTTGGGGGATGAGGTGGAACAACTTCAACAACAACAATGTCCACAATTTCAACTTATGAACATGTTGTTGAAGAAATATCCACCTACTTCACAAGCTAACTTGGGGGAGACACAATTCCGTTGTCTATATTTGTTTCATGATCAAGGGTAGGAAGGAGAAATCCAGCTTCAAGACACTTTGACCTCCTACTCACCACTTTGATTAGTACAAGCCACTGCACTGCAAGAATTAGAAGATGGAGAGATAGTACCTGAACCTACAAATCAAGAGAATAACTGACAAAGTCTCCATCGTCTGGACCTGTTGAGAACAAGACTCAGCTGGCCCACTGTGAGATAGACAAGAGAAGACAAGCCATTCATGAACAACAACCAGATAAACGAGAGAAACTTCCACAAGGTGGTTCGACACCATCACTCTTCAATGATAAAGGTAACATCTCAAGGTAAGTGACCTTCACATTAAAAGCTTCTCCTTGATTCTGGTATGCACATAAATAAAGAACCAAACATGTTTAAGTTGCACCTCACTTGATCCAACCTAATCAACTCAACATGTTCAGTTCTTTACTCTTTGTTCTTAGATTTACTCTCTTGAATCTCACTATCTTAATTAAATGAGCTAAAATGTTGTGCATCCAACCTTTGGAAGATGATATATCACAATCATGAAAAGATCGACACACTATACATAGATTATCCTTCCTTGGGTTAAGTAATATGATCTGTTAAATATTTTTAAGATGCTACTTTCATGCTCATCTTCTGATCCTATCACTCATGTTAAGATTGAATATAACACATAAACAACAAGTTTATCTTGTTCAATATGCTTAAGGTTAGAGAAGAATGAATAAAACTTTTGGTTTTGTTGGTGTTTTTCCACCAACAGAGCCCATGCACTTGATCTCTACGTTGTCTTTATGAGCAGGACACACTTTTGAGCAAAACATGGAGGGGTTTGTCAACTCCCAAATTCTACAAAGTGAAGGTCCTGGATCTACAAGAACTTGCACACTGAGCAAGATGTCGCCAGCTTCCACAATTAATGTTTCACTTCAAATTGCTAGGCGAACGAAGAACATGGGTGACACCATATCAAGAGGTGTAGTTATCAAGGTTTACATATCAGGATCAAATGACACACCTCAGAAATGAACATGGTGAGAAGTCTTGTTCAGAGGACTTAAAACATTGAACCCTCGCCGAAAGGTAAAATCGGTAGTTATCCATATTTATCTTTTCTACATTAGTTTCTCTTTTTGCATGTTTACTTCACATCATTATTCTTTCATAGCATATTTACTTTTCTGCATTAGCATTGCATAAAAAATGAAAATATTTTACTTTTTGCACTGCATCATAAAACCTAAAGCCCCATATGAATAATTCTATGGTGTGTAAAAACCCACATGAAATATTCACCGTGGTGGCATAAAAACAAAACTAAATATCCATACATTCATCCTGTTGCATTTTCTCTTGCATCATAAAAAATATTAAAATACAAAAATATTGAGAAAGAGATCTCACTGAAACTCTAGACAACTAAGGCTTGAGTGGCCAACCACTAATGCTTAATCTGTTCCATAAGTTTTGTTGTCTATTTGAGTTTCACAGAATTTGATAGACCAAGAAAAGCTGACGAGCAAGTGGATGTTCCACCCCACTGTTGGAGCACTATTTCAACAACCATCAACATCAATCAATGCTCTGATAGAGGAAGAACATTTTCACTGCCAGTCTGCTACATTACAAGATCGAACGACTACGTCAACATTCAGCTTGGGGGAAAGCACCCCTGTGTATCCAGGTAAGTATCTTTATCCTCTTAAGTTTTTGTTTTTATAAATAAATTCAAAATACAAAAAAATGTGAGCACATGAAGGCTCACCCTTAAAAAGAAAAAGAATAAAAATATATGGGCACATGAAGGCTCGATGCGATCGAAGGGATTAGCTTGGGGGAGACGCACCCCCGTTATCTTCATAATTCAGGTATGTCTTACTATTATCTTAGTGTTTTTAAGTAATAGGTTATAGTGTGTTTTAGATTAAATAAATAAAGCATGTCAAATCTGAAGAACTCTATCTCTAATTTCTTAAAATGGAAATGATGAATAGTTGCTCTAGTACCTAGCCTTTAAGCATGAGTTCTCTTAAGTTTAAAAATGAATGATGCATTGAAATGAAATTAAAGATATGGGTAGCAAATGCTTGATCCAGAGTCTAGGTAATTGACAGATATGACATGTGATGATTTGAGCTACTGTTATCTTGTTCTAAACAACACTAGAGTTCTGGAGAGTTTCCATTATTAATATGGTAAATAATTGCATTGAGTTAAATTAAGCTTTGTTGACCATCTGAGAAGTTATCATACTATTGAATTGAGATCACTTACACATTTCATCCATCTTCCGCATAAATACTCATGATTATCTGTTCCTATCCTCTCAAAAGTTTGTTGGAAGCATGCGGCTATTGAAAAAAAAGAAAAAAAAATCCGAGGAAATAAAAAGGGACAAGTGTCCGAAACCTCAAAAAGATAGATCCCGAGGAAATAAAAGGGACAAGTGTCGGGAACCTCAAAAAAAAAGAAAAAACGAAAAAAATATGAATATCAGAAAAAATGGGCATGTGCCCGACAGTAGAATTAGCCTAATAGCCATGTGTTTCTATTAAACAGAAGAGAGTGATATATTCAAAAGAGCATCCGCCTCGATTTTCCATACACATGCACTTCTCGATTCAATGGTGTGGATGACTTTCTCTTTGGATCCATTGTTTAATTTGACAACATATGTTCTTAAGCTTTTTGAAAATTCATAAAAACTTCGGAATAATGGTGAAGTGAAAGAGCTAGAGACATAGTGCTTCATCTGATCGTTCCATCTTTCAATTACTCAAGATTCAAGGTAAAGTACTAAGCCCCGTGATAAATAATATGACATCTTTTTCTAATCCAAATGAGACCTTTTGTTTGAATGCATGAGTACTTGTTAGAAGTGCAGATATTGCAGCAACTCCTGATCCATTGTTGAGTTTGACTTTGCTAAGGGACTAGCAAAGGTTAAGCTTGGGGGAACTTGTTGACGCTCACTAATGGTCATAATTAACCATCAACTATTGCATGAAATGACACTAAATGAATCACAAAGCATAGTTGTAGGGGTTGAAACTAACAAGTTCCACGAGTTTTGGTGCTCTCACTTGTTTTGTAGGACATCCATGTTTTTACCATATAAAAGTATCTCAAGTGATGAAACGGAGCATACCATTGCGAAGACCTCGTCGAGACGATCGAAACGGATATATGATTTGCTATATTTGGAGTCCTGGAGCGAGAGTCCTCGATGGATACGACTTGGAAGATTCTAGAACATTCCAGAAGACACGAGAAGGCGACCCACAGAAGGCGGGGCCCACCTATCATAGAGGCAGACCGACCGGTCTCCCCCTTGGGCCGACCGGTCTGCTATAGGGCCCAATCTCGCCCCCTTCGCATGGCGCACTCCAACCAACCTCTCCAACACGTTTGGCCCATTAAGGCACATGTGCATATGACGAAGTATTTAGTCCCACATCGCTTGCCCAAGGTGGAGGGGAGGCCAGGAGCCCCTACATAATAAACCCAGGACCCCCCCTGAGGCAGCACATCATCATCTGGGAGTTTTTGTAGAGGCGTCCATAGAAGGACAACCTCTCCTCTCTAGAGAATTAGGTTTAGATTTTCCAATGTAATAGATTATCTCTTGTCGGGAGTTAGGGAGAGGGGAGCTGCGCTCCGGTTCCGGAGGAGTCTTTAGAGTTTTGGTATGTCTTTGTATCTTTTCTTTGTGAGACTTATGCTTTAATATATTTATCTTCTCTATTTACTTTATGCCTTTCATATTATGACTAGTATAGTTGTTATGTTCTAGCATAGGATCTCCGCTCGTATCGAGTGCTCTAGTTATAGGCCATAATTAGAGTAGTAATCGATAGATTAGACTTGGTGTTTAGTCTATAGGTTACCTGAGGTTGCGCTCAACCCCACGGATAGTTGTGGTAGCCCCAGGTGGTGACAGCCCTGATGGCCGACGTATTCCACCACGTTCGGGTTGATGTTCGTAGGACTATAGTCAGAGCTTCCCAACCCCCTTCTCATCCCTTTCTGTGGTTGGTGTTCTGATGTCCCGAAGTGTTATTATATAACTGCTATATCTTTTCATCCTTGTTGCCTTCGAACCCAAGTAATAGAGAAGTGCATAGGAACCTTGATCTCTCCCGTTGTCCTCCCACTATAGTTATCTAGTTATCATTGAATTATCTTTTATGTGCTTTCATTTATTATCATATCATATATCATTCACTCCTGCTTTAGTCTAATTAGTACTCTGAGTTAGTAGATGCATGATAGTGAGTTATCAGATTCTTGACCCTTGCTTCCCAGTGGTAAAATATAAATAACGATTCTGGAATACTCCCGGTAAAATGCTACAATGATGTTCTATGCGCTTGCTAAATCTTTCATTTTCTATTTGCGTTAACAAACATCAACACACCCTCGATGTCCGCTGATGCTTTCTTTGGTTAGTTCGTGGGCAGCCAAAGGAACATTGAAGAGATGCAAAGGCAGATGGGAGCTACGCTCTGTGACATAGCGGGTAACACCGCACAGAAGCACCAGCAACGCCAAGGTCCAGAGCCGAATCAGTACAGCTCGTATCGTGACTTTCTGGACACTCGTCCGCCCATATTCAAGGAAGCTACTGAACCTTTCGAAGTAGATGAGTGGATAAACTCTATCACTCAGAAGTTTTGTCTCCTTCGTCTGACAGAAGAGGTAAAGGCAGAGTATGCAGCACATATGCTAGAAGGACCTGCGAGACTACGGTGGTCCTAGAATCGTGCATCCTTGCAAGAGAATGCACCAGTTACTTGGGAACAGTTCTCAACTGCTATGCACAGGCACTACATCCCTAGTGGCCTGATGGAAACGAAAGTTACAGAATTGATGAAGTTGTCCTAGGGAACCAGGTCTATGTCAGAGTATCTGCACAGCTTTAACAATCTTTCTCGCTATGCCCCGGACTTCGTGAACACAGAGGCCAAGAAGATTGCTAGTTTCAAGCGCGGCATGAATGCTGCTATGCTCTCCAAGATGGGAAACAGTCACCGCACCACCTTCAGTGATTGTCAGTGGTTGTCTGAACCAAGAAGCTAATGACAACATGTTGAGTTTGGAGAACCATCGTCGTGCAAATGATGGCGGATCTTCTCAGCAGAGGATCCCTTTTGGTGCCCGAACTAAGTTTCACCCGCCAGCATCATGGGCAAGATTCCGCCTGCCTCAGAAGAAGATGGCCAACAACCATCCCCGTCCGAACATTCAGAAGCCCTACACTGCCCCCATGATGCAGAACAAGGCTAAAGCAGGAGGTCCTGAAGGACAGAAAACTTCGTATGAGCATGGTTCAAGAAAGGAATGATAAAATGGACAGATAGAGATTTTAGGGTTTTCTAAGCAGGTCTATCTAATTAAATGCTCACTATACTTTACTTACTTCGGGACATCAGAACACTAGCCACAAAAAGGGATGAGAAAAGGGCTAGGAAGCTCCGACTATGGCCCTACAAACACCAACCCGAACATGGTGGACTACGTTGGCCGTTAGGGCTGTCACCACCTGGTGCTACCACAACTATCTGTGGGGCTGGGTGCAAACTCAGGTAAACCCTAGTCTAGACACCACGTCTACCCTAATGTCTACTACTCTAATTAACTAGTATAACTAGAGCACTCGATACGAGCGGAGATCCAGTAAATAAAATAAAGCAAGAACTGAAATTAAATATAAAACTCGGAATAGTAAATGAAGAACCTAGAGATTACTTGAAGACGAACCAGATGCTGCACCAGTACAATGTTAAGGAAGATCTGACAGATCCGGCTCCTCAGCTCTCTCCTAATTCTCTCTCTAATCTGATCTCTAATTACATCTAGATGAACTAGACAACTAGAACTAGACTAGATCTAAATCTAGATGAACTAGAAGAGATTCATCTAAAGGGACCTCTACTTCTACTTGAAACCCTAGTTTTCTGATGTGGAGATGAATAATGAAGATGGAGATGCCTCCCCAGGGGGGTCTGGGTCTGGTTTATAGCCCGGAGGGATGAATCGTAGCCCATGGATAAAACCGACTTCACAAAGTGGTTGAGATGTGTAGTAGAGTTGTATTGGAACACGTCGCGCGAAGGAGGGGCTTCCAGGTAGGCCTAGGTCGGCCGACCTGGGGGTGGGGCCAGTGAAAGCCCTATTTTGGTTTTGATTAATTGATGAAACCTATTTGGTCTAATCTGATTGCTAAGCATGTGTGTAGCTAATGAGAAAGGATTATGATGACCAAGCCAAGTTGTGGAGTTAGGAAGGTGGCAACCATGGAGGATGATGATGACCACATGCAACTCAAGTGATCAAGTGCTCTACCGTTGGTGAATTGTGAGAAGAAAGGTAGAGATGGAGCAAAGAGGCTCAAAGGCAAAGGTATTACCTATAGGGCTCTTTGTTTTGGTGATCAAGACACTTAGTGAGTGTGATCACATTTAGGATACGTAGCCGTACTATTAAGTGGAGACAATTCATGACTTGTGTGGTGTTCAAATGCCACTAGGAGTTCTCTAACATCTTGATGCTATAGACCTAGTGTTTGACTAACATCTCCTTTATTTGAAAATTGATTGAGAAAATGCTAACACACATGCACATGATGTTGTACACTTGGTGGTGTTGGGACATTTGCAAAAGGAGGTGAAAAGGATTTGTGGAGAAGTGGGAGAAACTATTGTATAGTCTTTCTCCCTACATCAACAACCTCCACGAGGCGATACACCGTGATCCAGCGTTTTTCGGAGAAGAAGTTGTGTGTTAAGGAGCATCGGATGCTAGTCCGAGGGGCATCGGACGCTGGGCCGAGCGTCCCATGGTAAACCCTAGTTCCAGAAAAATGATCAAGGAGCAACGGACGCTGAGAAAACACCGTTGCAGAGTCCGATGTTGATGACATTGCGCGAGCTAGTTTTCCAGGGAGCATCGAACGCTGGCCTACGTCCGATGCGGATTCATCAGATGCGTCTGCTGTTATTCTGACCTCTCTGGAACCTCTCTAGTGTGTCAACGGATGCTGGGGTGTAGCGTTCGATGTTAAGGGCTCGGAGCGTCCGATGTAGCGCTGTGGTGAGCTGAAGTCTATGTGACGCATCGGCGCGTTCGATGCCCTAGCGTTGGAGCGTCCGATGCCACTTTAACCACGGCGTGAAGAAATGTGACCATTGGGATCGAGCGGCCTGAATTCATAGCAGGGGGACACGTGGATCCATCCGGAGCATCGAACACTGGGGCAGCGTCCGATGGTCAAGCATCAGCTCGTCCAATGCCCCCGATTTCAGCCCAACGGCTAGGCTGACTTGAGTTGGCTCTTGCACATTTCGATGCCTAAGCATTCTTGTGAGCATAGCCAAGCCTCCCCACTCATCTCTAAAGTTGATTTGATCATTTTCTAGTGAGATCGAGTGATCTAGTGCTAAGATTTGAAAGAGTTCATTCTAGTGTCACTAGTTCTTCGCATCGGCTTTGAGTTTCTTGTTACTCATGGCATTTGCCGGTGCCTAGATGGCTTGGAGGCGTTGAGGTGGAGTTGGCAAGATTGATGATTGTTCTTGGACACCACCATTCATTATTGTGAGAGGTTTTGGAGCCTCACCTCGCCGGAGCGGCAAGAGGCATCCTTAGTGGATTGCTCGTGTCATTGAACTACCTCACTAGTGGTAGATTCTTGTGGCGCTCTTTGTGAGCTTGGCGTGGTACCAATTAGCCACCGGGTCACACCTAGTGTTGGTCGACACAACAGGAGTAGCGTGCCAGCAAGCACGTTAACCTCGGGATAAACCATCGTGTCCCGTGTGCTTGATTGTATTGGATTGTGCGGATACATGGGTGTATGCTGAGTCTCTGAGTGATGAGTGATTGTCAACTGGGATAATGCGCATGTTCTTGGGCTTGTGTTGTGCAGGTGTCGAGCACGGATACAGTGATCGAAGGCAAGGTGAAGGTCAAGTAGAGACGTGCCATGCCGATGGACCGAGAGTGGCGAAGGGCGGACATGAGGCTTGGACTGAGGGACCGGTGGCCTGAGGATCAGCTGTGGTGGCTGATAGCCTGGGACATCGACGAGCGAAGACTTGCGTGTGGACAGGGTGCACGGGCGGTGCATCCCTTCTACGGCTCGGTTTGGTGGTTGAGCCACAGAAAAACCACCGAGTGGACGGTTTCCAGGTTTGGGCCTCAAAACCTGGGCGCTGATGGTTTCTGAGTTTGGGCCACAAAACTCGGGCTGAGGACGGTTTCCAGGTTTGGGCCTCAAAACCTGGGTGCTGCGGGTTTGCTGAGTTTGGGCCACAAAACTCAGGCGATGGTCGGCTGGTTTCCCGGTTTGGGCCTCAAAACCGGGGGTTGGCTGTGAAGGCCGGTTTCCCGTTTTGGGCCACAAAACCGGGGGTGCGACGTCTGGGAAAAGGACAAGCAGAGTGAGAACATATATGATGAATGATTGACTTTGATGAGGAAGGTTTGAGGCTTTTACCCGGTTGAGTCATTATCTGCTATGCGCTTAATGTTTATGACTAACCGGTGGCGTGAGTTGTGGTGTTTCTGTGTTGGTGTGCGTGTGCGACATGTGTCTCTTGGCTAGGTTGATGTGCAGGTGTTGAGCTCGGATACAGTGGTCAATGGCGAGGTGAAGGTCAAGTAGAGACGTGTCGTGCCGACGGACCGGGAGCGGTGAAGGATGGGCGTGCCATGCGGCGGACGTGCCATGCCGATGTACCCAAAGCGGTGAAGGACGGACGTGAGGCTTGGACCGACAGACCGGAGGGCCAGAGGACCAGCTATGGTAGCTGGCACGTGGCATCTGCGAGCGAGAGCACATGAGGATGTGCGATGCATCGGCCGAGTCGGGAGGAAGACGTGGCGTCGTGACACTTGGCAGGAGGTCGGACACG
Source organism: Coix lacryma-jobi var. lacryma-jobi (assembly GCA_009763385.1). NCBI lineage: Eukaryota > Viridiplantae > Streptophyta > Magnoliopsida > Poales > Poaceae > Coix > Coix lacryma-jobi. The sequence continues at coordinate 101,938,312 of CM019828.1, read as the reverse complement.
GGCTTGCGTGCGGCGCAAGTGCCGTCGGCCGAGTCAAGGAGGATGGCGAAGGCATTGTGCCCGGCGTGGAGGCTGGACATGCATCGGCATCGGTGCCGGTGGTCGGGGTGTGCGAACCACATCCCGTCTACGGTGCGGGTTCGGTAGCTGAACCTCAAAAAGCTACCATCGACGGTTTCCAGGTTTGGGCCACCAAACCTGGGGTGGCCGGTTTCCGAGTTTGGGCCTCAAAACTCGGCGAGGACGGTTTCCAGGTTTGGGCCTCAAAACCTGGGCTCGCGGGTTTCCGAGTTTGGGCCTCAAAACTCGGGGTGGACGGTTTGTCAGGTTTGGGCCTCAAAACCTGGGCTGGCGGGTTTACCGGTTTTGGCCTCAAAACCTGGGGTGGTCCGAAAGGACGGTCGACGCGTGGCGGCGTGGAGAGGTTGGCGCGGCAGCGAAGCTATCCACGAGAAGGCGCGGTGGTCGACGATGACGGCACGTGGCGGCATCAGGGAGGTCGCGTCGAGGCGAAGCTACCGGATGTGCGGGCGTGGCCGTCGGATGAAGATCGTCAAGTCTGGACGGTTTTACCCCTGGGGGGTATTTGGGTTGAGTGCTTAATGTAAGGGCGTTTTGGTCTTCGGACGTGCGCCTATATATATGAGGGGGCTGCTAGGGCAGCCGGATCCTTGGGGAATTTTTGGAGGTGTCTCTCTCATTTTGTTCCTGTGAGAGAAGGCTAGGGTTAGGGAGAGTGGGCTCTTGTTCTTGAGCTTTTTGCCATCCAAGCTTTGTGTTGCTAGGATTGGCTTGTAGCCCGACACCGAGTGCTTAATCAATCATCCATTCCTTTGAATCCAAGGATCAATTTCGTGGTTGAATTCGTGTTTTGATTTTGTTCTTCGCGTTCTTCTTTTCTCCACGATTTTCTTCTCCCCCGATCTCCCTCTACGCTACGTCTTTTTCGATTCCGTTTGAATCAACTTGTTCCTTGAAGTGAGGAGAACATTTCCACTGAAGGAATTTATCTCTACCCTCACGAACAAGTAGATCGGGTCGAAATCATTTTTGTTCTTCGTTCTTCCCCTTTTCTAGTGTTCTTCGGATTTCTCATGGTACATTTGGATTGAAGCGATGATATCCTAGGATTAGCTTCCCAACACGTAGAAGAACACTTGGGAGAAGTTTGGTTGCAGCCCCGTTCGATTTGGCGAAGTTCCAATCGATTTTGGTTTTGTCCCGTGCTATTTTTGCGCGTTCTGGGAGGTCGCGGATAGTTCGCCGTGGGGGTGCCGGACAGTCCGCCGTAGCTGCGGACAGTCCGCCATAGTGGTTGCGGACAGTCCGGGCATCGGGGCTTCAGCCGAGCAGTAGCTATTGGCCTCGGGCTTTTTCCCTTCGGGTGACGGCGGACAGTCCGCCGTTGACCGGTGCGGACAGTCCGCGAGTCGCGCAGGGGAGGATTAGCAGCATTGCTGTTTTGCGGTGTTGGCCGGCGGACAGTCCGCCAGGGCTTCGCAGACAGTCCGCCCCTGACGCGAACAGTCCGGCATCTGCAGCCCGGACAGTCCAGGAATCGGCTCTAGGTTGCAGTTTAGTGCGTTTGCTCTCCCGGCTTTTCCGCTTTGTTTCCGGACTTCTCGTTTGCACCTAGAGTTCACCTAGGAACCTCTCTACATATCTTTGCTACGCGTTAGCATCGGTATTTGGAGGAATTCCGACGTAGCCCTCTATCTACGTTCGGGAATCGGTTTTTGGGTCCGAACATGACTCGGAGTTTTGGGAGTTTTGGTTTGCTCCCTTGTGTGGTGCCTCGCTGTGATCCTAGGGATCATCCACCCTCTTTCCGAGGGTCGTGGGCATCACATTTGAGTCCGAAGCTTTTGGGGTTGATTTTATTGGGACAGAGGCCGTAATTTCTGAGAAGAAATTTTAGGCACCCATTCACCCCCCTCTGGTCGCCTTGCTTTAGCATTTTTGGTCCTTCACACAGCAGTGGCGGCACGTGGCGGCGATCGGTGAGGTTGCGTTGAGGCAACGCTACCAGTTGTGCGGGCGTGGCCGTCGGATCACCACCTACCATGAGTTGGTCCAGAATAACCCTAGGGTTTAGCTGGTTCGCTCTGTAATTAGTTAGGGGTAGAGTGATAATTAGAATTAGGATAAGTAGGGGGAGACACCCACCTCCCCATCTATCTCAGTCATTTGCTCTTTGCTTCTAGGGTTTCCTGCTCTCCCAATCCCCTGCTGTAGCTAGCTGAGATCCGCAGAGAACCATACCTCTGTGTACTGGAGATTTTGAGGAAGTGAGACCGTAATCTCACTGTTGTAGCGTGTGGTAGCCACACGATTGCAGATCGATGACTTGATTTGCGTTTTGTTTGTGTTCTTCGCGTTCTTCGTTTCTCCGCGATTTTCCCGTCACTCGATCTCCCTCTCTACTGCGTCTTTGCGAAATCCGTTTGAATCAACTTGTTCTTTATAGGGAGGAGATCATTTCCACCGAAGGAATTCATCTAACTCCTCACGAACAAGTAGATCGGGTTGATTTCGTTTTCGTGGCGCTTTTTTGTTCATACTCCTCCCCTTTCGATTTCCCGGTGATTGAATCGATTTGAGCGGATGATTTCTTGGGGATAGTCTTCTAACTATCTCGTGATCATCCACTCCAAGTTAGGGAACGTGGGATTGAGTTTTGATTCGGATTTGGGAGGATTCGTGAGAGGGGCGACCAAAATCACCGTCTCCGTTCATCCGCGGACAGTCCGCCGCTGGTACCGCGGACAGTCCGCGCGTCAGGGTCGGTCAGACGAGTCACCTGACTCCGCGCTGTTGGGCAACTGTTTTTTTTTAACCGCGGATAGCCCGGGAACGTCCAGGGAGGTTCCAGCAGAGTTGCTGTTTCACTCAGTTGGCCGGCGGACAGTCCGCCATCCCCTCGCGGACAGTCCGCAGTAGGGGCGGACAGTCCGGGACCTCAGGGCCGGACAGTCCGGGATTTGGCTGAAGCCTCCGGTTTAGTGTGTTTCCTCTCCCGGCTTCCTCGGTTGGTTTCTGGACTTCTCGTTTGTTCTTAGAGTTAACCAAGGAACCTCTCTAGGTATCTTTGCTACTTGTTAGCATAGGTATTTGAGAGTTTCTCGACGTAGCCGTCTATCTACGTTTGGGACTTGGTTTTTGAGGGTCGAACTTGTTCTAGTGCTTTTGGGATTTGATTCGTTCTAGCTTTGTGGTGCCTCGCTGTGATCCTAGGGATCATCCACCCTCTTCCAAGGGTCGTGGGCATCACGGTTCTCGTTAGTAGCTTTCGGGGTTGATTTTGGGGACAAAAGACCAAGGTTTCGAAAGAGATTTTTGAGCTCCCATTCACCCCCCCTCTTGTCGCCTTGCTATTGCATTCTCGGTCCTTCAATTGGTATCGGAGCGGGTTAAGGATCTTCTACCTTAGCCGGTTCTAGATCCACCGAAGGCGACTTGGATCGCGGCGTGGGCAAACCGCCATTTTTCGATGGGACGAACTATGCGTATTGGAAGATACGCATGTCGGCCTATCTGCAGAGTATGGGTGCTTTCATCTGGGATATTCGCAACTCTGCTGATTACGTGGTCTTGGCTGCACGTGTCACTCAGCGTCTGATCGATGATCACGATGCCAATAGCCGAGCCCGTAATGCTCTTTTCTCATGTTTGAGCATGACGGAGTTTGATCGCGTTTCTCACCTCGCTACGGCTGAGGGAATTTGGGCATCCCTCATGCGTTTCCATGAGGGAACCTCTCAAGTCAAAACCCGTCTCTACGAGTCGCACAAGCGAGAGTACGAGAACTTTCGACATATGCCTGGCGAGAGCATAAAGAGTTTATTCGCTCGCTTTCAGGTGATTGTCAACAGGATTTGGGCTAACAAGAAGCTGTTGCCTTTTGACGATCATGAGAAAGCTTTGAAGCTTTTGCATACTCTTGATCGATCGGTGTGGGATTCCAAGGTTCAGGCGATCATCGAATCGCCTAACTATGAGACCCTCACATGCGACGGGCTCTTCAGTAAGCTCAAGTCCAGTGAGATTGATGCCATGGCGAGGGCTTTTATGAAAATCCTTCTGGCCCATCGATGGCTTTGGTTTCTGGTTCTTCTGCTAACCCCTCTGGAGGCTTTGCATTCTCTTCTCTTCTTTCGGTCATAGAGGAGCAGCTGGAGTTCATGGGGGATGACGAGTTGGCTTTGCTCGCCAACCAGTTCTCGCGGTTCCACAACAACCGCATGAATCGTCACCGCGGAGGAGGACGCTCGGGATGTTTCGAGTGCGGCGACCCCAACCACTTCATCGCCAATTGCCCGAAGAAGAACAAGCAGACCTTCGGCAAGGCGGGTCATGGGCACAAGTACGACTCCGGCAAGCGCAAGGAGAAGTACGTCCCCGCGAAGCACAAGCGGAAGGGCGGCTTCGACAAGGAGTACATCAAGACAAAGTACTTGGAGAAGGCCCAGGCTGAGCAGCGTGCGTTCTTCGCCACACTCAGCGACGTCGACGACTCGGATGACGACTCCGTTGCCTCAAGCGACGATGAGTATGAGAAGAAGAAGAGGATCGAGGACAAGCTGAACGGTCTCTGCTTCTTCGCCGACGATGAGGGCTTCTGCACCGTGGCCCTCGGCAAGGAGGTCGACGGCGAGCTGGAGAACACTCCTTGGAATGACGACGACAACGACAACACCTCCCAGGTATCTCAGACCCCCGACGAGCTTTCTGCTGAGGTCGAGAAGCTTACTGCCATGCTCCTTAGTCAGGATAAGTTGCTTAGGCGTGCTGCTAGAGAGCGCAAGGAGTTTAGGCAGAAGTGGGAGGATACGGTGAAGGAACTTGAATCTGTCAAGTCCACCGTAGTTGTTACCGATGAGGAGGAGTGTGAGATGTGCACCACACACATGACCGACCTTCTCACTTTGAGAAGCAAGTATGCTGTGTTGGTAGGAGAGGTGGATGAGCTGAAGGCTAGGTCCTCGCTATTGGGTGCATGCAAGTCTTGTGCAGGCTTGCAATCTGAGTTGGTAGAGAAGAATGCCAATATTGTGTCTCTTGAAGAGGCCAACTCAGGTAGCACATGTGTGGCTAGGTGTGTTCTTTGTGAGGGTTTGGAGATGGAGATTGCGAACGTGAAGCATGACAAGATGCAAACCGAGGAGGAAAACACAAACCTTCGGACCATCTTGTCATGGGTGTCGAGTGGTGAGCCACAGCTTGGGATGATGATCTCCTAATTCAAGCGAGCTGGTGGAGGTCCTGGTGTAGGTTTTGCTTCGGGTGTTGATGTTTCATCTTTTGGCAAGATTGGAGAGTCGAGTGGTCTAAACCCATGTGAGAAGCCCAACTCCACCACTACTCCCAAGCTTACCAAGATTCCACCCAAAGAGCCTCTTAAGCCTAACACTAAGGATGGGGTCTTTGTTGAACCTCTGAGAGCTCCACCCAAGAAACAATCGTGGGCTCCCAAACCAAACCACCTCAAGAACAAACTGGACACCATGCCACCCATCCAGGAGGAGCTTATGCCACAGAAGGGCAAAGTGATCCACACCCACTACCGTGAGTACCAACAACCCCATTTGAGAGTGGTGAGGTACCATTGTGAGCACTGTGGGAGAGATGGACACTTGAGTGAGTTCTGCTTTCGGCGCAAGAGAGAGGCGCGTCGTGCAAAGGAGATGAACAACACGGACATGTACCATCCTTTCCATGATGTACATGTCCCGAATGTTCAGAGGCGTGTTGTTAGGCCTAGAGGTCCAGAACCTCAAGTTCCTAGGCCTAAGCAGCGGGGAGGACGTGCCCGGTGCAGTTGTAGGCTATGGACCCCGTGGAGGTGGCTTTGTTGTAGAGCGTTTTCCCCCACCGCGTTTTGAGTATCGCGATGGACGCTCCTCCCTTAGCGGACCACGTTTTCCTCTACGTGGTGATCGCTCTTCCCATAGGCGTGCTAGGAATGGTTTTTCTGCTAACCATTCTTTTGAGTAGCCGCCCAACACTGGTATTCTCCCTACTTCACTAACCCCAGTGTTGGCCCGTATGCTCACCCTATGTCTTTTTATTGAGGTAGGTAAAACGATTGGAGAACGTTTGGTTGGTGGATTCCGGGTGTTCAAGGCACATGACCGAAAACGCCAAGTGGTTCTCTAGTCTTAGTCCGGTCGCCGGAAAGGAGTTTATCACCTTCGGCGACAATAGCAAAGGTAAGGTATTGTCTCGTGGGTCGGTGCGAGTTAGTGAGCACTTTGTGTTGCGCGATGTTGCTTTTGTTTCAAACTTGCATTTTAACCTTCTTTCTGTTTCGCAACTTTTTCATGATGACTATGAGATTCGTTTTAAACCAAATCTCAGACGTATTTTGGATCCTCAGGGCAATCTTGTTTGTGGAATTTTGCCCTTTGGAAAAGTCTTTTGTGCGGATTTCTCGGAGTCATTTGGAATTTCTCGTTCTCTTTTGGCTGGACCTTCCTCCTCTGATCTTTGGAAGTGCCATAGGAGACTCGATCACCTGAGCTTCGACTTGCTTGCAATACTTAGCTCACTTGGCTTAATCCGAGGATTGCCCAAGTTGTCCATGGAGAAGGATCTTGTTTGCCATTCTTGTAGACATGGGAAGATGGTAGCCGCTCCCCACCATCCAGTGACTCAGGTCATGACTAAGCACCCTGGAGAGCTTTTGCACATGGACCTTGTTGGTCTGGCTCGGGTGAGCTCGGTTGGGGGGAAGTGGTATGTGCTAGTTGTTGTCCACGATTTTTTGAGATATTCGTGGGTCTTCTTTTTAGCTGAGAAGACCGAGACTTTCTCCTTTGCTCGCAATCTGATTTTGCGTCTTCAGAATGAGTTCCCTATGAACTCAATGCAAGCAATTCGGAGTGATAATGGTTCCGAATTCAAGAAGAAGGATTTTGAAAAGTTTTGTAACTCTTTGGGTTTGGAGCATCAGTTTTCTTCCCCCTACACACCGCCACAAAATGGTGTTGTAGAGAGGAAGAATCGGACCCTTGTAGAGATGGCCAGGACGATGCTCGATGAGCATAGGACTCCTAGGCGATATTGGGCCGAAGCCATGAGCACTGCATGCTATATCTCAAATCGTATTTTTCTCCGAGCTTTCATGAAAAAGACTTCTTATGAGTTGCGTTTTGGAAAAGTGCCCAAAGTGAGTTATTTTAGAGTTTTCGGTTGCCATTGTTTTATACTCAAGAAAGGCAACATGGACAAATTTGAGTCTCGATCTTCAGACAGTGTGTTTTTGGGTTATGGCACTCATACTCGTGCTTATCGTGTACTTAACCTTGACACTAACCGAGTCATGGAGACATCCGATGTCACCTTCGACGAGACCATGGCTCAGATCCCTCTTCTTCGACTTGGGGGTCGTGGGATCCGCCACCTCGAGCGGTACCTTTTGTACCTGAGGAGGCACCAGCTGCTGTTGAGGGGGAGGCTACTTCAGGTCGGGAGGCGCCACGACACATCCAGCTGAAGGACCGAGAGTGCTACCAGAAAGCGACCAGAGGGGGGTGAATGGGAGCTTCAATTTTCCTTTAGGAAACTTGTCGCCACTGTCCCGAAAATCAACCCCTAGAGCAAACCCTAGAGCTCGTAAGTGTCCACGACCCTAGATGTAGGGTGGATGCTTCCAAGAAGCACAGCGAGACACTTCACGACTCTAGAAACCCAAGGCACAAGCCAGAAATCAAAACCGACAACGGACGAACGAACCACAAACGAAACTGTGCAGAATCACCTGCATCGGATGCTGGCTGCCAAAGCGTCGGACGCGTCTGATGCAAACAGTGCGTCTCGGGAACCTTACTAGACACCCATCGGACGCTGTGAACTCTCAGCGTCCGATGGTCACACTCCGGCCCGTCCGATGAACAACGGAGCGTCCGGTGATAGCGTCCGATGCTCCTTCGAAAATGTCAGAAACTAACATGTGGCAACGGTGCATCCGATGCCTAGGGAGTCAGCGTCCGATGCTAAGAACTTGAGCGTCTGATGCCCCCGACGCAGCGCTGTTCTTCCGCGAAATCCACTCGATCTCCTCCGAATCAAAAGCAATAGGTCTTAGACTTGGTGTGAGGAGTTCCAAGGATGTTAGTGAGCTATCCCACGGGAATCATGGCTCGAACCTAACTCCAAATCGAGGAATTGGAAGAATTCGGGGCAAGGGAGTAAAAACCAATTTGAAACTAAAATTGCTCGATCTCTTAGACCGTGAGGTTAGAGGTGAATTCCTTTGGAGGAAAGAAGTGCCTCACGATCTAGAACAACTTGGTTCAAACGGATTTCCAAAAGACGCAACTAGCAAAGAGATCGATCGACGGGAAAGAACGTGGCAAAAAGGATTCCACGAAGAACACGAACAAAACGCGAATCACAACCACGAATTTGCGACCGTGTGGCTACCACACGCTACAATAGTGAGATTATGGTCTCACTTCCTCATAATCTCACGGGCACAGAGGTATTGTTCTCTTCTCTGTGGATCTCAGGTTCGCTACAGCAGAGGATTGGGAGAACAGGAAACCCTAGAAGCAAAGAGCAAATGACTGAGATAGATGGGGAGGTGGGTGTCTCCCCCTACTTATCCTAATTCTAACTATTCCTAATTCCCACTTGTGACACCCCAATTTTAAGAACAAAATTGGAGCACAATATATGTATGCCAGGATCAATTTTCATACATATATCCACATCATAGTATATATCAAAACAATGCTTTATTAATATATCGAACATTATTACAAAAATGACCCTCGGGTCCAAAAGAAAAGTACAGACTCTCAGTCTAACTCTAATGTAGTCTTCGCGGAAACTGGACGCCATCTCCACAGGAAGGTCGACCGGGGGCTGCGCCATCCTAGTACAAGTCGCCTGGGTCGTATCCACCGTCTTCTGGGTACTCCTGCTCCGCGTCGTAGACTCCAGCGTCTGGGTGGGGTAGCAGGGGGTTCAAAGAGGAAGGGTGAGTACATCGAAATGTACTCCGCAAGTGTAGAAAATATATGCTTATGAGGCTAATGAAAAAGGTAGGCTGACTTTATTTGACTCAAGCGCCTAAAGCGACACAACCCTATTAATCCTATTGATCCTATGCACCTATTTATTTACTAGGTTATAACCTCAGTCTCCAACAGTAACAGTAACCACACTCGTAGTCGCACCGAGCAAACCACACTCGGAGTCACACCGAGCAACCAACACTTGGAGTCCACCAAGCAACCACACTTGGAGTCACACCAAGCAACCACACCTGAAGTCCATCAGGCAACCGCACCTGAAGTCCATCAGATGACCCGAACCAGTAACCAGCAACCAACTAATCTCGAAGAAGTCCAAGCCCGCTCGTGACCGTGAGCACGGCTGATATATCAGTTTATTTACTCTGCAGAGTTTGCACATCTTTACCCATGAGTCGTGTTGCCCTTGTGCCCGAGGTAGCTAGTCTCTTGACCCACTTCCAAGGTGAGTCGGCAGGGTTCACTACAAGGCCGTTACAAAGAGTCCTCCTATGCGTATTAGTTCCATATGTCACGACGTAGAGCTACCTTCCGTAATAACACCAGGTCTGGCGCTCGAGCCTGGGAATCGCTCCCGTACCAAGCAGTAACCTGCGTAGAAGAAGCCCTGTCCCATGTCCATATGTAACTAATAACGACATAAGGCTTCTCTAATTAATTAGCCAGTCCCAGAGCCATATAGGCCTCATGGTTTGCGTTGTTTTGCCGGGTTACAGGCTTCGAGAACCGGGTCCTAGGGATCCAGGCAGGATAACAAACCACAAACCCAAACCAACGCCAAGTCCCATGGCAAACCGTAACGCCGAGTCACACGGCAACCGTACGCCAAGTCACATGGCACCACACCACCAACGGTCCATCCTGCCGGATCTACCTACTCACCATACTACAACATTACCAGCCACATGTTTTATAGATCATTAATCAGAATTTATTATTAACCATCCCATCCCAAGACAGCAGGGCTGAGCATAACTTCTACCCATAACATCCCAAACCAGGTGACAAGGAAAATATAATCAAGTGCTAGTAAACCATATCATGGGATTCAATTTAATGACACTGCATGCATCTACAGGATCTAACTACTCTAATACCAAAAGTAAAATAAATACAGGGTGCAAGATGTTCAAGGACACTTGCCTGCGGGCTGGGTCGGATCAACTGGATCACGTGAAGGGTCTGGAGCGACGAAAGCGCAAGGTTGGTCCAGGGGTTCCACGTAGCTCGCACTCGCTGGATCAAGCATCATCACATGGCCCAAACAAAGCAATATAAGAAACAGTACACCAACATTATGAAAACAGAACATAAGCAGATTTATCGCGTAGAGCTCGATGAGACGAATCTAACGCAAGTTCAATGGATCAAATCGGAGTTAAAACGCAAAAGTTATTGGCTTTTGAATCTGAGTGGCAAATCTATAAATACTTCGAACTCAATTTCGCAATTTAATTAAATCGAATCTGAAATAAAAAGGAGTCTGGACCCGGCCTCATTTCGGATGAAAAACAAGGGCTGGAACGCGATTCTGGGAAGACTCAGGGAATAGGAAGGTTAGAGTGCGGGTTTATTCCGTGAAACACCGAGGGCTTTTGTGCAAGATGGACAAGCCGACCTGCACTGTACCATGAACTCAGTCCATGGCCCGTGGACCAACAGCAGAGAAAACACGGTCCACCGTAGACCATGTCCATGCTGATCAAATGTATTTGGAGTTGTATTTCTGGATTTATTTTCCTAAAGAAAAACGGCCACAAATCATGGACACATCATGCTGATGTCATGCTTATATCATCAAGCTAACATGAACAGGACACTAATAATCGGCCGGCTGCTTGCTTGTGCGGGTGCCTTTCTGCGTGATGTTCGTGCGGTGTTGCATGGCTGCGCATGGAGTGCTGGGAGCGGGGAGGTCAGGCGCTGGGGCACGGCGGCACTCGGTGGTGCGTGGCGGCGCCATGGGCCGCATGCTGGAGTCTCGCCGGCGCCCGGCGAACTGGCGCTGTGAGGTCCGGTTAGGCTCCAGATTAGTACGGGGATGCATCGGGCAAGTTCAGGGGCTCCGTGACACCCCCAGATGGCCGGAGGCGGGGTGGCGGCGTGCGGTGGCTGCTCGGCAATGGAGTGATGGCGACATCGTGCGCGTGGGGCCTCTCGGCCTTGCCAGGGTGAGAGCTCGGTGAGCCGTACCGGCATGCAGAGAGGGTAAGATCGAGGAGAGTAGGGGAAGCACCAGGGGGCTTGGTGACACGACCGGTGGAGGGAGGCCGCGGTGACGTGCGCGTCACGGCTCGGCGGCGCCATAGGGCTCGCGGTAGCGCCATGGACGGGCCGCTGGAGGTCGTCGGCTTAGACCTAACCTATAGACCAGTAAAGACTGTGGGGGTGAGTGGGGATCGATGCGGAGCTCACCGAGACTTCGATGGAGACGCTCTCGTCGCCGGTGGAGGTCCAGAGACGACCGACGATGGAGATGATGTGGTGGTTTTCTAGTGCTCCGGTGAGGTCGGGGAACGCGTCCCGGTGCAGATGTACGCCGAGGCCGGGTTCCTTCGATGCGTTACGGCTCGGCGGAGGTGATGGAGGGATTCTTGCCGCCAGAAACTGGCCGGAGCGAGGAGCTCGAAGCTCGGACCGGCGTCGGCTATGGAGGTGTAGATGGCGGTGGGTACTGGAGTGAGAGGGAGCAGAGATCAGAGAGGGGAGAGATGGCGGCGGCGCGGTGCTTATAAGACGTAGAGGAGAGGTGGGGATCGGCAGCGCAGAGGGTTCGGGGGAGCGCGTAGATGGCACTCGAGTTCGGTGCAGAAGAGAGCGGATGAGGTCGCGGCTGGTGCGAGTTTAGCGGGGAGGGGATGGATCTGACGAGGGTGGCCCACATGTCAGCGTGGCTGGGTGGCTGACGGCGGGTCCCCGCGATCCAGGATGAGCGCGGGCCTCGCGGGAGGGAAAAGGGGAGCTGGGCCACGGAGGTGGAATGTGGGGCGGGCCGGTGCGCGCGTAGGGAGTGTGGAGCGGGCCGCTGCGAGGTGAGGTGGGCTAGTGAGGGAGAACAGGCTTCGGCCTGGCTGGGGAAGAGGAGGGAGTGGGGCCGATTGGGCTTGCGGGAGCAGGCCGACAGAGAAGGCTCGGCCCGAGCTGAAGGAGGGAGAAAGAAGCCCTTGCCATTTCCTTTCTTTTTTTTTTCTCTTTGTACATTCATTTGCAAATTCAAATCTGTTTGAAATTCAAAATCACTTTGAAATATTTTGTAAATATTTTACCTAGGTTTTGAAAATAAAACTTTGAGTTTACAAATTTAAAACTTTTATAAACCTTTTATTTATTTTTTCTAATTTTCTAAATAGAATAAAATCGATTCGCCCTAACCGGCTTCAATAAATTCTTTTTCACCCAATCAAAATTATGGAACAGCATGAATGCAACAAACATCTGGCTAGGATTTTCCTCCATCTAGGGTTTTGTCCATTTCCTAACTAAATTCTAATTTATTTTATTTATTTAGAAACCTGGGGTGTTACACCACTCTACCCCTAACTACTTACAGAGCGAACCAGCTAAACCCTAACGTTATTCTGGACCAACTCGATGGTAGATGGATCCGACGGCCAGGCCCGCACAACTCGTAGCGTTGCCTCGACGCAACCTCCCGATTGCCGCCACATGCCACCACCGCTCCGCGTCCTATTCCTGGACGTCGCACCCCCGGTTCTGTGGCCCAAACCGGTAAACCAGCCTTCACGTCCACCCCCGGTTTTGAGGCCCAAACCGGGAAACCAGCCACCAAGTCCATCCCCTGGTTTTGAGGACCAAACCAGGAAACCCGCCAGCGCCCAGGTTTTGAGGCCCAAACCTGGAAACCGTCCTCAGCCCGAGTTTTGTGGCCCAAACTCGGAAACCCGCAGCACGCCCAGGTTTTGTGGCCCAAACCTGGAAACCGTCCACCCGATGGTTTTTCTCTAGCTCTACCACCAAACCGAAGCTGTAGAAGGGATGCACCGCCCGTGCACCCCGTCCACCGACACGTGTCCCCAGGTCCTTGACCCGAGAAACACCATGTCCCGCAAGTCTTCGCTCGTCGCTGTCCCAGGCTGCCAGCCACCACAGCTGATCCTCAGGCCACCGGTCCCTCAGTCCAAGCCTCACGTCCGCCCTTCACCGCTCCCGGTCCGTCGGCACGACACGTCTCTACTTGGCCTTCACCTTGCCCTCGATCACTGTCTCCGTGCTCGACACCTGCACAACACGAGCCAAAGAACATGCGCATTATCCCAGTTGACAATCACTCATCACTCAGAGACTCGGCATACACCCATGTATCCGCAATCTCCCCCTTGATGAGTGCATTGTCAACTACCAACACAAATCATAATAGAATGAGGGAAGAAAGAGGGAGAAGAGAGAACTCAACCAAATGACCCAAAAGCATAGCAAAGCCGAAGAAGGTCAAGTGGAAAGAGCAAGACAACTTGGTTCCCAAAGACATGGGCAACGGCTCGACGCAACCAAACAAAGCAAAGCTAGCCCTCAAGAAGAGATAGAACAGGCTCAACACCGCTAGCAAATGCCAAATGCAAAATCGAAGCAAAATGCTAGTCCCTCAAGACAGAGGCACAGAAGCTCAACACGACTAGCAGAAAGCTCGACATCGACTGAAAAGCTCGATACCAACTGAACCCAACTGTACCAAAGATGCGACTGCTAGTCCCTCAAGATAGAGGCAAAGGCTCAACACAACTAGCAAAGCGCTATGAATCAATTGGAAATTTCAAAAATTCAGCACGAGCAAACTCCCCCTTGCTTCAGCACGAGCAAACTCCCCCTTGCATGGTGTACACAATCGATTCCTCTCCCCTTTGAACATGGGAGGCATGATTTGTCCAAATTTTCTCCCCCTTAGTTGAAAATGCACCATCAAGAAAAGGAAACCGAAAGCAATTCCCCCCCCTCAGAAAATGCACCATCAGAAGTGCGAACAAAAGAAGTTCTCCCCCTTCCAAAATGCATATGAATGCAAGTTAGCAGCTTCAGGAATATAGTTAAGAAAATGCAAGGATGCTCTAAACAGTATAGCTCCAACGATGCACTGGATAGCATACAGGCTAGCGAAGGCTCAAACTGATCACCAAATATGAAATGTGAACATATGAGCAAGTGAGCAGTTTTTAGCCAAGAAGGTATTCGCCATCAAAATAGCACTACACATGTATAGACAGAAAAACAGCAAGTGCTAATCATATATACAAAGTGAACTACCCCTAGCAAAGTTCAATCATCATGCTATAGAATGAAGCATAGACTTGTGTATCTAAATTTTATCGGAGTTGCAGTGGTTAAGATTACACAAGTTCAGAATTTAGCATGTGATTGCGAGAGGTTGAAAGCTTGTCATTGCCTAACTTTTCAACTGTGTGAAGCCTATGCAGAAGCAATCAGAAGCTTAAAGCAACAATTTCGGTCATACACTACACAGCTCAAGTTTGAATCAAAGTGCAATGAGAAACAGTCTCGAAACTGTGATGTGTTGACAAGCAATCCCATCTCGATCTTTTCAATTCACTTAAAAACTTGGTTCAGATTTTATTGACAGAATATGAACAGACCAAGCAAGTGACAGACTCAGAACTAGAGACATAGCAACCTAGCATATATGAAAAGCACGAGTGAATTCAACACATCCTACACATGCTAGTTGCAAATCTCAATGGTGAACATTTTCAAGTTTTATGTTTGTTAAGCAGATTCACCATTCAAGAACAGCTCAGCTCACAACATGTATTAGTGATCAGAAAGAGCATAAGCTACAAGCATCATCATAAGCATTGAAGCACACTACATAGAGCATAGTCACATTCTAAAGATTATATACATGAAGCTCCGAATGTAAAAGCGTATGCTGAAATGCATGAAGAAATGCAGAAGTTCGAAAGAAACCAATTGAAGAAAAAGAGAACAACACAAAAGTCAGTTTATGATACAAAAGCCAAAATGTTTCCCCCATCTAAAAGGGGAAACACACACCAAGCTCACCCCTCAACCGATTAAAGGTTGATTCGTCCAAAGGCTTGGTGAAAATATCAGCCAACTGATGATGAGTATTGACATGGCGAAGGTCGATATCACCCTTCTCATAGTGGTCTCGCAAAAAGTGAAAGCGCACATCAATGTGTTTGGTCTTCGAGTGAAGCACGAGGTTCTTAGCAACGCTAATCACACTTGTGCTATCACAAAGCAAAGGAACACGAGAAAAGCTCAGACCAAAATCACGCAAAGTGGCCATCATCCAAAGCAACTGGGAACAGCAGCTAGCCGCAGCGACATACTCAGCCTCCATGGTAGACTGGGCGACACTAGACTGCTTCCGAGAAGACCACGATACAAGAGAAGAACCAATAAATTGGCAAGTCCCAGAAGTGGACTTGCCCTCAATGCAACAACCAGCAAAATCGGCATCGGAATAACCGCAAAGGGAGAGGGTGGAGGAAGCAGAATACCAAATCCCGAACTCAGGTGTGAAACGAAGGTACCTGAAAATGCGCTTGACCGCCTGGAGGTGAGAAGTGCGCGGCGACGCCTGAAAGCGCGCACACAGACACACCGCGAACTGGATGTCCGGGCGTGTCGCCGTTAGGTAGAGCAGCGACCCGATCATGCTTCGGTACTCCTTCTGGTCCACAGCTTCTCCATCCTTGTCCGCATCCAGGGCCGTCGTGGTCGACATGGGTGTTGGAAGAGGCTTGGCCTCACCCATATCGAACCTCTTCAGCAAGTCCTTGGTATACTTGCCCTGGTGCACAAACGTCCCTTCTCGGGATTGCTTAATTTGCAATCCGAGAAAGAAAGTCAGCTCGCCCATCATACTCATCTTGAACTCCCTGCTCATAGTATCTGCAAACTTGGCAACCAAAGCGTGAGAAGAACCACCGAAAATGATATCATCCACGTAAATTTGGACCAAGAGAGTGTCTTTGCCTTGCTTGAGGAGAAAAAGCGTTTTATCCACACATCCCATTTTAAAACCCTTAGCAAGCAAAAAGGTTTTCAACCTATCATACCAGGCTCTAGGGGCTTGATTCAAACCATATAAAGCTTTGTGGAGTTTGAAAACATGGTTTGGAAACTTGGGATTTTCAAAACCGGGGGGTTGCTCAACATAAACCTCTTCCTCTATGTTGCCTTTTAAGAAGGCACTCTTGACATCCATTTGAAAAAGTTTGAAACCTTTGGATGTTGCAAAAGCCAAGAGTATCCTAATAGCCTCCAAACGAGCTACAGGAGCAAAAGTCTCCTCATAGTCTATCCCCTCCTTTTGACTATAGCCTTTCGCTACAAGCCTGGCCTTGTTTCTAACAACGTGGCCATCCTCTCCTTGCTTGTTTTTGAAAACCCATTTTGTCCTAATAGGCTTACAGTCTGGAGGTGGTGGAACTAAAACCCAAACCCGATTTCGCTCAAAGTTCTCTAACTCCTCATGCATGGCATTGACCCAATCCGGATCTGTCAAAGCGTGTCCAACATCTCGGGGCTCAAAATCAGCAACAAAAGCAGAATGAGCAAAGTGAGAGATTTGAGACCTGGACCGAGTGACACGTTCATCAATGTTGACGATCATCTACCGAGGGGGGTGTTGGCGCTGGATGTGTTGTGGCGCCTCCCGTGCAGAAGTGATCTCCCCCTCAACAGCAGCTGGTGCCTCCCCGGGTACAAAAGGTACCGCTCGGGGTGGCGGATCCCACGGCCCCCAGGAAGAAGACGTGTCGGGGCCGTGAGTCGTCGTAGAAGCCGCTCCTTGCGGCACAGCAGGTGGAGGGGGTGCTGGATCATCCATACCTTCAGCACCCTCATCCTCGTCATCAAAAAGAGGCTCACCAACCTCATGATCACCTGCACGCTCAAAACGAGAAGAAGGACAAACCATGGTCTCGTCGAAGGTGACATCTGATGTCTCCATGACTCGGTTAGTGTCAAGGTTAAGTACACGATAAGCTCGAGTGTGAGTGCCATAACCTAAAAACACACCGTTAGAAGAACGAGACTCAAACTTGTCCAAGTTGCCCTTTTTGAGTATAAAACAATGGCAACCAAAAACTCGAAAATAACTCACCTTGGGCAGTTTTCCAAAATGCAACTCATAAGAAGTCTTTTTCAAGAAAGCTCGGAGAAAAATGCGATTGGAAATATAGCATGCAGTGTTCATAGCTTCGGCCCAATATCGCCTAGGAGTCCTATGCTCATCGAGCATCGTCTTGGCCATCTCTACAAGGGTCCGATTCTTCCTCTCTACAACACCATTTTGGGGCGGTGTGTAGGGGGAAGAAAACTGATGCTCCAAACCCAAAGAGTTACAAAATTTCTCAAAATCCGAATTCTTGAATTCGGAACCATTATCACTCCTAATAGCTCGCATCGAGTTCAAAGGGAACTCGTTCTGAAGACGCAAAATCAGATTGCGAGCAAAGGAGAAAGTCTCGATCTTCTCAGCTAAAAAGAAGACCCACGAATATCTCGAAAAGTCGTCAACAACAACAAGCACATACCACTTCCCCCCCAACCGAGCTCACCCGAGCCGGACCAACAAGGTCCATGTGCAAAAGCTCTCCAAGGCGCTTGGTCATGACCTGAATCACTGGATGGTGGGGAGCGGCAACCATCTTCCCATGTCTACAAGAATGGCAAACAAGATCCTTCTCCATGGATAACTTGGGCAATCCTCGGATTAGGCCAAGTGAACTAAGCCTTGCAAGTAAGTCGAAGCTCAAATGTCCTAGTCTCCTATGCCACTTCCAAAGGTCAGAGGAGGAAGGTCCAGCCACAAGACAACGGGAAATGCCAAAAGACTCCGAGAAATTCGCACGAATGACTTTTCCAAAGGGCGAAATCAAACACACAAGATTGCCCTGAGGATCCAAAATACGACTTAGATTCAGTTTAAAACGAATCTCATAGTCCTCATCAAAGAGTTGCGAAACAGAAAGAAGGTTAAAATGCAAGTTAGAAACAAGAGCAACATCGCGCAAGACAAAGTGCTCATTAACTCGCACCGACCCACGAGACAACACTTTACCTTTGCTATTATCGCCGAAGGTGATAAACTCCTTTCTGGCGACTGGACTAAGACTGGAGAACCATTTGGCGTTTCCGGTCATGTGCCTCGAACAACCGGAATCCACCAACCAAACGTTCTCCAATCGTTTTACCTACATCAATAAAAAGACATAGGGTGAGCATACGGTCCAACACTGGGGTTAGTGAAGTAGGAAGAATACCAGTGTTGGCCCGGCTGCTCAAAAGAACGGTTAGCAGAAAAACCATTCCTAGCACACCTACGGAGGAAGCAATCACCACGTTTAGAAAAACGTGGTCCGCTTAGGGAGGAGCGTCCATCGCGATACTCAAAATGCGGTGGGGGAAAACGCTCAACTACAAAGCCACCGCCACGGGGTTCATAGCCCACAACTGCAGGCTCCCGCCAGGCACGTCCTCACCTCTGCTGCTTAGGCCTAGGAACTTGAGGTTCTGGACCTCTGGGCCTAGCAGCTCTCCTCTGAACATTCGGCACATGTACATCATGGAAAGGATGGTACATATCCGGGTTGTTCATCTCCCTAGCACGGCGTGCCTCTCTGTTGCGCCGAAAGCAAAACTCACTCAAGTGTCCATCTCTCCCACAATGCTCACAATGGTACCTCACCACTCTCAAAGGGGGTTGTTGGTACACACGGTTGTGGGTTTGGATCACTTTGCCCTTCTGTGGCAAACACTCCTCCTGGATGGGTGGCATCGTATCAAGCTTGTTCTTCAAGTGGTTGGGTTTGGGATGCCACACTTGGTTCTTGGGTGGAGCTCTCGGAGGTTCATCAAAGACCCCATCCTTGGTGTTAGGCTTGAGTGTCTCTTTGGGTGGAATCTTGGTAAGATTGGGAGTAGTGGTGGAGTTGGGTTTCTCACATGGGTTAAGACCACTCGACTCTCCAATCTTCCCAAAAGATGAAACATCAACACCCGGAGCAAAACCTACACCTGGACCTCCAGCAGCTCGCTTGAATTGGGAGATCATGATCCCGAGTTGTGGCTCACCACTAGATACCCATGACAAGATGGTCCGAAGGTATATGTTTTCCTCCTCGGTTCACATCTTGTCATGCTTCACATTAGCGATCTCCATCTTCAAACCCTCACAAAGAACACACCTAGCCACACATGTGCTACCTGAGTTGGCCTCTTCAAGAGACACAATCTTGGCATTCTTCTCTGCCAACTCAGATTGCAAGACAGGACAAGTCTTGCACGTACCCAACAGCATGGGTCTAGCCCGGAGCTCATCTACCTCTCCTACCAAAGCAGCATACTTACCTCTCAAAGTGAGAAGGTCAGTCATGTGCTTGGTGCACCTCTCACACTCAGCCTCCTCAGACACGACCATGGTGGATTTTGCAAACTCCAACTCCTTCACCGTGTCCTCCCACTTCTACCTAAACTCCTTGCGCTCTCTAGCGGCACACCTAAGCAGCTTGTCTTGACTAAGCAGCGCGGCAGTAAGTTTCTCGACCTCAGCAGAAAGTTTGTCGTGGGTCAGAGATACCTGGGAGGTGTCGTCGTCGTCGTCGTTCCGAGGAGTGTGCTCCAGCTTGCCGTCGACCTCACCACCAAGGGCCATGGTGCAGAGGCCGTCGTCGTCGGCGAAGAAGCAGAGACCGTTCAGCTTGTCCTCGATCCTCTTCTTCTTCTCGGACTCGTCATCGCTTGAGCAAGCGGAGTCGTCATCCGAGCCGTCGACGTCGCTGAGCGTGGCGAAGAACGCACGCTGCTCAGCCTGGGCCTTCTCCAAGTACTTCTTCTTGATGTACACCTTATCGAAGTTGCCCCTCCGCTTGTGTCTTGTAGGGACGTACTTCTCCTTGCGCTTGTCGGAGTCGTACTTGTGCCCATGATCGCCCTTCCCAGATGTGTGCTTCTTCTTGGGACAGTTGGCGATGAAGTGGTCGGGGTCGCCGCACTCAAAACATCCTGAGCGTTCTCCTCCGCGGCGACGGTTCATGCGGTTGTTGTGGAACCGCGAGAACCGGTTGGCGAGCATCGCCAACTCGTCATCCCCCAAAGACTCCAGCAGGTCCTCTGTGACAGAAAAGAGTGAAGAAAGTGCAAATCCTCCAGAGGGGTTAGCAGAAGAACCAGAAACCAAAGCCATAGTCGGGCCAGAAGGATTTTCATAAGAAGCCCTCGACATGGCATCAATCTCACTAGACTTGAGCTTACTAAAGAGCTCGTCGCAGGTCAGGGTCTCATAGTTAGACGATTCGATGATCACCTGGACCTTTGAGTCCCACACCGACCGATCAAGAGTGTGCAAAAGCTTCAAAGCCCTCTCATGATCGTCAAAAGGCAACAGCTCCTTGTTCGCTCTCATCTTGTTGACAATGACCTGAAAGCGAGCGAATAAACTTTCTATGCTCTCGCCAGGCATGTGTCGAAAGTTCTCGTACTACCGCTTGTGCGACTCGTAGAGACGAGATTTGACTTGAGAGGTTCCCTCATGGAAGCGCATGAGGGTCGCCCAAATCTCACGAGCTGTGGGGAGGTGAGAAACGTGATCAAACTCGGACATGCTCAAACAGGAGAAAAGAGCATTACGCGGTCGGCTATTGGCATCGTGCTCATCCATCTGAAGCTGAGTTACACGAGCAGCCAAGACAACGTAATCGTCAGTATTGCAAATCTCCCAAACAGAAGAGCCCATGCTCTGGAGATAGGCCGACATGCGTATCTTCCAATACGCATAGTTCATCCCATCAAAGAATGGCGGTTTTCCCACGCCACGATCCATGTCGCATTCTGTGGATCTAGAACCGGCTAAGGTGGAAGATCCTTAACCTGCTCCGATACCAATTGAAGGACCGAGAGTGCTACCAGAAAGCGACCAGAGGGGGGGTGAATGGGAGCTTCAATTTTCCTTTCGGAAACTTGTCACAACTATCCCGAAAATCAACCCCTAGAGCAAACCCTAGAGCTCGTAAGTGTCCACGACCCTAGATGTAGGGTGGATGCTTCCAAGAAGCACAGCGAGACACTTCACGACTCTAGAAACCCAACGCAAAAGCCGGAAATCAAAACCGACAACGGACGAACGAACCACGAACGAAACTGTGCAGAATCACCTGCATCGGACGCTGTGCCAAAGCGTCGGACGCGTCCGAAGCAAACAGTGCGTCTCGGGAACCTTACTGGACACCCATCGGACGCTGTGAACAGTGAACTCTCAGCGTCCGATGGTCACACTCCGGCGCGTCCGATGAACAACGGAGCGTCCGGTGATAGCGTCCGATGCTCCTTCGAAAATGTCAGAAACTAACATCTGGCAACGGTGCGTCCGATGCCTAGGGAGTCAGCGTCTGATGCTAAGAACTTGAGCGTCTGATGCCCCCGACGCAGCGCTGTTCTTCCACGAAATCCACTCGATCTCCTCCGAATCAAAAGCACTAAGTCTTAGACTTGGTGTGAGGAGTTCCAAGGATGTTAGTGAGCTATCCCACGGGAATCATGGCTCGAACCTAACTCCAAATCGAGGAATTGGAAGAATTCGGGGCAAGGGAGTAAAAACCGATCCGAAACTAAAATCGCTTGATCTCCTAGACCGTGAGGTTAGAGGTGAATTCCTTCGGAGGAAAGAAGTGCCTCACGATCTAGAACAACTTGGTTCAAACGGATTTCCAAAAGATGCACCAAGCAAAGAGATCGATCAACGGGAAAGAACGTGGCAAAAAGGATTCCGCGGAGAACACGAACAAAACGCGAATCACAACCACGAATTTGCAACCGTGTGGCTACCACACGCTACAATAGTGAGATTACGGTCTCACTTCCTCATAATCTCACGGGCATAGAGGTATTGTTCTCTTCTCTGTGGATCTCAGGTTCGCTACAGCAGAGGATTGGGAGAACAGGAAACCCTAGAAGCAAAGAGCAAATGACTGAGATAGATGGGGAGGTGGGTGTCTCTCCCTACTTATCCTAATTCTAACTATTCCTAATTCCCACTCTACCCCTAACTACTTACAGAGCGAACCAGCTAAACCCTAAGGTTATTCTGGACCAACTCGATGGTAGGTGGATCCGACGGCCACACCCGCACAACTCATAGCGTTGCCTCGACGCAACCTCCCGATTGCCGCCACGTGCCGCCACCGCTCCGCATCCTATTCCTGGACGTCGCACCCCCGGTTTTGTGGCCCAAACCGGGAAACCAGCCTTCACGTCCACCCCTGGTTTTGAGGCCCAAACCGGGAAACCAGCCACCAAGTCCATCCCCTGGTTTTGAGGCCCGAACTAGGAAACCCGCCAGCGCCCAGGTTTTGAGGCCCAAACCTGGAAACCGTCCTCAGCCCGAGTTTTGTGGCCCAAACTCGGAAACCCGCAGCACGCCCAGGTTTTGTGGCCCAAACCTGGAAACCGTCCACCCGATGGTTTTTCTCTGGCTCTACCACCAAACCGAAGCTGTAGAAGGGATGCACCGCCTGTGCACCCCGTCCACCGACACGTGTCCCCAGGTCCTCGACCCGAGAAACACCATGTCCCGCAAGTCTTCGCTCGTCGCTGTCCTAGGCTGCCAGCCACCACAGATGATCCTCAGGCCACCGGTCCCTCAGTCCAAGCCTCACGTCCGCCCTTCACCGCTCCCGGTCCGTCGGCACGACACGTCTCTACTTGACCTTCACCTTGCCCTCGATCACTGTCTCCGTGCTCGACACCTACACAACACGAGCCAAAGAACATGCGCATTATCCCAGTTGACAATCACTCATCACTCAGAGACTCGGCATACACCCATGTATCCGCACCAGCGCCAACACCCGCCTCAGCAGATGATCGGCAGCATCGGCGAACGTGTCACTCGGTCAAGGTCACAACAAATCTCTCACTTTGCTCATTCTGCATTTGTTGCTGATTTTGAACCCCCAGATGTTGGACACGCTTTGACAGATCCAGATTGGGTCAATGCCATGCATGAAGAGTTAGAAAATTTTGAAAGAAATCAGGGTTGGGTTCTAGTTTCTCCTCCCTCTGTGTGTCACCCAATTGGGACAAAATGGGTTTTCAAAAACAAACAAGGAGAGGATGGCCATGTTGTGTGAAACAAGGCCAGACTTGTAGCCTAGGGGTATAGTCAGAAGGATGGGATAGACTATGAGGAGACTTTTGCTCCTGTAGCTCGTTTGGAGGCGATTAGGATACTCTTGGCTTTTGCTGCATCCAAAGGGTTTAAACTTTTTGAAATGGATGTCAAGAGTGCCTTCTTAAACGGCTACATAGAAGAGGAGGTATATGTGAGACGACCCCCCGGTTTTTAAAATCCCAAGTTTCCAAACCATGTTTTTAAACTCCACAAAGCTTTGTATGGTTTGAAACAAGCCCCTAGAGCCTGGTATGATAGGTTGAAAACCTTTTTGCTTGCTAAGGGTTTTAAAATGGGATGTGTGGATAAAATGCTCTTTCTCCACAAGCAAGACAATGATACTCTCTTGGTCCAAATTTATGTGGATGATATCATTTTCGGTGGTTCTTCTCACGCTTTGGTTGCCAAGTCTGCAGACACTATGAGCAGGGAATTTGAGATGAGCATGATGGGCGAGTTGACATTTTTTCTTGGGTTGCAAATCAAGCAATCTCGAGAAGGGACGTTCGTGCACCAGGGTAAGTATACCAAGGACATATTGAAGAAGTTCGATATGGGTGAGGCCAAGCGTCTTCCAACACCCATGTCGACCACAACGGCCTTGGATGCGGATGTGGATGGAGAAGCAGTGGACCAGAAGGAGTACCGGAGTATGATCGGGTCGCTGCTGTACTGTAACAGAACCGACCAATTTATAAGAGCACAAGTGCGAAAACCTCTGCCGAAGCAGCTGAATTAGCACACTTGAGCCCATATAAACCCGGTAGTCCGGAAATCTCGAAGGATTTCAAACATTTCAACATTCAGCCAATATCGCATGGTCAAGCAAATACAAATCATGTCCACGAAGCTTTGCAGCGAAAATAATATTACAATAGAGTTTACAAATAAAGATACAAGTTGAGTTCCATTTAATTTAGAAGAACAACATAGCTTTGAAATGAATACCATAACATAAGTTGAAATACTTTGCTAGCTCAAGTGACATCCTCCAACAATAGCATAAGAGAAGAAGTAGGGAACTGCCGAGCCCACTGGCACTGGCCATCACCTCTCGGCAGGCCTAACCTTCACCTGCAACAAGGTGGGATAAACCCTGAGTACTCGAATGTACTCAGCTAGACTTACCCGTCGTAAACCAGAAATAAAGTGACACCAAGGAGTATGCAAGGCTGATATAAGAGTGGAGCTGGCAATGACCACAGTTTTGCATAAAGGCATATATAATAAAGTAGCATTATCTTTTACTTACTAGCTGCAGGTTTTAGATAAATAATTAACCTACTCAACTAGATTAACACCTGTTCTAAAAACAGTCATAGTAGTGATTTGTTCGATCACCACAATATAACAAACAGACCAATTAACAATTGCCAACAGTGCCACGATAACTGTCACGTGTTCCACAATTTCAGTATCAAGATCGATCAGCGTTCAAGTCAAGTGCTCACTATCCAGGAGCGATGGCGATTATAATCGATTCCTAACCAGCTGGTGATTTATTCCCCACACAAACCACACTCACCCGCTAAGGTGAGCTACAGATAACCACAACATTGTTCCACGAAGCCGCGGTTTCAACCGCCACCATCACACCCGGAGGCAAGCCCGACTGCCAAGGAGTTGGACTTAACCACCATCACCCGGGTCTTAATCTTTGCGCCCCCGCGTCCCACTAACCCTCCACCGTGGCTTCGGCTGATGCGTGGGACCTGAGAGCCGGCCTGGAACAATGAGCGGCTTCGCGGTCGGAACGAGTTATCCTTCCAGCTAAATGTGGGGCATGCGTTCAACATGACAAGAAGTCCATCTCAACAAGATACTGTTTTTCCGTACGACACGGCTAGAAATACTATAGCACA
This sequence comes from Coix lacryma-jobi var. lacryma-jobi, assembly GCA_009763385.1. Lineage (NCBI taxonomy): Eukaryota > Viridiplantae > Streptophyta > Magnoliopsida > Poales > Poaceae > Coix > Coix lacryma-jobi. The sequence goes on along the minus strand of CM019828.1, from coordinate 101,913,239 downwards.
ACGCTACAGGAATCTGCCGATCTCCATTATCCACAACACTCAGTTATCTCACTTACTGGCAATATCCGTTAAAAGGTCGAGTAACCACCTATTACTCGCGGGTAACATGAAGGTTGCCCGACTTCTACCGGTCTAAGCATGGCTAAGCATATAAGTCGAGCCTAGACCTAGCAGGGTAACAACGGTGTATATCCCAAGTAATCAAGGTAAGGATAAGTAATGCAACAACGGTTTCACACAACTCCTATAACTTAATGCAACAATCATTATATTAACTCAATTGCATTTATAAAAGAGTGAGTAGGAGACTTAAAATGCTCCGGGGCTTGCCTGGGAACCAACACTAGGTTAGTGTTAAGTGACACTTGCTTGGCAAGCATCTCCACTTCTGACACATGCTTAGCTCTGCATCTTCGGGACCGTCCACCAAACACCATCTTCGGGTTTAGCTTCACCATCCCATCCTTCACGGTGTATCTACCGTACCTAAATGAGATGCACAATGCGAGCGTATGAACGCAAGGCAAACACTCACGATGCAACATAGGCATACAACACAAGCATTACCGGCTATTTCGCATAAGCAATCAAGATAACTATATAAGAGAAGACATAACTTAATTATTAGTTTAGCACACACATAGAACACTCACTTCAGCAGGTCATGGTTATATTAAGGTGTTACACAAGGGTCATTAGGCATGTAGACAGGTTAACTATAACAATCAATCAAGATTATATTACACACATCACCCACTTGACACATGCATGCACATAAAAGCTTCTATTTTAATTAAACATGTTAACCAACATGGTAAACATATTAACACAATATATTGGGTTGATTAATTTAGAAACACGGAATGCATGAACTAATTATTATCAAGGCATGATGTAGCATCAAAAGTCACATAAACAATGTCAGACTTATAACAAGCAACTCAGTTTATTTGCACAGTTTGGACAGCACACAGCGAGCACTCAATTTAATCATAACTGGAGCTACACACATCCAAACAAGGCAAACTAAGACTTTCTGGAAAGCTAATGAAACTATCTACAACTTTGTTATTATTCACTAAACATGATTCAGCTCTTAAAAAGGGCAAACATTACATGCAAGACAGTTCTGTCCAAACTTTGGACAGAATATGACTTCTATCTTTGAACAGCCATAACCAGAGCTTTATAGCGCCAAAGGACTTGATATAAGACTTGTTGGAAAGCTTATTAAGTTGTCTACAACTTATTTATTATCATCTCAAGTTGATTAAGCAGTTATCAAGGTCAAACAATACAAACAAGGAAATCTGTCCAGACTTGGACAGATTCTGAACCTCAACTTAAAACATGTGTATCTGAAGATCTAGATCACCAAAAATAGTGATATAAGACTTTTTAGAAAGCTTATAAAAAGCACTACAACTCTTCTATTAACATAATGACATGATTCATAAGTTAAATTAGCCAAACAGTTCACTCTTTCAGCTCTGCACAGAAAACAAGCAAAACCTGACAGCAAACTTCTAAAATCTATAACTCCTAAACCACTTGGCCTAAAATCATGAAATTTCAGGACAAGCAAGATAAGGAAGTTATCTATAACTTTTGTATAGACTACATCTACAGAAAACACCATTTTTTTATCACGAAGTAATTACCACAACAGAAACTACACATGCAGCCACATTTCAGCAAATTAACAAACTTGCTTTACTAGTTATTTTATTAACATGAGAGCACATATATGACCTATACAAACACTTCTAACATTCATGAACATGATCACACATCCTTTATCTCAGATCAACATGCAACAAGGCAAGCACATAAACATATATATGTTCACGTTATCACTAAGCTTCCATTAATTAAATAACTAGCAAACACGGGCATTACTTTAAGTGATGTTGTAAACACCTCATTTGGAGCTCATATTTTTACAGGTGATAGATGACATCAAAATATAGATATTATAAAAAGATTACACTCTCAGGTCATATAGATTATTTATTACAAACATGGCAAGATTAATTCACGAAAAAGCATGTGAGAGCAAGATAAATCCACAAATCATATTTTCAGCAAACACATGACCATAATAAAATTATCTAAGCTATAACAATACTATTAAAAGGCAGTAGAACCACCTTTTCTATTTTTACATGCAAACATTTACCACAAACTCATTTTAATTCATTTAACAAGATGAAAGCAAGATAAATTCATACATGCACCAATAAATCTGAAATTTTTATCACCGCACACACATGACCAGAGGAGCCTACTATAAAAATTTCACATCATTTCAAGCCACATAACAGCAGATATCATTTTCTCCCTATTTAAGCCTATTTAACATAAATAAATCATCACAGCACAAAACATCCACTAACACCCAACATATTATGCATCCACTGTACAGATCTACTCACAAGGATTCCAAAAAGTGCTCACTTGCAATTTTTGGACAAACATACAATTTACTATGCATTTTACCATTTTCACTCAGATTTACCCATTAAGCAAAAACGAAAATAAAAACCGATTTTGCAGTTAGCACCCCTGGATCTGCAGAAAACAATTAAGGAGCAATTAGTAAATACATTGAGTCATGACACATTACATAAAAGCACCTACAAAGACTTTCAGCTTCCAATCTATACCCTTTCACCATTGATTCACGGGAGAATTCGACGAGAACCGGAGGGATGACCGAGCTCGGGGATGGAAGAGGCAGGGACCGGCTTCTAGGGTTGGGGTTGATGGCTGTAGGGCTTCTGCTGTGGCGCTGGAGGGGAGGCATGGCCGCAGCCTGGCACCGCTGGCGGCCGGCCCGCGGCAGCGCGCGCCCGGGGTCGCGGCCTCGTGCGCCCGGGGTCGCGGCTTCGCGGCAGCGCCTCTGCCTGGCGCGGCCTGCAGCATAGAGGCCAGGCACAGAGAGAGCGCCTGCTGCTGCTCGTCTTGGAGAGGAGAGGGGAGGCTCCCCGGCGCAGCTGCTGGACAGCCATGGAGGAGCAGAGTGCTGCAGCCATGGAGGGAGAAGGAGAGAGCCGGGAAACAAAACAAGAGGGAGAGAAAGACCGAGAGAAAGAGAGGGAGAGGCTGGGCTCGGCCTTTTTACCGAGGAGGGAGAGAGGGGCGCGCCCCGAGGCCACGCACCCGTCCCATCTGGTCGGCCACGGCAATTTCTAGGAGAATTTCTTTCCCAATTTGGTAAGTTTCCGGAAACTTTCGCTCAAACTCCAAAATTGCAAACACTGCTCAAACGGACTCCGATTTCGATGAAACCAATTTTGTTGTCGTCGTCTCGCCGAGTGCTCCGACTTTCATTAAAGGCACTTGGTCAAATTCCTAATCGTTTGTCCGGTAACAGTCGTCGACGGCAGCTTCGCGGTGACCGAAATTCCAATTTCGCAGTACTGACTTAACCAATTTTCGGAACCTGAAATCCGCAGTGTACTTCATCTTGCGAGCTCTTTTTCGCTATTTTCGGCACCGATCCAGGTCTCGGCCATAAAACGAAATTTGTTCCTCTCGATCTGTACTACAACTTTCATTTAGGGCGCACTGACATGCAAACGTCCGAAAATAACGTTCAAAGCTGGTCAAAGTAGTCACCCGGTAGTATCTGATTTAGGGTTCCTCGTCCGTCGGAATATTTTCTGGCCATCTGCTCAACACGAAACTTTCATAACTTTTGGTCGTGAGTCCATATACAGTTGATTGGGCATAATTGCAATACTTGGTTAAGCCCAAATAATTTTCTTCAATTAATCAACCATTATAGGCAAAGCTGTGACTCGTCATTTCATGTGACTTTTTGATTCCAAACTCCGTGAAACTTTTTCACCCGGCACTATAGACAGGAACTGAGATGGGGCACATGAAAAATCCATGTTTAGCATTTCTCTTGAATATTCATAAATTGGCAATCATTATTATCCGGCACTGTTAATTATTTCTCAAATAATTCAAACTGAGATTCCATCTCCGAGATTGATGCCAAAACTTCTGTCATTGCTGACCACACTTGAAACACTTGAATTTAGTTATTCATCATCGCTTGATATACCATATCTATGCTCATTTGACTGCTCAACTGACGGCGAACACCTGGGGTGTTACATGTACCTGACGGCGACACGCCCGGACATTCAGTTCGTGTTGTGTCTTTGCGCGCGATTTCAGTCTTCGCCGCGCACCTCGCACAGTCAGGCGGTCAAGCACATTATGAGGTACTTATCCTTCACTCCAGAATTTGGGATTTGGTATTCTGCTTCCTCCACCCTCTCCCTTTGCGGTTATTCCGATGCCGATTTTGCTGGTTGTCGCATTGATCGCAAGTCCACTTCTGGGACTTGTCAGTTTATTGGTTCTTCTCTTGTTTCGTGGTCTTCTCGCAAGCAGTCTAGTGTCGCCCAGTCTACCATGGAGGCTGAGTATGTTGCTGCGGCTAGCTATTGTTCCCGGTTACTTTGGATGATGGCCACTTTGCATGATTTTGGTCTGAGCTTTTCTCGTGTTCCTTTGCTTTGTGACAGCACGAGTGCGATTAGCGTTGCTAAGAACCCTGTGCTGCACTCCAAGACCAAACACATTGATGTGCATTTTCATTTTCTGCGAGACCACTATGAGAAGGGTGATATCGACCTTTGCCATGTCGATACTCATCATCAGTTGGCTGATATTTTCACTAAACCTTTGGACCAATCAACTTTTGCTAGGTTGAGAGGTGAGCTTGGTGTGTGTTTCCCCTTTTAGATGGGGGAAACACTTTGACTCTTGTATTATAAACTGACTTTGTGTTTTTCAGTTGGTTTTGCTTCTTTCAATTGGTTTCATCATGCATATGTGCATTTCATCTTGCATATTTTCATTCAGAGCTTCATCCATATAATCTTTAGAATGTTACTATGCTCTATATAGTAGTTGCTCTGATGCTTTATGATGATGCTTGTAGCTTATGCTCCTTCTGATCACTGATACATGTTGTGAGCGAAGCTATTTTATGAATGGTGAACTTGCTTAATGAACATAAAACTTGAAAATGATCACCATTGAGATATGCAACTAGCATGTGTAGAATGTGTTGAAGTCACTTGTCCTTTTCATATATGCTGGGTTGCTATGTCTTTAGTTCTGAGTCATTCACTTGCTTGGTATGTTCATATGCTGCTTTAATTCAGAACCAAGTTAAGTAAATTGGAAAGATCGAGATGGGATTGCTTGTCTGCACATCACAGTTTCCAGACTGTTTCTCATTGCACTTTGAGTTAAACTTGAACTGTTTAGTGTATGACCGAAACTGTTGCTTTAAGCTTCTGATTGCTTCTGCATAGGCTTCGCACAGTTGAAAAGTTAGGCAATGACAAGCTTTCAACCTCTCGCAATCACATGCTGAAATTTAAACTTGTGTAATTTAACCGCTGCAACTCCGATAAAATTTGAATACACAAGTCTATGCTTCATTCTATAGCATGATGTTTGAGCTATGCTAGGGGTAGTTCACCTTGTATACATGTTTAGCACTTGTCTGATTTCATGTCTATACATGTTTTGTGCTATTTTGATGGTGAATACCGTTTTTGGCTGAAAATTGCTCTTTTTGCTCTCATGTTCATATTTCGTATTTAGTGATCAGTTTGAGCCTTTGCTAAGTTTCTTATGGATGTTGTTGAGTCATCGGATCAGAACTGTGTAGAGCATTTTTGCACTCTCTTGATTATATTCCTGAAGCTGCTAACTTGCATTTTTAACTCATATGCATTTTTGGAGGGAGATGTTCTGTCAAAGGGGAGAAATTTGGGTGCTTGTGCACATTTGCTTGTTGGTGCATTTTCAACTAAGGGGGAGAAATATTGATAAATCATGAGATCTCCTGGTTGTGTGCACTAGTTGGGGGGAGTTTGCTAGTTGTGTTGAGCCCTTGCCTCTTTCTTGAGGGACTAGCAAACATTTTCAGCTCTTCAATTGGTATCGAACTCTTTTGGATTTTGAGTTGGTAACAGTTGGTATTGAGCTTCTTCGCTAGCAGTGTTGAGCCTGTTTCTGCCTCTTCTTGAGGGCTAGCTCTGTTTTGCTTGATTTTCAGTTGATTCTTCAGTTGGTATCGAGTTTTCTCGCTAGCGGTGTTGAGCCTGTTCTACCTCTTCTTGAGGGCTAGCTTTGCTTTGCTTGGTTGTGTCGAGCCGTTGCCCATGTCTTTGGGGACCAAGTTGTCTTGCTCTTTCCACTTGACCTTCTTCGGCTTTGCTATGCTTTTGGGTCATTTGGTCGAGTTCTCTCTCCTTCTTCCTTCCTTCTTCTATTTCCGTTATGATTTGTGTTGGTAGTTGACAATGCACTCATCAAGGGGGAGATTGCGGATACATGGGTGTATGCCGAGTCTCTGAGTGATGAGTGATTGTCAACTGGGATAATGCGCATGTTCTTTGCCTTTTGTTGTGCAGGTGTCGAGCACGGATACAGTGATCGAAGGCAAGGTGAAGGTCAAGTAGAGACGTGTCGTGCCGATGGACCGAGAGTGGCGAAGGGCGGACGTGAGGCTTGGACTGAGGGACCGGTGGCCTAAGGATCAGCTGTGGTGACTGACAGCCTGGGATAGCGACGAGCGGGACTTGCGGGTGGACGGGGTGCACGGGCGGTGCATCCCTTCTACGGCTCGGTTTGGTGGTTGAGCCACAGAAAAACCACCGAGTGGACGGTTTCCAGGTTTGGGCCTCAAAACCTGGGCGCTGATGGTTTCCGAGTTTGGGCCACAAAACTCGGGCTGAGGACGGTTTCCAGGTTTGGGCCTCAAAACCTGGGTGCTGCGGGTTTGCTGAGTTAGGGCCACAAAACTCAGGCGATGGTCGGCTGGTTTCCCAGTTTGGGTCTCAAAACCGGGGGTTGGCTGTGAAGGCTGGTTTCCCGGTTTGGGCTACAAAACTGGGGGTGCGACGTCCGGGAAAAAGACAAGCAGAGCGGTGGCCGCACGTGGCGGCGATCGGTGAGGTTGCGTCGAGGCAACACTACCAGTTGTGCGGGCGTGGCCGTCGGATCACCACCTACCATGAGTTGGTCCAGAATAACCCTAGGGTTTAGCTAGTTCGCTCTGTAATTAGTTAGGGGTAGAGTGGGAATTAGAATTAGGATAAGTAGGGGGAGACACCCACCTCCCCATCTATCTCAGTCATTTGCTCTTTGCTTCTAGGGTTTCCTGCTCTCCCAATCCCCTGCTGTAGCTAGCTGAGATCCGCAGAGAACCATACCTCTGTGTACTGGAGATTTTGAGGAAGTGAGACCGTAATCTCACTGTTGTAGCGTGTGGTAGCCACACGGATGCAGATCGATGACTTGATTCACGTTTTGTTTGTGTTCTTCGCGTTCTTCGTTTCTCCGCGATTTTCCCGTCACTCGATCTCCCTCTCTACTGCGTCTTTGCGAAATCCGTTTGAATCAACTTGTTCTTTATAGTGAGGAGATCATTTCCATTGAAGGAATTCATCTAACTACTCACGAACAAGTAGATCGGGTTGATTTCGTTTTCGTGGCGCTTTTTCATTCATACTCCTCCCTTTTCGATTTCCCGGTTATTGAATCGATTTGATCGGATGATTTCTTGGGGATAGTCTTCTAACTATCTCGTGATGATCCTCTCCAAGTTAGGGAACGTGGGATTGAGTTTTGATTCGGATTTGGGAGGATTCGTGAGAGGGGCGACCGAAATCGCCCTCTCTGTTCATCCGCGGACAGTCCGCCGCTGGTACCGCGGACAGTCCGCGCGTTGGGGTCGGTCAGACCAGTTACCTGACTCCGTGCTGTTGGGCAACTGTTTTTTTAACTGCGGACAGGCCGCCGTTGAAGTTTGCGGACAGTCCGGGAACGTCCAGGGAGGTTCTAGCAGAGTTGTTGTTTCACTCAGTTGGCCGGCGGACAGTCCGCCATCCCCTCGCGGATAGTCCGCAGTAGGGGCGGATAGTCCGGGACCTCAGGGCCGGACAGTCCAGGATTTGGCTTAAGCCTCCGGTTTAGTGTGTTTGCTCTCCCGACTTCCTCGGTTGGTTTCCGGACTTCTCGTTTGGCCTTAGAGTTGACCAAGGAACCTCTCTAGGTATCTTTGCTACATGTTAGCATAGATATTTGGGAGTTTCTCGATGTAGCCATCTATCTACATTCGGGACTTGGTTTTTGAGGGTCGAACTTGTTCTAGTGCTTTTGGGATTTGATTCGTTCTAGCTTTGTGGTGCCTCGCTGTGATCCTAGGGATCATCCACCCTCTTCCAAGGATCGTGGGCATCACGGTTCTCGTTAGTAGCTTTCGGGGTTGATTTTGGGGACAAAAGGCCAAGGTTTCGAAAGAGATTTTTTGAGCTCCCATTCACCCCCCCCCTCTGGTCGCCTTGCTATTGCATTCTCGGTCCTTCAACATCAGTTTTACTTTCGGGGTTGATTTTTGGGATAGTGGCAACAAGTTTCTGAAAAGAAATTTTAGGCTCCCATTCACCCCCCTCTGGTCGCTTTCTGTTAGCACTTTCGGTCCTTCAATTGGTATCGGAGCGGGTTAAGGATCTTCCACCTTAGCCGGTTCCAGATCCACAGAAGGCGACACGGATCGCGGCGTGGGCAAACCGCCATTTTCGATGGGACGATCTATGCGTATTGGAAGATACGCATGTCGGCCTATCTGCCGAGTATTGGTGTTTCCATTTGGGATATTTGCAACTCCGCCGATTACGTGGTCTTGGCTGCTCGTGTCACTCAACGTCAGATCGATGAGCACGATGCCAATAGCCGAGCCCGTAATGCTCTTTTCTCCTGTTTGAGCATGTCCGAGTTTCATCGCGTTTCTCACCTCGCTACGGCTCGGGAGATTTGGGCTACCCTCATGCGTTTCCATGAGGGAACGACTCAAGTCAAAACCCGTCTCTACGAGTCTTTCAACGTTCAACTTGGTGCGAACACTAGGAGCACACGTGCCATGGGAAAGGCTACGCGGCTTCCTAAAAGCCTTAGCTCGAATTCATCGCTCGTGTTTGACACGGCGGAAACAAAAATCGAATGAGTGTCCATCCTTCTTGCAAAAGGTGCAATGGAAAACCGGATTGGGAGCACGAGTCCCAAAAATATGAGAAGCACCCTTATCAAGAGAAGTCCCTTGGACATTACTCGAAGAAACAACAAGGTTAGGAGTAGCTATGAAAGAGCTATCCGAAACCTTGGCACAAGTGCTATCGTCAAAAGACTCACGCGCAACATAAGAACTCAACTCCGGTTGCAAAGATGCAGACTTGGAAACATCAACATCGGAGTTGGAAGAAATGTGTGACTCAAACGACTTAGCACAAAGACTCTTGCATCTTTTGGCTAAAACCTCATTTTCAAACATGAGGCGATCACAAGTACCACAAGGAGCATGTTTCAGATTGTCCATCTCCTCTCTAATGCACTTGGCATATGTGGTAAGCAAGAGTTCATTTTCTTTTTCAAGGTTGGCACTCATATCATTGTGCTCAACCAACTTGGCGCTCATATCATCGTGCATTTGCTTCAAAACCGAAACTTCTTTTTCCAAATCAATGCATGATGTGCAAATGAAATCGGTGGAAGAAACATCACCATTCACATCAAGCAAAGAATAATGAATAGCACAAGAAGTAAGGCAAGCATCTTTATTCAAAGAGCATGAGCTACAAGGCTTAGAATTTAATTCAACAATTTTAGCCCTAGCATGCTCGAGTTCATCTACACATGTCCTGTGAATCAAACTTAATTCTCTAAGTCTAGCAACAAAAGATTCACAAGAATCACATGGTGACAAAACATTTGACTTTAGCAAGGCTATTTCAGTTTTAGCACAATCAAGGTCCTTGCCCAAGTCAATGCAAACTAAACATGGTTTGGAAGCATTTGATTTCAACAATTCATTCTCAGATTTTAAGCTAGCAAGAGAAAAGCCTAGCTCATCATTCTTCCTAACCATGTCACTACAAAAGCTGCAAGGCAAAGAGGCACTAGACTTTAACTTAGCAATGGAGCATTTTAACTTTTCAACCTTTCTACACAAGGTATCACAAAGCTCATCATTCCTAGAGCAATCCTCATATAGGTTGTGCAAAGCCACAAGTCCACAAGCAAGTGTACCTCTCTTGGCCTTGCCAAGTTGACATAGGAGATCCTCTGGTGAAAGCTCGTCATCTCGTAGAAGGTTCAGCAGATCGTTCACCTCGCGATCCCTCTCATCAACTGCACTCCTCCTTCTTCCCAAGATGTCGTCCTTGGAAACGTTCAAGCTGAAAGACAAAGACATGCTTGAAGAAGAACTTGGTGCACTTTCTATAAGCACCGTTAGTGTTAGCAAGATAAAAGCTCAAACACCTCGACAAGCAAAGTCGGAAACAAAACCGCTCTCAAAAAGGTCGCCTTCACGGATATGGAACCGGTTAAGGTAGAGAGATCCTTAACTGGCTCTGATACCAATTGAAGGACCGAATTGGCGACCAGAGGGGGGTGAATGGGAGCCTCAAATTTCTTCTAGAGAAATGATGGCCTTTGTCCCAGAAAATCACCCCAAAAGAGAAGACTCAAACAACCAGTGAGTTCACGACCTACGAATAGGTGGATACCCTAGGAGATGTCCTAGAGGTACAGCGGAACTACCAAAGAACCCTCAAAACAAAGCGCCAAAGCAACGGGGCAAAACTGCACAAGCAAGCTCCTAGAACAATCGAACTTCCGATAATGGAACACCCCACTCCTATGGAGAAGAGGAAAGTGTTTGACCAAAACTACTTAGTCCAACTTGTGGCAAAAGCACCTTGGAAAGATCCTTATGAAGTTAGGAAACTAACGCAATAGACGGATCTCAAATCGGAGCTCGAACGCAAAAGATACGGCCGCTAGAACAAACAAAACTCCAAAAGCGGAACACTTAACTCCTATGGGGAAGAAGGAAGTGTCCGACCAAAAATACTTTGACCAATGGTGGCAAAAGTACTTTGGAATGATCCTTAAGAAGATAGGAAACCAACGCAACAAACGGATCACAAATCGGAGCTCGTACGCAAAAGATATGGACGAAATCAGCAAAACTGTGCAGTGGCGGACTGTCCGCTAGTGAACAGCGGACAGTCCGCTATTGAACCCCGGACAGTCCGGGAATGAGTCCCGGACAGTCCGCCGTTAAAAAATGAAAACAGCGACCTCGCTGCCCGTGAACAGCCCCGACCCCTGGACAGTCCGGGGATGAGTCCCGGACAGTCCGCCACTGTCCAGAAAACCCAAAAACAGCTCGGGACAAAACCAAAATCGATTGGATCTTCACCAAATCGAACGGGGCTGCAACCAAACTTCTCCCAAGTGTTCTTCTACATGTTGGGAAGCTAATCCTAGGATATTGTCGGTGATTGTTAACCGGCAACTCGTCTTGAGTAATCTCAGACGATTTGTTCGGTGGGGATCGGCGTTCGTAGGACTCAGCGAGTACACAGGGACAACGATTTATACTGGTTCAGGCCGCTAAATAGCGTAATACCTTACATCCAGTGTGGTGTGTGCCTTGTGTATGATTATGATTCAATGTTCATGTTCCAGGAGCCCGCACCTGCTTCCCCTTATATATCCAGGTGAAGCATAGCGCAGACCGAGTCCTAGTCGATTACATCAGAGGAGTCATATTCTAATTACAAGACTTCCTTTAAGAACTCAACTAGGTTACAATAAGAGTCCTAATCCAAATACGCTTCGTATCAAGTCTTCGGATCTCCAGTGCCGTCTGGGATTAGTCGAAGGGATCATCTTCTAATGATATCTCTGACATCCTGGTCCGTCAAGCCCCCGAGCTCTTCATCATTTTCTCAGATCATTATCTTCTGGTTTCTCTTTGAGAATCTCCGAGTAATATCTTGAGAAATCTTGAAGTGCTCGGTAGGTAAAGAACCTCCATGGCGTGCACTTTTTCCTGAAAAGTTCACCCATAGGGTGTAGCCCCCGAGCCTCTTGTTATTTATAATAACTTTGAGGATCTTTTGAGCCTTTTCCGAGTAATTCTTGGGTAAGAAAAAACATTTTCTTTATGGTATATACCCTGCAGCCCCCGAGCCAAAGGACCGAGTACTTGTTAGTCGGTTCTTGGGGTCTTCCAAATATATGACCGGGTAATCCATAAAGGTCTTGAAGAAACTAAACATGCCACTGATGTGTTGCGTATTCCATCTAAGTAATAAATATTCAGCTTCAGGTGGGTAATGTTTTCAACAAACATCCCTTATCACCCCCCCACTAAATAAAATTACTGTGGAAACAACAATAATTGACCAATGACTGTTCCAGCTGTATGTATTAAAGATTTTTGTCGTGTTCTGCAACTGCAAAGTTTGCCGTCTTCCTCTTGAAGTGCGCATGGGAATTAAGTCCATCATCAATGCCAGGCTTCACATGTGCAACAGTGCGTCAGTTGAATTATTTGACCCGTGAGTCACTTTTTGTCCGTAGACAAAGTCTATAGACCTAGAGGAATCCGCCTATAAATACCCTGCCTGGGAAGCGAAGAACTCATATCCTTTTAAGTTTATGTCTTCCTCCAGTTCCCTATGTATTATAGGAGTCAAAGTGGAGATGGCCGAGCCCCCGCGTATTTCCCTTCTGTAAGATAGATAAGGTGTCCAGAAGAACTCTTGTGAAGGGACCATCTGTCAGGGTGGTTTCCAAGTGGTCGCGAGCAGAGGGATACAGAGGTGCGCCTAGAAGAACTCTTGTGACTACCACTCGTAGATAACCTCAGAGTCACAGGTTGTCAAAAGGCGGCGAGGGTGATGGTCTTCCCCCCGAGTTCCTTGAGTACTGGGGTGGTGCCTGAGATCCACCTTGGGATGCACTGAAAAGATAGTGTCTACCCAAGGTTCTGTGTCTCCTTTATTGCGTCTCACTGAACCTGGTCCTTGGTGCATTAGGCATCAAGACTCTGTACCTTGATTACATTAAAGTAGCATTTTACATCTTGATTGTACTTGTGCTGGTAATTGCTGTATCTCAAGATGTTGCCATGTATCTCTGTTGTAATTCCGAGTAATAATAAATAAGATCCGGGTACTTGGAATATTTTCCGAGTCCTCTGTCTTGTTCTCCGGGTACTAAATGTGTCTTGTGAAAGAAGGAAGCTTGTCTGTTTAGCTGTAGCTGACGCCGTTTGTAGCGCTTTCTCACCCGTTAGGGTTTTGAACAGTCTCTTAACGCCGTTTGCGAGAGATAAACGGTTGCCGAAACAGATCTATAATAAGCCGCCGTCTAGCTATATGTCCTTCATGCTTTCATCAAGCCAGTGCTCTTAGTGTTAGAAATCCCCTAGCTAACCATTAGTTCATGCGTAGAAAATCTCTCGTCACCAACATGGATCCCAAGAGGCAAACTGCGGCGGAGAAGAAGAAGCCTAGGATCACCACTACTGGAAGACCGCGTCATCCTTGCCCGCCTACTGATGTCTTGGCGTGGAAAATGTCGGATACCAGGCAGACGGAGTTGGCGTATTTGGTGCAGCTAGGACTTCTCTGAGCACAGCCGCTTGATGGATGGAGGGTACCGACGGATCATCGCGCTCCCACCCCCAACCCCACGGAGATAGTCATGTTCAAGTCCTTCGTAGGGCGGGGATTGGGACTTCCGGCGTCTGACTTCCTGCGAGGGTTGCTCCATTACTATGGTTTGACTCTCAACCATATCACTCCCAACGCCTGCTTCCACATTGCAATTTTTACTCATCTGTGTGAAGCTTTTCTGGGTATCTGCCCTTCCTTTACTCTCTTTCGCTATTTCTTCTGGGTAAAGTGTCAACCCAGCGATGCTAGCGTAGAGGTAGTCGGAGGGGCTAGCATCCAGCTTAGACTAGAGGTAGCTAGTCAATACATAGTTGTAGAGTTGTCGGAGTCTGTCTGAGATTGGGCTGCCGGGTGGTTTTATATGGCCAACCCTCCGCCAGCCCTTCGCCGTCATGATGGATGGCCTCCACAGAAGTGCCGGGAATGGAAGGACAAGATTACCGCCGTTGAGGTAGAGGCTATCCAACCCTTCATTGATATGATAGATGGGTTGAAGCTTGGCGGATTGAATGGGTACACCGTCATCCAAGACTTCGTCGCACGCCGCATCCATCCTCTTCAACAGTGAGCCAACTTTGGCTTTGAGTACCTGGGTACGAAGGACCCAGGTCGTCATGACTCCGAGCAACTGCCTGATCATGAGATCGTGAGGAGGGTGAACCGACTGCTCAAGAGCCGTGAACACCTTGTTCCGGTGATGACGACATTCTCTGCCATCAACCCGCCTCCTCAGGTGAAAAGTTGTCTTGTCTTGTATTTAAGATTCTTAGTAGATATCATCTTGACTTGACTGGTATTTCTTCTTTATAGGGCCAGGGGAGGGATAACAATGATTGTCCGCCCCTGCCTCCGGCGACTGAAGAAGGCGGAGGCATCACTCTCGGGGGTCCTATCAGAAGTGAGGACCTCCCAAACAAGTCGAGCTCTCCTGGTGACTTTGTCTGGCTTGACTCAGATTCAACTGATTCTGATATCATGCTCATAGATCCGGAAGCCGAAAGTAGCCAAAAGAGGTCTCCGACTCCACTGCAAGAAGCCAGAGAACCTTTCCCAAAGAAGGCTCGCACTGGTAATCGCCGTGCTTGTCGAAAAATACTTTTGTTAATAGAGTTGGCTAAAAAGCACTATAGTATGGGTGCTCCGGGTAAGGAGAAAACCCGAGTACTTTATAGTCCTTCTGTATCTAAATTTTGATAAACTCCAGTTATGAGACTTTGCTGTCAAAGTACTTGCAAATTTCTAACATGACTATTTATTAGTTGTAGAAAAATGAAGCCGGCTGCAGCGGCCTCGAGTATCGTCCCTGATCCCCAGGCGGTAGAGGAGTCAGAGGCGCCAGACAAGGATGAATCTAGCGTTCTGCCGATCTTTAACCAGGTAGATCCGCTGCCCAGTACCTCTCCGTCCATGTCGCAGGCCGAAGCGACACCTGATGCAGATGTTCTCCCATTGCCTCAGGTTGGTGTGCCTTTCTCCATCTTTCGTTCTCCTACGCAGTTGGAGTTTGACCGGATATTCAATGACTGGTTTTTCCGCACACAACAACCGGATGAACCATCCCTGGAGATGGTTTTGGCGGATATCCGTGCAGAAACTTCAACTCGTCAACAGGGAGGGTCTGTAGATGCGCCCGAGTCCTCGCGCCAGGGGGCGACTCTCGACGTGTCCGGGTATAATCAGAACCTCACCTGGTTGAAGGAGCTGAGCGAGCAAGTGAGGGCTCCTGTTGAAGCTCTTCACCAATTTGTTGAGGTAAGATTCTCAATTTCTTCTTATTGTATTGTAGTCGCATCCGAGTACTCACAGTAGTGTTTTTATGTAGGCCTTTGACTTCAAGGTTAGGGATCAGGTCACTCGGATTCGCCAGGAGATGTCCCGTGAGAACCAAGAGCTCCGGGACTACATTGCCTAGGACCAGATCATTCAAAAAGTAGCCACCCAGCTTGTGCATAACCGCATCAATGAACTCTAGGGCAACCTCAAGGAAGTAGTAGCAGAGCGTGATGCTGCTAACGATCGTGAGGTTGGGCTGATAGCTAAAGCCGCCTCTATGGAGCAGAAGATGAAGGAGTTGAAGAAGGCTTCCAAAAAGCAGATTGAGGGTAAACTTTGAAGTTTCTTGTGTCAGTCTATTCCATAGTGTTAATCTGATTGTATGATAACCAACTGATACTTATGCAGATGCGAATGAGCTGGCTTCTGGGTGGCAGAGCGCATTCAACAGGAAGCAGGCAGAGCTTGAGGAGGTATTTGCTAATGCGCAAAGTACTCTTCAGGAAGCCAAATTGATGCGTGAGGGTGCTGACCGAGACCTTCTGCAGGCTCTGAAGTCTACGAAGGAGTCGCGGGAGGCTCTCGAATCTTCGTGAGCTTCTCTGAAGGCCTTGGAGCATGCCATCGAGCCCATCCTGAACATGATTCCGGCACCAGAAGGAGTTGAGGAGCCTTTGATTGATCGGGCCAAGGCTGCGCTTGGGCGGCTGGCTCGATATATCAAAGATATGTCGATTTCTGTGGTGCAAGGTCTGATGGCGACGTTGCGGTTGCATCTGCCATCTTTCGACTTCTCTGCTCTGATGACCCTCCCCGAAGGCAAAGGCGACGAGGACCTTGCAGCGATACAGGAGGAGGTGAAGACCGCGGCGGAGTACTCGCAGATTCTAGATCTTGTAGAGTAATTTATTCTCCTTCATTGTTGAACCGCCGCTTGTATTCCCCGAGACAATTATTATCAAGTATAAAGAATCATAGTATCAGCTACTTTCGAATCTTGTGCAATTCATGTATAATCGACTCGGTATTGCAAGAGATTCCTTGTCAATAGGCCGTTTTTGTTTGAAGTGGATGTGTGACCAGGCGTCTGACTAGACGGGTCTATCCAAGTGCTCTCTAGCACTTTGATTTGGGTCGTGTGACTTCATTTCTCTAATGATCGTATTAGAGACCTTAGTCTTGCCCGAGTACTACTCTTAGTACCCTTGTTCAAGGGATAAAGTTGATCAAGCACCTCTTGGAGGACCGTGATAATGGTTCCTTCAGGGTGAATCATATCCTCTTGGTATTCGCAGCTTGAGTGCGATAGTGGATGGACCCCTGTCCAGTAAATATTTAAAAGGGTGGGTGTTACCCGACCTTGTTATGCCTTATAGGAACTAGTGTCTACTTTTGTAGATGCCATATTCGCTATAGGCTGATAGCTGGGTGGTATGCCGTACTACCTTGTGAGTTGTATTGAGCTCAGAGCTCGTAACTCGAGTATGGTTACCGCTGAACCAATCCATCCGAGTACTATTAAATATTAGTCGGTGGTTAGCCCTGCCATTGCAGAGATTTTTATGCGACTGAGTAGTCATGATGAGATGTAGAGAAAAGTCTGGATGATTTGTAAAGTTCTTGTTTCTGATGAACTCCAAACTTTATTAATATCCGACTAATAAATACAATTGCCCTGAGTCAGGATTGTAGCGTAGTCCTTAGGTATGGAATTTCTTCAAGTGCTCAATATTCCATGAATTTGGCAATGGAGATCCATCTTCAGTGACTAGCTCAAATGACCCGGGTCTTGTTACTTTAGAGACAATGTAAGGTCCTTCCCATGGACTCATAAGCTTGTGGCGCCCTGTATTCTGAATTTTCTTCAAGACCAGGTCGCCTACTTGAAAAGTGTGGTGATGGACGTTCTTGTCGTAATAGCGCCTCATCCCTTGAAGGTACCTTGCTGACTGAAAGAGTGCGGTTAATCAGGCTTCTTCAAGGCTGTCGACTTCTAGCCGCCTGGTGTCATCGGCTTTGCCTTCATTATACTGCTTTGTTCATGGGGCGTTCCAGATTAAGTCAGCCGGGAGGATTGCTTCAGTGCCATATACTAGGAAGAAAGGAGTTTGGCCTGTTGCCCGACTTCGTTGTGTCCGTAGCCCCCAGACTACCTTAGGTAATTCTTCGACCCACTTTTCGTTGTGATCTTTTAGGAGGTCAAATAGTCTTGGTTTTAATCCTACAAGAATCAGGGCGTTTGCTCGTTCGACTTGGCCGTTGGACTGTGGATGAGCTACTGATGCATAGTCTATCTTGATTCCGCAGTCGCTGGCCCATGACTTGAATTCAGTAGCCGTGAAAGGGGACGCAAGATCGGTGATGATTCTGTGCGGCATCCCAAAGCGGTGAAAGATGCTCTGCATCAATTGTACTGACTTGGATGCATTGAACTTGACCAAGGCCATGTACTCAATCCACTTTGTGAATTTGTCGATTGCGACGTAGATGTATTCGAATCCGCCTGTAGCACGCTTGAGAGGACCTACCATGTCGAGTCCCCAGCATGAAAAAGGCCATGACGGAGGGATACAGATCAATTCATGTGCACGTATGTGCTGCTGCTTGGCAAAGAACTAGCATGATTGACAGCGGCGGACTAAGTCTTCTGCGTCTTTCAAGGCTGAGGGCCAATAGTACCCTGATCTGAAGATTTTTTCGACTAGTGTCCTTGAAGCTGCGTGGTTGCTGCAACACCCAGAGTGAACTTCATTTAAGATTTCCCTGCCTTCTTCTGGTGAGATGCATTTGAGGAGGATTCCTGATGAAGCTCCGCGTCGATATAACTTGTCCCCGACTAAAACATAGTTTTTGCTACGTCTGGTGACTTGCTCTGCGGCAGTTTTGTCACTTGGTAGTTTATGCTCTTTGAAGTAGTCAATGAAGACTTGTGTCCAGTCGGGTGCTAGAGTTAGAACCTAGATGGATGGTGCTGACTCAACCTCTTCCTTCTCTTGGATTGACGGCTTGGATAATTCATGTACGAAGGTACCACTACGGACCATGGCTCTGTCAGATCCTAATTTTGCTAGGATGTCTGCTGCCACATTGAGATCTCGGGTAATATGAATGAGTTCCAGCCCAGAAAAGTGTTTTTCCAGCTTGCGGACTTCCGCGCAATAGGCGTTCATTGTTTCCTTTGTGCAATCCCAGTCTTTGTTGACTTGGTGAATTACTACGGAAGAATCACCATAGACTAGGAGTCGCCTGATGCCCAGTGCGACTGCTAGCTTGAGTCCATGGAGTAGTGCTTCATATTCTGCTTCGTTGTTGGTGGCGGGCCACAACACGTACTTGAGCTGCTCTCCGGCGGGTGATACTAGAAGTACTCTGGCTCCCGCTCCTCCGAGTTTTAGGGACCCGTCGAAGTACATCTTCCAGTGATCAGGAATAGCGTTGTATTGGATCTGCTGTATCTCTGTCCACTCGGCGACGAAATCAGCTGGAGCCTGTGACTTGATTGCTTTCCTCGGAGTGAACTTGATGTTGAGTGCCCCCAATTCGACTGCCCACTTGGAAAGTCTCCCAGTGGAGTCACGATTATGGAGGATTTCTCCCAGAGGAAAATCCGTGACGACTGTAATCTCATGAGCCTCGAAGTAATGCCGTAGCTTTCTTGAAGATATGAGTAGAGCGTAGAGTAATTTCTGTACTTGTGGGTATCTGACCTTCGAATCGGAGAGTACCTCGCTAATGTAATACACTGATCGCTGGGTGTCGTAGATGTGCTTGTTGTCTTTGCGCTCTACCACGATCGTTGTGCTTACAACGTGTGTAGTAGCTGCGATATAAAGCATCATCAGCTCCCTAGGTTCTGGTGGTGTCAGTATAGGTGAGTTGGTCAGGTATCCTTTGAGTTGTTCAAAGGCCCTGTCCGCTTCTTCCGTCCACTAAAATTTATCGCCAGCCTTGAGTAATTTGAAGAAAGGTAATCCCTTTTCTCCTAGCCGTGAGATAAATCGATTTAGCGCAGCCATGCACCCGGTGAGCTTCTGAACATCCCTGACTGAGGTAGGTGGTTTCATGTTGATGATAGCTGTGATTTGCTTTTGGCTAGCCTCGATGCCTCGATGGCTAACAAGGAATCCGAGTAACTATCCTGAGGGTACTCCGAAAACGCATTTTGTGGGATTGAGTCTCCATTGGTATGCGCGCAGTCGGTTGAAAGTTTCCTCCAGGTCTGATATCAGGGTAGTCAGATCCTTTGTCTTTATGACCACAACATCGACATAAGCTTCTGCGTTGCGGCCAATCTGGTCACCCAAACAATCTTGGATGGCTCGTTGATAAGTGGCTCTTGCATTCTTTAACCCAAAGGACATGGTTTTATAACAGTAGGCGCCGAAAGGAGTTATAAACGATGTCTTGGGTTGGTCTTCTTCCTTGAGGGCAATCTGATGGTGCCCGGAGTAGCAATCCAAAAAAGATAATAGAGCGGAGCCTGCGGTGGCATCAACTATTTGATCTATCCTTGGTAATCCGAAAGGATCTTTTGGACAGTGTTTGTTGAGGTCTGTGTAGTCGACACACATACGCCACTCGGCAGAGTTCTTCATTTAGACTAGCACTGGGTTAGCTAACCACTCGGGGCAGAGGATTTCTCTGATGAATCCAGCTGCGAGTAGTTTGGCTTTATCCTTCTTGATTGCCTCCTTCTTCTCTGGTGAGAATCGTCGTAGTCTTTGCTTGATAGGTCTAGACCCTTCTTTTAATTCCAGTTTGTGCTCAGCCAAGTTCCTTGGTACTCCTGGCATGTCAGCCGGTTTCCAAGCAAATATATCTTTGTTTGCTCTAAGAAACTTGGTGAGCGTGAATTCCTATTCTTCGGATAGATGACCGTTGATAACTACCGTCTTGGAGGGATCACCGGTTTCTAGGTCGATGCTTTTTGTAAAGACTTCTGTTGATGGCTGGATAGTACTCGCCTTCTTGATTGGGATTTCTGAATCTCCAGGCTTGGTATTAAGCACCATCTGAGCGAGTTCTTGTAACTCCTGGGTGAGTTGAGCTTTTTTAGCGATTTGGACAGCCTCTGTGTCACAATCAAATGATCGCTTCAAGTCACCTCTGAAAGTTAGGATTCCTTTAGGACCCGGCATCTTCAGGAGGAAGTATGGGTAATGAGGTACTGCCATAAACTTGGCAATGGCTGGTCGTCCAAATATGGCGTGGTATGATGACTCGAAGTCGGCTACCTCAAAACTGATGTACTCAGTCTGGTAATTGATCTGAGTTCCAAAAGTTACGGGTAATATGATTCTTCCGAGTGGTACAGCCGCCTTTCCGGGTACTATGTCGTAGAAGGGGGCGCTTGATGGTGTGAGCTGTGTTGCGAGATCTAGATTCATCTTGCGTAGGGTGCTTGCAAAGATGACGTTGAGTCCTGCCCCTCCGTCGATGAGTACTCTGCTCAATGTAAACCCGGCGACCGTGGGATCCAGGACTAGCGGGTAGTGCCCTGCATTGGAGACGCTGGTCCATTGGTCTGCTCGGGAAAAGCTGATCGGATGCTCGGACCAGTCAAGGTAACTAGGAGTCGCTGGTTCTGTAGACATGATCTCTCGTAGGGAAAGCTTCCGGAGCCTCTTGCTATCGCTAGTGGTTACTCCTCCAAAAATGACGTTTATAGTCCCTTTGGGGTGTTGGAAACCACCGGCGTCTTGCTGAGGGTCTTCAACCACTTTCTTCCCTTTGTCTTTCTTGTTTTTGTTGAAGTCAGAGTTTAAGCCTCTCTCTTTGAGCTGTCGATAGTGCTTAGCCAGATGTCCTCCTTTTGGATGGAATGGGCACGGTCCGTCGAGTAAGTCGTCAAAGGTGGATGCCTTATTCCCCTTCTTCTGAGGTTCCATGGCTGCAACAGTGTTGTCCCCTGTTCTCTTGCGGGTGTTTTGCTGGGTAGCCTGGTTGCCCCTTTGATTGTTTCCTCGATCACCCTGCGTGTTTCTCTCGGGAAAGCGTTCCTGAGTGCGTTCCTCTGTTGCCATCATGGAATTTACTGCCTGGTGAAACTCGTCAGCGGTGGTTGGGTCTTGTTTGATGAAGTCCTTGTAATTGTACCTTTCACAAATTCCATTGCCGAAAAGGTCGATTACTTCTCTGTCTGTAATGTCAGATACTGTGGAGCGGATCTCTGAGAAGCGCCTATAGTACTCTCGTATTGACTCATTTTTCTGTTGCTTGCAGGTCCTGAGCTTAGTCCGGGGATCTGATCTCTCGGGGACACCCACAAAGTTCTCTATGAAGATACAATGGAGTTGTTCCCAGGAGTCAATGGACTCGGACTTAAGCTTATCGAACCAAGCAAGTGGCATTGTTTCTAAAGCCATTGGGAGAAAGAGTGCTTTGACATCGTTGCTTCCTCCTGCTAACTCCACCGCTTGAGCGTACAGCCTGAGCCACCGTTTAGGTTCTGTCTTCCCATCGTACTTTGAGTAGTTCCCGGGTTTGAATTTTCGTGGAAACGGGACTGCTCGTAGCCTTTGGGAAAAGCAGGGGAAACGGTCGACTGCATCAGATGCTGCAATTGCGGCTTCTCGGTATGAAGATTCGGCTCCTTCTTCAGCTTGATCGGGTACTCGGTAGCCCAGACGACTCCTTGCTAGAACCCGACAAAGTCGCTCCTGAACAGGTCGCCTCTGGCTTGGATGGGATGACGCTTGTTCATCAGCCAGAGACTCAAGGTTCCGTCCCCGAAGTTGTAGCGCAGTAGTCTGAAGCATGACGAATCGTCGCTCTTCTTCAGGGGTGCGGTTGTCCTTGGCTCCCATCTCTATGGCTAGGGCCATGATATTCTGGTAGGGTGTCTGGAAAACCTTGTGACCAGCGACTCTCATAAACTCGGGCTCGAGGTTGCGGGAGCAATCAGCTCATCGGCAATTGTGATCATTTTGTGATTGATGCTCCTGATCACGTTGGGCGCGAGCATGATTTTCCGTGTCCTCTTCTAGGCACCTCCAAGTGTTGTATTCTTCGAGTTGTACATTGTAGCGGTCTACCGCTTCCTTGCGGTGATTTGCGCGCCTTCTGCGAGCTTCTTTTGCTTGATTCCTTCTAATTCTCTCGGCCTTTATGGACTCGGTTTCTGCGGGTCCTTTAGGATCATTGTCAGATATCATACTTAGAGTATCATCATCCTGGAAGACATCTGGAGGGTTTGGCGGTCATAGAGATGACTGATGCCCCGCCATGAAAACTTCACGGGTGTAGCCCTGGTTTATCGATCCTGGCGTGACCGACTCCAAGGTAGAAGTGCTGGAGATTAGTTCTGTTGAGGTGTCGAGTTCCTCAAAGGGGAGCTGATGTCCATGTTGATATGGGAGTTGCTGGTCGATTGTGCCATCTAGCCTAGCCGGAGCTGGCTGTATTGGCCAATGGACGATGTTACCCTCCTTGGTGGAGCTGAAAACGAGTCCTTGCTGAGCTCCAGTCAAAGGTATCTATTGATACTCTTTGAATTTTGAGTCAATTAGGTCTTGGAGGTCTTGAGTCGAGTTCCGTAGTCCGAAGGCGATGCCATGTTTGATCTCCGTGTCCTTTTCGTTCTTAGAATTTGAGTTCGAGTAGGAGTCGGGTGCTTCAGGTTGGCTCCCGGAATCTCGCGGATCTTGGACTGCAAGATTTGCTAGGTTCTGGGTAAGATCATTCATCTTTGGCATGGCTTGTGCTTCTGATTCAGTGTGTAGTTGTCGATGCAGCCTTCCTTGATCATCCGCGATGCAAGTCCATGAGCCAAAAATGAAAATCGATCCCGCCGAGAACATGTTGTCGTGGTTCGCCGGGCTCTTGGTCGTCGAATCGCCGAAAGCCCCTACCTGGCGCGCCAGCTGTCGGTGTTTGTTAACCGGCAACTCATCTTGAGTAATCTCAGACGATTTGTTCGGTGGGGATCGGTGTTCGTAGGACTCGGCGAGTACATAGGGACATCGATTTATACTGGTTCAGGCCACTAAATAGCGTAATACCTTACGTCCAGTGCGGCGTGTGCCTTGTGTATGATTATGATTCAATGTTCTTGTTCCAGGAGCCCGCACCTGCTTCCCCTTATATATCCGGGTGAAGCATAGCGCAGACCGAGTCCTAGTTGGTTACATCAGAGGAGTCCTATTCTAATTACAAGACTTCCTTTAAGAACTCAACTAGGTTACAATAAGAGTCCTAATCCAAATACGCTTCGTATCAAGTCTTTGGATCTCCAGTGCCGTCCAGGATTAGTTAGAGGGATCATCTTTTGATGATATCTCTGACATCCTGGTCCGTCAGATATCATCGCTCCAAACCAACTAATCCATGAGAAATCGGAAGAACACTAGAAAAGGGGAAAGAACGAACGCGATTTCGACCCGATCTATGTGCTCGTGAGGTTAGAGAGGAAATCCTTCGGTGGAAAGAAGGAGCTCACAACATAGAACAATATGATTCAAACGGAATCACAAATCGTCGCTCGGAGAGGGAGAACGAGGCAAATCTCCGGGAGGGGAAAAACTGAAACACGAAGAACAAAAACGCGAATTCGATCCAAAATCGCAGCCAACAAAAGGAGGACGAATTTGATCCTTGGATTTGGGAAGATGATGATTTGTATTATCATTTGGTGTCGGACTACAAGCCACTCCTAGCAACTCAAAGCTTGGATGGCAAAAAGCTCAACAACAAGAGCCGGTCTGTCCTCTAACCCTAGCCTCCTCTCACCAAAACAAAATGAGAGTGACACCTCCAAGGATGGGCTGCCCTAACCAGCCCCCTTCATATATATAGGCGCACATCCGAAGACCAAAACGCTCTATCATGAAGTACTCGACCCAAATACCCTCCAGGGGTAAAACTGTCCAACCGTAGCAGTTTTCATCCGACGGCCACGCGCCTTCTCATCCTTCACTTCGCCTCGACGCAAGCTCCAGGATGCCGCCACGTGCCATCACCATCGACCACCGCGCCTTCTCACCGATAGCTTCGCCGCAACGCAAGCCTCTCGGTGCCGCCACGCGTCGACCGTCCTTTTGGACCTTCCCCCGGTTTTGAGGCCCAAACCGGGAAACCTGCCAGCCCAGGTTTTGAGGCCCAAACCTGGAAACCGTCCACCCCGAGTTTTGAGGCCCAAACTCGGAAACCTGCGAGCCCAGGTTTTGAGGCCCAAACCTGGAAACCGTCCATCCCGAGTTTTGAGGCCCAAACTCGAAAACCGGCCACCCGAGTTTTGAGGCCCAATCTCGGAAACCGTCGAGGGTAGCTTTTTCAGGCTCAGCTACTGAACCCGCGCCGTAGACGGGATGTGGTTCGCATACCCCGACCACCGGCACCAATGCCGATGCATGTCCAGCCTCCACGCCGGGCACAACGCCTTCGCCTTCCTTTTTGACTTGGCCGACGGCACTTGCGCCGCACGCAAGCCCGTGTCCGACCTCCCGCCAAGTGCCACGACGCCATCGTCTTCGTCCCGACTCGGCCGATGCACCGCACATCCCCATGTGCTCTCACTCGCCGATGCCACATGCCAGCTACCACAGCTGGTCCTCTGGCCTCTTGGTCTGTTGGTCCAAGCCTCACGTCCGCCCTTCACCGCTCTAGGTACATCGGCATGGCACGTCCGCCGCACGACACGCCCATCCTTCACCGCTCCTGGTCCGTCGGCACGACACGTCTCTACTTGACCTTCACCTCGCCATCGACCACTGTATCCAAGCTCAACACCTACACATCAACACAGCCAAGAGACACATGTTGCACACGCACACCAACACAGAAACACAACACAACTCAACGCCACCGGTTAGTCATAAACATTAAGCGCATAGCGAGATAATGACTCAATCGGGAAAAGCCTCAAACCTTCCTCATCAAAGTCAATCATTCATCATATATGTTCTCAATCTACCCCTTGATGAATGCATTGACTAACAATAAAACCAAAAAGGAAGGGTTTGAAGGCAAGCCTCATTCAAGTGCCCAAAAGCCAAGCAAAAGCAAACACAAGGCTACTTGAGATGAGGAAGGATCATGAAAACTCCAAATAAAAGCTCTCGGTCCCGAAAGAAACGGGAAAAGCGGGCAAAGCCTCCACACAACCGAAGAGTCAAGAGAAGCAAGAGTTTCATGAAATCCCAAAAGGTACTCGAAAACCAATCTCAAATAAATTGTCAAACAATCATCACAAAAGAATCAAGGTACTTATCCACTTGGGTTCACTTGGGTCGAAATTTCTCCCCCTTTTTCTCTTTCTCTTTCTCTTTCTCCCCCTTGATGATTGAATTGACAAAAACTAGGCACAAGAGATGGTTTGAGATACCAAAACCAAAAATCTCATTCAAGTGATCAAAAACCATAGAAGGGCAAAGAACAAAGTCACTTGTCATGAGAAGATTATCCATTCAAATGCCCAAAAGCCAAAGAAATGATAAACAGGGGGCAATTTGAAATGAACATAACTTGGTCCCCAAAGACATGGGCAACGTCTCAACGCAACCAAGCAAAGGATCGGAGCAATAACTCATCAAAGAGCAAAACTCGATCACACAGAGCAAAAGACTTGGTTCCCAAAGACATGGGCAACGGCTCGACGCAACCAAGTCAAAAATGAGCTAGCCCTCAAGAAAAGGCAGAAAATGGCTCAACACCACTAGCTCAAGGCTCGATACCAATTGAGGCTGAAACAATGCATTAGAATGCAAAAACTGCTAGTCCCTCAAGATAGAGGCACAGAGGCTCAACACAACTAGCAGACTCGATATCAATCACAAACAGCCAAAAATTGGTGAAGACAGCTAGTTCCTCAAGATAGAGGCAAAAGTGGCTCGACACAACTAGCTGAAGGCTCCATACAAATCGAAAATACCAAGCAAAAACTGCTAGTTCCTCAAGAGAGAGGCTAAAATGGCTCAACACGACTAGCAGGCTCGATACCGACTGAGAAAAACCACCAGAGAAGCACAACACTAAATGGAGCACAAACACTCGGAGCACGCGGAGAAGCAGCAAGACAAAAGCGACTCCCCCTGAAAGCAAGCCTACACACTAAGGCTATGGAACAAAGCTCATGACACCAATTACACTCCATGCCAAAAGATGGATACCAAATGAAACACATAAAAGAGCTATACCAATTGAAAAAGAACTAAACTCCCCCTAGCTCAAAGCTCTCCCTAAAATGCATGACTCTCCCCTTTGTGCCAACACACAAACTCCCCCTTGCAAACAGCTTCTCCCCCTTGACAAGAGGGAACATGCTGAGGGGTTTTGACATTTCTCCACAAAGTTGACACAAATACAAGACAAGTCATCAACCAAAAGCATATGGGGGCAATGAAAAGCATTGAAAAAGACCACAAAGTGTATCAGAGCTGGGGGTATGTATACTAAGCTAACAATGCATGATATGCACAATGCAACAACTTCAAGTGTATAGCAATCAGAATGAAAAGATGCTCAAAAGGGTGCTGCCTTGAAAGTGTAGCAATCAATACAAATGCTAGCGAAGGCTCAAACTGATCAAATGAATACAAAATATCAATAATTAAGCATATGAGCAGTTTTAAGCCATTTGAAAAGGAGTCCACCACTAAAATAGCACTTAGCATGAATAGACAGGAAAACAATCAAGTGCTAACTCAAGTATACGAGGTGAACTACCCCTAGCAAAGTTCAATCATCATGCTATAGAATGAAACATAGACTTGTGATTTCAGATTTTAATCGGAGTTGCAGCGGTGAAAATACACAAGTTTAAATTCAGCATGTGATTGCGAGAGGTTGAAAGCATGGTCATTGCCTAACTTTTCAACCGGGCTAAGCCTATGCAAGAAAAGCAATCAGAAGCTTAAAGCACCGGTTTTGGTCTTACACTACACGTCTCAAGTTTAACTCAATTGTGCAATGAGAAACAGTCTCGATACCGTGAGGTGCTGACACATGCAATCTCATCTCGATCTTTTCAATTCACTAATACTTGGATCAAATTTTACGCTCAAGCTAACTATGAACAATCCAAGCAAGTGAATGACTCAGTGCAAGAGACATAGCAACCTAGCATACAAAAGATAGCACAAGTGATCTCAACACATCCTACCCATGGTAGTTGCCAATCTCAATGGTGAACAAATTAAAGGTTTCATAGTTGATTAGTCAAGTTCACCATTTGCCAAAAATAGCTTATCTCATAACATGTATCAAGTGATCAAAAAGAGCCTAAGCTACAAGCATCATCATGAATAAGCAGGGCATACCAAAAAGAGCATAGTCTCATTCTCGTTGCTCTAAACATGAAGCTCTAAGATGCACTAAAATACATGATGAAATGCATGCAAAAGCTAGTCTATCAAAGACAAAGCAAAACTAGCCTAAGAAGAAAGACCCAAAACAAAAGGGTATCGGAGAAGTCCAACTAAGATACAACAAGCAAAATGCTTCCCAAACAAAAAGGGAAACACACACCACACTCACAAGCGAAGAGCCAAGAAATGCTCAAGCAAAACATTCAGAAAAATCCACATCGAAAAGACCACACAGCAGAAAGAGGTCGAAGAAGAAGAGTACCAAAACCCGAACTCAGAAGTGTGTCGGACGTACCTCCTGAAGCGCATGACCTCTTGCTGGTGTGATACGCGAGGGGACGCCTGAAACTGCTGAACTCCGGGGCGCCTGCCTCGCCGAAGTCGTCTCCCCCTCGCCTGATGCTGTCGCTCCCACAGGTGCAGCTAGTGCTCGCTGGAGAGCTGCTCGAACAGAACCCCAAGTCGTGGAAGAAGTGGGATCGGATCCGTGAGCCGAAATGCTCTCTCCAGGCTCCTGTTCTCCTGCACACTCAAAAGCAGAAGAAACACAAGACATTGTCTCGTCTAGTGTGACCTCAAGGTCTCCACGAAAATGGTTAGTCACATAATAAGCATAAGGTGAAATCTCAACAAAAAGAGATCTACCTATGAAAGATACCGCAAGGAGATCTGAACTCAAACTAGTTAAGACTACCATGCAACAGGATAAAGCACTGTATAGCAAAATGCAGCCTAAAGACATGATCAACTCAAACACTGCCTAAACCTCAACACATGCTACAATGCAAGATAATGATAGCAATAGATCCAAAAGCATATAACATGATAAAATTGTGGAAAGGCTAGTGCTCAAACTAATCATATCAACAGGGTACATGTAGCTAACCAAAACTAGCACCTTAAAAGTGATACCCAATGAACATCATACCTCTACAAGTAAAGCTCATGGAGAAGTACGGTAAAGCATGGCATAATGTTCATGAGGATCACAGACTAGCATAAAAAGTGGAATAGCCACCAAAGCTGTACACAAGGCTAGCATGACATGATATACAATATAGCACATGCTAGACTAAAACAAAACATCATACAAAAGAAAATGTACATGTAAGAACTATACAGGTGAGCACATGAAAGTCCATCTCATACCACAAGACATAAATCATGGATGTACAAGGTATGAGTGTATGTGAAAGCTCACCCAACTGCAAAAGCCACTTTGGAGGCAAATCTAAGCGGGATGCAGAGAACCATCAAAACTTGATCACATCTAAAAAACCAAGTTCCATTCGACGCATGTTCTCCAGCCCGCGTCCTCATATCTACACACAAGAGGACAAAGTAACCCGAGTCTTGGATCCCGAAGGGTTAGCAAGCATATACTTGGGAACCCAAGACTTGGTCACAAAACTCAACTTATCTTGTGGGTTAGCATGATGCAAATGTTGATTCAGATGCAATTGTGAAACACCCTTGGAAGCATTCCTCAAAAGGACAACTTGAGGAGAAGAACGAGTCGTACCACGGGAAAAGAGGCAAACATCTTCCAAGGTTTTTGTAGAAGAACCAATAGAAGCATCATGAAAAGCATGACGTGGACCAAGAGAAGAAGCACTAGAAGCATGTCCACGACCATGACCTGTCCCACTAGAAAAGGAGTCATAAAACCCATCATCAAAGAGGGGCTTCTTACTAGGAGCACAAGCGTTCATGCCATGAGAAGGGCTATGAACCACCATCTTCCTAGAAGAGCGAGCTTGGCGCAAGCGTTTGGCACGCCGATAGCAAAAGCTTTCTTGATGCCCATCTTTCTCACAAAAAGAGCAATGTTACAAAGGCCTACTGGAAGGCACACCATTCTCCGACAAGTGAGAAGACCCTTGGGACTTAGAACAAGAAGCATCAACAACAGATTTGGTGCCAACACTAGGAGCACACGTGCCATGGGAAAGGCTACGCGGCTTCCTAAAAGCCTTAGCTCGAATACGCCGCTCGTGCTTGACACGGCGAAAACAAAAATCGAGCGAATGTCCATCCTTCTTGCAAAAGGTGCAATGGAAAACCGGATTGGGAGCACGAGTCCCAAAAATATGAGAAGCACCCTTGTCAAGAGAAGTCCCTTGGACATCACTCGAAGAACCAACAAGGTTAGGAGTAGCTATGAAAGAGCTATCCGAAACCTTGGCACAAGTGCTAACGTCAAAAGACTCACGCGCAGAACAAGAACTCAACTCCGGTTGCAAAGATGCAAACTCAGAAATATCAACATCGGAGTTAGAAGAAATGCGTGGCTCAAAAGACTTAGCACAAAGGCTCTTGCATCTTTTGGCCAAAACCTCATTTTCAAACATGAGGCGATCACAAGTACCACAAGGAGCATTTTTCAGATTTTCCATCTCCTCTTTAATGCACTCAGCATATGTGGTACGCAAGAGCTCAATCTCCTTCTCAAGGTTGGCACTCATATCATTGTGCTCAACCAACTTGGCGCTCATATCATCGCGCTCTTGTTTCAAAGCCAAAACTTCTTTTTCTAAATCAGTGCAAGATGTGCAAATAAAATCGGTGGAAGAAACATCACCATTCACATCAAGCAAAGAATCATGGTTAGCACAAGAAGTAAGGCAAGCATTCTTATTCAAAGAGCATGAGCTACAAGGTTTAGAATTTAATTCATCAATTTTAGCCCTAGCATGCTCAAGCCCATCTACACATGTCCTGTGAGTCAGACTTAATTCTCTAAGTCTCGCAACAAAAGATTCACAGGAAACACATGGTGACAAAGCATTTGACTTAAGCAAGGCTAATTCAGTTTTAGCACAATCGAGGTCCTTGCGCAAGTCAATGCAAACTAAACATGGTTTGGAAGCATTGGATTTCAACAATTCAATCTCAGATTTTAAGCTAGCAAGAGAAAAACCTAGCTCATCATTCTTCCTAACCATGTCACTACAAGAGGTGCAAGGTGAAGATGCACTAGACTTCCAATGAAAAAGACCATTTTTTAGCCTAATGATCGAGCAATTCAACTTCTCAATTTTATTACGCAAGGTATCACAGTGTTCATCAAGTCTATCATTATACTCATCACAAATCTTAAAACGTTGGGACAAAATCCCAAGGCTAGCGACAAGTGTACCTTTCTTGGCCTTGCCAAGTTCGCATATAATATCCTCGTTTGAGTGCTCATCATCCCTGAGGAAGTCCAACAAATCATCCACCTCGCATTCCACCTTATCAATTGCATGTCCATCAAACAAACCTGTGGACAAAGACACGCTAGAAGAAGAAGCTGGTGCCATTTCTAAAAGCACGGTTAGTGTTAGCCAAACAAAAGCTCAACACCTCGACAAGCAAAGTCGGAAACAAAACCGCTCTCAAAAGGTCGCCTTCGTGGATCCGGAACCGGTTAAGGTAGAGAGATCCTTAACTGGCTCCGATACCAATTGAAGGACCAAAAATGCTAAAGCAAGGCGACCAGAGGGGGGGTGAATGGGAGCCTAAAATATCTTCTCAGAAATTACGGCCTTTGTCCCAACAAAATCAACCCCAAAAGCTTTAGACTCAAACGCGATGCCTATGACCCTAGAAAGAGGGTGGATGATCCCTAGGATCACAGCGAGGCACCACACAAGGGAGCAAAACAAAACTCCCAAAACTCCAAGTCAAGTTCGGCCCCCAAAAACCGACTTCCGAACGTAGATAGAGGGCTACGTCGGAATTCCTCCAAATACCTATGCTAACACGTAGCAAAGATAGTTAGAGAGGTTCCTAGGTGAATTCTAGGAGAAAACGAGAAGTCCAGAAACGAAGCGGAAAAGCCGCGAGAGCAAAAACACTAAAACTGCACAAACTGCAGGTTGCCGGACTGTCCGGTGTGAGCCGGACTATCCGCCACGAGGGGGCCGGACTGTCCGCTGGCCAAGCTGCAAAAACAGCAACGCTGCTGCAAAGCCCTACGCGACTCACGGACTGTCCGCGCCTTATACGGCGGACTGTCCGCCGGTCAAAATGACCGTGAGCAGTGCGCGCTGCGCTGTTCTAGTCTGGCCGAGCCCGATGGCCGGACAGTCCGCCACTGGGGGGACGGACAGTCCGCCAATGACAAGAGACCCCAAAAACGCCACGAGACAAAACCAAAATCGATTGGATCTTCACCAAATCGAATGGGGCTGCAACCAAACTTCACCCAAGTGTTCTTCTACGTGTTGGGAAGCTAATCCTAGGATATCATCGCTCCAAACCAACTAATCCATGAGAAATCCGAAGAACACTAGAAAAGGGGAAGAACGAAGAACAAAAACGATTTCGACCCGATCTACTTGTTCGTGAGGGTAGAGATGAATTCCTTCGGTGGAAATGTTCTCCTCACATCAAAGAACAAGTTGATTCAAACGGAATCGCAAAAGACGCAGCGTAGAGGGAGATCGGGGGAGGAGAAAATCGTGGAGAAAAGAAGAACGCGAAGAACAAAATTGAAACGCGAATTCAACCACGAATTTGATCCTTGGATTCAGAGGAATGGGTGATTGATTAAGCACTCGGTGTCGGGCTACAAGCCGCTCCTAGCAACACAAAGCTCGGATGGCGAAAAGGTCAAGAACAAGAGCCAACTCTCCCTAACCCTAGCCTTCTCTCACAGAAACAAAATGAGAGAGACACCGTCCAAGGATACGGCTGGCCTAGCAGCCCCCTCATATATATAGGCGCACGTCCGAAGACCAAAACGCCCTTACATTAAGCACTCAACCCAAATAACCCCTGGGGGTAAAACCGTCTAGTCCTGGTGATTTTCATCCGACGGCCACGCCCGCACATCTGGTAGCTTCGCCTCGACGCGACCTCCAAGATGCCACCACGTGCCGTCACGTCGACCACCGCGCCTTCCTCGTGGATAGCTTTGCCGCCGCGCCAGCCTCTCCACGCCGCCACGCGTCGACCGTCCTTTCGGACCACCCCCGGTTTTGAGGCCGAAACCGGTAAACCCGCCAGCCCAGGTTTTGAGGCCCAAACCTGGCAAACCGTCCACCCTGAGTTTTGAGGCCCAAACTCGGAAACCCGCGAGCCCAGGTTTTGAGGCCCAAACCTGGAAACCGTCCTCGCCGAGTTTTGAGGCCCAAACTCAGAAATCGGCCACCCCAGGTTTTGAGGCCCAAACTTGGAAACCGTCGATGGTAGGTTTTTGAGGCTCAGCTACCGAACCTGCACCGTAGACGGGATGTGGTTCGCACACCCCGACCACCAGCATCGATGCCGATGCATGTCCAGCCTCCACGCCGGGCACAACGCCTTCGCCTTCCTTCTTGACTCGGCCGACGGCACTTGCGCCGCACGCAAGCCCGTGTCCGACCTCCCGCCAAGTGTCACGACGCCATCGTCTTCCTCCCGACTCGGCCGATGCATCGCACATCCCCATGTGCTCTCGCTCGCCGATGCCACGTGCCAGCTACCATAGCTGGTCCTCTGGCCCTCTGGTCCATCAGTCCAAGCCTCACGTCCGCCCTTCACCGCTCTGGGTACATCGGCATGGCACGTCCGCCGCACGGCACGCCCATCCTTCACCGCTCCCGGTCCGTCGGCACGACACGTCTCTACTTGACCTTCACCTCGCCATCGACCACTGTATCCAAGCTCAACACCTGCACATCAACACAGCCAAGAGACACATGTTGCACACGCACACCAACACAGAAACACAACACAACTCAACGCCACCGGTTAGTCATAAACATTAAGCGCATAGCGAGATAATGACTCAACCGGGAAAAGCCTCAAACCTTCCTCATCAAAGTCAATCATTCATCATATATGTTCTCACAAAGTCAGTGAAGGTGGTGCGGTGACTGTTTCCCATCTTAGAGAGCATGGTGGCACTCATGCCACGCTTGAAGCATGCAATCTTCTTGGCCTCTGTGTTCACGAAATCTGGAGCATAGCGAGATAGGTTTATTGAAGCTATGGATATATTCTGACATGGACTTGGTTCCCTGTGACAGCTTCATGAACTCGGTAACTTTCATTTCCATCCAACCACTAGGAATGTAGTGGTTACGCACAGCAGTGGAGAACTGATCCCAAGTGACAGGCACATTGGCTGGCAGAGATGCACGGTGCTGGGACCACCATAAGCCTGTGGGTCCCTCCAACATGTGGGCGGCATACTCCGCCTTGAGCTCTTCAGTTAGGCGAAGCAGGCGAAACTTCTGAGTGATGGAATTGAGCCATTCGTCTGCCTCGAGCGGTTCGGTAACTTCCTTGAACACTGGGGGACGAGTGTCCAAGAAGTCACGGTAGGAGCTGAATTGATTGGGCTCAGTCCCCTAGCGCTGCTGATGCTGCTGCGCAGTGTTGTTGGCAATATTACGGAGGGTGGCCTCAATATGCCTCTGCATCTCCTCCATGTTCTGTTGGCTACCCAAAAACTGCCCAAAGAATGCTTCCGGCGTCATCGACGGCGGTGGTGGTGGTGGCAGATTCTCCTCCTGCCCTGACCCTTGTCCACGCTGGCTACGAGTGTGTGCCGACATCTGCATATCCCATTAATGAGCAACAATTAGGTGATGTCACATTGATCATGAATAAATACTGTGTTGTACATAATTCGAAAATTTAGCACACGACCAAGTATAATTACTCATTTCCATACAACATCGCAAAATAATCGCTCGAAAAATAGGAATGCAAACAACGGATTTCCATAAAAGGGGCCAGATCGAAGTCTGGACTTTGTCCAAAAGCCGTACATGCCATCATACAACTTAAGCATAAAACCAACACATGTCTGGGTTACATCAAAAGCGAGCGTGCTCAAGCTATACAAAAGAAAGAGACTCCTAGTTAAACTAGCGCTCAAACGTCTCCGGCGGCGGATGCGACATCCTCCACGTCAGTGTCAATCATCCGGCGGCGGCCTCCTGTGCCTGATGGTGCATCTGGTGAATTGCCTCGTGAAGGTGATCGATGTAAACCTGCTGGCCATGCACCTGCTGCATCAGGTGATGGGCACCCTCTCTGAGCTGGTCGAGCGTTGTGCGGGCTTCATCCCGCTGAAAAGCCGTGGTCAGGTACATCTGCTCGGCGATGGTCTTGGCGGTGGTCTCGGCTTCTGCTGTGGCACGTGCATCATCACGCTCTAGAGTGACCTGGTGCAACCTCTCCTGCAGTCGAGCTACCTCAGCGTCAAATTCCTCTTGCAGCTTCCTCTTGCTCTAGTAGGTGGCGGTGAGGGTAAAGGACATGCTCTCCAGGCTGCGCTCCAAACTCTCACATACAGCCACCAAGGCTCTGGTGGCGCTCATCGCAGACGTCTCACAGTAGAACCTCTCCTCTGCACCTCCTGTCAGAATCGACTCCAAAGTCTGCCTCCACCGCAATGGAAAAGGTGATCCACGAGGGAACACTCCTGTCATAGCACTAGCAAGGTCAGCGGGGAAGCGGGAGATGATGTCCTTCAGCACCAAATACGCTGCCTTGTTGGCTCCATCCTTGGCACAACTGCCTCTGGTGATCTCCGTCCATCCTGTCCAGTGGGGCTTGCTAGCCAAGGCCTTGACCTTGATCTGTACCATGACCAACGAGTCCTGCCCATAGATATCCTTCTGGCAAGAATACCGGGGCTCCTGTCCTTCCTCGTATCCTACTGCCTACAGAATCCTCCAAAGGATGGTCGGCAATCCGAAGTAAGACAAGAACGTGTTCTTGGTCAGCTTTGTGGCCAAGCGGTGACGTGGGACTCCTCTGCCTCCGGTGGCCTTGCGAGCAGTCAACTTAGTCCGAGCCATCTGTAGAAACAAAAGGGTTTCGAACTCTAGTGAGACGCATATTTATGTTGGCAAATTTTATAGGAAAAGAGACAACCTTTAATTAAGGGGAGATAATGCAAGTGCAAGAATATAAACATGATGCATGATCCTACTTACGTTCTCACTCACTAACCATGACTCGTAAGTCCTGACGTTCTTAGTCGGTGGCAAGAACGATCTCTCATGCGTTCTCTACTCGTTCTACTCGGTCACGTAGTTAGTGTACCTGCAGAAGATTCATTTCAGCCCAAGCAAAATCCCAATGATAAAATAACGGAGCATTGGCCCATACGTACGAAAATATATAGAGACCAATACTAAACACCATGCACCAATCCAGAAACATACCCAACATTTGATACCCTCGTATATGTTTGCGTAACGCTCGCACATACTTGGTACAACAACTCTCACCCTGGCCGACGGTTGGACGGTCATGCTCTCATGTCTCACCAAATCATTTTATGCATGTTTTCGCGATCGACGCATTCTCTTTCCCTCGAGAATGGACTAGCAAATAAAGATTGAGCATAAAGCAAAATCCTTGAACCCTGTTAGCAGTTAAGCCACCTGAATCCTAGTATAGGGTTAAGGACAAGACTGGGCACACTTAGCATTTCAAAGTAGTTTTGAAAATAGTTTTAAAATACCCATTTTAGTTCAAAAATAGCTCCTTATAGATGCAATAACTTGAACCATGCTCTGATACCAGCTGTGGCGGAACCGTCCAAATTATAAGAGCTCAAGTACCATCTTAGCCAAATTCGACTGACGTCGACTCGTACTTGAACCCATATAACTCCGGTAGTCCGGAAATCTCGAAGGATTTCAAACATCGTACAACATACAGGCTCGCATTGTTCAAGTACCACATTCGCAAGGATACACAGTTGATAATCGAAACCGAAATTAACATCAGAGTGCGAAATCTTAATAGAGTTATTACAACACTGAGTTTGAAAGCAGGGAAGCTCAAATAAGTTTAAAACACGACCACCACATACGTGGTCCAATAAAACATTGTTTGATAACTCACTCCTCTTTTTTAAAATAGTGTGCCACCAGTAGTCTGTGTCCAACAAAAGAAAAGGAGAAGCTTCTGGATGACCCTGCCCTGGGCCTACTCCTCATCACCCTCCACGGGGTAGAGACAGTGCTTACAATAGCCGTAGTAAACCTGGCCATCTGCAACAACGGGATAAACCCTGAGTACGGGAATGTACTCAGCTAGACTTACCCGTCCAACTGAAAATAAAGACACCAAGGGTATGCAAGGCTTTTTGGTGTAGCTGGGATCTTTAGTTGCGGAAAACTCAATTTAAGAGAAGGAATATTTAATGATACCGATGAGCAGTCAAATTTTTAAGCCTATTTCTTAAACTAAGTTTGCACCTGAACTATCTCATCCACTTGAGTCTAACAATCAATAATATAAACCATATCCGGTTGACTTATCCAAATTTTAGTTGAACCTTAATCATCACATCGAGTTGTATCGTGGTGAAGCTCGACATAGTTTCCCACTAACCGGGGGAGACGGCGACTCGAATCGAATTACAAACCAGCTGGCGAGAAACTTTTAATACCAACCCACACTTTCCCCGTCGGGTCCATGCATTAGGTAACCGCTCGATACATGTTCGTGGTGGTAATCATCGCGGCTCACAGCACGGACCACCCAATTGGAACTATACGATGGCCATTCTACGGCAGATCGTGTTTCCATACTAGAGGGTGCGACACGAGTTGAGACCGGCCCGAACAGCGTCTAACTGGCTTTGGGGTGGGCGATTACAGCACCGACAATCCCTAAGTAAAAGCGCGCTTTCAAAAATGAACGAGGGCCAACATCGATACAAACCTACACGATCCAACGGACGAGCTGCCCCCAAGTTTCCAAACTTGGTGCCTTGCTTTTCAATTGACCGTATTTCATTACTACTCAAGTTCTTTTCCACGATAGCAAATATAGCCAACCGTGATCCGGTAAATACCCACCAAGAGCAATACGGGAACATCCTCAACTACTACTTTTATTAAGTAGGCTAAGCAATTCTATATTGTAATAACTAACAGGATAACAAGGCAGGTATGATCAATAATCAAGAAATGGTAATGCAACAAGTAGGATTCAATCAATGCCTATACCTAATGCAACACAATATAAAATACTCAATTAAATTAATTGTAAATACTGGGAGACTTAGAATGCTCCGGGACCGGGGCTTGCCTTGGGAGAAGACCGATGCCTCGTGGGAGGGGCACTCGGGCAGGTTAGTCTCCGCTGCGGGTTCTGCTTCCTCGCTCCTGGGCACCTCCGAAATCTCCTGCTCGACGTTTGTCTCCGACTCTTGCTCGGTCTCTAGAGTTGTCGATCCTATTGCAATGCGGTATATAAATAAATAATATGTGGTAAAAATATGATGGTATGTAAAGTAAACTTTTCTTACAAACCAACAAAACCAACTTGTTGAACAACTTTTGACATTAAGAAAGGCACTTAATGACTGCATTAAATAAAACTATTAACTCGACTAATTTCTATTGATTATTTCAAAGAAACCTAGATTTGAACAGCGAGGACATTTTTCTGAGTTCAGAAAAATCCACAAAAATTACAGTAGGTAACCTAGACCACTGGACTCTATTGTACAAATTTCAGCAAGAGATAAATTACTGAACAGCAGATACAAAAAGATGAACTAAACTGCCCAAAAGGTGCTTTGAACTAACTTTTCTTATGAAAAGTGTCAAACAACAGATTTCATATTTTTCCTAGTTTCATCTACCTATAACGACTTCACTGCAGAAAACTTACTGCTAAAGCATGAACATATAAATCTACACAAAATAAACAAGTTTATTTTAAAATAAACCCTTTGAGCTGCAGCCCTACTGAAAAAGGGTGCAATCCTCATTTTTGTATTTTTCCTAGATTCTACTCCATACTTCATATTTATCAAGAAAGTTCCACAAACAGAAACAATATATTCTTTTCTGCATGAATTTTCTAAGAAAAACACAGAAAAGCACACTTGTACTACAACTTCTTATTTTTCCATACAACAACCTATACTTAACATTTTTCTTAGCTTAATCAGAACACACAGAGATGGTATAAATTTTCCCTTATTTTATTTCCACATATAATTCTCCTTACAAATATTTTAAGAAAACAGCCTAAAAGGAATTTAAACCTAAACACATTCTTTTTCTACATAAATAGGTCCTCATAAATTTTTCTCAGATATATAATCTGATAAGAAACCTATACAATTTTTTCCATGAATTAATTCAACAAGAAAACATATAAACCTATTTATTTAGCATAGAGCACATAAACTGAAATAAATAAGAACAATACAATAAATTTTTACCAAAAAAACTTTTACATTTTTCCCTGCTATATCTACTCATGAACAAGTTTACAAAACTGAAAGCACCTCATTTGGATCATTAAAACGTGCTACACAAAATAAACAAGCTTTTCTGGAAAATAAAAGGAAAAAGAAAAACATTTGAAAACTCCCGGCCCAAATTGCGTAGACTCGGAACATGGACCAAGAGCGGCTGACGTGCGGGGCCGGCCAGGTCAACGGGCCCACCTGTCGGTGAAAGCCGAGCAGGGGAAAAGTTTGACTGGCGATTACTCGCCGTTGGCGAGGTCGTCGGCGGTGGGGTTGGGCTTGGTGAGTTCGCCTAGATGAGGCGGATCGAGTGGTGGTGTTGGTTTGGCCAGCGCACGACCGTAGCTCGCCGGCGACGAGCAATGGCGGATGGTGGCGGCGGTGGTGTTCGGCTATGCCGTCTCCGGCGGTCGCCGGCTAAATTGGCGTGTGCGTCGTGCTCCACGAACCTTAGGAAGAAAGGCTAGGGGGTTGGTTTGGCTGGTGAAGCTCCGGTGGAGCTTGTTCACGTGCGAGGGCCATGGCGGCGCCCATGGTGCTCGGCCGAGAAGAAGAGGGAGTTAGGGGGCGGTAGAGACCTAGCAGTAGGGTGTTCTCACCTTGCCTTTGCTCGGTGAGGCTTGCCGGTGAAGGAGGGAGGCGGTGGAGCTTCGGGCGAGGCGGAACAGGCTCGAGCTCCGGGTGGCGCCGATGGCGACTGCGGCGGGGCTCCTCGGGTTCCAGTGTCGTCTAGGCTCGGCTGGGGGTGCAGGTGTGAGCACCGTGTGTTCGAGATGAAGGCGGGGTGGTGTGCGTGAGGGATTGAGCCGAGGGGCTCCGGTGAGGCCGGAACGGCGAAGGGGAAACTTGCGGTGGTGCTCTCGCGGTGGCGGTCGCTCGGCTTGCCGTGCGGGTTTGTGCGAGAGAGAGAGAGAGAGCAAGCGGGAGCGATGCGAGTGTGTGGGGTGCGTGAGGGAGTGAAGTGAGAAGGGCTCGGTTTTTTGCTCAAGCGTCGGCCGGTGGTAGTGGCGGGGGCCACGGCGATGGCGAGCGGCGGCACGGCGGGCGAGGGCGCGCGGCAGCCGAGGCATGCGCGGAGTGGCTGTGGCCGATTGCTTGTGTGCTCGGACAGAAAGGATCAAGCGGCGAGTGGGCGAGCGAGATCTGGAGCAGGGGAAAGCCGTCACACAGCAATCCGGCCGGCGTACGACGCAGCCGCGCGGTCGGGCGCTGGCGCGACGCGGCGCGTCGCGCGTGGGAGCAGGCGAGGCGTGGGCGTGGCGCGGGCTGGCGTGAGCCGGAAAGGCCAGATGGGCCGAAAGTGAAGCGCGGGAGAAAGGAAAACCCTTTTTCTTTTTCAAATCTTTTTCCAAACTTTGACCATTTCAAAACAGTTTCAAAAACTCAAAACTAGACTTTGACCCAAAAATAAAAGTTGCTCAAAATAATTTTCTCTACAACTTTCATATAAGACACTTTTTCTGAAAATTATTTCCTCAGCCTCCTCATAAATAAAGCCAATTTTTTGAGCCATAAATCATTTTTGTTCCCACATTTTTAATAATTAAACTATACTGAACTAGGTCAAGGTGTCTACATGAAAAGTGTTATACTCAATATTACCTATTTTATAAAATTATTGGTCAAGACAGAAATTTTATTTAACAATCAAGTCTTATTGAAACCAAATTTCAAATAAACAAGAAAAAGGCAAAAACACTTCCATGCACATGAAATGATGCAATGCATTGCTTATGGAAATTTAGTAGCTAATGTGATTCCTAATGCAATGCTTGACACTAGGGTGTCACAGCCGTTTCTGTGATGTTGATTTTAGGAAGACCTTTGAGCTTCCCAATTCAACAACATCATACATCTCAAATTTGCATATGAGACATCAAGAACACTTCAAAGATGGGATTTCAAACAAACCCATAGAGAGAATCAATTCATGTAGAAACCATTTATATCCCTCCTCTCTCTATGCGTGAATTCAATGCCTCATCTAAATCTATCTCTAAACCCATCTTTGATCCTGATGATCCTCCATGTGCTTTTCCTTCTCAGTCTTATGATGATGCAATCATTGACTCTAAAAATCCTTTGAGACACCTGAGGCATGGGAGTCATGAGGGCCAAAAATCTGACCAAGAGGACCAACGACAACGGTTAGAGAATCTATCTACTGTTGTAAGTAAACAATGGTTGGATGAGGCCGATGCTTCGAAGGATGTTGCTAGAACACCCACTCATGCAAGAAGGATGCTTTGTCAAGTAATGGGTATTCATAGCAACATTTGTTATGATTCTAGCCTTGGGATCAACATCATTCCTCATTTCCATGTCCAAGATCAATCACCAAAATACCTTCTTCTCAAATCACACAA
The DNA here is from genome assembly GCA_009763385.1 of Coix lacryma-jobi var. lacryma-jobi. Lineage (NCBI taxonomy): Eukaryota > Viridiplantae > Streptophyta > Magnoliopsida > Poales > Poaceae > Coix > Coix lacryma-jobi. Next base: position 101,872,015 of record CM019828.1, on the reverse strand, counting down.
GCGCATGAGGCTTCCCAATGGCCAAATACTTGATTGTTTAGGAGTTCTTCAAGGCGTGCCTATGGTGATTGATGATCTCAAGATCTTCCTTGATTTCCACAGTTTTGACCTTCCTGGATTTTCCTTTCATCTCACTTTTATCGGAAGGCCAATCTCGCGAATCTTGGAGAACATTTTTGGAAATGAGAAGCAAAACCATAGAATAGGTGAGGATTACCTGCCCATCTAGTCTACACAATCTCTCAACACATTGGTAGCAGCCGAACCTATTCATGTCTGGGGAGGTGAGCTCATGTCAATCCATCCAAGTCTTGTGGAGGATTTGAATTTTCATGCAAAGAATGTGTCCAGCCTCTTCCTGCCACAAAAGATTCTATCAATGAGCATGAATGTTATTTCTTAACCATCCCATCAATTCCATGCTCATATGAAAAATCTGTTCTGTCATTATTTCTTTTTAGACAAAAAAAATCTTTTTTCAACAATAATCTTAATAATGAATTTAAAGAAAAAAACAATGTTGAGCTTAAGGACATTTTTGTAAAACTTCTCCTTCAGGTATTTTGTCACTAACCTTTTAGGTTTTCAAGTAAAAAGAACGAAGGATCGAAACAAAAGGTAAATACAACCATCAACAATGAAGCACATTCACCGAAGAGTGCTATAATCCAAACTTGAATTTTTGCATATTGCAAAATTCAAGTGTGGGGGTCGATATCTCTAAAGCCATATCATGCCCTGCTTCATTTGTTGATTTCATCTTGGTGGTATCTATCTTGTTTGTACCTTTATGCCTTGCTCAACATGCAAAAATAAATAAATAAATATAGTGATAATAAAATAAATAAATAAATAAAAACAATGCTTCTCTAATTTACCGTAGATTTTAGGTAAATCTTTTGAGATCAATAAGTTAAGACTCTCTGGTGCTGCTCACCAGAAGAGTCCCATTTTATTTTCATCATCTTTTTGTCTTTGAAAAACAAATACAGCTCCAACGAAGTGTGGGGTGTACCACACCCCCATTGAAAAGCAAAAAAAAGCGACGGACCACGTCATGGACTAGTGGAGGAGCCTGCGCAGAACTCTGTTTGATTTCTTTCTACCTGTTCATTTAAACATGCAAATTTAAAAAGAACCAAGATCCACACTTAGAGCTAAAATTTTGAAAGTAAATATGAATATTGCTCTTTTAATTTGGACTACATAATCTTTATTCCTTACATTTACTTAGTGCTTGTGGGAAAAATATCATATAGGAAAATCATATTGACTAAGTTGTTGTGAAGTGAGATATGGCTTGGCATGGAAATCCAACCTTTTCTATTCAAAGTCTTGGAGAATTTCTTTTGATAAAAATACTAAAATACATAGTTTTGCATGCTCCTTTGTGGTGAGAAAATTCCTACCAAGGCCAAATATCATCATACATTTTGAAAAAAAACTTCTACATATGCTACTTGTATTTGTATTGAGCTTTGTCAAGCTTTTGTTTACCCTGGTTGAGAAAGTTATCATGCTTTTAAAATCAAGATCACGTACACACCACCAAATGCCTACCGTGGTCGCCGTTGCCTGCCATTGATGAAAACACAGGCGAAGGACTTTCTCTTTAGCTTGAGCTAGAAGCCGAGAAGTAGAGAGTTTGCGAGTCAAGCTGTTTGGCCGGAGACAAGAGTGACAGCCTACGTAAGGTCATATTTATAGAACCATGGCTTGCACACTGGAAATCAAGCATCGGAGTAGAGTTTTTTCACAGTTTATGGGCCGTTATTGGGCCAGGCCGGATTTTTGATGACTAGAAGAAGTCGTGACTCCAGAATCGGGAGGATGATAGGATTCGGCTAAGAGTTGTTCAATTTCGGTTGATTGTTTGGAAACTCATATTACCGATTGGCACTAAGGACAGAAAGCTGAAAATGGAAAAGTCCCTTAAGGAGTACTATCCTGATGTCGTCATGGATCGAAAAATTAAGAGAAGATTGAAAACTTTGGATCTAAAGTAATCAATTACAACAATCGTTTACGGGACGGAGATGATAAGCATGATTATCAGCAATAGCCAATGTAATGTACATCGCCGCTAGAGTAAAGATAATGTCAATGACTGATGCACGAAGTGAGACATACACTGATCTCGAAGAATCAGTCACAGATTGGTTTGGGGAATTGAACAGAAAGACTCTTTATTTACAAAGAAAGGGGATACAAGATTACAATGAGGACGGTTAGTTCGTCCACTCTATCCTATTCCTAATCGGGAGATCATAGTCGAAGGAATCAGCCAGATCTGTTCCAGCTTCTTTCATACCATCTACGGAGTGTGCTACCCTGTATTCTAGCCCTCGTTCACAGACATCAAAGTTGCGGTAATCGGTGCCAGAATGAATCCGTATAGCGTTGAAGGCAAGCGCTGCGCCGTATCCCATACCAGCTCTAGAGATGTCGGGGAGGACTCGGTTGACCTCATTCACCCGCCTCAGGGCTGTCGTACCTGGTACATTGGCCGTGATAGCAAGGTTGACGACAGCAGCCTCAAGAGCATGAAGTTTGTCCTCCAGAGCTGAAGGAGAGAAGGATAAGTAAGAGCAAGAGGAGGAGAACAAGGAAAGAAGTGATAAAGAATATATTTACTGACGGTTCGATTCCGAGCGGCATCACGCTCCCGAGAGATTCGGGTAATCTCCCGATCCTTCCCCTCTAGAACAAATTGAAGATCTATGACCTTCTGAGTCAAGTCCTCGGGGAGGTCATCACCGGTCCTTCTAAATGGAAGTAATAAAGTAAGGACGACTACTTCATTTTGAAACAAGAGAAAAGGAAGAAAAGAGCAACCTCCTCTTAGAGGTGCTAGAAGCACCAAGCTCAGAGTTGTGTCGGCTCGTTGCGAAAGACATCCTCTAAATTGGAAGATGACAGAAGAGAGGAGGGTTTTCTGGTTTTGAGATTGAAGCAGGGGAGTTCGGAGTGCGCAAGCCGAAACAGAGTGAAGAGAGACTTTAAAGGATCCCAAGAGGTGCATCGGGAAATGAATCGGTAGGTGAAGTAATTATGACATGCAAAATTTCTACAAAAGTGGATGCTTCCGGAGGTTCCACGTATGTATACGGAGAAAAGGAATTTTGGAACAAATATTTGTCCCAAAATTAGGGGGCATGTGTTGACACCAGATTTTCGCACGCACAAGGGAATGACAGAAGGGCCAGTGTGCGAGAGATGGTCGTATGATGCATTCGGCAGAAGGCCAAGATCGGTTAATTCTCGGGGTCCTGGCAAGTGCATGAGCGGTCGGCTATCTTGCAAGGCAGTAATTTTGTTCGGGAAACAGATATGGCAAGTGGAGCTGGCTTGCATGAGAAGACACATGACAATGGAGAACGCCAAAAAGAATAAGGATAGGACTTGTATCTTTCCAAATTTTTGTTATGTAAATCGTAATCGTCTAGGACTCGTGTTTCGCCCAGGGTATAAATATAAACCCTCGGCCATTGTAAAACTGTTCACAACCATACCAATACAAACCGGCCCCGTGCCAACTTCGAGTCCCTAGTCGTGTCATCGAGTTCTTCGAGTGGAATCATCGATCCGTCGACCTCCGTAAGTCCTGGCAACCTTGTTTTCATGTCTAGTATCATGCGGTGGATTTAGATATGATGCAAGTAGTCTTGTTTGTTTTCAATGGTCGTGCGGCGGACCCTTGTTAGCGATCAAGAGGTCTTTGCTTATGCTTTGCTTATGAGTAGATACCGTGCGACAGGCGTTTATTCATATGTTTAGCAAAGGCGAGATAGTTATTGGCTCTGTTAGATTTGGCAAGATCTGATAGATTCATTAAGTTACCATGTGTTGCATTATTTTATTTAATTTTGTAACACTCTTTTGCTCAATCTAGATTGATCTTTGTTTGGCCTTGTTTCACAAGTTTGCTTGTGTTTTAATAGTTGCAAGATCATGACGGCCGAATTAACTTTCAATCTAGATTGTTACATGTTGTGGGTTCATGCATGTCAATCACGGTTAGGCTTTGATAAAATTAGGTATCGTGCGGCGGATGCAGGTTTTAGATTAGTTTAATCGTGCTTGTTTGTTTGTTCCTTCTTCATGGACCCCAACTCGGCTAGTTTGCTGAGCTTGGTTAAGCTTACATGAGTAATGAGTCTTTGTAGATTTGTTTAGATACATGCATGCTTTTAGCTCCTTATCATTAGATTGTATCATGCGGTGGATTAATCTAATTATAAGGAGTGGTGTAGATTTAGTTTATGCTTGATGGGTTTATGAAGATTAGACGTGCGACAGACTAATTGGATTAACCTATGCATGTGTTGTTTGGATAGATTTATATTTACAAGTTACCTATTATTACAAGTTACCTGTTTATGATTCATTATATCTTGATGATATCCTCTTACATGTACATTCGGCAACCGACTGTTGATATATGCTCATTCTTAATGTTAGCCGAATGATCTTTGAACTTACCGACAGACAGCTTCTGTAGCTGTATGCCGTCGTGATTGGCTTTAAAGCCGTACATATGTGCGGGTACATGGGTGTATGCCGAGTCTCTGAGTGATATGTGATTGTCAACTAGGATAATACGCATGTTCTTTGGCTTGTGTTGTGCAGGTGTCGAGCACGGATACAGTGATTGAAGGCAAGGTGAAGGTCAAGTAGAGACGTGTCGTGCCGATGGACTGAGAGTGGCGAAGGGCGGACGTGAGGCTTGGACTGAGGGACCGGTGGCCTGAGGATTAGCTGTGGTGGCTGACAGCTTGGGACAGCGACGAGCGAAGATTTGCGGGTGGACGGGGTGCACGGGCGGTGCATCCCCTCTACGGCTCGGTTTGGTGGTTGAGCCACAGAAAAACCACCGAGTGGACGGTTTCCAGGTTTGGGCCTCAAAACCTGGGTGCTGATGGTTTCCGAGTTTGGGCCACAAAACTTGGGCTGAGGATGGTTTCCAGGTTTGGGCCTCAAAACCTGGGTGCTGCGGGTTTGCTGAGTTTGGGCCACAAAACTCAGGCGATGGTCGGTTGGTTTCCCGGTTTGGGCCTCAAAACCGGGGGTTGGCTGTGAAGGCTGGTTTCTCGGTTTGGGCCACAAAACCGGGGGTGCGACGTCCGGGAAAAGGACAAGCAGAGCGGTGGCGGCACGTGGCGGCAATCGGTGAGGTTGTGTCGAGGCAACGCTACCAGTTGTGCGGGCGTGGTCGTCGGGTCACCACCTACCATGAGTTGGTCCAGAATAACCCTAGGGTTTAGCTGGTTCGCTCTGTAATTAGTTAGGGGTAGAGTGGGAATTAGAATTAGGATAAGTAGGGGGAGACACCCACCTCCCCATCTATCTCAGTCATTTGCTCTTTGCCTTCTAGGTTTTCCTGCTCTCCCAATCCCCTGCTGTAGCAACTGAGATCCGCAGAGAACCATACCTCTGTGTACGTGGGATTTTGAGGAAGTGAGACCGTAATCTCACTATTGTAGCGTGTGGTAGCTACACGGTTGCAAATTCGTGGCTGTGATTCATGTTTTGTTCTCGTTCTTCGCGGATTGCTTTTCTCCACGTTTTTCCCGTCGATCGATCTCTTTGTTCGTTGCGTCTTTTGCGATTCCGTTTGAACAGAGATGTTCTAGATTGTGAGGCACTTTTTTCCACTGAAGGAATTATCCTCTAACCTCACGTGCTAGTAGATCGTTCGATTTTCGTTTCGGGTCAAGTTTTTCTCCCTTCCCCCGACTTTCTTTGATTCATCGATTTGGAGATAGGTTCGAGCCATGATCTCTTAGAGATAGCTCACTGTCCTCCTTGTGACTCCTCTCACCAAGTTTGATCCCTAGAGGATTCGTTTTGGGTGAGTTTGAGTCGAATCGGTGGACGAACTGCCCAGTTTCGGGGTGACCGGACGCTTGGCTCAGGCTGACCGGACGCACCCCCAGAGTCCGGTCGTTGATTGTTCTACGCGGTTCTTCTCTGGGTGATGACCGGACTCACCCATGGATACTGACCGCACTCACAGGTAACACTGTTCCCATTTTTGTTTGGACTGACCGGACTCTGAGGTAGTGACCGGACGCTCGAGGGCAGTGAGTCCGGTCACAAACAGAGAGCTCCCAAAACCGTTTTGGTTTGACCAGACGCGTCCGGTGCTCACTGACCGGACGCTGGCCAGAGTCCGGTCAAGTGCAGTTTGCGCTGTTTCGTCCGCGGTTCGCTCGTTTGTTGTCGGCTTTGATTTCCGGCTTTTGCGTTGGGTTTCTAGAGTTGTGTAGTGTCCCGTTGTGCTTCGTGGAAGCATCCACCCTTCATCTAGGGTCGTGGACACTTGCAAGCTCTAGGGTTTGCTCTTAGGGTTGACTCTCGGGACAGTAGCTACAAGTTTCTGAAAAGAAATTTTGAAGCTCCCATTCACCCCCCCTCTGGTCGCTTTCTGGTAGCACTTTCGGTCCTTCAATTGGTATCGGAGCAGGTTAAGGATCTTCCACCTTAGCCAGTTCCAGATCCACAGAAGGCGACATGGATCGCGGCGTGGGCAAACCGCCGTTTTTTGATGGGATGAACTATGCGTATTGGAAGATACGCATGTCGGCCTATCTACAAAGTATTGGTGCTTCCATTTGGGATATTTGCAACTCTGCCGATTACGTTGTCTTGGCTGCTCGTGTCACTCAGCGTCAGATCGATGAGCACCATGCCAATAGCCGAGCTCGTAATGCTCTTTTCTCCTGTTTGAGCATGTCCGAGTTTGATCGCGTTTCTCACCTCGCTACGGCTCGGGAGATTTGGGCTACCCTCATGCGTTTCCATGAGGGAACCACTCAAGTCAAAACCCGTCTCTACGAGTCGTTCAAGCGAGAGTATGAGAACTTTCGACATATGCCTGACGAGAGCATAGAGAGTTTATTCGCTCGCTTTCAGGTGATTCTCAACATGATGAGGGCTAACAAGGAGCTGTTGCCTTTCGATGATCATGAGAGAGCTTGAAGCTTTTGCACACTCTTGATCGGTCGGTGTGGGACTCCAAAGTTCAGGCGATCATCGAATCACCGAACTATGAGACCCTCACATGCGACGAGCTCTTCAGTAACCTCAAGTCCAGTGAGATTGACGCCATGGCGAGGGCTTCTTATGAAAATCCTTCTGGCCCGTCAATGGCTTTGGTTTCTGGTTCTTCTGCTAACCCCTCTGGAGGCTTTGCACTCTCTTCTCTTCTTTCTGTCACAGAGGAGCAGCTGGAGTTCATGGGGGACGACGAGTTGGCTTTGCTCGCCAACCGGTTCTCGCGGTTCCACAAGAACCGCATGAACCATCGCCGCGGAGGAGGACGCTCGGGATGTTTCGTGTGCGGCGACCCCAACCACTTCATCGCCAATTGCCCGGAGAAGAACAAGCAGACCTTCGGCAAGGCGGATCATGGGCACAAGTATGACTCCGGCAAGCGCAAGGTGAAGTACGTCCCTGCGCAGCACAAGCGGAAGGGCGGCTTCGACAAGGAGTACATCATGACGAAGTACTTGGAGAAGGCCCAGGCTGAGCAGCGTGCGTTCTTCGCCACGCTCAGCGACGTCGACGACTCGGATGACGACTCCGCTGCCTCAAGAGATGACAAGTCCGAGAAGAAGAAGAGGATCGAGGACAAGCTGAACGGCCTCTGCTTCTTCGCCGATGACAAGGGCTTCTGCACCATGGCCCTCGACAAGGAGGTCGACGGCGAGCTGGAGGACACCCCTCGGAACGACGACGACGACGACGACACCTCCCAGGTATCTCAGACCACCGACGAGCTTTCTGCTGAGGTCGAGAAACTTACTGCCGCGCTCCTTAGTCAGGATAAGTTGCTTAGGCGTGCTGCTAGAGAGCGCAAGGAGTTTAGGGAGAAGTGGGAGGATACGGTGAAGGAGCTTGAGTTTGCCAAGTCCACCGTAGTCGTGTCTAAGGAGGTTGAGTGCGAGATATGCACCACACACATGACTGACCTTCTCACTTTGAGAAGCAAGTATGTTGTGTTGGTAGGAGAGGTGGATGAGCTGAAGGCGAGATCTTTACTGTTGGGTGCGTGCAAGTCCTGTGCGGGCTTGCAATCTGAGTTGGCAGAGAAGAATGCCAAGATTGTGTCTCTTGAAGAGGCCAACTCGGGTAGCACATGTGTGGCTAGGTGTGTTCTTTGTGAGGGTTTGGAGATGGAGATCGCTAATGTGAAGCATGACAAGATGCAAACCAAGGAGGAAAACACATACCTTCGGACCATCTTGTCATGGGTGTCGAGTGGTGAGCCACAACTCGGGATGATGATCTCCCAATTCAAGTGGGCTGCTGGAGGTCCAGGTGTAGGTTTTGCTCCGGGTGTTGATGTTTCGTCTTTCGGCAAGATTGGAGAGTCGAGTGGTCTTAACCCATGTGAGAAGCCCAACTCCACCACTACTCCCAAGCTTACCAAGATTCCACCCAAAGAGCCTCTCAAGCCTAACACCAAGGATGGGGTCTTTGTTGAACCTCCGAGAGCTCCACCCAAGAAACAATCATGGGCTCCCAAACAAAACCACCTCAAGAACAAGCTGGACACCATGCCACCCATCCAAGAGGAGCTTATGCCACAGAAGGGCAAAGTGATCCACACCCACTACCGTGAGTACCAACAACCCCCTATGAGAGCGGTGAGGTATCACTGTGAGCACTGTGGGAGAGATGGTCACTTGAGTGAGTTCTGCTTTCGGCGCAAGAGAGAGGCGCGCCATGCAAAGGAGATGAACAACACGGATATGTACCATCCTTTCCATGATGTACATGTGCCGAATGTTCAGAGGCGTGCTGTTAGGCCTAGAGGTCCAGAACCTCCAGTTCCTAGGCCTAGGCAGTGGAGAGGACGTGCTCGGCGGGAGCCTGCAGTTGTAGGCTATGGACCCCGTGGCGGTGGCTTTGTTGTAGAGAGTTTTCCCCCACCGCGTTTTGAGTCTCGCGATGGACGCTCTTCCCTTAGCGGACCACGTTTTCCTCAACGTGGTGATCGCTCTTCCCGTAGGCGTGCTAGGAATGGTTTTTCTGCTAACCGTTCTTTTGAGCAGCCGGCCCAACACTGGTGTTCTCCTTACTTCACTAACCCCAGTATTGGACCGTATGCTCACCCTATGTCTTTTTATTGATGTAGGTAAAATGATTGGAGAACGTTTGGTTGGTGGATTCCGGTTGCTCGAGGCACATGACCGGAAACGCCAAGTAGTTCTCCAGTCTTAGTCCGGTCGCCAGAAAGGAGTTTATCACCTTCGGCGACAATAGCAAAGGTAGAGTGTTGTCTCGTGGGTCGGTGTGAGTTAATGAGCACTTTGTGTTGCGCGATGTTGCTCTTGTTTCTTACTTGCACTTTAACCTTCTCTCTGTTTTGCAACTCTTTGATGATGACTATGAGATTCATTTTAAGCCGAATCTCAGTCGTATTTTGGATCCTCAGGGCAATCTTGTTTGTGGGATTTCGCCCTTTGGAAAAGTCTTTCGTGCGGATTTCTCGGAGTCATTTGGAGTTTCTCGTTGTCTTTTGGCTGGACCTTCCTCCTCTGATCTTTGGAAGTGGCATAGGAGACTAGGACATTTGAGCTTCGACTTGCTTGCAAGGCTTAGTTCACTTGGCCTAATCCGAGGATTGCCCAAATTGTGCATGCAGAAGGATCTTGTTTGCCATTCTTGTAGATATGGGAAGATGGTTGCCGCTCCCCACCATCCAGTGACTCAGGTCATGACTAAGCGCCCTGGAGAGCTTTTGCATATGGACCTTGTTGGTCCGGCTCGGGTGAGCTCGATTGGGGGGAAGTGGTATGTGCTTGTTGTTGTTGACGACTTTTTGAGATATTCATGGGTTTTCTTTTTAGCTGAGAAAACTGAGACTCTCTTTTACTCGCAATATGATTTTGCGTCTTCAGAATGAGTTCCCTTTGAACTCAATGCGAGCTATTAGGAGTGATAATGGTTCCGAATTCAAGAATTCGGATTTTGAGAAGTTTTGTAACTCTTTGGGTTTAGAGCATCAGTTTTCTTCCCCTACACACCGCCTCAGAATGGTGTTGTAGAAAGGAAGAATCGGACCCTTGTAGAGATGGCTAGGACGATGCTCGATGAGCATAGGACTCCTAGGCGATATTGGGCCGAAGCTATGAGCGCTGCATGCTACATTTCCAATCGCATTTTTCTCCGAGCTTTCTTGAAAAAGACTTCTTATGAGTTGCGTTTTGGAAAACAGCCCAAAGTGAGTTATTTTAGAGTTTTCGGTTGCCATTGTTTTATACTCAAAAAGGGCAACTTGGACAAGTTTGAGTCTCGTTCTTCTGACGGTGTATTTTTGGGTTATGGCACTCACACTCGAGCTTATCGTGTACTTAACCTTGATACTAACCGAGTCATGGAGACATCCGATGTCACCTTCGATGAGACCATGGTTTGTCCTTCTTCTCGTTTTGAGCGTGCAGGTGATCATGAGGTTGGCGAGCCTCTTTTTGATGATGAGGAAGAGGGTGTTGAAGGGATGGATGACCTAGCACCTCCTCCACCTACTGTGCCGCAAAGAGCGGCTTCTACTACGACTCATGGCCCTGATCTCTCTTCTTCGACTTGGGGGCCGTGGGATTCGCCACCTCGAGCGGTACCTTTTGTACCCGAGGAGGAACCAGCTGCTGTTGAGGGGGAGGCTACTTCAGCTCGGGAGGCGCCACGCCACATTCAGCGCCAACACCCGCCTCAACAGATGATCGACAGCATCAGCGAACGTGTCTGTTGATGCAAAAAGTGACACCTTGCGCCAAAGCACACAGCAAGCCAAACGAGGCTAGCTTCAATCGGGTGCCCGGAGTGTGCTGAATCCGGAGACGTGCCAGTCGGTTTGACCTAAAAACCAACAAGGGATAAAACATGAGAATACCTCTGGAACATGCTGGGTAAAACCAGACAGTTCCATATGTACGACTTCGAAAGCCAATCGCGACGGCACACAGCTACAGAAGCTGTCTGTCAGAGCATGTTTACAAAGCCATTCGGCAAGTATGAGAACAGAGTGTGTGAAGCATATTAACTGTTGAATGCAAAAGAAAGACATGCTTGAACGAATCAAAGATATTATAAACAGGCAACTTGCAAGAATAGATCTATTCAAATAACACATGCATAGGCTAATCCAACTAATCTGCCGCACGTTTAGTCTTCATAAACCCGTCAAGCACAAACTTAAGCGAAGCTAATCCACCGCATGATACCACTTGCTATAAGTCTATACCACTTCTTATAATTAGATTAATCCACCGCATGATCCAATCTAATTATAACAAGCTAAAAGCATGCATATATTTGTACAGATCTATAAAAGCTCATTACTCGTGTAAGCTTGACCAAAATCGGCAAACTAGCCGAGTTGGGGTGCATGAAGAAGGAACATACAAGCAAACATGATCAAACTAATCTAAAACCTATATCTGCCGCACGACACCCAGTTCTATCAAAGCGTAAACATGATTGACATGTATGAACCCACAACATGTAACAACCATGATTGAAAACTGATCCGGCCATCATGATCTTATGATTAGGAAAGCACAAGCAAACTTGTGAAACAAGGCCGAATAGAGATCAATCTAGATTGGGCAAAAGAGTGTTACAGGAATTAAATAAATAAAACACATAACACATGATAACTTAATGAATCTACTAGATCTGCCAAATCTAATAGAGCCGATAACTATTTTTACTCATGTCTTAATCCGCCGCAGGATACAAGGCACAAGCAAAAACTTCCCGTCATGAGCTTAAATCCGCCGCACGATACAAAGCTTAACATACGAGACTACTTGCATCATATCTAAATCCACCGCATGATACTAGTCATGATAACAAGGTTGCCGGTACTTACGGAGGTCGACGGATCGATGGTTCCTCTCGAAGAACTCGACGACACGACTTAGGGACTTGAAGATGGCATGGGGCCGGTTTGTATTGATGTGGTTGTGAACAATTTTACAATGGTCGAGGGCTTATATTTATACCCTGGACGAAATACGAGTTCTAGACGTTTACGATTTACATAATAAAATATAGAAAGATACAAATATTACTCCAAATATCTTCAGCATCCTCCATTATCATGTATCTTCTCGTGCAAGCCGGCTTTATTCGCAACACCCATTATCATGTATCTTCTCGTGCAAGCCGGCTTTATTCGCAACACCCATCTCCCGAATGGAGCCATCGTTCTGCAAAATTGCCGACCGCGCAAGCATTTGCCGAAAACTCCAAGGACCAAAAAGTCATCCGATTGCTTGTCGAATCCTTTCTTCTCTGCTGGCTGGGTCCATCTGTCATTTTCTTGTGCGTGCGAAAATCTGGTGTCAACACATGCCCCCTAATTTTGGGACAAATATTTGTTCCAAAATTCCTTTTCCTCATATACATACGTGGAATCCCCGGAAGCATCCACCTCCTTAGAAATCTTGCATGTCATAATTACTTCACCTACCGATTCATCTCCCGATGTACCTCTTGGGATCCTTTAAAATCTTCCTTCACTTGGTTCTGACTTGTGCATTCTAAACTCCCCTGCTTCGTTCTCGAACCAGAAAAACCCTCTTTTCTCCTGTTATCCCAATCAACCAGAAGATGTCTTCCGAGGCGAACCGCCATAGCTCCGAGTTTGGAGCTTCCAGCACTTCTAAGAGGAGGTTGCTCCTTTTTCTCTTCTCTTGATTGTTCCAAAAATGAAATAGTAGTTCTTACATTGTCGCTTCCTTCAGCAGAACCGGTGATGACTTCCCCGAGGACCTGACTCGGAAGCTTGCGGATCTTCAATTTGATCTGGAGGGAAAGGATTGGGAGATTACCCGAATCTCTCGAGAGCGTGACGCAGCTCGGGAACGAGCCATCGGTAAGTATTTTCTTCATTTCTTTCCTTATTCTCTTCTTTCGCCTTTATTCACCCCTCCTCCTTTTAGCTCTAGCAGCCAAACTCCACGCCCTTGAAGCTGCCATCACCAAGCTCGCCGTCACGGCCGATGTAGCGGGCACAACACCCCTGAAGCGGGTGAATGAAGTTAACCGAATCCTCCCCATCATCTCTAGGGCCGGCATGGGGTACGACGCGGCGCTCGCCTTCTCCGCCGTAAGGATTCATTCTGGTGCTGATTACCGCAGATTTGTTGTCTGCGAGCAAGAACTGGAGGATAGAGTAGAACATTCCGTAGAAGATATGAAGGAAGCCGGAACAGATCTGGCAGACTCCTTTGATCACTTCCTTCCGATTAGGCGTAGGATGGAGTGGACGAACTAACTATCTGTAATCTTGTTTTCTCCTTTTGTAAATAAGAAGTTCTTCTGTCCGCCTTTCAAAATCAGTCTGTGATTGATCCCTCGAGATCAATGTGTGCTCTGTTTCTGCGCATCAGTCACCAACTCTCATTTTATTCTAGCAGCGATGTTCACCACATCGGCTATTGCTGACAATCGCATTAGATACCTTTTTCTTGCAGGCAATTGTTGTAATCGGTCATTTAAGATCCAAAGTATCCGATTTGCCCTCAGCTTTCTGATCCATGATAACACCAAGGTAGTATTCTTTAAGGGATTTTCTGATTTTCAGTTCTCTGCCCTTAATGCCAATCGGTAACGTGAGTTCCCAAACTACTAGTTAAAACTGAACAATTCTTAGCCGAATCCCATCGGCCTTCTGACTCTGGAGTCACAACCTCTTCCAATCGTCAAAAATCCGGCTTGGCCCAATAATGGCCCATAAGACGTGGAAACCCCAATCCGATGCTTGGTCCTCCAGTGTGCAAGCCTTGGTTCTATAAATATGACCCTATACAAGCCGCAACTCTTATCTCCAGTTAAATAGTTTGACTTGCAAAAATTTCCACCTCTCGGCTTCTAACTCAAGCCAGAGAGAAAACCCCTTGCTTGTGTTCCCATCAATGACAGGCAAAGGTGACCGCGGCAGGCTCCCCGACGGAGATAAAGCAGGAGGAAGTCGATCACTAACTCACTGGTGCCATAGGTAAAAGACTAATTGTTGACACTCCTTAATGGAATCACTCTAAGAATGAGCCACATAAAATAATAATCTAGCGAAGGCACTAAAGAGTGTACGGGACACTACTAACTTCACTTAACGTCAAGTTGTCATCCCCAACATGAAGCTAGCAATGTAATTATATCAGAGCACTGAATCAAAGATAAATATTTACCCGCAAGCGCACAGATAAACATACCCGTTGTAGAAGCATTTCACCCAAGCTAGTCTCAGGTATCGTTATTTATATTTAGCCTAGAGACTAATCAATTCAAGATATGATGGTATTGTAAGGACTTAACAGCATTTAATATGGCACACACTATAATAAGACTGATAATACTCTAATTACTTTGAACAGGAATCGGGTTACAAAGTAAATGATATGATAAATAATTGATAAAGGATAGCAGAGATCAGATCAATCAAGGATAAACTTAGAACAGTACTGCCTAGCAAGTGATGATTAGAACAGGTATTAATAGGGAACATTCCTAAGTTATTCTAATTACAAGTCATAGCATACATTGATTAGTGCAATTATATTTGGCAATCATTGGCTAGGTCACATCATATTTATAATCAAGAGGCAACTCCATAGTTAAGGTATCAAACCAAGTAACTCTTAAACCATGAGTTAACTGAGCCATACTGAACACTATATTCGGGAGGTGGAATACAGAGGACTCAACAGGTCTGTCACACCCGCAATCTACCACTCTATCCGGAACATAGGACGCATTCGCAGATAAATAATGTATAAGCACCACGCCTACACAGCATTTATCACCCACCCGTTGTACTTTAAGATGAGCGCTAGATGAACATGAGTATAAGCATAAAGGTGAACTATCTATGCCAAATATATAATCAAAGCAGACTATAAGCATTATAACTAAGAATATAATCATTGATGTCTTAATCATATCAATTGTATTGCTATCTAGAACACAATAATGAACAATAAGGTGAATTAGATCATCGAGAAGAACTAAAGTACGAACTAGAACATGAACTAGCACAAGATTATGAACTAGAAGATGAACTAGACGATGAACATGAACTAGACGATGAACTAGAACATAAACAATGAAGAACAATGATGAACTAGAAGAGCAATTATGAAATAGATCCATAATGTTAATACAAGAGAGAAGATCTTGGGTTTACCGAGCCTTCTCGTGACTAGATCAGGAATCCAAGCGAAGCTTGCCTCCTCTAATCCTATTCTATCTACTAATCTAGGTGGATGTAGTCCTAAAGCCTTCGATTGATCTCCTTCTGATTGATCTAACCCTGATGAATGTATTGCCTGATGCCTTCTCCCCTGGAGAGGGGGGTCAGGGGCTGTTTATATAGCCCTGGGCAATGAGCCGTGACCCTTGGATCAAACCGACTTAAGGTACGGTCGAGATGAATCCTAGAGGTCGGTGGAGATATCTTGCAGAAGACGGAGACCAGCAAGCCCAGGGGGGGACCGACCGCCCACCAGGAGGTGGACCGCGGTTCCCTTTCTCGTGGTGTCTCTATGTGTTCTCTGGAGTCTTCTAGAAGTATCCCGATGTGGCGGTTGCGTTATCTCCCGACGGTTTCCTTCTATGGGAAGCTATCGGTGCTGATTTCCTGGTTTAGTCCCTGCAGAATCATAACTTACCAAAACTCGTGGAATATTGTCAGTTGAAACCCTAAACCTTTGTTGGTGATCAAATTCTTGCCCTTTTCATATTTATTTATCTTTTAATTATGATAGATAACCAGCGTCAACACTAATCTTCTGCCCCCTTGCGATAGTTCTCCTTGTTCATCCATCCCTGATCTATCGTCCTTCTCAGTGTGGGATCTTCTTCCAGCCAGGCTCAAGTTCCTCTTTCAGAAATGGTAACCCCAATAACTTCTCAATCCTTTTCTTAAGACATCAGATTCGGACTTAATGACCCATTTTAGCAGACCCGTCTGGATGCTCTTCAGTATCGCGAGGAAAGGGATAAGGCCTGGAAGGAATTGGAAAATGCATCCAAGAAGCATAGTATCGAGGAAGCTGGATGGGCAAACCAACGGACACAATTCTGCAGTATCATCACAGGTTAGCAAAGTCTTGGTCCTCTTCGGTTGAACTTGCCCTGCTTGACGTACCCCTTCTTCCTGTTAGCTCTCTCCGCAAAGAATGACCGTCTGAAGGCAGCAGCAAATAGAGTTGCTCTCAAGGTGAATGCTCGTGGGTACTCAGCCGAAGCCCGCCTTGATGCCGTGGATGGTCGCATAGATCAGGCCATCATCCAAGGTGTGCACGCCGGGGTCTCTTCGGTCTAGCGGCAATGAGCTCCTGGACCAAAGAAAACTACTCCTCTATACCAGTTGGTTTCACAAGCGGCGACCCAGATGAATTTGAAGACCTTGAAATTTATGATGATCATGCTACTGCCATTGCTGAGATCGTTGATCCACAATCCATTGTAAACAAAATATTTCAAGGGTAGTCTGTATTAGGATGGATCTATGAATGAGGCCTGCAATATGTAACACTTGTTCTCCTCTGAATCATGCCTATTTGCATTTCTCAATTCCTCAGAATTTTTTTTTCGATTGTAACATTTTCCTCGGAGAAACGCTTGCCGAATACATGACAACACCTTAGCCGACTAGATCTTATCTCCGATATGTCATGTCACCCGGCATTGCACTTACTGCACTTCACCTTTCTCTTCCCTCGATAAACCTGCTTACTTGAAAATGCTAGGGCCACCAGGGTCATAAATACCTTGTACTAAAGGCGATATAAATAATATCGGCTATGACTTGAATTCTTGGAACATTTTTTCTGCTAAAGGCGATGCTTTACATCGGCTGTATATAAGTATTCCTCAAGTTACATAATTTCCATGTGTTCGGCTTTTAACAAGCAGTGCCGAAGTTTAGTCCACGAGTGACGTGTATATGATCAAAACCTCTTTACAGCCGAATACCCTTCTCTGGGTCTAACATTTTCAGCTAAAGCTAGCTTCTATTTATCTTTTAAATTTTAAAATAAGGGCCGATCCTATTGCAAGGCTATCGGCCGCCACGTACAACTTGAAACAATTACCAAGTTGCGGAAGTGCCTTCATACTTTCCAATACCCTCTATTGTACGTCACCTTACGTGAACTCTTGTTCTTCCATTAGCTTCGGCAATGGAGAAATAAGCAAAACCTTCTCAAAAGTTCGTTAACTTCAAAACATGCTCGAGACCCAGACTTGCATACATTGGTCCTATCTCGGCTTCATTATCAACACTTTATTCCTCGTCAGCCGACACGAAACTTGGCCTCAATCTTTCTCCATTACCATCAGTTGGACTATCTATTCAAAAATTGCTCTGAGAGCCGATTGTCTGAATCGGCTGTTGGTCCTCGTTGAAAACGTTTACAGGACCTGCTTCCCAAGCTCTTCCAGAAAAGCACTCAACACCATCATATTCCCAGTAGATGAGTTCTGTATTAGCAACACTCACCGAATCATCAGCATGGACGATTTCGATGTCATCTCCGATCCACTGGACGAGGAACTGATGCATAGTTAACGGCACACAACAGTTTGCATGTATCCAATCTCTTCCCAATAGCAAACTGTATGCCCCCTTGCCATCAATGACGAAGAAGGTAGTGATCAAGGTTTTAGTCCCGATCGTCAACTCAACATGAACTGCTCCCCGAGTATCAGAGGAATTACCAGCAAAGTCTCTTAGCACCATGTCAGTCTTCAATAAGTCTTCACTTGCCATCCCAAGTTTTCCGAAGGTGGTATACGACATGATGTTTATGGCAGCCCCTCCATCAATGAACATCTTGCTTAGTGGCTTGCCATTAACATACCCCCTCATATAAAGTGGCTTCAAGTGTCGATGCTTAGCTGGTTTATCGAATACTGCACTTTGAGCCAAGACAAGATGAGCCAACAACTCTTGGAATTCATCTTCATCAAAATCTGAATACACTTCGTCTTGGACATCCTGTTCTTCGGGAGCTATAAATTCTGATGGAAGAAAAAAAGCCATGCGTGCGTCAGCCGAACGATCACCCCCATCTGGCTTCTCTTTGGGGTGCCAAACTCGCTTTACTTTGGCATTTGCTTGTTCTAACTCCCTATTTCTTAGGCGCTGCACCCTCCTTTTCTGGCTTTTCCTCAATCCTGGTGGACACCACTGTCCTCTCTGCCAGACATACTCGCGGTACTCTTCTTCTTCACTGCGAGCCCAACTTTGATCGGCAAATCCTCTTCCCTGCTGATCTTCGGAATTATTTATTTTTGTGCGTTGATCGTCCTCAGGGATTCATGCCCCAAGCCTCTCATGGACAGATCGGCGGTTGACTCGAGACTACCTATACTCGGAGTATTGATTGTTGCACTCAGGGCAGTTGTTCTTAACAGGCAGCTTCAAGCCTTCGTTCCAACAATACTGGAAGAACGAGCATTCCCAATGAGACTGTTCCTGCTCCCTCGTATCTTCCCGTTCTTCCCGGTACATCTCTTCTTCGTACCTTCGTTGTTTCTCCAGGAACTTCCGTTCTTCATAAAGTCTCTGCTTCTGGCACCATTCCTGTTCCTGACACCATTTATTCAACAAGATGCGCGTCGTGACCCTGGGTCTGGAAGTTTCACTCATCTCAGTTTAGCTATTTTGGAACCAAACCCTCTGCTGAAGCTCTCTCTTTGTAATCTGCCGATTAAGGTCAACGACACCAGCTTCCCTCGCTCTATCAGAGGTTAACACTTTCATTTTGCTCTTATCCGTGGGATCAGCTGCGTTGATCATATTAACAGAGAAGGACACAGTATTCTGTCCAAAAGGGCTACCATCAATTTTCATCTTCCCATCAAACCTCAGATGCCCATCCTAGATAGCTTTCTGGATCCGCACTCTGAACACTCGGCAATCGTTTATGGAGTGGGATCTAGTATTGTGAAAACCACAATACTTCTTGTCCTTGACCCCTTCAGGATGCAGCATAGGATGACCTTCCGGTAACTTGATGCGTCCTTCCTTCAACAAGTACTCAAATAATTTATCTGACTTGGAAACATCAAAGTCATACGTACCTTTCTGCTGCCTCAGCCATCGCTGGTTGACTTGAGTCGGTTCTTTATCCCAGACTATCTCGGCTGCAGCTATTTTATCTTCATCATTGTACTCAGTCGCTTCTTCTAGGAAAGCCTGGTACATCTTGGCAGCCACATCACCCTTCTCGAACTGATTATTCCTCTTGAATCCCTGGGCTTGATTACTCATCGTTGCCAACCTTTGTGATAACTGCCCGAGGTCATCAAACTCCATGCCGAATAGTCTCTCTTTGATACTCGGCAACATGCCAGCTATGGCTATCTCCGGCAGTTGATCATCCGGCAAATTCAGAGAATAACAAAGATTCTTGGTTTCCCTGAATCGGCGCAGATATTCTTGTGGCGTCTCGCCAGGTTTCATCCTTAGGCTCATGAGATCGACCAACTTTTTCTTGCTGGTACCCGTAAAGAAATACGAGTGGAATTTCTGCTCTAGCTCTGCCCATGTATTGATAGAATTTGCTGGCAAAGAAGAAAACCACGAGAAGGCTGGTCCTGTTAATGACAACGAGAAGTACCGAATCCTCCAAGCCTCATACGTAGATGCTTCTTCGAGTTGCATCAAGTAGCGGCCGATGTGTTCTATAGTACTGGTGTCATCCTGGCCTGAAAACTTGGTGAAATCAGTAGGAGGCTTCACCCTTGGAGGAAGAGCTACCCGATTGTACCACTCTGGATAAGGGGACTTGTATGTGTAAGTTTGATTCTTAGGCTTCAGACCGAATTGATTTTGCATCATATCAGCCATCTTATGCATGATGAGGTCAACATTCGGATCAGGAGCTGCTTGTGCCTGCCCCCCAGGATGTAGCCCTGCCGAACTCTTATAGCCTGGATTTGGAAGAGCATCAATTGAGCTATAATCAATGAACTCATGATATCCATCTCCAAACATATTCTTCTGTATCCTGTTTGCTGCAGGAGACACTTTAGAAGCAGATTGCGGGACATTCCCTGTCGTGCCGAATGCGAGCCGGCCATAGGTTGTGGGTGGCTGTTGTGTCTCATGAGGAACCATACCCCCTGTGCTCATACTAGCTCCACCATCTTCGGTAATCTTTCGACGTTGAGGTACTTGAAACAACAACGGTCCCTGCGGACCAACAGTTTCTTCAAAGCATTTATCCATGGCTGGACTAAAAGCATTGACCATGATAGCGCGAAAAGTGTTCAAGAAAGCCGACTGATGATTGGTTACAGCTTCTGATACAACCTTATGCATTATTTCATTCATCTTCCGAATAGCTTCTTCATTGGGGATATCAGGTTGATGGTGAGGAAGAATATTTGGGAATGGTTCTTTCTGGTAAATCTTGCCACTCTTGTTCTTGGAAAAGGACATCAGGCACTTGTGCTGAAGCTCCTCACAAGTCTGTTGTATTAAACTCTTCAGATTTGGCAACAAGTCGTCCATAGTTACATCCAGAATCTAATCGTCGTTGATCTCAAGCATCTTGAAGCGGAGAGTCTTGTCCCACCGAGCGTGCCAAAAAGTGTGTTGACGCAAAAAGTGACACCTTGCGCCAAAGCACACAGCAAGCCGAACGAGGCTAGCTTCAATCGGGTGCACGGAGTGTGCTGAATCCGGAGACGTGCCAGTCGGTTTGACCTAAAAACCAACAAGGGATAAAACGTGAGAATACCTCTGGAACATGCTGGGTAAAACCAGACAGTTCCATATGTACGGCTTCGAAAGCCAATCGCGACGGCACACAGCTACATAAGCTGTCTGTCAGAGCATGTTTACAAAGCCATTCGGCAAGTATGAGAACAGAGTGTGTGAAGCATATTAACTGCTGAATGCAAAAGAAAGACATGCTTGAACGAATCAAAGATATTATAAACAGACAACTTGCAAGAATAGATCTATTCAAAAAACACATGCATAGGCTAATCCAACTAATCTGCCACATGTTTAGTCTTCATAAACCCGTCAAGCACAAACTTAAGCAAAGCTAACACACCGCATGATACCACTTGCTATATGTCTATACCACTTCTTATAATTAGATTAATCCACCGCATGATACAATCTAATTATAACAAGCTAAAAGCATGCATATATTTGTACAGATCTATAAAAGCTCATTACTCGTGTAAGCTTGACCAAAATCGGCAAACTAGCCGAGTTGGGGTCCATGAAGAAGGAACATACAAGCAAACATGATCAAACTAATCTAAAACCTGCATCTGCCGCACGACACCCAGTTCTATCAAAGCGTAAACATGATTGACACGTATGAACCCACAACATGTAACAACCTAGATTGAAAACTAATCCAGCCGTCATGATCTTATGATTAGCAAAGCACAAGCAAACTTGTGAAACAAGGCCGAATAGAGATCAATCTAGATTGGGCAAAAGAGTGTTACAGGAATTAAATAAATAAAACACATAACACATGATAACTTAATGAATCTACTAGATCTGCCAAATCTAATAAAGACGATAACCATTTTTACTCATGTCTTAATTCGCCGCACGATACAAGGCACAAGCAAAAACTTCCCGTCACAAGCTTAAATCCGCCGCACGATACTAAGCTTAACATACGAGACTACTTGCATCATATCTAAATCCACCGCATGATACTAGACATGATAACAAGGTTGCCGGTACTTACGGAGGTCGATGGATCGATGGTTCCTCTCGAAGAACTCGACGACACGACTTAGGGACTCGAAGATGGCACGGGGCTAGTTTGTATTGATGTGGTTGTGAACAATTTTACAATGGTCGAGGGCTTATATTTATACCCTGGACGAAATACGAGTTCTAGACGTTTATGATTTACATAATAAAATATAGAAAGATGCAAATATTACTCCAAATATCTTCAGCATCCTCCATTATCATGTATCTTCTCGTGCAAGCCGGCTTTATTCGCAACACCCATCTCCCGAATGGAGCCATCGTTCTGCAAAATAGCCGACCACGCAAGCATTTGCCGAAAACTCCAAGGACCAAAAAGTCATCCGATTGCTTGTCGAATCCTTTCTTCTCTGCTGGCTGGGTCCATCTGTCATTTTCTTGTGCGTGCGAAAATCTAGTGTCAACAGTGTCACTCGGTCAAGGTCACAACATATCTCTCACTTTGCTCATTCTGCATTTGTTGCTGATTTTGAACCCCGAGATGTTGGACACGCTTTGACGGATCCAGATTGGGTCAATGCCATGCTTGAGGAGCTTGAGAACTTTGAGAGAAATTGGGTTTGGGTTCTTGTTCCTCTTCCTCCTGAGTGTCACCCTATTGGGACAAAATGGGTTTTCAAAAACAAACAAGGAGAGGATGGCCATGTTGTGAGAAACAAGGCCAAACTTGTAGCCCAGGGGTATAGTCAGAAGGAGGGGATAGACTATGAGGAGACTTTTGCTCCTGTAGCTCGTTTGGAGGCGATTAGGATACTCTTGGCTTTTGCTGCATCCAAAGGGTTTAAACTTTTTCAAATGGATGTCAAGAGCGCCTTCTTAAACGGTTACATAGAAGAGGAGGTGTATGTAAAACAACCCCCCGGTTTCGAAAATCCCAAGTTTGCAAACCACGTTTTTAAACTTCACAAAGCTTTGTATGGTTTGAAACAAGCCCCTAGAGCCTGGTATGATAGGTTGAAAACCTTTTTCCTTGCTAAGGGTTTTAAAATGGGATGTGTGGATAAAATGCTCTTTCTCCTCAAGCAACGCAGTGACACACTCTTGGTCCAGATTTACATGGATGATATCATTTTTGGTGGTTCTTCTCACGCTTTGGTTGCCAAGTTTGCAGATACTATGAGCAAGGAATTTGAGATGAGCATGATGGGCGAGTTGACGTTTTTCCTTGGATTGCAAATCAAGCAATCTCGAGAGGGAACGTTTGTGCACCAGGGTAAGTATACCAAGGATATCCTGAAGAAATTCGATATGGGCGAGGCCAAGCCTCTTCCAACACCCATGTCGACCATGACGGCCGTGGATGCGGACAAGGAAGGAGAAGCAGTGGACCAGAAGGAGTACCAGAGTATGATCGGGTCGCTGCTGTACCTGATGGCGACACGCCCGGACATTCAGTTCGTAGTGTGTCTTTGCGCGCGATTTCAGTCGTCGCCGCGCACCTCTCACCGTCAGGCGGTCAAGCACATTATAAGGTACTTATGCTTCAGTCCTGAGTTTGGGATTTGGTATTCTGCTTCCTCCACCCTTTCCCTTTGTGGTTATTCCGATGCCAATTTTGCTGGTTGCCGGATTGAGCGCAAGTCCAATTCTGGGACTTGCCAGTTTATTGGTTCTTCTCTTGTATCGTGGTCTTCTCGCAAGCAGTCTAGTGTCGCCCAGTCTACCACAGAGGCTGAGTATGTTGCTGCGGCTAGCTGCTGTTCCCAGTTGCTTTGGATGATGGCCACTTTGCGTGATTTTGGTATGAGCTTTTCTCGTGTTCCTTTGCTTTGTGACAACACGAGTGCTATTAGCGTTGCTAAGAACCCCGTGCTGCACTCTAAGACCAAACACATTGACGTGCGCTTTCACTTTCTGCGAGACCACTATGAGAAGGGTGATACGACCTTCGCCATGTCGATACTCATCATCAGTTGGCTGATATTTTCACCAAGCCTTTGGACCAATCAACTTTTGCTAGGTTGAGAGGTGAGGTTGGTGTGTCTTACCCCTTTTAGATGGGGGAAACATTTTGATTCTTGTATTATAAACTGACTTTGTGTTTTTCATTTGGTTTCATCATGCATCTTTGCATTTCATCTTGCATATTTACATTCAGAGCTTCATGTATATAATCTTTAGAATGTAACTATGCTCTGTATAGTATTTGCTCCGATGCTTTATGATGATGCTGTAGATTATGCTCTTTCTGATCACTGATACATGTTGTGAGTGGAGCTATTTTATGAATGGTGAATCTGATTAATGAACATAAAACTTGAAAATGTTCACCATTGATATTTGCAACTAGCATGTGTAGAATGTGTTGAAATCACTTGTGCTCTTCATATGTGCTAGGTTGCTATGTCTCTAGTATTGAGTCATTCACTTGCTTGGTATGTTCATATTCTGTTTTAAAATCTGAACCAAGTTAAGTGATTTGGAAAGATCGAGATGGGATTGCTTGTCAGCACATCACAGTTTCGAGATTGTTTCTCATTGCACTTTGAGTTAAACTTGAGCTGTGTAGTGTATGACCAAAACTGTTGCTTTAAGCTTCTGATTGCTTCTGCATAGGCTTCGCACAGTTGAAAAGTTAGGCAATGACAAGCTTTCAACCTCTCGCAATCGCATGCTGAAATTTGAACTTGTGTAATTTAACCGCTGCAACTCCGATAAAATTTCGATACACAAGTCTATGTTTCATTCTATAGCATGATGATTGAACTGTGCTAGGGGTAGTTCACCTTGAATACATGTTTAGCACTTGTCTGATTTCCTGTCTATACATGTTTTGTGCTGTTTTGATGGTGAATCCTTTTTGGCGGGAAACTGCTCTATTTGCTCTCATGTTCATATTTCGTATCTAGTGATCAGTTTGAGCCTTTGCTAGATTCTTATGGATGTTGTTGAGTCATCGGATCAGAATTGTGTAGAGCATCCTTGCACTCTTTTGGTTATATTCCTGAAGCTGCTAACTTGCATTTTCACTCATATGCATTTCTGGAAGGAGATATTCTGTCAAGGGGGAGAAATTTCAGTACTTGTGCACATTTGCTTGATGGTGCATTTTCAACTAAGGGGGAGAAAATATTGACAAATCATGTGTTCCCTGGGTTGTGTGCACTAGTTGAGGGGGAGTTTGCTAGTTGTGTTGAGCCTTTGCCTCTTTCTTGAGGGACTAGCAAACATTTTCAGCTCATCAATTGGTTTTCAGCTCTTCAATTGGTATCGAACTCTTTTGGTTTTTGAGTTGGTAACAGTTGGTATCGAGCTTCCTCGCTAGCGGTGTTGAGCTTGTTCTACCTCTTCTTGAGGGCTAGCTTTGCTTTGCTTGGTTGCGTCGAGCCGTTGCCCATGACTTTGGGAACCAAGTTGTTTTGCTCTTTCCACTTGACCTTCTTCGGCTTTGCTATGCTTTTGGGTCATTTGGTCGAGTTCTCTCTCCTTCCTTCCTTCCTCTATTTCATTATGATTTGTGTTGGTAGTTGACAATGCACTCATCAAGGGGGAGATTGCGGATACATGGGTGTATGCCGAGTCTCTGAGTGATGAGTGATTGTCAACTGGGATAATGCGCATGTTCTTTGGCTTGTGTTGTGCAGGTGTCGAGCACGGATACAGTGATCGAAGGCAAGGTTAAGGTCAAGTAGAGACGTGCCGTGCCGATGGACCGAGAGTGGCGAAGGGCGGACGTGAGGCTTGGACTGAGGGACTGTTGGTAGTTCTTAGCTTCACTAAAGATAGTGCTAGGAAACTATCCCTGGTAATGGCCCAGGAATGCTTGTTGGCACTTGCTAACGTTGTTACTAGGAGTAGACTATGGAGTCTATCCCCGGCAACGGCGTCAGAAATGCTTTGAAACTAGACCGGTCACTATACCTAAAGGAGTGGAGCTAAAGCAGCTGTCTACTAATGCCAAGCGGGGTTGTCAATCCCGACACTAGTAGGAGCTAGCTAGAGAGAATGCAATCTACCAGGAGGAGATTCTGCAAGCGCACAGAACTATCGTAGTAGCACTTCGCCTGGGAGTACCAGGTGTCGATTTATTTGATCCCAAGGGAAGGCTAGGGTGGTGTATGAGTCGAGTCAAGGAGGGGATGAGAGTCGAAGAATTAAGAAAAGAGAAAAGGGGAAAAGGGAAGAGAAGGGATAGAAGGCTAGAAAGAATATATGGATGGCTAGGTAAGGATGAAATGGATGGCTAAGGTAAGGTGGATGGAAAGGTAGATAGTTGAAGGGAAATATGATAACTAAGGATAACTAACTACTAACTAATAACTAATCCTAGATAACTACAAAGCAAGATAACTATGAAGCGAGATAGTTTCGAAGCAAGGCAGGCAAAAGACAATAAAGCAACTAAGTTAAGTAAAGTTTTAGTCCTATCTTGTCAAGTATCGAGGCGTACTAGCCTTTACCACTTACTTAGGTTGAACGCTAGCACAACGAGCCTTACTGTTAAACTGGGCCAACTACATGGTGGAATTCAAGGCGCACAGGGCTGTCACCACCTGCTTGCTACCACAGCTATCCGGGGGTCCAGCCGTATCTGAAGGTAAGTCTATAACTAAGCACCACGCTTAACTATATTCTAACTATCTCTACCCTAGCTTTGAATAGAGACACCCTTGCGGACGTCAGAGCAAATACTTGACTTAATAAGATCAACACTAAAGTAACTAAGCAACCTATTGGCAAAGATCAAACACTAAGCTCACCAGAGATTAACTACTATGGCTAAGTGAATTGATCTGTAGGATAGCTAGGCACTCAAGCAATCAATCAAGTATACCACTCAATACTGATAAGTAGAATAAAGTAATATTTGAAATGATGAACTAGAATATAGTAAATGCTTGAGTAACAAGAGCAAAACCTGAACTGGAGATGAAGGAAGACTCTTCCCAGCTCCAGAGCCGATCACTCGCACGCCTCTACTCTTGAGCTAACCCTTGAGCAGCGCTACCGCGAGGGCGAAGATGCCTTGCTCTACTAGCTACCTACTTGCCTAAGCTCTCTAAGCTTCTAACCTAACTCTCACTTGCTTCTCTTGCTTTGATTCTCTTGGAAGTGTGATGGTACTCTTGGGTGTGAATGAAGAGGTGCCTCCAGAGGGGTATTTATAGCCTTGTGGAGTGAGGGGGGTACTTATAGGGGGCAGCCCACCGACCTAGGGTTAGGTCAGGTGGCGGGCGCCACTCCCTACTGCGGCCGCCAGTCCCCTGGCCACTGGATGCACCGCCCTTGATCTAACGGCCTCCAGGTGGTTGTCCAAGGCGGTTTGGAGGTCGGGTGCATGTCTGAGTAACTGCCCTTCAGCCTTGATCCATGCCACTTCATCCTGAGCCGTCCGATCCAACCGACCTAGTGACCAATGGCCAGGAATTGGCCTTGGGGAGGTCACACGGATCGGTGACGTGGCAGGGGGGCCAACCCAAGTGGCGGGCGCCACTTAGAGGTGGCGGGCGCCACCTAGGGGTGGCGGGCGCCACCCCCCTTAGGCCCATTTGGGCCTTGCTGAGTGGGCTTGGCTCCTGGTGGGTCCAAATGTCCAAATTTGGTTCAAATCCTGCATTCAAATAAAATTCTATAGACATGTGGAATTCGGTTAGTTTGAAACCTATTTGACTACATTTCATGCCTTTTTGGTGAACTTTAGGGTCAAATGTTGACGGTAAAATAGGTGTTTAAGGACCGTCAACAAGCTCCCCCAAGCTAACCTGTTGCTCGTCCTCGAGCAACAATGCAGTTTAAGCATTGAGCATGAAATGGATAGCAACTTAAGATGTCTGCAAGTGCATATTGTATAGTGAGAAATAACTTAGCATATATCATAAATCATAGCAATGTGGAGCTTATAGCTTTTCACTTTAAACATGCAAGAGTGAAATAAAGCAGTAGATAGGAAACTTTTATCTTGCTTAGGTTTGACTAGGATTCTGTCTGGAGGTTTTTCAAGGTTTTCAAAAGATAACAACTTGCTTAAGTCCTCCAAGATTCACTCAATAACTCAATGGTGTTTAAATCCTCACTTAGGCCACAATGTAGCCTCTCCTATTTCTAAAGAATGATATGTGGAGTTATAGATAGGCTAAGAACCATGAGCAAATTGCCTGATGTTTATTGCTAAGCTAGACACTCAGATCATAAGGAGCAGCAAATCATAAAAATTGATCAAGATGTGCATGTGTGGTTTAGGTGGAAGTGTATAGAGAGGTATTTCATAATCCTTCCTAGTTAATTTCTGGGGTCTAGAGCTAATGATAATTCTCTCTCTTTCATTTTGGATACATAGTGAGTAGACAAAAGATGTGTCCTCACATTTTCTTAGGACATAGTCCTCTCTTGAGCTACTTTGCACACTTTTTTTTCACAGTACATAGTCCTTTCTTGAGCTATTTTGCTCATTTTTCTCTCTCTCTCTCTCTCTCTTTTAGCTCTAGATTTCCCTAGACATCTATAGGAAAGGATTTTTGAAATGAAAAGGGGAAGAGGGAGAAATGCTTATTCCCAGTGTAGGAATAGCATAAGGCTAGCAATGGGATGTTTGGCAGGGTATTGCATATCTCCAGTGTAGAGAATAAGCAATTTATTTGGTGGTTGCAAACTTCCAAAGTGGAAAGTAGGCAAATTATGGTGGGTGTACGTGAATCTTGATTCAAAAGATATGATAAGCTTCTCTACTAAGATCTATGAGGTCTAACAAAGCTCAACACAAACAAAGCTCTTTGTGGTTTTGACTAATGACTAACAAATATTTGTCTGGTGGTCGGATGGGATAAAATCTAGGAGGAACTTTTAGCAAGACTTTCAGAATTTTTAAAAGAAATCCTCCAGATTAGGTCCTAATTTTACCCTAGCAAGTTTAAAGAATTACTCCATTTCTTACTAACTTTACTTACTAAGCATGATTTCAGTTTAAGCATGTGCAACCCACAAAAACTACAACTTAGATAAGACCAGTTATTCAAACCACAACAATAGCATTTGCATGACATATTTCAAATCTTATTCAGGTTTCAACTTGTTTAAGCAGATATTATCAGTTTTATTCATGGAGTGGTTATTTAGGCAAGCATGTGACATTCAAAAGATATAGAATTTAAGAACTGAATGTAAAGTGTAGGCTTGAGACATACCTTATTGGAGCGGGAGTCTCCCCCAAGCTGGCTTCTTGCTTGGTGAAGGGCCTTCTTCTTCTCAGTCGGAGCTCTTGTTCTCATTTTATTAAAAGGGAAACTATCTAATGTTGTGAAAAGGGAAACTATCCTATGATATTTTATTATTCTGACTAAGTTAACATATACCTATGCATATAACTAATGATAACTGGTTTTTTTAGTTACATGCATGACATATCTTATTTATTCGAAAAGGGAAAATTGAAGGGAAATTAAAAGTAAAACCATACCTTAGGTCCATGGAGTTTCATCCTTATCGGGTGGATCTTCTTCCTTGGGCACTTCTTCTCTTAGTACTCCATCAGGTTCTTCTTCTTTTGGCACCTCTCCTTTGTTATGTGAATCACACAACTTAGGAAGAGGTGGTTCTTTCTTTCTGTTCTACCTTGTTCCTGGGCGCCTCTTCTTGGTATGAACGGGCTTTGCTACCTGCATGTTAGCGGCATATGCGGGACCTCGGGAGAAGGAGAATATTTCCTTCCTCCCTCCTAATGTCATTTGAATTTTACCACTTCCCACATATATGCAAGCATTAACAGTATTCAAAAAGGGTCTACCCAAAATTAAAGGCACATCTTTCCTATTTCCCGTATCTAGTATTATGAAATCAGCAGGAACATAGGAGCCTCTAATATGAACAGGTAAGTCATTAACTATTCCTTCTACATAGCAAGTGGATTGATCAGCTAGCACAACATAGGCAGATGTGGATGACATGGGTGGAAAGAACGAGTTTTCATAGAAATCTTTAGATATAATGTTTACACTCGAGCCTAAATCACACATGGCATTTTTAAAGGCTTCACCAAAGATTGAGCATCTAATTATGGGACTACCAGGATCACCCTTTTTAACAGTCATGGTTTGATCTTCATAATAGTTAAAATATTTTATTTCAACCATATTAGCAGTTTCCATGTCAGGTTTAGCAGGAATTTTGCCAGATTCAAAAGATTGTATGATAGCAGCAAGTTGAGCTAATTGGGTTTCTAACATCTTATTAAAGCTAAGTTGATTTTTCAGAGCAGATGAGAATGTAGCATTTATTTTCTCAAGGGTTTTATCATTCGCCATTAATTTCTTATTCAAAAATTCAGTAGTTCTACCTTGTGAGTAAACTAAATTCTTTAAGAACGAGAAATCATCAGAATTATGAAAATTAGAGCGAGGGAATGAATTGTTACCTTGAGAATTGGAGTGCTGATTCCGTCCTTGATTCTGTTGACGGAAACCGTTACTGTTGTTGATGAAGTTCAAATCTTCATGTAGCTCGGGGCAGTGGCTCCCAGAATGTCCGGTTTCTCCACAGACTTCACAAGTCATGTAGGATTCCAGAGATTGGACACTCTCCTGTTGGTTCATCTTCTCACAGCTGTCCAGCTTCTTTGCCAGCAGGTCCATCTTGGCCACGATCATGTCGGCCTCCTTAAGGGAATGTATACCTCGCTTGCGGGGCTGTAGTCTCTCGTCATTCCATCCTTGGTTCGACACCATCTTCTCTATGAGAGCCTTAGCATCTGCAACATTCAGAGAAAAGAATGCACCGCCGGCGGCAACATCCAAATGGCTTCTAGAGAGAGGGGTTAGGCCATGGTAGAAGTTCTGGATCAATAGCCAGTCCTCCATACCATGGTGCGGACAAGCAGCGACATACTCTTGCAACCTCTCCCAAACCTCGGGAATAGATTCCTCGGCTTGTTGCATAAAGCTAGAGATTTTGTTGCGCAGAGCATTCGTCTTGCCCATAGGAAAGAATTTGGCGAGAAAAGCATTGGAACACTTGTCCCATGTGTCTACAGCGTTGCGATCGGTATAGAACCATTGCTTCGCTTTTCCTAGCAAAGAGAAAGGAAAGAGACGAAGACGGATGGCTTCTTGGGTTATCCCCTTAATGGTGAAGGTGCCGCAAATCTCCAAGAATTGTTGGAGGTGAGCATTGGCATCCTCATGAGCCTTGCCACAGAACGGGCTCGCTTGGACCATCGTGATCAGAGCCGGTTTCAACTCAAAATTGATGTTGGCATCGATCACGTCTGGTCCTATCGCTACATTAGCGGCAGAAGGAGCAGAAAGCTCATGAATGGCTTTGTTGGCCATCGTGAAGATAGAACGAGATAAGAAAGAAAGAAGTTGAAGAAGATGAAGGAAAAAGATAAGAAGAACTAAGGAAAGAAAGAATGGGGTAAGATGGGATTCGCTAAGCGGAAGCTTAAGCGAAGATAAATTCGACACGGACTCAACCGATACACCGATTGCCTTCCCCGGCAACGGCGCCAGAAATGCTTGTTGGTAGTTCTTAGCTTCACTAAAGATAGTGCTAGGCAACTATCCCCGGTAATGGCCCAGGAATGCTAGTTGGCACTTGCTAACGTTGTTACTAGGAGTAGACTATGGAGTCTATCCCCGGCAACGGCGTCAGAAATGCTTTGAAGCAAGACCGGTCACTATACCTAAAGGAGTGGAGCTAAAGCAGCTGTCTACTAATGCCAAGCGGGGTTGTCAATCCCGACACTAGTAGGAGCTAGCTAGAGAGAATGCAATCTACCAGGAGGAGATTCTGCAAGCGCACAGAACTATCGTAGTAGCACTTCGCCTGGGAGTACCAGGTGTCGATTTATTTGATCCCAAGGGAAGGCTAGGGTGGTGTATGAGTCGAGTCAAGGAGGGGATGAGAGTCGAAGAATTAAGAAAAGAGAAAAGGGGAAAAGGGAAGAGAAGGGATAGAAGGCTAGAAAGAATATATGGATGGCTAGGTAAGGATGAAATGGATGGCTAAGGTAAGGTGGATGGAAAGGTAGATAGTTGAAGGGAAATATGATAACTAAGGATAACTAACTACTAACTAATAACTAATCCTAGATAACTACAAAGCAAGATAACTATGAAGCGAGATAGTTTCGAAGCAAGGCAGGCAAAAGACAATAAAGCAACTAAGTTAAGTAAAGTTTTAGTCCTATCTTGTCAAGTATCGAGGCGTACTAGCCTTTACCACTTACTTAGGTTGAACGCTAGCACAACGAGCCTTACTGTTAAACTGGGCCAACTACGTGGTGGAATTCAAGGCGCACAGGGTTGTCACCACCTGCTTGCTACCACAGCTATCCGGGGGTCCAGCCGTATCTGAAGGTAAGTCTATAACTAAGCACCACGCTTAACTATATTCTAACTATCTCTACCCTAGCTTTGAATAGAGACACCCTTGCGGACGTCAGAGCAAATACTTGACTTAATAAGATCAACACTAAAGTAACTAAGCAACCTATTGGCAAAGATCAAACACTAAGCTCACCAGAGATTAACTACTATGGCTAAGTGAATTGATCTGTAGGATAGCTAGGCACTCAAGCAATCAATCAAGTATACCACTCAATACTGATAAGTAGAATAAAGTAATATTTGAAATGATGAACTAGAATATAGTAAATGCTTGAGTAACAAGAGCAAAACCTGAACTGGAGATGAAGGAAGACTCTTCCCAGCTCCAGAGCCGATCACTCGCACGCCTCTACTCTTGAGCTAACCCTTGAGCAGCGCTACCGCGAGGGCGAAGATGCCTTGCTCTACTAGCTACCTACTTGCCTAAGCTCTCTAAGCTTCTAACCTAACTCTCACTTGCTTCTCTTGCTTTGCTTCTCTTGGAATTGTGATGGTACTCTTGGGTGTGAATGAAGAGGTGCCTCCAGAGGGGTATTTATAGCCTTGTGGAGTGAGGGGGGTACTTATAGGGGGCAGCCCACCGACCTAGGGTTAGGTCAGGTGGCGGGCGCCACTCCCTACTGCGGCCGCCAGTCCCCTGGCCACTAGATGCACCGCCCTTGATCTAACGGCCTCCAGGTGGTTGTCCAAGGTGGTTTGGAGGTCGGGTGCATGTCTGAGTAACTGCCCTTCAGCCTTGATCCATGCCACTTCATCCTGAGCCGTCCGATCCAACCGACCTAGTGACCAATGGCCAGGAATTGGCCTTGGGGAGGTCACACGGATCGGTGATGTGGCAGGGGGGCCAACCCAAGTGGCGGGCGCCACTTAGAGGTGGCGGGCGCCACCTAGGGGTGGCGGGCGCCACCCCCCTTAGGCCCATTTGGGCCTTGCTGAGTGGGCTTGGCTCCTGGTGGGTCCAAATGTCCAAATTTGTTTCAAATCCTGCATTCAAATAAAATTCTATGGACATGTGGAATTCGGTTAGATTGAAACCTATTTGACTACATTTCATGCCTTTTTGGTGAACTTTAGGGTCAAATGTTGACGGTAAAACAGGTGTTTAAGGACCATCAACAGGGACCGGTGGCCTGAGGATCAGCTGTGGTGGCTGACAGCCTGGGATAGCTATGAGCGAAGACTTGCGGGTGGACGGGGTGCAGGGGCGGTGCATCCCCTCTACGGCTCGGTTTGGTGGTTGAGCCACAGAAAAACCACCGAGTGGACGGTTTCCAGGTTTGGGCCTCAAAACCTGGGTGCTGATGGTTTCCGAGTTTGGGCCACAAAACTCGGGCTGAGGATGGTTTCCAGGTTTGGGCCTCAAAACCTGGGTGTTGCGGGTTTGCTGAGTTTGGCCCACAAAACTCAGGTGATGGTCGGCTAGTTTCCCGGTTTGGGCCTCAAAACCGGGGGTTGGCTGTGAAGGCTGGTTTCCCAGTTTGGGCCACAAAACCGGGGGTGCGACGTCCGGGAAAAGGACAAGCAGAGCAGTGGCGGCACGTGGCGGCAATCGGTGAGGTTGTGTCGAGGCAACGCTACCAGTTGTGCGGGCGTGGTCGTCAGGTCACCACCTACCATGAGTTGGTCCAGAATAACCCTAGGGTTTAGCTGGTTCGCTCTGTAATTAGTTAGGGGTAGAGTGGGAATTAGAATTAGGATAAGTAGGGGGAGACACCCACCTCCCCATCTATCTCAGTCATTTGCTCTTTGCCTTCTAGGTTTTCCTGCTCTCCCAATCCCCTGTTGTAGCAACTGAGATCCGCAGAGAACCATACCTCTGTGTACGTGAGATTTTGAGGAAGTGAGACCGTAATCTCACTATTGTAGCGTGTGGTAGCTACACGGTTGCAAATTCATGGTTGTGATTCGTGTTTTGTTCTCGTTCTTCGCGGATTGCGTTTCTCCACGTTTTTCCCATCGATCGATCTCTTTGTTTGTTGCATCTTTTGCGATTTCGTTTGAACAGAGATGTTCTAGATCGTGAGGCACTTTTTTCCACCGAAGGAATTATCCTCTAACCTCACGAGCAAGTAGATCGTTCGTTTTTCGTTTCGGGTCAAGTTTTTCTCCCTTCCCTCGACTTTCTTCGATTCATCGATTTGGAGATAGGTTCAAGCCATGATCTCTTAGAGATAGCTCACTGTCCTCCTTGTGACTCCTCTCACCAAGTTTGATCCCTAGAGGATTCATTTTGGGTGAGTTTGAGTCGAATCGGTGGACGAACTGCCCAGTTTCGGGGTGACCGGACGCTTGGCTCAGGCTAACCGGACGCACCCCCAGAGTCCGATCGTTGATTGTTCTACGCGGTTCTTCTCTGAGTGATGACCGGACTCACCCGTGGATACTGACCGCACTCACAGGTAACACTATTCCCGTTTTTGTTTGGACTGACCGGACTCTGAGGTAGTGACCGGACGCTCGAGGGCAGTGAGTCCAGTCACAAACAGAGAGCTCCCAAAACCGTTTTGGTTTGACCGGACGTGTCCGGTGCTCACTGACCGGACGCTGGCCAGAGTCAGGTCAAGTGCAGTTTGCGCTGTTTCGTCCGCGGTTCGCTCATTTGTTGTCGACTTTGATTTCTGGCTTTTGCATTGGGTTTCTAGAGTTGTGTAGTGTCCCGCTGTGCTTCGTGGAAGCATCCACCCTTCATCTAGGGTCGTGGACACTTGCCGGCTCTAGGGTTTGCTCTTGGGGTTGACTCTCGGGACAGTGGCTACAAGTTTCTGAAAAGAAATTTTGATCTCCCATTCACCCCCCCTCTGGTCGCTTTCTGGTAGCACTTTCGGTCCTTCAATATGGAACTGTCTGGTCTTATCCAGCATGTTCCAGTTTATTCTCACAGTTCTATCCCTTGTTGGTTTTCAGGTCAAACCGACTAGCACGTCTCCGGATTCCAAACCGTCCGGGCACCCGATTGAAGCCACGCTTTTTCCGGCTTGCTTTGTGTGAGGCGCGACGAACCACATTTTGCGCCAACAACATGCTCACCGGCTTAAATGTCACTGGATCAATTAACCCATACAGCCTTCAGACTAAACCTTCCACAAGGTTAGGAAACACTAAGTTAGGGGGCTGGTCCGGTTATATCTCCACTTTCAACACACCTCAGAATAGTATTTCAGAAAGAGAACACACAACCTTCCTGAATATGTGGTTGGATAAATACTTATTCTATGGACAGAGCTGTGGTCCAACCTTCAATTTCTTGGCACTAACAGAGAAATTGCCAGTGAATTCAGACATACCTCTGGGAAAATACCTCTTGGGTGCTTTGTATAGTATGCTAAACAAAGTATCTCAATGTTTGATGGAAAATAAAAACATCCCATCGATAACTGGTCCTTGGTGGTTTCTTCAGCTCTGGCTCAACCTCCACCTTCACAAGTTGATAGTCCTAGATTTGAGGACTTTATCTTTTCCCTCATCGGCTTACTCAGAGATTCAAGAGAAACAATTAGCCGATAAGGAAAAAACAAGAAGATGCACTTCATTTGGAGAAGCTGCTGCTATGGTTATCATCGAAGAATCAGTCAGCTTCTTCTTCAAGACTTTCTATCAGGGTTTCCCTGTAGCCACCTTCAATTGGTTCCAATATCCAGATACTCTAGAGTTTGAAAACCCATACTCTTTCAGATTTCAGACAGAATGTGATGATGAAGGTTTAAAAATTACGTGTCAAGTGATGAAGCCTTGCCTCCTGCCCACCAAAGTTAGGCATGGTAGAGAAAACCCCCAATCTCTTATGAATTCTACCATCCTGTCATAGCAGCCAGGCAAATGGGTTTTGGCCAAGTACCGCTAGCTCTTTTCTTTGCTGATAAGTTAAGACCAAGGGAGGCAGTAGACTCTGCATTGGAATATGATAGAATCTTCCAATTGGAACAATCTGTTTCTTTAAAGATGGTTAAAGAATGGAATTGTCAACCCTTCACTTCATCTTCTTTCAACAATTGGTCGCAGCAATGGAGTATCTATCTCTTCAATGAAACTGTATCTACTTACTGCCTCAAACTGGATTCAGATTTTTAGGCAACTGATGAAGTATGCTCTTTACCTTTTCTCCTCCTCCAAATTCTATCTCTTCATTTTTGCATATTCTGATACCACTGTGAATACTTGCAGGATCTAGCTAGCTTGAATCCTCCCAAAGTAAATTATAATGTATGGTGTCCAAACCCAAGAATTGGTTATGATGCTCCCACCATAAAAACAATAATGAAGAGGAAAGTTGTTGAGATTCCGGATGACCAACCCCTCAGCATCTTTATAAAAGAGGTTGGTTCTTCCAAGGCCAAGAAGCCAAAAATGGACAAGCCAAAAACCAAGACCATATCAAAGAGGAAGAAGAAAACTTCTGAAGCCAACCAATCCTCACCAAAAGATGCCACTGCAGAAGTAAGGAAATTGCTTCTTCTTTCTTTTACATTTAGACTCTGATTTTTTACTCTTCTTCTTTTTTAATCTTAGGAGCAATATACACAGGAGATTGATACTCAGCATGTGGAATCTGATCTGCCCCCTTCTCCTGATACCCATCGGGAATCTCCTCAACTATCTCCAAGTATTAATTTTAGCCGATTACCTCTTTGTTTGCAACAATAAATTTTATCTTAATGAAAACTCATTTCAGAGAAACTCCCTGAATCATCATCAGCTGCTCCTGATTCTCAAATCATCCCATTTGGACAGGTACTTCAAACAATATTTCTTTCCTTTAACTGTTTTATCTATAGTTACTTACATATTTATCTGCATAGGAAAAACAACAATCCTCCTCTCTTGTCATTCCCTTTGACTTGAAAGATTATATGGACGAAGAGGAAACTTTCTGCACCAGAACCCTCAAATAAATTCTCCAAAGAAGTCAGGGCTCAGCTCCATATGCTGCTTTCTCTCCTAGAAGCTAATATAGCCGATCTGGTGCAAAATGCAAGAGGAGTTAGGGATATCCTTGACCTGGTTAAAGATGACACACCAGAAGATCTCAAAGAAGCTCTGATCCCTGTTGCCCATATAGAATTCCTTAGGCCAAAGCTCTCCAAAGCAAAAGCCAAACTCATGGCGCGTGAAGCCCAAGCTAAGATACCAAAACAAGAGCAACAACGTATCTCTGACATGGTTTCTGTGAAGGATACTATAGAGCAGCTGAACAACAACTCTACTGTCCTTATCGGCAGTCTGCTTCTCTGAAGATAAAAAATGATCAGTTACTGAGCAAACTTCGAGCCATCAATGAACAAATTGAATCTGAAGAAAAGAATATGGCTCAGATCTCAACTGGACTTCAGGAGCAAAAGAAAAAGATGGCACTTCTTCACGGTGAGCTTCAAGATATCAGAGTCAAGAAGAACCCAATCCCAGGCTCAATTGAAGGAGCTCAAAAAGAAATAGTCGATATAGATAGTATCTGTTCAAATGTTGTTGATGTATTAAAATCAGCTTTGAACATGTAATTCTTACTTGAGAACCAACGCTCTGTAATCTTGATTCTTAATCCATTTCTTGTAAATGACATCTCCTTTAGTATTCATCTTATCAAAAATCTTCGATGTTCCATCAGTTATTTTAGTCGATGTCATTCGTATGGTCATCTATTAATTGTTTAGCCGATTGGTACTCAAACGACCTTCGCATCAGTCATTTAGTCGATTCATCATAGGATTCAGATCTGAAGGCTCTTAAACTGACGCCTCTTCACATCCTTGACATCTCTTATAAATGCAGATCTGTCGGCTCCCAAACACATTACTCATTCATCGCCTTCTGCTTCGGCTTTTGCTATCCTCAACTGCCGACTCTTCTTCTTCTTTAGCCAGCAACCAAGCAAGATCCATGGCGGACAGCCGCGGCAAGCGCCCCGCTGAGGAGGACTCCATCACCAGTCCCCTTGCAACCCGTCGTTGCGTGCTCAAGTAATAATCTTTCTCATGACCATCTTCCTCGGATTCAAAGCTCCTCTCGTTTTAAGAAAACCTTAACCTTTTTATCTTTATAGCCCTCTTACTCCGGTGGATAGTCAGGGTCCCAGTCGGCCCCCTGCGGACCGTGACCTGGTCCTAGATGAAGATGCCTGGCGTTTCATCCGGGACTATTCAAGCACCCGACGCCTTCTGGAGGAGGAGCGCCAGCGGTCTGCCCATGCTGAGGAGGAACTGGAAACCCTCCGCGCATGCCTTACCAGTGCGTTGGAGCACTTGGAGACCTCTGATGCCAGAGTCATAGGTATAATCATCCCAAACTTTTGTTTACTCCCTTCAATTCTGATTTGGCAACTTTATATATGATCGTTCTATCTGGTTTTGCAATTGCCTGTTTGAATTTTAGCCGATATGAACCCAATTGAATCGGCTATTTCCTTCAATTTTTTCCTGTCTTTGAAATGCAGAACTCCAGAATCAACTCAATGTCCTTCTGGGGTTGGCTTCATCGGTTGTCAACTTCGTGAATGCTCGAGGGGAAACGCTGCAGGCACGTATCGAAGATGTCAGGACGCGCATCAGGGAGCTGACTCTACACGCCATCAACCATGGCGCCACCTTCGCCCTTGCTGGAGCAGAGCTCAGCGGGGTGAACATCTCTTAGGAGGTGTCTCCCTCCTTCGTCGGCACCAGGACGAGGAAGATTTTAGGGAGCTGGTGGAGGAATTCCAGCCTTTGGGGCTTGCTGTGGCAGAGGTGTCGCACTTGGAGGACCTCCTAAACAAACTTCATCTTGATTAGTTGTATCTCTATGTTTTTGCAAATTTGGTCCGGTCTGTTTGAACACTTGAACAACTGCAACTTGCCCCTGCATCATCAGGATAAACATTTTATACGTAATATATGTATGTCTGTTGATGCTTCTTCCGTTGATGCGCTAAAACTCTTCGTTCTGGAATTTCCCTCTATTATAGTACTATGTTTTTTGTTCTAAAGGCGATGCTTCCTTTGCATCAGCTATCATTTGCTGCTAAAGACAATACATTGTGTATCAGCTATTTCTATTCTGAAGGCGATACCTTAGTACCGGCTATTGACTAGCTCAAGAAGTCACAACAGGAATGACTTCTTGTTTACATTTAGGATCTAACTTAGCACTAATATATGTCAGCTTCGGTTTATCACCATCTCCAATATCAACAGCTTCTAATTCATCGGCCAATGTAAATTCTTTGCCCATCTTACCTTCATCTTCATTGATTAAATAATCCATTAAATATATTTTTTGAAGCCGACTGCTTGGATCGACTGTTGGCCATCGTCAAACATTTTGATGAAACCTCCTTGATGCACTTTCCCAGAGAAGCACTCCATATTGTCAAGGTTCCAGTCATTGGGGTCAGAGTATGCAATGCTTACAGTCCAATCGGCGGGTATCACCTCTACAGTATCTCTGATCCATTGTATCATATTCTGATGCATTGTAGATGGAACACAACAGTTAGCATGGATCCAATCTCTTCCCAAAAGCACATTGTATGAGCCCTTCGCATCGACCACAAAGAAGGTAGTAGGCAAGCTCTTGCTACCAAATGTGAGTTCAACACATACAACACCTTTGGTAGCTGACACATTCCCAGCAAAATCTGTTAATCTCATATCAGTTTGGCTTAGGTCTTTTGCTGTCTTCCCAAGCTTCCTGAATGTAGTATATGGCATAATATTAATAGCTGCACCTTCATCGACTAACATTCTGCTCAGAGGCCTTCCATCAACAAACCCTTTTAAATATAAGGCCTTTAAGTGGGAATGCTTTTCAAGCTTTTCGAATGTAGCCCCTTCTGCTTGATAAATCCATTGAGCTATAGCTTCCTCATTATCCGACTCTTATTGGTCAATGGATCTAAATTCAGCAGGCAACATAAATAAGGTAGATATGTTAGCCCATGGTTTTCCATCGCTCTTATCGGCTGTTTGTTTTACCTGCCAGACCTTGAGTTTCTTCTTCTGAATCTCGTCGTTTCTCAACCTTTGAACCCGATGCTTCTGGCTTCTGGTTAGACCACCTGGACACCACTGTCCTTCTAGCCAAACACGCTCATGGTCTTGATCAGCTACTCTTATCCCCAGCCGATCATGAACACTTTCATTTTTTATGCCCCGATCTGTTTTCTCAAACCTCAACCTTTCATGTATAGATCGGTGGTTGTCTCTCGACTGCCTATACTCCCAGTACTGATCACTGCATTCTGGGCAGTTTCGAAGAGTTGGGAGCTTCAACCCTTCATTCCAACAGTACTTGAAGAAAGGACAATCCCAATGATTCTTCTCTTCATCTCTGATGCGCCTTTCTTCTTCACGAGATCTTCTATATTCTTCCTCTTCAAGCCACTCTTGGTACTCCTGCTCATCCCTCTATCTGCGCATTTGATCTTTTTCCTTTTGACGCTGCCACTTATTTAGCAAGATTCTGACAGTGGGTCGCCTTCTCATTTCACCAGCCCTAGAGGTCTCAGGGTGATCTTGCTGATCAGTCTTATTTTTCCCTTTATCTTCTGATACTCCTCGGCTGATATTTGTTTCTTCGGATCGACAGTTCCAGCTGCCTTGGCTTTGTCAGAGGTTAGAACTTTAAACTTTCCTTGAGATGCAGAAGCAACCATGTTTGTTGGAAAGGTATGGCCTTCAATTCCCATACTTTTGGCTTTTTCTAAGTCAATCCTTCCCTTAGTAATGGCTCTTTGGATAAGGTCTCTAAAAACTACAATCGTTAGTATTATGAGTACCAGAATTGTGAAACTTGCAGTACCTTTTGTTTTTAAGCTCCTCGGCCGATGGAATGTTATGATTCCCAGTCAACTTAATCTGACCCTTCTTCAGCAAGTAGTCAAATATCTTATCGGCTTTTATGATGTCAAAACTGTATTTGTTTGTTTGTTTTTCTGCACCTTTAGCCTTTGCCCAAGGTATATACTCATTATTTCTCCAGGCCCAATCAACGACAACTACCTCTTCTTCATTTTCACCATCTGTTTCATCATCGTCTTCTTGTATAAAGAAAGAGCTCTCTGCATTGATGGCTTTTCGAGGCCTGTAGACTTGATTGCATCTGTCTTGTGCATCAATACTTGCCACTTTCTTGGCCAAAGCAGCCAGACTGGTACAATCAAAGCCAACCTTTTCCTTGATGGCTGGTATTAACCCTCAAATCGCAATGCTAACAATCTCTGGATCTGACAGTGTCAAAGTGTAGCATTGATTCTTAACATCTCTGAATCTTTGGAGATAGTGGCTTCCTGACTCATTGTTCCCCTGTTTCACATCGACTAAATCTGCAATCCCTTTTTGAGGACTCTAGAATCAAAGTACTAATGGAATTTGTTCTCAAAATCTTCCCATCCTTGAATAGAATTAGGTGGAAAAGATGAGAACCATGAAAAGTTGAGCCACATAGAGACAAAGGAAACATCCT
The DNA here is from genome assembly GCA_009763385.1 of Coix lacryma-jobi var. lacryma-jobi. NCBI lineage: Eukaryota > Viridiplantae > Streptophyta > Magnoliopsida > Poales > Poaceae > Coix > Coix lacryma-jobi. The sequence goes on along the minus strand of CM019828.1, from coordinate 101,830,489 downwards.
CACTTTGAGTGTCGGTTCATCACTGATTTCTCCAAGTTGTACTAGGAACTGAGTTATGTGCTCCATGATTGTCACTGTGTCTGTTCCTGTAAACTTGGTGAAGTCGGGAATTCTGTATCTCAGAGGAAAAGTGACTTGATCATACCACTCTGGATATGGCTTCTTGTAGGCAGTTAGTGTGTTCTTAGGTTTTAAACCGAATTGTTTTTGAACCATATCGATTACTTGGTTCATCAGTTGATATACCCCATTCACCGGCCCCTGATAGCCAATGTTTTGCCCCCCCAAAGGCATTATTTTGATACCCTGGATTTTCATGAGCATCCAAAGTATAGTAATCAGACACATAATGATAACCAGGAGGGATATCACCAGGTGCCACCCTTCCTTGATAAGGTGGTGCGTTGAAATCTCTGGTAATCCTCCTCCCATATGGAGCTATTTTTATAGCCGATGGGTTAATATTATTACCCATATTTGGCTGTTGCATTTGATGCTGCATCATGCCCCCATTGTTACCAGGGCTGCTTATCATCTGTTGGGCTCCATTGCCACCCAAACCATTTCTCATTTGTTGAGCTCTAGAAGTTCCAACTCCTTGTGTATTCTCAACTGTGTATGTTGGACCTCTTCTTTCAGGACCCAAGTTGAAAGCTTCCTTGATAGCATTGGAAATACTGTTGATGAATGTTTCATTGTGAGCAGTAAGGGTAGTAGACATCATTTTGCCAATTGTCTCATGCATTGCGTTGTGTTGTATCTGAACCATTGGATCCACCTGACCTTCTAAAATCACTGTTGGGGCGATACCTGGGGCACAAGCATCCCTAGCCCGTGTTCTCGGGTGTGGTCGTCGAGCGGATGCGCACCATCGTGATGAAGGGCGTTCTTTCCGTCTTGAAAAAGGCGGGCGAAAGTGCTTTCGCGTGAAAGGAAGCCGATACGGTCGGACGCACTTTCGCTCGAATGGGGTACCAAAGGCAGTGTAAGCAGGTGCCAAAGGCAGTGCAAACAGATAATCGAGGACGCAGTTCGAGTTACTATCGCGCGAATGTGTCAAAGGCGTGGTTTGAGTGGCTATCACGCGAATGTGCCAAGGGTGTGGTCCGAATGACTTAATGCATGGTTGTGAGTTTCGCGCTCCTTGGAGGATACTCTCGCCGCACTGGTCTTGTCATGATTTCTTTCGCAGGTCATTGGAGTCCTCGATCGGCAAAGAGGGGGCCCACTGGTCGGAAAGAAGTTGTGCGCGTCCGGGCCAACACTACAGGGGTGAAGTTACAGCGAAGCCCTTCAGGCCCAGCGGGCCGTGGAGGTCGCGGATGTAACACCCCCGGTGTTAAGCAATCCTTAAATGCATAATTTGGCATGGCATAAGCATAGCATCTCATCATTTCATGCGCATATGCTTGTTAAGTGCTTAAGTCCTTGTTCGGTCTCTAGTGTAACCTTGTTATGCTTTCTGTTTCTGACCAAGTGCCTTATAACAAAGTTGTAGATCTTGATGAAGGGAACAACCTTGCTTTACAGCACTTTCTCAGAAAAAGCTGTTAAATTATGATTTCTTGCATTAGAAAAATGGTTTAGCACTAAAATTCTTTTAAACAACAGAATTTGGACTTGAGCCTTAAAGATGATTTGTTCCTTGCAAAATTCTAAGCAACTTTGCTTTTAGGACCTTCTCCTGTTTCGGCTTAGTTTAGGAGTTATAGAGCATCCAAGTTTTTAACCCAACTTCTTTAGTTTAACCCCAGTGGACCCCGCCTGTCAGTCTCTCCTTCTTCTCCTTCGCGGACGCCGCTCCCTCCGCGCCGGCAGAATCTGCCCGCAGCCGCGAGACCGCTTCGCCGGCCGGCCAAACCACCGATTCGCCGCCCGTGGTTTGCGCCCGAACTCGCCACGTCGCTCCATGCACCGCGTCCTCGCCCGCCGCGTGTCGCGCGACGCCTGACGCCGCCGCATCCGGTCGGAAGTTCCCCCGACGGGAACCGGCCAGGTGCAATGCACCTAGCAATTCGTTCCTTTTGCCTTCGCTCCGCCCCGTGCTTGCAACCAGAGGAGCATTCCATTGCTCACTCTCTCCCTCGCTCCACTCCACTCCATCTTCACCAGAGCTCCGCGCCGCCGCCGCCCGCCGAACCTCGGCGAGCGATTACTCGCTCCACCGCTCACCGCCGTTCGATTCCTCCCGCCAGTTTCTCCGCCTTGACCTCCTCTTTCTCCGGTAAGGGTTGGTTTCCCCTCTCTCCCTCTCTAGCCGCCGGAACAGCGGATGCCATCCGCAAGCTCCCGCCATGGCCGCCACCGTGACCTTCATGTGGACCGGTCATCTCCGGCCAAGCTATCCCAAGCCGAGCCAAGTTCTAGTCTGCTCTACCTCCGTAGTAGCTTAGAGTTAGTTGGAGCCCTCTCTTTCGCCGTGTTTCAGCCGGAACCGAGCCGTGTCGTCGCCGTGTCCGCCATGGACCGCCGCCGTGCAAAGCTCCGAGCAATGCCGGGGATGCCGAAGCCCGAGAGTTGCTCCAATAGGTTGCTTAGGTCTTGCTTGGGCTAGTGCTAACCTCGCCGAGTCGCAAGCCGCCGGGAAGAGTTCCGCCGCCGAGTCGCAGAGCCGCCGCTCCGCCATGGCCGCCGTCGAGCTTGCTCCGGTATCCCTCTGGCTTAGCAAGTCAGTTAGTCGTGTTCGCCTCGCAAACCCGCACCCAGGGATGGTCTCAGTGTCACCGGAAGCGTTGCCGTCGACGAGCTAGGGCCGGTCAACGACCACGGCGCAAAACTCCGTCGTTGACCGCCGAGCCTGGCCTTGCGCGGTAACGTGCCGAGCTTGGCCTCGGAAGCTTGGTCGCCCTGACCAGCGGGCCCCGGCTGGCAGTAAGAAAGAGAGAAAGGGAAGAGCTTGGGTGCCGTAGGCCTCGGAAAGCCGGATGCGCCGAGCCTTCGCCTCGAGCCTCGACCGAGTCGGGTGAGTTAGTCTCGGTTGAGTCAGTAAGTCTCGGTTGAGTCAATAGCCTCGGCTGTCAGTGTGCCTCGGCCGAATCGGTAGAACGTGTCTGAGCCTCGGCCGAATCGGTCGAGTGCGTCCGAGCCTCGACCGAGTCGCGCCGGGTGTGCCGAGCGTCTGTCTTGTGCCTCGGCCGAATCAAGAAGGAAATCCGTACGTTAGGATTGAGTTTTCTTTTAATTGCTTTTGCAAAATTTGTGTAATGGCTTCAAAAATTCATACAAGGCTCATTTTAAGTCCAAATCCTGTGAAACAAATTTTGTTAGGTCAAGCATGTTTAGATCTATCAGTGAAAACTGTTGAATGCATTCTTGGTGATATTTTTATGGGTAGATTTATTTACATTAGGAAAGTGCTGATAACTTCGAAAATGCATAACTAATTATATATCAGTCAGAAAAATGTGATTCCAGTTTTGTTAGGTTTGTATGAAGGTGTAGTTTCAGAGAAAAATATAATATGAGGTTGTTCTGTGAATTAATTTGACAGTAGCTTTTAAAATGGTTAAATGTTGTTTCCTTGTTTATTTTGTAGTAATTAAAATATGAGGAATATGAACCTGAGAATTTAAGCACATTGCTCTTGTACTAGGAAGCTCAGTAGAAAAATAAGAAATCTGTTGTTTGACACTTTGTGCTAGGGTGTGTAGTTCAAAGCACCTTTCCATGATAGAATTTGTCTTTTTCATAGAGAATGGAGTTTAAGTCCAAATAAGATGAAATTTGGACAGGGAGCTAGATTAGGTGTTGTTAACTCCCAGTAATTTCTGTAGATTTTTCTGAAGCTGTCTAGGTTAGGTTGCTGTTTAAAGCATGTGTAAATAGATTTATTTCAGCAAGTAATTAGAGGGTAATAAACTCATTAAGTAAACTTTGAGGTGGTGACAGCATAGCTTAATCAATTGACTATGTTAGGTTAAATAGTGGGATGATGTTGACTACCTTGTTGAAGAGAATGCAGTAGATGACATGTGCTTATCCCCTGATTGCTGTTGATCATGTGCATCACATATGCATTCTATGTGCATTCATCCTATTCATGCACTTTATGCATCATACAGGATCAGCGGAGGAGATCCAGACCCAGTCGATACTGGAAGAGCCCAGTCCGGAGGAGAACCTGACAGAAGAAGCCGGAGGGACCGACGCCGACGAGTTGCCCGAGTGCCGCGATCACCGTCCGTCGGACTTTGAGAAAGGCAAGCCCCGGAGCATTCTAACTCCTACGGTTTGCAAATGTTTTCTAGTTAACCTGATGATGAATGATGCATTAGGTTATAGGAGTTGATTGCTACCGTTGATGCATTATTACTTATCCTTGTCCACCTGCAATATATCTTGATATCCCTGTTTAGGTCTAGGCTCGTTATATGCTTAGCCCTGCTTAGATCGGTAAAAGTCGGGTGATTCCCTGTCTCCCGCAATAGGTGGATACTGATCATGTTTAGCCTGTGCTATCATGAGATAACCATGTGATAATTAATCTGAGACGGAGGCGGGATGTAAGAGCAGCAGGACATGGGTTCTGTGTGCTAGTAGTCTCCCGTCTGTGTCGCATAGGACCCGTTCGGGAATGTCCCTTCAGTCAAATTGAACGCGTCAATCACTTAACGGAGTTGGTCTGAGTACCTCCCGTGAAGCCGAGTAAGGTTATTCGAGCCGGTGATGGAGATGTTGACGCCTAACACCCAGGGCCTCAGCTGTACCGTGGGCAACTATTCTGATCAACCTGGCATGGTCCGAGGGCAGGCAGGGCCTGATCGACCTGGCATGACCGTGGGCAGTTATAGATTGAGCGACCTGGCACTGAGATAATCCCTCGGTGTAGAAGGGCCCATGGTCGTCCCGCGCTTTGTGTTCTCGAATCTCCTGACTGGTAGCTTACGACTGCCGTGGCTGGAATGTGCCGGGCGAGTGTGAGACATTTTATCCCCAGCTGAGTAGGAATCGATTATAATCGCCATCGCTCCTGGACAGTGAGCAGTTGACTTTAGATCATCTCCCGTAGAACTTATGGAACTAAAATGGTTATGGAATCTGAAAGGCTATTGATGAAATAGTCACTCTTGATTGATTAATTAGCAAGTGCTTGTTTAGTACAGGTGCAAATCTAGTAAGGTAGAGTTAATGACTAAAAGCAATTGCCAACATCTGAAACTGAGTTTTATTACTAAAGCTTTCATGCAAAAGAGTATGTACAGCCAACCCCACCCATATAGCCTACATAATCCTTGGAGTCTCATTATTTTTGGTTTATGACGGGTAAGTCTAGCTGAGTACCTTCTCGTACTCAGGGTTTTATTCCCTTGTTGCAGATGGCCAGTGCTTTTATGGTTACTGCGAGAACTGCTTGTACCCGGTAACGGGTGATGACTAGACCAAGGGCATGGTCAACACTTATCTCATCTGTTGCTTTTGTGGACCCAGTCAACTGATGGCACCGTATTTATAAACAATCCAAACTTATGTTTTAAAGACTATGTTGCTTCCGCTACTACTACAAATTATGGTTTGTAATATTATTTCGTACTCCGATGTAAATTGAACTGTGTGCAATTGTGTTGTAACCCATGAGCATGTTCGTGGAACAAGTACGATCTTGGCTGGATGTCGTTGAATGATTTGAAATCCTTCGAGATTTCCGGACTACCGGGTTTGTACGAGCTTAAGTACTCGATGATTTCTGCGAGAGCGGAGGTTTTCAGTGCTTAATCTGGTGCAAATTGGTCGGTTCTGTTACAGCTGACATCGGAGCAAGTTCTGCGTTACTGTTCATGGGTGTATTTAAAAACAATATTTTATAAAGGATAAAGCTATATTTGCTAACTTATAGTTATATTAGGATTTGGAAAATCTTAAGGATTAAAGCTAAGGTGTGCCAGTGACCGAGTCCTTATGCCCAATAGGAATTTAGGTGGCTATTTAAGTACTAACTTGGGGGTTGTGCATCATATTTAAATTCTGTTATTTCTGTCGTCCATACGGCAAGGGTGAAATTGTATGGGTGCTATTCCTCGGAATAGTAATGTATGGATCAATTGCCTCTACGCCAAGGTAATAAGTGAGTTGTGAGAGCATGATTGGACAACCGCCAATCTAGGGGAGTGCGTGAATGATGCTGACATGTATACCTGTTGCACACAAGTATATGTGAAAGTATTAATTGTGGGAGTAATACTTCTCTGATGGGTGCATATACTGCTTACGTGTATACTGGGTGTGCACCTAAGCCAGTATTAGATTTAATTTTCAGCAATGCATGATATTCATATTGTGGGTAGGGCTGAAATGAACTTTCTGCAGGTACGCTAACTTGCGAACGTGTAGTACGCTAGTTAACGCTATGAGTGAACGTTGTATGCCATCGTCTAGCCGTTAGATTGTTAGGCAGTGAGGACGTATGTTACGCTCATGCATCATGATCATATAATCTTGCATTAATTTACTTCCTTCCTTATGTTATCCGTCCCGATCTTAAATAAAAGTTGTTCTCAACTAATTAAAAACCATGTGGATACACTTCTTTCAGATGGCCCGCACTAAGCGTCCCGCCCGCAAGTCGACTGGAGGCAGGAGGCCCAATTACATGCTGGGTCCTTGGACCGAGGAGGGATCCGACGATTTTCTGGAGGAGTTCGGCATGCCTACTCTTTTGTGGAGGGTGCTGCACTTAGTCGGATACCAGGAGGGCCAGGAGCCGCAATATGAGTGGCATCGAGTTCAGTTTTCAGAGGATCGCTACATGTACACAGTTGAGGTGGACGTGCCCAGCCGTGATCCGCAGGATCATGTGTGGTGCCGCAGAGTGTTTGCTCTTCAGGGTAGGACTCCTTGGGATGGAGCCAACCAAGTTGCGTACACTGTTCTTCGGGATATCATGGAGGATCATCCAGAGGTAGTTGCCCAGGCCACAGCCGGTGTCTTCCCTATAGCAGATCCGTACCAGTCCGTGTGGCGTCAGCCGGGTGTTACGGTGTTGGAGGCTAGTTCTTCAGAGCGTGAGCACTGCGCAGGGCCAGCTGGGAGTGCGATGGCTGCACTCATGGCTACCTACGGGTGTCTGTCACGTAGCTACGACCACCTGGACCACATCCTCAGTGAGGAGATAGCCGCACATCACCAGGGTCAGGAGGCGCATGCTACAGAGGTCGACCTTCTTACCACTCAGCTAGCTCACTTGACCGTTGAGAGAGACCAGGCTCGTCAGAGGGAGTAGGAGACGGCACAACAGCTTAGTGACCAGCAGGGTATAACGACCTTCTTATCCACCATCATGGCCGAGACTGAGGAGTCGCTACGTAATGTTTGTCTCGAGGGTATGCGCGTGACTGAGCAGAACAGGCTTCTCAGGCTGCAGGTGGGAGATTTGGAGTTGCAACTTCATCATCTCCAGGACTACAATGATCGCCTACATGAGGAGATTCATCGCCGTGAGAATGAGAGGAACCCTATCTTTCCTCAAGAGGACCCGGATTCTCATGCTTCGTCCAGTGGTTCTTCGAACATCTCGAGTGATGATGATGACAACGACGATGATGACGATGGTGCCAATAGGGAGTAGACTAGTTAGTGTTAGCGCGTAGTGGTCTTATCTCATATCGTAGCGCTTGATCTTTTGGGTAACATGTGGATGTAAGAATGTGTGTTGGACCTATGTGCGTATGGCGCAAAACCTTTAAAAGTCCCATATGTATGGGCACCTACGGATGTTATGTTGACTTTTGTATGCTATGTGATGAGCACTATTTATCATGCGATGATGCGTTGTGGATCGAAATTTATTATGCCTCTGTAATTGTTTGGTGAATTCGTTTTCTGAATAATTTCTGTTGGCATGGTTTATTGTTCTCCGCAATTTTGGCAACGTCGTTTAATGATTATTGCTATCGCTACATGCAGATGACGACGACTCGCAGTGGAGCGGGTGGTAGTGGTGGTAATGATGGTAGCAGGGAGAACCGCAATCCACCACCTCCTCCACCACCCACGGCCGAGCAACTCTTCGCTCAATTCTTGGGAAGCCAACGCAACATTGAGGCGCTTCTGCGAGAGAATTTAGCGCATAACAATCAACGCCCTGAGCCGAATCAGTACAGCTCGTTCAAGGATTTTCTGGACACAAGGCCGCCAATTTTCAAGGAAGCCACAGAACCTCTAGAAGCAGAAGAATGGCTGCATACAATCGAGCAGAAGTTTCGACTGCTCAGGCTTACAGAAGAATTAAAGGCAGAGTATGCTGCACATCAGCTACAGGGGCCAGCCGGAATTTGGTGGGGACATCACCGTACCACTTATCCAGCTCGTACACCTGTCACTTGGAGAATGTTCGCGGAAGCTGTTCGCGGGCACTATATTCCGCCATGCTTGACTCAGATGAAGATGGCTGAATTCATGAGCTTAACCCAAGGAACTCGATCAGTGACCGAGTATCATCACTTGTTCAACTCTTTAGCTCGCTATGCACCAGATTTTGTTGATACCGATGCTAAGAAGATAGCTAGCTTTAAGAGAGGACTGAATACTAAGATGGGAAAATCAGTGGGTACTTCATCCCGCACAGTTTTCAATGACTTCATCAGTGACTGCCTGATCTAGGAGAATCACAACAACAAGCATGCTGCAAGCAAGGCTAGGAAGAGGACCCTGGAATCTGGATCATCTCAGTTTAGAGGACCACCAGCCCAACGTTCTCAATACCGACCACCAGCACCTGGGGCTCATTTCAGGCCGCCTCAGAAGAAAGGACAGCAACAAGCTCAGCGTGGTCAACGACCATACAAGGTGGCAGCAAGTCAGGCTCGAGCAGGACAAGGCAGCTCAACTGGGATCAAGCCAATAGTTCGGGGACCGTGCTTCAATTGCAACCAAGACGGGCACTTTGCAAGGTATTGCCCACATCCCAAGAAGCAACAGGCTAATTACCCAGCGCGTCTGCACAACATGACCAATGAAGAAGCTCGTGCTGGAGAACCCGTGACTGCCGGTATGTGTCTCGTGAACCATCATCCTGCAGTTGTTTTATTTGATACTGGATCATCGCATTCTTTCATGAGCAAGGCATTTGCACTAAAGCATAATCAAGAAATCTCTGAAATGGATTATGGGTTTCGCGTGAGCTCCGTAGGGAGTAGCGTGTTATCTAGACAGATGGTGTGTAATGTGACCATCGATATTGGAGGGCATAAATTTGGAGCCAACTTAGTGGTTTTGTCGGGACTAAGTATGGATGTAGTCTTAGGCATGAGTTGGATGACCATGTGGAGTGCGGTGTTAGACACTGCAAACAGGACTCTTACCTTATCTGATAGTCGGACAGGTAACAAGCTTCGCGTATCTCTTCCTCGAGGTGCCGATCTGGTTGACTTATCTTGTAGTTTTGCTATAGAAGACCTCTCCAAAATTCCAGTTGTTAGGGATTTTCCGGACGTTTTTCCAGATGAGTTACCAGGGTTACCACCGAAGAGAGCAGTGGAGTTTGTGATAGAGTTGTTACCAGGAACTGCACCAATCTCTAGGAGACCGTATCGAATGCCGCCCAATGAGCTGGCAGAACTCAAGACCCAGATCAAGGAACTCTTGGACAAGGGATTCATTCAACCTAGTGTATCAGAATGGGGTTGCCCAGCTTTGTTTGTCAAAAAGAAGGATAAGTCCTTGCGCATGTGTGTGGATTATCGTCCACTCAATGTCGTGACTGTTAAGAATAAGTATCCGTTACCTAGGATAGACATCCTTTTTGATCAGTTATCAAGGGCCAAGGTGTTTTCTAAGATTGATCTAAGGTCAGGGTATCATCAGATTCGAATCAGACCACAGGATATTCCAAAGACCGCTTTCTCAACTAGATACGGGTTATACGAGTATCTTGTTATGTCCTTTGGATTAACCAATGCTCCAGCATATTTTATGAGTTTGATGAACTCCGTGTTCATGCCAGAATTAGACAAGTTTGTGGTAGTGTTCATTGATGATATTTTGGTTTACTCGGAAAATGCAGAAGATCATGCCAAACATTTGAGGGTTGTCTTATCTAGACTCAGGGAACACAAGCTCTATGCTAAATTCAGCAAGTGCGAGTTTTGGATGAAGAAAGTACAATTTCTTGGTCATATTCTGTCAGAAGAAGGAATCTCAGTAGACCCTAGTAAAGTACAAGAAGTCATGGACTGGAAAGCTCCTACTTCAGTTGGTGAAATCCGGAGTTTTCTCGGTTTAGCGGGATATTATCGTCGATTTATTCCCGATTTCTCCAAAATTGCAAAGCCAATGACAAGTTTGTTGCAAAAGAATCAGAAATTTGAATGGACGGAGAAGTGCGAAACTGCTTTCCGTACCTTGCGGAAGCTGTTGACCACTGCTCCTGTTTTAGCTCAACCGGATGTTGAGAAACCCTTTGATGTCTTTTGTGATGCGTCAAAGGTAGGCCTAGGTTGTGTTCTCATGCAAGAAGGCAGAGTGATTGCTTATGCTTCGCGGCAATTGCGAAAGCATGAAGTGAATTTGTAACAGAACCGACCAATTTATAAGAGCACAAGTGCGAAAACCTCCGCCGAAGCAGCTGAATTAGCACACTTGAGCCCATATAAACCCGGTAGTCCGGAAATCTCGAAGGATTTCAAACATTTCAACATTCAGCCAAGATCGCATGGTCAAGCAAATACAAATCATGTCCACGGAGCTTTGCAGCGGAAATAATATTACAATAGTGATCACAAATAATAATACAAGTTGAGTTCCACTTAAATTAGAAGAACAACATAGCTTTCAAATAAATACCATAACATAAGTTTAAATACTTTGCTAGCTTGAGTGACATCCTCCAACAACAGCATAAGAGAAGAAGTATGGAATTGCCGAGCCCATCGGCACTGGCCATCACCTTTCGGCAGGCCTAACCTTCACCTGCAACAAGGTGGGATAAACCCTGAGTACTCGAATGTACTCAGCTAGACTTACCCGTCATAAACCAGAAATAAAGCGACACCAAGGAGTATGCAAGGCTGTATCTGGGTTTGGCCATACTTACCTCTTTGCGTAAAAGCATTTTCATTATTAAAAAGTATCATTAGAGTATTAGCAGTCACTTTTATGTAGTCATCCTGATTAACTAGGTTTGCACCTGATCTAGAGCAATCACTTGTCTAATTAATCAAGCAAGAGTGACTATTTTAGCAATAGCCTTTCAGATTAAACATCATAACCATCTTTAGTTCCATAAGTTACTACGGTAACACATGCTCAGTCAAGTTACTCACTAACCAGGAGCGATGGCGATTATAATCGATTCCTACCAGCTGGGGATAAAAATGCCGCACACTCGCCCGACACACCCTGCCAGGTGGCCGTTGGCGACCACTTCAGGAGGTTCGAGAACACAACACGCGGGACGGTCATGGGCCCTTCTACACCGGGGGTTATCTCAATGCCAGGTCGCTCAAGCTATTAACTGCCCACGGTCATGCCAGGTCGATCAGGCCCTGCCTGCCCTCGGACCATGCCAGGTCGATCAGAATAGTTGCCCACGGTACATCTGAGGCCCTGGGTGTTAGGCGTCAACATCTCCGTCACCGGCTCGAAAAACCTTACTCGGCTTCACGGGAGGTACCCGCACCTGCTCCGTTAAGTGATTGACGCGTTCAAAATGACTGAGGTGTGCCTTCGTCGGTTCCTAATCGACACAGACGGGAGACTACTAGCACACAGAACCCATGTCCTGCTGCTCCTACATCCCGCCCGGTCTCAAATTAATTATCACATGGTTATCTCCATGATAGCACCAGGCTAGTCATGATCAGTATCCACCTATATGCGGGAGACAGGAAATCACCCGATTTTTACCGGTCTAAGCAGGGCTAAGCATATAATCGAGCCTAGACCTAACAGGGATATCAAGATAATAATTGCAGGTGGACAAGGATAAGTAAGTAATGCATTTATCAACGGTATCATTCAACTCCTATAACTTAATGCAACAATCATTATATTGACTCGATTGCATTTATAAAAGATTGGTAGGAGACTTAGAATGCTCCGGGGCTTGCCTGGGAAACAACACTTAAGCTAGTGTTAGATGGCACCACTTCGGGATCATCGCTGCTCCAGGAACTTGCGAAGTTCGCCAACACCTTCTTCGGGATGGCCACCCAACACCATCTTCATGTTGAGTCTCATCATCACGTCCGTCACTTGACGTTCTTCTGTCTAGCGAACCTAGATATGCGATGCACAATGCATATGTATGAATGCTCATGAAGTAATACATTGATCACATAGCACAAGTAACTACTAGCAAGCACTGAGCACAAGAACTAATAACAAGCATCCATCATAGTTTTATATAAGCAATCGGGATAACTTGACTTAATTACTTCGTACCAAAGCACATTACAAATCTGGACAGCAGACAGCAGTCCACTAATTTAAACATAACTCAAGCTACAAACATCCAAACAGGGAAAACTAAGACTTTCTGGAAAGCTAAAACGATTACCTACAACTTTGTTATTCAACACAAAAGCTAATTCAAAGGTTATATAGCTCAAAAACAGATAACAATGCAGCTCTATCTAGCTGTTGGACAGCAGGACAGACAGAGCTTCAGAGAAACATAACTCATAATATAAACATCACATAGGCATGCAATTAGACATTCTAGAAATCTTACAAAATTATCTAAGTCTTTCTTATTATTAGCTCAAGGTTAATCAACCATTAACAAGGTCAAACAACATGATTAGTGCAGCTCTGTCCACACTTGGACAGAACTAGCCACACATCAACAACAGTAACTTAGGACAACCATAACTAAATATATATAATACCTGGGAACTTGTCTCTAGACTTTTTAAAAAGGTTATTAAGTTGTCTACAAATCATCTATAATCATATTAAGATGATTCACAAGTTAACAAGGTCTAATTAACACAAATAGGCATCTCTGTCCAGACTTGGCCAGATTTAGCTATCTGTACTAAAACAGCTATAACTCAAGTTATCTAACTCCGACAAATATGATCTAAGACAATTTAGAAAGATTATGAAAATCACTACAACTCTTCTATTAATATAAACATATGATTCACAAGATAAAATAGCCAAACAGTCCACTGTTTCAGATCTGCACAGAAAGCAATGGAAACCTGACAGCAAACTTCTAAAATTTATAACTCCTAAACCACTTGGCCTAAAATCATGAAATTTCATGACAAGCAAGATAAGGAAGTTATCTACAACTTTTGTGTAGACCGCACCTACAGAAAACATGATTATAATCATGAACTAATTACCACCACAGAAACTATACATGCAGCCATTTCAGCAAAACTGGACATACATATAGCAGCTAGGTAATTAAATCACAACTAGAGCTACACAACTCTAAATGACACACAACAAGACATTTTGGAAAGCTCATGAAATTTACTACAATTAATCTTTAAACATCTCAGCATGATTTATAAGTTAACATGGTCAAACTAATGTATTCCTCAATCTGGTCCAAAGGCTCCAGAAAGCACCTATCTCTGAACTGAACTTCAAACAGCCATAACTCATAATCCATTTAACCAAAAATCATGAAACTTTAACACAAGCTAGATATGTACGTTATCTACGACTTTGCTATAGAGAAGTTTCACAGCAAACATCATTTACAAGGGGTAACTATTTAAGCCCTATAAACTGTTCAGAACATGCCGAAATGAAACATAGAGAGAAGATAAATCTAAAACACTATGCTTTGCATAACACTTGGCCACAATAAAATTATCTAAGCTACAGCAATACCCTAAAAAGTCAGAGGAACCATCAATTCTATTTTTACATGCAAACATTTATCAAAAATCAATTTAATTCATTTAATGAGCTGAAAGCAAGATAAATGCATAACTACTTCATACATGCACCAATAAATCTGAAATTTTTATCACAGCACACACATGACCAGAGGAGTCTACCATAAAAATTTCACAGCATTTCCAGCAACATAACAGCAGATATCATTTTCTCCCTATTTAAGCCTACTTAACAAAGACAAATTATCACAGCACAAAACTTCCACTAACACCCAACATATTATGCATCCACTGGACAGATCTACTCACAAGGATTCCAAAAAGTGCTCATTTGTAATTTTTCGACAAACATACAATTTATCACACATTTTACAAATTTCAGCCAGATTTGCTAATTAATTAAAAACGTGAATAATAAACAGATCTTGCATCTGGACCCCTGAACTCTGCAGAAAACAACCAAGGATTAATTAGTAAATACATTGAGTCATGCCACATTACATAAAAACCCAACAAAAAGCTTCAGCTTTACTAGATGGGGCTTCACCATGGATTTCATGGGAGATCGACGGGAGACAGAAGGGGAGGTCGGGGTCTTGCAGGGGGAAGCCGGCTAGGGTTGGGGACTTGGCTGGCCTGCTGTTGGGAGCTGCTGCTGGGCGCCCTGCTCGCTGCTGCCCCCGCTGCCTTGTGCTGCTGGCGACCGCGTCCTGGCAGGGAGTCGCGGCCAGGGAGCGCGCAGGAAGCCGCGGCTCCTGGCGGTCTCTGCAGGAAGGCGCACAGAGAGAAAATGAAGGGGAAAAAGGAAGGGGAAGGAGCAGGGAAGGGAAGAGGCAGCCATAGAGAGGGGGAGAAGCTGCTGCCTGCTACCTGCTCTGGTCGCCAACCATGGAGGGGAGGAACGCAAGGAGGGAGAGAGACCGAGGGAGGAGGAGGAGGAGGTGCGGTCTTCTTTTTTTTTTTGCGTGAGGCAGAAAGGGGGAGACCGGTGGGAAGAGGCCGGGCTCGGCCCTTTTATTGATGAAAGACCTCGGCATTTTTTTTTACAATTTCCTTCCAAAAAAGGCAAGTTTCCGGAAACTTTCGGTCAAAATCTAAAATTGCAAACACTGCCCAAACGGACTCCGATTTCGACGAAACTAATTTTGTTGTCGTCGTCTCGCCGAGTACTCCGACTTTCGTTAAAAGCACTTGGTCAAATTCCCAACGGTTTGCCCGGTAACGATCGTCGACGGCAGCATTGCGGCGACCGAAATTCTAATTTTGCAGTACTGACTTAGCCAATTTCCGGAACCTGAAAATTGCACTCTGCTCCATCTTGCGAGCTCGTTTTCACTATTTTCGGCACCGATCCAGGTCTCGGCCATAAAACGAAATTTGTTCCTCTCGAACTGTACTACAACTTTCGTTTAAGGCGCGTCGACATGCGAGCCTCCGAAAATACCGTTCAACGCCGGTCAAAGCAGTCGCCCGGTAGGGTCCGGATTAGAGTTTCTCGTTAGTCGGAACATTTTCCGGTCGTCTGCTCAACACGGAACTTTCATAACTTTTGACCATGAGTTCATATACAGTTGATTGGGCATAACTGCAACACTTGGTTGAACACGAATGATTTTCTTCCGTTAATCAGCCAGTACAGGCAAAACTATGACTCGTCATTTCATGTGACTTTTTGATTCCAAACTTCACGAAACTTTTTCACCAGTTACTATAGACAGGAATGAAGGTGGGTCACACGAAAAATCCATGTTTAGCATGAATCCTGAATATTCATAAATTAGCAGTTGTTATTAACTGGCTCTGTTAAATAAATTCCTGAATGAATCAAACTGAGGTTCTGCCTCTGAGATTGATCCTGTCACTTCTGTCATCACTGACTAAACCTGAATTTAGTTCTTCATCGTCACTTGGTATACGAGACCCATGCTCAACTGACTGCTTAACGGACGGCGAACACCTGGGGTGTTACAGCCCTCCCCCCTTAAAAGAATCTCGTCCCGAGATTTCGGACGAAAGACTTTTCAAGGTAAGAGAAGCATAGCACCCATCCTTAATCACATGCTATTGACAGCTCAAGATACTGACTTCTCAACAGAACAGAAACTGCTACAAACAGAACAACTTCCCGATCTTTCGTGCCATTTTCTATTTACTCTTATCTGAGGAATTTTTCTTCACTGATTTCCCATAGAGCATTGAGGTGCACTCAAGACGTCACTGTCAGATTAACGGGAAACCAATACTACCTTATTCCTTCGTGAGGAATCCATGATCAGATTACTACAATATTGGATCTTCATCCGATAGAGATTATCGCACAAATACACATCCTCGAGACGGTCAGGAACTGACTGACGACAACCACTGCTTATACTACTGTGAATGTCTGTTCCTTCAGATAGCAATCGATGGAAAGCTTCACAAGGTTCTATGTGTGCAATTCTCTTTCTCTGATGATAACACTGTATTATCTGAATCTGATAAGAGAGCAGTGAATGTGATAGCTGACTCTACCAAATCCACGTTTTCACAGATCCTTCTTTACAGAGATTCTTATTTCTTAAGCTGCGACAGTCGCCCAGGTTGAATTTGATACAACCTCTTCGGTAGAAATACCAAGCTACTAAATCACTGTACACTACTAAGCAGATCAATACCATTCTTCTTCATGGTGTAGTTGCAACTCAGTGGAACTGATTTGTTGTACTACTTGGGTCAGAGAGTGACCTTCTTAAATTCACTCAGCAGTGCAGGAACATAATCTGAAATCTGTTGTTTGACACTTCAATTGTCAGCAATCTGCACTTCTAAGAGTTGATTTTTGGTAGGACACCTTGACTGCTCAATAATAAGGGACTGATTCTGAAAAATCCTTTCTGATATCACCCAAAATAATCTAGAGTAACCCTTTTATAGTAGCCAAACGTATCACCAAGCAATCCTTATTCCAGGTATAATTCTGACTGAGTTACTATGCTGGCGTACTGTCTTGTATGATCATTGAAGTTTTTCTAGGATAGAGCTGGCTGGAACATGTCAGAGACTTGGATGTACGAGTGTGACAAACAAAATCAATGGGTTTACAGATTTCTGGCATAACATTGTTCTGTGAGGCATAGCCTTCATAGCTACCAAAGAGTCATTTTTGAACTGGAGATTAGCTATTAAATAGCAGAAACTTAATCGGTTGCCTCTCAACATTGAAGCTCCAAGGTTTCAACTTTACTGCAAACACTGTCAGATATCAATGCACATGATCACAACCAAAGTCAGCAGAGAATCAGACACATCTAGGAAGATGGGGTTGACTGCGAGATCATCGTGCAGACATATGTATCAAGTTCAGACAGAAAACTTCTGGACCTCAGGGATCTAGATCGATAACACACCATTTCTGTTACTCATCCTTCAGCTGATACTTGCCCACTTTGAAGAATTCAGTGCCACCTTACTTCACTATAACCATACATGATACTCATTTTGTTGTTGTTGATCCAACAGAGTCCTTTGTCTACCACCTCTTACAGTCTGCTACTGCTTTCATCTTTGACCGATTCTTAAAAGGACATCCTTCTTGCCATTTTCAGAAAGAAACTCGGCCTTATCCGAGCCGACATAAGGATTTTTCTGAAGGAATATGGGGAGATAATCAAGGAGGAAGCTTCATGAAAGATAACACATTGGCGCAGTTCTATAATAGATCTTGATTATAACCCACGGTACCAGCGCGTGCCGAGCAGCACAAACTTGTGTCGGCCGCCACAAGAGGCTCTCGGTTTCGTCGCGGCACCATTAGTTCTTAACCAAGACACTATTACCGAATCCACTACCAGTGAGGAATCCCACATGACGCAGATAAATCTTGCATGGATAGGCATCACATGCAAGGCATAAGCTAGCAAAACAAGGATGATCACAAGGTTCAGAAATCAGCAAGGAGGTGATTTCAAGGACGGAACATGGCACCAGACAACAAGAATTCATCTGGTGCACATCAAGGTCATGACAAGATGAAAGATTTCATGATCTTGATTTGGCCAAGCAGCAACAAAAGAGCAACCTAGGGGATACATAGGTTTGGGCATGGTCTCCACATCTGGGCAAGACAACTATGGTCAAAGGCTGAGGTTAACAGGAATTAAACTTGGCTGGTCAAACAAACAAAAGCTGTTACAACAAAAGGGTACCAAACATCTATGGCTTTGGCAACACTTAAGGCCAAACTTGGGTCAACAGGTTGGGTTAGAGGCATGGCTACACAACAAGCATAGACATACCACGGTTCGGGAATCTAGGATTTGGAAGGTTAGCTAGGGCCAACTGGTCTAACAAAGGGCATGGACATGCCTAGGTACAGGTTTTTGGCACAAGCATCCTAAACCATCAAAACTAGACACCCAAACACAAGCCTTTAAGCAACAAGGGTTCAACTGAAGGCATCTCGGAAGGTCAGGAGGGCTCGGGCAACACCTCTAACCGAAGGCTGACCAACCACTCATGCACTCACTGAGGACAAAGGTTGACTAACCAAGGCATCACTTAGATAACAACACATCTACACACAGCCTTAACAAACATTTGGAACACGCAATCATGCAGCTAAAGCGACCAACACTAACCACTACGCTCAAACAAGACAAGCATCTATCTATAGTACGCAAGCAAACATAGACATGCAAAACATGGTGAACATATGTTGTCATTATTTTATTTTCTGCTTACTAGATTGGAGCATAACTCTTTATCTGGAAGCAAATATACCAAGCAAACTAAGGCATACTTGTTTGTTAACTATAATCAGTTTACAATTTTAAGTTACCACACTTATCCAGCATATGAAGCTATCAGGCAAGCAACAAGCTCATGCATAGTCTATATTCCAAGAAGGAATAAACAGACACTAGGGAACAACAACTAACAAGCAGCATGCAACAATTTGATTTTTGGGTATAATCAAGCATAATCAACAGTTTAAGATATTCTAAATATGTTAGAAAAGCTAAATTGCAGCCACTTAATTTAGTTGCAAGCATTTAATTCTAACAAACATATAAGCTAATATAAATTAAGGCTAGATTAGAGAGCAATTACAAGGCATGGTGCACATAAAAACATAATTCTAGGCATAACCATGTATGAAAAACAGTTTGTATACATCTTAAACATGTTAGACAGTTTATGATTAAGCAAAATTAATTTTTCTTACATGCACTTATTAATTTACCTACTTTAACAAGGTGAGAGATAGAGCTGTTTCAATCAAATTCCAGAGAATTCTAGGAGTATTATGGCAGCTCACTTATGCATTTAGTAGACTTTACAAGCATTTTAGCCTATTTGAGCAAGTAAAAAGCCTACACAAATCTAGCAAGTAACAAGCTCAAAACAACTTAAACAGGTTTATGCTATTTAATATTGTCAAACAACAAGTTTTATATTTTTCTTGCAGCAACATGATACTAGTTGGGTATGAAAAATTGGTTTTACAAACTTTCAATTCGTATAACACTAGTTCTCATCATTGCAAGAAAATGAGCATGCAACATGATTACATGATTATAGCATGAAAAACAACTAAACAACAGGTTTTAGTACATTTCCTTGCTAGAGCATGTTAAAGCTAACAAAACTAGAATTACATGTTTAGGAAGCACTCGACAACCCAAACAAAACTGCATACAAGAATAAGCTCAAACAACAAGTTTTGTTGTTTCTTTTAGGTGAAGTATTTCAAAACAAAACTAACCCAAATGGGTTTCACCCAAAAAGGAACCTTCCTAGCTCAAAACATGGAACCTACAAGCTTGGCACAGTTTTTGCCATGCAAGGAAGGTAACATCACACGATCCATTTAGTTACTACAAGACACATTTTAATCATTAGAAGCTTATTGTCTAACTATTCTTCTAACATTCAAGAAGCAGAGCAAGACACCACACCATCATGATGAGCAAGACCACACACAATCATGATGAGCTAGCAGGGTTATCTGAACAACATCAAACAAGTATTTACTTCTAGTCTAAACAAGCAATCATTTATCTACACGACATGGAAACGCTCATATAAAACATTGCACACTACCAAACATCATGAACAAGACCATATTACATCTAATTCAGGGCATCATACCTCATCAAATAGAAAATTTATTTCTAACCTTTACAAGTAAGCTAGCACACCATATTGAAGCACTAGTTCACAACAAGTTTTCATCATTACAGGAACAATGGTGGGGGAGCATTTTGATGCATAAACAACCATCAAGTTTTATTATTACATTAATTACACTTGACAACAAGTTGTTTATTATTAGAACAAAGGTGAGAGAAGCATGTTCATGAGGAATGCACAACAAGATGTATGCTCGTCCTATACGTTCTCACAAATTGCCAACCTAAGGTAGCAATCACGTTCTAGGTCGGTGGCATAACACGCACTCTCGATATAGCTAGTCGTCAACTATGCATACGCATTCGAGGTTAGCTTACCTGCAGAAAATCTCATTTCAGCCCAGCCCACAGTATGAATATCATGCATTGCTGAAAGTAAATCTAATACTAACTTAGGCGCACACCCAGTATACACGTAAGTAGTATATGCACCCATCAGAAAAGTATTACTCCCACAATTAAATACCTTCACCCGCATTCGTGTGCTTACGAGTACAGGTTCCAGTACCAAACTATCTCTTCCCTAGACCAACGGTTGTTTGGTCATGCTCTCACAACTCACACTTACCTTAGCGTAGAGGCAATTGATCCATACATTACTATTCCGAAGAATAGCACCCATACAATTTCACCCTTGCCGTATGGACGACAGAAAACAACAGAAATTAAACATGATGCACGACCCCCCAAGTTAGTACTTAAATAGCCACCTAAAAGTCCTAGTTGGGCATACCTGGAGGTTGTCGCTAGCACATAGTTTACAAATTAGGTTTTGATAAACTTGCCTACTAGCTAAAGCTTTTTAGATAAAATAGGCTTTGCAAAACCAAAACTTTGTTTTAAAACCATGCACATGACAGTATTATGCTTAACCTTGCTCCGATGCCAGCTGTAACAGAACCGACCAATTTATAAGAGCACAAGTGCGAAAACCTCCGCCGAAGCAGCTGAATTAGCACGCTTGAGCCCATATAAACCCGGTAGTCCGGAAATCTCGAAGGATTTCAAACATTTCAACATTCAGCCAAGATCGCATGGTCAAGCAAATACAAATCATGTCCACGGAGCTTTGCAGCGGAAATAATATTACAATAGTGATCACAAATAATAATACAAGTTGAGTTCCACATAAATTAGAAGAACAACATAGCTTTCAAATAAATACCATAACATAAGTTTAAATACTTTGCTAGCTTGAGTGACATCCTCCAACAACAGCATAAGAGAAGAAGTATGGAACTGCCGAGCCCACAGGCACTGGCCATCACCTTTCGGCAGGCCTAACCTTCACCTGCAACAAGGTGGGATAAACCCTGAGTACTCGAATGTACTCAGCTAGACTTACCCGTCATAAACCAGAAATAAAGCGACACCAAGGAGTATGCAAGGCTGTATCTGGGTTTGGCCATACTTACCTCTTTGCGTAAAAGCATTTTCATTATTAAAAAGTATCATTAGAGTATTAGCAGTCACTTTTATGTAGTCATCCTGATTAACTAGGTTTGCACCTGATCTAGAGCAATCACTTGTCTAATTAATCAAGCAAGAGTGACTATTTTAGCAATAGCCTTTCAGATTAAACATCATAACCATCTTTAGTTCCATAAGTTACTACGGTAACACATGCTCAGTCAAGTTACTCACTAACCAGGAGCGATGGCGATTATAATCGATTCCTACCAGCTGGGGATAAAAATGCCGCACACTCGCCCGACACACCCTGCCAGGTGGCCGTTGGCGACCACTTCAGGAGGTTCGAGAACACAACACGCGAGACGGTCATGGGCCCTTCTACACCGGGGGTTATCTCAATGCCAGGTCGCTCAAGCTATTAACTGCCCACGGTCATGCCAGGTCGATCAGGCCCTGCCTGCCCTCGGACCATGCCAGGTCGATCAGAATAGTTGCCCACGGTACATCTGAGGCCCTGGGTGTTAGGCGTCAACATCTCCGTCACCGGCTCGAAAAACCTTACTCGGCTTCACGGGAGGTACCCGCACCTGCTCCGTTAAGTGATTGACGCGTTCAAAATGACTGAGGTGTGCCTTCGTCGGTTCCTAATCGACACAGACGGGAGACTACTAGCACACAGAACCCATGTCCTGCTGCTCCTACATCCCGCCCGGTCTCAAATTAATTATCACATGGTTATCTCCATGATAGCACCAGGCTAGTCATGATCAGTATCCACCTATATGCGGGAGACAGGAAATCACCCGACTTTTACCGGTCTAAGCAGGGCTAAGCATATAATCGAGCCTAGACCTAACAGGGATATCAAGATAATAATTGCAGGTGGACAAGGATAAGTAAGTAATGCATTTATCAACGGTATCATTCAACTCCTATAACTTAATGCAACAATCATTATATTGACTCGATTGCATTTATAAAAGATTGGTAGGAGACTTAGAATGCTCCGGGGCTTGCCTGGGAAACAACACTTAAGCTAGTGTTAGATGGCACCACTTCGGGATCATCGCTGCTCCAGGAACTTGCGAAGTTCGCCAACACCTTCTTCGGGATGGCCACCCAACACCATCTTCGTGTTGAGTCTCATCATCACGTCCGTCACTTGACGTTCTTCTGTCTAGCGAACCTAGATATGCGATGCACAATGCATATGTATGAATGCTCATAAAGTAATACATTGATCACATAGCACAAGTAACTACTAGCAAGCACTGAGCACAAGAACTAATAACAAGCATCCATCATAGTTTTATATAAGCAATCGGGATAACTTGACTTAATTACTTCGTACCAAAGCACATTACAAATCTGGACAGCAGACAGCAGTCCACTAATTTAAACATAACTCAAGCTACAAACATCCAAACAGGGCAAACTAAGACTTTATGGAAAGCTAAAAAGATTACCTACAACTTTGTTATTCAACACAAAAGCTAATTCAAAGGTTATATAGCTCAAAAACAGATAACAATGCAGCTCTGTCTAGCTGTTGGACAGCAGGACAGACAGAGCATCAGAGAAGCATAACTCATAATATAAACATCACATAGGCATGCAATTAGACATTCTAGAAAGCTTACAAAATTATCTAAGTCTTTCTTATTATTAGATCAAGGTTAATCAACCATTAACAAGGTCAAACAACATGATTAGTGCAGCTCTGTCCACACTTGGACAGAACTAGCCACACATCAACAACAGTAACTTAGGACAACCATAACTAAAGATATATAATACCTGGGAACTTGTCTCTAGAATTTTTAGAAAGGTTATTAAGTTGTCTACAAATCATCTATAATCATCTTAAGATGATTCACAAGTTAACAAGGTCTAATTAACACAAATAGGCATCTCTGTCCAGACTTGGCCAGATTTAGCTATGTGTACTAAAACAGCTATAACTCAAGTTATCGAACTCCGACAAATATGATCTAAGACAATTTAGAAATATTATGAAAATCACTACAACTCTTCTATTAATATAAACATATGATTCACAAGATAAAATAGCCAAACAGTCCACTGTTTCAGATCTGCACAGAAAGCAATGGAAACCTGACAGCAAACTTCTAAAATTTATAACTCCTAAACCACTTGGCCTAAAATTATGAAATTTCATGACAAGCAAGATAAGGAAGTTATCTACAACTTTTGTGTAGACCACACCTACAGAAAACATGATTATAATCATGAACTAATTACCACCACAGAAACTATATATGCAGCCATTTCAGCAAAACTGGACATACATATAGCAGCTAGGTAATTAAATCACAACTAGAGCTACACAACTCTAAATGACACACAACAAGACATTTTGGAAAGCTCATGAAATTTACTACAATTAATCTTTAAACATCTCAGCATGATTTATAAGTTAACATGGTCAAACTAATGTATTCCTCAATCTGGTCCAAAAGCTCCAGAAAGCACCTATCTCTGAACTGAACTTCAAACAGCCATAACTCATAATCCATTTGACCAAAACTCATGAAACTTTAACACAGGCTAGATATGTACGTTATCTACGTCTTTTCTATAGAGAAGTTTCACAGCAAACATCATTTACAAGGGGTAACTATTTAAGCCCTATAAACTGTCCAGAACATGCCGAAATGAAACATAGAGAGAAGATAAATCTAAAACTCTATGCTTTGCATAACACTTGGCCACAATAAAATTATCTAAGCTACAGCAATACCCTAAAAAGTCATAGGAACCATCAATTCTATTTTTACATGCAAACATTTATCAAAAATCAATTTAATTCATTTAATGAGCTGAAAGCAAGATAAATGCATAACTACTTCATACATGCACCAATAAATCTGAAATTTTTATCACAGCACACACATGACCAGAGGAGTCTACCATAAATATTTCACAACATTTCAAGCAACATAACAGCAGATATCATTTTCTCCCTATTTAAGCCTACTTAACAAAGATAAATTATCACAGCACAAAACTTCCACTAACACCCAACATATTATGCATCCACTGGACAGATCTACTCACAAGGATTCCAAAAAGTGCTCATTTGTAATTTTTCGACAAACATACAATTTATCACACATTTTACAAATTTCAGCCAGATTTGCTAATTAATTAAAAACGTGAATAATAAACAGATCTTGCATCTGGACCCCTGAACTCTGCAGAAAACAACCAAGAATTAATTAGTAAATACATTGAGTCATGCCACATTACATAAAAACCCAACAAAAAGCTTCAGCTTTACTAGATGGGGCTTCACCATGGATTTCACGCGAGATCGACGGGAGACAGAAGGGGAGGTCGGGGTCTTGCAGGGGAAGCCGGCTAGGGTTGGGGACTTGGCTGGCCTGCTGTTGGGAGCTGCTGCTGGGCGCCCTGCTCGCTGCTGCCCCCGCTGCCTTGTGCTGCTGGCGACCGCGTCCTGGCAGGGAGTCGCGGCCAGGGAGCGCGCAGGAAGCCGCGGCTCCTGGCGGTCTCTACAGGAAGGCGCACAGAGAGAAAATGAAGGGGAAAAAGGAAGGGGAAGGAGCAGGGAAGGGAAGAGGCAGCCATAGAGAGGGGGAGAAGCTGCTGTCTGCTACCTGCTCTGGTCGCCAACCATGGAGGGGAGGAACGCAAGGAGGGAGAGAGACCGAGGGAGGAGGAGGAGGTGCGGTCTTCTTTTTTTTTTTTGCGTGAGGCAGAAAGGGGGAGACCGGTGGGAAGAGGCCGGGCTCGGCCCTTTTATTGATGAAAGACCTCGGCATTTTTTTTTATAATTTCTTTCCCAAAAGGCAAGT
Organism: Coix lacryma-jobi var. lacryma-jobi; assembly: GCA_009763385.1. Classification (NCBI taxonomy): domain Eukaryota; kingdom Viridiplantae; phylum Streptophyta; class Magnoliopsida; order Poales; family Poaceae; genus Coix; species Coix lacryma-jobi. The sequence continues at coordinate 101,805,274 of CM019828.1, read as the reverse complement.
TTCCGGAAACTTTCGGTCAAAATCTAAAATTGCAAACACTGTCCAAACGGACTCCGATTTCGACGAAACTAATTTTGTTGTCGTCGTCTCGCCGAGTACTTCGACTTTCGTTAAAAGCACTTGGTCAAATTCCCAACGGTTTGCCTGGTAACGATCGTCGACGGCAGCATTGCGGCGACCGAAATTCTAATTTTGCAGTACTGACTTAGCCAATTTCCGGAACCTGAAAATTGCACTCTGCTCCATCTTGCGAGCTCGTTTTCACTATTTTCGGCACCGATCCAGGTCTCGGCCATAGAACGAAATTTGTTCCTCTCGAACTGTACTACAACTTTCGTTTAAGACGCGTCGACATGCGAGCCTCCGAAAATACCGTTCAACGCCGGTCAAAGCAGTCGCCCGGTAGGGTCCGGATTAGAGTTTCTCGTTAGTCGGAACATTTTCCGGTCGTCTGCTTAACACGGAACTTTCATAACTTTTGACCGTGAGTTCATATACAGTTGATTGGGCATAACTGCAACACTTGGTTGAACACGAATGATTTTCTTCCGTTAATCAGCCAGTACAGGCAAAACTATGACTCGTCATTTCATATGACTTTTTGATTCCAAACTTCACGAAACTTTTTCACCAGTTACTATAGACATGAATGGAGGTGGGTCACACAAAAAATCCATGTTTAGCATGAATCCTGAATATTCATAAATTAGCAGTTGTTATTAACTGGCTCTGTTAAATAAATTCCCGAATGAATCAAACTGAGGTTCTGCCTCTGAGATTGATCCTGTCACTTCTGTCATCACTGACTAAACCTGAATTTAGTTCTTCATCGTCACTTGGTATACGAGACCCATGCTCAACTGACTGCTTAACGGACGGCGAACACCTGGGGTGTTACAGAATTACCCGACCCACGATCTGGAATTAGCTGTCGTTGTACATGCTTTGAAGATTTGGAGACACTATCTGCTTGGGAATGTCTGCAATATGTACACCGACCACAAGAGTCTTAAATATATTTTCACGCAAGCAGAATTGAATATGAGGCAAAGAAGATGGCTGGAATTGATTAAGGATTATAATCTTCAAATTCACTATCATCCAGGCAAGGCGAATGTTGTGGCCGATGCTCTGAGCCGGAAATCACACTGTAATGCTATGAAGCTTCTACCAGAGGATGAGTTCAGTTTAACACATGCTACAGTGCTACATGATTTAGAGTTGCGCAATGTGTTAGTTGACCAAATTATAGAGGACCAGAAAACCGATAAGGGGATCTACCATATTAAGGAAAGGCTCAAGGATGAAAAAGAGGCCGATAAGCATTTTCGAGTTGACGAAAATGGAGTTCTATGGTTTAACCAGCGATTAGTGGTGCCTAAGGATAGAGAACTCAGGAATCAGATCATGGATGAAGCACATTTGTCCAAATTATCTATTCATCCTGGAAGTACAAAAATGTACCAAGATTTGCGTCTGAGATTTTGGTGGACCAAAATGAAGAAAGAAATTACTGCTTTTGTTGCAAGGTGTGACACGTGTTGTCGAGTAAAAGCTATTCATTTGAAACCAGCTGGAATGCTTCAGCCATTAGCTATACCTGAATGGAAGTGGGAAGAAGTGAGTATGGACTTTATCGTTGGTTTACCCACGACTCAGAAGGGTAATGATTCAATTTGGGTAATTGTGGATCGTCTCACAAAGACCGCACATTTCATTCCAGTCAAGACCAACTATAAGGCCCCAGATTATGCAGAGATCTACATAAGTCAGATTGTGCGACTGCACGGTGTACCAAGGGTTATAGTCTCTGATCGCGGACCACAGTTTATTGCACCATTTTGGGAAAAGTTGCAGAAGGAGTTAGGCACGGATTTAGTCCGAAGCTCAGCCTATCATCCGCAAACATCAGGGCAGACAGAGAGAGTGAATCAAGTTTTAGAGGATATGTTAAGAGCCTGTGTTTTATCAGCAAAAGGTTCTTGGGAGAAATGGTTACCATTGGCAGAGTTTGCTTATAACAACAGTTATCAAGAAAGTATACAGATGGCTCCTTTTGAAGCTCTGTATGGTAGAAGATGCAGGACACCGATAAACTGGGTAGAACCAGGGGAACGTCGGTACTATGGTATTGACTTGGTGAAAGAAGCAGAAGAACAAGTTAGAATGATTCAGCAACATATTGCGTCTGCACAATCTCGCCAGAAAAGCTATGCTGATAAACGAAGGAAACCGCTTGAGTTCAATGTTAGTGACTATGTCTATTTGAAGGTTTCACCAATGAAGGGTGTAAAACGTTTTGGAGTCAAAAGGAAGTTAGCACCAAGGTTCGTGGGACCTTATAGAATTGTGCAAAAGAAGGGAGAAGTGGCTTATCAACTGCAATTACCAGAGCATTTGAAGGCTATTTTTCCAGTGTTCCATGTCTGTCAACTGAAGAAATGTCTTCGAGTACCAGAAGAAGAGGTACAACCAGCTCGTATCAAATTGCAATCTAATCTCACTTACTCAATTACACCATGTCGAGTGCTCGATGAAAAAGAAAGAGCGACCCGCGGAAGAATCGTGAAGCAATATAAGGTATCTTGGAGTGAGCAAGATGACCGGGATGCTACCTGGGAGACGGATGACTATCTAAAGGAAGTATACCCACACTTTTATAAGAAATGGTTCGTAATCCAAATCTCGGGACGAGATTTCTTTTAAGGAGGGGAGGGCTGTAACACCCCCGGTGTTAAGCAATCCCTAAATGCATAATTTGGCATGGCATAAGCATAGCATCTCATCATTTCATGCGCATATGCTTGTTAAGTGCTTAAGTCCTTGTTCGGTCTCTAGTGTAACCTTGTTATGCTTTCTGTTTCTGACCAAGTGCCTTATAACAAAGTTGTAGATCTTGATGAAGGGAACAACCTTGCTTTATAGCACTTTCTCAGAAAAAGCTGTTAAATTATGATTTCTTGCATTAGAAAAATGGTTTAGCACTAAAATTCTTTTAAACAGCAGAATTTGGACTTGAGCCTTAAAGATGATTTGTTCCTTGCAAAATTCTAAGCAACTTTGCTTTTAGGACCTTCTCCTGTTTCGGCTTAGTTTAGGAGTTATAGAGCATCCAAGTTTTTAACCCAACTTCTTTAGTTTAACCCCAGTGGACCCCGCCTGTCAGTCTCTCCTTCTTCTCCTTCGCGGACGCCGCTCCCTCCGCGCCGGCAGAATCCGCCCGCAGCCACGAGACCGCTTCGCCGGCCGGCCAAACCACCGACTTCGCCGCCCGTGGTTTGCGCCCGAACTCGCCACGTCGCTCCATGCACCGCGTCCTCGCCCGCCGCGTGTCGCGCGACGCCTGACGCCGCCGCGTCCGGTCGGGAGTTCCCCCGACGGGAACCGGCCAGGTGCAATGCACCTAGCACTTCGTTCCTTTTGCCTTCACTCCGCCCCGTGCTTGCAACCAGAGGAGCATTCCATTGCTCACTCTCTCCCTCGCTCCACTCCACTCCATCTTCACCAGAGCTCCGCGCCGCCGCCGCCCGCCGAACCTCGGCGAGCGATTACTCGCTCCACCGCTCACCGCCGTTCGATTCCTCCCGCCAGTTTCTCCGCCTTGACCTCCTCTTTCTCCGGTAAGGGTTGGTTTCCCCTCTCTCCCTCTCTAGCCGCCGGAACAGCGGATGCCATCCGCAAGCTCCCGCCGTGGCCGCCACCGTGACCTTCATGTGGACCGGTCATCTCCGGCCAAGCTATCCCAAGCCGAGCCATGTTCTAGTCTGCTCTACCTCCGTAGTAGCTTAGAGTTAGTTGGAGCCCTCTCTTTCGCCGTGTTTCAGCCGGAACCGAGCCGTGTCGTCGCCGTGTCCGCCATGGACCGCCGCCGTGCATAGCTCCGAGCAATGCCGGGGATGCCGAAGCCCGAGAGTTGCTCCAATAGGTTGCTTAGGTCATGCTTGGGCTAGTGCTAACCTCGCCGAGTCGCAAGCCGCCGGGAAGAGTTCCGCCGCCGAGTCGCAGAGCCGCCGCTCCGCCATGGCCGCCGTCGAGCTTGCTCCGGTATCCCTCTGGCTTAGCAAGTCGGTTAGTCGTGTTCGCCTCGCAAACCCGCACCCAGGGATGGTCTCAGTGTCACCAGAAGCGTCGCCGTCGACGAGCTAGGGCCGGTCAACGACCACGGCGCAAAACTCCGCCGTTGACCGCCGAGCCTGGCCTCGCGCGGTAACGTGCCGAGCTTGGCCTCGGAAGCTTGGTCGCCCTGACCAGCTGGCCCCGGCTGGCAGTAAGAAAGAGAGAAAGGGAAGAGCTTAGGTGCCGTAGGCCTCGGAAAGCCGGATGCGCTGAGCCTTCGCCTCGAGCCTCGACCGAGTCGGGTGAGTTAGTCTCGGTTGAGTCAGCAAGTCTCGGTTGAGTCAGTATCCTCGGCTGAATAGGTTAGCCTCGGCTGTCAGTGTGCCTCGGCCGAATCGGTAGAACGTGTCTGAGCCTCGGCCGAATCGGTCGAGTGCGTCCGAGCCTCGGCCGAGTCGCGCCGGGTGTGCCTAGCGTCTGTCTTGTGCCTCGGCCGAATCAAGAAGGAAATCCGTACGTTAGGATTGAGTTTTCTTTTAATTGCTTTTGCAGAATTTGTGTAATGGCTTCAAAAATTCATACAAGGCTCATTTTAAGTCCAAATCCTATGAAACAAATTTTGTTAGGTCAAGCATGTTTAGATCTATCAGTGAAAACTGTTGAATGCATTCTTGGTGATATTTTTATGGGTAGATTTATTTACATTAGGAAAGTGCTGATAACTTGGAAAATGCATAACTAATTATATATCAGTCAGAAAAATGTGATTCCAGTTTTGCTAGGTTTGTATGAAGGTGTAGTTTCAGAGAAAAATATAATATGAGGTTGTTCTGTGAATTAATTTGACAGTAGCTTTTAAAATAGTTAAATGTCGTTTCCTTGTTTATTTTGTAGTAATTAAAATATGAGCAATATGAACCTGAGAATTTAAGCACATTGCTCTTGTACTAGGAAGCTCAGTAGAAAAATAAGAAATCTGTTGTTTGACACTTTGTGCTAGGGTGTGTAGTTCAAAGCACCTTTCCATGATATAATTTGTCTTTTTCATAGAGAATGGATTTTATATCCAAATGAGATGAAATTTGGACAGGGCGCTAGATTAGGTGTTGTTAACTCCCAGTAATTTCTGTAGATTTTTCTCAAGCTGTCTCGGTTAGGTTGCTGTTTAAAGCATGTGTAAATAGATTTATTTCAGCAAGTAATTAGAGGGTAATAAACTCATTAAGTAAACTTTGAGGTGGTGACAGCATAGCTTAATCAATTGACTATGTTAGGTTAAATAGTGGGATGATGTTGACTACCTTGTTGAAGAGAATGCAGTAGATGACATGTGCTTATCCCCTGATTGCTGTTGATCATGTGCATCACATATGCATTCTATGTGCATTCATCCTATTCATGCACTTTATGCATCATACAGGATCAGCGGAGGAGATCCAGACCCAGTCGATACTGGAAGAGCCCAGTCCGGAGGAGAACCTGACAGAAGAAGCCGGAGGGACCGACGCCGACGAGTTGCCCGAGTGCCGCGATCACCGTCCGTCGGACTTTGAGAAAGGCAAGCCCCGGAGCATTCTAACTCCTACGGTTTGCAAATGTTTTCTAGTTAACCTGATGATGAATGATGCATTAGGTTATAGGAGTTGATTGCTACCGTTGATGCATTATTACTTATCCTTGTCCACCTGCAATATATCTTGATATCCCTGTTTAGGTCTAGGCTCGTTATATGCTTAGCCCTGCTTAGATCGGTAAAAGTCGGGTGATTCCCTGTCTCCCGTAATAGGTGGATACTGATCATGTTTAGCCTGTGCTATCATGAGATAACCATGTGATAATTAATCTGAGACGGAGGCGGGATGTAAGAGCAGCAGGACATGGGTTCTGTGTGCTAGTAGTCTCCCGTCTGTGTCGCATAGGACCCGTTCGGGAATGTCCCTTCAGTCAAATTGAACGCGTCAATCACTTAACGGAGTTGGTCTGAGTACCTCCCGTGAAGCCGAGTAAGGTTATTCGAGCCGGTGATGGAGATGTTGACGCCTAACACCCAGGGCCTCAGCTGTACCGTGGGCAACTATTCTGATCAACCTGGCATGGTCCGAGGGCAGGCAGGGCTGATCGACCTGGCATGACCGTGGGCAGTTATAGATTGAGCGACCTGGCACTGAGATAATCCCTCGGTGTAGAAGGGCCCATGGTCGTCCCGCGCTTTGTGTTCTCGAATCTTCTGACTGGTAGCTTACGACTGCCGTGGCTGGAATGTGTCGGGCGAGTGTGAGACATTTTATCCCCAGCTGAGTAGGAATCGATTATAATCGCCATCGCTCCTGGACAGTGAGCAGTTGACTTTAGATCATCTCCCGTAGAACTTATGGAACTAAAATGGTTATGGAATCTGAAAGGCTATTGATGAAATAGTCATTCTTGATTGATTAATTAGCAAGTGCTTGTTTAGTACAGGTGCAAATCTAGTAAGGTAGAGTTAATGACTAAAAGCAATTGCCAACATCTGAAACTGAGTTTTATTACTAAAGCTTTCATGCAAAAGAGTATGTACAGCCAACCCCACCCATATAGCCTACATAATCCTTGGAGTCTCATTATTTTTGGTTTATGACGGGTAAGTCTAGCTGAGTACCTTCTCGTACTCAGGGTTTTATTCCCTTGTTGTTGCAGATGGCCAGTGCTTTTATGGTTACTGCGAGAACTGCTTGTACCCGGTAACGGGTGATGACTAGACCAAGGGCATGGTCAACACTTATCTCATCTGTTGCTTTTGTGGACCCAGTCAACTGATGGCACCGTATTTATAAACAATCCAAACTTATGTTTTAAAGACTATGTTGCTTCCGCTACTACTACAAATTATGGTTTGTAATATTATTTCGTACTCCGATGTAAATTGAACTGTGTGCAACTGTGTTGTAACCCATGAGCATGTTCGTGGAACAAGTACGATCTTGGCTGGATGTCGTTGAATGATTTGAAATCCTTCGAGATTTCCGGACTACCGGGTTTGTACGAGCTTAAGTACTCGATGATTTCTGCGAGAGCGGAGGTTTTCAGTGCTTAATCTGGTGCAAATTGGTCGGTTCTGTTACAACGGAGTAGTTGGAAAGGGCAATTATGTAATTGTAACGGGGTAGTTGGCAGGACACCTCTGTACTTGTGACCTCTTTTTGAATTAATATAAATACCTCTGCCTCTCCCGGGACGGGGGGGGAGAGCACTGTTCACTCTACTTGTACTACTGTTGGCTCACATCCGTGAGTTTGCCTTTTGTCTTCTTGCGCGCTCTCATTCGCTCGTGCGACAACTTGCTACTTTAGGGTTTCAACCCTAAAACAACATTGGCGCCCACTGTGGTTGTTCTCCGAGCTTGTCATGGCACCAAGAAAGACGACGAAGACGGTTGATCCTCAGGAGACCGAAAGGGAGGCTGTTGCGAACTCAATTGCCCGCGTCACAATCGCAGCATCCGCTCCCACAAACCAAATACCACCAAACCCAAACCCAATCCCCCAAGATTTCGCTGGTCCAGTTCCATCCGGAACCCAGCAACCAGCGGGAACGTCCTCGCACCAGGACATGCCGCCTTCGGGTCAGCAGCCATTCGTTAGAGAGAGAACACCGGAAGGCCAGGTCCGGGACGTGATTGACGAGGAGGAAGAAGATGATGATGCAGAAGTCACCAGGCATGCCCAAGCACTCAAAATGTTCATGCAGCAGTAGGAAGAGATACAAAAGTTGTTGCAACAAAGGGAACAACTTCAGCAACAGCTTGCAGCTAAAGCGAGAGAAGAAGAAACTCACGACGTAATTCGTCAGGCGGAAGCACAGAGAATACAGTTGGAACGAGAGGTACATGAGTTGCAAAGGGCTGGAGGAGGCGTGCATCCAAGAGGTCCCAGAAACATGTTTGTACCACCGCGAGAGCAGCCGCTAGCTTTCGACAATTCCATTGATGAAATTTCTCCACTGTCGAGGGAGTTGCAAGTGCATCCTTGGCCGCTCGATTACAAGCCTTGAATCCTCACTTTCAATGGCAAGGCCAACCCACGTAAGTTCCTGGCAAGCTACGAGACGGCCGTGTGATTGGCAGGAGGAGACAACCAAGCCTTGGCAAAGTCCCTCATTCTAGTAGTTGAAGATGTAGCCCACGATTGGTACACGACTCTCAAGCCATTGTCCATCTACTCCTGGGCTCAGTTAAAGGCTGAATTGCTCGCCACCTTCCAAGGCTTTCGGGCGGATGTCAAAACCACTCGCGATATCATGAATTGCACTGAACAAGATGATGAGCCTTTGTCTGAATACCTTAGATACTTTATTCAGCTGAAGACACAAGCTACCAATGTGCCAGAAGCGGCTGTGATTGCAGCAGCCATTGAGGGCTTGGGGACAGGACAATGCGCTGCCCATTTGTCCAGAGAGCCGCCCAAGTCGGTCAACAAACTGTTCGACGTGATGAATGCTTATGCAAGGTCAGATGATGACTTTGGGCGACAAAAGGCCGCCCGTTTGGCGCAAAGACAAATGACGAAAGCGGCCTGCCCACCTCAGGTACCAAATCAGAGGATCATCAGGCCGTTCCGGTCGATCAACACTCTGCAGGAAGAACCAGCACAGTCGATGGTAGACGCAGAAAGAAACAACATGGCCAATTTTCAGCAGCAAAAAGGGTTCGATCAAGCTTTCCGCGGAGGATGCGGCGGAAGGGCCGGACGTGGCGGCCGTGATGGGAGAGGCCGTGGAAGGGGGCTAAGCCTCCATACTGCGTTATTTGCAACGGCAATTTCGGCCATACCACCCGAGAGTGCAAATACAACAAGATGGCGAAGGAGTTGAAGGACAAGGATCAAGCCTCAGCTTCCGGCAAAACTCCAAACATGTTTTCCACAATTCGCAAGACCTAGCAGCAGGGGCCATATCGTGCGTCAATTATGTAAACACGCCACTACATCCCCCCAGTATATCCCTTCCCAAAATGTGCACTGGTTTAACCCGGCGTATCAGGGCTACCAATTCCCGATCTTTCCGTCGCAATCGGTGGCAGTTTCATCGCCCATGTAGTACCAGCATCAGCAAACACCACCACCAGTGCTTTCGGCTCGAGCCTAGCCTCAGGGATAGCCAGCTCAACCTAGCTACCAGCAGGGGCAGGATGCAGAAAATGACCCCGGGGCAGTCAACAACATCCTTCCATCACGAGGCCACATTTTCGCCATCACGGGCGGATCCAACCTGGAACATGAAAGCAAAAGAGCAAGAAGGGACTATCAATGAAGGGTCCAGACCGTATCGCCAATACTCCCGTTGAACAGACCAGCCTGGTCGTTGATGCCGATATGTTTCGACGAGTCAGACTTCAAAGTTCGCGACTATCCACATTGCGATGCTTTCGTCGCCACAGCAAATGTGGCCGGTTTCACCTTACACAACATCTTGATTGACACTGACAGCTCAGCCGATATCTTGTTCGTCAAAGCTTTCGAAGCGATGGGAATGGACAGGCGGAGTTTGGACCCCGCCGATAACTCCTTGTACGGTCCGGAGGAAGGAAGATCGATGTTATCGGGAAAAAGCAAATTCCGATGTCTTTCGCCGAAGGAGAAAGAGTGCGCATCGAAATGGTGACTTTTGACATAGTGAACATGGACTACCCCTACACCGCCATTTTCGGTAGAGGTTTCACCAACAAGTTCAATGTGGTTATCAAGCAAAGCTATTTATGTATGAAAATGTTGTCCCCTTTTGGCGTCATTACCGTGCACGGAGATCAACAAGCTTCCAGAAGAATTGAGGGCAAGCCAACCCCCGGCTACAGCCTAATAAACAAGGTGACAAAGAAAGACGAAATGCAAGAAACCGTTGAAGGGCACGTTATCGCTAGTTTGCCGGAATGTAAGGCTGGAGCAGCCGAGGAGACGGTGAGAATCCCGCTCGCAGCTTCAAGGCCCGAAAGAACCGTGCATATCGGTTCAAGCATGCCAGAAGGGGAAAGGGACCCATTGGTGTCTTTTCTCGCGGACAATGATGACATTTTCGCCTGGTCGGCAAATGATTTGCAAGGCGTCAGTAGGGATCTCGCTCAGCATCGCTTGAATATCGCAAACGGCTCCAAGTCTAGGAAGCAAAAGCTGAGGAAAATGTCAAACGAAAGGGCAGATGCGGCGAAAGCCGAAGTGCAAAGGTTAGTCGATGCAGGAGTGATCCGGCCTGTCCAGTACCCCGAATGGTCGGCAAACATTGTCCTGGTGAAAAAGAAGAATGGAAAATGGCGAATGTGCGTCGACTTCACCGACCTTAACAAATGCTTCCCAAAGGACCCGTATCCTTTGCCGTGTATCGACAAGCTTGTCGACATCGCAGCTGGTTGAGAAATAATGAGTTTGCTAGATTGTTTTTCAGGTTATCACCAAATATGGCTTCATCCCGGTGATGAGGAGAAAACTAGTTTCATCACCCCAACTGGCATATATTGCTACCGGCGGATGCCGGAAGGGCTAAGAAACGCAGGCCCAACATTCTCGCGGATGACGGACAAGGTCTTCGAGAGCCAGAAGCAGAAGAAAAACTTGTTGGCTTATGTTGATGACATAGTAGTCAAGAGCGACAGAGAGGAAGACCATCAAGAAAACTTGCTGGAGACTTTCGGCAATCTTCGCAGAAGCGGCTTAAAGCTCAACCCAGACAATTGTATTTTCAGCATAAAAAAGGGAAGCTCCTGGGTTGTCTGGTATCCGCAAGAGGAATTGAAGCCAACCCAGACAAAATAACGGCAATCATTAACATGTAACCGCCCTCGAATCGCAAACAAGTGCAAAAGTTGACTGGAAGGTCGGCGTCCTTAAATAGATTCATCGCAGGATCCGCCGAAAAAGGCTTGCCCTTCTTCGAAACCATGTGCAGCTCCGACCCTTTCGATTGGGGAGAAGAGCAGCGGCAGGCCTTCCAGTAGCTAAAGGAGTACCTGACAAGGCTCACAATGTTATCCAAGCCGTCGGTGGAAGCTAAGCTCTTATTGTATCTCGCAACATCTCAAGCTACCGTAAGCGCAGTGTTGGTGGAAGAAAAGGAGCACGAAAACAAGTTGGTGCAGTTCCCAATCTACTTCGTCTCTGAGGCCCTGTCAGGAGCAAAGCTGAACTATTCAGAGTTGGAAAAGATAGCATACACGGTGGTAATGGCTTCAAGGAAGCTAAAGCATTACTTTCAGTCTCATCGCATCATAGTCCTATCAGCCCAACCGTTAGAAGCTCTATTTCGCAACAACGAAGCTATCGGCCGAGTGGGCAAGTGGGCAGCGGAGCTAAACGAATACGTGATCGATTTCCAGCATCGGTCAGCAATCAAGTCCCAAGCATTAGCGGATTTCATAGCAGATTGGACCCTCGCGGCCTTCGACACGGCCCTTGAGTTCGATGGGCCGGTATGGACAGTGCATTGTGATGGCGCTTGGGGAATGGCTGGAGCCGGAATCTCAGCAATCTTAACCCCACCAAAAGGTTCGAAACTCAGATTCGTCGCAAGGTTGCAGTTTCTTACAACCAACAACACCGTCGAATACGAAGTAGTACTACTGGGTTTACGTAAGCTACGAGCAATCGGACCGAGAAGATGCATAGTCAAATCAGATTCCCGAGTGGTCGTCGGACAAGCCGGAAAATGAATTCACACTAAAAGAACCGGAACTGGCGAAGTATTTAGAAGCAATCAGAAGAATGGAAAAGTATTTCACAGGTTTCACTCTCCGTCACATCCCAAGAGCCGAAAACACAGAGGAAGACAAGTTGGCCAAGGCTGCAGCGCAAAATCTCCTACTGCCACCAGGCGTGTTCTACCATGTCCTTACGACCAAAGCTGTAAAAGAAGAGGAAGATCACCTGAGTTCAGTTCACGCCATCACCAGCGATCACTGGAGGTCGCAGATATTCGCCTACTTAGCTGGGACATACGAGCCGGAATCCAGAAAGGACGCCGAAAGGATGGCTAGCAGAGCAAAAGGCTACTCAATCATCGGGGAGCAGCTCTACAAGAGCGGAATTATAGCCCCGCTCTTGAAGTGCATAAGCAGGCAAGAAGGTATACAATTGCTCTACCGGATTGTGCGGTGCGCACAGGGGACCTCACGAAATAGCACACAGAGCAATGAGGCAAGGATTTTATTGGCCTTCCGCCAAAATAGATGCCAAAGAACTGGTCAAGTGCTGTAAAGGTTCCCAGATGTTCGCCAAAAACCAAAAAGCCCCAGCAAACGAAACCTCGCCGGTAATCCCAACTTGAACTCTACAAAGGTGGGGCATTGACATAGTGGGACCACTACCAGTAGCTCCGGGTAACTTACGATTCATAGCAGTCGCCCTTGAATATTTCACCAAGTGGATAGAGGCGAAGACCCTTGGAAGCATAACTTCCACCTCCCTAACCAAGTTTGTGTGGCAAAGGATAATCTGTCATTTCGGCGTCCCTTCATTCATCACTTGTGACAACGGAAAGCAGTTCGACTGTGCTGAATTCAGAAGTTTTTGCGACGAATCCAACATCATGCTCAATTTCGCGTTAGTAAACTACTCGCAAGCAAACGGGGCTGTCGAAAAGGCAAATGGGTTGATCTTTTCAACAATACCAAAACTCTGTTCGATGCACCGAAAGGCAAATGGGCGAACACCCTAACGTCAGCTGTATGGGGGCACAACATCTCTCGCTCCAGAGCTACCAGCTTCACTCCATTTGGCTTGTTGTACGGCGAGGAAGCGGTCACCCCAGAGGAGGTAAAATTGGGTTCCTTCTGGACCGAAATGGCACCAGCGACCCAAGAACAAAGGCACCTTCAGCTAGACACCATCGAGGAGGTAAGGTTGCAAGCGGCAAGCAACCTTGAGAAGTATCACGTGGAAACAAAGCACCGCAGGGACAAAAGCCTAATTCGGAAGGACATCAAGCCTGGTGACATGGTTACCATTCGGCAGCCAGACAAGCAAGGTAAGCTGCAGTCACAATGGCAAGGCCCCTTCGTTGTGGCAAGCATGGCGGCACCCGGTGTATTCCGGTTGCTGGATGAGAAGGGGGGAGAATCAGCCCACACCTGGAATGCAAGCAACTTGCGCCATTTTTATCCATAATTCCTTTTGATTTTTGTAATTTTGATGTAAGTTTTCATTTTCAATTTTTGTAATCAAGATCGGCTGCACTCTTTTTCCTCGCTGGGGAAGCCCTACACGGGGTGCGAGGTTTTTTAATGAGGCAGCCGATTGTAACCGCTACCTTAAGGAAGCATTTGCAACTCCCTAAAATAGCCGTATACGCTCTCGACGACGAAAACAACCAAACATAAGGTTGAGGCATTCGTCAAATTAATGTAACAAACGAGAATGTCGGCCTAATGGACAAAAGAAGTCCTTCACAGACCTCGACAATCTCGAAAGCCTGCGAGCAACATAAACCGACCCTCCAACAAAACGAGAGGGCGGAACGAAAGCCTACGGGCAACACAAACCAACCCTCCAACAAAACAAGAGGGCGGAATGAAAGCCTGCGGGCAACACAAACTGACCCTCCAACAAAACGAGAGGGCGGAACGAAAACCTGCGGGCAATACAAATCGACCCCCAGGGAAACGAGAGGGTGGAAAGAAAGCTTGCGGGCAAGTGAACACCCGCCTTCTGTCAAAAACAAAAAGTGGAAGACGAATCAAAGGCCACTGCAAATCAGCCCTTCCGGCAAAAGTCGCGGGAGATTAACAGTAGAAAAAGTTACGCCGAGCAACCCTCGCTTTGCAGCAAAAAGGGCAGCTGGCAGCCCTCAGGCAGCACAAAATTTAAGTGCTACCTTAATTCTCCACCTTCCAAAACCCGCCGACCTCTACAACCCGCCAACTACCAAGTACAGCCAAAAGAGTAAATGCACAGACCCGCCACCACAGAGGCAAGGCCATATAAATAGAGGGTAGAGCACAGGCCATCCAAGCAACCAAAGCTGCCAAACCTACTCAGTTACTCCTGAAAGACACACCCAAGCAAGCGAGCTGCGAATAGGAAGCATCATGATTTATGGTTTTGCTTTTATGATTGTGTCATTGGTACATTAGTTAGACAGCGCCATGAATAAAAGCGCTTTAGGCGAAAGCCTTCCTAAGCGGCAAGGCCGTCTCAAGTTTTAGCCGGTAGAGAAACAAGAGCATGCCCGCTGCCGAAAGACAATAAGAGCAATATCTCAGATATAGCCGGTTGTAATTTCCTCCGTCGTGTCTGTAAAATCGCACAGATTAACCAAGTTTTCAAGCGCAACACACCGCTGCCGCAAAGCTACGCAACTTCCGACCGAGGGGCTCGCAATGAAAGCACCCTCGCGCGAATGCTACCGCCCCTCGACAAAAAAACGTGGGGCGGCCGTTTTCTAACTTCCGGCCGAGGGGCTCGCAACGAAAGCACCCTCGCGCGAATGCTACCGCCCCTCGACAAAAAAACGTGGGGCGGGCGTTTTCTAACTTCTGGTCGAGGGGCTCGCAATGAAATCACCCTCGCGCGAATGCTACCACCCCTCGACAAAAAAACGTGGGGCGGGCGTTTTCTAACTTCCGGTCGAGGGGCTCGCAACGAAAGCACCCTCGCGCGAATGCTACCGCCCCTCGACAAAAAAAATGGGGCGGGCGTTTTCTAACTTTCGGCCGAGGGGCTCGCAACGAAAGCACCCTTGCGTGAATGCTACCGCCCCTCGACAAAAAAAATGTGGGGTGGGCGTTTTCTAACTTCCGTCCGAGGGGCTCGCAACGAAAGCACCCTCGCGCGAATGCTACCGCCCCTCGACAAAAAAAACATGGGGCGGGCCTTTTCTAACTTCTGGCCGAAGGGCTGGCAACAAAAGCACCCTCGCGCGAATGTTACCGCCCCTCGACAAAAAAAACATGGGACGGGCGTTTTCAAACTTCCGGCCGAGGGGCTCGCAACGAAAGCACCTTCGCGCGAATGCTACCACCCCTCGACAAAAAAACGTGGGGCGGGCGTCTTCTAGTTTCCGGTCGAGGGGCTCGCAATGAACGCACCCACGCACGAATGTTACCGCCCCTCGACTAGAAAATGTAGGGGCGGGCGCTTTTCGAGTCTGGCTGAAGGGCTCATGGTAAAAGCACTTTCCGCGTGAGAGCCATCGCCCCTCGTTTCAGTAGGGTGGGCAGGCGTCCCCCACTTTTTTGCCAAACGTTAGCAACGAAAGTATCCACGCGCAGAAGCATCCAATTGCCACCAACGAGGCCTATAAAAATCATTCCCAGACTACAACCAGCGGGTTCCAAAAGAATTTACAAGCAAAGAAATAATCGGCAAACCACCCCTTCTTTATTCAGTGCATTTCAAATAATGTCATCAAACAATGCGGTGAAGTGCGAACTATTTTCGCAACCCCAGGAAAATGTTATATCGACGCTTATCCGGCGAAAACGTGACGTCTTAATGCTCCACTTTTACGGACAGGCCGTCATCGAAAGCCGGCGGCGCGCGCGAAGCTTCGCGTCTCTTCCGTCTGGCCTCAAGCTCAAAGCGGTCAAAATTGTAATAAAAGGCACGCAAGTGCTCTCCCGTTCGCTTAATCTTCTTGGCGCGATTTTTCAAATAAGACGAAAGCGACGTTGTCGAAAACCTAGAGCGAAAGCTCCTCCACAAGTCACCTCCGACACAGATATCACCGGATCTAATCATTAGCGCGCAAATGTCGAGAACGTCCGCTGTTCCCACATCCGCATCCTGTACAATACAACAAGCCAGCTTAAGCTTAAAAGTTACAAACGACGGTAGCTTTTACGAGTACAACTGACCCACAGAAAAAACATGGCCCATTCACTCAGCTACCGCATCTTGTGCGTCATTTCCGTCGCGAGAAGCAGCTGCAGTCGAGCTTTCGGGAACTTCCTCATTCGAACGACGGGGGGGTCCCTTCGTCATCAGGTTCGATCTCGTGCACCCGTCGCTCGGAGATGAAGTCCGAAAATACCTTCTTGATATGACCTTTCTCCTCTAGAGTCTGCAACAAGAAAGGGAATAGAGGAAAAAGGCATCACCTATAATCGAAAGTCGGAAGACGCGCAACAGCAAAATAGAACAACCATTCGGAATTACCTTGCCACGGCCCATGGCGGACTGCATGAGCGACATGTCATTTCCACCCACCAGCCAGAATTTGTCAAAAAACCTTTTACCAAGCACTTTAGCTGCCTCGGGGGTTCGCCAGTAATAGTCCACCTCTTTAACCGGAAGATCCGAGATGTGGGTACAACCAGCGTCTACTAAGCTGTGGCCGATTGCCTTAATGCCTGTGACCGCAGCATAGTCCCGGCCGAGGGCCATGTGCCCCTCCAGCGACTCCATTTCAGAATGGATCCAATCGATAAGGTTCTTGACACCACTTTCGGGCGAGTTTTCGGTTTCAACCCCAATGATGCGAAGGCATTCCCGAAAGCGAGACACAACCCCGCCAGTGGAAGCCAAAAGCGCCCTCTCTCTATCGGCTCGGGCAGTGCGTAGCTGCGAAATCTCCCTTTTCAAGCTTTCAACTTCCAGCTGGCTTGCCCTCCGTGAGTTTTGTTCATCCTCGGCCTTCTTCGTTTGCGCCTCCAAATCGGCGGCAAGCTTCTTCACTTGGTCATCTAGTTCTTGCCTGTTTTGTTGAATCTTGCAAATGTAAAGATCATTCTAGTTGCTCTGACTGCGAGCAATGACAGCAGCCTACGACAAGCATAAAACAAAACAAGCACAAAAGTTAAAAGAAACCAAAAGGAAAAGAGCTACGAAATCTACGATGAAGTCGGGCACTTACGCTTGCCAGATGAAAGGATAGCGCATCGCTGAGCTTCGTGCCACTAACCTTAAGGAGATCCCACTCAATCTCCGGTGTGACAAAGGCCTTCTGAGAGAACTCCACAAATTTCGTGGCCTCCTCACTTCCACCAGGAAGGACTCCCGCTCGGTGATAGTCAATTCGGCAGGCAAGTTGGGCATCTGAGGCTGCACCCAAAGAACGAGCGATGCGATAGACTCCTCTTTTGCATCGTCAGTCTCGCTTGACAAGCTCAACCCGGTGTAAAAACAGGGGTTCTTGTAGTCTAAAGGAGCTCCATCGAGAACCAGCCGCCCGTAACCCAGAAGTTGCCCATCCACCATCTCCTGCGTCAAACGAATGCACCGCGACAAAAATCTCGGCTTACCTCTGTCAACAGCAGCAAGGGCCGACATCTTCCCAGATCCAGCCCCCTTTTCGCCAGAGGCCGCCTTATCAGTGGGCACCCGAGCAGATGTCTCAGGGCGATGAGCCTTCTGTTTCTTCGTCGAGCGGTCCGTAGCCTCCGGCGGACAAGAAGCCTTCCGTGAACCAAGCTTCGCGAAGATCGGAAGGTCAGCGACGGAGGCGTCATCATCAAACGCCGATTGCAAAAGGTGCACATTTGACTTCTTCGAGGCCATCTCCGCAGCTCGCGACGCGCTCTGTAGGCATGACTGTTCACACTTCTTAACACAATCACTAAAAGTAGACTTTGGAGCCTAACCCCAGCAACGGCGCTAGAAGTGTCTTGATTGGTAAAACTAATGACTATAGGATAATTCCGCAAGCGCACAGAAATTACCGATGTAGCACTTCGCCCGGGAGTATTCCAAGGTATCGCATTTATTTTATCGCAGAGGAAACGATGACTAGAAAGACTAATAAGAAAGAAGTCCTATCTTAATATAGCTACAACTATTGTAGAGGGTGATAAACGAAGGGTAAAGGAAGGTGATGATTTAGGATAATCAAATGAGATAATTAAGGGTAACTAGTGTAGTATAGCTAGGTGGGAAGACAACGAGTGGGAAAGGTTCCTATGAATTTCTTAATCCACTCCCGTGTTCTAATTAATCAAATAGTAGATACAACTAGGATTGATTACCTTCAACTTGGTTGCCAGGGATAAACGAGAGAATAGTGCGATAGAAGGTTTTTCACCTAACCCACTACTCAAGCGGATATTTGGCTTATGGACGCCTTACCTTTTAAAAACTAGCCTGAGTTCACGTGAGGGGATCTAGGTAGCCAGGCAAAATCTATCACCTTTTGCCCATGCGCCCCTACTGTCCGTGCAAGCCAGCGGCAACCAAAGATAAGTCTTAGCCTAAGCACCACGCTTATGCTAATCCTTATTACTCTAGCTAATATACGATTAATTAAAGCACCGTTTTACGGGCGATGATAAAGAACCAAGATGTTTATGTAAGGATCACAATCTAGTATGTAACTACTACAAGACTAACTAGAGCACTACAATACTTATCTTTGGTTTTGATTACAATGACATGTTTGTGCGTACTTCCAGTGTAGAAGCAGCAAGGATATATATATGGTGTGTGTATGTGATCTTGATCTTAGGAGTTTGAAAAACCTCTTAACAAAGATCAACAAGACTTAACTTGACTCAACACTAAGCAAGCAGCTTATGTGGAAGGTTTTTCACCACATCATATATATAAGGTTGTGGTAGGAATTTATCACCATTGAGGAACAATTAAGGTTTTGATTAATTTAAGAATAAATTCTCCGGTAATCATGCATGCTTAGCATAATATTATAGCAGCTCTTGTCTCACTGTATCATGTCTCACAACAACTTAGACTTAGTGCTAGCACTTGCTACCCACAAAAGTGTTCAAGTTCATGGTGGTCTTATGTGAGCTAAGTGATCCATACTTAAAAAATAACAAGCTGTATACTGGGTACTAAGGAAATAATAATAGAGCAACCGTTCATCATTTCCAAGAAAAGTAGACATGCATGACATATGAGAAAACATAAATAAGCATGGGAAATATTTTTGGCATTTTCTTATTATTTATTTATTTATATTATTAAGATACGATAAAAGATATAATAAAAAATGCTAAGATAGAATACTTACCTTAGTGGGGGAGAGAATCTCCCCCAAGCTTGTCTTGTTGTTATGATTTTTGTTTTTCACTGGGGTGGATATGGTGGATAGTATGGCGGGTATTGTGGAGGATACTGTGGAGGATATTGCGGAGGCGAGTATGGATGTGGATGCTGTGGTGGATACTGGGGAATATACGGTGGTACGGGAATATTGTGGTGTGCATAAAGGTTGGCCCAGTTTCGGCCACTAGCTTCCTGGAAACTCATGAGCTGCTGCTGGCTTTGGACTGCAGTGTGTGTATGGCTTCATGGCTGGTGCGCAACATGCCGAACGGGTTATTAAGCAGCTCCATGTCATGACGCTCGCTACGGGACCTGGTTTCCTGCGAAGATGACATAGAAACTCGGGCACTCTGTACCCCAGACCTGCGTCTACTTCCGGGCTGTGAAGTGTGCATGACTTCTCTCTCATAGTCGTTGTCATCATCAGAGTCTTGGCGTTGAGCTGCCTGAGCCTTCCCACGTGTGTATGGTTCTGAAAAACTCTGACGACCTCCCACTCCAGGAATGTTGGGGATTAGCGGTTGGCCCCCATATAATTTTAATTCCGGACATGGCAAAGTAAGTCTTGTTTTCGAGTTGCGGAATTTGAATTCAATGGTGTTGTTGGGACCACTCGCAATGACAAGTGCTTGGATGAAGTGCTCCTTTCTCAAGATGGTTCTAGGAGTTCTTATGAAATCCTTAAATCCATCAAGAATGTTTGCGTGACTACAAAATTTTGTGATTATGGATGTGAAATCAAAAGATCCTAATCTTGATGGTGCAGTTAACCAATGTTGTACCGTGGCTTTTACTGGAGCTATTCGAATTTGATTAACCATGGCATATAGAATACTAGCATCAATCTCCCTAACAATTCTTATGTCATCTCTAGGAAACAACGTGATGCCTATCCACCTATGCATGAATCTTAAAGTGGGGTGACAAATATGACTTGTGCGTGGTTGTGCTTTCCCAATTATGTTGTCCCCAGTTATATCATACCAAAACTCTAATTTGTTAAAGTCTGGCGTGGCTAGCTCAATATTTGTTGCACAGTTAACAAAGCCCAGGTATGTTGCAAATTGATCCCAACTAAAATTAAATTCATTACCGCGCAACCAAAAATAGATGGTAGTTTGAGTTATTTTTGCGTTGCTCATGAACTCTAGAGTAAGAAGCTTGCTGCCCGGATACTGAGAAAAATCCCAGAAATCACCCCAACCTATTGCAGTAAAAACATCGGAGAACTCCTCATCCATACCTGTGCAGTAGAGGAGATCGAGATCGAATACCTTGGTGTGCTCGAAGTTGCGGTTGCGGATGGAGTTGAGAGTGGCTAATTCTTGAGCAGTTAGCCATAACCCAGTTCCTGGGTCTTGAATCCTCAGGGGCTGCGTCTCTTCGTCAGGTTGTTGCTGCAAGTCCTCTGTGTCATGCACCGACTGCCCACTGGAGCTGGTGGATTGAGAGGGTCTTGATGATGAGCTCCTGCTGAGAGCTGCACGCATTTTCTTCGCAGCGGACTTGAGTGGGTTCTTCATGCCTGGTAAAATGATGAACACTAATCGAGCAAGAGAGGTTAGTTGTAAGTGATAACCCTTCTTACCCGTCAATTACCTCTCTTGATTTCGTTGAGTGTTGATCACTAAAACAACGGACAAGAGTGTCAAAATTTTCTGTTGGTGGCTCTGGTGAAGCAACATAGGAAGGAGTGTGTGAATAAAAAGGAGGGACGAGAGAGAGTTGCAGGTGCAAGACAAGGGGTCGGGCGACCCCCCCTCTGGCAACCCCCTTTGCCAAAGTGACATGCACGGTGGATGTCAATCCTTGTCCAACCTTTGCTTATTCTTTACTCCTCTTGGATTCTTGCTCATGAGTGCTTGTGAATGAGAGAGTGTGAGAGAGTGGATAGTGTCGACACCTCTCTGAACTTTCTCTAAATGAACCAAGGTAGACAAGCACATGTGAGGAGAGAGAAGTTCGTGGGTGCCTGAACAAGGGGTCGGGCGACCCCGGGGTACTCCCCCCATTTGCATGTGCCAAGCTTGAGTGAGTGGGTGTCAATCCTTGCCTAGCATCTTTGCAAAAGAACATGTCTCCTTGGATGCTTGCTCTTCTTTTCTTGAAGTGAGTGATGGGTGGAAGAAAGAATAAACGGAGGGAGCAAGACATGACCTTGGCTAGTTGGCATGATGTGCATGGTGTCCTCACGGGGTGCATTGTCCAAATGGTGGTTTGCTTAAGGAGTTAAGAAAATGTCTTGACCAAGGTTGGTAAGGAGTGATAGAATTAAGGGTTGCATGAGTGAAATTAGGAAGAGGGACTTACCTACTTCCTCATGTTACTCATGAATGATTGAGTATGTGCACTCCTCTCATCAAGTTTATTTAAGCAAGAGATGAGAGAGAGATCATTATTCTAGGTCCTAGAATGCAAGTCGACAAGTATATGTCTATTGATTCTTGCATCTCTATCTAGATGGCTCATGCCAGAAGGTGAGATTAGGTGGGGCCTACCATGGGGTCGGCCGACCCCATCATCCCCACTTAAATTGTTCTGAGCAGAGTATACTAGTACTAGAATATGAAAGTGCACACAGAGTGACTGAAAATATTTTGAAAGATTAGCATACTAGCTTTATTTACATGTTCAATTAGAGCAATGTAGATTATCATGCAATTTCTTAAGTGTTGTCGTGGATGTAACAAATGTTGCATGGGGAGCATCTCATGACATGCAAGTTGGTAGGTGACAAGCACCTGGGTGGGGTCGGCCGACCCCACCATACACCCTGTGAGATGTTGTCCATAATCTAGGTGCACTAAGACATGTGTAAGCTTTGGGAAAAGACTAAAAGAAGTTGAGGGGTTGCCATGCTAGGTTCATTTGGATGATCAAATAGGCTAAGTGAAGTGACATGCTATGTGATAGGCTATGTAATGAAAGGAGCATATCATGGCATGGCATAGATTTAACATAGACAAAAGTTGGCAGGTGATGGCCACCAGGGTGGAGTCGGCCGACCTCCCCCTCTTGGGCCCACCTGGTGTCTAAGTCTTAGTGGTGTTAGACTAGATGATTATGTTAGTTATAAATTTTAACTAGAGTCGACAGAAGAAAGGAGTTGGAAAAAAATAAAGTAAATGAAAGTTAAATTAAGTGTTAGTGTACTTACCTTGATGGAAGAGTGATTTCCTCAGGTTCCTGTAGCAGGTCCTTGGACCGGGGCAGGAATTTTCTTCGGAAGTGTTGCCGGTTGTGTCACCTTTTTCTTCCATATTCGCTTGCTTTTTGCCCGTGGTTTTGGATTGACCTTCTTCTTTATACTATACATGAGACTGACTACCTCCACGTCCATGGCCATGATTAGTGAGCATTGTGCAAGCTTGGGTTTGAAGTTGAAGTTCTCTTGGGTCCCATTAATATGGAACTGAATTTCTCCGGCTCCAACATCAATATGTGCATTGGCGGTGCTGAGAAATGGTCTTCTGAGGATGAGTTAATTCTTCTTGTCTACTTCCATATCTAGTACCACGAAATCCACGGGGATGAAGAATTCACGTATCTTGACGGGAATATTCTCCGCTATCCCCGCCGGATGGCGAATTGATTGATCCGCTAACTGCAAATATATTGATGTAGGGGACAAAACAGCATGGCTTAGTTTATCAAAGATTACCTTTGGCATGACACTGACGCTTGCTCCCAAGTCGCACAGTGCATGCTCGAAGTGTTGTGTTCCAATGGAGCATTCAATGGTGGGACACCCAGGATCCTTCTTTTTTTCCGGCACTTGGTTTAATATAGCCGCGCTGCATTCTTCGGTTAGTTTAATTACCTCAGTTGTAGGCAACGGGCGTTTGTTGTTGAGAATGTCTCTTAGGTACTTGGCATAGGTCGGAACCTGCATTGCATCAAGTAATGGAATATTGACAAACAACTGACGAATTACCTCGACGAATTTGCCAAATTGTTCGTCGGTTGTTTGTTTCCTCGTCCTTGGAAAGGGCAGCAATCTACTGGTGTCATAGAACTCGTGTGGAGCCGTCTTTCCATGGAACTTGGTGTCATCTTCCTTGGATGGTTGTTCCTCTTCTTCTTCTTCTGCCTCATCTTCCTTGTCTTTTCTCGTACTCCTCCTTGTTGTTATATTAGGATTTGGTGGATCACGAGTGGTCTTACCCCCTCTCGTGCTCACCGCATTTAAGGTGTTGCAAGAATTTACAGAAGATGGAATTGTAGCAGCTATTTGTGCTAATTGAGACTCTAATATTTTATTAAAGTTCAATTGATCTTTGACAGAAGAAGCAAGAGAATCAGTTTTAGAAGTTAAAGACTCAAGAACCTTGTCATTAGCTAGCAATCTTTTATTCATTTCTTCATTGATTTTAGCTTGCTTTATGACAAGATCTTTAAGTGAAGGCCAATTGGGGTTACCTTGGCCTTTGAAGCGCAAAGTCGTTCCTCCTTGTTGAGGTTGCCCGTTGTTGGTGGCATACACAACTTCATGGCTTACATTTTGCACCTTGCTCTCTTGATTTGATTTGTATGCATTGCTGAGGCGTACTGTTGGATGGCCTCTCGATCTTTCTTGAACTTGGCTCGTTCGTCCAATTTCTTCATCAAGAGCTCCATCTTGTTGGAGATGGCATTCACTTCTTCAATGGTGTTCATGCCTCTCTTCTTAGGTTGAGGACGTTCTCCACTCCACCCTTGATTTGTCACTATGTTCTCAATGAGATTCTTGGCTTGAGTGATATTCAGGGAGGTGAACGATCCTCTTGCAGTGGCATCAAGGTGACTACGGGCTACTGGAGTTAGCCCATGATAGAAACCTTGAATCAGGAGCCATTCCTTGATTCCATGATGTGGACATTCTCGGATGTACTCCTGAAGACGTTCCCATGCTTCGGGAATAGTCTCGTCTGCCTGCTGTTGGAAACTTGAAATCTTGGCCCGTAGAGCAAATGTCTTGCCCATTGGGAAGAATTTCATGAGAAATGCATTGGCACACCTTCTCCGGGTGTTAACATCATCGGGTTGAGCGTAAAACCATTGCTTCGCTTTCCCAATCAAAGAGAATGGGAACAAGCGAAGACGGATGGCGTCAGCTGTGACCCCTTTGATGGCAATGGTGCCACACACCTTTAGAAAGTGCTGGAGATGTGCATTTGCATCCTCATGTGGCTTTCCACTAAATGTACTGGCTTGCACCATAGAGATTAGCGATGGCTTAAGCTCAAAGTCTACTTCTTCTACTTCTACTCTCGGTCCTAAAGTTATTCGGGCGACTGAGGGAGATGAGAAGTCAGAGACTAAGGGGTTAGCCATTGGCTGCTTGAACGATGGTGTTGAGCCTTGAGAACCCAAGGTTGATATGTGCCCTTGTGGTTCCCTTCCTGAGTGATGAGTGGTCGATCAACGGGCAACATGTCTCTTGGCTGTGTTGATGTGTAGGTGCAGAGCTCGGACAGTGGTCGAAGGTGAGGTGAAGGTGAAGTAGGGACGTGCTGTGCCGACGGACCAGGAGCGGTGAAGGGCGGACGTGGAGCTTGGACTGATGGACCGGGAGACCTGAGGACCTGAAGGACCGAAAATGCTAAAGCAAGGCGACCAGAGGGGGGGGGGTGAATGGGAGCCTAAAAATTTCTTCCAAAATTCTGGCCTCTGTCCCAAAAAAATCAACCCCAAGAGCAAAGCCGATACACATGGTGTCCACGACCCAAGAGAATGGGTGGATGTTCCCTAGGAACACAGCGGGACACCACAAAAGCTCCCTCACCCAAATCCACGCGAGTCAACTAGTGACACGATGGAGTTTGGGTAGCCTCAACCTCCCCCGAGCAACGCGAGGGGGATTCAGGATTTTTCGCAAAGCGGGAAGCCCGGTTTCTGTAGAGCACAGAGTCACGAATCCAACGCAAAAAGCGGACCTCAAATCGGAGCTCGAACGTAAAAGATACGGACGAAAACGTGCGATCACTGCACTGACCGGACTCTGAGGTGCGTCCGGTCAGTGTCGATCGGACGCGTCCGGTCAAGAAAATCACGTATTGGATGCTCTTTGTTCACGACCGGACTCACAGTGAACAAGCGTCCGGTCGTAACAACTGAGCGTCCGGTCAAGAACCGAAGAGGCAATGAACAGTGCCTTCAGTGCGTCCGGTCACACAAAACCCTAGCGTCCGGTCAGTTATACACAACACGATCTCGCTCGGCCTTCAACGATCGGACGCACAGACTCAGCGTCCGGTCATCCTGCAGCCAGCGTCCGGTCAAGTCATGAAGAAGACACAGAGAATGTGTTCAACGACCGGACTCACGACCAAGCGTCCGGTCGGCCTGACTCGCTCGTCCGGTCACCCCGACGCACCTCTGTTCGTTCACCAAATCAACCCGATCTCCCTCAAATCAAAAGCACTAGGGCTCAAATTTAGTGTGAGGGATCACAAGAATGTTAGTGAGCTACTCCTAAGAGATCATGGCTCGAACCTAACTCCAAATCGGTGAATCGAAGAAAACGGTGAAGAACGGGCAAGAACTCGATCCCAAAACTAAATTCGCCCGATCTGTGAGTTCGTGAAATATTGGAGAAATTTCTTCGGTAGAAAGAAGACACTCACGAAGCTACACAAGATGGTTCAAACGGATTTGCGGATCTTCCCTCGAAACAAGAATTCTCGTGAAGATCGAAAGAGGCGAAAACGTGCAAACGCGAAGAACAAAATCGCAAGACAAATTATAGCACGAATTTGATTCTTGGATTCAGAGGAATGGATGATTGATTAAGCAATCGGTGTCAGGCTACAAGCCACTCCTAGCAACACAAAGCTTGGATGGCGAAAAGCTCAAGAACAAGAGCCAACTCTCCTCAACCCTAGCCTTCCCTCACAAACACAAAATAAGAGAGACACCGTCCAAGGATTCCTAGGGATACGGCTGCCCTAGCAGCCCCCTCATATATATAGGCGCACGTCCGAAGACCAAAACGCCCTTACATTAAGCACTCAACCCAAATACCCCCCAGGGGTAAAACTGTCCAACCCTAGCAGTTTCATCCGACGGCCACGCCCGCACATCCGGTAGCTTCGCCTCGACGCGACCTCCCTGATGTCGCCACGTGCCGTCATGTCGACCATCGCGCCTTCCTTGTGGATAGCTACGCCGCCGCGCCAGCCTCTCCACGCCGCCACGCGTCGACTGTCCTTTCGGACCAACCCCCGGTTTTGAGGCCCAAACCGGTAAACCCGCCAGCCCAGGTTTTGAGGCCCAAACCTGGCAAACCGTCCACCCCGAGTTTTGAGGCCCAAACTCGGAAACCCGCGAGCCCAGGTTTTGAGGCCCAAACCTGGAAACCGTCCAACCCGAGTTTTGAGGCTCAAACTCGAAAACCGGCCACCCAGGTTTTGAGGCCCAAACCTGGAAACCGTCCACCCGAGTTTTGAGGCCCAAACTCGGAAACCGTCGATGGTAGCTTTTTGAGGCTCAGCTACCGAACCCGCACCGTAGATGGGATGTGGTTCGCACACCCCGACCACCGGCACCGATGCCGATGCATGTCCAGCCTCCACGCCGGGCACAATGCCTTCGCCTTCCTTCTTGACTCGGCCGACGGCACTTGCGCCGCACGCAAGCCCGTGTCCGACCTCCGCCAAGTGCCACGACGCCATCGTCTTCCTCCCGACTCGGCCGATGCATCGCACATCCCCATGTGCTCTCGCTCGCCGATGCCACGTGCCAGCTACCACAGCTGGTCCTCTGGCCCTCCGGTCCGTCGGTCCAAGCCTCACGTCCGCCCTTCACCGCTCTGGGTACATCGGCATGGCACGTCCGCCGCACGGCACGCCCATCCTTCACCGCTCCCGGTCCGTCGGCACGACACGTCTATACTTGACCTTCACCTTGCCAGTGACCACTGTATCCGAGCTCAACACCTGCACATCAACACAGCCAAGAGACACATGTTGCACACGCACACCAACACAGAAACACCACAACTCAACACCACCGGTTAGTCATAAGCATTAAGCACATAGCGAGATAATGACTCAACCGGGTAAAAGCCTCAAACCTTCCTCATCAAAGTCAATCATTCATCATATATGTTCTCAATCTCCCCCTTGATGAATGCATTGACTAACAATAAAACCAAAAAGGAAGGGTTTGAAGGCAAGCCTCATTCAAGTGCCCAAAAGCCAAGCAAAAGCAAACACAAGGCTACTTGAGATGAGGAAGGATCATGAAAACTCCAAACAAAAGCTCTCGGTCCTGAAAGAACCGGGAAAAGCGGGCAAAGCCTCCACACAACCGAAGAGTCAAGAGAAACGAGAGTTTCATGAAATCCCAAAAGGTACTCGAAAACCAATATCAAATAAATTGTCAAACAATCATCACAAAAGAAACCAAGGTACTTATCCACTTGGGTTCACTTGGGTCGAAATTTCTCCCCCTTTTTCTCTTTCTCTTTCTCTTTCTCCCCCTTGATGATTGAATTGACAAAAACTAGGCACAAGAGATGGTTTGAGATACCAAAACCAAAAATCTCATTCAAGTGATCAAAAGCCATAGAAGGGCAAAGAACAAAGTCACTTGACATGAGAAGATTATCCATTCAAATGCCCAAAAGTCAAAGAAATGCTAAAGAGGGGGCAATTTGAAATGAACATAACTTGGTCCTCAAAGACATGGGCAACGGCTCAACGCAACCAAGCAAGGGATCGGAGCAACAACTCATCAAAGAGCAAAACTCGATCACATAGAGCAAGAAACTTGGTTCCCAAAGACATGGGCAACGGCTCGACGCAACCAAGTCAAAAATGAGCTAGTCCTCAAGAAGAGGCAGAAAAGGCTCAACACCACTAGCTCAAGGCTCGATACCAATTGAGGCTGAATCAACGCATAAGAATGCAAAACTGATCATAGACAGCCAAGAATTGGTGAAAACAGCTAGTTCCTCAAGACAGAGGCACATAGGCTCGACGCAACTAGCTGAAGGGTCCATACCAATCGAAAATACCAAGCAAAAACTGCTAGTCCCTCTAGACAGAGGCAAAAACGGCTCAACACGACTAGCAGGCTTGATACTGATTGAGAAAAACCATAAGAGAAGTTCAACACTAAATAGAGCACAAACACTCGAAGCACGCGGAGAAGCAGCAAGACAAAAGCGACTCCCCCTGAAATCAAGCCTATATACAAAAGCTATGTAACAGAGCTCATGACACCAATTGCATTCCATACCAAAAGATGGATACCAATTGAAACACATAAAAGAGCTATAACAAGAGAAGAACATAAAAGAGCTAAACTCCCCCTTGCTCAAAGCTCTCCCCAAAATGCATGACTCTCCCCTTTGTGCCAACACTAAAACTCCCCCTTGCAAACAGCTTCTCCCCCTTGACAAAAGGGAACATGCTGAGGGGTTTTGACATTTTTCACAAAGTTGACACAAACACAAGACAAGTCATCAACCAAAAGCATATGGGGGCAATGAAAAGCACTGAAAGTGATCACAAAGTGTATCGGAGCTGGGGGTATGTACACTAAGCTAAAAATGCATGATATGCACAATGCAACAGCTTCAAATGTATAGCAATCAGAATAAAAAGATGCTCAAAAGGGTGCTGCCCTAAAACTTTAGCAACCAATACAAATGCTAGCAAAGGCTCAAACTGATCAAATGAATACGAAATATGAACAATTGAGCATATGAGCAGTTTTAAGCCATTTAAAAAGGAGTTCACTACAAAAATAGCACTTAGCATGAATAGACAGGAAATCAATCAAGTGCTAACTCAAGTATAGAAGGTGAACTACCACTAGCAAAGTTCAATCATCATGCTATAGAATGAAGCATAGACTTGTGTTATTTTCAAATTTTATCGGAGATTGCAGCGGTATTAACACAAGTTCATATTAAAGCATGTGATTGTGAGAGGTTGAAAGCATGGTCATTGCCTAACTTTTCAATCGGACTAAGCCTATGCAAGAAAAGCAATCAGAAGCTTAAAGCACAGGTTTCGGTCTTACACTACACGGCTCAAGTTTAACTCAATTGTGCAATGAGAAACAGTCTCGATACCGTGAGGTGCTGACACATGCAATCCCATCTCGATCTTTTCATTTCACTTAGACTTGGATCAAATTTTAAGCACAAGGTAAATATGAACAATCCAAGCAAGTGAATGACTCAGTGCAAGAGACATAGCAACCTAGCATACAAAAGATAGTACAAGTGATCTCAACACATCCTACCCATGCTAGTTGCCACTCTCAATGGTGAATAAATTAAAGTTTCATAATCAATTAGTCAAGTTCACCATTTGCAAAAATAGCTTAGCTCATAACATGTATCAAGTGATCAAAAGGAGCCTAAGCTACAAGCATCATCATGAATAAACAGGGCATACCAAACAGAGCATAATCTCATTCTCATTACTATATTCATGAAGCTCTAAAATGCAAGATGTACATGATGAAATGCATGCAAAAGCTAGTCTATCAAAGACAAAGCAAAACTAGCCTAAAAAGAAAGACCCAAAACAAAAGGGTATCGGAGAAGACAAACTGTGATACAACAAGCAAAATGCTTCCCCAACAAAAAGGGAAACACACACCAAACTCACAAGCGAAGAGCCAAGAAATGCTCAAGCGGACAACCAGCAAAATCCACATCAAAAAGACCACACAGCAGAAAGGGGTCGGAGAAGAAGAGTACCAAAAACCGAACTTAGAAGTGTGTCGGAGGTACCTCATGAAACGCATGACCGCCTGCTGGTGTGATACCCGAGGGGACGCCTGAATCTGCTGAAATCTCTGGGGCACCTGCCTTGCCGAAGTCGTCTCCCCCTTGCCTGATGCTGTCGATCCCACAGGTGCAGCTAGTGCTCGCTGGAGAGCTGCTCGAACGGAACCCCCAGTCGTGGAAGAAGTGGGATTGGGTCCGTGAGCCGAAATGCTCTCTCCAGGCTCCTGTTCTCCTGCACACTCAAAGGCAGAAGAAACACAAGGCGTTGTCTCGTCCAGTGTGACCTCAAGGTCTCCACAAAAACGGTTAGTCACATAATAAGCATAAGGTGAACTCTCAACAAAAGGAGATCTACCTATGAATGATACCGCAAGGAGATCTGAACTCAAACTAGTCAAGACTACCATGCAACAGGATAAAGCAATGTATAGCAAAATGCAGCCTAAAGACATGATCAACCCAAACATAGCCTAAGCCTCAACACATGCTACAATGCAAGATAATGATAGCAATAGATCCAAAAGCATGTAACATGATAAAATTGTGGAAAGGCTAGTGCTCAACCTAAACATATCAACAGGGTACATGTAGCTACACAAAACTAGCACCTGAAAAGTGACACCTAATGAACATCATACCACTACAAATCAAGCTCATGGAGTAATATGGTAAAACATGACACAATGTTCATGAGGATCACAGACTAGCGTGAAAAGTGGTTCCTCCACAAAAGCTATACACAAAGCTAGCATGACATGATATACAAGATAGCACATGCTAGACTAAGACAAAACATGATACACAAGAAAATGTACATGCAAGAACTATACATGTGAGTACATGAAGAACCATCTCATACCACAAGACATAAATCATGGATGTACAGGGTATGAGTGTATAAGAAGGCTCACCGAGCTACAAAAGCCTCTTTGGAGGCAAATCTAAGCGGGGTGTAGAGAACCATCAACTCTTGATCACATCTAAAAGGTCAAGCTCCATCAGGCGCATGTTCTCCACCCCGCGTCCTCATATCTACACACAAGAGGACAAAGTAACCCGAGTCTTGGATCTCGAAGGGTTAGCAAGCATGTACTTGGAAACCCAAGACTTGGTCACAAATCTCAACTTATCTTGTGGGTTAGCATGATGCAAACGCTGGTTCAAATGCAATTGTGAAACACCCTTGGAAGCATTCCTCAAAAGGACAACATGAGGAGAAGAACAAGTCGTACCACGGGAAAAGAGGCAAACATCTTCCAAGGTTTTTGTAGAAGAACCAATAGAAGAACCATGAAAAGCATGACGTGGACCAAGAGAAGAAGCACTAGAAGCATGTCCACGGCCATGACCTATCCCACTAGAAAAGGAGTCATAAAACCCATCAACAAAGAGGGGCTTCTTACTAGGAGCACAAGCGTTCATGCCATGAGAAGGGCTATGAACCACCATCTTCCTAGAAGAGTGAGCTTGGCGCAAACGTTTGGCACGCCGATAGCAAAAGCTTTCTTGATGCCCATCTTTCTCACAAAAAGAGCAATGGTACAAAGGCCTATCGGAAGGCACACCACTGTCCGACAAGTGAGAAGTCCCTTGGGACTTAGAACAAGAAGCATCAACTACCAACTTGGTGCCAACACTCGGAGCACACGTGCAATGGGAAAGGCTACGCGGCTTCCTAAAAGCCTTAGCTCGAATTTGTCGCTCGTGTTTGACACGGCGGAAACAAAAATCAAATGAATGTCCATCCTTCTTGCAAAAAGTGCAATGGAAAACCGGATTGGGAGCACGAGTCCCAAAAATATGAGAAGCGCCGTTATCAAGAGAAGTCCCTTGGACATCATCCAAAGAAACAACAAGGTTAGGATTAGCTATGAAAGAGCTATCTGAAACCTTGGCACAAGTGCTACCGTCAAAAGACTCATGCGCAACACAAGAACTCAACTCCGGTTGCAAAGATGCAGACTTGGAAACATCAACATCGGAGTTGGAAGAAATGCGTGACTCAAACGACTTAGCGCAAAAGCTCTTGCATCTTTTGGCCAAAACCTCATTTTCAAACATGAGGCGGTCACAAGTACCACAAGGAGCATTTTTCAGATTGTCCATCTCCTCTCTAATGCACTCGGCATATGTGGTACGCAAGAGCTCAATCTCCTTCTCAAGGTTGGCACTCATATCATTGTGCTCAACCAACTTGGCGCTCATATCATCGCGCGCTTGTTTCAAAGCCAGAACTTCTTTTTCTAAATCAGTGCAAGATGTGCAAATGAAATCGGTGGAAGAAACATCACCATTCACATCAAACAAAGAATCATGAATAGCACTAGAAGCATGGCAAGCATCTTTATTCAAAGAGCATAAGCTACAAGGCCTAGAATTTATCTCTACAATTTCAGCCCTAGCATGCTCAAGTTCATCTACACATGTGGTGTGAGTCAATTTTAATTTATCAATTTCAGCATGCAAAAACTCACAAGAAACACATGGTAAAGAAGCTTTTGACCTAAGCAAGGCTATTTCAGATTTAGCATAAACAAGGTCCTTGCGCAAGTCAAAGCAAACAAGACATGGTATGGAAGCATTTGATTTCAACATTTCATTTTCAGATTTTAAGCTAGCAAGAGAAAAGCATAGCTCATCATTCTTCCTAACCATGTCACTACAAGAGGTGCAAGGTAAAGATGCACTAGACTTCCAATGAAAAAGGCCACATTTTAACCTAGTGATGGAGCATTTCAATTTCTTGATCTTTCTATGCAAGGTATCACAAAGCTCACCATATCTCAGGTTATCATCACAACAAGCTTCAAAATGTTGGGACAAAATCCCAAGACTAGCGAGAAGTGTACATTTCTTGGCCTTGCCAAGTTCACGTATACGATCCTCCGTTGAATGCTCATCATCTCCTAGGAAGTCCAGCAAAGCTTCCACCTCACGTTCCGCCTCAAGAGCCGCACTCCTCCTTCTTGCCAAAGTGTCGTCCTCAATCGCATGTCTGTTGACGCTCACTAAGTGTCATATTCTTAGCATCAACAAGGTCATATAACACAACACAAGAGCCTAAAATCAACCAAAAACCTTTTATAAACTAACGATTTCCACTTGTCCTTGAGTTTTATTTGAATGTAGGAAATTGCAGGGTTTTTGAGCAAAATGACCAAATGGACCCACCAGGAAGCAAGCCCACTTGCCTGGGCTCACTTTGGGCCAAAGAGGGGTGGCGCCCGCCACCCATAGCTGGCGGCCGCTAGGGGGGAGAAGCCCAAACTCCCCCCCTGCCACGTCACTGATCCAGGGGAAGCACTCCACACTCATTTGCAGCCGTTGCTCACCTAAGTCGGTTCATCCAAGGGCTAAGAAGCAGTGTCACATGGATCAAGGCCTAATTGAACATGTGACGGTTATTGGACAACCCTAACCGACTTGGAGGACCTACTGGATGCCGTTGGTGAAGAGGCGGTGGATCCAAGAGCCAGGGAGGTGGCGGTCGCTACCTAGGGCTGGCACCCGCCATCCCACTCACCCCCCCTGACCTAACCCTAGGCCCATAAGTACCCCCCCTAGGTCCCTTAGGCTATAAATAAGACCCCCCGAGCTCATTTGTACTCAGACCTCACCTCATTAGTCCCACTCTCTTGTAAGCGAAGCTCTGGTGAAGGAACACTCTAGTTGAGAGACTTAGAGTGAGAGCGAGAGTGTAGAAGAGAAGAGCTGGAGTTGTAATAGAGGATCTTCCAAGTCTCTAGTATAATTCCAAGTCTTCCTTCATTTATCTTAGTGTTCTTCTACTTTCAGCATTTACTTTATGTTCTTTACTTATTGTTCTTGTTGAGTGCTTTCGATCATAGATAGCTTAGTATTTAGTCTATATCTAGTTTGGGTTCTTCGCTGAGTAATCAGTGCTCTAGTTTTGGACGCAAGATTAGAGTAGTATATATTAGTGTAAGCTCGGTGCTTAGACTAGTTATACCTTAGTTTGTGGCTAGCCCCCCGCATAGCTGTGGTAGCAAACAGGTGGTGACAGCCCTGGGAGCCTTGAATTCCACCACGTAGTTGGGTTAGTTCTTAAATCATAAACCTCGTTGTGCACGTCTGAGGTAAATAGTCCAGAGGGTGTGTACGGTTCGAAGAACTAGATAGAACCTTTATTGCTAAGTTAGTTGTGATCGTAAGTGTGTAGGAAAACATTAATCTGTTCATCGGCCAGACCCCGCCGATTTAGGTTAGTAATAGTTAGTCTTTCTTTTCTTTTTAGTAGTAGTAGAAACCAACCCCCATTCATACATCTTGATCAACCCTGCTAGAATCACTAGTTGTTCATAGCGGTCCTAGTGTTAGTTCTGCCATAGTAGCTTCCCTGTGGAAATAAATTCGATACTCGGTTACTCCCGGGTGAAGTGCAACAATAGACTTATTCTGTGCGCTTGCGGAACCTACCAATAGTCATAAGAATAGTTAGTTATACTTCTTACATTAAGAAGTATCAACAAACCTTTCCGGCGCCGTTGTCAGGGATAGATTCATAGTCTACTCCTAGTGACGATGTTAGCAAGAGTCAACAAGCATTTCTGGCGCCATTGCCGGGGAAGCAATTGACTAGAATTAATTCTTTGTGATTTCTATTGAATTAACCCCCGTAGTTCTAGCGGGTATATATTGTTCGTTGTTTGTGATCGTTCAAGTAGTCATGGCCGGATTCAATCTTCTGAGCGACTATCAAGAAGATCCTGAGGCCATTCTTAGGAGAGTGAGAGCTAATCTCACTCCTCCGAGGAAGAACCTGGAGCTTCGTGAGAGGAGTTCGTCGAGACAAGAATCCCAGTCAAAAGTGACTGACGAACCAAGCTGCTCCAACGATCAATCAACATCGACATCGACCAAAACACTCTGTGAGTATTCCATGCCTACTCTTGCTCACATTCCACTGTTACCTTCTACTAGTAATGTAGATTTTGAGCTTAAACCTCACTTAATACGTATGGCTCAAGCTATCGCATTTAATGGCAAACCTTCCGAGGATGCCAATGCTCACCTCTGGAATTTTCTGGAGATATGTAGTACAATTTCTGTGCAGGGAGTATCGCAGGATGCCATCAGACTTTGTCTTTTTCCATTTTCATTAGTGGAAAAAGCGAAGCAGTGGTTCCTCTTCAACTCTGGCCACCTGCTGACGTGGGTGAGATGCGCGGATCAATTTCTCAACAAGTTCTGCCCGATAAGTCAAACTATTCTTGTCCGTAGCAAGATTTCCAACTTTGGACAGGGAGATGAAGAAACAATCACTGAAGCTTGGGAGAGACTACAAGAGTATGTTGAATACTGTCCTCACCATGGTATGCAAGACTGGTACCTGATCCAGAGCTTCTACAATGGACTCCAGCAAGAATCTCGACAACACATTGATGCTGCCGTCGGAGGTGCATACCTCTCTCTCACTGTAGAGAAGGCAACCAAACTGATCGAGACAATGGTGGCGAATCAAGGATGGATAGAAAAACGTGCTAGAGGTATGTCTGAAATTAAGCAAGCTGATCCTGTTACCCTGCAAACTTTGGTAAAATTGCTAGAGCAAAGGTTAAATGAGAAGAGAGATCATGCTGCAAAGGAGTACTACGCCAAGCAAAGAGCCACTTCGTCAAGTGAAGGTCAAGCAGAAACTAAGAAAGAGGATGCCAAATCCCTTCGTAATAATGGTGGCTACGGAGAACCTCCAATTCCAATGATCCAACAATGGAATAATAAAGGTATGCCTCAAACCTCCGTATTTAATTCTCCTATTAGAAAATTAGTTTCTAATCAAGGTAGAATTAATGATAGCATAAATAATAAATTAATTGAACATGATAAAATATTAGAAGGAATTTATACTAAACTGAAAGATTTTTCTGAAGCATTTAAGGAACAAATTAATTTTAATAAGAGATTGGAGCAAAAAGTAGATAACATTAAATCTCAAATTAAATACTATGAGGAGGTAAAAGCTATAACCACGAGAGGTGGTAAATCCACTCGTGATCCACCTCATCCTAATTTAGTTCCTAGTAGTAATGCTGCTACAAAGAAAAATATTGTTAATATTGAAGAAGACAAAGAAGAGGAGACCCCAGCTGAACCTTCATCCAAGGTACGAACTGCTCCTCATGAATTCTATGATACACATGTATTACCTTTTCCAGATCGATACAGAAATCTGACGGAAGACGACCAATTCAAGAAATTCGTCGAGGTAATTCAAAAATTATATATACATGTGCCATTTATTGACGCTATGCAGGTTCCAACTTATGCAAAATATTTGAGAGACATGCTCAATAAGAAGAAACCAATTCCAAGTAGGGATGTGGTTAAAGTGACCGAAGATTGCAGTGCGGTCATTTTAAACCAACTCCCCGAAAAGAAGAAGGACCCAGGAAACCCAACGATCGCATGTTCAATTGGAGAGCAGCACTTCGAGCATGCACTCTGTGATCTGGGAGCAAGCGTCAGCATCATGCCCAAGGTAATATATGATAAATTAAATCATCATACCTTGTCCCCTACTTCTATGAGTTTGCAGCTAGCCGATCAATCGCTCCGGTATCCCGCGGGAATAGCAGAGAATATTCCGGTGAAAATCCGGAATCTCTTTGTCCCGGTGGATTTCGTGGTTCTGGATATTAATCCCAACCACCGGACGCAATTGATCTTGGGACGGCCAATTCTGAGCACTGCAAAAGCCACCATTGATGTAGGAGCTGGAGAAATTCAGCTCCACATCAGTGGAAAGGACGAGAAATTCGAGTTCACACCGCGACCGGAAAAACACCCGTCATCAAGGTTCGTCGGTGCCGACATTCCACCACAACCACCGTGAAGGCGACACCAATCGGGAATCCAAAGCGGCTAACCAAGGTGAGTTAGGCTAAGGTAAGTCTTTATCCCCTCATTTAATTTTTCATTTTTACTTAAGCAATTTAATTTTCAGCAAAATAGATGTTTACTAGAGTGATTAGGTGGCACCTAGGGGGCTTTTGGCAGCCATAGGGGTGGCGCCCGCCACCCCATGCTAGCGCCCGCCACCCTAGGGTGCACTAGGGAGCACTAGCCAATCTCTAGACTATTACACCTACCTCCTAGACCCAAATAACACCAAGGGAGACCCATGTCTTTGCTCATTTCAATGCAATCACTCACTCCCATGTCTCTCCATGTCTCCCCCTCTTCACTCCACCTTTTGGACACATCTCCACCCAAAAATTCTGATGCACATGTGATGGAGAGTGACAAGGAGAGCACTAGGTGAAAGGAGGGGTGAGTTGGAGTGAAATTTCAGCCAAGAGGGTGGCGCCCGCCACATTTTCCTGGCGCCCGCCACCTCTATTTCCACATTTTGGTACAAAACTGCTCCCGAGTAAGTTTCTCACCATCCTTGGTATAAAGTATGACCAGGATGAAGAATTGATCTCTGAAATTTCCAGCCCACTTGCCCCATTTAGGAGGTCACACTTTTTCACTTTGCACCGACCAACCACTTTATTCCCCACCTGGAATTTCAGTGGACATTACGAGGGAAACCTCATGTGTCGGTTGCAGGCAAAAATGGGCAATGTGGGGTGGCGCCCGCCACTTATTGGTGGCGCCCGCCAGCAGGGTGAGGCTCACAGCCTCCCCCCCCTTCCATCCTCAGCCTATAAATACTACCCACACCCCATGAAAGTTCTCACAACTCACTCAAAACACAAAAACATCAGCCATCCTAAGCACTAGCAAGGAAGTCATGGGCCCTCTCAAGAACTTCTTCACCGGAAAGAAGAAGAAGAGCAAGGGTGAGGGAAGTTCATTTAGAGCAAACACCCACATTCGCTTTGCTGGGAGTGATGAGGAGAGCGCCGGGCGGGGTACTCCATCCACCGACGCAATGTCGATGGATCGGTACTCCCCGTTCTCACACCAGGCTGGACCGACCATCCGCATCCTGAACTCTGTCAATGATATCATCTGGCAGAGTGATCGGGAACGGCAGGCCCGGAACATCCTCCGTGAGAGGGAGTTCATTCACACCCGCCAAATCGACGCCGACTTGCTAAGTCGCACTGGTATGGATAGTGAGTTTCTTTATATTTCTTGAACTTTGGGATGGGAACATGCATGGATGGTTAATGAGGAGGGAATCCTTCCCCTCACAATGGAATTTCTAGCTACCATGCAACTGTCCGCTACTCACATAACATTCCGGCTTTTTAATGAAGAGCACACTCTCTCGTGGGGGCAGTTTAGCAAGCACTTAAATTTTGATGAATCATGCTTACTAAACCTGGAATCTGCTTGTACGGGTTTCAATAGAAATGATTTTTGGAAAAGCATTGCTGGGAACAGAGACCCAGGCTTGCCCCGTACAAGTAATATCCACAACCCCACGCTCAGGTTTTTCCATAAATATATCAGTATCACACTTTTTCCAAGACCTGACTTGAGACCAATCAAAAAGCCTGAAATGCTGCTGCTTTATGCTCTAGTTAACCACATAAAAGTGTCACCCGCCAAGGCCATGGCAGACTACTGGTCTAAATTTAATCAACGCACTGAAAATATTGAAATGACATCATGGATAACTAGACTAGCTTTTAACATGGGTCTGCTGAACACCGCTATATACTCCTACATTCCTAGTGACCGAGACCTTTTGACTATGGAGCATTTCTAGCAAGGACACCTCTTGCGTGAGAACCCGGAGAGCGGTGAGATTCACATGATCTACCAAGATTATGTGAATAAAATCGCTCTTCCTGACATGTCACTTTGGTTGGTGAATGCACCAACGTTACTTTTGGCCCTGGAAACCGAGGCAGAGCAAAACCGTAGGTTGGCCCGAGAAAACATCATGCAGGTTCCCAGGAGGAGGACGCGAGCGTAGACCCGTGCAGCAGAAGAGGCCGCAAGAGCCGCAGTAGCGGCACAGGAATTTGACCCTTTCCATGCTGGGCATTATGAAGGAGCGGCACACTATGGTCATTTGACACCCCCTGGCTCGCACCAAGCAGGAGGATCAAATTGGCAACAACCGCAACATCCACGGTGGGAATACGGCCAGGAGGCGTCCTTTCACTCATCCCAGTTGGGGAGTTCAACCCATTCCTTGGGAGGATCCACCCGGTACACTGGTCGTGGTGATGAATTCTTCCATAGGGGAGTCTCGCCACAGGCCGCTCGCCATTCGTCCTTTCATCAGGACGAGTGGATGCGTGATATGGGATATCTTCAACACCAAATGAGTGGACTTACCATGGATACTGCTGAAATTCGGCAGGACTTAATAACTTGAACCAAGATTTCCAGGAATTCCGCTAGGAAACTGGTGGAGAACTGGGTAATATTTCTTCTCTCCTGCAGCAGAACCAGCAGAACTGGGAGGACATGTACCGTCAAGGATGGATGTGATCCGACTACGCCAAAAGCCAGCTTGGGGGAGGACCCCCATCATCGAGGTAAGTATGACTACCATCTTTATTTCCGTCAGTTTTATTTATTTCAGTAATTTAAATTTGAATTTTATCTTAGTTAATTTGTAGTTAAAAAATTAAATAGCAATAAATGAAACGCTCTCCTCGTAAGTCTTTCTAATAAATAAAAATGTATGTCATGCATTAGAGTTATCATGGGAGAACGTATGCTAGAACTAAACTTGAGACATGAGCTTTAGACTAAGTAAAGGGGAAGTAAGTTTCTACTTTGACTTGAGCGAGTCAAGTTTGTGGAGTTGTTATTTTGAAAAATTTAAAAACTTGCTCTAAGTACTTCTGTGGCAAAGAAAGTCCTACCAAAGCCAAACAATTTTTACTCTAGAGTAGGAGCTTCCACCTGTTGCATGTTAGTATTGAGCTAGTTAGACTCTTGTTGATAGTCATGGTAGAGAAACTTGTCATATCTTTAGACCAAGGAATTCACTTGCACCCACCTATATAGTGCTATTCTTACACTGAGAATACGCACACAACATGCCTTTATTTCCATTCATTGTTAGGAATACTCCATGGCAAAATATCATGCTCCATAATGAAATCTCAGGGACATGGCTATAGTATTTAAAAAAAAGAGCAAGTGCTCTAGAAAGAAAAGAATATTCAAAAGAGCAAGTGCTCTAGAAAGAAAATTCAAAAGAGCAAGTGCTCTAGAAAAAAGAGAATATCCAAAAGAGCAAATGCTCTCATTCATAGCCATGATCCCACAAATGAGATAGAAAGGAGAAGTGCCATGAAAGTAGTAGCCACAATAAATACCACACACTTGCACATTCCTGGTCTGAACCTATGACTTGTTGCTCCTTTGCTCCATTTGTCTAACTCGGCAAAATTATGCTAGCATTGCATGCTCACTTTTATCCTACCCATTAAACCCCACATAAAGCCTTAGTGAGAGGATAATTCTTCCATTTCCACACACAAATATGAGTGATCGAGTGAGCCACAGAAGTTACTAAGCATGCTTTCTTTTAAACAAAACTTGCAAAAACTCCACATATCTTGACTAGCAAAAATAGGCAAGGGAAAGACAAACCTTCTTTCTTGCTGGTCTTTTGTTCTAATCTTGAGTGCAGGGAAGGCTACCAATTCCATGATGATGAAAATAATATGGGCATACACAACAAAAACACAGAGTTTCCAAGATTATTTAAGTTCATGCTTGCTCGAGGACGAGCAAGAGGTAAGCTTGGGGGAGCTTGTTGACGCTCACTAAGTGTCATATTCTTAGCATCAACAAGGTTATATAACACAACACAAGAGCCTAAAATCAACCAAAAACCTTTTATAAACTAACGATTTCCACTTGTCCTTGAGTTTTATTTGAATGTAGGAAATTGCAGGGTTTTTGAGCAAAATGACCAAATGGACCCACCAGGAAGCAAGCCCACTTGCCTGGGCTGACTTTGGGCCAAAGAGGGGTAGCGCCCGCCACCCATAGCTGGCGGCCGCCAGGGGGGAGAAGCCCAAACTCCCCCCTGCCACGTCACTGATCCAGGGGAAGCACTCCACACTCATTTGCAGCCGTTGCTCACCTAAGTCGGTTCATCCAAGGGCTAAGAAGCAGTGTCACATGGATCAAGGCCTAATTGCCCATGTGACAGTTATTGGACAACCCTAACCTGTGGCAGAACCTCCTAAATTAAGTGGCCCACATGCACCCATCATTGTCCTAAGGACCTTTGATCGGCGTGCATGAGTTCCAAATGACTTAAGAGGTCTGTCGGGTGTCCTCTGGAAACCCGAATCATCCACGTTACATTCTTTCCAGGATAATCCCTCATCAAGCATCACAGTATTACAACAGTTTTATAGATAAGATAAATCAGAGTAAGAGCGGAAAGATTATAATACATAGATTAAAACTTATGTTTAAAGTTTACATCACCAAAGTACTTATTACATAACTTGTTCGGAACTTTATATTACATAACTCATTCAAAAGAGATTACTTGCCCAAGGTCACACATCAGAATCGTTATCACTTTCTTCTACCAGAGTGAAGTAGCATTGTCCATCAAAAGGTGGATCCATGTACTCACCTGCAACAAGGGTTAACAAACCCTGAGTACAAAAGTACTCAACAAGGCTTAACCGACTAGAAAAGAGGAGAAGACTCAGGAATGAGAGGCTTAGGAAGTCAAGGTAAGGCTTAAGCAAAATCAAGTATTTTGCACAAAAAGCATTTTTGTAAACCTTGTTTTATTTTGGAAAGATTTCCGTATTTCTCAATTCTTCATTGTTCAAGATTCATTTTATCTTTCAAAAACATCCCTAGTTGAGAACCACTCTCCGTTGACAGTCGAAGACCAAGTCTCCATAACCGAGGAGCAACGTCAATCCGGATAAAGAATACTCAGCTGAGGATCCCTATTCACACGGCATATGTAGCACCCAAGCTTGCATAGACCAACCCGTCTACCACGATTCCTCCAAGATTGGGCCCGGTCCTACGCCACCCGGAAGTACAGTACACCACTCTTATCCAGGTACGACGACCACGTGGGTACAAGCTACTTCCGCCATCTCTCCACTCCCAGTGCGCGGTTGTCGGTCCCAATAAAGGATTCCTCAGAGCCAGAGCTTTCCGTAGTATGTGAATAGTTGCAAGTCTTGACCAGCAGGCTTCCATACGGATGGTCCCTAATTTTTCCGCCAGAAACTGTACCTTGGTTATATCTCACCCAAGCGTAACAGTCCAGTCAGTTTTTTTTTTTCAACCCTGTCCCGGTCGGTGTCAACTGTTGAGTCCCGGACTACAACATGACGGCACCGTACGCTAGGACAACCTCTCCTAGCCATTGACTAGGTACGGATGAGATACTTAGCCAACAGTCGGGAGTAAAACCAAATTCCCATAAATATTCTTTAAGTGATCACACTTTTGAAATTGGCATTTTTGCAAATCTATTGTATAGCATCACTAAGCATTTTGCAAATAGTTTTTAAACAAGGCAGGTGGATCTTCTGGTGGAGGTAAACAGTGCAAGGAGTAGGCCATCACACAACTCCTATAACCTAATACAATAGTTTATCTTAACAACATTTTAATAAAACCTTTATAAAAACAAGTAAAGGTTAAAAGCACCGGGGCTTGCCTTGAGGATCGGTGAGGTCCGAAGATTCTGAAAAACAAGAAAGGTATGCACCCTCAGGAGAAATCCACTGAGAGTTAGGTCCTCCTGAAGCGGGATCTACACGTAGAAGTGCATATGCATGAGTAATGAGATGCTTATGATATGATCATGGTAAAGATGGAAATTTTCTTAACTATAACCTTTACAGAGTACAACTTTCCATCACGGTAAAGTTGCAAACCAACAAAACCACTTTAGCTATTAAAAACACTAAACAAGTTTTATTATTTTCTGATAAAGCAACTTACAAGCAATAAAAAGGTATTTGTATAAAGGAAACCCATAACCAGGGAGCAAATCTTGCTAGTTTCCCATTGGTTGTCAAACAATTCCAAAAGTCACACAAATCTACAGGGATCAACTATTTTTATTTAATTTATTAACCATTTAATTAACCTTTTATTTAAACACCAAGCATACTTTGTCAAACATAGATGAAATTAAACATGAAGGTGTATATTAGTGATATAAACTCCCATGTCAAATTTCATAAACAACAGAGCTATAGATTAGTTATAGCAAAAACAACAAAACTGATTACTGTCCAAAAGGCCACAAAAAGAAAAACTTGAAACGAGCCTAAACTGGCCTTTCGGCCCAAGCCAACTCGGCCCAGCGTGGCGCGAGCGCACGGCGGTGGGTGAGGGTGCGTTCGCTCGAGGCCCGGCTCTAGCGAGACAACGCCCGAGGGTCCGCTCGAGGCCTAGCTCGAGGCTCGGGCGATACGTTGCGCACGTGCCCGCTCGAGGCTTAGCTCGAGGCTCGGGCGAGACGGAAAAACGCTCGCCCGTCCGAGGCCTAGCTCGGGCGGGACAGCGAACACGTTCGCCCGAGGCTCGGCTCGAGCGAAGCGGTGTGTCCTGACAGCTTTGCAGAAAAGCCCTTCGGCTTGCGCTAAAACAACCCGCAGTCCATGGCGCTATTCACCTGAGTCTTGGACTTTACAACCAACACCCTGGAACTTCTCATCTTTACAACGAGGAGGTCCTCGACCATGGCCGGCGCGTATGGCGATGAACCGAGCGGCGGCGTGACTTACGCCGGCCAACTCCGGCCACTAGAGACCCAACGGACGCAAGCATCAGCACCGGCAAGCCCACCGCAACCGATTGAGCCCGTAACCCTAAACTTCTACTGCTTCGGCGAGGTCTGGCCACGCACGGCGGCGGATTGGATCTCGGCACGGCCGTTCCGGCGAACCTAGGCCGGTAGCCAGTGAACGAAGAAGCTAGGAAGGTGCAGAAGCTCACCCTGGTGCTGATGGTGAAGTCGGTTTGAACGGAGGTTGCTCGGAAAGTAGGCGTCCACGGAGCAGTGGCCTTCGGTGGTAAACTCCGGCGAAGACGACGCTGTTCCGGTAAAACCTGAGCACCAGACAAGGAACCATCGAGCCGATGAGCTCTTTGGGATCAAGACAAAACACAAACACGAGAAAGAGAGAGTGGAGAAGTGCTTTGTTGAGCTGACCACGGTGAGGTCGAGCTCGGCGGCGCTTTCTGCTCGGCGGGAAGAAAACCAGCGAGTATGAGCTCTCTGGTGCAACAGAGATGGAGAGGATAGGTCTGGGAGATGCGCAAAGAAGTGAAGTACTTATAGGCGCGGTGAAAAAGGATGGGAATGACTGGAGACGGTGAATCTGGAGGTTTGACCGGATTGTTCCCGTCGGTACCTTGGTGGCAAACATGGCGACGGCGAGCTCAGATGTGACGCCATGACGCGAGGAAGAGTGCCAGCAGCAGCTTAACTTGGCCACGAACTCGGTCGCGCGTTCCTTCGGGAGAAGTCGTCGTCCACGCACGAGAGCAGGCGATCAAAAGATCGGCCTTGCTGCCGCAATGAACAGGAGCAAGAACTTATCCCCCCCCCTTTCCCAAATCTACCCTTTCCAAAAATTTGATTTATAGAAAAGGGGATAAAATAGGGTTTTTGAATTATTTAAACTATTTATTTGAATTCTAACCAAAATCTAATTTATACCTCAATGATGACTTGAATCATGACTCAAATACACCTTTGAGACATAAAACCAAAGTTTGGTCCAAAACTTCACTACTATAAAAGAAATTACTATAGCACCCCATATACAAATAAAAGCACTAATTACCAAATAAGAAAGCATAAACTAGGGCTTAACTTAAGCACTCTTCTATCAACTAAACACAAGCATAAAATAATAAACTTGTTTTAGTGAATGCATATCCCGGTTATCACTCAAATGAAATGCCAGTGCATATGATGACATGCCAGGTTTTAGTTTGCTTAACACCAGAGTGTTACAGCTCTTTCCCCCTTAAAGAAATCTCGTCCCGAGATTTAACCTGTAGGCTAAGTAATGGAAAAGGAAAAGTGTCAGGCACTTCCATTACTAACCTTACATAAAGCAGGGAAAGATTCCCATAAGACAGATTACGAGGATGACCCAGAAGAGAGAAACTCCGGAAAACTTTCTAAGAGAAACTCTTCCGACTCCCACGTGGCTTCTTCCTCTGTATGTTGATTCCATTGAACCTTGTAGAACTTGACAGTTCTTTTTCGCGTAACTCGATCTTTCTGGTCAAGAATCTTGATAGG
Source organism: Coix lacryma-jobi var. lacryma-jobi (assembly GCA_009763385.1). Taxonomy (NCBI): domain Eukaryota; kingdom Viridiplantae; phylum Streptophyta; class Magnoliopsida; order Poales; family Poaceae; genus Coix; species Coix lacryma-jobi. The sequence goes on along the minus strand of CM019828.1, from coordinate 101,760,330 downwards.
ATATTCTGAATATGTCAGATCAGATTCTAATTCAATTTCTTCCACATGAATGACATGATTAGGCACTTGAAGACATTTCTTCAACTGGGAAACATGGAACACATTATGGATTAAAGATAGCTGTGGTGGTAAATCAAGTTGATATGCCACCTTTCCACATCTTTTAAGGATCTGATAAGGACCTATATATCGAGGTGCCAACTTCCCTTTGACTCCAAATCGTGTAACTCCTTTCATAGGTGACACCTTGAGATAAACATAATCACCAACTTCAAAGGTAAGGGACTGACGTCTTTTATCAGCATAGCTCTTTTGTCTGGATTGTGCCTTCTTCATGTTCTCTCGAATCAACCTAACCTTTTCTTCAGCTTCTCTGACTAAATCAACTCCAAAAAGACTATGCTCTCCAGGCTCAGACCAGTTTAAAGGTGTTCTGCATCTTCTACCATACAGAGCTTCAAAAGGTGCCATCCTAATGCTTTCTTGATAACTATTATTGTAAGAGAACTCTGCTAAAGACAAACATTCATCCCATTTCTCTGAATAATTGAGTACACAGGATCTTAACATATCTTCTAAGATCTGATTAACTCTTTCAGTTTGACCCCCAGTCTGTGGATGATAAGCTGTACTATGCAGAAGCTTGGTACCCAAAGACTCATGTAAGTGCCTCCAGAAAATATTAACAAACTGTGTCCCCCTATCTGATACGATGGTCCTTGGAACACCATGCAGACTTACAATTTTGTCCAAATATATCTTGGCATAGGTAGATGCTGGATATATTGTCTTCACAGATATGAAATGAGCTGATTTGGTCAGACGATCAACAATGACCCATATAGAATCAAACCCTTTTGATGTCTTGGGCAGACCCACTATAAAGTCCATACTAATGTCATCCCATTTCCAAGAGGGAATTGGTAACGGTTGCAATTCTCCAGCAGACCTAAGATGAATTGCCTTCACTTTCTGACAAGTATCACATTTTGTTACATAACTGGCAATTTCAAGTTTCATCTTAGTCCACCAGAATCTCTGTTTTAGATCATGATACATCTTATTACTGCCTGGATGTATTGAAAATCTTATTGCATGAGCTTCATCAAGAATCTGCTTTCGGAGCTCAGGAACTTTTGGAACCACTAACCGATCCTTAAACCAAATTACTCCAGCTTCATCTATTTTGAAATTGGAATTTTGTTCAGAGTGAATCTTTTCTTTTAGATGGATCATTCCCTTGCTTTCTTTTTGGGCCGCAATGATCTGATCCTTAATGGATGATTGAACTGTCACATTGGCGAGACTTCCTTGTGGAATCATTTCAAGACTTAACCTTTCAAACTCATAACACAAGGTAACATCGATTCGCTTGACTTCTAGACAATTGCAATGATCCTTTCGACTAAGTGCATCTGCCACTACATTGGCTTTACCTGGATGATAGTGCACTTCAATATCATAATCCTTTATCAATTCTAGCCATCTTCTCTGTCGCATATTCAATTCTGATTGTGTGAAGATATACTTCAAACTTTTATGATCGGTGTATATATGACATGTATTACCCAATAAATAGTGCCGCCAGATCTTTAGAGCATGAACCACAGCTGCTAACTCTAAATCATGCGTTGGGTAATGTTCCTCGTGCCGTTTCAGCTGTCGTGAAGCATAAGCAATGACTCTGCCTTCCTGCATCAGTACACACCCAATGCCTTTTCCTGAAGCATCACAATAAACATCAAAGGACTTTTCAATATCTAGCTGAGCTAATATTGGTGCTGTTGTTAACAACTTTTTCAGAGTCTGGAAAGCTTCTTCACATTCTGACGACCATATGAACTTAGTATCATTCTTCAGTAAGGTTGTCATAGGTTTGGAGATCTTGGAGAAGTCAGGGATAAATCTTCGATAATACCCTGCCAATCCTAAGAAACTCCGAACTTGATGTACTGAAATTGGGGACTTCCAGTCAAGAACCTCTTGGACTTTACTTGGATCTACTACCACTCCTTCGGCTGACAGAACATGACCCAAAAATTGAACTTCATTTATCCAGAACTCACATTTACTGAATTTAGCATATAACTGATGTTCTCTCAGGCGAGTCAACACTATCCTGAGATGTTCTGCATGTTCTCCTTTGGTTTTGGAATAGATGAGAATGTCATCAATAAACACAACCACGAACTTATCTAGTTCTGGCATGAACACTAAATTCATCAAATACATGAAATGTGCTGGGGCATTGGTCAGACCAAAAGACATAACTAGATATTCATACAGACCGTATCTAGTAGTGAATGTTGTTTTCGGAACATCTTCTGGTTTGATCTTGATCTGATGATACCCTGATCTCAAATCTATTTTTGAGAATACCTTCGCACCGGTAAGTTGATCCAAGAGGATATCAATACGGGGCAAAGGATACTTGTTCTTGATTGTCACTTCATTTAAAGGACGATAATCCACACATAGCCTCAGGGTATTGTCCTTCTTTACAAATATTGCTGGACAACCCCATGGTGACGAACTAGGTCGAATGAAACCTTTATCTAGCAAGCCTTGTAACTGAGCTTTCAACTCTGCTAACTCCTTGGGTGGCATCCTATAAGCCCTTCTGGCTATTGGTGCTGTGCCTGGTTTGAGTTCTATTTCAAATTCCACATCACGATTTGGTGGCAGACTAGGTAAATCCTCTGGGAACACATCAGGAAACTCACAGACCACTGGAATGTCTTGGATTTCCTTGACAGAGGTAGCACACACTTGCTCAACTGCTCTCTTAAGAGTAGGAAGATGGATAAGAAGTTGAGACTTGCGATTAGGTACGTTGAGTTTAATGGTTCTATTCAAGGTGTCTATTACTGCACCTCTCTGGTTCATCCTTTTCATGCCCAAGATCACATCTATACTTGGATCTTTTAAGACTATCATGGAGGTTGGAAATATATATCCACCCAGATCTATAGGTACTTGACGTACCATTTCCTTAGTACTTAGTTGACCCCCAGGTGACTGTATCAAGAAGTTATCTTGGGTTTCATCAATAGGTATATCATGCCTTTCCGCAAATGTTCTATTCATGAAGGTATGTGATGCACCAGAATCAAAAAGTGTAAAAGCTGGGTGTTGAGCGACAGGGAACATACCAAGCATAACAGGTTCTCCTTCAGGAATAGCTTCTATTTGAGTGTGGAAAACCTTTCCCGTTTTCGAAGCACCTTTACCCTTTTGATTATTCTGTGCATTTCCCCGGTTCTGATTTGCTTGCTGATTTCCTGCTGGCCTTGGTGCATTGGTATTGGGAACATTCTGCCTTGGATAAGGACATTCACGAGCAAAATGCCCCGCCTTTCCGCAATTATAACATGGACCATTGATAGCTTGTGGCGCTGATGGACGAATGGTAGAAACATTTGACTGACGTTGAGTATTGAAAGGCATAACAGGCCTTGCAAACGTCCTCTGAGGATACTGCTGCTGCTGAGGCGGATGATAAGGTGGACGATAAGATGGGCGGAACTGCTGGACTGGATGATATACAAACCTCTGACGCTTCTTGTTGCCGCCAGATGATCCAGGCCTTGACACAAGTCCCCTCTTCTTCTTGGCCTCCTTATGTTTGCTATTCTTTTCTTCGCTTGCTATAGCAATATTCACTGCTTCATTATAGCTGATATTGCCACAAGTAGTCATCATTGATTGAAGTTTTGTATTCAATCCCCTCATAAAGCAGGCCTTCTTCTTTACATCTGTATTAACTTGTTCAAAAGCATATTGAGATAAATGATTAAATTTCCCGACATACTGCATCACCGGTTCATTCCCTTGACGTAATGCCAGAAACTCTTCATGTTTCATTTGCATGATTCCATCCGGGATGTAATGTGCCCTGAAAGCCTCTTTAAATCCAACCCAAGTTATATGATGACCGGCTGGTTGTATAGCCAAGAGATTTGCCCACCATACACTGGCAGCTCCCCGAAGCTGTTGTGCTGCGAAAACTGGCTTCTGAGTTTCCGTACAATTGATAAGACTAAACTTCTGCTCCATAGTACGGAGCCAATCATCTGCTTCCAAAGGTTCATCAGCCTTTATAAAGATTGGAGGACGTGTATCTGTGAAATCCACATAGTTTGTTTCATCCCTATTGAATCGACCATGACCACGTTGTCCGGCATTCTGATTCTGAGCTAGGAGAGTTGTGGCATTAACCAATGCCGCAATAGCATCGGCTAAGGATGGTGGAACTGGCGGTGGATTGGGTATATCATCTCCTCCACGAGAAGAACTAGCTCCACGAGTATTGACAGGCATCTATTTAACACAACTATACTTGATTAACATATCATCTCACATATAATACATATCAAGCCCATTTTATTTATCAAACAAGCCACTCTGAGACAGAAGGATTACTGAGATTATAACATATATCACCAGGCTTGAGGTTTTTCTGACTAACTATGTTACAAAGTCAGAATGATTCATTATGACACATCCCCATATTATTCCACCTCTAGATCTAGGATTCTGCTTCGGAGGAGATCTCATACTCCTCAGGTTCTAACTCTTCATCCTCCTCTTCCTCTTCGGTTTCTTCCTCAGTAGTGGTTGGCATAGCAGGATCGGAATGCAACCGTGCAGTTAGTTCCTCCAACTGCCTGTGCAACTCAACATGATGGTTTGCCATGAGAGTTTGGTTATCCCTCATGGTATCCACCCGGCATCGTGCCCGATTTCTCTGATCTACAGTCTGCCTCCACTTACATTCATATTCTTGGTGTTTCTTGTGGTGATATTGCAATTGTTCATTAAGCTCTTCTCTTTCTCGGTTACCCCTCATTCTTTCTCCATTTGCTCTAGCTAAATCCATGTATAGGCGGTCTACTTCCGCCTGTAGCCGTGATGTAGCGCTATTGCTGCCTTCGCCTTCTTCATAAGTAACCAGAGGTTGGTTACTCCCTTCGCTTTCGGCAAGGTCGGCTTGCCTCAGGGCGAGAGCATGCCGAGGAACACCACGTGGTCCAGTGCACTTACGTGCTGTTTGCTTGGTACGAGCCATCTGCTAAAATATATCCATTTTGAAGATTCGAACCATATATGTTCTAAGATAAAGAGATAGAGTTTTATAAATAAAAAGATATAACATTTAAGAGGGAAAGTAAATCTTATGTTACAATAATGATGCATGAACCGTACTTACGAACAAAACATATATCAAACAAATAATCAACTTCAAAATATTCACTTACTATAAAAGTGAATAAACTTTCTTTTCATAATTAGGGCAATAACATAATAAACATTGTTCCTTAGATATAAATATCACCATAACTATACTAAAAACATATCCATTTAGATAGAAGGATAAGTCTGAAGAATGAATTAAGGCAAGTCAGAAGAATAAGACAAGTCTTAGAAGCAATTTGGACTCAAACTAATTCGAAATTTAGTTTGACTCAAAACCTTTGAAGTTTTCAAAAATGAATACTGTTATACTTTCTAAGGGAATCCTGCTCTGATACCAGCTGTGGCAGAACCTCCTAAATTAAGTGGCCCACATCCACCCATCATTGTCCTAAGGACCTTTGATCGGCGTGCATGAGTTTCAAATGACTTAAGAGGTCTGTCGGGTGTCCTCTGGAAACCCGAATCATCCACGTTACATTCTTTCCAGGATAATCCCTCATCAAGCATCACAGTATTACAACAGTTTTATAGATAAGATAAATCAGAGTAAGAGCGGAAAGATTATAATACATAGATTAAAACTTATGTTTAAAGTTTACATCACCAAGGTACTTATTACATAACTTGTTCGGAACTTTATATTACATAACTCATTCAAAAGAGATTACTTGCCCAAGGTCACACATCAGAATCGTTATCACTTTCTTCTACCAGAGTGAAGTAGCATTGTCCATCAAAAGGTGGATCCATGTACTCACCTGCAACAAGGGTTAACAAACCCTGAGTACAAAAGTACTCAACAAGGCTTAACCGACTAGAAAAGAGGAGAAGACTCAGGAATGAGAGGCTTAGGAAGTCAAGGTAAGGCTTAAGCAAAATCAAGTATTTTGCACAAAAAGCATTTTTGTAAACCTTGTTTTATTTTGGAAAGATTTCCGTATTTCTCAATTCTTCATTGTTCAAGATTCATTTTATCTTTCAAAAACATCCCTAGTTGAGAACCACTCTTCGTTGACAGTCGAAGACCAAGTCTCCATAACCGAGGAGCAACGTTAATCCGGATAAAGAATACTCAGCTGAGGATCCCTATTCACACGGCATATGTAGCACCCAAGCTTGCATAGACCAACCCGTCTACCACGATTCCTCCAAGATTGGGCCTGGTCCTACGCCACCCGAAAGTACAGTACACCACTCTTATCCAGGTACGACGACCACGTGGGTACAAGCTACTTCCGCCATCTCTCCACTCCTAGTGCGCGGTTGTCGGTCCCAATAAAGGATTCCTCGGAGCCAGAGCTTTCCGTAGTATGTGAATAGTTGCAAGTCTTGACCAGCAGGCTCCCATACGGATGGTCCCTAATTTTTCCGCCAGAAACTGTACCTTGGTTATATCTCACCCAAGCGTAACAGTCCTGTCAGTTTTTTTTTTCAACCCTGTCCCGGTCGGTGTCAACTGTTGAGTCCCGGACTACAACATGATGGCACCATACGCTAGGACAACCTCTCCTAGCCATTGACTAGGTACGGATCAGATACTTAGCCAACAGTCGGGAGTAAAACCAAATTCCCATAAATATTCTTTAAGTGATCACACTTTTGAAATTGGCATTTTTGCAAATCTATTGTATAGCATCACTAAGCATTTTGCAAATAGTTTTTAAACAAGGCAGGTGGATCTTCTGGTGGAGGTAAACAGTGCAAGGAGTAGGCCATCACACAACTCCTATAACCTAATGCAGTAGTTTATCTTAACAACATTTTAATAAAACCTTTATAAAAACAAGTAAAGGTTAAAAGCACCGGGGCTTGCCTTGAGGATCGGTGAAGTCCAAAGATTCTGAAAAACAAGAAAGGTCTGCACCCTCAGGAGAAATCCACTAAGAGTTAGGGCCTCCTGAAGCGGGATCTACACGTAGAAGTGCATATGCATGAGTAATGAGATGCTTATGATATGATCATGGTAAAGATGGAAATTTTCTTAACTATAACCTTTACAGAGTACAACTTTCCATCACGGTAAAGTTGCAAACCAACAAAACCACTTTAGCTATTAAAAACACTAAACAAGTTTTATTATTTTCTGATAAAGCAACTTACAAGCAATAAAAAGGTATTTGTATAAAGGAAACCCATAACCAGGGAGCAAATCTTGCTAGTTTCCCATTGGTTGTCAAACAATTCCAAAAGTCACACAAATCTACAGGGATCAACTATTTTTATTTAATTTATTAACCATTTAATTAACCTTTTATTTAAACACCAAGCATACTTTGTCAAACAGAGATGAAATTAAACATGAAGGTGTATATCAGTGATATAAACTCCCATGTCAAATTTCATAAACAACAGAGCTATAGATTAGTTATAGCAAAAACAACAAAACTGATTACTGTCCAAAAGGCCACAAAAAGAAAAACTTGAAACGAGCCTAAACTGGCCTTTCGGCCCAAGCCAACTCGGCCCAGCGTGGCGCGAGCGCACGGCGGTGGTGAGGGTGCGTTCGCTCGAGGCCCGGCTCCAGCGAGACAGCGCCCGAGGGTCCGCTCGAGGCTCGGGCGATACGTTGCGCACGTGCCCGCTCGAGGCTTAGCTCGAGGCTCGGGCGAGACGGAAAAACGCTCGCCCGTCCGAGGCCTAGCTCGGGCGGGACAGCGAACACGTTCGCCCGAGGCTCGGCTCGAGCGAAGCGGTGTGTCCTGACAGCTTTGCAGAAAAGCCCTTCGGCTTGCGCTAAAACAACCCGCAGTCCATGGCGCTATTCACCTGAGTCTTGGACTTTACAACCAACACCCTGGAACTTCTCATCTTTACAACGAGGAGGTCCTCGACCATGGCCGGTGCGTATGGCGATGAACCGAGCGACGGCGTGACTTACGCCGGCCAACTCCGGCCACTAGAGACCCAACGGACGCAAGCATCAGCACCGGCAAGCCCACCGCAACCGATTGAGCCCCTAACCCTAAACTTCTACTGCTTCGGCGAGGTCTGGCCACGCACGGCGGCGGATTGGATCTCGGCACGGCCGTTCCGGCGAACCTAGGCCGGTAGCCAGTGAACGAAGAAGCTAGGAAGGTGCAGAAGCTCACCCTGGTGCTGATGGTGAAGTCGGTTTGAACGGAGGTTGCTCGGAAAGTAGGCGTCCATGGAGCAGTGGCCTTCGGCGGTAAACTCCGGCGAAGACGACGCTGTTCCGGTAAAACCTGAGCACCAGACAAGGAACCATCGAGCCGATGAGCTCTTTGGGATCAAGACGAAACACAAACACGAGAAAGAGAGAGTGGAGAAGTGCTTGGTTGAGCTGACCACGGTGACGTCGAGCTCGGCGGCGCTTTCTGCTCGGCGGGAAGAAAACCGGCGAGTATGAGCTCTCTGGTGCAAAAGAGATGGAGAGGATAGGTCTGGGAGATGCGCAAAGAAGTGAAGTACTTATAGGCGCGGTGAAAAAGGATGGGAATGACTGGAGACGGTGAATCTGGAGGTTTGACCGGATTGTTCCCGTCGGTACCTTGGTGGCAAACATGGCGACGGCGAGCTCAGAGGTGACGCCACGACGCGAGGAAGAGTGCCAGCAGCAGCTTAACTTGGCCACGAACTCGGTTGCGCGTTCCTTCGGGAGAAGTCGCCGTCCACGCACGAGAGCAGGCGATCAAAAGATCGGCCTTGCTGCCGCCATGAATAGGAGCAAGAACTTATCCCCCCCTTTCCCAAATCTACCCTTTCCAAAAATTTGATTTATAGAAAAGGGGATAAAATAGGGTTTTTGAATTATTTAAACTATTTATTTGAATTCTAACAAAAATCTAATTTATACCTCAATGATGACTTGAATCATGACTCAAATACACCTTTGAGACATAAAACCAAAGTTTGGTCCAAAACTTCACTACTATAAAAGAAATTACTATAGCACCCCATATACAAATAAAAGCACTAATTACCAAATAAGAAAGCATAAACTATTGTTTAACTTAAGCACTCTTTTATCAACTAAACACAAGCATAAAATAATAAACTTGTTTTAGTGAATGCATATCCCGGTTATCACTCATATGAAATGCCAGTGCATATGATGACATGCCAGGTTTTAGTTTGCTTAACACCAGAGTGTTACATAACCGAACCCTAACCGACTTGGAGGACCTCCTGGATGCCATTGGTGAAGAGGCGGTGGATCCAAGGGCCAGGGAGGTGGCGGCCGCCACCTAGGGCTGGCGCCCGCCAGCCCACTCACCCCCCTGACCTAACCCTAGGCCCATAAGTACCCCCCAAGGTCCCTTAGGCTATAAATAGGACCCCCCGAGCTCATTTGTACTCAGACCTCACCTCATTAGTCCCACTCTCTTGTAAGTGAAGCTCTGGTGAAGGAACACTCTAGTTGAGAGACTTAGAGTGAGAGCGAGAGTGTAGAAGAGAAGAGCTGGAGTTGTAATAGAGGATCTTCCAAGTCTCTGGTATAATTCCAAGTCTTCCTTCATTTATCTTAGTGTTCTTCTACTTTCAGCATTTACTTTAAGTTCTTTACTTATTGTTCTTGTTGAGTGCTTTCGATCATAGATAGCTTAGTATTTAGTCTATATCTAGTTCGGGTTCTTCGCTGAGTAATCAGTGCTCTAGTTTTGGACGCAAGATTAGAGTAGTATATATGAGTGTAAGCGCGGTGCTTAGACTAGTTATACCTTAGTTTGTGGCTAGCCCCCCGGATAGCTGTGGTAGCAAACAGGTGGTGACAGCCCTGGGAGCCTTGAATTCCACCACGTAGTTGGGTTAGTTCTTAAATCATAAACCTCGTTGTGCACGTCTGAGGTAAATAGTCCAGAGGGTATGTACGGTTCGAAGAACTAGATAGAACCTTTATTGCTAAGTTAGTTGTGATCATAAGTGTGTAGGAAAACATTAATCTATTCATCGGCCAGACCCCGACGATTTAGGTTAGTAATAGTTAGTCTTTCTTTTCTTTTTAGTAGTAGTAGAAACCAACCCCCATTCATACATCTTGATCAACCCTGCTAGAATCACTAGTTGTTCATAGCGGTCCTAGTGTTTGTTCTGCCATATTAGCTTCCCTGTGGAAATAAATATGATACTCGGTTACTCCCGGGTGAAGTGCAACAATAGACTTATTCTGTGCGCTTGCGGAACCTACCAATATTCATAAGAATAGTTAGTTATACTTCTTACATTAAGAAGTATCAACAAACCTTTCCGGCGCCGTTGCCAGGGACAGATTCATAGTCTACTCCTAGTGACGATGTTAGCAAGAGTCAACAATGTCCAAGACTCAATCCTAAGGACAGAGACACACTGGAAGAAGAACATGGTGCCATTTCCAAAAGCACCATTAGTGTTAGCCAAAACACAAGCTCAACACCTCGACATGCAAAGTCAGAAACACAACCGCACTCAAAAGGTCGCCTTCACGGATCCAGAACCGGTTAAGGTAGAGAGATCCTTAACTAGCTCTGATACCAATTGAAGGACCGAAAATGCTAAAGCAAGGCGACCAGAGGGGGGGTGAATGGGAGCCTAAAAATTTCTTCCGAAATTCTGGCCTCTGTCCCAACAAAATCAACCCCAAGAGCAAAGCCGATACACGTGGTGTCCACGACCCAAGAGAATGGGTGGATGTTCCCTAGGAACACAGCGGGACACCACAAAAGCTCCCTCACCCAAATCCACGCGAGTCAACTAGTGACACGATGGAGTTTGGGTAGCCTCAACCTCCCCCGAGCAATGCGAGGGGGATTCAGGCTTTTTCGCAAAGCGGGAAGCCCGGTTTCTATAGAGCACAGAGTCAGGAATCCCACGCAAAAAGCGGATCTCAAATCGGAGCTCGAACGTAAAAGATACGGACGAAAACGTGCGATCACTGCACTGACCGGACTCTGAGGTGCGTCCGGTCAGTGTCGATCAGACGCATCCGGTCAAGAAAATCACGTACTGGATGCTCTCTGTTCACGACCGGACTCACCGTGAACAAGCGTCCGGTCGTAACAACTGAGCGTCCGGTCAAGCACCGAAGAGGCAATGAACAGTGCCTTCAGTGCGTCCGGTCACACAAAACCCTAGCGTTCGGTCAGTTATACACAACACGATCTCGCTCGGCCTTCAACGATCGGACGCACAGACTCAGCGTCCGGTCATCCTGCAGCCAGCGTTCGGTCAGTTATACACAACACGATCTCGCTCGGCCTTCAACGATCGGACGCACAGACTCAGCGTCCGGTCATCCTGCAGCCAGCGTCCGGTCAAGTCATGAAGAAGACGCAGAGAATGTGTTCAAAGACCGGACTCACGACCAAGCGTCCGGTCGGCCTGACTCGCGCGTCCGGTCACCCCGACGCACCTCTGTTCGTCCACCAAATCAACCCGATCTCCCTCAAATCAAAAGCACTAGGGCTCAAATTTAGTGTGAGGGATCACAAGAATGTTAGTGAGCTACTCCTAAGAGATCATGGCTCGAACCTAACTCCAAATCGGTGAATCGAAGAAAATAGTGAAAAACGGGCAATAACTCGATCCCAAAACTAAATCCGCCCGATCTGTGAGTTCGTGAGGTATTGGAGAAATTCCTTCGGTAGAAAGAAGACACTCACGAAGCTACACAAGATGGTTCAAACGGATTTGCGGATCTTCCCTCAAAACAAGAATTCTCGTGAAGATCGAAAGAGAGGAAAACGTGCAAACGCGAAGAACAAAATCGCAAGACAAATTATAGCACGAATTTGATCCTTGGATTTAGAGGAATGGATGATTGATTAAGCAATCGGAGTCAGGCTACAAGCCACTCCTAGCAACACATAGCTTGGATGGCGAAAACCTCAAGAACAAGAGCCAACTCTCCTCTAACCCTAGCCTTCTCTCACAAACACAAAATGAGAGAGACACCGTCCAAGGATTCCCAGGGATACGGCTGCCCTAGCAGCCCCCTCATATATATAGGCGCATGTCCGAAGACCAAAACGCCCTTACATTAAGCACTCAACCCAAATACCCCCAGGGGTAAAACTGTCCAACCCTAGCAGTTTCATCTGACGGCCACGCCCGCACATCCGGTAGCTTCGCCTCGACGCGACCTCCCTGATGTCGCCACGTGCTGTCATGTCGACCACCGTGCCTTCCTCGTGGATAGCTACGCCGCCGCGCCAGCCTCTCCACGCCGCCACGCGTCGACCGTCCTTTCGAACCAACCCCCGGTTTTGAGGCCCAAACCGGTAAACCCGCCAGCCCAGGTTTTGAGGCCCAAACCTAGCAAATCGTCCACCCCGAGTTTTGAGGCCCAAACCGGTAAACCCGCACCGTAGACGGGATGTGGTTCGCACACCCCGACCACCTACACTGATGCCGATGCATGTCCAGCCTCCACGCCGGGCACAACGCCTTCGCCTTCCTTCTTGACTCGGCCGACGGCACTTGCGCCGCACGCAAGCCCGTGTCCGACCTCCGCCAAGTGCCACGACACCATCGTCTTCCTCCCGACTCGGCCGATGCATCGCACCTCCCCATGTGCTCTCGCTCGCCGATGCCACGTGCCAGCTACCACAGCTGGTCCTCTGGCCCTTCGGTCCGTCAGTCCAAGCCTCACGTCCGCCCTTCACCGCTCTGGGTACATCGGCATGGCACGTCCGCCGCACGGCACACCCATCCTTCACCGCTCCCAGTCCGTCGGCACGTCACGTCTCTACTTGACCTTCACCTCGCCATCGACCACTGTATCCGAGCTCAACACCTGCACATCAACACAGCCAAGAGACACATGTTGCACACGCACACCAACACAGAAACACCACAACTCAATGCCACCGGTGCATCAGGACCAGCTGTGGTAGCTGGCACGTGGCGTTGACAAGCGAGAGCACATGGGGATGTGCGGTGCATCGTCCAAGTCGGGAGGAAGGTGATGGCATCGTGACACTTGGCGGGAGGCCGAGAAGGATGGCGAATGCACTGTGCCCGGCGTGGAGGCTGGACATGCTCCGGCATCGGTGCTGGAACTCGGGGTGTGCGAACCACATCCCGTCTATGGCGCGGGTTCGGTAGCTGAGCCTCGAAAAGCTACCCTCGACGGTTTCCGAGTTTGGGCCTCAAAACTCGGGGTGGCCGGTTTCCGAGTTTGGGCCTCAAAACTTGGCGCGGACGGTTTCCAGGTGTGGGCCTCAAAACCTGGGCGCGCGGGTTTCTGAGTTTTGGCCACAAAACTCAGCCTGAGGACAGGTTTCCCGGTTTTGGCCTCAAAACCAGGGGAAGGCCCAGGTTTCCCGGTTTTGGCATCAAAACCGAGGGGAGGTCCGCAAAAAGGACGGTCGACGCGTGGCGGTGTGGAGAGGCTGGCGCGGAGGCGAGGCTATCCACAAGGTAGGCGCGGCGGTCGATTGGGCGGCACGTAGCGGCATCCTGAGGCTTGCGTCGAGGCGAAGCTAAGGGTGAGGAAGGCGCGTGGCCGTCAGATCAGCTATCAGCAGAGTTGGACCGGGATACCCCTAGGGTTGGCCGCTTCGCTCTTGTATCTAGGGGTAGTAAGGGGATTATTGTTTTAGGCTATAAATAAGGGAGGCTCCCCTCCTCTCTATCCATCCTTGCAGTCATTTGTTGTTGAGCACTCTCTCTCTCTAGCCCTCGCTTAGGTTCTAATCATACCTCGCTGCAAGCGATCCGCAGAGACAGGAATCATACCTCTGTGTATTTGGATCTTTTGAGGAAACGAGACCGTATTCTCGTTGTCTCCTCGTGTGGAGGAATTTCGGCTAAAATCAAATCGTGTCTTGTGTGTTGTGTTCTTCACGTTTTGGTTTTTCATCTCCCGAAGATTTGCCTCGTTCTCCCTCTCCGCGAGATGATTTTCAATTCCACTTGAATCAATTTGTTCTTGGTCATGAGCCCCTTCTTTCTACCAAAGGATTTCTCTCCTAACCTCATGAATCCATAGATCGGGTTGATTTCGCGTTCGTTCTTCGTTCTTCCCCCCTTTTTCGGTGATCCACGAATCTCTTTTGATTGACTTGGTTTGGTCCGATGATTTCTTAGGATTAGCACCCCAATACATAGAGGATCACCTGGGAGGAGTTTGATCGAAGTTCTTCTCGATTTGGTTGAGATCGATTTGGATTTGTGTTTGAACACGAGCAAGTTTATGCTTTCTGGTTGGTGGCGGACAGTCCGCGCCTCTGACGGCGGACAGTCCGCGGATCAGGATTCTTCAGGGTCAGTCAGGCGCAGACCCCTGACTGTTCACTGTTGAGTGAACGGCGGACAGTCCGCGGTACAAACCCGCGGACAGTCCAAGACCTGTCCAGCAGACTTGCAGCACTGTTTGGTTTCTGCGTTTTTGCTGGCGGACAGTCCGGACCCCCAGTGTCGGACAGTCCGGCGTTCAGCGGACAGTCCGGGACCCTGATCCCGGACAGTCCACGAAACTGCTGATTATGCAGTTTTGTTCCGTGGGTTTGGCAGTTGGTTTTGGGGTTCCTCCGGAGGTTCCGCTGTACCACTAGGACATCTCCTAGGGTATCCACCTACTCGTAGGTCGTGAACTCTCCGGTCGTTTCGAGTCTTCGCTTTTGGGGTGACTTTCTGGGACAAGGGCCGTACTATTCACGAGTTGAATTTGAGGCTCCCATTCACCCCCCCCCCCCTCTGGTCGCTAATCCGGTCCTTCAATTGGTATCAGAGCCAGTTAAGGATCTCTTCTACCTTAATCGGTTTCGGATCCTAAAGGCGACATGGAACGAGGGAACGACAAGGCGCCTTGGTTCGATGGAACGAACTATCCCTATTGGAAGATTCGGATGCGTGCTTATCTCAACAGCATCGGATCTTCTGTCTCGGAGATATGCGAGAATGCTGAGTACGTAGTCCTTGTGGCTCGTGTGGGTCAGATCCAGATTGACCAACACGAGGTCAACTCCCAGGCTCGTAATGCTCTTCTGGCCAGCATCTCCCTTTCTGAGTTCGAACGTGTCTCTGAGCTTGAGACGGCACGAGAGATCTGGGTGAAGCTTCAAAGCTATCACGAGGGGACCACTCAGGTCAAGCCCAGACTCTTCGAGACCTACAAGCGAGAGTACGAGAACTTTGTTTAGTTGGAGGGAGAAACGATTGACGCCATGTTCGCTTGTTTCCAAATGATTGTGAACAAGATGCGTGCCAATCGGGCTAACCTACCCTATGACGATCATGAGAGGGCTCTCAAGTTGCTATATGCCCTGGATCGGAGGGTATGGGAGGTGAAGGTGTCGACTATCATAGAGTCCCCATCCTATGACACCCTCACCGTGGACGAGCTGTTCAGCAAGCTCAAGTCCACCGAGATCGATCACCTGACTCAGGCCAAGCTGAAGAACCCATCTTCCCATACCATAGCTTTGGTCTCAGGCATGGGTGGATCGACTTTCTCTGCTGACGCTTCATCTCCTCTTGTTGCTTTGTCTTCTTTGCATACAGTCATGGAGGAGCAGTTGGAGGCGCTTCGAGACGATGAGCTCGCCCTCGCCATCACCCGATTCTCGCGGTTTCACAACAATCGCCTGAATCGTCGGCGTGGTGGCGCACGCGAGGGCTGCTACAAGTGTGGTGATCTAGACCACTTCATGGCAAACTGTCCCAAGAACGACAAGACCTTCCCCAGCAAGAACCGCAACTCAAGGCGCAAGGGCAAGCCGAAGGACAAGGCCGGGAAGAAGAAGAAGGGGGGCTACCGCCGAGAGGACATGGAGAAGGCTTTCGACGCTAGTCGGCGAGCCTTCCTCGCCACCTTCAGCGATGGCGAGAAGACCTCCGACGGCGACTCCAGCGACGATGGGTCCGAGCACAAGACTGAAGATCGCTTCAACGGACTCTGCTTCTTCGGCAAATCCTCCAAGGGCCTTTGCACCATGGCCTTGGACGAAGCGGACCGCAAGTGCCAGGACAAGGACGCCGGCACCGACGATGACGACGACGACGATGCTTCCGAGGTATCAAACTCTTCTCTTGTCGATCGTCTTAACGGTGAGCGCGATTCTCTCGTCGACATAGTGCTCGGTCAGGACAAGCAACTCAAGCAAGCTATACGAGAGCGCAACAAGTTTAAGGCTAAGATGAATGAGACGCTTAAGGAGCTTCAGTTCTCTAGGTCTGAGGTGAAGGTGGCCTATGAGGAGGAGAGTGAGGAGTGCACGATGCATATGACAAACTTTGCCACCCTGCAAACCAAGTATGCCTCTTTGATTGAGGTGTATGTTGAGCTGAAGAGTAGGCTAGACTTGGTGGGTGATTGCAAAGAGTGTCCTTCTCTGAAGAAGGAGCTGGAGGAAGTGAAGGCAAAACCTTCTTTGTTGGGTGCGTGCAAGTCCTGTCCTGGCTTGTGAACTGAGTTGGCAGAAGTTAGTGCCAAGCTTGCTGAAGCCTTGCAGGCCAGCTCAGTTAGCACCTTGACCGCTCCATGTGAGTGACGCGTGGGGATGGAGCTTGAGATTGCCAACTGTCGGCATGACAGGATGCAAACCGAGGAGGAAAAAACATACCTTCGATCCATCCTGGGTTGGGTGTCATGCAGTGAGCCACAGTTGAGCATGATGATCAGTCAGTTCAAGAGGGGAACTGATTGCTCGGGAGTAGGCTTTGCTTTAGGTGGGAAGGGCTCTAGTACCATTGGCAAGATCGGTGAGTTTAGCGGAGTGAACCCGAGTGAGAAGCCATCCGCTATCCCTAAGCTTACCAAGATCACCCCACCTGAGCCTCCCAAGCCGATCACCAAGGATGGCATCCTTGATGAACCTCCCAAGGCTCCACCTCGCAAGCAAGTGTGGGTTCCCAAACCTAACCATCTTAGGAACACACTTGACACCCTTCCTGACGTCTCTAGTGATCCCCTTCCGAGAGGCAAGCAGCCAGCCAGAGTGAACAACCCTCGCAACAACAAGAACCAACAACCCAAGAGAGTGGTGAGGTTTGAGTGCGAGTACTATCATCGTGAGGGTCACCTAGCTGAGTTTTCCTTTCGGAGGATGAGAGACGCTAGGAAGGAGTTGGAGCTGAACAACCAGGCCAGGCACCACCCTCTCCGTGGTGTGCAAGGTCGGGGAGTTCAGAGGCAGGGCGCTAGACCTGGAGGAGCACCCCCTCAGGTTGCTAGGCCCCAGGCAGCGAGACCACAATGTGGTGGTCGTGCCCGTCGTGGTTCCGGTCGTCCTCAATACGATCGCGAGCCGAGTGTGAGAGGCTTTGCTGCTCAATCCCATAGCGGACCACCTTTTCAGTATGGTGGTGATCGCTTTGCTCAAATGGGACAGGTAGGTCAGTTGGAGGTTTTCCGTTCCATAGCGGACCACCCTTTCAGGTTGGTGGTGATCGCTATCCACCCATAGGACGAGGACTTCTTGGTGTTGCTACTAACACTTTTTCTGGGCCTATGACACAGCACTGGTATCCTTCTCAGTATACTAACCCCAGTGTTGTGCCATATGCTCACTTCCTGCCTTTCTATTGATGCAGGAATTTCGGTTGGAGAACATGTGGCTCATGGACTCCGGGTGTTCGTGCCACATGACCGGAAAGAACGAATGGTTCTCCAGCCTTAGCCCCGTGATGCACAAGGAGTACATCACTTTTGGGGATAATAGTAGAGGTAAGGTTGTTTCTCATGGAGCTATTCAGCTCAATGAGAACTTTGTCCTTAAGGATGTTGCCTTGGTTTCAAACTTGCACTTCAACTTGCTTTCTATTTCGCAACTTCTTGAGGATGATTGTGAAGTGCATTTTAAGAAGGGTTTGAGTCGTGTTTTAGACCCTCGGGGAGATCTTGTTTGTCGAATCGTCCCTTTTGGCCGTGTTTTCAGAGACGACTTTTCTCATTCTTTCGGCTCTGCTAGGTGTTTGATGGCTGGTCCTTCTTCTGATTTGTGGAAGTGGCATGGGAGGCTTGGTCACTTGAGTTTTGACTTGCTTGCAAGGCTTAGCTCACTTGGCCTAATCCAAGGATTGCCCAAGCTTAAGTTTCAGAAGGACCTTGTTTGCCATCCTTGTCGTCACGGGAAGATGGTTGCTGCTTCTCACCCACCTGTTAATCAGGTGATGACAAAGCGACCCGGTGAGCTTTTACACATGGACACAGTTGGTCCAGCTCGGGTTTGCTCAGCAGGTGGGAAGTGGTACGTTCTAGTGATCGTTGACGACTTTTCGAGGTACTCTTGGGTGTTCTTTATGGAGGGTAAGGATGAAGCTTTTTCTTTTGCTCGTGACTTGATTTTGAGGTTGAAAACTGAGTTTCCCCCTGATACCATTAGAGCTATTCGTAGCGATAATGATATTGAGTTTGATAACTCTCAGTTTGCATCCTTCTGTTCTTCTAATGGAATCGAGCATCAGTTTTCTTCTCCTTATGTCCCTCAGCAGAACAGTGTTGTTGAGCGCAAGAACCGGACCCTTGTTGAGATGGCCAAGACGATGCTCGATGAGCATAGGACTCCTAGGCGTTTTTGGGCCGAGGCGATCAACACCGCTTGCCATGTTTCAAATCGCATCTTTCTTCGTGCTTTGATGAAAAAGACTTCTTATGAGTTGCGTTTTGGATGGGTACCCAAGGTGTCTCATTTTCGGGTGTTTGGGTGTAAGTGCTTTATCCTGAAGCAAGGTAATTTGGACAAATTGGAATCTCGCTCTGCTGATGGGGTGTTTCTTGGTTATGCTTCTTATTCACGTGCTTATCGAGTTCTTAACCTTGAAACTAACCGGATAGTGGAGACCTGTGAGGTCACATTCGACGAAACTATGCCTTGTGTTTCTTCTGCTTTTGATGTTGCAGGAGAACAGGAGATGGGAGAGACCATATTTGTGGAGGAGGAGCAGGAGAATGCCGATTGGGGTGATCCCGAGCCAACTCCACTGGCTGCCCCCGTCGACCGTGCGACATCTACTTCAGCTCGAGGACCTGATCCCACGACATCTTCTTCTTGGGGTCCTCTAGAGCCACCTCTCTAGCGAGCACCCGCTGCACCTGAGGGAGCGACAGCATCTGGCGAGGGGGAGGCGACTGTTGGCATTTCTTAACGTTATTACTAAGAATGGACCTTACGATCCATCCCCGGCAACAGCGCCAGAAATACACGTTGACACTTACTAACGTCGTCACTAAGAATGGACTTTGCAATCCATCCATGGCAACGGCGCCAGATATTGGCATAGAAATGGACCCGGAGATCTATTCCCAGCAACGGCGCTAGAAGTGTCTGTACGATGTCTCTTAACAAGTTGCTTAGAATGGCGCGTTTCCAGCAACAGTGTTAAGCATGCATCTTTACGATAGTTCGTAGGTTTGGAGTTTAGGTCCGCAAGCGCACGGAATTATCGTGTAGCATTTCACCCGGAGATATACCGAGTATCGTGATTTATTGTTTCGCTCGAGGAAGGCTTTGTATGTATCAAGTTCTAGGATAAATATAGTACCAAATACCATGATAGCAATAATGGATCAATTGTCATAACAGGTGATAAACAGTGATGATTTGAATAGTGGAGAAACACAATCTTGAGCATGGCAAGAGGGCAAAGAGTAAAAAGAGACTAAAAGAATAAATGAATAAAAGAATAATTGAATAACCTAATAGAGCAGGCATGGTCTAGATACAAGTCATTCATAGAACAAGTTAATCATGCAATCATATGACATAGAACTAATCTCATGCTTCAGATGGTTCGGGAGATTACGCGAGTACTGGTCTGTCAGCAACCTCTCGTAACAATTTAGACTCCTACACCCTAGCCGAACGTGGGGGAATGCCAAGGACGGACAGGGCTGTCACCACCTGCCGCCATCCCCACTACCGTGGACTAAGACCATGCAATTACCCGGCCTCTACATCCAAGCACCATGCTTGCATGCACAGAACCCACTCAGACTCCCCCGGGTCCCCGACCCTACGGATCAACAGGTAAGAAGCCTGAGCCTACTCAGAAGAGCATGATAAACCGCCACCCTTGACAAAAGCTTATTTCTAATCATATAACAAGCATGAAGCAATTAGACTAATGTTCTATGTGAGAATAATACAATACACACTTAGCTCTAATTCATATAATACACTACTAACCCTAGGGTAGCAATATATTATAAGAACTATACACTAGAATGTATATTATACTAATTCCACAAGAACTATTCATAAGTTCATATACTAGCAACATGATATAAGACCTAAGATCTAAGTCATATACCAAAATACTAGAACAAGAACTATACTCTAGTTCATATGAAGAACTGTATCGAAAGAATGAAGACAGGGCTTTGGAGATCAGATCTATCTTATTCATACCCAATATCTCTCTAAGGAGCCAAGCCCTCCTTGATAGCTTTGCCTAGCTCTCTCTCTAGCACAAGAACAAGGAAAAACTAAGAAGAGGTAGTGCCCAAGTGTGTAGCTCAAGAGGTGATTGTGTTCTACTTTGGCCTCCCCTCCCCCTCTCCTTATATAGGTGCTTTAGGTCGGTTTAGGAGGGGGCTTGCTGCAAAATTCACCCGAAACCGCCTTAGGGGCATTGATTGCACCGCCTCTGCAAAGACGGTGGCCACGTGGCGTCTCCAGGGGGGCGGCCGACCCAGGGGGCGGCCGCCCCCTGGCTGGGCCCATCCAGCCCAGGCAAAAGTCTGGGCTTGCTCTTTTGGGCTCCTGAGTTCGTTCCCGGTTGAATTTTGCTGCACTTCTATATGGGCTTTTTGTGTCCTTGTTCATTTTGCGCATTTCGGCGTGTTGGATTGCGCCTTTTTGGTTGTTATCCACCTGTATGCATGTTTATGATCTGCAAAACATAACTTTGCACTACATGTGGAACTTGGTTAGCAATAAATGTATATATGAGTAAAATACATGCTTTTCTCCTTTTATGTGGACTATGTTGGCGGGATAAATATGTCGATAAGAACCGCCAACAAACTCCCCCAAGCTTACCCTTTGCTCGTCCCCGAGCAAAAGCTAAGGTTTTGGTTGTTGATCAGGAGTTGCTTCAATGCCGATTATTATTCACAAGTGCCAGGTCTATACCAAAGTGTCTACCATGGTTTGAATAAATTGGTCCATTACTCTCCTTAGTACCCTGTCACTCATGGGGCTTGTTGGCCTCCTCAAATCCTTAGTCACTGCATGTTAGATCGGCTTTCACAGAGGTGCTTAACTTTTGTTCCTTGAGCAACTTTGTAATCCGGAGTTTTTAGGAGTTTTGAAAATCAAAGCAAGTTCCTCAAATGATTCACTCATTCGCTCAAGATGTGTATGGTCCTCACCAAAGGCTTTTGCCTTTCTTTTCAGTCTACCAACTAAAGCTTTATCTGGAGTTGTGGGTAGAAAGAAGTAGGCATACTTGTATTGTAGATATTGCAAAGTCAAAGAATTGGACCTTAGGAGACTTCAGTCATACACTTAGATCAAGAAGTGCAAGTGTGTGGAATATTTTCTTTTTGAATACTCCTTTTCTCATGTCTTTCTCCCTTTGGAAAATTGGGAACTATGGGCTATCTTTATTCATCGAGAGAGGCGGGTATCGGAGTACCCATTGTTTTCATTTGGACACTTGTCCATTTTTTTTTACTCTCTCATATTTTTTTTAGAGAGAGGCGGGTATCTGAGTACCCATTGTTTTCATTTGGACACTTGTCCATTTTTTTTACTCTCTCATTTTTTTTAGATAGCCCATAATTCTTTTGGGAGAGAAAGATCATGATCAACAGTGGAGCATTTAATTTTGTGGTGAATGCATGGCATGTCTTGCGTAACTCTTAATGCAAGAGTTAACTTTATTTGGTGGGTGTATGTGAATCTTGATCTTGAATGCATGAAAGAAGTCTACACATGGTCACAACTATTTGAATAAGCTCAATACAAATACAAGTAGCATATGAGTATATGGTTTGAAAAGTTTTTCATCATATGGCTCTGGTAGGATATATCATCATCGAGAACTTTTGAATTTTAAGTTTTTAAATAAATTCTCCGGATGTCAAGTCTTTCTTAGAACAATGTCATAGCAATTCTCTGCTTATACCAGATCATGACTAGCAATAACCTTGGACTTGAGTAAGCATGTGCATCCCACAAGTTTCAAGTTCTTAAGTGAGCCATTTACCAATAAACTCAAATCTTAGTAGAAACTAAGTTATAAACTAGGCACAGGTGAATTATAAGACAGAGCAACTATTCATCATTTCAACAAGGAAGAAGCACATATCTTACATCATATATAAGAGTGGAATTCATTTTTTTTAATAGAATTGCATTAAGTAAACATGCTAATGGAAAAATAAAATGCATGGAATTAAATATGCAATGCAACATACCTCGGAAGTGGGGTCCTCCCCCAAGCTAGCTCTTGGCCGGTTTTTTTTTGGATACATACCGATTACCTTCGGTGGAGGCTCAAATTATTTTGAGTCCTTTGAGTGGGACTTTCCTTCCATTTTCCCGTTTCACCCTGCATGGTTAGTGGGAGAACTCTCGGGTTGTCCCGGGAGTCGTCCCGCACTTTCGGTAGGAATAGCAGCGGCGATTTGAGCTAATTGGGATTCTTGGAATGGTGGCCGTAACTGGTTATTCCAACCACTGTTCTGGTTGGTGCCTCCTTGTTGGCGGAACCCGTTGTTGATGTAGGCGGCGTCTTCACGGGTTTCGGGGCAGTCGGTCCCCGAGTGGCCAACATCACCACAGACTTCACACGTCATGTGTGAATCTATGGCGTTCACCGTATTTGTTTGGTTTTCTTGGTTTTTCTCAATAGGTGTTTCATAAGGAGGTCTATTTTTGCGGCAAGCATATCCGTCTCCTTCACGGTATGCATGCCTTTTTGTGTTTTGGCTGGTGCTTGTGGTTGAGTTCTCTCGTCACTCCAGCCTTGTGTTCAACCATCTTTTCGATCAGGGCCTTAGCCCTGGCGGTGGTGAGCGATAAGAATGCTCCACCAGCGGCTGCATCTAGGTGCCCCTTCGACATGGGCATGAGCCCGTTGTAGAAGTTTTGGAGCACCATCCAATTTTCCATGCCATGGTGGGGCAGCTCAGGATGTACTCCTGGAGCCTTTCCCACGCGTTAGGGATTGATTCAGTGGCATCTTGCTTGAAATTGGAGATTCTCCCCGCAAAGCATTGGTTTTGCTTATGGGAAAGAATTTAGCGAGGAATGCAGCTGAGCATTTTGCCCATGTGTTGACAGCTTCCTTGTCCTGGTAGAACCACCTTTTCGCTTTCCCCACAAGGGAAAAAGGGAAAAGACGGAGCCGAATGACATCTGGGGTGATGTCCTTGATGACGATAGTGTCGCACAGCTCCAGGAAGTGTCGCAGATGCGCATTCGCATCCTCGCTAGGCAAACCGCAGAATGGGCTTGCCTGCACCATGGTGATCAGGCCTGTACGGAGTTCAAAGTTCTTTCCGGCCGTGTCCACAGCGGGGCCGGTAGCCACGTTGGTGACAGCGGGCACGGAGAACTCGCGGAGTGTCTTCTCAGCCATGACCTCAGTTGGGGTTGGTGCGGAACCGGCTGGTTGCTCTGTCGGTGGAGTAGCAGAAGACGAAACAGAACGAATCCGCTTAGCCCTTAGGAGTGCCTCGGGATTGTTAATGAAGTTTTCCGGCAGAGAGAAACCAGACATACACATTCCTGTTTCATCCACAACAGGAGGAAAACAGGCAGAGTTAACCTGCATAACAATGACTCATTTTGCATATCAGATATTGGTTTATGTTTATCTAGAACTTTTTACATTAGCCTTCCCCGGCAATGGCGCCAGAAATGCTTGTTGGCATTTCTAAACGTTATTACTAAGAATGGACCTTACGATCCATCCCCGGCAACAGCGCCAGAAATACACGTTGACACTTACTAACGTCGTCACTAAGAATGGACATTGCAATCCATCCATGGCAACGGCGCCAGATATTGGCATAGAAATGGACCCGAAGATCTATTCCCAGCAACGGCGCTAGAAGTGTCTGTATGATGTCTCTTAACAAGTTGCTTAGAATGGCGCGTTCCAGCAACAGTGTTAAGCATGCATCTTTACGATAGTTCGTAGGTTTGGAGTTTAGGTCCGCAAGCGCACGGAATTATCGTGTAGCATTTCACCCGGAGATATACCGAGTATCGTGATTATTGGTTCGCTCGAGGAAGGCTTTGTATGTATCAAGTTCTAGGATAAATATAGTACCAAATACCATGATAGCAATAATGGATCAATTGTCATAACAGGTGATAAACAGTGATGATTTGAATAGTGGAGAAACACAATCTTGAGCATGGCAAGAGGGCAAAGAGTAAAAAGAGACTAAAAGAATAAATGAATAAAAGAATAATTGAATAACCTAATAGAGCAGGCATGGTCTAGATACAAGTCATTCATAGGACAAGTTAATCATGCAATCATATGACATAGAACTAATCTCATGCTTCAGATGGTTCGGGAGATTACGCGAGTACTGGTCTGCCAGCAACCTCTCGTAACAATTTAGACTCCACACCCTAGCCGAACGTGGGGGAATGCCAAGGACGGACAAGGCTGTCACCACCTGCCGCCATCCCCACTACCGTGGACTAAGACCATGCAATTACCCGGCCTCTACATCCAAGCACCATGCTTGCATGCACAGAACCCACTCAGACTCCCCCGGTCCCCGACCCTACGGATCGACAGGTAAGAAGCCTGAGCCTACTCAGAAGAGCATGATAAACCGCCACCCTTGACAAAAGCTTATTTCTAATCATATAACAAGCATGAAGCAATTAGACTAATGTTCTATGTGAGAATAATACAATACACACTTAGCTCTAATTCATATAATACACTACTAACCCTAGGGTAGCAATATATTATAAGAACTATACACTAGAATGTATATTATACTAATTCCACAAGAACTATTCATAAGTTCATATACTAGCAACATGATATAAGACCTAAGATCTAAGTCATATACCAAAATACTAGAACAAGAACTATACTCTAGTTCATATGAAGAACTGTATCGAAAGAATGAAGACAGGGCTTTGGAGATCAGATCTATCTTATTCATACCCAATATCTCTCCAAGGAGCCAAACCCTCCTTGATAGCTTTGCCTAGCTCTCTCTCTAGCACAAGAACAAGGAAAAACTAAGAAGAGGTAGTGCCCAAGTGTGTAGCTCAAGAGGTGATTGTGTTCTACTTTGGCCTCCCCCCCCCCTCTCCTTATATAGGTGCTTTAGGTCGGTTTAGGAGGGGGCTTGCTGCAAAATTCACCCGAAACCGCCTTAGGGCATTGATTGCACCGCCTCTGCAAAGGCAGTGGCCACGTGGCGTCTCCAGGGGGGCGGCCGACCCAGGGGGCGGCCGCCCCCTGGCTGGGCCCATCCAGCCCAGGCAAAAGTCTGGGCTTGCTCTTTTGGGCTCCTGAGTTCGTTCCCGGTTGAATTTGCTGCACTTCTATATGGGCTTTTTGTGTCCTTGTTCATTTTGCGCATTTCGGCGTGTTGGATTGCACCTTTTGGTTGTTATCCACCTGTATGCATGTTTATGATCTGCAAAACATAACTTTGCACTACATGTGGAACTTGGTTAGCAATAAATGTATATATGAGTAAAATACATGCTTTTCTCCTTTTATGTGGACTATGTTGGCGGGATAAATATGTCGATAAGAACCGCCAACAGCGACTTCGGCGAGGCAAGCGCTCCGAAGCGTTCAACAAGTTCATCCTCCGCGTCAGATGATCGGCGCCATCGACCAGCGAGTCACGCGGTCGCGAGCGTACGAAATCTCTGACTTTGCTCATTCTGCATTCGTTGCTTCTTTTGAGCCCAAAGATGTTGGACACGCACTTTCTGATTCTAACTGGGTCAATGCCATGCATGAGGAGTTAGAAAACTTTGAGCGAAACCAAGTTGGGACCCTAGTTCCACCTCCACCACAATGCCACCCTATAGGTACCAAATGGGTTTTCAAAAAAAGAGGGTGAGGATGGGATGGTAGTGAGGAACAAGCTAGGCTAGTAGCCCAGGGTTTCTGCCAGAAAGAGGGGATAGACTACGAGGAAACCTTTGCCCCTGTAGCCCGTTTAGAAGCCATTAGAATCCTTCTAGCCTTTGCTGCTTCGAAGGGTTTTAAGCTTTACCAGATGGATGTCAAGAGTGCTTTCTTGAATGGGTATATAGAGGAAGAGTTTTGTTAGGCAACCCCCTGGTTTCGAGGATCCCAAGTTTCCAAACCATGTTTATAAACTTTCAAAAGCTTTGTATGGTTTGAAACAAGCCCCGAGAGCGTGGTATGATCATTTGAAAACCTTTTTACTCTCCAAGGGTTTTAAAATGGGACGAGTCGATAGAACTTTGTTTCTCCTCAAGCAAGGCAACGATACTCTATTAGTCCAGATTTACATGGATGACATCATCTTTGGTGGCTCTCTATGCGCTTGTTGCAAAGTTTTCAGATACTATGAGCAGGGAGTTCGAGATGAGTATGATTGGGCGAGTTGACTTTCTCCCTCGGGTTGCAAATTAAGCAACCCGAGATGGGACATTTGTGCATCAAGGAAAATACACGAAGGATATCCTGAAGAAATTCGACATGGGCGAGGCCAAGCCTCCTACGACGCCCATGCCGACGACTGCGGCGATGGACGCGGACCCGGACGAAGAGCCGGTTGACCAGAAGGAGTACAGAAGCATGATTGGTTCGCTTCTGTACCTGACGGCGACGAGGCCGGATATACAGTTTTCTGTGTGTCTATGCGCTCGTTTTCAGGCGTCCCCTCGGACTTCCCACAAGCAAGCGGTCAAGCGTATCATGAGGTACCTCCGATACACTCCTGAGTTCAGACTTTGGTACTCTTCTTCTCGACTCTTTTGCTCTGTGGTTATTCCGATGCGGATTTTGCCGGTTGTCGGCTTGAGCGCAAGTCTACTTCTGGGACTTGTCAGTTTCTTGGCTCTTCTTTGTTTCGTGGTCTTCTCACAAACAGTCAAACGTAGCCCAGTCTACTACTGAAGCCGAGTATGTTACCGCTGCTTCTTGTGCTTCGTAGCTTTTATGGATGGTTGCCACATTGCGTGATTTTGGTCTAGATTTCAGTCGGGTTCCTTTGCTTTGCGAGCACTTGCCATTAGTGTAGCAAAGAACCCTGTTCTTCACTCCAAGGCCAAACACATCGATGTTCACTTTCACTTTCTTCATGATCACTATGAGAAGGCGACATTGATCTTAGGCATGTAGACACCCATAACCAGGTTGCGGATATTTTCACCAAGCCTTTGGATCTCTCAACTTTTGCTAGGTTGAGAGGTGAGCTTGGTGTGTGTTTCCCCTTTTAGATGGGGGAAGCATTTTGCTTGTTGTACTATAAACTGTCTTTCTGATCCTTTTTGTTTTTGGGTCTTGAGTCTTTCTTTTTTTATTTTGGCGCCGATTCTGGCTTCATCATGCATACATCTTTTATCTTCAAGCTTCATGTCTATATTCCTTAGAATGAATTTATGATTTGATTAGTGTATGCTTCGATGATATATGATGATGCTTGTAGCTTAGGCTCTCTTTGATCACTGCTACAATTTGTGAGCTAAGCTAATTTTTTAGAACGTTGAACATGCTTAACGAACTTAAAACTTGATACATGTTCACCATTGAGATTGGCAACTAGCATGTGTAGGATGTGTTGAGGTCTCTTGAGCTATTTCATATATGCTAGGTTGCTATGTCTCTAGTTCTGAGTCTCTCACTTACTTGGATTGTTCATATTCTGTTTAAAATGAACCAAGTATTAGTGAATTGAAAAGATCGAGATGGGATTGCTCTGTCACACATCACGGTATCGAGACTGTTTCTCATAGCACCTTGAGTTAACTTGAGCCATGTAGTGTAAGACCGAACCGATGCTTTAAGCTTCTGATTGCATATGCATAGGCTTAGCACGGTTGAAAAGTTAGGCAATGACAGGCTTTCAACCTCTCGCAATTACATGCTGATTTTCAACTTGTGTTAATAATCGCTGCAAATTCTCTGATAAAATCTAAAAACACAAGTCTATGTTTCATTCTATAGCATGATGATTGAACTGTGCTAGGGGTAGTTCACCTTGTATACATGTTTAGCACTTGTTAGACTTCCTGTCTATACATGTTCAGTGCTAATTTGATGGTGAAACTCTTTTCTGAACGGCTTAAAACTGCTCACTTGGCTTATGCATTCATATCTTGTTTTCGGTGATCAGCTTGAGCCTTTGCTAGCACTTGTGTATGCTGCTATGTAGTCGGATTAGCACTTATTAGAGCATTCTTTCACTCTTTCGAGTATATACTTGAAGCTGCTAACATGCATTTTTGACTCAGGTGCATTTTCTTGACTCCGATAGGCATGACCTAACTCCATTCTGCTGATTTGAGCTCCTTTCCCTCTCTTTTGTTTGCAAATTGCCCCCAGGGGAGAATGTTTCCAATGATGATCTTTCGATTTTCTGTGGTGACAATTTGCAACTTATGCTTCACTTGCTGAGGGGGAGCTCTTTGAGTGAGGGGGTTTTTCTGCCGCTTTGAGTCATCTCTTATTTGATATCAATCTTTTAGCTAGTTGCGTTGAGCCTCTGTGCCTCTGTCTAGAGGGACTAGCAGTTTTCACCATGTCTTGATGGTTCTTGATTGGTATTGGGTTTACTGCTGGTTGTGTTGAGCCTCTGTGCTTTTATCTTAGGGACTAGCAGTAGCTGCTTCTTATGCAGTCTTCATGTCGTTTCGAGCTTTCAGCTAGTGGTGTTGAGCTCTTTTTTGCCTCTTCTTGACTATAGTTGTTTTTTTCTGACTTGGTTGCGTCGAGCCATTGCCCATGTCTTTGGGAACCAAGTCTTGTGCTCTTATCGAGTTTTGCTCCTTGATGAGTTGTTGCTCCGATTTCCTGCTTGGTTGTGTCGAACTGTTGCCCATATCTTTGGGGACCAAGCTTCGCTTATCTTGAGTTGTTCTTCTTCGGCCTTTTCTTTGGCTTTTAGACATCTCGAGCAAGTTTTCTCCTTCTATCCAATTCTGCTTCTTTTTATTTGGTTACGGTTACTATGAGTTGACGATGCACTCATCAAGGGGGAGATTGAGAACACAAGGTTGATATGTGCCCTTGTGGTTCCCTTCCTGAGTGATGAGTGATCGATCAACGGGCAACATGTCTCTTGGCTGTGTTGATGTGCAGGTGCAGAGCTCGGACAGTGGTCGAAGTGAGGTGAAGGTCAAGTAGGGACGTGCCGTGCCGACGGACCGGGAGCGGTGAAGGGCGGACGTGGAGCTTGGACTGATGGACCGGGAGACCTGAGGACCAGCTGTGGTAGCTGGCACGTGGCGTTGACAAGCGAGAGCACATGATGTGCGGTGCATCGGCCAAGTCGGGAGGAAGGTGATGGCATCGTGACACTTGGCGGGAGGCCGAGAAGGATGGCGAATGCACTGTGCCCGGTGTGGAGGCTGGACATGCTCCGGCATCGGTGCTGGAACTCGGGGTGTGCGAACCACATCCCGTCTACGGCGCGGGTTCGGTAGCTGAGCCTCGAAAAGCTACCCTCGACGGTTTCCGAGTTTGGGCCTCAAAACTCGGGGTGGCCGGTTTCCGAGTTTGGGCCTCAAAACTCGGCGCGGACGGTTTCCAGGTTGGGCCTCAAAACCTGGGCGCGCGGGTTTCTGAGTTTTGGCCACAAACTCAGCCTGAGGACAGGTTTCCCGGTTTCAGCCTCAAAACCGGGGAAGGCCCAGGTTTCCCGGTTTCGGCCTCAAAACCGGGGGGAGGTCCGCAAAAAGGACGGTCGACGCGTGGCGGCGTGGAGAAGCTGGCGCGGAGGCGAGGCTATCCACGAGGTAGGCGCGGCGGTCGATTGGGCGGCACGTAGCGGCATCCTGAGGTTGCGTCGAGGCGAAGCTAAGGGTGAGGAAGGCGCATGGCCGTCAGATCAGCTATCAGCAGAGTTGGACCGGGATACCCCTAGGGTTGGCCACTTCGCTCTTATATCTAGGGGTAGTAAGGGGATTATTGTTTTAGGCTATAAATAGAGAGGCACCCCTCCTCTCTCTCCATCCTTGCAGTCATTTGTTCCTGAGCACTCTCTCTCTCTAGCCCTCGCTTAGGTTCTAATCATACCTCGCTGCAAGCGATCCGCAGAGACGGGAATCATACCTTTGTGTATTTGGATCTTTTGAGGAAATGAGACCGTATTCTCGTTGTCTCCTCGTGGGGAGGAATTTCGGCTAAAATCAAATCGTGTCTTGTGTGTTGAGTTCTTCACGTTTTGGTTTTTCATCTCCCGAAGATTTGCCTCGTTCTCCCTCTCCGCGAGATGATTTTCAATTCCACTTGAATCAATTTGTTCTTGGTCGTGAGCCCCTTCTTTCTACCGAAGGATTTCTCTCCGAACCTCATGAATCCATAGATCGGGTTGATTTCGCGTTCGTTCTTCATTCTTCCCCCTTTTTCGGTGATCCACAAATCTCTTTTGATTGACTTGGTTGGTGCGATGATTTCTTAGGATTAGCACCCCAATACATAGAGGATCACCTGGGAGGAGTTTGATCGAAGTTCTTCTCGATTTGGTTGAGATCGATTTGGATTTGTTTTGAACCTGAGCAAGTTTGTGCTTTCTGGGTGGTGGTGGCGGACAGTCCGCGCCTCTGACGGCGGACAGTCCGCGGATCAGGATTCTTCAAGGTCAGTCAGGCGCAGACCCCTGACTGTTCACTGTCGAGTGAACGGTGGACAGTCCGCGATACAACCCGCGGACAGTCCGAGACCTGTCCAGCAGACTTGCAGCACTGTTTGGTTTCTTTGTTTTTGCCGGCGGACAGTCCGGACTCCCGTGTCGGACAGTCCGGCGTTCAGCGGACAGTCCGGGACCCTAATCCCGGACAGTCCGCGAAACTGATTGTGTGCAGTTTTGTTCCGTGGGTTGGCGTTGGTTTTTGGGTTTCTCCGGAGGTTCGCTGTACACTAGGACATCTCCTAGGGTATCCACCTACTCGTAGGTCATGAACTCTCCGGTCATTTCGAGTTTTCGCTTTGGGGTGACTTTCTGGGACATGGTCGTACTTTTCACGAGTTGAATTTGAGGCTCCCATTCACCCCCCCTCTGGTCGCTAATCCGGTCCTTCAAGCCTCCTTCCTTGAGTGAATCCAAGTGTGAGCTGAATCTCTAATGGGACACTAGACGACGTCTATTTCATTCTCCTTCGGGATATCTCAGGGTTTTCTAATGTGGTTGCCTTGAATTGGTACTCACTCATACACTACCTTGCTTCACAATAGAGAAGCAAAGGCAGAGGGGTAAACCCCCTACAACTAATTGATACTAAACTAAAGATAGATTTCCGGATTCGTTCTTATTAAAAATTTCTAGGCTATGCTTCCCTGGCAACGGTGCCGAAAATGCTTGTTGACACTTCTTAACACAATCACTAAAAGTAGACTATGGAGCCTAACCCTAGCAACGGCGCTAGAAGTGTCTTGATTGGTAAAACTAATGACTATTGGATAATTCCGCAAGCGCACAGAAATTACCGATGTAGCACTTCGCCCGGGAGTATTCAAAGTATCGTATTTATTTTATCCCAAAGGAAGCGATGACTAGAAAGACTAATAAGAAAGAAGTCCTATCTTAATATAGCTACAACTATTGTAGAGGGTGATAAACGAAGGGTAAAGGAAGGTGATGATTGTTGACACTTGCTAACGTCATTACTAGGAGTAGACTATGGAGTCTATCCCCGGCAACGACGCTAGAATGCCTGTTGGTAGTTCTTAGCTACACCTAGGATAGGGTAGCTAAAGTAGCTATCTACTAATGCCAAGCGGGGTTGTCAGTCCCGACACTAGTAGGAGCTAACTAGCGAGAATGCAATCTACCAGGAGGAGATTCTGCAAGCGCACAGAACTATCGTAGTAGCACTTCGCCTGGGAGTACCAGGTGTCGATTTATTTGATCCCAAGGAAGGCTAGGGTGGTGTAAGAGTCGAGTCAAGGAGGGGATGAGAGTCGAAGAAATAAGAAAAGGAAAGGGGAGAAGAGAGGAGATGAGGGCTAGAAAGAATATATGGGTGGATAGGTAAGGATGAAATGGATGGCTAAGGTAAGGTGCATGGATAGGTAGATAGAGGGTAACTAAGATAACTAACTACTAACTAATAACTACTCCTAGATAACCACAAAGCAAGATAACTACAAGGCAAGATAACTACGAAGCAAGACAGCAAATGTCAATAAAGCAACTAAGTTAAGTAAAGTTTTATTCCTATCTTATCAAGTATCAAGGCGTACTAGCCTTTACCACTTACTTAGATTGAACGCTAGCACAACGAGCCTTACTGTTAAACTGGGCCAACTACGTGGTGGAATTCAAGGCACACAGGGCTGTCACCACCTGCTTGCTACACACAGCTATCCGGGGTCCAGCCCGTATCTGAAGGTAAGTCTATAACTAAGCACCACGCTTAACTATATTCTAACTATCTCTACCCTAGCTTTGAATAGAGACAACCCTTGCGGACGTCAGAGCAAACACTTGACTCAATAAGATAAACACTAACTAACTAAGTAACCTATGGCAAATATCAAACACTAAGCTCACTAGAGATTAACTACTATGGCTAAGTGAATTGAACTGTAGGATAGCTAGGCACTCAAGCAATCAATCAAGTATACCACTCAATACTGATAAGTAGAATAAAGTAATACTTGAAATGATGAATAGAAATATAATAAAGTACTTGAGTAACAAGAGCAAAACCTGAACTGGAGATGAAGGAAGACTTCCCAGCTCCAGGACCAATCACTCGCACGCCTCTACTCTTGAGCAAAGCCTTGAGCAGCGCTTCTGCGAGGGCAAAGATGCCTTGCTCTACTAGCTACCTACTTGCCTAAGCTCTCTGAGCTTCTAACCTAACTCTCACTTGCTTCTCTTGCTTGTGTGTTGCTTGCTGTGGGGTGTGAATAAAGGATACCTCAGGGGGTATTTATAGTCTTGAGGAGTGAGGGGGGTACTTATAGGGGCAGCCAACCGACCTAGGGCTAACCCTAGTGGCGGGCGCCAGCCCTAGGTGGTGGCCGCCACCCTCACAACCGTTGGATGCACCGCCTTTGCTTCAACGGCATCCAGGAGCTCCAGAGAGGCGGTTGTTAGGTCAGTTGCATGTCCAAGTACCGCTATTCAGCCTTGATCACGCCACTCACTCCTGAGCCGTCCGATGCCACTGACCTAGTGACCAAGGGCCAAGATTTGGCCTTGGGATGGTCACACGGATCAGTGGCGTGGCAAAGGGGGAGAGTTGGGCCTCTCCATGTGGCGGGCGCCACCTCTGGTTGGCGGGCGCCACCCCACTAGGGCCCAAATGGGTCCTGGTGAGTGGGCTCGTCTCCTGGTGGGTCCATTCTCCAAATTTGGTCCAAATCCTGTATTCAAATAAAAATCTATGGACATGTGGAATTTGGTTAGTTTGAAACCTATTTGACTACATTTCATGCCTTTTTGGTGAATTTTAGGGTAAAATGTTGATGGTAAAACAGGTGTTTAAGGACCATCAACAATGATTCAGGATAATCAAATGAGATAATTAAGGGTAACTAGTGTAGTATAGCTAGGTGGGAGGACAACGAGTGAGAAAGGTTCCTTGAATTTCTTAATCCACTCCCGTGTTCTAATAATCAAATAGTAGATACAACTAGGATTGATTACCTTCAACTTGGTTGCCAGGGATAAACGAGGATAGTGCGATAGAAGGTTTTTCACCTAACCCACTACTCAAGCGGATATTTGGCTTATGGACGCCTTACCTTTTAAAAACTAGCCTGAGTTCACGTGTGGGGATCTAGGTAGCCAGGCAAAATCTATCACCTTTTGCCCATGCGCCCCTACTGTTCGTGCAAGCCAGCGGTAACCAAAGATAAGTCTTAGCCTAAGCACCACGCTTATGCTAATCCTTATTACTCTAGCTAATATACGATTAACTAATAGCACCGTTTTATTATTTATGTGGACTAGGATAAAGAACCAATTGTGGGCGATGATAAAGAACCAAGATGTTTATGTAAGGATCACAATCTAGTATGTAACTACTACAAGACTAACTAGAGCACTACAATACTATTGAACAATAATATTGCACAAAGATAACACTTTGAAATGCAGAAGAAGAATATATATTATAAATAATTCTGGAAAGAGAAAGATACAAGAGCAATACCAGACTCCCAATAGACAACTCCGGAGACCCCGAGCTTGCTCGACTCACTCTAACTCACACACTAGACTACACTACAACTAGAAGGCTAACACTTGTATCTCATATGAAGTGAATCCTCTAGTGACCATGTGCTGCTCATGATGGTGGATGCAACCTCTATTTATAGGGAAGGTGGAGTAGGGGCTACTCCGCGCCACGTCATCAATCCGCTGCTCCCTCATCTCTCATCCCTTGGATCCACCGCCATTGCAACCGCCATGGGTGGAAGGTCTTGATTTCTTCACGTGTGAAACATGTGCAAACAACCGACATTGGATGGGGTTCACCCTGGGGTCGGCCGACCCCAGCCAATGACAGGTGGGCCCACCACTTTGCTTCGAGAAGGTGCTGATGTCACCAGGCTGAATAGTGTAGCCAGGGCCCACCAAGGCGGGTCGGCCGACCCCCCTATGACCGGGCTAGTCCACTGTTTTGTCTCCCCTGGTGTCCCCACATGTCATGGAGCATGGTGTCATATGTTGGTTGCATTTGCTTTCTTGTGTGGGCCCATGGATCCATGTGCTTCTCATCTTTCACCGTTGAATGCAAACACATGTGTGATCTGATGGTGGAAAGTAGCTTGGTGAAGCTTCACTTGGATAGTGCCACGTCACCAAGCCCGAGGAGCTCCCATGTGGGGTCGGCCGACCCCACCTTGTGTGGGTCCAGGTGTCCATTTCCTTCTTATTCTGTTATACCTGCAAATCAAATACTAAGAGTACAAGTGGAACTTTTATGGATAAAACATGTCTATGTCATGTCATTCTTCTCTATTTTCGAGCATGTTGACGAATTTTGATATGTATTTTTATGCTATAATATCGTCAACAAGATCCCCCAGCTTAACCTTTGCTCGTCCCGAGCAAATATTGAACTTAGTCTCGGTGGATCAGGAGTTGCTACAATGTTCATATTTCAAGAGTACCATGTATGCAACAAGATTTTTCTCTTAAGCATGGAAAATTTAGCTAAGTAAAACTCACCCATATTACCTTAGTCTTTCATGGGGCTTATGGCCTTTCCTTTCTTGGGAAGTTGAGAGACAGAACAGTTAAACTTGAGCACTACTTTCTCTCATTCTTTGCAAGTTTCATACCGGAGGTTTTTGCAATATTTCAAAAGAAATCTTAATGTTCCTCATATGGTTCTCTCATGTCACTCAAAGGTGTATGATTCCTCACTGAGGCATATGGTAAGTGTTGCCTTCTCTAATTCATCTTACTTCTAAAAAGGTTTATATGGAGCTTAAGGTAGGAATGGCAAAGAATAGCATACTTACTAAGCATGTTTGTCAAGTTAAGCTTCGATCCAAGAAGAGAAGTGTCGTACCACCAGATCAAGATGTGCAAGTGTGTGATATGTTGGACTAGAGTGCTCTCTATTTGTAAGATCTCTCTCCCTATTTTTTTTTATTGAGACATGGCTAGCATTTTTTGCATGGACTCTCATATGTCCATAAATATTTATTTTGCCTAGCCTTTTGTGTCTCATTTATTGATTCATACTTGAAGAGAGATATACTAAACATGAAGCACTCTATTTTTGTGTAATGAATAAATGACATGTTTGTGCGTACTTCCAGTGTAGAAGCAGCAAGGATATATATATATGTGTGTGTATGTGATCTTGATCTTAGGAGTATGAAAACCTCTTAACACGGATCAACAAGACTTAACTTGACTCAACACTAAGCAACAGCTTATGTGGAAGGTTTTTCACTACATCATATATATATATAAGGTTTGTGGTAGGAATTTATCACCATGAGGAACAATTAGGTTTTGATTATTTTAAGAATAAATTCTTCGTAATCATGCATGCTTAGAATAATATTATAGCAGCTCTTGTCTCACTATATCATGTCTCACACAACTTAGACTTAGTGCTAGCACTTGCTACCAGTGCTAAGTTTAATGACTATGTGAGCATGCAATCTTACTAAAATCTTATACTGCTAAAAAAAATATCAATAGAGCTACTATAAACAAAGTAACATCATGATTCTATGAAAACATAATGATTTTTTATTTTCTTATTTTTTGACTATTTGTACCTACCTATTCTTGCCTTTGGTTGTTATGAGTCGTATGTGGTAAAATATCTATACGATATGGACTATGAGGCTCTATTGCTCTCTATCTGCTCGGTGAGATCTATAACTACAGCCAGGTGCTAAAGCTCAAAGTCGATCCGCTTGACAGGCTGCGCTAGGTTATGGTTTTCGCTGAGTGCACTTAGCGTCCGCATGGTTAAACTCGATAGGATCGTTACCGTTGGTTGGTGGGTTCCGACTCGATACAATCGTTGTATTAAGCCGCTGCGATGCCGATTCCAAACTACTCAAGGAGGTAGGAAGGGTCCGTATGATCAAGCTATTCAGCTTTTACTGATATTATAATGATCAATAACTTTCTCGATGATCTGAGTCTCCGCTGCAGGCTGTGTGCTGTAACTGAAGGTCTAGATACTTCATCTACAGATAGATATCAAACGGTAGCATGATCTGCTTGCTCTCTTTCATTCTCTGCTTGTATGAGCATTCTTCTCTAGGATCTACATCTTTCTCTAGGCTATAATTAGGTGCTTGTCTGTTGCTAATGATAACGTCCTAGCTTGTTCAAGTTATGATGGTAGGGAAGCCACATGTTTCTTTTAGTCAATCTGAATATTGCCTATAATGCTAATCTAAATTAAAAATTAAAATTACTCTTGTAACACTATAACTGAGCTAAGACTAAATAATACACTATATTGTAACTAGTCTCATAACAAAACAGATTAGTTCTATACCATACCACTATCTATGTATAATACGTATGTCTCATGGACTGACATGCTAGTGCATGACTTGTCTAAGGCTCTGCATTTTCTCATTATCTAATCAGTGTCTGCTCAAGTTTAAGATGATAACTCTACGTCACGATATGAGGAACATATTCTTCCTAACGACTACACTCTACTAATTGCTAAAACCACACAGAAGTGTTCAAGTTCATGGCGGTCTTTGTGAGCTAAGTATCTATACTTAGAAAATAGCAAGCTGTATACTGGGTACTAAGGAAATATCAATAGAGCAACCGTTCTCATTTCCAAGAAAAGTAGACATGCATGACATATGAGAAAACATAAATAAGCATGGGAATATTTTTGCATTTTCTTATTATTTATTTATTTATATTATTAAGATGCGATAAAGAAATAATAAAAATGTTAGATAGAATACTTACCTTAGTGGGGAGAGATCTCCCCCAAGCTTGTCTTGTTGTTATGATTTTTGTTTTTGTTTTCCTAGGGTGGATATGGTGGATAGTATGGCGGTATTGTGGAGGATACTGTGGAGGATATTGCGGAGGCGGGTATGGATGTGGATGCTGTGGTAGATACTGGGGAATATATGGTGGTACGGGAATATTGTGGTGTGCATAAAGGTTGGCCAGTTTCGGCCACTAGCGTCCTGGAAACTCATGAGCTGCTGCTGGGTTTGGACTGCAGTGTGTGTATGGCTTCATGGTTGGTGCGCAACATGCCGAACTAGTTATTAAGCAGCTCCATGTCATGACGCTCGCTATGGGACCTGGTTTCCTGCGAAGAAGACATATAAACTTGGCACTCTGTACCTGTTGGCGCAAAATGTGGTTCCGCGCCTCACACACAGCAAGCCGGAAAAGCGTGGCTTCAATCGGGTGCCCGGATGGTTTGGAATCCGGAGATGTGCCAGTCGGTTTGACCTGAAACCCAACAAGGGATAAAATTGTGAGAACAACCTGGAACATACCGGATAAGACCAGACAGTTCCATATGTACGGCTTTAAAGCCAATCACGGCGGCATACAGCTATAGAAGTTGTCTGTCGATAATTTCAGAAGTCATTCAGCTAATATTAAAAATGAGCATATGTCAGCAGCTGGTTGCCGAATGTACATGCAAGAGGACATCATCAAGATATAATGAATCATAAACAGGTAAATTGTGAATATAAATCTACTCAAACAACACGTGCATAGATTAATCCAATTAGGCTGCCGCATGTCTAATCTTCATAAACCCGTCAAGCATAAACCCAAAACGAGACTAAAACTCGCTATAAGTCTACACCACTTCTTACGATCAGATTAATCCACCGCATGATACAATCTAACAGTAAGAAGCTAAAAGCATGCATATGTCTGAACAGATCTATAAATACTCATTACTCATGTAAGCTTAAACAAGCTGGGCAAACTAGCCGAGTTGGGGTCCATGAAGAAGGAACATACAAGCAAGCATGATTGAACCAATCTAAAACCTGCATCTGCCGCACGACACACCTAGTTTTATCAAATCAAGCCTCAAACGTGATTGACATGCATGAACCCACAACATGTGACAACCTAGATTGGAAATCGATTCGACCATTATGATCATGCAATTATTAGGACACAAGTAAACTTGTGAAGCAAGGCCAACCAAGATCCAATCTAGATTGGGCAAAAGAGTGTTATAGAATTAATTAAAACATGCAACACATGATAACTTAGTGAATCTACTAGATCTTGCCAAATCTAATAGAGACGATAACTATCTCGCTTCTGCTGAACATATGAATAAACGCCTGCCGCACGGTATCTACCCATAAGCAAAGCATAAGCAAAGACTTCTTGATCGCTAACATGGGTCCGCCGCATGACCATTGAAAACAAACAAGACTACTTGCATCATATCTAAATCCACCGCATGATACTAGACATGAGAACAAGGTTGCCGGGACTTACGGAGGTCGACGGATCGATGATTCCTCTCGAAGAACTCGACGACACGACTAAGGACTCGAAAGTGGCACGGAGCCAATTTGTATTGATATGGTTGTGAACAATTGATATAGATGTCGGGGTGTACATATTTATACCCTGGTCTTCACAAAGTTCGGACTCAACACGAGTCGTATAAATATATAAACTAAATAAAGACTACTAACAAATAACTTGGACTCTACTTTTCATTATATGTAAAGCTCCGCCCTTTAAATCTTCATGTGGACCACCGTAACCAATCCAGAGTCAAAGTCCTCCAATCCCACGTAGACTATCATCCTGACCCGTAACCGATCTGGAGCTGAAGTCCTGCAAGATAGTCGATTCTTCTTTGTGTTGTCTCCAGAATAGCCGATGTCCATCATTTAGCCGATTCTTTTTGATGCGGCCCTTTAATCACTTTTAGACGATGGTGCTTTCAACAAGTCTTCTGCCTTCTTACGGTGCACACCAAATCTGGCGCAAACAAGAATATTCCTAATTATTTGGCAACATGCATACAAGTCCAACTCCATTACGTCTTCTCTTTAGCTTGTTGCAGGCCAAACCATGTGCGTACATGTCTGTTCCTTATTTCACCTTGCCTTGCACCCCCATCACGTCGATAGCAAGGGCTCTTTTTATGCACGAATTCAAGCACAGCCAATCCAAAGCTTTCACGTCCTTATCTAAAGATATGGCAAAAATTTTGTATAGTTTTGGCCGAGTAATAGTAGGAAATAATTTAATCAGCCATCCCAAGCTCATCACATTTTTCACGTAAATCTTGTTAACTTTCCTTTCTTCTTCACGTGAAGAAGTCTTGGCATCGGGCTTCTTCCATATATCAATAATATTTTCTCTGGCTAACTCCCAAATATTTCCTCCTTCTCATTTTTGATATTGTCAGTTGATTCCTTCCTTGTCAGACATATTTACTAAAAATTGGTGTCAACAGTACTCCAGACCTGCGTCTACTTCTGGTCTGTGAAGTGTGCATGACGTCTCTCTCGTAGTCGCTGTCATCATCAGAGTCTTGGCGTTGAGCTGCCTGAGCCTTCCCACGTGTGTATGGTCCTGAAAAACTCTGACGACCTCCCACTCCAGGAATGTTAGGGATTAGCAGTTGGCCCCCATATAATTTTAATTCCGGACATGGCAAAGTAAGTCTTGTTTTCGAGTTGCGGAATTTGAATTCAATGGTGTTGTTGGGACCACTTGCAATGACAAGTGCTTGGATGAAGTGCTCCTTTCTCAAGATGGTTCTAAGAGTTCTTATGAAATCATTAAATCCATCAAGAACGTTTGCGTGACTACAAATTTTGTGATTATGGATGTGAAATCAAAAGATCCTAAACTTGATGGTGCAGTTAACCAATGTTGTACCATGGCTTTTACTGGAGCTATTCGAATTTGATTAACCATGGCATATAGAATCCTAGCATCATCTCCCTAACAATTCTTATGTCATCTCTAGGAAACAACGTAATGCCTATCCACCTATGCATGAATCTTAAAGTGGGGTGACAAATATGACTTGTGCGTGGTTGTGCTTTCCCAATTATGTTGTCCCCGTTATATCATACCAAAACTCTAATTTGTCAAAGTCTGGCGTGGCTAGCTCAATATTTGTTGCACAGTTAACAAGCCTAGGTATGTTGCAAATTGATCCCAACTAAAATTAAATTCATTACCACGCAACCAAAATAGATGGTAGTTTGAGTTATGTTTGCGGTGCTCATGAACTCTAGAGTAAGAAGCTTGTTGCCCAGATACTGAGAAAAATCCCAGAAATCACCCCAACCTATTGCAGTAAAAACATCAGAGAACTCCTCATCCATACCTGTGCAGTAGAGGAGATCGAGATCGAATACCTTGGTGTGCTCGAAGTTGCGGTTGCGGATGGAGTTGAGAGTGGCTAATTCTTGAGCGGTTAGCCATAACCCAGTTCCTGGGTCTTGAATCCTCAGGGGTTGCGCCTCTTCGTCAGGTTGTTGCTGTGA
Organism: Coix lacryma-jobi var. lacryma-jobi; assembly: GCA_009763385.1. Lineage (NCBI taxonomy): Eukaryota > Viridiplantae > Streptophyta > Magnoliopsida > Poales > Poaceae > Coix > Coix lacryma-jobi. Next base: position 101,719,140 of record CM019828.1, on the reverse strand, counting down.
GTCCTCTGTGTCATGCACCGACTGCCCACTGGAGCTGGTGGTTTGAGAGGGTCTTGATGATGAGCTCCTGATGAGAGCTGCACGCATTTTCTTCGCAGCGGACTTGAGTGGGTTCTTCATGCCTGGTAAAATGATGAACACTAATCGAGCAAGAGAGGTTAGTTGTAAGTGATAACCCTTCTTACCCGTCAATTACCTCTCTTGATTTCGTTGAGTGTTGATCACTAAAACAACGAACAAGAGTGTCAAAATTTTCTGCTGGTGGCTCTGGTGAAGCAACATAGGAAGGAGTGTGTGAATAAAAAGGAGGGACGAGAGAGAGAGTTGCAGGTGCAATACAAGGGGTCGGGCGCCCCCCCCCCCTCTGGCAACCCCCTTTGCAAAGTGACATGCATGGTGGATGTCAATCCTTGTCCAACCTTTGCTTATTCTTTACTCCTCTTGGATTCTTGCTCATGAGTGCTTGTGAATGAGAGAGTGTGAGAGAGTGGATAGTGTCGACACCTCTCTGAACTTTCTCTAAATGAACCAAGGTAGACAAGCACATGTGAGGAGAGAGAAGTTCGTGGGTGCCTGAACAAGGGGTCGGGCGACCCCGGGGTACTCCCCCCATTTGCATGTGCCAAGCTTGAGTTAGTGTGTGTCAATCCTTGCCTAGCATCTTTGCAAAAGAACATGTCTCCTTGGATGCTTGCTCTTCTTTTCTTGAAGTGAGTGATGGGTGGAAGAAAGAACAAACATAGGGAGCAAGACATGACCTTAGCTAGTTGGCATGATGTGCATGGTGTGCTCACGGGGTGCATTGTCCAAATGGTGGTTTGCTTAAGGAGTTAAGCAAATGTCTTTACCAAGGTTGGTAAGGAGTGATAGAATTAAGGGTTGCATGAGTGAAATTAGGAAGAGGGACTTACCTACTTCCTTAGGTTACTCTTGAATGATTGAGTATGTGCACTCCTCTCATCAAGTTTATTTAAGCAAGAGATGAGAGAGAGATCATTATTCTAGGTCCTAGAATGCAAGTCGACAAGTATATGTCTATTGATTCTTGCATCTCTATCTAGATGGCTCATGCCAGAAGGTGAGATTAGGTGGGGCCTACCATGGGGTCAGCCGACCCCATCATCCCCACTTAAATTGTTGTGAGCAGAGTATACTAGTACTAGAATATGAAAGTGCACACAGAGTGACTGAAAATATTTTGAAAGATTAGCATACTAGCTTTATTTACATGTTCAATTAGAGCAATGTAGATTATCATGCAATTTCTTAAGTGTTGTCGTGGATATAACAAATGTTGCATGGGGAGCATCTCATGACATGCAAGTTGATAGGTGACAATCACCTGGGTGGGGTCGGCCGACCCCACCATACACCCTGTGAGATGTTGTCCATAATCTAGGTGCACTAAGACATGTGTAAGCTTTGGGAAAAGACTAAAAGAAGTTGAGATGTTGCCATGCTAGGTTCATTTGGATGATCAAATAGGCTAAGTGAAGTGACATGCTATGTGATAGGCTATGTAATGAAGGAGCATATCATGGCATGGCATAGATTTAACATAGACAAAGTTGGCAGGTGATGGCCACCAGGGTGGGGTCGGCCGACCCCCCTTGGGCCCACCTGGTGTCTAAGTCTTAGTGGTGTTAGACTAGATGATTATGTTAGTTATAAATTTTAACTAGAGTCGACAGAAGAAAGGAGTTGGAAAAAATAATGTAAATGAAAGTTAAATTAAGTGTTAGTGTACTTACCTTGATGGAAGAGTGATTTCCTCAGGTTCCTGTAGCAGGTCCTTGGACCGGGGCAAGAATTTTCTTCGGAAGTGTTGCCGGTTGTGTCACCTTTTTCTTCATATTCGCTTGCTTTTTGCCCGTGGTTTCGGATTGGCCTTCTTCTTATACTATAATGAGACTGACTACCTCCACGTCCACGGCCATGATTAGTGAGCACTGTGCAAGCTTGGTTTGAAGTTGAATTTCTCTTGGGTCCCATTAATATTGAACTGAATTTCTCCGGCTCCAACAACATAATATGTGCATTGGCGGTGCTGAGAAATGGTCTTCTAAGGATGAGTGAATTCTTCTGTCTACTTCCATGTCTAGTACCACGAAATCCACGGGGATGAAGAATTCACGTATCTTGACGAGAATATTCTCCGTTATCCCCGCCGGATGGCGAATTGATTGATCCGCTAACTGCAAATATATTGATGTAGGGACAAAACAGCATGGCTTAGTTTATCAAGATTACCTTTGGCATGACACTGACGCTTGCTCTCAAGTCGCACAGTGCATGCTCGAAGTGTTGTGTTCCAATGGAGCATTCAATGGTGGGACACCTAGGATCTTTCTTCTTTTCTGGCACTTGGTTAATATAGCCGCGCTGCTTCTTTGTTGTTTAATTTACCTCATTGTAGGCAGCGGGCGTTTGTTGTTGAGAATGTCTCTTAGGTACTTGGCATAGGTCGGAACCTGCATTGCATCAAGTAATGGAATATTGACATACAACTGACGAATTACCTCGACGAATTTGCCGAATTGTTCGTCGGTTGTTTGTTTCCTCATCCTTGGAATGGGCAACAATCTACTTGTTTCGTAGAACTCGTGTGGAGCCGTCTTTCCATGGAACTTGGTGTCATCTTCCTTGGATGGTTGTTCCTCTTCTTCTTCTTCTGCCTCTGCGGATACATGGGTGTATGCCGAGTCTCTGAGTGATGAGTGATTGTCAACGGGTTTGATGCGCATGTTCTTTGGCTTGTGTTGTGCAGGTGTCGAGCACGGGGACAGTGATCGAGGGCAAGGTGAAGGTCAAGTTGAGACGTGCCGTGCCGACGGACTGGGTGCGATGAAGATGGGCGTGCCGTGCGGCGGACGTGCCATGCCGATGTATCGAGCAGTGAAGGGCGGACGTGAGGCTTGGACTGAGGGACCGGAGTGCCTGAGGATCAGCTGTGGTGGCTGGCAGCCTGGGACAGCGACGAGCGGAGACTTGCGGGGCACGGTGTTGCTCGGGTCGAGGACCTGGGGACACGTGTCGGTGGACGGGGGCACGGGCGGTGCATCCCCTTTACACAGCTCTGGTGGTGGTTGAGCCAGGGAAAAACCACCGGGTGGGACGGTTTCCGAGTTTGGGCCTCAAAACTCGGGTGCTCGGTTTCCAGGTTGAGCCACAAAACCTGGGCGCGGATGGTTTCCGAGTTTGGCCACAAAACTCGGGTGATGGGCCGGTTCCCGAGTTTGGGCCTCAAAACTCGGGCGCTGCGGGTTTCTGAGTTTGGGCCACAAAACTCAGGCTGGAGGCTGGTTTCCCGGTTTGGGCCTCAAAACCGGGGTTGCTAGAAAAGGCTGGTTTCCCGGTTTGGGCCACAAACCGGGGGTGCAGAGCGAGGGCGGCACGTGGCGGCGATCCAGAGGTTGCGTCGAGGCAACGCTTCGGTTCGAGCGGGCGTGGCCGTCGGATCTACCTACCACCGCGGGTTGGACCAGAATAGCCTTAGGTTTAGCTGGTTCGCCTGTAATTAGTTTAGAGAGGGTAGAGTAGGAAATAGGCTTAGTCTAGGTTAGTATAGTAGTCCAGGGGAGACACCCTCCTCCCTATCTCAGTTATTTCAGTTTTAGCCATCTCATTTGCTTCCTGCACTCAGGTTTCCTGCTCTCCTGCTCTCCCATCCCCTGCTGTAGCTGAGATCCGCAGAGAGACTTGCAACTCTGTGTACTGTTGATTCTGAGGAAAGGAGGCCGTAACCTCCTTGTCGTAGCGTGTGTTTGCGCTTCGGCTTGCAATTCGTGGGTGTGATTCGCGTTTTGTTCGTGTTCTTCGCGGAATCCTTTTTCCCCACGATTTTCCCGTCGCTTGATCTCTTTGCTCGGTTCATTTTTTGCAATTCCGTTTGAACTGGTTTGTTCTAGATCGTGAGGCACTTCTTTCCACCGAAGGAATCATCCTCTAACCTCACGGTCTAGGAGATCGATCGATTTTTCGTTTCGGGTCAAGTTTTCTCCCTTCCCCCGAAATTCTTCGATTCATCGATTTGGAGATAGGTTCGAGCCATGATCTCTTAGAGATAGCTCACTATACTCTTTGTGACTCTTCTCACCAAGTTTGATCCCTAGAGGATTTGTTTTGGGTGAGATCGAGTCGAATCGGTGAACTAACAGCCTGAATCGGGGTGATCGGACGCTGCCTGTTCAACGACCGGACGCTGTCAGTGAGTCCGGTCGATGAACACCTTCGCTGTGTTCGGTTCGTGACTTGACCGGACGCACCTTTCGCTAAGTGACCGGACTCGCTCATTGTACTGTTCACTTGGCTTGTTTTTGTGACCGGACGCACTGCTCTCGACCGGACGCTCGTCTCTGGTGAGTCCGGTCAGAAACAGTAAGCTCCGAAAACTGTTTTTGCACGACCGGACGCGTCCGGTGGTCAGCGACCGGACGCAGGCAGAGTCCGGTCAGTGCTGATTCAACGCGTTTTCGTCCGCAGTTTGTTCGTCCGTCTTTCGATTCGAGATCCCTTTGGTGCGTTGGATTCCTAACTTCGTGCTCTACAGAATTTGGGCTTCCCGCTTTACAAAATAGCCTGAATCCCCTCGCGTTGCTCGGGGGAGGTTGAGGTTACCAAAACCCATCCTGTCACTAGTTGACTTGCGTGAACTTGGGTGAGGAAGTTTTTGTGTGCCTCGCTGTGATCCTAGGGATCATCCACTCTCTTCCAAGGGTCGTGGGCATCACGTTTTCGGTAGTAGCTCTTGGGGATTGATTTTGGGACACTTGGCCAAAGTTTCGAGAGAAATTTTATTGGCTCCCATTCACCCCCCCTCTGGTCGCCTTGCTTTTGCATTCTCGGTCCTTCAATTGGTATCGGAGCGGGTTAAGGATCTTCCACCTTAGCCGGTTCCAGATCCACAGAAGGCGACATGGATCGCGGCGTGGGCAAACCGCCGTTCTTTGATGGGACAAACTATGCGTATTGGAAGATACGCATGTCGGCCTATCTGCAGAGTTGGGTGCTTCTATTGGGATATTTGCAACTCTGCTGATTACGTGGTCTTGGCTGCTCGTGTTTCTCAGCAACAGATCGATGAGCACGATGCCAATAGCCGAGCCCGTAATGCTCTCTTTTCTTGTTTGAGCATGGTGAGTTTGATCGTGTTTCTCACCTTGCTACGGCTCGGGAGATCTGGGACACCCTCATGCGTTTCCATGAGGGCACCTCTCAAGTCAAAACCCGACTCTACGAGTCGTTCAAGCGTGAGTATGAGAACTTTCGACATCAGCCTGGCGAGAGCATAGAAAGTTTATTCGCTCGCTTTCAGGTGATTGTCAACAGGATGAGGGCTAACAGGAGCAGTTGCCTTTTGACGATCATGAGCGTGCTTTGAAGCTCTTGCACACTCTTGATCGGTCGGTGTGGGATTCCAAGGTTCAGGTGATCATCGAATCGCCTAACTATGAGACCCTCACCTGCGACGAGCTCTTTAGTAAGCTCAAGTCCAGTGAGATTGACGCCATGTCGAGGGCTTCTTATGCGAATCCTTCTGGCCCGACTATGGCTTTGGTTTCTGGTTCTTCTACACCTCTGCTGGCTTTGCACTTTCTTCACTCTTTTCTCTGTCACAGAGGACCAGCTTGAGTCATTGGGGATGACGAGTTGGCAATGCTCGCCAACCGGTTCACGCGGTTCCACAACAACCGCATGAACCGTCGCCGCGCGGTGGAGGACGCTCAGGATGCTATGAGTGCGGCGACCCCGACCACTTCATCGCCAACTGCCCCAAGAAGAAGCATTCATCTGGGAAGGGCGATCATGGGCACAAGTACGACTCCGGCAAGCGCAAGGAGAAGTACGTCCCGCGAGGCACAAGCGGAGGGGCGGCTTCGACAAGGAGTACATCAAGAAGAAGTACTTGGAGAAGGCCCAGGCTGAGCAGCATGCGTTCTTCGCCACGCTCAGCGACGTCGATGGCTCGGATGACGCTCTCCGCTTGCTCATGCGATGATGAGTCCGAGAAGAAGAAGAGATCGAGGACAAGCTGAACGGTCTCTGCTTTCTTCGCCGACGACGACGGCCTCTGCACCATGGCGCTTGGTGATGAAGTCGACGAAGCTGGAGCACATCCCTCGGAACAACGACGACGACGACGACTCCTCCCAGGTATCTCTCACCCACGACGAGCTTTCTGCTGAGGTCGAGAAGCTTACTGCCGCGCTCCTTAGTCAGGACAAGTTGCTTAGGCGTGCCGCTAGAGAACGCAAGGAGTTTAGGCAGAAGTGGAAGACACGGTGAGGGAGCTTGAGTTTGCCAAGTCCACCGTGGTTGTGTCGGAAGAGGTTGAGTGTGAGTCGTGCACCACGTACATGACTGATCTTCTCACTTTGAGAGGAAAGTATGCTGCGTTGGTTGGAGAGCTAGATGAGATGAGGGCCAGACCTCTTTGCTGGGTGCATGCAAGACCTGTTCCGTCTTGCAATCTGAGTTGGCAGAGAAGAATGCCAAGATTGTGTCTCTTGAGGAGGCCAGCTCAGGTAGCACTGGAGTGGCGAGGTGCGTTTTGTGCGAGGGCTTGGAGCTGGAGATTGCCAATGTGAAGCATGCAAGATGCAAACCGAGGAAGAAAACACATACCTTCGGACCATCTTGTCATGGGTCTCCTGTAGTGAGCCGCAGCTCGGGATGATGATCTCCCAATTCAAGCGAGCTGCTGGGCTCCTGGTGTAGGTTTTGCTCAGGTGTTGATCTTTCTGCTTTTGGAAGATTGGAGAGTCGAGTGGTTTGAATCCATGTGAGAAGCCTAACTCCATCACTACTCCCAAGCTTGCCAAACTTCCACCCAAAGAGCCTGCCAAGCCTACCACCAAAGATGGTGTGGTTGAGGAACCCCCGAGAGCTCCTCCCAAGAACCAAATTTGGGCCCCCAGCCAAACCACCTCAAGAACAAGCTTGATGCTATGCCACCCATTAGAGAGGAGTGTTTGCCTCAGAAGGGCAAAGTGAACCACACCCACAGCCCTGGTCACCAACAACCCCTTTTGCGTGCGGTGAGGTACCAGTGTGATTTGTGGGAGGGATGGTCACTTGATCGAGTTCTGTTTCCGGCGCAAGCGAGAGGCGCGCCGTACTCGGGAGATGGAGAACCGGACATGTACCATCCAACTCATGGTGGAACATGTGCCGAAGGCTCAGGGGAGAGCTGCTAGGCCCGGACGTCAAGGTCCCGGCCGGCAGGAGGAAGAGCCCCTAAGAGGGGGAGACTAGGCCTAGAGGTCCAGCACCTCAGTTTTGTAGGCCTAGGCAGGAGAGAGCTCCGAGGAGAGACGCTAGAGCAGTTGAGCCCCAGGCTCCTAGGCGTAGATCTCGTAGAGAGCGTGCCCGACGGGGTCCTGCTTTTGAAGGTAACGGACCCCGTGGCGGAGGCTTTGTTGAGCGCTTTCCCCCCACCGCAGTTTGAGTACCGCGGTGAGCGCTTCTTCCCCAGCGGACCACGTTTTCCTGTACGTGGTGATCGCTACCCCCGTAGACAGGCTAGGAATAGTTTTTACACTGACCGTTCTTTTGAGCAGCCGGCGCAACACTGGTATTCTCCTTACTTCACTAACCCCAGTGTTGGACCGTATGCTCACCCTATGTCTTTTTATTGATGTAGGTGAGACGTTGGAGGACATTTGGTTGGTGGATTCTGGTTGCTCGAGGCACATGACCGGAAACGCCAAGTGGTTCTCCAGCCTTAGCCCGGTCGCCGGAAAGGAGTACATAACCTTCGGCGACAATAGTAAAGGTAAGGTATTATCTCGTGGGACGGTGCGGGTTAATGAGCACTGTGTTGCGCGATGTTGCTCTTGTTTCTAACCTGCATTTTAACCTTCTTTCTGTTTCGCAACTTTTTGATGATGACTATGAGATTCGTTTTAAACCGAACCTTAGTCGCATCTTAGATCCTCAGGGCGATCTTGTATGTCTGATTCGCCCTTTGGGAAAGTCTTTCGCGCGAATTTCTCGGAGTCGTTTGGTTCTTCTCGCTGTCTTTTGGCTAGTCCTTCTCCTCCGATCTTTGGAAGTGGCATAGGAGGCTCGGTCATTTAAGCTTCGACTTGCTTGCAAGACTTAGCTCACTTGGCCTAATCCGAGGATTGCCCAAGCTTTCGATGGAGAAGGATCTAGTTTGCCATTCTTGCAGACATGGAAGATGGTTGCCGCTCCCCACCATCCGTGACTAAGGTCATGACCTCACATCTCGCACCCCGGAGAGCTTTACACACATGGACCTTGTTGGTCCGGCTCGGGTGAGCTCGGTTGGTGGCAAGTGGTATGTTTTGGTTGTTGTTGACGACTTTTCGAGATATTCGTGGGTCTTCTTTTTGACTGAGAAGACTGGACTTTCTCCTTCGCTCGCAATCTGATTTTGCGTCTTCAGAACGAGTTCCCTTTGAACTCGATGCGAGCTATTAGAAGTGTAATGGTTCCGAATTCAAAAATTCGGATTTTGAGAAGTTTTGTAACCGCCTTGGCTTGGAGCATCAGTTTTCTTCCCCCTACACACCGCCCCAAAATGGTGTTGTAGAGGGAAGAATCGGACCCTTGTTGAGATGGCCAGGACGATGCTTGATGAGAATAGGACTCCTAGGCGCTATTGGGCCGAAGCTATGAACACTGCATGCTATATTTCCAATCGCATTTTTCTGAGAGCTTTCTTGAAAAAGACTTCTTATGAGTTGCGTTTTGGCAAACTGCCCAAGGTGAGTATTTTTCGAGTTTTTGGTTGCCATTGTTTTATACTCAAAAAGGGCAACTTGGACAATTTGAATCTCGTTCTTCTGACGGTGGTTTTTTGGGTTATGGCACTCACACTCGAGCTTATCGTGTACTGTACTTAACCTTGACACTAACCGAGTCATGGAGACATCCGATGTCACCTTCGACGAGACCATGGTTTGTCCTTCTTCTCGTTTTGAGCGTGCAGGTGATCATGAGGTTGGTGAGCCTCTTTTGATGACGAGGACGAGGGTGCTGAAGGTATGGATGATCCAGCACCCCCTCCACCTGCCGCGCCGCAAAGAGCGGCCTCGACGACGACTCACGGGCCCGACACCTCTTCTTCCTGGGGGCAGTGGGATCCGCCCCCCCGAGCGGTAACCATTTGTACCCGGAGGCACCAGCTGCTGTTGAGGGGAGGCTACTTCAGCTCGGGAGGCCCACGACATATCCAGCGCCAGCCCCCGCCCAGCAATGATCGAAACAGATCGACGAACGGGTTCCACTCGGTCCAGGTCACATACGCAATCTTGCACTTCACTCAATTCTGCTGTTGTTTGGCAAATCTCGCACTTCGCTCATTCTGCTTTTGTTGCTAATTTTGAGCCCCGAGATGTTGGACACGCTTTGACGGATCCGGATTGGGTTAATGCCATGCATGAGGAGTTAGAAAATTTTGAGCGAAATCGGGTTTGGGTTCTAGTTCCACCTCCACCTGACTGTAAGCCTATTGGGACAAAATGGGTTTTCAAAAACAAGCAAGGAGAGGATGGCCACGTTGTTAGAAACAAGGCCCGGCTTGTAGCGAAAGGCTATAGTCAGAAGGAGGGGATAGATTATGAGGAGACGTTTGCTCCTGTAGCTCGTTTGGAGGCTATTAGGATACTCTTGGCTTTTGCTGCATCCAAGGCTTCAAACTTTTTCAAATGGATGTCAAGAGTGCCTTCTTAAACGGCTACATAGAGGAGGAGGTTTATGTTGAGCACCCCCCGGTTTTGAAAATCCCAAGTTTCCAAACCATGTCTTTAAACTTCATAAAGCTTTATATGGTTTGAAACAAGCCCCTAGAGCCTGGTATGATAGGTTGAAAACCTTTTTGCTTGCTAAGGGTTTTAAAATGGGATGTGTAGATAAAACGCTCTTTCTCCTCCGGCAAGGCAAAGACACGCTCTTGGTCCAGATTTACGTGGATGATATCATTTTCGGTGGTTCTTCTCATGCTCTGGTTGCCAAGTTTGCAGATACTATGAGCAGGGAGTTCGAGATGAGCATGATGGGCGAGCTGACATTCTTTCTCGGGTTGCAAATCAAGCAATCCCGAGAGGGGACATTTGTGCACCAGGGCAAGTACACCAAGGACTTGCTGAAGCGGTTCGATATGGGTGAGGCCAAGCCTCTTCCAACACCCATGTCGACGACGACTGCCCTGGATGCAGATGTGGATGGAGAAGCAGTGGACCAGAAGGAGTACCGCAGCATGATCGGGTCGCTCCTCTACCTGACGGCGACACGCCCGGACATCCAGTTCGCGGTGTGTCTGTGTGCGCGCTTTCAGGCGTCGCCGCGCACCTCTCACCGTCAGGCGGTGAAGCGGATTTTCAGGTACCTTCGTTTCACGCCTGAGTTCGGGATTTGGTATTCTGCTTCCTCCACCCTCTCCCTTTGCGGTTATTCGGATGCTGATTTTGCTGGTTGTCGTATTGAGCGCAAGTCCACTTCTGGGACTTGCCAGTTTATTGGTTCTTCTCTTGTTTCGTGGTCTTCTCGCAAGCAGTCTAGCGTCGCTCAGTCCACTACGGAGGCTGAATATGTTGCTGCGGCTAGCTGCTGTTCCCAGTTGCTTTGGATGATGGCCACTTTGCGTGATTTTGGTCTGAGCTTTTCTCGCGTGCCTTTGCTTTGTGACAGCACGAGTGCCATTAGCGTTGCTAAGAACCCCGTGCTTCACTCGAAGACCAAACACATTGATGTGCGCTTTCATTTTCTGCGAGACCACCAGGAGAAGGGTGATATCGACCTTCGCCATGTCGATACTCATCATCAACTGGCTGATATTTTCACCAAGCCTTTAGACGAATCAACCTTTAATCGGTTGAGGGGTGAGCTTGGTGTGTGTTTCCCCTTTTAGATGGGGGAAAACATTTTGGATCTTGTATATTTGACTGACTCTTTTGTCTTTCTTTTCTTTTGCATTTTAGCATACGCATTTACATTCTGAGCTTCATGTTTATAATCACTAGAATGTAACTATGCTCTATTTAGTATGCTCCGATGCTTATATGGATGCTTGTAGCTTATGCTCTTCCTGATCACTAGTACATGTTATGAGCTGAGCTATTTTGGAATGGTGAATTTACTTAATAACTTACAATCTGAAAATGTTCACCATTGAGATATGCAACTAGCATGTGTAGGATATGTTGAGTTCACTCGTGCTTTTCATATATGCTAGGTTGCTATGTCTCTAGTTATGAGTCATTCACTTGCTTGGTCTGTTCATATCATGTATAAAATTTGAACCAAGTTTTAGTGAATTGAAAAGATCGAGATGGGATTGCTTGTCAACACCTCATGGTATCGAGACTGTTTCTCATTGCACTTTGAGTTAAACTTGAGCCGTGTAGTGTATGACCGAAACCGTAGCTTCAAGCTTCTGATTGCTTCGGCATAGGCTTCGCTCGGTTGAAAAGTTAGGCAAAGACAAGCTTTCAACCTCTCGCAATCACATGCTAAATAATTGAACTTGTGAAGTCTTCACCGCTGCAACTCAATAATATAAAAATGAAATCACAAGTATATGCTTCATTCCTATGCATGATGATTGAACTTTGCTAGGGGTAGTTCACCTTGTATACATGTTTAGCACTTGTCTGGATTCCTATCTATACATGTGTAGTGCTATTCTGATGGTGACTATCTTTTTGGCTAAAAACTGCTCACTTGCTCATATGCTTCATATTTCGTATGTGTGATCAGTTTGAGCCTTCGCTATTTGAGTGCTTAGTTGTGCCATTGGAGCTATACCGATTAGAGCATTTTTGCACTCTTTTGATTATATGCCTGAAGCTGCTAACTTGCATTTCTGACTTCATATGCATTTTAGAAGGGGGAGTTTTGTTGGCTCAAGGGAAGAGTTTGTGCTTGATAAGTGCATTTTCAACTAAGGGGGAAGTTTTTGCAAATCATATGTCTCCTGGCGTTCAATTAAGGGGGGTTTTTGCTAAGTTTTTGGGGGGAGATTTTCAGATCTTTATGCTCTTCTCTTGTTGGACCTAAGGGGGTCCCGGGTTGCTTGCACTTGTCGAGGGGAGTTTGCTAGTTGTGTTGAGCCGTTGCCTCTATCTTGAGGGACTAGCAAACATTTTCCTCATTTGGCATCGAGTTTGATTTCGATTGGTTCGAAGACTTTTCGATTGTTTTTCAATTGGTTCGGAGTGGTTTTCGTGCTAGTTGTGTTGAGCCTCTGTGCCTCTATCTTGAGGGACTAGCACTTTGCCATTTTTTAGCTCCGATTTTCAATTGGTTTTCTGCTAGCGGTGTTGAGCCTGTTCTACCTCTTCTTGAGGGCTAGCTTTGCTTTGCTTGGTCGCGTCGAGCCGTTGCCCATGTCTTTGGGGACCAAGTTCTCGCTTCTTCCACTTGACCTTCTTCGGCTTTGCTATGCTTTTGGGTCATTTGGTTGAGTTCTCTTCCTCTCCTTCCTCCTACCTTCTTCTTTCATTTTATGATTTGTGTGTGTAGTTGACAATGCACTCATCAAGGGGAGATTGCGGATACATGGGTGTATGCCGAGTCTCTGAGTGATGAGTGATTGTCAACGGGTTTGATGCGCATGTTCTTTGGCTTGTGTTGTGCAGGTGTCGAGCACGGAGACAGTGATCGAGGGCAAGGTGAAGGTCAAGTTGAGACGTGCCGTGCCGACGGACTGGGTGCGATGAAGGATGGGCGTGCCGTGCGGCGGACGTGCCATGCCGATGTATCGAGCAGTGAAGGGCGGACGTGAGGCTTGGACTGAGGGACCGGAGTGCCTGAGGATCAGCTGTGGTGGCTGGCAGCCTGGGACAGCGACGAGCGGAGACTTGCGGGGCACGGTGTTGCTCGGGTCGAGGACCTGGGGACACGTGTCGGTGGACGGGGTGCACGGGCGGTGCATCCCCCTACAGCTCCGGTTTGGTGGTTGAGCCAGGGAAAAACCACCGGGTGGACGGTTTCCGAGTTTGGGCTCAAAACTCGGGTGCTCGGTTTCCAGGTTGAGCCACAAAACCTGGGCGCGGATGGTTTCCGAGTTTGGCCACAAAACTCGGGTGATGGGCCGGTTTCCGAGTTTGGGCCTCAAAACTCGGGCGCTGCGGGTTTCTGAGTTTGGGCCACAAACTCAGGCTGGAGGCTGGTTTCCCGGTTTGGGCCTCAAAACCGGGGGTTGCTGGAAAAGGCTGGTTTCCCGGTTTGGGCCACAAAACCGGGGGTGCAGAGCGAGGGCGGCACGTGGCGGAGATCGGAGGTTGCGTCGAGGCAACGCTTCGGTTCGAGCGGGCGTGGCCGTCGGATCTACCTACCACCGCGGGTTGGACCAGAATAGCCTTAGGGTTTAGCTGGTTCGCCCTGTAATTAGTTTAGAGAGGGTAGAGTAGGAAATAGGCTTAGTCTAGGTTAGTATAAGTAGTCCAGGGGAGACACCCTCCTCCCTATCTCAGTTATTTCATTTTAGCCATCTCATTTGCTTCCTGCACTTAGGGTTTCCTGCTCCCCCATCCCCTGCTGTAGCTGAGATCCGCAGAGAGACTTGCAACTCTGTGTACTGTTGATTTTGAGGAAAGGAGGCCGTAACCTCCTTGTCGTAGCGTGTGTTTGCGCTTCGGCTTGCAATTCGTGGGTGTGATTCGCGTTTTGTTCGTGTTCTTCGCGGAATCCTTTTTCCCCACGTTTTTCCCGTCGCTTGATCTCTTTGCTCGGTTCATTTTTTGCAATTCCGTTTGAACTGGTTTGTTCTAGATCGTGAGGCACTTCTTTCCACCGAAGGAATCATCCTCTAACCTCACGGTCTAGGAGATCGATCGATTTTTCGTTTCGGGTCAAGTTTTTCTCCCTTCCCCGAAATTCTTCGATTCATCGATTTGGAGATAGGTTCGAGCCATGATCTCTTAGAGATAGCTCACTATACTCTTTGTGACTCTTCTCACCAAGTTTGATCCCTAGAGGATTTGTTTTGGGTGAGATCGAGTCGAATCGGTGAACGAACAGCCTGAATCGGGGTGACCGGACGCTGCCTGTTCAACGACCGGACGCTGTCAGTGAGTCCGGTCGATGAACACCTTCGCTGTGTTCGGTTCGTGACTTGACCGGACGCACCTTTCGCTAAGTGACCGGACTCGCTCATTGTACTGTTCACTTGGCTTGTATTTGTGACCGGACGCACTGCTCTCGACCGGACGCTCGTCTCTGGTGAGTCCGGTCAGAAACAGTAAGCTCCGAAAACTGTTTTTGCACGACCGGACGCGTCCGGTGGTCAGCGACCCGGACGCAGGCAGAGTCCGGTCAGTGCTGGTTCGACGCGTTTTCGTCCGCAGTTTGTTCGTTCGTCTTTCGATTCGAGATTCGTTTGTTGCGTTGGATTCCTAACTTCGTGCTCTACAGAATTTGGGCTTCCCGCTTTACAAAATAGCCTGAATCCCCCTCGCGTTGCTCGGGGGAGGTTGAGGTTACCCAAAACCCATCCCGTCACTAGTTGACTTGCGTGAACTTGGGTGAGGAAGTTTTTGTGGTGCCTCGCTGTGATCCCAGGGATCATCCACCCTCTTCCAAGGGTCGTGGGCATCACGTTTTTGGTAGTAGCTCTTGGGGATTGATTTTGGGACACTTGAACAAAGTTTCGTGAGAAATTTTATTGGCTCCCATTCACCCCCCCCCTGGTCGCCTTGCTTTTGCATTCTCGGTCCTTCACCCTCACCCGAGTTTTGTGGCCAAACTTGGAAACCGTCCACGCCCAAGTTTTTGAGGCCCAACTTGGAAACCGTCCACCTGATGGTTTTTCCCTGGCTCTACCACCAAACCGATGTCGTAGATGGGATGCACCTCCCGTGCACCCCGTCCACCGACACTTCCCCCGAGTCCATGACCATCACATCACATGACCGCACTTCTTCACTTGTCGTCGTCCACAGGCTGTCAGCCACCACAGCTGATCCTCAGGCACTCTGTCCCTCATCCAGTCCAAGCCTCACGTCCGCCCTTCACCGCTCGATCCATCGGCATGCACGTCCGCCCACACGGCACGCCCATCCTTCATCGCACCCGGTCCGTCAGCACGGCACGTCCCAACTTGACCTTCACCTTGCCCTCGATCATTGCATCCGTGCTCGACACCTGCACAAACACAGTCAAAGAACATGCGCATCATACCAGTTGACAATCACTCATCACTCAGAGACCCGGCATACCCATGTATCTGCAGCCCAGTCTACCACGAAGGCTGAGTATGTTGCTGCGGCTAGCTGCTGTTCCCAGTTGCTTTGGATGATGGCCACTTTGCGTGATTTGGTCTGAGATTTTCTCGTGTTCCTTTGCTTTGTGACAACACGAGTGCGATTAGCGTTGCTAAGAACCTCGTGCTTCACTCGAAGACCAAACACATTGATGTGCGCTTTCACTTTTTGCGAGACCACTATGAGAAGGGTGATATCGACCTTCGCCTTGTCGATACTCATCATCAGTTGGCTGATATTTTCACCAAGCCTTTGGACAAATCAACCTTTAATCGGTTGAGGGGTGAGCTTGGTGTGTGTTTCCCCTTTTAGATGGCGGAAACTTTTGGATCTTGTATAATAGACTGACTATTTTCTCGTTTGCTTTGTTTTCCTTTGCATTTCAGCATACGCTTTTACATTCTGAGCTTTATGTATATAATCTTTAGAATGTGATTATGCTCTATGTAGTATGCTCTGATGCTTTTGTTGATGCTTGTAGCTTATGCTCCTTCCGATCACTAATACATGTTGTGAGCTGAGCTATTTTGAATGGTGAACCTGCTTAATGAACTTAAACATGAAAATGTTCACCATTGAGATATGCAACTAGCATGTGTAGGATGTGTTGAATTCACTCGTGCTTTTCATATATGCTAGGTTGCTATGTCTCTAGTTCTGAGTCTGTCACTTGCTTGGTCTGTTCATATTCTGTCAATAAAATATGAACCAAGTTTTAAGTGAATTGAAAAGATCGAGATGGGATTGCTTGTCAACACATCACAGTTTTGAGACTGTTTCTCATTGCACCTTGAGTTAAACTTGAGCTGTGTAGTGTATGACCGAAACTGTTGCTTTAAGCTTCTGATTGCTTCTACATAGGCTTCGCACAGTTGGAAAGTTAGGCAATGACAAGCATTCAACCTCTCTCAATCACATGCTGAAATTTGAACTTGTGTAATCTTAACCGCTGCAACTCCGATAAAATTTGGTTACACAAGACTATGTTTCACTCCATAGCATGATGATTGAACTGTGCTAGGGGTAGTTCACCTTGTGTACATGTTAAGCACTTGTTTGATTTCCTGTCTATACATGTTTAGTGCTAATTTTGATGGTGAATACCTTTTTTGTGAAAAACTGCTCACTTTGCTCATATGTTCATATTTCATATCTGGTGATCCGTTTGAGCCTTTGCTAGCTTGTATGCTTTCCAGTGAGTCATTGGAGCTATACTGTTTAGAGCATCTTTGCCTTTTCTTGACTATATTCCTGAAGCTACTAACTTGCATTGTGACTCATATGCATTTTGGAAGGGGGGAGAACTTCTCTTGTTGGCATTTTTGATGGTGCATTTTCTGAGGGGGAGAACACTGCTTTCACTCTTTTTTTGCTTGTGGTGCATTTTCAACTAAGGGGGAGAAAATTTGGACAAATCATGCCTCCCATGTTTCACTAAGGGGAGAGGAATCGGTTGTGTGCACCATGCAAGGGGGAGTTTGCTCGTGCTTTTTTTGAAACTTCCAATTGGTTCGGAGCGCTTTGCTAGTCGTGTTGAGCCTTTGCCTCTATCTTGAGGGACTAGCAGTCGCATCTTTGCTTCAGTTGGGTTCAGTTGGTATCGAGCTTTTTAGTCGATGTCGAGCTTTCTTGCTAGGTGTGTTGAGCCTTTGTGCCTCTATCTTGAGGGACTAACATTTTGCTTCGATTTTTCATTTGGCATTTGCTAGCGGTGTTGAGCCTGTTCTACCTCTTCTTGAGGCTAGCTTTGCTTTGCTTGGTTGCATCGAGCCATTGCCCATGTCTTTGGGAACCAAGTTGTTTTGCTCTTTCCATTTGACCTTCTTCGGCTTTCCTATGCTTTTGGGTCATTTGGTCGAGTTCTCTCTCTCCTTCTTCCTTCTTCTATTTCCATTATGATTTGTGTGTGTAGTTGACAATGCACTCATCAAGGGGGAGATTGCGGATACATGGGTGTATGCCGAGTCCCGAGTGATTGTCAACGGGTTTGATCGCAGGTTCTTTGGCTTGTGTTGTGCAGGTGTCGAGCACAGAGACAGTGATCGAGGGCAAGGTGAAGGTCAAGTAGAGACGTGCCGTGCTGACGGACCGGGAGAGGTGAAGGCGGACGTGAGGCTTGGACTGTGGGACCGGTAGCCTGAGGATCAGCTGTGGTGGCTGGCAGCCTGGGACAGCGACGAGCGAAGACTTGCGGGACATGGTGTTGCTCGAGTCGAGGACTTGGGGACACGTGTCGGTGGACGGGGTGCACGAGCGGTGCATCCCCTCTACAGCTTCGGTTTGGTGGTAGAGCCAGAGAAAAACAATTGGGTGGGACGGTTTCTAGGTTTGGGCCTCAAAACCTGGGCGCGGATGTTTTCCGAGTTTGGCCACAAAACTCGGGCTGAGGACGGTTTCCAGGTTTGGGCCTCAAAACCTGGTGCTGCGGGTTTGCTGAGTTTGGCCCACAAAACTCAGGCAACGGTGGACTGGTTTCCCCGGTTTGGGCCTCAAAACCGGGGTGGACGGTGAAGGCCTGGTTTCCCGGTTTCGGCTACAAACCCGGGGGCGGAGTCCGTGAAGAGGACGCAGAGCGGTGGCGGCACGTGGCGGAAATCGGGAGTTGCGTCGAGGCAACGCTACGAGTTGTGCGAGCGTGGCCGTCGGATCCACCTACCATCGAGTTGGTCCAGAATAACCTTAGGGTTTAGCTGGTTCGCTCTGTAAGTAGTTAGGGGTAGAGTGGGAATTAGGAATAGTTAGAATTAGGATAAGTAGGGGGAGACACCCACCTCCCCATAAACCTCAGTCATTTGCTCTTTGCACTTAGGGTTTCCTGCTCTCCCCCTCTCCCAATCCCCTGCTGTAGCTAGCTAAGATCCGCAGAGAACCATACCTCTGTGTACTGGAGATTTTGAGGAAGTGAGGCCGTAACCTCACTGTTGTAGTGTGTGGTAGCCACACGGTTACAGATCGATGTGTTGATTCGCGTTTTGGTTCGTGTTCTTCATGTTCTTCGTTTCTCCACGATTTTCCCGTCACTCGATCTCCTCTCTATTGCGTCTTTGCGAAATCCGTTTGAATCAACTTGTTCTTATAGTGAGGAGGTCATTTCGACCAAGGAATTCATCTAACTCCCTCACGAACAAGTAGATCGGGTTGATTTCGTTTTCGTGGCGCTTTTTCGGTTCATACACCTTCCCCTTCGATTTCCCGTTGATTTAGTTGATTTGAGCGGATGATTCTTGGGGATAGTCTCCTAACTACCTCGTGATCATCCTCTCCAAGTTGAGCTTTTTACCTGTATGGCCTTGTAAAAATAGGTCTTCCCTCTATGGCCTTTTTTTTTGAACTTACCTCTATGGCCCCCAAATGAACTTTCATCCCTTGTATGGCCTTCCGTCTGTTTTGACCACTTAACGGTGTTAAGTCAATGTTAAAAAGACCATTTTACCCTTAGCGAATTTTTTGCAGAGTTCTGTTTGTATATTAGATTAGAGTAATATTTAACAATTAAATTCACACATAACAGTTGGATATATTTTTTTAAAAATCAGAGTTATGTTTGTATATTTAAATTAGATTTATATTAAACAAATAATTTCATTGATGACAGTTGGACATATTTTCAGATTTCTGTTTGTATATTTAGATTAGATTAATTCACGCATATCAGTTGGACACACAACAACAGTTGAAGTTGGACATAACAGTACATTATTGACTCTAAAATTTTTGACACATACATTATAATTAGTCAGTCTCACATAAATAAGGTCTAACATAAATCCACCGTGAGACATAAATAAGGTTACACAAGAGTACATTGATCTCACATACAACGAATTTAAACATACATCGATGTCACATACAACTAGCAAATTCAACGACATATGACAAATCAAATGCTAAGCCTTCTTTTGCTTCACGTGCTTATAGCAGGGCTGCTAGGAGTACTGCCTTGCTTCGTGTGGCCATCGATGGGCTGTCAAGTGGCACCTTCGGAATGTCTACAGTTCTTTTCTTTCGAACACCTAGCTTCTTCTTGATGGGTGTCCGCTTCCTTTTAACTTGAGCACGGCGATCTTCGCGTGAAGCAATAGAAAGTGCTCGGGCTGATTAGACCCACTTCTTGACCTACAAATGTTTTTATTTACAGTAGTTTAGATAAGAAGGAAATTTAGATTGATGTAACTAAAATTTAGAATTAGAAAACTTACAATTTTGAACGTCCAGAGTTTGAGTCAGCGCGGTTTCCCTTTTTATTATTTGAAACCTCCAGGCTTTGGCTGTCATGGTAGTCAAATAATAAAGTTCTTAAGCAAGTATAATCATATAAAGATTTCAGCTGTATAAAAGAGAGCGCTCATGTAAAGAGATTTCAGCAGTATATAAGAGAGCGCTCATATAAAGAGATTTCAGCAGTATATAAAGAGAGCGCTCATATAAAGATTACCTTTTAGAGGCTTCACGTGTACAATCATCACTTTTTCTCTTTTTAGAAGATGTTGTTTCCAAGTTTTGACTACGATGATAAATTAGTTGGTACTTAGAATCCATCAGAAGTGTGAAAGAACATATGAGTGAGGAAGAAATACCAAGAGCACCTTGGGGAAAAGACATAGATGCCGCCGGTGCATCTTCCTCTAAAGGCACAATTGAACTTTGGGCAGATTTGGTGTTCCTTGCCCTCTTCTTTGGTTCTCCCCTAAAATATTAATATATCAGTGTCATGTAGTTAGAAAGGAAAAACAAGATCTCAAAGATAAATGGTAGAGAAGACTACACTAGTGATTACCTGATTGCTTTCATAGCTTCAATGTCTTCCGGTCTGCCTCTCTTGCAATTGTGCCAATGATGTCCATAGTCCATACAAATAGGACATTGGTGCTGTCCTTTTCTATTTTTCTTGTCACCGGTACCTTTGTGCCTTTCAGTCTTAGGCCTACCAGCAACTGGTGTCAATAAAGGTGGGTGCATGAAAAATTCATGGTTAGATTCAGGCCACTGAGACTTGTCTGGCATAGCAGGAATCAACTCACTGTATGCAACTCTAAATTTCTCAACCGAGTAGTACAAGTCTACATAATTCTCTATTGGAGCATCACTAAGGGATGTGATGAATGCTAGTGCATGCTTGCAAGGAACCCCAGAAACCTGCCATTGTCTGCAAGAACAAGTCTTGTCCTGTACATTAACAATAAACCGAAATCCACTCCCTCCCATTGCAGTCACTTCAGCTACCTCTTCTGAGCATTCTTCAACTTCCAAGTTTAGTTCTCTACTCTGCTCATTCAATTCCTTAATGATATGGGGTAAAATCAAGCCCTCAAGTTTCCTCCCTATTTTCCTTCTTTTGTTCCACTTGGACATGAGCATTTGTCTAAGCTTGTCCATCGAATCATCTAAGTTCATAGACTTGTGAGGCTTAATCCAGTTGTTGAAGCTTTCTGCAAGCAGGTTATTGGTCACATAGTCTACCTTGCAAATGGTTCTAAATTGGCTCCTTGTCCACAACTTTTTGTGGGTTTTCCTTAGCCAATTTGTTGCAGCTGGCTTTGCATTCTCCATAGCAAGCAAATGTTTTTCAAACAAATATGGGTTCCATGAGTAAGCTGCTGCCCATAGATGGTCATCAAACACCTTACCATGATATCTTTTTTTGAAGTTGGTCACTAAATGAAACATGCATTCTCTATGTTCAGCCCCTGGAAATACTTCACCCACCCCTGCCATAACAGCTGTCCTGCATCAGTACATATGGTTAAGCCCCTTGGTGATCCTATGGCCTCTCTAAGGTGACTCATGAACCAAATCCAATTCTCAGTAGTTTCTGAATCAAAAACTCCAAAGCAAACAGGATACAACCACTTATGCCCATCAATAGCACATGCACTAGCCAATTGCCCCTTGTACTTGCCTGTCAAGAATGTGCTGTCGATTGCAAGGTATGGTCTACAACCAGCAAGGAACCCAACTATGCATGGTTTTAATGCAAAATTAATCTTCTAAATCTGATCTTGTCTTCTACCATGTGATGGTCAATAATGACTAAGCTACCAGGGCAAGAACTCTCAACTTGTGCTTTAAACTTGAACAAATTATCAAAGCTAGAATCCCAATCACCATAAAGATGTTTCAATGCTAGCTCTTTACCATCATAAACTCTCTTGTAGTTGATATTTACCTTATGGTGTTCTTTCAATTTCTTCATCAATTCCGCTGCAACCCAAAGTTGCATCCCTTATGAGGAAGTCCTTCACCTTTTCACATATCCAAAACTTCGTTGCATTCTTCACCCTCTTTTTCCTCCTTGTACTAGAGCAGGCATGATCACAAGGGTTCCTTTTCACCTATGAGTGACAAACAATTAGTTAGAAAGACAAATAATAAACATGTAAATAATACGAAATCTCAATTAACTAAGTCAAAGCCTTACCATAACAGTGCAATTATCCTTAGTGGTAGAAGCAAATATCCACCATGGACAGTTGTCTTTGTCCCTCCTTGAACAATATGCTCTGAACCTATTTGGTGCACTCTTTGCAATGTTGAACTCAAACTGTTTTTTTATTGCATGCTGAGAAATTGCCAATTTGAAAGTCTCCATATTAGCATAAGTGGAGCCTACAACCATTGGTGGATCTTCCGGATCATGTTCCACATTTGGAGCATAGTTTTCCTCATTGCATGCCATCTCTTCCTCATCTTGTGACTCCACAACCTTCGCTGCCATCCTCATCATCACACACAACCTTCGCTGCCATCCTCAGTATCATCAACAACATCCTCATTATCTTTTTGAATAGGGCTATGAACCACCTGTAGAGCATTAGGTGGTACAATATCACAATACATAGCTTCATCGTCAACACCTACATGTTCATTATGTGGTTCAGGGTTCCTAAGGTAAACATCCTCATTAGCATCAGCATCAGCATTGTCTATGTTGTCCTTACATTGGGTACCCACACCAAAATCCCACTCTGTGACAGGCTCATATGGATCAGAATGACCTCGATATACAACAACATGATGACAACCTTTCTCTTCAAATGTTTATCAAACATAGACATCAACTCTGGTCGGTTTTAACTTCTGGGAAAGATTTTAGACCTTCATCATAATACTGAATATGAGCTACTTCTAAATAACCAGGCGGATATTTCTCTACCACTGATTCAACAAGGTCCTTAAAATTTGTTGTGTCTGAGTCCACAACCATGTCAAAACTAAAACATTTCATATCCTGCCTACACTTCTTACGGTTGCCCAACAATTTAATTTTCAACTTGAAACTTGTATTTGGATCCATCCTGTTATTGCAAAAACATACTAAGATTAAGAACTGTACAATTTGGTATGTAATGGCACGAATAAACAAGAGCGCTCAACAAACAACGTTGCACTCACCCTTCGAGCCAGCCATCTTCGTCAGAGCCGACATCGTTGACAATTCGTCGATGCGGTTGGTGGCGCCCTGCTGAGCAGCTCCATAGCTGGGGTCGCCAGAGCCGATTGGCCCTCGTTCTGCACGGGCGTGCTGCCCCGGAGCCGCTGTACTGGCGTGGTGCTCGTCCGGTCGGGCGCCTCCCGAAGTTGTGGAGGTCGCCTTCGGGGTGCAAGGGGCGGCCGATCGGCGCCTCCCCAGGCCGCTTCCATGGCCGCGCTGGGGGCGCTAGGGCTGGCCGGCCGGGCGCCTCCACCGTCCTCTGGAGCGCCTCCTCCACGCCGCAAAGGGCCGGCCGCTCCTACCTCTGGAGCCGCACGACGCGCCATGGCCGGCCGGACGAGCCGGACCAGGCGGGCGGCCGCCCCTCCGCGCGACATGCTCCCGGCCGGAACGGCCACAACGGCGCCGTCTCGACTTCGCGCCGGCGCAGATCCGCCCGGATCCGGCGTCCTGCTGCCCTCCCTCCACCGGCGTCGCCTCCCCCATGGCCTCCCTCTGCCTACGTCGCCTCCTCCCTTGCGCTAAGCCACAGAGCGCCTCCTCTGGAATGTGCGTGTGTCTGAGAGGAAGAAAGAAGGGAGGGGTAATTTTGACTTTTCGCATATCTAAGATGACCTAAGTAACGGTGGAAACTAACAGAAGTTGACAGAAGCCATGCAAGGGATGAAAGTTCATTTGGGGGCCATAGAGGTAAGTTGAAAAAAAATGGTCATAGAGGGAAGACCTATTTTTTACAAGGCCATACAGGTAAAAGCTCCTCCAAGTTTGGGATCAAGGGATTTTGGTTTGAATCGATTTGGGCGTGATTTGGGTGAAGGGCGATCAAATCGCCTTCACTGGACAGCCGCGGACAGTCCGCCACCTGACCGGCAGATAGTCCGGGAGTCGGGGAGCAGCCGGACCAGTGGCTGTGTTCTTTGGCTGATTTGGTTTTGGATTGACCAGCGGACAGTCCGCAGTTCAAAGCCGCGGAAAGTCCGACAACAGTCCAGGGAACTTCAGCAGCTTTGCTGTTTTCGGTGTTTGGCCGGCGGACAGTCCGCCATCCCCTCGCGGACAGTCCGCAGTAGGGGTGGACAGTCCGGGACCCCAGGTCCGGACAGTCCGGGAATCGCCTGAAGCTTCCGGTTTTGTGCGTTTGCTCTCCCGGCTTCCTCGCTTGGTTTTCGGACTTCTCGTTTGGCCTTGTAGTTGACCAAGGAACCTCTCTAGGTATCCTTGCTACTTGTTAGCATCGGTATTTGGGGATTTCTCGACGTAGCCGTCTATCTACGCTCGAGACTTGGTTTTTGAGGGTTGAACTAGTTCCGGTGCTTTTGGCGTTTGGTTTGCTATCGCATTGTGGTGCCTCACTGTGATCCAAGGGATCATCCACCCTCTTCCAAGGGTCATGGGCATCATGTTCTCGGTCTTAGCTTTTGGGGGTTGATTTTGGGACAATCGGCCAAAGTTTCTGAGAAGAAATTTTGAGCTCCCATTCACCCCCCCTCTGGTCGCCTTGCTAGTGCATTCTCGGTCCTTCAGAACCATTATCACTCCTAATAGCTCGCATCGAGTTCAAAGGGAACTCATTCTGAAGACGCAAAATCAGATTGCGAGCAAAGGAGAAGGTCTCGGTCTTCTCAGCTAAAAAGAAGACCCACAAATCTCGAAAAATCGTCAACAATAACAAGCACATACCACTTCCCCCCCAACCGAGCTCACCCGAGCCGGACCAACAAGGTCCATGTGTAAAAGCTCTGCAGGGCGCTGTGTCATGACCTGAGTCACTGGATGGTGGGGGCGGCAACCATCTTCCCATGTCTACAAGAATGGCAAACAAGATCCTTCTCCATCGATAACTTGGGCAATCCTCGTATTAGGCCAAGTGAGCTAAGTCTTGCAAGCAAGTCGAAGCTCAAATGTCCAAGTCTCATATGCCACTTCCAAAGATCAGAGGAGGAAGGTCCAGCCAAAAGACAACGAGAAATTCCAAACGACTCCGAGAATCCGCACGAAAGACTTTCCCAAAGGGCGAAATCACACAAACAAGATTGCCCTGAGGATCCAAAATGCGACTGAGCTTCTGTTTAAACGAATCTCATAGTCATCATCAAAGAGTTGCGAAACAGAAAGAAGGTTAAAATGCAAGTTAGAAACAAGAGCAACATCACGCAACACAAATGCTCATTAACTCGCACCAACCACGAGACAACACTTTACCTTTGCTATTGTCGCCGAAGGTGAAACTCCTTTCCGGCGACAGGGCTAAGACTGGAGAACCACTTGGCGTTTCCGGTCATGTGCCTCGAGCAACCAGAATCCACCAACCAAACGTCCTCCAATTGTTTTTACCTACATCAATAAAAAGACATAGGTTTAACATACGGTCCAACACTGGGGTTAGTGAAGTAGGAAGAGTACCAGTGTTGGGCCGGCTGCTCAAAAGAACGGTTAGAAGAAAAACCATTCCTAGCACGCCTACGAGGGAAGCGATCACCACGTTGAGGAAAACGTCCGCTAAGGGAAGAGCGTCCATCGCGATACTCAAACCGCGGTGGAGGAAAACGCTCTACAACAAAGCCACTGCCACGGGGTCCATAGCCTACAACTGCAGGCTCCCGCCGGGCACGTCCTCTTTGCTGCCTAGGCCTGGAACTTGAGGTTCTGGACCTCTGAGCCTAGTAACACGCCTCTGAACATTTGGCGCATGTACATCATGGAAGGATGGTACATGTCCGCATTGTTCATCTCCCTAGCACGACGCGTCTCTCTCTTGCGCCGAAAGCAAAACTCACTCAGTGTCCATCTCTCCCACAGTGCTCACAATGGTACCTCACCACTCTCAAAGGGGTTGTTGGTACACACGGTTGTGGGTGTGGATCACTTTTCCCTTCTTGGCATAAGCTCTCCTAGATAGGTGGCATTGTGTCCAGCTTGTTTTTCAGGTGATTGGGTTTAGGAGCCCATTGCTGGTTCTTGGGTGGAGCTTGTGGAGGTTCTTCAAACCCCCATCCTTGGTGTTAGGCTTGAGAGGCTCTTTGGGTGGTAGCTTGGTAAGTTTGGGAGTAGTGGTGGAGTTGGGCTTCTCACTCGAGTTCAAACCACTCGACTCTCCAATCTTCCCAAAAGCAGAAACATCAACGCCCGGAGCAAAGCCTATACCAGGACCTCCAGCAGCTCGCTTGAATTGGGAGATCATCATCTCGAGCTGTGGCTCACCGCTAGACACCCATGACAAGATGGTCCGAAGGTATGTGTTTTCCTCCTCGGTTTGCATCTTGTCATGCTTCACATTAGCGATCTCCATCTCCAACCCTCACACAAAGCGCACCTAGTCACACAAGTGCTACCCGCTGGACTTCTCAAGAGACTCAATCTTGGCATCCTTCTCTGCCAACTCGATTTGCAAGACTGGACAAGACTTGCACGCACCCAACAACAGGGGTCTAGCCCGGAGCTCATCCACCTCTCCAACCAAAGCAGCATACTTACCTCTCAAGGTGAGAAGGTCAGTCATGTGCTTGGTGCACATGTCACACTCAGCCTCTCCTCAGCCACGACTACGGTGGACTTAGCGAACTCAAGCTCTCTCACCGTGTCCTCCCACTTCTGCCTAAACTCCTTGCGCTCTCTAGCAGCACGCCTAAGCAACTTATCTTGACTAAGCAAGGCGGCAGTAAGCTTCTCAACCTTAGCAGAAAGCTCGTCGTGGGTGAGAGATACCTGAGAGATGTTGTCGTCGTCGTCGTCCCGAGGGGTGTCCTCCAGCTTGCCGTCGACCTCATCACCAAGGGCCATGGTGCAGAGGCCGTCATCATCGGCGAAGAAGCAGAGACCGTTCAGCTTGTCCTCGATCTTCTTCTTCTTCTCGGACTCGTCATCGCTTGAGCAGCAGAGTCGTCATCCGAGCCGCCGACGTCGCTGAGCGTGGCGAAGAATGCACGCTGCTCAGCCTGGGCCTTCTCCAAGTACTTCTTCTTCCTGTTACTCCTTGTCGAAGCCGCCCCTCCGCTTGTGCCTCGCGGGGACGTACTTCTCCTCCTTGCGCTTGCCGGAGTCGTACTTGTGCCCATTATCGCCCTTCCCAGATGTGTGCTTCTTCTTGGGACAGTTGGCGATGAAGTGGTCGAGGTCGCCGCACTCAAAGCATCCTGAGTGTCCTCCTCCGCGGCAACGGTTCATGCGGTTGTGTGGAACTGCGAGAACCGGTTGGCGAGCAATGCCAACTCGTCATCCCCCAAAGACTCCAGCTGGTCCTTTGTGACAGAAAAGAGTGAAGAAAGTGCAAATCCTCCAGAGGGGTTAGCAGAAGAGCCAGAAACCAAAGCCATAGTCGGGCCAGAAGGATTTTCATAAGAAGCCCTCGACATGGCGTCAATCTCACTAGACTTGAGCTTACTAAAAAGCTCATCGCAAGTGAGGGTCTCATAGTTAGACGATTCGATGATCGCCTGGACCTTTGAGTCCCACACCGACCGATCGAGAGTGTGCAAAAGCTTCAAAGCCCTCTCATGATCGTCAAATGGCAACAACTCTTTGTTCGCTCTCATCTTGTTGACAATGACCTGAAAATGAGTGAATAACTCTCTATGCTCTCGCCGGCATGTGTCGAAAGTTCTCATACTCCCCTTGTGTGACTCATAGAGATGGGATTTTGACTTGAGTGGTTCCCTCATGGAAACGCATGAGGGTCGCCCAAATCTCCCGAGCCGTGGGGAGGTGAGAAACGCGATCAAACTCAGACATGCTCAAACAGGAGAAAAGAGCATTACGAGCTCGGCTATTTGCTTCGTGCTCATCGATCTGAAGCTGAGTGACACGAGCAGCAAAGACAACGTAATCGGCCCTGTTGCAAATCTCCCAAACAGAAGAGCCCATGCTCTGGAGATAGGCCGACATGCGTATCTTCCAATACGCATAGTTCGTCCCATCAAAGAACGGCGGTTTGCCCACGCTGCGATCCATGTCGCCTTCTATGGATCTGGAACCGGCTAAGGTGAAAGATCCTTAACCCGCTCCGATACCAATTGATGGACCGAGAAAGCACTAGCAAGGCGACCAGAGGGGGGGTGAATGGGAGCCAACAAATTTCTCTCGAACTTTGGCCAAATGTCCCAAGATCAACCCCTAAAAGCTACGACTGAAACCGTGATGCCCACGACCCTTGGTTGAGGGTGGATGATCCTTGGATCACAGCGAGGCACCACAAAGCGTTAGCGACCCAAACACAAAAAGCTCCGGCACAAGTTCGACCCTTGAGAACTGAGTCCCGAACATAGATAGACGGCTACGTCGAGAAATCCCCAATACCGATGCTAACAAGTAGAAAATACCTAGAGAGGTTCCTTGGTCAATTACAAGGCCAAACGAGAAGTCCGAATCCAAGCGAGGAAGCCTTGAGAGCAAACGCACAAAACCGTAAGCTTTAGGCAATTCCTGGACTGTCCGGACCTAGGGTCCCAGACTGTCCGCCCTACTACGGACTGTCCGTGAGCAGGTGGCGGACTGTCCGCCGGCTGAAAGTGCAAAACTGCACAGCTGCTGAAATCTCCTGGACGGTTGCCGGACTGTCCGCGGCTTTGAACTGCGGACTGTCCGCCGGTCAACCAAACCAAATCAGACGAAGAACAAAGCCACTGATTCGGCTGCTCCCCGACGCCCGGACTATCCGCCGGTCAGGTGGCGGACTGTCCGCCGGTCAGGTGCGGACTGTCCGCGGCTGTCCAGTGAGGGCGATTTTGATCGCCCTTCACCCAAATCACTGCCAAATCGATTCAACCCAAAATCCCTTGATCCCAAACTTGGAGAGGATGATCACGAGGTAGTTAGGAGACTATCCCCAAGAAATCATCCCTCAAATCAACTCAATCAACGGGAAATCGAAGGGGAAGGTGTATGAACCGAAAAGCGCCACGAAAATGAAATCAACCCGATCTACTTATTCGTGAGGAGTTAGATGAATTCCTTTGGTCGAAATGATCTACACTCCTCTCTATAAAGACAATTTGATTCAAATGGATTTCGCAAAACGCAAGAGAGGGAGATCGAGTGACGGGAAATCGCGGAGAAACGAAGAACGCGAACCAAAACGCGAATCAACACATCGATCTGCAACCGTGTGGCTACCACACGCTACAACAGTGAGGTTACGGCCTCACTTCCTCAAAATCTCCAGTACACAGAGGTATGGTTCTCTGCGGATCTCAGCTAGCTACAGCAGGGGATTGGGAGAGCAGGAAACCCTATGTGCAAAGAGCAAATGACTGAGATACTTGGGGAGGTGGGTGTCTCCCCCTACTTATCCTAATGCTAACTATTCCTAATTCCCACTCTACCCCTAACTACTTACAGAGCGAACCAGCTAAACCCTAAGGTTATTCTGGACCAGCTCGTGGTAGGTGGTGATCCGACGGCCACGCCCACACAATAGGTAGCGTTGCTTCGACGCAACCTCACCGATTGCCGCCATGTGCCGCCACCGGCTCTGCGTCCTTTTCTGGACTCCGCCCCCGGTTTTGTGGCCCAAACCGGGAAACCAGCCTTCATAGCCAACCCCTGGTTTTGAGGCCCAAACCGGGAAACCAGCCTCCAAGTCCATCCCCCGTTTTGAGGCCGAAACCAGGAAACCCGCCAGCGCCCAGGTTTTGAGGCCCAAACCTGGAAACCGTCCTCAGCCCGATTTTGTGGCCCAAACTCGGAAACCCACAACACGCCCAGGTTTTGTGGCCCAAACCTGGAAATCGTCCACCCGATGGTTTTTCTCTGGCTCTACCACCAAACCGATGCCGTAGAGGGGATGCACCGCCTGTGCACCCATCCACCGACACTGTCCCTAGGTCCTCGACCCGAGCAACACCGTGCCCACAAGTCTCTGCTCGTCGCTATCCCAGGCTGCTGCAGCCACCACAGCTAATCCTCAGGCCACCGGTCCCTCAGTCCAAGCCTCACGTCCGCCCTTCACCGCTCCCGGTCCGTCGGCACGACACGTCTCTACTTGACCTTCACCTTGCCCTCGATCACTGTCTCTGTGCTCGACACCTGCACAACACAAGACAAAGACCTGCGATCAAACCCGTTGACAATCACTCATCACTCGAGACTCGGCATACACCCATGTATCCGCACAATCTAGAAGTCCAATGAAGCTGAAATTTTTATGGCTACTAGAATACATAGTGAGGCACATCTCCACCAAATTTTATGGCAATTGGATCAATATATTGTGAGATATGATCATTTCATTGAAGATGACAGAATCTGCCATATAAGTGATATTTGTTGGATTGATCAAAAGTCACTTTGATTGAAAGGCCCTCAAGTTGGAATCATGTTTATAAGTGGTTGAGGGACCTATGTTTGGTTTTGATATGAGTTAGAAACATGAAAAAGATGATTACAAGGTCACTTGATTGTGGAGTGTATTTGGCACACAATTGGTACTCAAATTGAAGATCAAGACCAATATCAAGATGGAGATAGAGATCCAGTCCTAATAATAATAGAAGATCATTTGGAAGAAAGAATAGGACTCAAAGAAGGAAGAATTGAACTCAACCAAGATTTCAAGATCATTCATCAAATTGAGTTCATTGAAAGATCAATCAAACAAAGTCAATTCAAATGAGTATCAAGGATGATTCTTTGGAGAGAGGTCACTTCTCCCTGTGTGTAGGGGCTTGCCGCCTTTGGCAGGTTAACCAAGCGAAGCATGGAAGGCTAATATGGAAGTGGTGATCTAAAGTATCATTGGAGATGCTAAGTTGGAGCAATCAAGAGATTGATCAAGAAGAAAGCAAGCAACACCCAAAATAGAGAAGCAAATCATGAGTGGTATTCATATATGCAAGCTATGATCAAATAAATAAGCAGCTAACCATAACAAGATAGTGCACTTGATCATTAGTGGTTCTCAATTCATATGGGTGAAGAATGCTATTCAAATTGGTATTTATTGGTCTTCACCAAGTTATAGATGGACTTCACATTGCTATTGGAGAAACAAATTGGAATCTATGTGACTATCCTCTTCTCCAAGATAGAAAAGGTATCATTGTAATGTGCATGATCATTTTTCATCCCTTACTAGTATGCGGTTAGTGCATATAGTACATGCTTAATAGGATCATGCATAACAAATTAAAAGTTTAATTCATAGCCTACCACTATTGCTTGATTGATTATATGATCTAGTGGTTAGTATATGAGTTTGTTCATGAGCTAGTGAACCCAAGTACTTGATCTAGAAGATGAGCATTCAAGTGTCTAATTGAACGTGAGTAAGATAACTATTGGAAGATGTGTGAAGAAGCTTACTCTAGAGCAACCGAATTAGATATCTTGTGCAAATTTAATAGTTCAAGTCACATATGAGAAGCTCATGAAGATGACAAGAGTTCAAGAAGCAAACAATAATGCAAATGGATATCAAGTTCAACTCATTCAAGTGATATCTAGACTCACTTATACTTCAAATTGTATTTTCAAGTGGTATCTTACCAAGTGGTGTCTAGATCAAACTCTCAAGTGGTATCCTACAAATATGTCAAGTGATCATCAACCTTAAGTGATCAAATCAAGCAAGCATCCCTCACCAAAAAGAGCTCAAGCTTATCAAGTGGATGACCCATACTATGACATAAGAGAAGATGCCCCACCGATTGGTATCAAGGTCAAAGATCCTACAAGTGGCTTTCATGCATCTACACGGGGTATCTACAAGTAGTATCATTCCACCATATATGGTAGTGTCCATAAAAATACAAGACTCAAGTGTCAACCATCTACCCTAGTGTCGCCCTTTGCGTGAAAAGAGCATACCTTTTATGGTCATTGATGACCAAGGGGAAGAAATTGTGGCAAGATATGTCAATTGAGATATGTCAAGGACAAAGGGGGATAAAGCAAGAAAATAAGATGGACATGGATCAAGAGGGAGCAAGATTGGAGAATGTAAAAGGATCAAAATTCTTGGACAAAAGGAAGCACACAAGTAGGGGGAGCAAGCTCATGAATACACGATTGATGCATTTGTTTTGTGCATTACATTTTCTTGCTTGCATGATGCATATGTTTTACATTTGATATATATGCTTGTGTGCAATGTTTGCTAGATCTAAGACTTGGATGATGATTGTTTTCCTTCAAATGGTATTTAGAGCTTAGTCTTAGTGTAGCAAGTGGTAACTAGAACCTTGATTATAATGTTGGTCTCACGTGGTATCTAGTTTCACTTGTTTCTAACAAGGTTGATGCTAAGGATGAATTAAATGCCGTATGCATGCTACAGAGGTACAATTCTATCTTGTATACCTTAGTATCACTTAGTAGTGCTAACACTCCCACAAATTTCATATTTATGCATGTGTGCAAGCTTGAAACCAAACCATTTAAGCACACATGTAGGGGGAGTTAACACTACCAAGTTGGGTTGTATGGTACTTATCCAAATCTTCATATGTGATCTTAATGTTAGATAAGTAACATAGAATCCAAACCATGTTAGCAATTTACATTCTTGTGAAGTGCTAGCTTGGAATAAGCTGAATTTTTCATATCTTTATAGAGTTGTCATTAATTACCAAAAGGGGGAGATTGAAAGGTCCTAGTTTGGTTTTGGTAATTAAGTGACAACTTTAGGAGGACTAATATGTGGTTAAGTGAATTACACAGGTGGTTAGTCCGTAAGTGATCATGTATGAGCAACATATGCCATAGAGGTTAAATGGCTTGGAGGATGTTGCAAAGCTTATGCATGTGATGGAGGAGCTTATTGCATATGTGACATGACATGTAGTCATGTGGCTAAGATGGTGAAGATCAAGGTAAGACTTGGCTTGATGGACCAGTCGCGAAGGTGAAAGGCAAGTTGGAGGCTTTGAAGCCGTTGGTACCGAGTGTCGGGAGGCTTGAGCAAAGACTTGCGCTGAAGGTCCAAAGCAATGGTGAAGAGCAAGTGAGGTCAAGATCGATGGACCATGGAGGCCATATGATGATATGAAGTGGATCATATCACTTGATGATAGGTTGGTGCATGTGTTGCATCAACACCGAAGGAG
This sequence comes from Coix lacryma-jobi var. lacryma-jobi, assembly GCA_009763385.1. Lineage (NCBI taxonomy): Eukaryota > Viridiplantae > Streptophyta > Magnoliopsida > Poales > Poaceae > Coix > Coix lacryma-jobi. Next base: position 101,686,441 of record CM019828.1, on the reverse strand, counting down.
ATGGAATGGAATGAGCAAGGCAAAGGTATATTTGTAGGGCATTTCATTTCACCGGTCATAGGTGTGTAGAGAAGTTTATGACCGGGTTTAAGATAGATGGCCGTACTATTAAGAGGATAAAACTTGTTTGCATATCGGTCATCTACTGCCACTTGAGCGATCTAACATTGAGATGTTGCTAGGATCGAGTGGCGTGGTAAGTGCAAGTGCTAATCCTTTGAAAAATGATTGTGAAAATGCTAACACACATGCACAAGATAGTATACACTTGGTGGTGTTGGCACATTTGCAAGGGAGAAGTTCTTGGAGTTGAATTGGATCAACTCGGAGAAGAAAATAAAGAGGCTTTTCGGTGTGTTCCGGACTCTAGGATGGCTCTTGGATTGGAATTCTATACTAATACTTTGTGAGTTCGATCAGCTGTGTATGTGGGTTGTGTAGCCCTCTGAGTTAGCTTTCCAAAATATCCAAGATCATCAAAATTGGAGTTCAGAGCTAAGAGTTATAGCCGTTTGAGCGCTGAAAGGTTAGTGACCGGACTCACCGACAGGACGTGTCCGGTCAGTTTTAATTTGAGGGCTGATTTGAGGTATATTGATAGGACGCTCGGTAGAGTCCGGTCAGTAGTGACCTGATGCGCCCAGTCACTGAAAACAGCCCCGAAACCTCTCTGTTTGTGACTAGACTCATGCATAGGTGCGTCCGATCGTTATGACCTGACGCGTCCGGTCAGTAGAAGGCTGAACGCGCGCGAAAACTAGCCGTTGGGAACGAATGACCGGACTCTAGTTGCGGATACATGGTGTATGCCGAGTCTTGAGATGATAAGTGATTGCCTCTTTCTGGAGGGACTAGCTGATTTACTCAGTTTTTGGCTTCTTTTTTCTGGATTTCTCGCTAGCGGTGTTGAGCCCGTTCTGCCTCTTCTTGAGGGCTAGCTTTGCTTTGCTTGGTTGCGTCGAGCCGTTGCCCATGTCTTTGGGAACCAAGTTGTCTCTCTCACTCCATTCTACTTCTCTTGGCTTTGGTTTGCTTCTAGTTGATTGTTGAGTTCACTCCTCTTCTCTCTCTTTCTTTCTACTCTATATGATTTGTGTTGGTAGTTGACAATGCACTCATCAAGGGGGAGATTGCGGATACATGGGTGTATGCCGGGTCTTGAGATGATGAGTGATTGTCAACTGGTATGATGCGCATGTTCTTTGGCTTGTGTTGTGCAGGTGTCGAGCACAGAGACGATGATCGAAGGCAAGGTGAAGGTCAAGTAGAGACGTGTTGTGCCGATGGACCCGGAGTGGTGAAGGGCGGACGTGAGGCTTGGACTGACGAACCGGTGCCTGAGGATAGGCCGTGGTGGCTGACAGCCTCGGATAGCGACAAGTGAAGACTTGCGGGTGGACGCGGTGCACGGGCGGTGCATCCCTCTACGGCGTCGGTTTGGTGGTTGAGCCACAGAAAAACCACCCAGTGGAAGGTTTCAAGGTTTGGGCCTCAAAACCTGGGTGCGGCCGGTTTCCGAGTTTGGGCCACAAAACTCGGGCTGAGGATGGTTTCCAGGTTTGGGCCTCAAAACCTGGGCGCTGGCGGGTTTCTCTGAGTTTGGGCCACAAAACTCAGGCGATGGACGACAGGTTTTTCCGGTTTAGGCCTCAAAACCGGGGATGGACCAGGTTTCCTGGTTTCGGCCTCAAAACCGGGGGAGGTCCGTGAAAAGGACGAGCGGCGCAGTGGCGGCACGTGGCGGCATCCGGTGAGGTCGCGTCGAGGCGAAGCTACCTGATGTGCGGGCGTGGCCGTCGGATCAACATCAACCTCGAGTTGGTCAGGAATACCCTTAGGGTTAGCCTGCTCGCTCATTAGCCATAAGGGTACAAGGGGAATAATGGTATTAGGTTATATAAGGAGGGCCACCCCTCCCTCCAGACTATCTCAGCCAATGCTATTTTCTTTCTAGGGTTTCCTGCTCTCCCACATCCCTGCAATAGCTACTGAGATCCGCAGAGACGGTGAATCATACCTCTGTGTATTTGGATTTTGCGGAAACGGGACCTGATTCCCGTTGTCTCCTCGTGGGGATAATTTTCGGCGGGAAATCATGGTGGTGATTCGTGTTCTTGAGTTGTTTCTTCGCGTTCACTTTTTCTCCATGTTTTTTCCCGTCGATCGATCTCTCTCTACGGTTGTTTGTTTTCGATTCCACTTGTTGCTACTTGTTCTTTACTGTGAGGGTAACTTTCCATCGAAGGAATTCAACTCTAACCACACGAGCAAGTAGATCGATTGGTTTTCGTTTTAGATCAACTTTTCTCTTGTCTTCCCCTGAACTTTTTTGATTCATTGATTTTGGAGATAGGTTCGAGCCATGATATCCTAGGAGTAGCTCACTATCCTCCTTGTGACTCCTCTCATCAAGTTTGATCCCTAGAGGATTCATTTTGGGTGAGATCAAGTCGAATCGGTGGACGAACTGCACTGCGTCGGGGCGACCGGACTCACGGATCGGGGTGATCGGACGCACGGCCTAGAGTCCGGTCATTGAAGGAGTTCGCTGTTATCTTTCTCACGACGTGACCAGACTCTTGATTGCCTAGTGACCGGACTCACCAATTCTACTGTTCATCGATTTTGTACTGCTGACCGGACGCTCTGACCATTTGATCGGACGCTCGTAGAACAAAGTCCGGTCAGGAATAGAGAGCTCCCAAATCGGTTTTTGGACCGACCGGACGCGTTCGATCTCTACTACTGACCGGACGCTCACCAGAGTCCGGTCAGAGCTGATCAGCACGCTTTCGTCCACAGCTCGTTCGTCCATTGTTGGTTTTGGTTTTCGGTTTTTGCGTTGGGTTTCTACAGTTGTGTAGTGTCCCGCTGTGCTTCTTGGAAGCATCCACCCTACATCTAGGGTCGCGGACACTACCTAGCTCTAGATTTGCTCTTGGGGTTGATTCTCGGGACAGAGGCGATAAGTTTCCGAAAAGAAATTTGAAGCTCCCATTTCCCCCCTCTGGTCGCCTGTTTGTAGCACTTTTGGTCCTTCAATAGTGACAGAGGACGCATCCGTCATGCAACAGTGAATCCAGTTAGTACGAAAAGTGCCCAGTGAAGGGGGTAACGACTAGTTTAGCTCTTGGGGCTATAAAAGGAGTGTGTGGCCGGCCATGGCTGGTGCTTAGCACCCTTGGGACTTGGTGTCCATGCTTGGGGAGTGCTAGGAACCCTCGAACTCACTTGTGCTTGCTAGTGCACGAATCAATTGCGAGTGAGTGATCGCTAGTGTGTTGCATTGAGAGATTTCATCGAGTGGCACACTAGGTGTTTGTGTTGCAAACCGGTGGTGGTTGTTACTCTTGGAGGTTGCCACCTCCTAGATGGCTTGGTGGTTGTGTCTCTGTCGTGAAGCCCGCAAGAAGATTGTGCTTGGCTCCGGAGAAGGCTTTTTGTGAGGGGTTTTGGTGTGCTCATCCCGTGGGAGGATGTCGCGAAGAGCAACTCTAGTAAAAGAGAGACATGAAGAGCATCAAGTGGTCCGGCCAGGTCAAGTAATAGAGCTTGTGGTAAGCACTCCTTGGGGAGAGTGTGACTAGTGTAGTCAGCACTAGCAAGAGGACCGGCGGCAACCTTGAGCTTGTCTCAACGGGGACTAGCTTGGTGGCAACCAAGTGAACCTCGGGATAAAATCACCGTGTCAACATTGTCTATATCTTCTCGGTGGTTTGCTATCTCCATTCACTAGCTTTATTTCCCTACTCATACTTGTGCTATGTTTAGTTGTTGCTCTTGTGTAGCTTAAATAGTTGGTCTTGTAATTAGTTAGCTTGTGTAGCTTGCTAGTTACCTTCCTTGCTTGTGTAGCATAGAAGTAGCTCTCTTGCGTGACTAATTGGCTTTAATTTAGTAGCCTTGTTAGTCACATTGTTTAGTTTGTGTAGCTGAGAACACATGGGAGATTGAGACACTTGGTTGAGAAGTGCCCATGTGACATTGTTGAGAAACTTCCATGTGTGTATGATGAATAATTGACACTTGTGAGCAAGGTTTGAGGCTTTCCCGGTTGAGTCCTTATTTCATATGTGCTTAATGTTTATGACTAACCGGTGCTGTTGAGTTGTGGCATGTTACCTGTGTTGGTGTGGTGTGCAACATGTGTTCTTGGCTGTGTTGTTGTTGTGCAAGTGTGGAGCTCGGAGGCAATGGTCAATGGCGAGGTGAAGGTCAAGTAGAGACGTGTCATGCCGACGTCCGGGAGCGGTGAAGGACGGGCGTACCGTGCGGCGGACATGTCGTGCCAATGGACCCGGAGCGGTGAAGGGCAGACTGTGAGGCTTGGACCGATGGACCGGAGGGCCAGAGGACCAGCTGCGGTAGCTGGCACTTGGCTTCGACAAACGAGAGCACATGGTGATGTGCGATGGCATTGACCGAGTCGGGAGGAAGACGATAGCGTCGTGGCACATGGCGGGAGGTCGGACACAGGCTTGCTGCGAACACAAGGGTGATATGTGCCCTTGTGGTTCCCGTCCTGAGTGATGAGCGATCGGTCAACAGGCTCACCGGAAGGGGTGAGAGGCAACATGTCTCTTGGTTGTGTTGATGTGCAGGTGCGGAGCTCGGAGACAGTGGTCGAAGGTGAGGTGAAGGTCAAGTAGAGACGTGTCGTGCCGATGGACCGGGAGCAGTGAAGGGTGGACGTGAGGCTTGGACCGACAGACCCGGAGACCTGAGGACAAGCGCTGTGGTAGCTGGCACGTGGCATCGACGAGTAAGAGCACATGGGGATGTGCGATGCATCGGTCGAGTCGGGAGGAAGGTGATGGCGTCATGACACTTGGCGGGAGGCCGAGAAGGAAGGCAAATGCACTGTGCCTGGCGTGGAGGCTGGACATGCATCGGCATCGGTGCCGGTGGTCGGGGTGTGCGAACCACATCCCGTCTACGGCGCGGGTTTGGTAGTTGAGCCTCAAAAACTACCCACGACGGTTTCCGAGTTTGGGCTACAAAACTCGGAGTGGAGGGTTTCCGAGTTTGGGCCTCAAAACTCGGCGAGGACGGTTTCCAGGTTTGGGCCTTAAAACCTGGGCTTGCGGGTTTCTGAGTTTGGGCCACAAAACTCAGCCGGAGGACAGGTTTCCCGGTTTCAGCCTCAAAACCGGGGGAGGCCCAAAAAGGACGGTCGACGCATGGTGGCATGGAGAGGCTGGTGTGGCGGCGAAACTATCCACGAGGAAGGCGCGGCGGTCGACAGGATGACATGTGGCGGCATCCTGAGGCTTGCGTCAAGGCGAAGCTAAGGATGAGGAAGGCGCGTGGCCGTCGGATCAAAACTCATCAGAGTTGGATCGGGATACCCTAGGGTTGGTCGCTTCGCTCTTGTATCTAGGGGTAGAAGGGACTATTGTTATTAGGCTATAAATAAGAGAGGCGCCCCTCCTCTCTCTCCAGCCTTGCAACCATTATTTCCTAAGCTCTCTCTCTCTAGCCCTCGCTTAGGTTCTAATCATTCCTCACTGCCTGTGATGCACAGAGACAGCTAATCATACCTCTGTGTAGTTGGGATTTGGAGGAAGTGAGACCGTAATCTCACTATTGTCTCGTGTGGTAGACACACGATTGAAATTTGAATCGGTTCGTGTTTTGCTTGTGTGTTCTTCGTGTTTTCGTTTTTGGCCCTCATGGAGATTTGCTTCGTTCTTCCTCTCCATGAGTTGGTTTGCGATTTCGTTTGAACCACTTTGTGCACGAACATGATTGCGACCTTTTAACCGAAGGAATTGCTCTCTAACCACTTGAATCATCAGATTGGTCGGTTTCTTCGTTGGATCATTTTCTCCCTTTCCTTTTCCCAAACTCCTTTGATTCATCGATTTGGAGATAAGTCTCTGCCATGATCTCCTAGGAGTAGCTCACTATCCTCCTTGTGACTCCCTCACCGAGTTTGAGACCTAGAGTATTCAATTTGAGGGAGATCAAGGCAAATCGGTGGATGAACTATGCGTTTGCGTGGTGACCGGACGCATGGCTCGGGACGATCGGACTCTGGCCAGTGAGTCCGGTCATTGAAGGTTCGGCTGCCTCGGTTTGTCTTGACTTGACCAGACGCTCGACTTTCGTGTGAGCAGACGCGACCCTAGCACTGTTCATTGCTTTGTGTCGCTGATCGGACGCACAATGTTGTGACCGGACGCTCCACCCCCGTGAGTCCGGTCCAACACAGAGAGCTCCCGAAGCGGCTCTGCTCAGACCGGACGTGTCCGATCCCAACTGACCGGACGCTCACCAGAGTTCGGTCAGTGCAAATTAGCATGTTTTTGTCCGCGATTCGTTCGTCCGTTCTCGGTTTTGGTTCTGGCTTTTGCATTGGTCTTCTTGGATTGTATATTATCCCATTGTGCTTCTATGAGCATCCACCCTACATCTAGGGTCGTGGACACTAACAAGTCGGAGTCTTGCTTTTAGGGTGACTTTCTGGGACTAGGGCCATTCATTTCACGCCGCCCTCTAGGCGCCAATTCGGTCTTTCACTTGCTTGCGGTGCAAGCGCCGTCAGCCAAGTCAAGAAGGAAGGCGAAGGCCTTGTGCACGGCGTGGAGGTTGGACATGCATCGACATCGGTGCCGGTGGTCGGGGTGTGAGAACCACACTCTGTCTACGGCACGAGTTCAGTACTTGAGCCTCAGAAAGCTACCCGATGGTTTCTAAGTTTGGGCCTCAAAACTTGGGGTGGACGGTTTGCCAGGTTTGGGCCTGAAAACCTAGGTGGCATGTTTCTGAGTTTGGGCCACAAAAACTCAGTGAGGACGGTTTGGTGGTTTGGGCCTCAACCGGGCGGGCGGAGGTTCCTATGAGGAACGGTCGACGCGTGACGGCACCAAGAGGCTTGCGTTGTGGCGAAGCTATCGGTGAGGAAGGCTTGGCGGTTGACCGGACGACACGTGGCAGTATCCTGGAGCTTGCGTCGAGGCGAAGCAAAGGATGAGAAGGCGCATGGCCGTGGGATGAAAAACCGCGGAGTTGGTCGGTTCTACCCCTGGGGGTATTTGGGTTGAGTGCTTCATGTAAGGGCATTTTCGTCTTCGTACATGCACCTATATATATGTGAAGGGGCTGCTAGGGCAGCCATCCTTGGAGGTGTGCCATTCTCATTTTGTTCTTGTGAGGAGAGGCTTGGGTTAGAGGAGAGGAGGGCTCTTGTTCTTGAATTTTTTGCCATTCAAGCTTTGTGTGCTAGGAGAGTGGCTTGTAACCCAACACCACGACTAACACAATCCTTCATCTTGCTGAAATTCAAAGATCAAATTTGTGCTCCTCTTTGTTGGCTGAAATCTCGATTGAACTCGCGTTTAGTTTTTCACGTTTCTCTATTCCCCTCTTTGTGATTTCATGAGTTCTTTCGATTTGAGGGTGATTTGTGATTCTGTTTGAATCATCTTGTGCTAGGACGTGAGAGGCATATTTCCACAAAAGGATTTTCTCAGAAACCTCACGAGCATAGAGATCAGACGAAAATCGTTTTCGTTCTCCAAACTTTCCCCTTTTCACGTGATCTGAAATATCTCATGATTTCTTAGGAATAGCTCACCAACATGTGCAAGATCACTTGGGTGAAGTTTGGTTGCAATCCCTTTTGATTTGGTCAAGATCCGACCAAATTTGAGTTTGATACGAGCTATTTTGTGCAGTCTGGGCATTCCCGGACTGTCCGACACTCATCCCCGGACTGTCCGTGGGTCGGGGCCATTCATGGTCAGATCTGATACACGCTGTTGCCGATTTCATTTTTGAACGGAGGACTGTCCGGGCCTCATTCCCGGACTGTCCGGTGTACTATAGCGGACAGTCTGCGGTTCACTAGCAGACAGTCCACCACTGCACAGTTTTGCTATTTTCGTCCGTATCTTTTGCGTTAAAGCTCCGATTTGAGATCCGTTTGTTGTGTGGTTTTCTAATTCATAAGGATCTTTTTAAGGTACTTTTTCTACCATTGGCCTAAGTATTTTTGGTTGGACACTTCCTTCTTCTCCATAGGAGTGGGGTGTTCCGCTTTTGGAGTTTCGATGGTTCTAGCGTCCGTATCTTTTGCGTTCGAGCTCTGATTTGATATCTGTCTGTTGCGTTGGTTTTCTAAATTCATAAGGATCTTTACAAGGTACTTTTGCTACCAGTTGACCTAAGTATTTTTGGTCGGACACTTCCTTCTTCTCCGTAGGAGTGGGGTGTTCCGTTATTGGAGGTTCGATTGTTCTAGGAGCTTGCTTGTCTTACTTTGTGGTGACCCGTTGTGTTCTAAGCTTTTTAAGAGTGACCTTTTAAGAGTGGGTTTTCTTCCAACCTTGTGTGTCGAGGTGTTGAGCTTTTGTCTTGCTAACACTAACGGTGCTTTTGGAAATGGCACCAAGTTCCTCTTCTAGTTTGTCTTTGTCCTCAGGGTTGAATGTTATCAAGGATGACATCTTGGGAAGAAGGCGGAGTGCAATTGATGAGAGGAATCATGAGTGAATGCTTTGTTGAACCTTCTACGTGAAGATGAGCTTTCGCCAGAGGTCTTCAAGGTGAACTTGAGCTCCGAGCAAGCCTGCTAGGTGGTACACTTGCTTGTGGTCTTGTGACTTGCACAATATATGATGCTTGCACTAGGAATGATGTGCTTTGTGATACCTTGCATAGAAAGGTTGAGAAGTTTGAAATGCTCCATTGCTAGGTTAAAGTCTAGTGCTTCTTTTCCTTGCACCTCTTGCGTTGCCTTGGTTAGGAATAATGATGAGCTATGCTTTTCTCTTGCTAGCATAAAATCTGAATATGAAATATTGAAATCCAATGCTTCCAAACCATGTTTTGTTGCATTGACTTGTGCAAGGACCTTGATTGTGCTAAAACTGAAATAGTTTTGCTTAAGTCAAATGCTTTGTTACCATGTGTTTCTTGTGAGTCTTTGCTTGCTGAAATTAATAAACTAAAATTGACTCATACCACATGTGTAGATGAACTTGAGCATGCTAGGGCTGAAATTGTTAAAATAAATTCTAGGCCTTGTAGCTTATGCTCTTTGAATGCAAATGCTTGCCTTACTTCTTGTGCTAATCATGATAGTTTGCTTCATGTGAATGGTGATGTTTCTTCCACCGGTCTCATGTGCACATCATGCATTAATTTAGAAAAAGAATTTTTGGCTTTGAAACAAATGCACGATGATATGAGCGCCAAGTTGGTTGAGCACAATGAGATGAGTGCCAACCTAGAAGAAGAGATTGAACTCTTGCATACCACATATGCCGAGTGCATTGGAAAGGAGATGGAAAATCTGAAAAATGCTCCTTGTGGTACTTGTGATCGCCTCATGTTTGAGAATGAGGTTTGAGCCAAAAGACGCAAGAGTCTTTGTGCTAAGTCTTTTGAGTCACACATTTCTTGCAACTCCTATGTTGATATTTCTAAGTTTTTATCTTTGCAATCGGAGTTGAGTTTCTTGTGTTGCGCGTGAGTCTTTTGATTGTAGCACTTGTGCCAAGGATTGGATTGCTCTTACCTTGTTGTTTCTTCGAGTGATGTCCAAGGGATTCTCATGGCAAGGGTGCTTCTCACATTTTTGGAACTCGAGTTCCCAATCCTACATTCGATTGCACCTTTTGCAGGAAAGATGGATGTTGACACTTCTTAATGCAATTGACCATAATAAACTTTAATGAACTGATTCTAGCAAAAGCCCTCAGAAATGTACGGGACACTCTTAGCATCACTTAATGTCAAGTTGTCATCCCCAACATGATACTAGAAATGTAATTCATTGTGTGACACTAGCTCAACAAATATTTATCCGCAAGCACACAAATAAATATACCCATTGTAGGAGCATTTCACCCAGGTTATCTAGGTATCGTTATTTATATTTTACCGAGGGGAACAGTGAAGTGGGAAGCAATTGGACATAAATGTGATTTAATGGTAGTGGAGATTACTATTCATTCATTAACTACTAACATGTCTAAACAGGGGTAAGAAAAGATAAAGATAAATAATGAATAATAATGATAAAAACAGGAATTCTAGAGATAGAGCGAAGTACATGAATCAAGTAGAGCAGTCAGGAGATTAATTAATAAGAGATTCAAATCCCAGTTACTTCAGATTTACTAAGCCTAGTGATTACTCTAGTTAATTACAATCATCATTATAGCTAATTAATCTATCATCCATGATCAAGGGACATTACTAAATTAGAATCAAGAACAAAGTAATGAATTCTAGCTTGCAACCGTGTCCTACTAAGGTCTACACTCGGGGGGACGACTACAAAGGACTCAACAGGACTGCCACTCCTGCGATCTATCTCTCGACCCGAAGCATAGGATGTATTCACAGGTAGACTAGGCCTAAACACCATGTTTACACCAGTTTGACCACTTAACTCTATCCAGAATAAAGCTAAGTACTTTACGAACATGATCATAAACTCTATCATAATCAGATCTATATTAAATATATAACTAGAATAAACTCCAAAACTGAATAAACTGAAATATAATAATGTAGCACAAAGTCGAATAAAGATACAAATTACCGAATCTTCGACAGCGATCCGGAGACTCAGACGAAGCTTCTAGCCGGATATGCCGACGAAGTCACCCGCCACTACTTGAACCTAGCTAGACTAAACTCTAAACTTGAAGTAGAGCTCTAACTCTCTCTCTAGAAACCCTAGTTCTACTCTTGTCGGAAGATCTAAACTTCTTCTCTGTCTCTGTCTCTTGGAGGGGGGTCAGGGGTCTGGTTATATAGCCCTGGGCGTTGAACCGCGACCGTTGGATCAAACTGACTTAAGGTACGGTCGAGATGAGTCCTCGAGGTAGGTGGAGGAAGATTCTGGAAGGAGGAGGCGTGGGGGCCGGGACCGACCGACTGGTGGCCCACCAGACTGGTCGGTCCCACTGGGCAGGGTCTCGTGGTGCCCCACCTCGTGGAGTCCTCTGGTGTCCTCTAGAGTCTTCTGGAGACTTCCTGACTTAGCGGTGGAGTTATCTACATCGGGTTCCTTCTTGGGGAAGCAATGTAGTCCTGTTTTCCTGTCTATTCCCTGGAAAAATATAGAATCACCAAAAACTCGTGGAATTTGTTAGTTTAAACCTCCTATTTATAAGTTGGCAATTCTTTTTGGCATTTATTCAAGTATTGTTGACGGTAAATAATGATAGTTAATAGATGTCAACAATGGATATTCATTCAATTTTGATTTCGTCGTGTCAAACACGAGCGACGTATTCGAGCTAAGGATTTTAGGAAGCTGCATAGCCTTGCCCATACCACGTGTGCTCCTAGTGTTGGCACCTAGTTGAATGTTGATGCTTCTTGTTCTAAGTCCCAAGGGACTTCTCACTTGTTGGAGAATGGTGTGCCTTCCGATAGGCCTTTGTATCACTGCTCTTTTTGTGAGAAAAAGATGGGCATGAAGAAAGAATTGGCTATCAGCGTGCCAAACGCTTGCACCAAGCTCGCTCTTCTAGGAAGTTGGTGGTTCATAGAGCCGTTCTCATGGCATGAACGCTTGTGCTCCTAGTAAGAAGCCCCTCTTTGTGATGGGTTTTATGACTCCTTTTCTAGTGGGTTAGGTCATGGTCGTGGACATGCTTCTAGTGCTTCTTGTGTTGGTCCACGTCATGCTTCTCATGGTGCTTCTATTGGTTCTTCACAAAAAACCTTGGGAGATGTTTGCCTCTTTGCCAGTGGTACGACTCGTTCTTCTCCTTGAGTTGTCCTTTTGAGGAATGCTTTTTTGGATGTTTCAACATTGTATTTGAACCACATTTGCATCATGCTAACCCACATGATAAGTTGAGTGCTCCTTTGAGATGTGTGACCAAGTCTTGGGTTCCCAAGTATATGCTTTCTAACCCTTCGGGATCCAAGGCTCGGGTTACTTTGTCCTCTTGTGTGTAGATATGAGGACACGGGGTGGAGAACATGTGCTGATGGAACTTGATCTTTTAGAGGTGATCAAGATTTGATGGTTCTCTACACCCCGTTTGGAATGGCCTCCAAAGAGGCTTTTGTAGTTTGGTGAGCTTTCGTATACACTCATACCTTGTACATTTATGATCTATTTCTTATGGTATGAGATAGTCTTTCATGTGCTCACTTGTATAGCTCTTGTATGTATACTTTACTTTGTATCATGTTTTTTCTTTGTCTAGCATGTTGTTATCTTGTGTATCATATGACATGCTAGCTTTATGTATAGCTTCGGTGGTTTAGCCACTTTTAATGCTCGTTTGTGATCCTCATGACATTATGTCATGTTTTACCATACTTCTCCATGAGCTTGAATTGTAGTGGTATGATGTTCATTAGGTTTCATTTTCAGGTGCTAGTTTTGTTAGCTACATATACCCTGTTCACATGTTTAGTTGGAGCACTAGTCATTCCTCACTTTTATCATGTTACATGCTTTTGGATCTATTGCTATCATTATCTTGCATTGTAGCATGTGTTGAGGTTTAGGCTATGTTTGGGTTGATCATGTCTCTAGGTTGCATTTTGCTCTATAGTGCTTTATCCTATTGCATGGTAGTCTTGACTAGTTTGAGTTCAGATCTCCTTGCGGTATCATTCTTAGGTAGGCCTCTTTGTCGAGAGTTTACCTTATGCTTATTATGTGACTAACCATTTTGTGGAGACCTTGAGGTCACACTGGACAAGATGATGCCTTCTGTTTCTTCTGCTTTTCAGCTTGCAGGAGAACAGGAGCTTGGAGAGAGCTTTTTGGCTCATGGACTCGATCCCACTTCTTCCACGACTTGGGGTTCCATTCGAGCAGCATCTCCAGCGAGCACTAGCTGCACCTGTGGGAGCGACAACATCTGGCGAGGGGGGAGACGACTTCGACGAGGAAGATGCCCTGGAGCTTTTAGTAGATTCACCCCTCTGCAGATGGACGATGACATTGACCAGCACGAGATGCGGTCCAAGTCTTTCTATGTCTCATTCCGCTCATTCTGCTTTTGTTACCCCTTTTGAGCCCAGAGATGTTGGACACATACTTTCTGACACGTTTCAGATTGATGTGGATGATATCACCATTGGTGGCTCCTCTCATGGCCTTGTTGGCAAGTTTGCAGATTTTATGAACAGGAAGGTTGAGATGTGGATGATGGGTTTGACATGGTGAGGCCAAGCCTCTTTCGACACCGATGGCAACGATGATTGTGATGGACGCAGACAAGGGCGGAGAGCTCATGCCAGGCGTCCCCTCGGGTATCACACAAGCAGGCGGTCAAGCGCATCATGAGGTACCTCCGGCACACTTCTGAGTTCGGTTTCGGGTTTTGGTATCTTCTTCTTCGACCCTCTTGCTTTGTGGTTTTTCTAATGTGGTTTTTGCTAGCTATTAGCTTGAGCTTTTCTTGGCTCTTTCTTGTGTCTTGGTCCTCCCGCCCAATCTTCCACTGAGACCGAATTTGTTGGTGTCACGTCCCGTTGCATTTTCACCAAGCCTTTGGATCTCTCAACTTTTGTAGGTTGAGAGAGGTGAGCTTGGTGGGTGTTTTCCCTTTTAGTTGGGGGAAGCACTTGTTGTTTGATGTACATATGCTTGTTTTAGTAGCATAGCTCTGATACTTTTAGTTTTTGCTAGTTTCTGTTGCACTTGCTTGCTTTGCTTGTCTTGCTCCTATACTTGTAGGCTTGATCTGATAGATTAACTTTTGCATGCATTTCATCATGTATTTTAGTGCATTTTAGAGCTTCATGTATATAGTAATGAGAATGAGATTATGCTCTTTTTGGTAGCCCTATTTATTCATGATGATGCTTGTAGCTTAGGCTCTTTTTGATCACTTGATACATGTTATGAGCTAAGCTATTTTGCAATTGGTGAACTTGATTAATCAACGATGAAACCTTTAAAATGTTCACCATTGAGATTGGCAACTAGCATGGGTACAATGTGTTGAGATCACTTGAGCTATCTTTTGTATGATAGGTTGCTATGTCTCTTGCACTGAGTTATTCACTTGCTTGGATTGTTCATATTACCTTGTGCTTAAATTTGATCCAAGTATTAGTGAATTGAAAAGATCGAGATGGGATTGCATGTGTCAGCACATCATGGTATCGAGACTGTTCTCATTGCACGATTGAGTTAACTTGAGCCATGTAGTGTAAGACTGAAACCGATGCATTAAGCTTTCGATTGCTTTTCTTGCATAGGCTTACCCCGGTTGAAAAGTTAGGCAATGACCATGCTCTCAACCTCTCGCAATCACATGCTTAAATTTGAACTTGTGTTTTTACCGCTGCAAATTTCGATTAAAATTGAAAATGACACAAGTCTATGTTTCATTCTATGGCATGATGGTTGAACTTTGCTAGGGGTAGTTCACCTTTCATACATGAGTTAGCACTTGTTTGATTTCCTTTCTATTCATGCTTAGTGCTATTTTATTGGTGAACTCCTTTTCAAATGGCTTAAAACTGCTCATATGCTTAATTGTTTATATTTTGTATTGACTTGATCAGTTTGAGCTTTTGCTTGCACTTTTATTTGTTGCTACACTTTCAGGGCAACACCCTTTGAGCATCTTTTCATTCTGATTGCTATACACTTGAAGCTGTTGCATTGTGCATTTCATGTATTTTGAGCTTAGTGTACATACCCCAGCTCCGATACTCTTTCAGATCACTGTGGTCACTTTCAGTGCTTTTTACGATCCCCCATGTGCATTTGGTTGATGACTTGATTTGTATTTGGTGTCAACTTTGTGGAGAAATTTCAAAACCCCTCAGTTTGTTTCCTTTTGTCAAGGGGAGAGAGCTGTTTGCAAGGGGGAGTTTGTGTTGGCACAAAGGGGAGAGTCATGCACTTTGGGGAGAGCTTTGAGCTAGGGGGGGTTAGCTCTTTTATGGTCTTTCAATTGGTATCCATTTTGTGCATCCATTGGTAATGAGGGTTCAATTGGTATGGAGTGCATTTGGTGTCATGAGTTTTGATGCATAGCCTTTGTGTATAGGCTTGCTTTCTGGGGGAGTCTCTTTTGCTTTACTGCTTCGCCACGTGCTCCAGGTGTTTGTGTTCTCAATTGGTATCGAGCCTGCTAGTCGTGTTGAGCCATTTTGCCTCTATCTTGAGGGACTAGCAGTTTTTGGTGATTTAGCTTTGAGCTAGTGGTGTTGAGCCCTTTCTACCTCTTCTTGAGGGCTAGCTCATTTTTGACTTGGTTTGTGTCGAGCCGTTGCCCATGTCTTTGGGAACCAAGTCTTTCGCTCAGTTTTTGCTCTTTGTGGAGATTGGCTTGGATTTTGCTTGGTTGTGTTGAGTCGTTGCCCATGTCTTTGGGGACCAAGCGATGTTCATTTCAAATGCCTTTCTTTGGCTTTCCTTTGGCTTTTGGGAATTTGGATGAGCAATTTTCTCATGTTGAGTGACTTTGATCTTTGGCCTTTATATGATTTTTGATCACTTGAATGAATTTTCGGTCTTGGTATCTCAAACCATTTCTTGTACTTAGTTTTTTGTTATTCAATCATCAAGGAGGAGAAATTGTGGAACCAAGTACATTTGGGAAGGAATTCCATGTCTATGATGATGAGAACTTTGGTTCTTTTGTGATGATTGTTTGACAATTTGTTGAGAATGGTGTTTTGAGTTTTGGGAGTTCATGAAGCTCTTGTCTCTTATTGACTCTTCGGTTGTGTGGGGGCTTTGCCCGCTTTTTCCCATTTCATTCGGGACCGAGAGTTTTTATTTGGAGCTTTCATGACCCTCCCTCATCTCAAGTAGCCTTGTGTTCCTTTTACTTGGCTTTTGGGCTCTTGAATGAGGCTTGCCTTCAAACCTTTCCTTGGTTGGTTTTATTGTTAGTCAATGCATTCATCAAGGGCGAGATTGAGAACACATGGGAGATTGAGACACTTGGTTGAGAAGTGCCCATGTGACATGGTTGAGAAACTCCATGTGTGTATGATGAATGATTGACACTTGTGAGGAACGTTTGAGGCTTTTCCCAGTTGAGTCCTTATTTCATATGTGCTTAATGTTTATGACTAACCGGTGGTGTTGAGTTGTGGCATGTTACCTGTTTTGGTGTGCGTGTGCAACATGTGTTCTTGGTTGTGTTGTTGTGCAGGTGTGGAGCTCGGAGGCAGTGGTCAATGGTGAGGTGAAGGTCAAGTAGAGACGTGTCATGCCAATGGACTGGGAGCGGTGAAGGACGGACGCGCCGTGCTGTGGATGTGTCGTGCCGATGGACCCGGAGCAGTGAAGGGCGGACGTGAGGCTTGGACCAACGGACCGGAGGGCTGGAGGACCAGCTGCGGTACCTGGCACTTGGCTTCGACAAGCGAGAGCACATGGTGATGGCGATGGCATCGGCCGAGTCGGGAGGAAGACGATAGCGTCGTGGCACTTGGCGGGAGGTCAGACATGGGCTTGCATGCAGTGCAAGTGCCATCGCCAAGTGAAGAAGGAAGACGAAGACGTTGTGCCGGGCGTGGGAGGCTGGACAGCATCGCCATCGGTGCCGGTGGTCGAGGTGTGAGAACCACACTCTGTCTACGACACAGGTTCGGTAGTTGAGCTCCATAAAGCTACCCGACGGTTTCCGAGTTTTGGGCCTCAAACTTGGGGTGGGACGGTTTGCCAAGTTTGGGCCTCAAAACCCGGGTGGTGGGTTTCTGAGTTTTTGGGCCACAAACTCAGCGAGGACAGTTTGCTAGTTTGGGCCTCAAAACCGGGCGGAGGTTCCTATGCGGAATGGTCGACGCGTGGCGACACCGAGAGGCTTGCGTTGTCGCGAAGCTATCGGTGAGGAAGGCGCGGCGGTTGACGGGACGACATGTGGTGGCATCCTGGAGCTTGCGTCGAGGCGAAGCAAAGGATGAGAAGGCACATGGCCATCGGATGAAGAAGAAACCACAGAGTTGGTCGGTTTTACCCCTACGGGGTATTTGGGTTGAGTGCTTCATGTAAGGACATTTTTGTCTTCGGACATGCACATATATATATGTGAAGGGGCTGCTAGGGCAGCCATCCTTGGAGGTGTGCCATTCTCATTTTGTTCTTGTGAGGAGAGGCTAGGGTTAGAAGAGAGGAGGGCTCTTGTTCTTGAGCTTTTTGCCATCCAAGCTTGTGTTTGCAAGGAGTGGCTTCTAATCCAACACCACAACTAACACAATCCTTCATCTTGTTGAAATCCAAGGATCAAATTCGTGCTCCTCTTTGTTGGCTGAAATCTCGATTGAATTCGCGTTTTGTTCTTCACGTTTCTCTCTTTCCCCTCTTTGTGATTTCACGAGTTATTTTGATTTGAGGGATGATTTGCGATTCCGTTTAAATCATCTTGTGCTAGGACGTGAGAGGCATCTTTCCACCAAAGGATTTTCTTAGAAACCTCACGAGCATAGAGATCGGGCGGAAATCATTTTCGTTCTCCAAACTTTCCCCTTTTCACATGATCTGAAATATCTATTGATTTAGTTGGGTTAGAGACATGATTTATTAGGAATAGCTAGCACCAACATGTGCAAGATCACCTGGTGAAGTTTGGTTGCAAGCCCTTTTGATTTGGTCGAGATCTGATCGAATTTGAGTTTGATACAGGTTGTTTTTGTGCAGTGTGGGCATTCCCGAACTGTCCGACACTCATCCCGGACTGTCCGCGGGTCGGGGCTGTTCACGGGAAGATCTGATATGCGTGTTGCCGATTTCATTTTTAAACGGGGACTGTCCGAGCCTCATTCCCGGACTGTCCGGCCGGTACTATAGCGGACAGTCCGCGGTTCACTAGCGGACAGTGCGCCAGTGCACAGTTTTGCTGTTTTCGTTCGTATCTTTTGCGTTCGAGCTCCCATTTGAGATCTGTTTGTTGTGTTGGTTTTCTAACTTCATAAGGATCTTTTAAGGTACTTTTTTCCACCATTGGCCTAAGTATTTTTGGTTGGACACTTCCTTCTTCTCCATAGGAGTGGGGTGTTCTGCTTTTGGAGTTTCGACGGTTCTAACGTCCGTATCTTTTGCGTTCGAGCTCCGATTTGAGATCTGTCTATTGTGTTGGTTTCCTAATTCATAAGGATCTTTCCAAGATACTTTTTCCAACAGTTGACCTTAGTATTTTTGGTTGGACACTTCCTTGCTTCTCCATAGGAGTGGGGTGTTCCATTATTGGAGGTTCGATTGTTCTAGAGCTTGCTTGTCTTACTTTGTGGTGACCCGCTGTGTTCTAAAGGAACATCCACCCCAATAATTTGGGTTGTGGTCATCACAGTTGTGTCTCTTAGCTTTCAATGGGTTGATTTGGAGACAGTGGCCTAAATATTTCAGAAGAAATTTTTACGGCTCCCATTCACCCCCCTTTGGTCGCCTTTTCCGTGTCCTTCACTAGCTAAGTAACTTGAGCTCTCTAATTTGGCTTGTGTAGCCTTGTTATTGAGCATTGCTAGTGAGCTTAGGCTTTGTGGCTTTGCACACTAGATTGATTAGGAGCTCCCCAGTTTGATTAGAGTACTAGTTGCATAGGTTTGTGTGACCTTGCAAGCTAGATTGATTAGGTGAGCTCTAGCTTGCCCGACACCTTTGTTGCTTAATTAGGATCTTTGCAAGGTGTTCGTGAACTTAGGTAGACGGGTGTAGTCTTGGCTAGACCGATAGTTTTAATTCCGCATTTATTCAGTTAGTCGACATGATTATTTTTAGAAAGGACTATTCACCCCCCCTCTAGTCCGCCATCTCGACCCTTCATGCTACTTGCAACCCCTGGGATTGGTTCGAGGATCTGATCTTTCTGGAATGCCGGTGAATTTTCAATAAATACGCGATAAAGCTACTCCTAGGAATCTATAGACCCGACTCTGAGCCTGTCAAACCATGCCAAGGGCATTTTCTCTAAGGCCATGGTTAGAAATAGGGCTTTGATGCCATTGCTTCGTCCAGCCAGCTCAACCGCTTGTGAATATAACCTGAGCCATCTTCTTGGCTCTGTTTTTCCATCATATTTGGAGTAGTTTCCCTATTTGAACTTGTGTGGGAAGGAGATCACTCGCAACCTTTTGAAAAATAAGGAAAGCGGTCCACTGCATCGGATCCCATGACATTGACTTCTATGTAGGACGACTCGGCTACAACTTCTTCTTCTGCTGGTACATGCTTGCCGAGATGGCTTTTAGCATGAATTCGTTATATTCGTTCAAAAGCAGATCAACGCTGGCTTGGGTGCTGTTGGGGGAAAGAACCCTCGGCAGTGACGTCGCGCGGTTTGAGTCAGAAGCGACCCTCGCTAATGCCCTGTTTCCCTTTGAGAAAACCCTCGTCGCCTGATAAGCCCCTCGGGCCCTTTTTTCTAACCCTCGAGCATTGGCCCGACCCTCGGGATGATTAACAATTCTTGCAGGTTTAAGGCGTGCGGAACACTGAAAGTGACCTTCGCACGTCCCACACACCCTCGCCAGGAGGCTCAGGCTCCACTGATGGCGAGCGGACGCGGACCTCACGACTGGAGGGATGATTCCGCGAGCCGGAGATCGACCCTCGCGTTCTTGCGAGGGTAAACGCGAGCCGGGTGGTGGCGGACACATGAGGAGGGCAAGCTAGGGTTTCAATACATTGTGTGCTTGTACGATTTTTGCCTTCCAAGGTGTAGCGCAGAGGAATCTTTCTTGTACCCTTTTGTAATTTGGTCGGTGCCCCTTGGTATCCCCTATAATACCGGGGGGTGAACAGTGTAAAGGCGGACGCGGTTTTTTTGGGAAGAGAGCCACAACATCACTGTTCTTGTTCCCCTTGTTCCTTCGCTTGTTCTGACGATTGGCCACCTTCGCCACCCCCCCTGCACGTGTGCGGAGGTAGGGCAAGTGTGTTATCAACAGGTGCGATGAGCCCTCTGCAGCGGATCAACTAAGGATTCGAGGTTCCTGCCTTTGAGCTGTAGGGCGGTAGATTGAATCATAACCATTGTCGCTCTTCATCAGGTGTTGGATTTTCTTTGGTGCCCATCTCTGTTGCGATTGCCATGATATTTTGGAAGGGTATTTGATATACTTTATGGTCGGCAACCTTCATAAATTCAACATCGAGGTTGCATGAGCAGTCAGCTCTGCGCTTGTCATGATCATGTTGGGACTCTGCTCTTGATTGATCGTGCAAGCTTTGGGCCTACTGCTAAGCTTCTCTCAATAGGCACTTGCGGCTTTGGTATTCTAAAGACACTAATTGTAGTAGTCCACAACTTCCTTGCGATGGGTTGCCCTTCTTTGTTGAACATCCTTTTCTTTATTCCTTCTTAGTCCTTCGGCTTTCAAAACCTCAGTCTCATTGGGTGATTCTGGATCATCGTCATACATCATGCTTAGAGTCTCATCGTCAAGAAAAAACATTTAGAGGACTTGGAGGTCTGAGTAGCTGCTGATGTCCTGCCATGAATAGCTCTCGGGTGTGACTCTAGATCTCTGATCCTCATGGCGTCGACTCTAATGTTGAAGCGTTGTGGATTACTTCAGTTACACATCCTCATCTATAGATGGGACCTGATTACCATATTGATATGGGAGTTGTTGATCAATTATACTAATCAGCCTTGTTGGAGCTGTTGGAATTGGCTAATGGACTATATTGCCTTCTATAGTAACACTGAACACAAGCCCTTGTTGAGCCCCTGTTAGAGGAATCTGCTAGAACTTTTGTAATTGGACTTGATCACTTCCCCATATATGGAAACTGAGTTATGTAGCCCGAAGGGATCTTGGGAGTCAGAGTCTGAGTCCTTTACAAATCGAGGAGTTGTATCCGGGTGGGACTCGAATATCTGTGGCTGACTCTGCTCCTGCTGTAGATCTAGGATTGAGAGATCGTGTAGTTCTTCGATGAGATCATGAAGTAGTTTTGGCATGATTTTGTGTTCTGATTCTTGCTGGAGGTGTCCATGAAGATTGCCTTAATCATCTTCTACGCAAATCCATGAGCGAAAAATGAAAATTGATCCCGACGAGAACATGTTGATGAGGTCTGTTGAGCTGCTGCCATCACTGCTGCCGTGAACAGTACCTGCAGGTATTATAGCACGTCTGCTACCGCTGCTGCTCCCTCAGCTCTCTCTCCCCTCAACCCCAGTGCCACATAACAACTATATATCTTTATTTAGCCTCATATTTTTTTCTATTATTTATTTATGTTGTATAATTCTTCTACTCATTAGTTCTGTTCACCTAATATTTTTTTAGATCTATTTTTAAGAAAATCACACTTCATATACAAGTCTCTGTAGGTGAAATTTTCCCAAATCTCCTCGATTATATCCGGGGTGACCATAATATCAAAATTGGAAGCCCTAACTTTATTTTGGTTTGGACCTTGTTATGAGTATGGAAAAACACGCTAAAACATAATGCTTTGTGCCTAATCTAAGGATACCATTAACGCCACATCGCCACATCAATCCCGAACCACATACCAGCTAGGGCTAGATCGCTCGAGCTGTCATGGACCAAAGAACACAATGGAAATCACATTGAATCACACTTACGTGGTGCAGCTAGCCCAAGGTTGGATCTCCCGGCGGCGTGGTCGGCCAGGGGCATGCTCCCCGGTTGCGCCCTATCCCTGCTCTCTGCTTTGACAAGGAGCTCCTGTGTGTTGCTACGTAGCTCGCGTATTGTTGGTTGTCACCATCTGCCGCCGCATTGTTGGCGACCTTGCTTTTGTCGACCTCGAGCAGGACCATGTACACAAGAATCGCGGGCACGTCGTTGCACACATTGAGCAGCTGTGAAAGGTCCCAAATGGCTAGAGGGGGTGAATAACATATAAAAAATTCTACAACAACAATTAAACAAAGTGGTTAGACAGCTAAATGGCGTAAGCAAGTTTTGTGCTAAGTCTATAAAAATACAAGCCACCTATCCACAATTCTTGTATTCTATGATCTCTATGTATCACGCAAAGGCTATATTGCTAGGCTACCACTAGTGAGCAGACAACAAGGCTAATTACACTAAATAGCTACTCTACTCAACTTGCTACTACCACTATGCAAGAATGAAACAAATGTAAATACAAGAGTAGTAGAGGGTGTTATACCACCGTGGCAAGAGATCAATACAAGTATATCAATGAATACCCAAGAAAAATTCTTGGACAAAGATAACACAATGATTTTTGCCGAGGTTCACATGCTTGCTAGCAAGCTACGTCCTTGTTGTAGCGATTCATCCACTTGGAGGTTCACGGCTAATTGACATCACACGTCAACCCCTCATATGGTGTTGTACAACCACACTGCAAGATGGGATCCATAAGCTACGAGCAATCCACTAGAGTTGCCTTTCGTTATCTCCCACGGGGAAGGCAAAAAACCCCTCACAAATCCACTGCTCGGAGTTCGACTTTGTTCAATAATCCTCGTTGCTCCAAGTCATCTAGGTGTTGACAAACACTAAGAGTAACAAGCAAAATCGGCAGAAGTGAATGACCAAAAAAGGCGACCAGAGGGGGGTGAATGGGAGCCTCAAATTTCTTCTCGAGAAATAAATAGCCACTATCCCAGATTCAACCCCTAAAAGCAAGACCAAGACTTGGTAGTGTCCATGACCCTAGATGAGGGTGGATGCTTCCAAGAAGCATAGTGAAACAAGGAACCCAACGCAAGAGCCAAAAACCAGATTCAAAGTCAGACGAACAAGCAACGAACGAAACAGTGCAAGACCGACTGCATCGGATGCTAGAGAGTCCGATGGTCAAGGTTGGACGTGTCCGATTTGAAAAAGAGCAATTGTGAAACCTTACTGTTCTTGCCTCAGATGCTGCTATAGTGTTAGCGTAGCATCCGATGTACTGAGACCGGCACGTCTGATGATCAACGAAGAGTCTGATGCTCAGCGTTCGATGCTCCCCCAAAACTCAATTCTTGGACACGTGGCAACGGTGAGTCCTATGCTCACGAGTCCATTGTCCGATGCCCCCAAAACTATGCTGCGTTCTTCAACCGATTCGACCCGATCTCCTTCAAATCGAAAGCACTAAGGCTCAAACTTGGTGAGGGGAGTCACAAGGATCTTAGTGAGCTACTCCGAAGAGATCATGGCTCGAACCTAATCCAAATCGGTGAATCGAGGAAATACGGGACAAAGGACTAAGAACTTGATCCAAAACCAAATCTGCCCGATCTACTAGCTCGTGAGGAATTAGAGAAAACCTTCGGTGGAAATGTCTCTCACAATGATCTAGAAGATGGAACAAACAGACTTCCAAGTTACTCCTCAGAACAAGAACTCTCGAACAAATCAAAAGGGAGCAACAAAGAACGCAAAGAACGAAACGTGAATCAACAAAGGAATTCAGCCGAAAGTCATCCCCACGAGGAGACAAAGGATTACGGTCCCTTTTCCTGAAATCACAAAATACATAGAGGAATTGCCGTCTGTGCGGATCACAAGCAGCTAGAGGAAGAAAGCCTAATATATGAATTGTTTTCTGTGAGAGAAATGACAACTGCTTGGATGGAAACGATGGAGGGGCTACCATCCTTATTTATAGTACTAATACAATAGTCCCCTTCTACCCCTAGATACAAGAGCAAAGTAGCTAACCCTAGGGGTATTCTAGTCTAACTCTGTTAGAGCTTCATCCAACGGTCACGCGCCCTCTCATCCTTCGCTTCACCTCGACGCAAGCTCCAGAATGCCGCCATGTGTCATCCCATCGATCGCCGCGCCTTCTCATGCTAGCTTCACCTCGACACAAGCCTCACGGTGTCGCCATGCGTCGACCCGTTCCACATAGGAACCTCCGTCAGGTTTTTGAGGCTCAAACCAGCAAACCTGTCAAATTAGGTTTTGAGGCCCAAACCTGGATACCACCCCCCCCGAGTTTTGCGGACTAAACTTGGAAACCGTTGCAGGTAGTTTTTTTAGGCTCAACTACCAAACCCGCACCAAAGACGGAGCGTGGTTCTCACGCCCCGACCACTGACACCGATACCGATGCATGTCCAACCTCCGTCGAGCACAACGCCTTCGCCTTCCTCCTTGACTCAACCGACGGCACTCGCCTCATGCAAGACCTGGTCACCCGAGGGGATAGACTCTGGATCTAATCCTCCATGCGATGTCTCCTATGGTATAAATATAAGTTATTCTAACCATGATTGCTAAACATAATTGCACTAATTGACGTAGTCTAGACCTATAGTTAGAACATATTAGGAAGTTAATCTATCTCTTTCTAGTTCTAGTTTCGATCTAACCTTGGATGGGAATGCTCTATTAGAACTCTTGAAGGACCGAGAATGCAAAAGCAAGGCGACCAGAGGGGGGTGAATGGGAGCCAATAAAATTTCTCTCGAAACTTTGGCCAAGTGTCCCAAAATCAATCCCCAAGAGCTACTACCGAAAACGTGATGCCCACGACCCTTGGAAGAGAGTGGATGATCCCTAGGATCACAGCGAGGCACCACAAAAACTTCCTCACCCAGTTCACGCAAGTCAACTAGTGACGGATGGTTTTGGGTAACCTCAACCTCCCCCGAGCAACGCGAGGGGATTCAGGCTATTTTGTAAAGCGGGAAGCCCAAATTCTGTAGAGCACGAAGTTAGGAATCCAACGCAACCAAAGGGATCTCGAATCGAAAGACGACGAACAAACTGTAGACGAAAACGCGTCGAATCAGCACTGACCGGACTCTGCCTGCGTCCGGTCGCTGACCACCGGACGCGTCCGGTCGTGCAAAAACAGTTTCGGAGCTTACTGTTTCTGACCGGACTCACCAGAGACGAGCGTCCGGTCGAGAGCAGTGCGTCCGATCACAAAAACAAGCCAAGTGAACAGTACAATGAGCGAGTCCGGTCACTTAGCGAAAGGTGCGTCCGGTCAAGTCACGAACCGAACACAGCGAAGGTGTTCATCGACCGGACTCACTGACAGCGTCCAGTCGTTGAACAGGCAGCGTCCGGTCACCCCCGATTTAGGCTGTTAGTTCACCGATTCGACTCGATCTCACCCAAACAAATCCTCTAGGGATCAAACTTGGTGAGAAGAGTCACAAAGAGTATAGTGAGCTATCTCTAAGAGATCATGGCTCGAACCTAACTCCAAATCGATGAATCGAAGAATTTCGGGGGAAAGGGAGAAAACTTGACCCGAAACGAAAAATCGATCGATCTCCTAGACTGTGAGGTTAGAGGATGATTCCTTCGGTGGAAAGAAGTGCCTCACGATCTAGAACAAACCAGTTCAAACGGAATTGCAAAAAATGAACCGAGCAAAGAGATCAAGCGACGGGAAAATCGTGGGAAAAAGGATTCCGCGAAGAACACGAACAAACGCGAATCACACCCACGAATTGCAAGCCGAAGCGCAAACACACGCTACGACAAGGAGGTTACGGCCTCCTTTCCTCAAAATCAACAGTACACAGAGTTGCAAGTCTCTCTGCGGATCTCAGCTACAGCAGGGGATGGGAGAGCAGGAAACCCTAAGTGCAGGAAGCAAATGAGATGGCTAAAACTGAGATAACTGAGATGGGGAGGAGGGTGTCTCCCCTGGACTACTTATACTAACCTAGACTAAGCCTATTTCCTACTCTACCCCTCTCTAAACTAATTACAGAGCGAACCAGCTAAACACTAAGGCTATTCTGGTCCAACCGCGGTGGTAGGTAGATCCGACGGCCACGCCCGCTCGAACCGAAGCGTTGCCTCGACGCAACCTCTGGATCGCCGCCACGTGCCGCCCTCGCTCTGCACCCCCGGTTTTGTGGCCCAAACCGGGAAACCAGCCTTTTCCAGCAACCCCCGGTTTTGAGGCCCAAACCGGGAAACCAGCCCACCAGCCTGAGTTTTGTGGCCCAAACTCAGAAACCCGTAGCGCCCGAGTTTTGAGGCCCAAACTCGGAACCGGCCCATCACCCGAGTTTTGTGGCCAAACTCGGAAACCATCCGCGCCCAGGTTTTGTGGCTCAACCTGGAAACCGAGCACCCGAGTTTTGAGGCCCAAACTCGGAAACCGTCCACCCGGTGGTTTTTCCCTGGCTCAACCACCAAACCAGAGCTGTAGAGGGATGCACCGCCCGTGCACCCCGTCCACCGACACGTGTCCCCAGGTCCTCGACCCGAGCAACACCGTGCCCCGCAAGTCTCCGCTCGTCGCTGTCCCAGGCTGCCAGCCACCACAGCTGATCCTCAGGCACTCCGGTCCCTCAGTCCAAGCCTCACGTCCGCCCTTCACTGCTCGATACATCGGCATGGCACGTCCGCCGCACGGCACGCCCATCCTTCATCGCACCCAGTCCGTCGGCACGGCACGTCTCAACTTGACCTTCACCTTGCCCTCGATCACTGTCTCCGTGCTCGACACCTGCACAACACAAGCCAAAGAACATGCGCATCAAACCCGTTGACAATCACTCATCACTCAGAGACTCGGCATACACCCATGTATCCGCAATCTCCCCCTTGATGAGTGCATTGTCAACTACACACACAAATCATAAAATGAAAGAAGAAGGTAGGAGGAAGAAGAAGAGAACTCAACCAAATGACCCAAAAGCATAGCAAAGCCGAAGAAGGTCAAGTGGAAGAAGCGAGAACTTGGTCCCCAAAGACATGGGCAACGGCTCGACGCCGACCAAGCAAAGCAAAGCTAGCCCTCAAGAAGAGGTAGAACAGGCTCAACACCGCTAGCAGAAAACCAATTGAAAATCGGAGCTAAAAATGGCAAAGTGCTAGTCCCTCAAGATAGAGGCACAGAGGCTCAACACAACTAGCACGAAAACCACTCCGAACCAATTGAAAAACAATCGAAAGTCTTCGAACCAATCGAAATCAAACTCGATGCCAAATGAGGAAAATGTTTGCTAGTCCTCAAGATAGAGGCAACGGCTCAACACAACTAGCAAACTCCCCTCGACAAGTGCAAGCAACCCGGGACTCCCCCTTAGGTCCCACAAGAGAAGAGCATAAAGATCTGAAAATCTCCCCTTAGCAAAAACTCCCCCTTAATTGAACGCCAGGAGACATATGATTTGCAAAAACTCTCCCCTTAGTTGAAAATGCACTTATCAAGCACAAACTCTTCCCTTGAGCCAACAAAACTCCCCCTTCTAAAATGCATATGAAGTCAGAAATGCAAGTTAGCAGCTTCAGGCATATAATCAAAAGAGTGCAAAAATGCTCTAATCGGTATAGCTCCAATGGCACAACTAAGCACTCAAATAGCGAAGGCTCAAACTGATCACACATACGAAATATGAAGCATATGAGCAGTTTTTTAGCCAAAAAGATAGTCACCATCAGAATAGCACTACACATGTATAGATAGGAATCCAGACAAGTGCTAAACATGTATACAAGGTGAACTACCCTAGCAAAGTTCAATCATCATGCATAGGAATGAAGCATATACTTGTGATTTCATTTTTATATTGGAGTTGCAGCGGTGAAGACTTCACAAGTTCAATTATTTAGCATGTGATTGCGAGAGGTTGAAAGCTTGTCTTTGCCTAACTTTTCAACCGAGCGAAGCCTATGCCGAAGCAATCAGAAGCTTGAAGCTACGGTTTCGGTCATACACTACACGGCTCAAGTTTAACTCAAAGTGCAATGAGAAACAGTCTCGATACCATGAGGTGTTGACAAGCAATCCCATCTCGATCTTTTCAATTCACTAAAACTTGGTTCAAATTTTATACATGATATGAACAGACCAAGCAAGTGAATGACTCATAACTAGAGACATAGCAACCTAGCATATATGAAAAGCACGAGTGAACTCAACATATCCTACACATGCTAGTTGCATATCTCAATGGTGAACATTTTCAGATTGTAAGTTATTAAGTAAATTCACCATTCCAAATAGCTCAGCTCATAACATGTACTAGTGATCAGGAAGAGCATAAGCTACAAGCATCCATATAAGCATCGGAGCATACTAAATAGAGCATAGTTACATTCTAGTGATTATAAACATGAAGCTCAGAATGTAAATGCGTATGCTAAAATGCAAAAGAAAAGAAAGACAAAAGAGTCAGTCAAATATACAAGATCCAAATGTTTCCCCCATCTAAAAGGGAAACACACACCAAGCTCACCCCTCAACCGATTAAAGGTTGATTCGTCTAAAGGCTTGGTGAAAATATCAGCCAGTTGATGATGAGTATCGACATGGCGAAGGTCGATATCACCCTTCTCCTGGTGGTCTCGCAGAAAATGAAAGCGCACATCAATGTGTTTGGTCTTCGAGTGAAGCACGGGGTTCTTAGCAACGCTAATGGCACTCGTGCTGTCACAAAGCAAAGGCACGCGAGAAAAGCTCAGACCAAAATCACGCAAAGTGGCCATCATCCAAAGCAACTGGGAACAACAGCTAGCCGCAGCAACATATTCAGCCTCCGTAGTGGACTGAGCGACGCTAGACTGCTTGCGAGAAGACCACGAAACAAGAGAAGAACCAATAAACTGGCAAGTCCCAGAAGTGGACTTGCGCTCAATACGACAACCAGCAAAATCAGCATCCGAATAACCGCAAAGGGAGAGGGTGGAGGAAGCAGAATACCAAATCCCGAACTCAGGCGTGAAACGAAGGTACCTGAAAATCCGCTTCACCGCCTGACGGTGAGAGGTGCGCGGCGACGCCTGAAAGCGCGCACACAGACACACCGCGAACTGGATGTCCGGGCGTGTCGCCGTCAGGTAGAGGAGCGACCCGATCATGCTGCGGTACTCCTTCTGGTCCACTGCTTCTCCATCCACATCTGCATCCAGGGCAGTCGTCGTCGACATGGGTGTTGGAAGAGGCTTGGCCTCACCCATATCGAACCGCTTCAGCAAGTCCTTGGTGTACTTGCCCTGGTGCACAAATGTCCCCTCTCGGGATTGCTTGATTTGCAACCCGAGAAAGAATGTCAGCTCGCCCATCATGCTCATCTCGAACTCCCCTCATAGTATCTGCAAACTTGGCAACCAGAGCATGAGAAGAACCACCGAAAATGATATCATCCACGTAAATCTGGACCAAGAGCGTGTCTTTGCCTTGCCGGAGGAGAAAGAGCGTTTTATCTACACATCCCATTTTAAAACCCTTAGCAAGCAAAAAGGTTTTCAAACCTATCATACCAGGCTCTAGGGGCTTGTTTCAAACCATATAAAGCTTTATGAAGTTTAAAGACATGGTTTGGAAACTTGGGATTTTCAAAACCGGGGGGTTGCTCAACATAAACCTCCTCCTCTATGTAGCCGTTTAAGAAGGCACTCTTGACATCCATTTGAAAAAGTTTGAAGCCTTTGGATGCAGCAAAGCCAAGAGTATCCTAATAGCCTCCAAACGAGCTACAGGAGCAAACGTCTCCTCATAATCTATCCCCTCCTTCTGACTATAGCCTTTCGCTACAAGCCGGGCCTTGTTTCTAACAACGTGGCCATCCTCTCCTTGCTTGTTTTTGAAACCCATTTTGTCCCAATAGGCTTACAGTCAGGTGGAGGTGGAACTAGAACCCAAACCCGATTTCGCTCAAAATTTTCTAACTCCTCATGCATGGCATTAACCCAATCCGGATCCGTCAAAGCGTGTCCAACATCTCGGGGCTCAAAATTAGCAACAAAAGCAGAATGAGCGAAGTGCGAGATTTGCTGTGACCTGGACCGAGTGACCCGTTCGTCGATGTTGCCGATCATCTGCTGAGGCGGGTGCTGGCGCTGGATATGTCGTGGCGCCTCCCGAGCTGAAGTAGCCTCCCCCTCAACAGCAGCTGGTGCCTCCCCGGGTACAAATGGTACCGCTCGGGTGGCGGATCCCACGACCCCCAGGAAGAAGAGGTGTCGGGCCGTGAGTCGTCGTCGAGGCCGCTTTTTGGCGCCGGCAGGTGGAGGGGGTGCTGGATCATCCATACCTTCAGCACCCTCGTCCTCGTCATCAAAAAGAGGCTCACCAACCTCATGATCACCTGCACGCTCAAAACGAGAAGAAGGACAAACCATGGTCTCGTCGAAGGTGACATCGGATGTCTCCATGACTCGGTTAGTGTCAAGGTTAAGTACACGATAAGCTCGAGTGTGAGTGCCATAACCCAAAAACACACCGTCAGAAGAACGAGATTCAAATTTGTCCAAGTTGCCCTTTTTGAGTATAAAACAATGGCAACCAAAACTCGAAAATACTCACCTTGGGCAGTTTGCCAAAACGCAACTCATAAGAAGTCTTTTTCAAGAAAGCTCTCAGAAAAATGCGATTGGAAATATAGCATGCAGTGTTCATAGCTTCGGCCCAATAGCGCCTAGGAGTCCTATGCTCATCAAGCATCGTCCTGGCCATCTCAACAAGGGTCCGATTCTTCCTCTCTACAACACCATTTTGGGGCGGTGTGTAGGGGGAAGAAACTGATGCTCCAAGCCAAGGCGGTTACAAAACTTCTCAAAATCAATGAATTTTTGAATTCGGAACCATTATCACTTCTAATAGCTCGCATCGAGTTCAAAGGGAACTCGTTCTGAAGACGCAAAATCAGATTGCGAGCGAAGGAGAAAGTCTCAGTCTTCTCAGTCAAAAAGAAGACCCACGAATATCTCGAAAAGTCGTCAACAACAACCAAAACATACCACTTGCCACCAACCGAGCTCACCCGAGCCGGACCAACAAGGTCCATGTGTAAAAGCTCTCCGGGGTGCGAGGTCATGACCTTAGTCACTGGATGGTGGGGAGCGGCAACCATCTTCCCATGTCTGCAAGAATGGCAAACTAGATCCTTCTCCATCGAAAGCTTGGGCAATCCTCGGATTAGGCCAAGTGAGCTAAGTCTTGCAAGCAAGTCGAAGCTTAAATGACCGAGCCTCCTATGCCACTTCCAAAGATCGGAGGAAGAAGGACTAGCCAAAAGACAGCGAGAAGAACCAAACGACTCCGAGAAATTCGCGCGAAAGACTTTCCCAAAGGGCGAAATCAGACATACAAGATCGCCCTGAGGATCTAAGATGCGACTAAGGTTCGGTTTAAAACGAATCTCATAGTCATCATCAAAAAGTTGCGAAACAGAAAGAAGGTTAAAATGCAGGTTAGAAACAAGAGCAACATCGCGCAACACAAAGTGCTCATTAACCCGCACCGTCCCACGAGACAATACCTTACCTTTACTATTGTCGCCGAAGGTTATGTACTCCTTTCCGGCGACCGGGCTAAGGCTGGAGAACCACTTGGCGTTTCCGGTCATGTGCCTCGAGCAACCAGAATCCACCAACCAAATGTCCTCCAACCGTCTCACCTACATCAATAAAAAGACATAGGGTGAGCATACGGTCCAACACTGGGGTTAGTGAAGTAAGGAGAATACCAGTGTTGGGCCGGCTGCTCAAAAGAACGGTCAGTGTAAAAACTATTCCTAGCCTGTCTACGGGGTAGCGATCACCATGTACAGGAAAACGTGGTCCGCTGGGGAAGAAGCGCTCACCGCGGTACTCAAACTGCGGTGGGGAAAGCGCTCAACTAAGCCTCCGCCACGGGGTCCATTACCTGCAAAAGCAGGACCCCGTCGGGCACGCTCTCTACGAGATCTACGCCTAGGAGCCTGGGGCTCAACTGCTCTAGCGTCTCTCCTCGGAGCTCTCTCCTGCCTAGGCCTAACAAACTGAGGTGCTGGACCTCTAGGCCTATCTCCCTCCTAGGGGCTCTCATCTCCTGCCTAGGCCGGGGACCTTGACGTCCGGGCCTAGCAGCTCTCCCCTGAGCCTTCGGCACATGTCCACCATGAGTTGGATGGTACATGTCCGGGTTCTCCATCTCCCGAGTACGGCGCGCCTCTCGCTTGCGCCGGAAACAGAACTCGATCAAGTGACCATCCCTCCCACAGAAATCACACTGGTACCTCACCGCACGCAAAGGGGGTTGTTGGTGACCAGGGCTGTGGGTGTGGTTCACTTTGCCCTTTCCTGAGCAAACACTCCTCTCTAATGGGTGGCATAGCATCAAGCTTGTTCTTGAGGTGGTTTGGCTTGGGTGCCCAAATTTGGTTCTTGGGAGGAGCTCTCGGGGGTTCCTCAACCACACCATCTTTGGTGGTAGGCTTGGCAGGCTCTTTGGGTGGAAGTTTGGCAAGCTTGGGAGTAGTGGTGGAGTTAGGCTTCTCACATGGATTCAAACCACTCGACTCTCCAATCTTCCCAAAAGCAGAAAGATCAACACCCTGAGCAAAACCTACACCAGGAGCCCCAGCAGCTCGCTTGAATTGGGAGATCATCATCCCGAGCTGCGGCTCACTACAGGAGACCCATGACAAGATGGTCCGAAGGTATGTGTTTTCTCCTCGGTTTGCATCTTGCCATGCTTCACATTGGCAATCTCCAGCTCCAAGCCCTCGCACAAAACGCACCTCGCCACTCCAGTGCTACCTGAGCTGGCCTCCTCAAGAGACACAATCTTGGCATTCTTCTCTGCCAACTCAGATTGCAAGACGGGACAGGTCTTGCATGCACCCACAAAGAGTCTGGCCTCATCTCATCCAGCTCTCCAACCTCCCACGCCAGCATACTTTCCTCTCAAAGTGAGAAGATCAGTCATGTGCGTGGTGCACGACTCACACTCTCAACCTCTTCCGACACACCACGGTGGACTTGGCAACTCAAGCTCCCTCACCGTGTCTTCCCACTTCTGCCTAAACTCCTTGCGTTCTCTAGCGGCACGCCTAAGCAACTGTCCTGACTAAGGAGCGCGGCAGTAAGCTTCTCGACCTCAGCAGAAAGCTCGTCGTGGGTGAGAGATACCTGGGAGGAGTCATCGTCGTCGTTGTTCCGAGGGATGTGCTCCAGCTTGCCGTCGACTTCATCACCAGCGCCATGTGCAGAGGCCGTCGTCGTCGGCGAAGAAGCAGAGACCGTTCGCTTGTCCTCGATTCTCTTCTTCTTCTCGGACTCATCATCGCTTGAGCAAGCGGAGTCGTCATCCGAGCCATCGACGTCGCTGAGCGTGGCGAAGAACGCACGCTGCTCAGCCTGGGCCTTCTCCAAGTACTTCTTCTTGATGCTCCTTGTCGAAGCCGCCCCTCGCTTGTGCCTCGCGGGGACGTACTTCTCCTTGCGCTTGCCGGAGTCGTACTTGTGCCCATGATCGCCCTTCCCAGATGAATGCTTCTTCTTGGGGCAGTTGGCGATGAAGTGGTCGGGGTCGCCGCACTCATAGCATCCTGAGCGTCCTCCACCGCGGCGACGGTTCATGCGGTTGTTGTGGACCCACGCTGAACCGGTTGCGAGCATTGCCAACTCGTCATCCCCCCATGACTCAAGCTGGTCCTCTGTGACAAAAAGAGTGAAGAAAGTGCAAAGCCAGCACAGGGTTTAGAAGAGCCAGAAACAAAGCCATAGTCGGCAGAAGGATTCGCATAAAGTCCCTCGACATGGCGTCATCTTCACTGAACTTGAGCTTACTCAAAGAAGAAAGAGCTCGTCGCAGGTGAGGGTCTCATAGTTAGGCGATTCGATGATCGCCTGAACCTTGGAATCCCACACCGACCGATCAAGAGTGTGCAAGAGCTTCAAAGCACGCTCATGATCGTCAAAAGGCAACTGCTCCTTGTTAGCCCTCATCCTGTTGACAATCACCTGAAAGCGAGCGAATAAACTTTCTATGCTCTCGCCAGGCTGATGTCGAAAGTTCTCATACTCACGCTTGAACGACTCGTAGAGTCGGGTTTTGACTTGAGAGGTGCCCTCATGGAAACGCATGAGGGTGTCCCAGATCTCCCGAGCCGTAGCAAGGTGAGAAACACGATCAAACTCACCCATGCTCAAACAAGAAAAGAGAGCATTACGGGCTCGGCTATTGGCATCGTGCTCATCGATCTGTTGCTGAGAAACACGAGCAGCCAAGACCACGTAATCAGCAGAGTTGCAAATATCCCAAATAGAAGCACCCAAACTCTGCAGATAGGCCGACATGCGTATCTTCCAATACGCATAGTTCGTCCCATCAAAGAACGGCGGTTTGCCCACGCCGCGATCCATGTCGCCTTCGTGGATCTGGAACCGGCTAAGGTGGAAGATCCTTACCCCTCCGATACCAATTGAAGGACCGAGAATGCAAAGCAAGGCGACCAGAGGGGGGGTGAATGGGAGCCAATAAAATTTCTCACGAAACTTTGCCAAGTGTCCCAAAATCAATCCCCAAGAGCTACTACCAAAAACGTGATGCCCACGACCCTTGGAAGAGGGTGGATGATCCCTGGATCACAGCGAGGCACCACAAAACTTCCTCCTCACCAAGTTCACGCAAGTCAACTAGTGACGGGATGGGTTTTGGGTACCTCAACCTCCCCCGAGCAACGCGAGGGGGATTCAGGCTATTTTGTAAGCGGGAAGCCCAATTCTGTAGAGCACGAAGTTAGGAATCCAACGCAACAAACGAATCTCGAATCGAAAGACGAACGAACAAACTGCGGACG
This sequence comes from Coix lacryma-jobi var. lacryma-jobi, assembly GCA_009763385.1. NCBI lineage: Eukaryota > Viridiplantae > Streptophyta > Magnoliopsida > Poales > Poaceae > Coix > Coix lacryma-jobi. The sequence goes on along the minus strand of CM019828.1, from coordinate 101,652,053 downwards.
AAAGCGTGAACCAGCACTGACCGACTCTGCCTGCGTCGGTCGCTGACCACCGGACGCGTCCGGTCGTGCAAAAACAGTTTTCGGAGCTTACTGTTTCTGACCGGACTCACTGGAGACGAGCGTCCGGTCGAGAGCAGTGCGTCCGGTCACAAAATACAAGCCAAGTGAACAGTACAATGAGCGTCCGGTCACTTAGCGAAAGGTGCGTCCGGTCAAGTCACGAACCGAACACAGCGAAGGTGTTCATCGACCGACTCACTGACAGCGTCCGGTCGTTGAACCAGGCGCGTCCGGTCACCCCGATTCAGGCTGTTCGTTCACCGATTCGACTCGATCTCACCCAAAACAAATCCTCTAGGGATCAAACTTGGTGAGAAGAGTCACAAAGAGTATAGTGAGCTATCTCTAAGAGATCATGGCTCGAACCTATCTCCAAATCGATGAATCGAAGAATTTCGGGGGAAGGGAGAAAACTTGACCCGAAACAAAAAATCGATCGATCTCCTAGACCGTGAGGTTAGAGATGATTCCTTCGGTGGAAAGAAGTGCCTCACGATCTAGAACAAACCAGTTCAAACGGAATTGCAAAAAATGAACCGAGCAAAGAGATCAAGCGACGGGAAAATCGTGGGGAAAAGGATTCCGCGAAGAACACGAACAAAACGCGAATCACACCCACGAATTGCAAGCCGAAGCGCAAACACACGCTACGACAAGGAGGTTACGGCCTCCTTTCCTCAAAATCAACAGTACACAGAGTTGCAAGTCTCTCTGCGGATCTCAGCTACAGCAGGGGATGGGAGAGCAGGAAACCCTAAGTGCAGGAAGCAAATGAGATGGCTAAAACTGAAATAACTGAGATGGGGGAGGAGGGTGTCTCCCCTGACTACTTATCCTATTCTAGTCTAAGTCTATTTCCTACTCTACCCCTCTCTATTCTAATTACAGAGCGAACCAGCTAAACCCTAGGTTATTCTGGACCAACCGGTGGTAGGTAGATCCAACGGCCACGCCCGCACAACTCGTCCGCGTTGCCTCCACGCAACCTTCCGATTGCCGCCACGTGCCGTCCTCGCTCTGCACCCCCGGTTTTGTGGCCCAAACCGGAAACCAGCCTTTTCCAGCAACCCCCGGTTTTGAGGCCCAAACCGGAAACCAGCCCCACCAGCCTGTTTTTGTGGCCCAAACTCAGAAACCCGCAGCGCCCGTTTTTGAGGCCAAACTCGAAACCGGCCCATCACCCGAGTTTTGTGGCCAAACTCGAAACATCCCGCCCCGGTTTTGTGGCTCAACTGGAAACCGAGCACCGAGTTTTGAGGCCCAAACTCGGAAACCGCCACCGTCACCCGTCGGTGGTTTTTCCCTGGCTCAACCACCAAACCGGAGCTGTAGAGGGGATGCACCGCCCGTGCACCCCGTCCACCGACACGTGTCCCCAGGTCCTCGACCCGAGCAACACCGTGCCCCGCAAGTCTCCGCTCGTCGCTGTCCCAGGCTGCCAGCCACCACAGCTGATCCTCAGGCACTCCGGTCCCTCAGTCCAAGCCTCACGTCCGCCCTTCACTGCTCGATACATCGGCATGGCACGTCCGCCGCACGGCACGCCCATCCTTCATCGCACCCAGTCCGTCGGCACGGCACGTCTCAACTTGACCTTCACCTTGCCCTCGATCACTGTCTCCGTGCTCGACACCTGCACAACACAAGCCAAAGAACATGCGATCAAACCCGTTGACAATCACTCATCACTCAGAGACTCGGCATACACCCATGTATCCGCAATTATAAGAAGCTAAAAAGCATGATATGTCTAAACAGATCTATATATACTCATTACTCAAGGTAAACTAACCAATCGGCAACTAGCCGAGTTGGGGTCCATGAGAAGGAACATACAAACAGCATGACAACATCTAAACCTGTATCTATCTTCTGACTCTGCCGCCATACCCATTCCCTCAAAGCCTAACCGTGATTTGACATGCATGAACCCACAACATGTGACAATCTATATTGAAAGTGATCCGGCCGTCATGATCTTATAATTAACAAACACAAGTGACTTGTGAAACAAGGCCGAACAAAGATCATCTAGATTGGCAAAAGATTGTTACAAGAATCAAATAATAAAAGGCATAACACATTATAACTTAATGAATTACTAGATCTGTCCAAATCTATAGAGTCGATAACTATTTTTACTTCTGACTTATCCGCCGCACGATACAAGCCAAGCAAAAACCTCCCGTCATAAGCTAAATCCGCAGCACATACTAAGCTTAACGAACAACACTTGCATCATATCTAAATCCACCGCATGATACTAGACATATAACAAGGTTGCCGGGACTACGGAGGTCGACGGATCGATGTTTCCCCTCCTCCTTGAGACTCGACGACACGACTAGGACTCGAGGTGCACGGGGCCGGTTTGTATTGATATGGTTGTGAACACTTTTACACTGGCCGAGGTTTATATTTATACCCTGGGCGAAACACGAGTCCTAAATGACTGCGACTTACATAACAAAATTTGGAAAGATACAAATCCTATCCTTATTCTTTTTGGCGCTCTCCATTGTCATGTATCTTCTTATGCAGCCAGCTCTACTCGCAATATCTGTTTCCCGAACAAAATTACTACCTTGCAAGATAGCCGACCGCTCATGCACTTGCCAGGACCCCGAGAATTAACCGATCTTGGCCTTCTGCCGATGTATCATACGACCATCTTCCGCACACTGGCCCATTTGTCATTCCCTTGTGTGTGCGAAAATCTGGTGTCAACACATGCCCCCTAATTTTGGGACAAATATTTGTTCCAAAATCTTTTTTCTCCATATACATACGTGGAACCTCCAGAAGCATCACCTCTGTAGAAATCTTGTATGTCATAATTACCTACCGATTCATCCCCCGATGCACCTCTTGGGATCCTTTAAAGTCTCCCTTCACTCTGTTTCGGCTTGCACATTCCGAACTCCCCTGCTTCGACTCAAAAAACCCTCTTTTCTTTCTGTCCATCATTCGCTCCAATCTAGAAAATGTCTTCCGTAGTGAGTCGACACAGCTCTGAGCTCGGTGCTTCCAACACCTCCAAGAAGAGGTTACTCCTTTCCTCCTTCTCTTGATTCGAAAACGAAGCAGCTGTTCTTACCTCATCATTTCTATTTAGGAGGACCGATGACGTTTCCTCTGAAGACCTGACCCAGAAAATCGCAGACCTCCAACTCGATCTAGAAGGGAAGGATCGGGAGATTATCCGAATCTCTCGGGAGCGTGACGTCGCGCTTGTAATCGGGCCCCGATAAATATTTTTCATCATTTCTTTTCCTTTTCTCCTCCTCCTGCCTTTACCCACTCTTCTTTCTTTCAGCTCTGGCAACTAAACTTCATGCCCTCGAAGCCGCCGTCACCAAGCTTGCTATCACAGCTGACATGACAGGTACGACGACCCTGAAACGGCTAAATGAAGTTAACCGAATCCTCCCCGTCATCTCTAGGGCCGGCATGGGGTACGGCGCGGTGCTCGCTTCAATGTCGTGCGGATCCACTCTGGCGCTGATTACCGTAGATTCGATGTCTGTGAGAGAGAGCTGGAAGATAGGGTAGAACACTCTGTAGATGATATGAAGGAGGCTGGAACAGATCTGGCTGATTCCTTCGACCATACTCTCTCGATTAAGTGTAAGATGGGGTGGACGAACTGACCATCCTTATTGTAATCTTGCGTTCTCCCCTTTGTAAAAAGTCCTTCTGCTTAATCCAACCGGTGACTGATCCTTCGAGATCAATATGTATCTTGCTCTGTACATTGTTCCCTTTTTTGTAGACAAGATTCCTCTGTTTGCCCTTCTGAAATCAATCTGCGATTGATCCTTCGAGATCAAATGTGTGTTCTATTTTGTGCAGTAGTCACCGACTTCTATTTTTGCTTCAACGGCGATGTGTATCACATCAGCTATCAACAATTATACCAGTCACCTTCGCCTTGCAGACAATCGTTGTAATCAGTTATTTTAGATCCAAAGTTGGTTTTCTCTTAGCTTTCTAATCCATGATGACATCAAGGTAGTCTTCCTCAAGGAACTTTATCGTCTTTAGCTCTTTGCTCTCAGTGCCAATCGGTAATATGAGTCTTCGAGTAACCAGTCGAAACTGAACAACTTTTAGACGAATCCCATCGGCTTCCTGATTCTAGACTCATGACCACCTCCAATCGTCAAAAAAATCCGGCCTAGTCCAATAAGGCCCATTAAGCTGTGAAAACCCTAATCCAATGCTTGGTCCTTCAGTGTGCAAGCTATGGTTTTCTAAATATGACCTTACATAAGCTGCCACTCTTGACTTTGGCCAAACAGTTTGACTCACAAAAACTTCCACTTCTCAGCTTCGACTCAAGCCAGAGAGAAAATCCTTTGCCGGCGCTTCCAACAATGGCGGGCAACAGCAATCACAGTAGGCATCCTATCGGAGATGAAGCAGGAAAAAACCGAGCATCAACTCACCGACGTCATGGGTAAAAAATGATTTCTCTTGCCCCCTTGTGGTAACTTTCCTCGTCCATCTTCCCCTGATTTGTCGCTCATTCCCCTTCCAGGGTGGGCTCTTCTTTCCAGCCAATCTTGGGTCCTTCCTCCAGAAACGGTAATTCCAATAGCCTCTTCCAATCCTTTTCCTAGGTTACCAGATTCTGAGTTTGATGACTTGCTTTCAGCATACTCATCTAGATGCTCTCCGGTACCATGAGGAGAGGGATAAAACTCAAAGGAACTGAAAGATATATCCAAGAAGCATGGCGTTGAGGAAGCTGAATGGGCAGACCAACGAAAACAGCTCTGCAGCATCATCACAGGTTAGCAGAATTTTGGTCCTCTTTTTCTGGCTGAGTTTACCCTGCCTGACGCACTCTTTCTTATGTCAGCTCTTTCTGCAGAGAATGACCATCTGAAAACGGCAGTGAACAGAATTGCCCTTAAGATAAATGCTCATGGAGATTCAACCAAAGCTCGCCTTGATGCTGTGGATGGCCGCATAGATCAGACCATCATCCAAGGTGTACGTGCTGGGGTTTCCTCGGGCTAGCGGTAATGAGCTCTTGGACCAAAAAAGATTACTCTCTACCAGTTGGTTTCGCAGGAGGATACCTGGATGAAATGGAAGACATTGAAGCTTATGATGATCATGCCGCTGCTATCGCCGAAACTGCTGATCCGCAATCTGTTCTGAATACATTATTCCGAGAGTAGTTCGTACTAGGACAGATGTGAATGAAGTCTGTAACAGACGATCTTGTTCTCCTCTGAATAACTCTACTTGCACTCTCAATCACCTCAGTGATTTCCCTTTGATTACAATATCTCTTCAGAAAAAATGTTTCCCGAACGCATGACGTCATTTTAGCCGACTAGATCTCGTTTTCGATGTGTCATGTCACTCGCCATCTTATTTACTGCACTTCACCTTTCCCTTCTCCCGATAAACCTGCCAACTTGACAAATGCTAGGGTTACCAAGGTCATGAATACTCCTGTAGTAGAGGCGATATAAATAATATCGGCTATAAACTTAAACTTCTCGGAACATTTTTTCTGCTAAAGGCGATGTTTCCACATCGGCTATCTTTGTATACAAATATTCTTCGAGTTACATAATCCCCATGCATTCGGCTTTTAACAAGTAGTGCCGAAGCTTCAGCTCATAAGTAACACAAAAACGTATTCATAGCCGAATAACCGTCTCTAGGTCTAACATTTTCGGCTAAAGCAAGCTATCACTTATCCTGTTTTCCTTTAAACTTAAAATAAGGGCCGATCCTACTACAAAGCTATCGGCTGTCACGTACAACTTGAAATGATCACTAAGTTGTGGAAGTGCCTTCATATATTTTTTCAATTTCATCAAAAGCTTCTATTGTACGTCACCTTGTACAAATCCCTTCTGATCTTTCTTGAGCTCTGGCAATGGAGAAATAAACAGAACCCTTTCAAAAGTTCATCAACTTCAAACACGGTTGAGACCCAAACTTGCACACATTGGTCCTATTTCGGCTTCATCATCAACACTTTATTCCTTATCAGCCGATGCGAAACTTGGTCTCGATTTCCCTCCATTACCATCAGTTGGATCATTTATTCAAAAATTGCTCTAGGAGCCGATTGTTTGAATCGGCTGTTGGTCCTTGTCGAAAACGTTCACAGGACCTGCTTCCCAAGCTCTTCTAGAGAAACACTCGACACCATCATATTCCCAGTATATGGGCTCCATATTAGCAACACTCACCGAATCATCAGCATGGACGATTTTGATGTCATCTCCAATCCATTGGATGAGGAACTGGTGCATAGTCAACGGTACACAGCAGTTCGCATGTATCCAATCTCTTCCTAATAGCAAATTGTATGCCCCCTTGCCATCAATGACGAAGAAGGTAGTGATCAAGGTTTTAGACCCGATCGTCAACTCAACATGAACTGCTCCTCGAGTATCAGAAGAATTGCCAGCAAAGTCCCTCAACACCATGTCAGTCTTCAACAATATTCACTTGTCATCCCAAGTTTTCTGAAGGTGGTATGTGGCATGATATTTATGGCAACCCCTCCATCAACGAACATCTTGGTTAGTGGCTTGCCATTAACATACCCCCTCATATAAAGTGGCTTCAAGTGTCGATGCTTAGCTGGTTTATCAAATATCGCTCGTTGAGCCAAGACGAGATGAGCCAACAAGTCTTGAAATTCATTTTCATCGAAATCTGAATACACTTCCTCCTGGACATCTTGATCTTTGAGAGCTATAAATTCAGATGGAAGGAAGAAAGCCATGCATGCATCAGCCGAACGATTACCTCCATCCGGCTTCTCTTTAAGACGCCAAATTTGTTTCGTCCTGGTGCCTCCTTGCGCTAACTCTCTGTTCCTTAGGCGATGCACTCTCCTCTTCTGGCTTTTCCTCAATCCTGGTGGACACCACTGTCCCTTCTGCCAGACATACTCATGGTACTCTTCTTCTCCGTGCGAGCCCAACTTCGATCGGCAAATCCTCGTCCCTGCCGATTCTCGGAATTATTTATTTTTAAGCGCCGATCGTCCTCAGGGATTCGTACCCCAAGCCTTTCATAGACTGAACGGCGGTTGACTCAAGACTGTCTATACTCGGAATACTGATCACTGCATTCAGGGCAGTTGTTTTTAGCAGACAGCTTCAAGCCTTCGTTCCAACAATACTTGAAAAATGAGCATCCCCAGTGTGATTTCTCTTGTTCTCTTATATGCTCTCGTTCCTCTCGGTATATCTCTTCTTTATACCTCTGTTGTTTCTCTAGAAACTTTTGTTCTTCATGAAACCTCTGCTTTTGGTACCGCTCTTGTTCCCGACGCCATTTATTCAACAGAATGCGTGTTGTGACTCTCGGTCTAGAAGCTTCGCCCTTCTCAGTTCGGCTATTTTGGAAATGAACTCATTGCCGAAATTCCTCATTTGTAATTTGCTGATCCAGGTCAACAGTACCAGCTCTCTCGCTCTATTAGAGGTTAACACTTTCATCTTGTTTTTTCCCTCTGGGGTCAACTGCATTAACCATATTAACAGAGAAGGACACAGTTTCTGCCCAAAGGACTACCATCTACTTTCATCTTTCCATCAAACCTCAGATGTCCGTCCTGGATACTTTTTATAATCCACACTCTGACACACTCGGCAATCGTTTATGGAGTGGGATTTGGTATTATGAAAACCACAATACTTCTTGTCCTTGACCCTTTCAGGGTGTAGCATAGGATGACCTTCCGGTAACTTGATGCGTCCTTCCTTCAATAAGTACTCAAACAATTTATTTGACTTGGAAACATCAAAGTCATAAGTACCTTTTGTTGCCTCAGCCATCACTGGTTGACTTGAGTTGGCTCTTTAGCACAGACTATCTCGGCTGCGCTACTTGTAACACCTCTGGTGTTTAAGCCAAATAAAACCTGACATGTCATCATCAGCATGGAAAGCATTCATGTAGCAACACTAATGATGCATTTACAGTTTGCATAGAACTTGATCTCAAGTGCATCATGTGTTTGTTTAAATTCTGTTCTGCTCATTGATGTGTGATGCTTAGGGTATCATGGTAGCTGATTTCTAGGGAAGATAGTATTATAGAGTCATATGGTTCATGAAATCACAAGTCATTATAGTGGCCCTTTGATAAACACTATGATCCAAGCTGAATCTGGGCATGGCCCTTAAAACAAAGTTGTAGATACTAATGAATGAAACAACTTTGGTATATAAAGTTAACACAGATTCTGCACAGGATTTGAATTGAAACAATTTGTTTAAACCCTAGAATCTACCCTTGAACTACAACTTTCAACCCTTTGAGAATATGACCTTGGTCCTTCAATTAAAGTTGTAGGGAATCACAATGTGACAACTTTTATGTTCACAGAATTTGAACTTCTTCAGAAAATTCTAAAGTAATTTGAGAATTCAGTTTGGGGCAGATTTAAATTCAAACTATAATTCAAAAACTAGGCCGAATTGGAACATAGTTCTTTAAGCAAGTTGTAGATCACAAAATTCTGAACAACTTTTATTCTTACAGATTTTGCACTTTAGTTCAAATTTTGGTCGCAATTCAAAAGGAGACAAACTGCACTGTAGCTACAGTCCATGGTGCCTTGCATGGCGTCCACGACGGCCACCGCGCGCCGCGGCGCTCTACGGCGCCAACACGTCCTCATCCACGCGTCTCTCTCTCCGTTTGCATGCACAACTTGCTGGCGCACTCTCTGAGCTCCACGCCGTCTATATATATACCACTCCATCGCCGCGCTCCACTCTTTCTTTCCCCTCTGTTCGCGCCGGCCGGGGCAGGGAGCTCCGCCGACGAAATTCGTCGCCGTTGAGCTTCCTCCGCTGTCGCGGGCTTAACCACAGCTCCGTCATCATCCCGACCACCTCCCCGACCCATTCAATCGAACGCAAGTGACCCACATTGCCCGGACGAAGCTCGTCTTCTCCAACTCCGGTGAAGTGCCGCCGCGGCCACGTTCGTCGTCGTCCGGTGGGTACAGAGCTCCCCGATTCAATTCGTTTGTGCCATTCGCTTCGCCTTGACCCCCTCTCTCTGGCCGGCCCGCTACCTAGGTCGCTACCACGCCGGAGGAGCCGGAACGCCGTCGCGGAGTCCGTCCGCCGCTCTGCCATCGCCGCCACCGTCGACCTCCACCTCCCCGACCTTCTCCGACCAAGCTAGCACGAGCACCGAACCTAGGTGAGGCCCCTGGTGCTTATGCTCACTCCCTTTTCAACGCTACCGCGCCCAAACTGGCCAGGACGCGGCGCGCCGTCGAGCTCGGTACGGCCGAGCCGCCATGGCCGCGGGCACGACCTCTCCGGCCGTCCCTAGCCCCGACCGAGCCCTTATATTCGTGTGAGGCTTGCTGAGCGCTTAGGTTGTCTCGGTTGGTTCCTTGGTCTCGCCGCGGCGAGTTTTGCTGGCGGTCAAACGCCGCCACGCCGCCGGGAACAGTGCGACCGAGTCGCCCTTGTCACGAGCGCTCCGTCTATGGTCACTCCCTGTCTGGTCCGAGTCCACCCACGTGTTCGCAAACCGTAGGAGAGTATCACAGTGGTGTCGGTTTTGTCCCTGGCCTCACCGCCGGCGAGAACGGCCGGTGGTCAACGCTGTCGTTGCGAAGTCACGCCTCGTACGCGCGTCGAGGTCGAGCCTGACCCTCGAGCCGAGCCTCGAGTTCGCGTCCCGCGCCGAGGCCGAGCCTGACCTTCGAGGTCGAGCCAACCATCACTAACTTTACTGGGCTCGGCCCCAGTTCGACCCTCGCAGCTGATACCCGAGCCTCAGGCCTCAGCCTCAGCCCTCCTTCTCCGCCTCGCCCGAGACCAGCGTCTGGTCAGCCTCGACTCCTTCTCCGCTCGCCCGAGGCTGACAGGCCCTTCCTCTCCGACACTCGAGGTCAAGCCTGAGCCTCGAGTTCGCGCCCCGCGCCGCTGGACAAGGCCGAGGCCGGCCTGACGACCCGGTCCTGCTTGTCAGTGGCTTAGCGTTAGGGTTTTTCATTTTTCGCATGTGAATAGTGCAGCAAATTGTTTATTTTTTCTGTATTTTTATTATAGCTCCTAAAATCATGAAAATTTTTGTGTATCCTCTCTGAGATGTGAAGAGAAATTGTAAAAATACGAAACTTTGAATTTGGACAAGTTTTACTGAGGTATTAAAATAGTCAAATAATAATAACAAATGCACTTTGAATAATTTCTGTAGACTGTTCCTGTGGTCCAAAAATTGTGAAACCAATTTTACAGTACTTTTCAACACATAACATATCTCTGATAAAAATTTGAGCCCCTTTCGTGAAAATAAATTTTTAAGCCCTTATAATTAAACCTTAATTAAACAATAGGTGTTGATTGATTCAGTTAATCCTGCAATTTTGTTTCTGCTATCATATTGTCACAAGTTGTAGTACTCTTGTATATCTTGCTGCTCCTAAAATTTCATAATTGTTGGATAAATATATTGGGAGTTATGCTCTGTTCAATCTGAGTTTGTGCTGCTGTCCAGAATCTGGACAGGTTTAACCAAATGAATTGTTTGGTCCATATGATCCTGGAATCAGCTGTTGTGTATTATAGAAAGCTGTAGAGAATTAGTTAAGCTTTCCAGGTTGTCCTGAATCACCAGAATAGCTATTCTGTAGCTCCAGTTATGCTAAAAACAAGTTGGTACATGAAATCTGTTAGGGCTATCACTTATGCAAATTTTGTTCCAATTGTGATGTCATTTTTGTATTCATATATGATTGTTGTTGCTGCTGTACTCTTCTACTGGTAGTTGTCCAGCATCATGAGCATTCATTCATATTCGCATCACATGCATCTTATATATGCTCGTTCGTATATTGCGTTTAGAAACCGAGGTGAGCAAGGAGCAACCGGAGATTGCAGCTCGTGAAGCACCGGTATTCTACGAGGTTGGATTTGATATCTGTGGGGACGAGCCTGAAGAAGAACCCCAGGCAAGCCCCGGTGCATTTGCCCCTACCTTGCAAATTTTCAAATAATATACTTGTTGATAAAAATTTGTGCATTAAGTTTAGGAGTTGAATGTTACCTACTTGATGCATTGACTACCTTGATTATTCCTTGTACTATCCTTGTCACTGGGTTATTACAAATGCTTAGATTGCTTAGCCTTGCTCATTAGAGTAGGTTTTTGAAAAGAGAGATGCTATTGTTGGGAACCCTTCCCCGGTTGGGATGGTATAATTAAACTGAGACTGGGCGGGTAACTTGCACAGGAAGGGAGTCCTGGTGTAGTGTTTCCGCCTGTGTCGCTTAGGACCCGTCCGCTGTTGGCCGTTGGATCGAGAACTATTTGTTAGTACTGGTCACATGCTACGGTAAGCCCTACTGTGGCTATGCTCTTACTGGAACGGCGCACCCGCGCACTGGGAGTGGAGAGACGGCGGGAGTAGCGTGTACCCACCCTGCTCGGTCCCCTGTTGGACGGACTCAGCAAGGTCGAGGTAGGGCGGTGGTGTACTGTACTCCCAGGTGGCGCGGCTCCGGTCCGGTTTGAGCGGATCCACGGGACGGTTGATATATGCGAGTTCGGTCTCGCATATGTCGTGTGATAAGGAAGCCCCAGCTGGGTAGATCAAGCGGTTTGAATCGTCGTTTGCTCCACGAGAAAAGGAGACTCGTCCTCGCACCCTCAGCGTAGTTTAACGATGAAACAATGGAGGATTAATGGGTTGATTATAAGATGTACATTCATTTACTTAGCTAATATTAGAAGTATGAAATGACACAACTACTTAGTTGCAGGAGCTTTTATGCAAAGGAAAACTTTTGGATTCTTGCTAAAACCTCACCTTGACTCCCCCTCAGCCTGCATTCCTGAGTCTTCTCCCCAATTTATTAGTCGGGTAAGTCTTGTTGAGTACTCCTGTACTCAGGGTTCTATGACCCTTGTTGCAGGTCAGCCCGGTGAGCAGTTGTGCTTTGGACCATGTTGTATGACCATCTTCCCGGTGGAGGATGACTAGTGATGTGCCCTTGGGCAGGGTTTATTAGTATGGTTATGTTTATCAGACGTTTATTCCAGCACTTAGTACTATCGCAACTTGAACTCTTTATCACCTATGTTGTAATGATGAACACTGGTTTGTAATATAGTTTATGTAAGACTTCCGCTGATTTTTCCTCCGATCTGGTATGTTGTATGAAATATGTTGTGCTGTAATGATTACACTCGGATGATTCCTGTGACCCATGGATACATCGATCGTATCCAACAGATTAATCCAGTCTTGTGGCACACTTACATAGCGGTCAGAGGTCATTGGACAAATGACAGGTGTAGGTGGGCCACATTATTGGGCGAGTCTGTTACAGGCTTGGTATCGGAGCCGGATCCCCGTGGCAATCATTATGGTACTTTGAAAAACCTTCAATTTATTTTCTAAGAAAATCTAAAAAGACTCTTTCTAACCTTATCTATTGTTTTCCTCAACTTACTTCTTGCTTACTAGGAGGTGGTGCCGGAAAGTATTGCCCTATGTTTAAAAAGGGTACAAAAATTACTTTGGTAGGTATGTAAGTAAGCAAATAATGTCGTATGCGTAGAATCGTAAGTTTGCATCATTTCATCTTCCATCAATTAAAATTAAAATTCTCCTCCTTTAATAGATATCGGGTCATGGGTATAATTATACTGACTTATAGGTGCACGAAACTGACTTTAGTTTAAATTTATTCTAGGATGGCTCACACTAAGCAGACTGCACGCAAAAGCACGGGACCAAGGGGAGTCCCGCGTCGCCAGCTCGCGCCGCGTTCAGGGGAGGCTAGCAGCAGCCGTAGCACCCGCAGGTCCGAGGCAGAGCTCCTTGCAGAGATCAGGAGGCTCACTACTGCTTTAGCAGAGTCCACCAGGGATAGGGCTCTGGACGCCATGATCATTAGCCATCAGCGCGAGCAGCTAAAGGAGGCAGCTGAACTGGAGGCTGTCCTGCGCGCGCAGCTTATGAGGCATCCAAGGTAGAAGCCGATTTGGAGGGTGAGAATGAGCAGTTCCGTGCTCAGAGGGATGAAGCCTGGATCCGAGAGAACCAAGCCCGCGCACGAGTCTTTGAGCTTGAGTTACAGATAGAGGACCTGGAGGTGTATAACAACACTCTCCATGAGGAGATTCACGCCCTGCATAACCAGCTCCACCCTCACCATGAGATGGAGGACGGTGTGGTCCTTGCTGACGGAGGAGAGCCCGACGAGGAGGAGGACGAGCCCGAGTTGGTGATCGAGATCGACGATAGTGACGACGAGGGTGGTCACGTCTCCGGCCTCGACACTGACCACGAGGAGTGATCGTAGTTGGGTAGTCCTAACTAGTAGTATGGGAGGATAGTTGCACTAGGTAGTCCTGACAGGAGCGGACTTGTGTAATAAATAAATCAGACCATGTGATGTTCATGCAACTGCTTTTGCTGATGTAATGGAAGTTTATGACTATGTTGATTATGAGTACTTATGGATGTTGTGCAATACTTGCAATATATTACAAATGCCGGTGAACACGCGTGCTTCCGGGGCTGGTACATCCCAGGGTGGGGAAAACCCTCCACCACCACCACGACCACCCCCGACCTTGGCCGACGCAATTGCTGCATTAGCCACTGTGACAGCTGATAACACTAGGCTGTTACAAGCTATGGCTCAAGGTCGCGGGCAAGGACACCGCGAGCAAGAAAATCCGAATGCCAACAGCACGTACTCAGATTTCATGGATACTCGCCCTCCGCTCTTTACCAAAGCTGAAGAGCCTTTGGAAGCAAATGAGTGGCTGCATACCATTGAGCAAAAGTTTGAGTTAATCCGATGCACAGACATTCAGAAGCCTCTGTTTGCAGCACAACAGTTTAGAGGGCCAGCAGGTACCTGGTGGGCAAATTATTTGGCCACACAAGCTCCTGGACATCAGGTCACTTGGGCTGAATTTTGTGAAGTCTTTAGAGCACATCACATCCCAGTGGGTGTCATGCAAATGAAGCTAGAGGAGTTTCTCAAGCTGCAGCAGGGTACTCAATCCGTGATGCAGTATGTGAGCAAGTTCAACCATCTCTCCCAATATGCTCCTGATCATGTCAACACTGATGCTAAGAAGAAGCAGTGCTTCATGCGAGGGCTGAGCACCAAGCTGCAAACCATGATGACCACCTGTGCCAACTCCACCTTCAACGACATTGTGAGTATTGCCATCACTCTTGAAGAGAAGAATCGTGTGCACAAGGAGGCAAAAAGGAGGAAGACTGCTCAAGCTGGCGCATCTGGGAGTGTGCCGAAACGTCCCAAGTTCCTATACCACCCTATTCCTCATGCACATGTACCTGCTCGCCCACCCCAGCAATATTACCAACCTCAAGCTAATGCCAAAGCCTCTTCCCAGTTCCAGTACCCACGACAGACTAATGCACCTGGTTCCCAATCTACAATGCCCCAAAAACCAGTAACCCATGTTACAACTGTGGCGGGTCAGGACACTTTGCTAAGAGTTGTCCTTCACCGAAGAATTATAACTCAAATGTCCCTCGCCAGCAAGGTAATCAAGCTAATCCACAGAATAAGCAGCAGCAAGGCAACCAATCTGGCTCTCGACCAGGCACACGGAAGATCTATGTGGTACCCAAGACTGGACAGGTTCATCATACTCAAGTTGAGACTATTCCAGAAGGCGAACCGGTTATGCTGGGTACGTTCCCTGTTGCCAACCAATTAGCAGTTACACTCTTTGACTCTGGTGCATCGCATTCATTCATCAATAGAGAGTTTGTCAGGAAGCATGCAATTCCAATATGTGAGTCCAAAGGGAAAATATCTATACTGTCGCCTGGGGGTCGACTGTTTGCCAATGAGATAGTACATCAAGTTCCTATAGAGATGGGACGACATGTTTATCCCACTTCTATGATTGTGTTGAACCATCAAACCTTAGATGTGATTCTGGGGATGAACTGGATGCAGCGTTATGGGGCTGTTTTAGATATTTTGAATAGGACTGTTCGTCTAAATTCACTAGACCGAAAATCCCAACTTCTTATCCAGCTTCCAAAACCCAAACTAATCAGCCCAAGATATATGCCATGGTTAGTGAAGGAGTTGAGAATGTCCCAGTAGTCCCGAGAATTCCCTTGATGTGTTCCCGGAAGAATTACCTGGTCTGCCACCAGATAGAAACGTGGAGTTTGTGATTGAGCTGCAACCACGAACAGCACCTGTATCGCGGAGAGCTTATAGAATGGCTCCAAAGGAGTTAGCCGAGTTGAAGACTCAGTTACAAGAACTTTTGAGAAAGGTTTTATCCGACCTAGTTCTTCTCCCTGGGGCTGGGATGTCCCGCTATCTTTGTGAAGAAGAAGGACAAGACTCTGAGAATGTGCGTAGATTATCGTCCTCTCAATGAAGTAACCATCAAAAACAAATATCCCCTTCCACGCATTGATCTTCTCTTTGACCAGCTTGCCGGAGCCAAAGTCTTCTCCAAGATAGATCTTAGATCAGGGTACCACCAGATAAAAATTAGACCCGAAGATATCCCTAAAACCGCCTTCACCACTCGATATGGCCTATATGAATACCTTGTCATGTCCTTTGGTCTAACCAATGCTCCAGCCCATTTCATGTATCTCATGAACTCTGTGTTCATGCCTGAGCTTGACAAGTTCGTAGTAGTATTTATTGATGACATCTTGGTATATTCCAAAACCAAAGAAGAGCATGCTGAGCATCTGCGGATAGTACTGACTTCGTCTGCGTGAGCATCAGTTATATGCTAAATTCAGCAAGTGTGCTTTCTGGTTAGAAGAAGTGCAGTTCCTAGGTCATGTGCTATCAGCTAAAGGAATCGCAGTGGATCCCGGAAAGTGCAGGATATTCTGAAATGGAAGTCGCCAACCACAGTTCACCAAGTCCGCAGTTTCCTCAGAATGGCTGGTTATTATCGCCGTTTCATCCTTGGTTTTTCAAAAATAGCCAAACCTATTACCGAGCTGCTCAAGAACCAAGTCAAGTTTAAATGGACTCCTGAGTGTGAGCAGGCTTTTCAAACCCTAAAGAAGCTGCTTACCACAGCACCAATTTTAGCTCAACCAGATATTGAGAAGCCTTTTGATGTATACTGTGACGCCTCCGAATTGGTCTTGGCTGTGTGTTGATGCAAGAAGGAAGGGTCATTGCCTATGCATCAAGACAGCTGGTGAGTTACAGCCTTTGCCTATTCCAACTTGGAAATGGGAGGATATTAGCATGGATTTCATCATGGGACTTCCTAAAACTTCTAAGGGATTTGACTCGATATGGGTAATTGTAGATCGTCTAACCAAATCAGCTCATTTTATCCCAGCTAAGACTAAATATAGAACTCCTGTCTATGCTCGAATCTATATTGCCAGAATTCTAAGTCTTCATGGTGTACCCAAGACCATAGTCTCTGATAGGGGAACACAGTTTGTCTCTCAGTTTTGGAAGCATTTACATGAATCATTAGGAACCAACTCCTTTTTAGCACAGCATACCATCCTCAGACTGGAGGTCAAACTGAGAGGGTAAATCAAATCTTAGAGGATATGTTGAGATCCTGTGTGCTCACCTATCCTGATCAATGGGATGAATGTCTTCCATTAGCAGAATTTTCCTATATAATAGCTATCAAGAAAGTATCAAGATGGCACCATTTGAAGCACTTTATGGACCAAAGATGTCGAACCCCGCTGAACTGGTCAGAACCGGGCAAGAGAAGATTTTTCGGATTGATTTAGTAAATGAAGCTGAAGAAAAGTAAAGCAAATACAAAATCCTGAAAGTAGCTCAGACCCGACAAAAGAGTTACGCAGATAGAAGACGTAGACCGTTAGTATTTTCTGAAGGAGTTATGTGTACTTAAATATCGCCAATGAAGGAGTGGATCGGTTTGGGGTAAAGGGAAAACTAGCATCTCGATACATCGGACCGTTCAAAATTATAAAACGGTGTGGGAAACAGGCTTATCGTTGGAGTTGCCCGAACAACTTGCTGCTGTACATAATTGTAACACCCTAGGTGTTAAGCAACCCTAAATGCATAACTTGACATCTCATGAGCATAAAGCATCATCATCTCATGTTGCATTCTTTCTTTTGTTAAGTGTCATTTCATGTGTGCTCATATGATGCTCTGCTTGTTGGAATGCTTGTTTGTCTTGGTTGTGGAGTGTTAGAGTCTTTTAGTAGATGAACCTTGTTGGGGAGTCAAAATGAAGTTGGTTTGTGTTGGTCATGTTGGCTAACCAAGTCTCTAACCCTAGTTGCCTTGATAGAGCCCTAGGAGTCCTTTTGTTTGACTAACTAAGACTTCCTGTTAGAAGCTTTGTATGACTGTGGGCCCTTAACCAAAAGTGTGTAGAATTTAGTATAGAACAAAAGTTGTTTAAGGCCCAACCTATGAAAATGGGTTTAGCAAGGTGTTTTGGGACCCACAAGGCAGATTTGAGGGAGTTTAGACTTAGAATTTTCTAAGTCTCTAACTGACCGAGCAGTTTCGTGGAGCCAACTTTGGAGCCTTCTTGGGAGCAATCTAGGCCGAACCAAAGACCAATCTTGTAACCAAAGTTGTAGCTGATATGTAGGTCTACTCAAGGAACAAGTGGTTTAGCTTTTCACCAAGCGGATTAGGAAATAATCGCGTGCAAAATCTGGCCGTCAGTCGGCCTGATGGCCACTGAACCGGGCCGGCCGTGCCGTGCCGGCGCGCGCGCGCGGCGTCGTGGCCGACCGCGCCAGGACTTGGCCGCCGCGTGGCGCTCGACGGCCGGCCAAGCCAGCGTCCGCGCGCGGCGTGGCAGCGGCAAAGCCAGCCCCGCCCTCGCCTGTCCGAACTCCTCCCTCCATTCTGTCGCCGCGCCTGCTCTCGCTCTCGCCCTCGCTCTCTCACCTCTCGCCGTCGCCCGAGCCGGTAAGCGCCGCTGCGAGTCCGCCGGCGTCTTTCCGCCGCTCCGCCGCGCCTCCATCCCAACCGACCCCCAAATCGAGTCACGGTGAGCCCCCCACACATCGTGCCACCCTTAGCGCCCCGTAGGAAGCCTAGGTGAGCTCCGGATATGACGCCATGACCGCCATGCCGCCATGACCGCGAGCTCGGTCCGCCGTGGCCGGCCTCCGTCCCGTGGTTCCGTGTCACCCTAGCGCTCGTTTAGGGGTTAGTGAGGTCCGAGGAGGAGGTAGAGGGTGATGGTTTAGCCGATTAGGGTTAAGAGCCCGCGGAACGCCGCCGTCCGCCATGACCGCCATGGCCGGCGCGCTCGGTCCGCCGTGGCCAACCCTCTTCTGAGCTCGTCCATCTGCCCTAGCTAGCGTTCTTGAGTCGCCTAGGTTCGCCGGAGCTAGTGGTGGTGATGGTTTGGCCAATTAGGGTCGGGAAGCGCGAGTATGCCGTCGTCCGCCGCTCGCCATGGTCGCCGGAGTGGCGTGGCCGTGGTCGCGGGTGCTCGGAGCTTGCGCCCTGGCTTCCGGAGCCCGGGCTAGGGTTATGAAGGTCGCCGGAGTAGATCTCGAGGGTCGGATGAGCCCGTCGTGGCCGGAGCCGGCCGGCGTAGCTAGGGCCCGCGCCGCCGTGTCCGCCATCGCCGTCGGCGAGCTCGATCCGCGTGTGCGCTGGGCCAGCCGAGGATCCATCGGGTGCGGAAGGTTGAGGGGAGTCCGCCGGTGGGTATGTTTTTCGCCGGGGAGTTCGCCGTCGGTGAGCTCCGCCGCGGTCAACCTCCTCCCCTGTTTTGTGTGTCTGACGGGTGGGTCGGTTTGACCCGGGACCCGCGTGTCAGTGAGTCAGGTTCTGTCTGTGTGCACTGGTTCGGGTACCCTTAGCAGTTTTAGGTTTGAATGTTTTTCAGGGTTTTGTTTAAGTAGTTTTCAGAAATTGTTGTAATGCTTGTTTAATTCATATCTTGCTAAATATAAATGCTAAAAAGGTGAACAAGTTTTGTTAGGATTGTTATGTTGAGGTCTATGCATGAAAAATATAATATGTCCAGTTTGTGGTGATTTTCTGTGTAGTTATATTTAATTTATGTTTAGGCTGAAATCTTGTTAAATGCATAGTAAATTGTATTTATCTCAGAAAAATGTGATTCTTGTTTTGTTAGGTTTGTGTTGAGGAATAGTTTCTGGGAAAAATGTAAAATGAGGTGCTCTGTGAAATAATTTGGCAGTAGTAATTAAAATGATTAAATGTTGTTTTCTTGTTTATTTTGTAGTAATTAAATATGAAGAGTATGGACTTGGTAATTTTTACTGACTGCTCTTGTGCTAAGAAGTTCAGAAGAAAATTATGAAATTCTTGTTTTTGACACTTTGTGCTAGGATGTGTAGTTCAAAGCACCTTTTCATGATAGAATTTGTCTTTTTCATAGGGGTAGAGTCTAGGTCCAAATGGGGTGAAATTTGGACAGAGGATTAGATTAAGTGTTGTTAATCTCCAGTAATTTTTGTAGGTTTTTCCAAGCTGTCTAGGATGGGTTGCTGTTATAGGTTGGTTTGTTTAGAGTTAGTCTACTAGCTTGGCTAGAGGTTAATAAACCCGTTAAGCAAACTTTGATGTGGTGACAACGGACGTAGTAAGTTAGTTATGTTAAATTAGTAAGTGGTTGGTTACAGTAGATGACATGTGCTTATCTCCTAAATTGTTACTCCATGTTGCATCACCATGCATCCCATGTGCATTCATGTTATTCATTCATGTACCGCATCATGCAGGATCGGTAGTGAAAGCCAGGATCCGACGCCGGAGGAGCAGCGCCAGGAGGAGATGCCGAGGAGAGGGTCCCGGAAGGAGACGCTGAGGACCTGCCGGAGTGCCGTGATCACCGCCCCGCCGACTTCGAGCGAGGCAAGCCCCGAGCATTTTCTCCTACGGTTTGCAAATTACCGTTTACAAGTTAACCTGATATGATTGTTGCATTAGGTATAGGAATTGTGTGATACCGTTGCTGCATTAATTAATTATCCTTGTCCACCTGCAATACTATCTTGATATCCCTGTTAGTCTAGGCTCGTTTATGCTTAGCCTGCTTAGACCGGTAAAAGTCGGGTGATTTCCTGTCTCCCGCATATAGGTGGATACTGATCATGTTTAGCCTCGTGCTATCATGGAGATAACCATGTGATAATTAATCTGAGACCGGGCGGGATGTAGGAGCAGCAGGACATGGGTTCTGTGTGCTAGTAGTCTCCCGTCTGTGTCGATTAGGACCCGACGAAGGCACACCTCAGTCATTTTGAACGCGTCAATCACTTAACGGAGTAGGTCGGAGTACCTCCCGTGAAGCCGAGTAAGGTTTTTCGAGCCGGTGATGGAGACGTTGACGCCTAACACCCAGGGCCTTACATGTACCGTGGGCAACTATTCTGATCGACCTGGCATGGTCCGAGGGCAGGCAGGGCCTGATCGACCTGGCATGACCGTGGGCAGTTAATAGCTTGAGCGACCTGGCATTGAGATACCCCTCGGTGTAGAAGGGTCCATGGCCGTCCCGCGATTTGGGTTCTCGAACCTCCTGAAGTGGTCGCCAACGGCCACCTGGCAGGGTGTGTCGGGCGAGTGTGCGACATTTTGTCCCCAGCTGGTAGGAATCGATTATAATCGCCATCGCTCCTGGTTAGTGAGTAACTTGACTGAGCATGTGTTACCGTAGTAATATATGGAATTAATGATGGTTATGGTTGGTGAATCTGAAAGGCTATTGATGAAATAGTCACTCTTGCTTGAATAAGTAGTCAAGTGTTTGCTCTAGATCAGGTGCAAATCTAGATAATCAGGCTGATTACATAAAAGTGACTGCTAATACTCTAATGATGATTATTTAATAATAAAATGCTTTTATGCAAAAAGGTAAGTGTGGCCAACCCCAGATACAGCCTTGCATAATCCTTGGTGTCAATTATTTCTGGTTTATGACGGGTAAGTCTAGCTGAGTACCTTCTCGTACTCAGGGTTCTATCCCTTGTTGTTGCAGATGGGCAATGCTTCTACGGCTATTGCGAGAACTGTCTGTACCCCGTCGAGGGCAGTGACTAGACCATGGGCATGGTCAACTCTTATCTTCCCTGATGCTTTTGTGGACTGATCAAGCATATGGCACTGTATTGTGAACTAAGGACTTGTGTTTCAAAACTATGTGGCTTCCGCTTTTGAATTCAAACTATGGTTTGTAATAACTGTTGAACTCCGATGTATTTGAACTATGTGCGAACTGAATGTATGTCGTGGACATGTACGCTAATCTATTACGATCTTGGTTAAAGTTGAATGACTTGAAATCCTTCGAGATTTCCGGACTACCGGGTTTATACGAGCTTAAGTACTTGTAGTCTCTGCGCAAGCAGCGATTCGGTGCTTAATCTGGTATAAATTGGTCGGTTCTGTCACAGCTGGCATCGGAGCGTGGTTAGCGTTACTGTTCATGATTCTATTTGAAAAACTGTATTTTCAAATAAATTCCTTCATTGTCAAAACTTGTAGCTATAGTAGGTTCTGAAAAACCCTTCTTATAAAGATTTAGGTGTGCCATTGATCAAGTCCTTATGCCCAATAGGAACTTAGGTGGCTATTTAAGTACTAACTTTGGGGGTCGTGCATCATACTTATTTTCTGTTTATTCTGTCGTCCATACGGCAAGGGTGAAATTGTATGGATGCTATTCCTCGGAATAGTAATGTATGGATCAATTGCCTCTACGCTAAGGTAATGAGAGTTGTGAGAGCATGATTGGACAACCGCCAATCTAGGGAAGTGCTTATATGATACTGATGCGTATACCTGTTCACACAAGTATATGTGAAAGTATTGATTGTGGGAGTAATAATTTCTGATGGGTGCATATACTGCTTACTGTATACCGGGTGTACACCTAAGTGAGTATTAGATTTAAATTTCCGCAGTGCATGATATTCATACTGTGGGAAGGGCTGAAGTGAGTTTCTGCAGGTACGCTAACTTGCGAACGTATAGTACGTTTAGTTAACGTTATGAGTGAACGTGTATGCCACCGCCTAGCCGTTAGATTGTTAGGCAGTGAGGACGTATGAAACGTGCATGCATCATGATCATATAATCTTGCATTAATCTTACTTCTTCCTTATGGTTTCCGTCCCGTTTTCCTAATAAAAGTTATCTCAAACTAATAAAACCTATGTGTGGGTACACTTCTTACAGATGGCACGCACCAAGCGCACTGCTCGCAAGTCCACGGGAGGCAAGAGGCCTAACTACATGCTGGGGCCATGGACCGATGAGGGATCAGAGGACTTTTTGGGAGAGTTTGGGATGCCCACTATCCTCTGGAGAGTTCTGCACCTGGTCGGATATCAGGAGGGCCAGGAGCCGCAGTACGACTGGCACCATGTGCAGTTGTCAGAGGATCGTCACGTGTACACGGTGGAGGTGGACGTACCCAGCCGTGATGAGCAGGATCACGTCTGGTGCCGTCGAGTGTTTGCTTTGCAGGGGAGGACCCCCTGGGATGCAGCCAACAGGGTCGCATACACAGTTCTCCGGGACATCATGGAGGACCATCCAGGGTGGTTGCCCAAGCTACCGCCAGTATCTTCCCGACGTAGATCCTTACCAGGCAGTGTGGCGTCAGCCAGGCGCTACCGTACTTGAGGCTAGCTCTCTTGAGAGGGAGCATTGTGCTGGACCAGCAGGGAGTGCGATGGCTGCTCTTATGGCTACTTACGGGTGCCTATCGCGCAGCTATGATCATCTGGATCATTCCTTAGTGAGGAGATGGCTGCACAGCATCGCCGGCAGGAGGAGCCACACTACAGAGATAGACCTCCTCACTACACAGCTAGCTCAGTTGACAGTAGAGAGAGACCAGGCACTTCAGAGGGAGCAGGAGACTGCTCATCAGCTTGCCATTCAGCAGGGGTCGACTACTTTTTTGGCCTCGGTCATGAGGGAGACTGAGGAGGCGCTTCGAGGAGTTTGCGTTGAGGGCATTCGAGTTTCAGAAGAGACAGACTGCTGAGGTTGCGAGTGGGAGACCTAGAGCTGCAACTCCATCACCTGCAGGACTACAACGACCGTCTGCACGAGGAGATCCATCGCAGGGAGAATGAGAGGAACCCATCTTTCCCCAGGAGGATCCGGAGCCGAGTAGTTCTTCTAGTAGTTCTTCAGATATGTCTAGTGAGGACGGTGACGTTGGTGAGATCGCTAGAGAGTAGTCTAGATCGTATGCTTAGCTCTAGATGGTCTTTGCGTATGTTGGCACGCCCGATCTTTTGGTGTGTTGGGCTGGATGTAAGCATGGGTATCAGACTTATGTGATGTGTGTGAGACCTTGGAAAGTCCCATATGTATGGGCAAAATTATGGATGTTATGTTATCTTTTGCATGATGTGTTAAGTGATCTTGTTATGTGTTGATGCGATGTGGATTGAATTTATTGTACCTCTGTCATTGTTTGGTGAATCATTTTCCGAATAATTTCAGTGGGTATGATTTATTGTTCTCTACAAGTTGCAACTTCGCCTAATGGTCGCTCTATCCTATATGCAGATGACGACAACTCGTAGTGGAGCAGGCGGTAGTGTGGAAATGAGGACCCCAGAGAAAACCGCAATCCACCACCTCCTCCACCCCCGACGGCTGAGCAACTTTTGCTCAATTCTTGGAAGCCAGCGCAACATCGAAGCTTTGCTGAGGGAGAACTTGGCGCAGGGACATCAACGCCCTGAGCCGAACCAGTATAGTTCTTTCAAGGATTTCCTGGATACCAAACCACCAATCTTCAAGGAAGCTACAGAACCCTGGAGGCAGAAGAATGGCTGCATACTCTGGAGCAGAAGTTCCGTTTGCTTAGGCTCACAGAAGAGCTTAAAGCAGAATATGCCGCACACCACCAGTTGCAGGGACCAGCCGGGATTTGGTGGGGACATCACCGCACCACCTACCCTGCCAATGTTCCCATCACTTGGAGAGTGTTTACTGCCGCTGTCCGGGGTCATTACATTCCGCCGGTTTTGACCCAGATGAAGGTGGCCGAGTTCATGAATCTGACACAGGGGACTCGATCTGTTCGGAGTACCATTACATATTCATTCACTGGCTCGCTATGTCCCAGACTTCGTTGACACAGACGCTAAGAAGATTGCTAGTTTCAAGAGAGGCTTGAACACTAAAATGGGAAAAGTCAGTGGGTACATCTTCCCGTACCAATTTCAATGACTTCATAAGTGACTGTCTGATTCAAGAGAATCATAACAACAACATGCTGCTAGCAAGGCCCGGAAGAGGACCTTTGAATCAGGATCATCACAACCCAGAGGACCACCAGCTCAGCGAAATTGTATCGACCACCAGCGCCGGGGGCACGTTTTAGGCCGCCGCAGAAGAAGAATCAGCCACAAGCTCAGCGCAATCAGAAGCCATATAAGATAGCTGTGCTCAGGCTCGTGAGGTCAAGGCAGTTCTTCAGGGAACAAACCGTTGTTCGGGGACCATGCTACAACTGCAACCAAGAGGGGCACTTCGCAAGATACTGCCCCTACCCAAAAAGCAACAGGCCAACTACCCCCAACCACCGCAACGCCTGCACAACATGACCGCTGAAGAAGCTCGTGCTGGAGAACCCGTGATTGCTGGTATGTGTTTGTTAACCATCATCCTGCATTGTTTTGTTGATACTGGATCATCACATTCGTTCATGAGTAAAGCATTTGCACAAAGCATGATCAAGAGGTGTCTGAAATGGATTATGGTTTCGCGTAAGCTCCGTGGGGAGTAGTGTGTTGTCTAGGCAGATGGTCCGTAATGCAACCATCGACATCGGAGGCATAAGTTTGGAGCCATTTAGTAGTTTTGCCAGACTCAGTATGGATGTAGTCCTAGGAATGAGTTGGATGAGTATGTGGAAAGCGGTGTTTAGACACTGCAGATAGAACTCTTACCTTGTCTGATCCAAGGATGGACAACAAGTTGCGTATCTCTCTTCCTCGAGGGGCTGATTTTGTTGATCTATCTTGTCCTTTCTATAGAGGACCTGTCAAAAATTCCAGTTGTTCGGGATTTCCCAGACGTCTTTCCAGATGAGTTGCCGGGTTTACCGCCCAATCGGGCTGTAGAGTTTACCATTGAGCTGTTACCAGGGACTGCACCGATCTCGAGAAGACCTTATCGTATGCCGCCAATGAGTTAGCTGACTCAAGACGCAGATTAAGGAACTTTTGGACAAGGGTTTCATTCAACCTAGTGTGTCAGAGTGGGAGTCCAGCTTTGTTTTCAAGAAGAAGGACAAGTCTCTGCGGATGTGTGGGATTATCGACCGCTTAATGCCGTGACGTTAAGAACATATCCGTTGCCACGGATAGATATTTTGTTTGACCAGTTATCCAAGCCAAAGTATTCTCCAAGATCGATCTAAGATCAGGCTATCATCAAATTAGAATCTGACCACAAGATATCCCAAAGACTGTTTTTTCAACCAGATATGGCCTATACGAGTATTTAGTCATGTCTTTTGGATTGACAATGCTCCAGCTTACTTTATGAGTTTGATGAACCTCGGTATTCATGCCAGAACTAGAAGTTTTGTAGGGGTTCATTATGATATTTTGGTTTATTCTGAGAACCCGTATGACCATGCAGAACATTTGAGGATCGTCTTGACAAGACTCTGGGACATAAACTCTATGCTAAGTTTAGTAAATGCGAGTTTTGGTTGAAGCAAGTACAATTCTTGGTCACATCCTGTCAGAAGAAGGATCTCTGTGGCCCTAGTAAAGTACAAGAAGTTGGAGTGGGAAGCTCCAACTTCAGTTGGGGAGATGATTCGGAGTTTTCTCGGTTTAGCAGGGTATTATCGTCGTTTCATTCCCGATTTCTCCAAGATTGCCAAGCCCATGACAAGTTTGCTTCAGAAGGATCAGAAGTTTGAGTGGACAGAGAAGTGTGAAACAGCTTTCCGTACCTTGCGGAAACTATTAACCACTGCTCCTGTCTTAGCTCAACCAGATATCGAGAAGCCGTTTGATGTCTTCTGCGACGCATCAAAAGTTGGTTTAGGTTGTGTTCTTATGCAAGAAGGCAGAGTGATTGCTTATGCTTCACGTCAGTTGAGAAAACATGAAGTTAATTATCCTACGCATGACTTGGAATTAGCTGCTGTGGTACACGCTCTAAAAATATGGAGACATTATCTGCTTGGTAACGTCTGTAACATGTACACGGACCACAAAAGTCTCAAGTATATCTTTACTCAACCTGAACTGAATATGAGGCAGAGAAGATGGCTTGAGTTGATTAAGGATTATAATTTGCAGATACATTATCACCCTGGAAAGGCAAATGTAGTTGCTGATGCTCTGAGTCGGAAGTCGCATTGTAATAACTTGAGGTTACAACCAGAGGACGAGTTTAGTCTCGTACACCCTGTGATCCTGCGTCACATCGAGCTGCAGAGCACCTTAGTTGATCAGATTCTAGAAGGGCAGAAAACAGACAAGGGAATCTATTATATCAAGGAAAAGCTAAGAGCTGCCACTGAACCCGTAAAACATTTCCGAGTTGATGATAAGGGAGTGTTATGGTTTGATAATCGCTTAGTGGTACCCAAGAATAGGGAACTCAAAAATCAGATTATGGATGAGGCTCATCTTTCTAAATTGTCTATCCATCCCGGGAGCACTAAGATGTATCAAGATTTGCGTCCAAGATTTTGGTGGACCAAAATGAAGAAGGAAATTGCCGCATATGTAGCCAGATGCGACACGTGTTGTCGAGTGAAGGCCATTCACCTGAAGCCAGCCGGAACACTTCAACCTTTATCAATACCTGAATGGAAGTGGGAAGAAGTGAGTATGGATTTTATCACCGGTTTGCCTACCACTCAGAAGGGAAATGATTCAATATGGGTAATAGTAGACCGTCTCACCAAGACCGCTCATTTCATACCAGTTAAAACTTGTTATCGAGCACCAGACTATGCAGAGATTTATATCAATCAGATTGTCCGATTGCATGGTATACCCAAAGTCATAGTTTCGGATCGTGGAACGCAGTTTACTGCACCATTCTGGGAGAAACTGCAAAAGGAATTAGGTACCAAGTTAATCCATAGTTCAGCTTACCATCCCCAGACTTCAGGGCAAACTGAAAGGGTAAATCAGGTTTTAGAGGATATGTTGAGAGCATGTGTGATATCCGCGAAGGGATTGGGAGAAGTGGTTGCCATTAGCAGAATTTGCTTACAACAACAGTTATCAAGAAAGCATTCATATGGCACCTTTCGAAGCTCTGTATGGCAGGAGATGCAGAACACCAGTAAGTTGGGTTGAACCAGGAGAACGTCGCTACTATGGAATTGACTTCGTTAGGGAAGCAGAAGAACAAGTTAGAATAATTCAACAACATATCGCAGCGGCACAGTCCCGACAGAAAAGCTATGCCGATAAGCGAAGAAGGCCGCTTGAATTCAAAGTAGGTGACTATGTGTATTTGAAAGTATCACCCATGAAAGGAGTTAGACGTTTTGGCGTGAAAAGAAAGTTAGCGCCAAGGTTTGTGGGACCCTACAGGATAATGGAAAGGAGGGGAAAAGTGGCTTATCAACTACAGTTACCTGAACATTTAAAGGCTATATTCCCTGTATTCCATGTGTCACAATTAAAGAAATGTCTTCGAGTTCCAGAAGAGGAAGTACAACCGGCCAATATCAAGTTACAATCCGACCTTACTTACTCAGTAGAACCGCAACGAGTGCTTGATGAAAAGAAAGGATAACTCGCGGAAGAATAGTGAAGCAGTATAAGGTATCTTGGAGTGAGCAAGATGATCGAGATGCCACTTGGGAAACAGAAGACTATCTAAGAGAAGTATATCCCCACTTTTTAAGAAATGGTTAGTAACTTAATCTCGGGACGAGATTCCTTTAAGGAGGGGAGGGCTGTAACACCCTAGGTGTTAAGCAACCCTAAATGCATAACTTGACATCTCATGAGCATAAAGCATCATCATCTCATGTTGCATTCTTTCTTTTGTTAAGTGTCATTTCATGTGAGCTTTTGTAATGCTATGCTTGTTGAATGCTTGTTTGTCTTGTTTGTGGAGTGCTTAAGTCTCCTTAGTAGTTGAACCTTGTTGGGGAGTCAAAATGAAGCTAGGTTTATGTTGGTCATGTTGGCTAACCAAGTCTAACCCTAGTTGCCTTGATAGAGCCCTAGGAGTCCTTTTGTTTGACTAACTAAGACCTTCTTGATAGAAGCTTTGCATGGCTGTGGGCCCTTAACCAAAAGTGTGTAGAATTTAGTATAGAACAAAAGTTGTTTAAGGCCCAACCATGAAAATGGGTTTAACAAGGTGTTTTGGGACCCACAAGGCAGATTTGAGGGAGTTTAGACTTAGAAAATTTCTAAGTCTCTAACTGACCGAGCAGTTTCGTGGAGTCACTTTGGAGCTTTTCTGGAGCAATCTAGGCCGAACCAAGGATCGAATCTTGTAACCAAAGTTGTAGCTGGTATGTAGCTCTAAGCAATGGAGCAAGTGGTTTAGCGTTTCACCAAGCGGATTAGGAGTTAATCGCGCTCAAAGTTGGCCGTCAGTCGGCCATCGTTAACTGAATCGGGCGATTCAGTTTGAATCAGCCGGTCGTGGCCGACCGAGCGCAGAGTTGCTTGCCGCGTGGCGCGTTCCGGCCGGGGACGCAGCGTCCGCGCGCGGCGTGGCAAGCATAAGTGCTGCTCGCCCTCGTGCCCGAAGCCGCGCCGCTCCTCCCTCCATTCTGTCCCTCTCTCGCTCTTGTTCCTCTCGCCGGAGCCCGAGCGGGAAAAAGGGGAAAAGCGCGAGCGCCGCCGCCGTTCGCCGCCGTCCGCCGCCGCACCGTCCACCCAACCAGCTGCCAAGCTTCGCCGTGAGCCCCACACCCCGTGCTACCTTAGCACCCTGTAGGAAGCCTAGGTGAGCCTCGGGATGAGCCGCCGCCATGGCCGCCATGACCGCCGAGCTCGGTCCGCCGTGGCCGGCCTCCGTCCCGTGGTTCCGTGTCACCCTAGCGCTCGTTTAGGGGTTAGTGAGGTCCGAGGAGGAGGTAGAGGGTGATGGTTTAGCCGATTAGGGTTAGGAGCCCGCGGAACGCCGCCGTCCGCCATGACCGCCATGGCCGGCGCGCTCGGTCCGCCGTGGCCAACCCTCTTCCCGAGCTCAACCATCTGCCCTAGCTAGCGTTCTTGAATCGCCTCGGTATGCTGGAGCTAGTGGTGGTGACGGTTAGGCCGATTAGGGTCTGGAAGCTCGAGTACGCCGTCGTCCGCCGCTTGCCAAGGTCGCCGGAGTGGCACCGCCGTGTCGCGGGTGCTCGGAGCTTGCGCCCTGGCTTCCGAGCCCTGGGCTAGGGTTATGAAGGTCGCCGGAGTAGATTCGAGGGTCGGATGAGCCGTCGTGGCCGGAGCCGGCCGGCGTAGCTAGGGCCGCGCCGCCGTGTCCGCCATCGCCGTCGGCGAGCTCGATCCGCGAGTGCGCTGGGCCAGCCGAGGGTACCATCGGGTGCGGAAGGTTGAGGGGAGTCCGCCGGTGGGGATGGTTCGCCGGGGAGTTCGCCGTCGGTGAGCTCCGCCGTGGTCAAACTCCCCCCTGTTCTGGGTGTGTGACGAGTGGGGTCGGGTTGACCCGAGGGCCGCGCGTCAGTGAGTCAGGTTCCGTCTGTGTGCACTGGTTCGGGTACCTTAGCAGTTTTCTTTGAATGTTTTCAGGGTTTTTAAATAGTTTCCAGAAATTGTTGTAATGCTTGTTTAATTCATATCTTGCTAAATATAAATGCTAAAAAGGTGAAACAAGTTTTGTTAGGATTGTTATGTTGAGGTCTATGCATGAAAAATATAATATGTCCAGTTTGTGGTGATTTTCTGTGTAGTTATATTTAATTCATGTTTAGGCTGAAATCTTGTTAAATGCATAGTAAATTGTATGTGTCTCAGAAAAATGTGATTCTTGTTTTGTTAGGTTTGTGTTGAGGATAGTTCTGGGAAAAATGTAAAATGAGGATGCCTTGTGAAATAATTTGGCAGTAGTAATTAAAATGATAAATGCTGTTTTCTTGTTTATTTTGTAGTAATTAAAATATGAAGAGTATGGATGGTAATTTTTACTGACTGCTCTTGTGCTAAGAAGTTCAGAAAAAAATTATGAAATCTGTTGTTTGACACTTTGTGCTAGGGGTGTAGTTCAAAGCACCTTTTCATGATAGAATTTGTCTTTTTCATAGGGGGTAGAGTCTAGGTCCAAATGGGGTGAAATTTGGACAGAGGATTAGATTAAGTGTTGTTAATCTCCAGTAATTTTTGTAGATTTTTCCAAGCTGTCTAGGATGGGTTGCTGTTATAGGTTGGTTGTTTAGAGTTAGTCTAGCTCTGGCTAGAGGTTAATAAACCCGTTAAGCAACTTTGATGTGGTGACAACAGACTTAGTAAGTAGTATGTTAAATTAAGTGAGTAGCAGTAGATGACATGTGCTTATCTCCTGAATTGTTACTCCATGTTGCATCACCATGCATCCCATGTGCATTCATGTTATTCATTCATGTACCGCATCATGCAGGATCGGTAGTGGAAGCTCAGGACCGACGCCGGAGGAGCAGCGTGCAGGAGGAGACACCGGAGGAGAGGATCCCGGAAGGAGACGCTGAGGACCTGCCGGAGTGCCGTGATCACCGCCCCGCCGACTTCGAGCGAGGCAAGCCCCGGAGCATTTTCTCCTACGGTTTGCAAATTACCGTTTACAAGTTAACCTGATATGATTGTTGCATTAGGTATAGGAGTTGTGTGATACCGTTGCTGCATTGATTAATTATCCTTGTCCACCTGCAAATACTATCCTGATATCCCTGTTAGGTCTAGGCTCGTTTATGCTTAGCCCTGCTTAGACCGGTAAAAGTCGGGTGATTTCCTGTCTCCCGCATATAGGTGGATACTGATCATGACTAGCCTGTGCTATCATGGAAATAACCATGTGATAATTAATCTGAGACCGGGCGGGATGTAGGAGCAGCAGGACATGGGTTCTGTGTGCTAGTAGTCTCCCGTCTGTGTCGATTAGGACCCGACGAAGGCACACCTCAGTCATTTTGAACGCGTCAATCACTTAACGGAGTAGGTCGGAGTACCTCCCGTGAAGCCGAGTAAGGTTTTCGAGCCGGTGATGGAGACGTTGACGCCTAACACCCAGGGCCTTACATGTACCGTGGGCAACTATTCTGATCGACCTGGCATGGTCCGAGGGCAGGCAGGGCCTGATCGACCTGGCATGACCGTGGGCAGTTAATAGCTTGAGCGACCTGGCATTGAGATAACCCTTGGTGTAGAAGGGTCCATGGCCGTCCCGCGATTTGGGTTCTCGAACCTCCTGAAGTGGTCGCCAACGGCCACCTGGCAGGGTGTGTCGGGCGAGTGTGCGACATTTTGTCCCCAGCTGGTAGGAATCGATTATAATCGCCATCGCTCCTGGTTAGTGAGTAACTTGACTGAGCATGTGTTACCGTAGTAATATATGGAATTAATGATGGTTATGGTTGGTGAATCTGAAAGGCTATTGATGAAATAGTCACTCTTGCTTGAATAAGTAGTCAAGTGTTTGCTCTAGATCAGGTGCAAATCTAGATAATCAGGCTGATTACATAAAAGTGACTGCTAATACTCTAATGATGATTATTTAATAATAAAATGCTTTTATGCAAAAAGGTAAGTGTGGCCAACCCCAGATACAGCCTTGCATAATCCTTGGTGTCAATTATTTCTGGTTTATGACGGGTAAGTCTAGCTGAGTACCTTCTCGTACTCAGGGTTTTATCCCTTGTTGTTGCAGATGGGCAATGCTTCTTCGGCTATTGCGAGAACTGTCTGTACCCGTCGAGGGCAGTGACTAGACCATGGGCATGGTCAACTCTTATCTTCCCTGATGCTTTTGTGGACTGATCAAGCATATGGCACTGTATTGTGAACTAAGGACTTGTGTTTCAAAACTATGTGCTTCCGCTTTTGAATTCAAACTATGGTTTGTAATAACTGTTGAACTCCGATGTTTTTGAACTATATGCGAACTGAATGTAGAGTGGGACATGTACGCTAATCTATTACGATCTTGGTTAAAGTTGAATGACTTGAAATCCTTCGAGATTTCCGGACTACCGGGTTTATACGAGCTTAAGTACTTGTAGTCTCTGCGCAAGCAGCGATTCGGTGCTTAATCTGGTATAAATTGGTCGGTTCTGTCACAGAGAAGTTTGTAACTCTTGGGTTAGAGCATCAGTTTCTTTCCCTACACACCACCTCAGATGGTGTTGTAGAAAGGAAGAATCGGACCCTTGTCGAGATGGCCAGGACGATGCTCGATGAGCATAGGACTCCTAGGCGATATGGGCCAAAGCCATGAGCATGCTTGCTACATTTCCAATCGCATTTTCTCTGAGCTTTCTTGAAAAAGACTTCTTATGAGTTGCGTTTTGAAAACTGCCCAAAGTGAGTTATTTTAGAGTTTTCGGTTGCCATTGTTTTATACTTAAAAAGGGCAACTTGGACAAGTTTGAGTCTCGTTCTTCTGACGATGTGTTTTTGGGTTATGGCACTCAGACTCATGCTTATCGTGTACTTAACCTTGACACTAACCGAGTCATGGAGACATCCGATGTCACCTTCGACGAGACCAAGGTTTGTCCTTCTTCTCGTTTTGAGCGTGCAGGTGATCATGAGGTTGGCGAGACTCTTTTCGATGATGAAGAAGAGGGTGCTGAAGGGATGGATGACCCAGCACCTCCTCCACCTGCTGTGCCGCAAAGAGCGGCTTCTACTACAACTCACGGCCCTGTCCCTCTTCTTCGACTTGGGGGCCGTGGGATCCGCCACCTCGAGCGGTACCTTTTGTACCGAGGAGGCACTAGCTGCTGTTGAGGGGGAGGCCACTTCGGCAAGGGAGGCACCACGACACATTCAGCACCAACACCCACCTCAACAGATGATCGGCAGCATCGGCGAACGCGTCACTAGGTCAAGTCACAACATATCTCTCACTTTGCTCATTCTGCATTTGTTGCTGATTTTGAACCCCGAGATGTTGGACACGCTTTGACGGATCCTGATTGGGTCAATGCCATGCATGAGGAGCTTGAGAACTTTGAGAGAAATCGGGTTTGAGTTCTAGTTTCTCCTCCCTCTGAGTGTCGCCCAATGGGACAAAATGGGTTTTCAAAAACAAACAAGGAGAAGATGGTCATGTTGTGAGAAACAAGGCCAGACTTGTAGCCCAGGGATATAGTCAGAAGGAGGGGATAGACTATGAGGAGACGTTTGCTCCTATAGCTCGTTTGGAGGCTATTAGGATACTCTTGGCTTTTGCTGCTTCCAAGGTTTCAAACTATTTCAAATGGATGTCAAGAGTGCCTTCTTAAATAGCTACATAGAAGAGGAAGTATATGTGAGACAACCCCCCGGTTTCGAAAATCCCAAGTTTCCAAACCATGTTTTTAAACTTCACAAAGCTTTGTATGGTTTGAAACAAGCCCCTAGAGCCTGGTATGATAGGTTGAAAACCTTTTTGCTTGTTAAGGGTTTAAAATGGGATGTGTGGATAAAATGCTCTTCTCCTCAAGCAAGGCAGTGACACTCTCTTGGTCCAGATTTACGTGGATGATATCATTTTTGGTGGTTCTTCTCACTCTTTGGTTGTCAAGTTTGCAGATACTATGTGCAGGGAATTTGAGATGAGCATGATGGGCGAGTTGACATTTTTCCTCAGATTGCAAATCAAGCAATTTCGAGAGGGAACATTTGTGCACCAGGGTAAGTATACCAAGGATATCCTGAAGAAATTCGATATGGGTGAGGCCAAGCCTTCCAACACCCATGTCGACCACGACGGCCTTGGATGCGGACAAGGAGGGAGAAGAAGTGGACCAGAAGGAGTACCAGAGTATGATCGGGTCGCTTCTGTACCTGACGGCGACACGCCCAGACATCCAGTTCGCGGTGTGTCTCTGCGCGCGATTTCAGTCTTCGCCACGCACCTCTCACCGTCAGGCAGTCAAGCGTATTATGAGGTACTTATGCTTCACTCCTGAGTTTGGGATTTGGTATTCTGCTTCCTCCACCCTCTCCCTTTGTTTATTCCGATGCTGATTTTGCTGGTTGCCGGATTGAGCGCAAGTCCACTTCTGGGACTTGCCAGTTTATTGGTTCTTCTCTTGTATCGTGGTCTTCTCGCAAGCAGTCTAGTGTCGCCCAGTCTACCACGGAGGCTGAGTATGTTGCTGCGGCTAGCTGCTGTTCCCAGTTGCTTTGGATGATGGCCACTTTGCGTGATTTTGGTCTGAGCTTTTCTTGTGTTCCTCTACTTTGTGACAGCACGAGTGCCATTAGCGTTGCTAAGAACCCCGTGCTGCACTCTAAGACCAAACACATTGATGTGCGCTTTCATTTTTGCAAGACCACTGTGAGAAGGGTGATATCGACCTTCGCCATGTCGATACTCATCATCAGTTGGCTGATATTTCACCAAGCCTTTGGACAATCAACTTTTGCTAGGTTGAGAGGTGAGGTTGGTGTGTGTTTCCCCTTTTAGATGGGGGAAACATTTGATCTTGTACTATAAATTGACTTTGTGTTCTTCAATTGAGTTCTTCATGCATCTTTGCATTTCATCTTGCATATTTACATTCAGAGCTTCATGTATATAATCTGAAGAATGTAACTATGTTTTGTATAGTATTTGCTCCAATGCTTTATGATGAGCTGTAGCTTATGCTCTTTCTGATCACTGTTACATGTTGTGAGCGAAGCTATTTTTTTGAATGGTGAATCTGATAATGAACATAAAACTTGAAGAATGTTCACCATTGAGATTTGCAACTAGCATGTGTAGAATGTGTTGAAATCACTTGTGCTCTTCATATATGCTAGGTTGCTATGTCTATAGTTTTGAGTCATTCACTTGCTTTATATGCTCATATTCTGTTTTAAAATCTGAACCAAGTTAAGTGAATTGGAAAGATCGAGATGGGATTGCTTGTCAGCACATCACCGTTTCGAGACTGTTTCTCATTGCACTTTGAGTTAAACTTGAGCTGTGTAGTGTATGACCGAAACTATTGCTTTAAGCTTCTGATTGCTTCTGCATAGGCTTCGCACAGTTGAAAAGTTAGGCAATGACAAGCTTTCAACCTCTCGCAATTACATGCTGAAATTTAAACTTGTGTAATTAAAACCGCTGCAACTCCGATAAAAATCTGGATACACAAGTCTATGTTTCATTCTATAGCATGATGATTGAACTGTGCTAGGATAGTTCACCTTGTATACATGTTTAGCACTTGTTTGACTTCCTGTCTATACATGTTTCGTGCTATTTTGATGGTGAACACCTTTTTGGCTGAAAACTGCTCTTTTTGCTCTCATGTTCATATTTCATATCTAGTGATCAGTTTGAGGACCTTTGCTAGCTTCTTATGGATGTTGTTGAGTCATCGGATCAGAACTGTGTAGGGCATCCTGACACTCTTTTGATTATATTCCTGAAGCTGCTAACTTGCATTTTAACTCATATGCATTTTTGGAGGAAGATTTTCTGTCAAGGGGGAGAATTTGAGTGCTTGTGCACATTTGCTTGCTGGTGCATTTTCAATT
Organism: Coix lacryma-jobi var. lacryma-jobi; assembly: GCA_009763385.1. Taxonomy (NCBI): domain Eukaryota; kingdom Viridiplantae; phylum Streptophyta; class Magnoliopsida; order Poales; family Poaceae; genus Coix; species Coix lacryma-jobi. The sequence goes on along the minus strand of CM019828.1, from coordinate 101,616,349 downwards.
AAGGGGGAGAAATATTGACAACTCATGTGTTCCCTGGGTTGTGTGCACTATTTGAGGGGGAGTTTGCTAGTTGTGTTGAGCCTTTGCCTCTTTCTTGAGGGACTAGCAAACATTTTCAGCTTTTCAATTGGTTTTTCAGCTCTTCGCTTGGTATCGAACTCTTTTGGTTTTTGAGTTGGTAACAGTTGGTATTCGAGCTTCCTTGCTAGCGGTGTTGAGCCTGTTCTGCCTCTTCTTGAGGGCTAGCTCTGTTTTGCTTGATTTTTAGTTGATTCTTCAATTGGTATCAAGTTCTCTTGCTAACGGTGTTGAGCCTGTTCTACCTCTTCTTTGGGGCTAGCTTTGCTTTGCTTGGTCGCGTCAAGCCGTTGCCCATGTCTTTGGGGACCAGGTTGTCTTATTCTTTCCACTTGACCTTCTTCGGCTTTGCTATGCTTTTAGGTCATTTGGTCGAGTTCTCTCTCCTTTCTTCCTTCTTTCTTTCCATTCCATTATGATTTGTGTTGGTAGTTGACAATGCACTCATCAAGGGGGAGATTGCGATACATGGGTGTATGCCGAGTCCTGAGTGATGAGTGATTGTTAACTGGGATAATGCGCATGTTCTTTGGCTTGTGTTGTGCAGGTGTCAAGCATGGATACAGTGATCAAAGGCAAGGTGAAGGTCAAGTAGAGACGTGCCGTGCCGATGGACCGAGAGTGGCGAAGGGCGGACGTGAGGCTTGGACTAAGGGACCGGTGGCCTGAGGATCAGCTGTGGTGGCTGACAGCCTGGGACATCGATGAGCGAAGACTTGTGGGTGGACGGGGTGCACGGGCGGTGCATCCCATCTACGGCTCGGTTTGGTGGTTGAGCCACAGAAAAACCACCAAGTGGACGGTTTCCAGGTTTGGGCCTCAAAACCTGGGCGCTGATGGTTTCCGAGTTTGGGCCACAAAACTCGGGCTGAGGACGGTTTCCAGGTTTGGGCCTCAAAACCTGGGTGCTGCGGGTTTGCTGAGTTTGGGCCACAAAACTTAGGTGCTAGTCGGCTGGTTTCCCGGTTTGGGCCTCAAAACCGAGGGATGGCTGTGAAGGCTGGTTTCCCGGTTTGGGCCACAAAACTGGGGGTGCGACGTCCGGGAAAAGGACAAGCATAGCGGTGGCGGTACGTGGCGGCAATCGGTGAGGTTGCGTCGAGGCAACGCTACCAGTTGTGCGGGCGTGGCCGTCGGATCACCACCTACCACGAGTTGGTCCTGAATAACCCTAGGGTTTAGCTGGTTCGCTCTGTAATTAGTGAGGGGTAGAGTAGGAATTAGAATTAGGATAAGTAGAGGGAGACACCCTCCTCCCATTCCATCTCAGTCATTTGCTCTTTACTTTTACTTCTAGGGTTTCCTGCTCTCCCAATCCTCTGCTGTAGCTAGCTGAGATCCACAAAGAACCATACCTCTGTGTACAGGAGATTTTGAGGAAGTGAGGCCGTAACCTCACTGTTGTAGCGTGTGGTAGCCACACGATTGCAGATCGATGACTTGATTCACGTTTTGTTCGTGTTCTTCGCGTTCTTCGTTTCTCCGCATTTTTTCCCGTCACTCGATCTCCCTCTCTATGCGTCTTTGCGAAATCCATTTGAATCAACTTGTTCTTTATAGTGAGGAGATCATTTCCTCTTAAGGAATTCATCTAACTCCTCACGAACATGTAGATCGGGTTGTTTTCGTTTTCGTGGTGCTTTTTCGTTTGTACTCCTCCCCTTTCGATTTCCCGGTGATTGAATCGATTTGAGTGGATGATTTCTTGGGGATAGTCTCCTAACTACCTCGTGATCATCCTCTCCAAGTTTGGGACGTGGGATTGAGTTTTGATTCGGATTTGGGAAGAGAAGTGTGAGGGGCGACCAAAATCGCCCTCACTGGGAGGTCGCAGACAGTCCGTGGTTTGACCGGCGAACAGTCCGCGCGTCGGGGATCAGCCGAATCAGTGGTTGTGTTCTTCGGACGGGTTACTGTTTTTACACCGGCGGACAGTTTGCAGTGTAAAGTCGCGGACAGTTCGGGAAGGGTCCAGGGAACTTCAGCAGCACTGTTGTTTTGCTCTTTTGACCGACGGACAGTCCGCCATCTCTCGCGGACAGTCCGCAGTAGGGGCGTACAGTCCGGGACCCTAGGGCCGGACAGTCGGGATTTGGCTGAAGCTTCTGGTTTAGTGCGTTTGCTCTCCTGGCTTCTTCGCTTGATTTTCGGACTTCTCGTTTGGCCCTAGAGTTGACCAAGGAACTCTCTAGGTATCTTTGCTACTTGTTAGCATAGGTATTTGGGGATTTCTCGACGTAGCCGTCTATCTACGTTCGGGACTTGGTTTTTGGGGTCGAATTTAGCCGTCTATCTACGTTCGGGACTTGGTTTTGGGGGTCGAATTTGCTCTGGTGGTTTTGCCGTTTCGTTTGCTATCGTTTTGTGGTGCTCCGCTGGGATCCTAGGGATCATCCACCCTCTTCCAAGGGTCGTGAGAATCACGGTTTCGATCGAAGCTCTTGGGTTGATTTTGGACAAAAGGCCAAAGTTTCGAGAGAAATTTTTGAGCTCCCATTCACCCCCCCTCTGGTCGCCTTGCTACTGCATTCTCGGTCCTTCAAATCTTCATCAATCCTTCATCTTCAAACGACGGTATGTGCAACATTCTCCACTCTAATAATGAGGCGATTTCACTTAAATTTCTAATATTTGAAATGTGCCTCAATCAAAATTGAATCCAACAAGGTTTGCCCCCATGATTATCCTTGTGCCAATTTCCACTGGCTTTTGTATATATTCTCCGAACAAAAGACAGGTACAAAAGCTAATGCGGGGGAGGCATTCCTCGACTTGTCAGGCAAGTATGATATAATTTCAATATAATTTATTCACATACCTATCAGCTCCATAAAATGAGAAGAAAAATGATTTATATAAACACACTACTTCCAAATTATCAAACCCATAAACCATTCTATCTTTGTTTGAAAAATTTGTTCACTTGTTATTCCGGGTGAATTCTTGCGAACTGTGAACAACTCTGTATAGGGACCCCATTTTATCTAAGTAATTGGAATATGAGATATAGTAGAATGATTTGACACTTGCCATCTTTTACAAAGGTACTTGGGATTTACATTTTCAAAATACAAAAAGTTCAAATAACATGTTCCTCTATGATGCAAACATCCTACCAAAGCCATATGAATTATGCTAGATTTATACACATCCTACATTCATATGCTACTTGCTATCATGTTGAGCTTGGTCAAATTGTTGTGACTTATGTTGAGATTCTTGTCATGTACCCATGATTCGAGATTCACGTACACGCCACATATATCGCTAACTCTTGTAACACCTCTGGTGTTTAAGCATGTAATTAACTGGACATATCATCATTAGCATCATTAATCATCTTGATCATGATTTCATGTGTATGCATTTGCTTAGTGTATCATTTTATGTGATGTACCTCTATTGCAAAAACCCTTATTAGCCCACTTCTTCCTATAGGGGCAAAATGGTAATTTCACCTCTGTGCCTAGTTCTATGTAATTCTTGTTCAAATTAGTGCCCTGATGTTTGTTGCTTTAATCAAAGTTCAAAAATCAGATTTGATTTGATTTTTCCTTTGCAAAACCCAAAATCCCAAATCCTGGATTTATTCCCTTTTTGATAACTTTTTCAAAATTCAAAATTTTGAGTTGGTTCAAAAAGCAAAGTTGTGAATCTAATCTAGAGGAACAACTTTGGTATTTACAGATTTCCATGTTTCTATATAAAATTTGAAGTATTTCAAAATTCGTTCAAATTCCAGTTTTTGTCCCCGTTTCAGTTTTAAAAATTTATTCAAAAACTATTGAGTTTCAGAAAAAGTGGATATTAGCAAAGTTGTAGGTTTTGGCAAATGGAACAACTTTCATATTGGAAGATTTTCAAGTTTCAGTTTGAAATCCAAAGTAATTTTATTTTGAATCAAATTTGAAAAATTTTCCCTTTTCTGTTTTTTGATTATTGTTCAAGAACTGTTTGGAATTTGAAAATGTTCCTATTGACAAAGTTGTAGATCTCATTTTTCTGAACAACTTTGGTGTTTTGAGTTTTTGTCGCACAGTTCAATTTTGAGAGTAATTTGCAAAATACAGAAACTGGACAAAAGTCAAACCCTAGACCCTAGCACTGTTCTTCTTCCCGTAGAGCCAGAGGCCAGGGGGGGCCCGGCCATGGCGCCGGCGCTGCGGCTGCAGCGCAGGCGGCTGCTCCCCACGCGCCACCAACCTGTCGCCGCTGTTCCCCTGTTCCCTCCGCGCCCGCACGCGAGCGCTGACCCTTGCTCTCGGCCCCTACAGTGCCCAGCCGCCGCCGCCGCGTGGCCATCGCCGGCCGAGCATTGCGCCCGAGCCCCGCTGCACGCCAGCTCGACCGCCAGAGCGCAATCGAGTGCGCACGCCCCCGCAAACCTTACCCGCGTAGCCCCGAGGTCTCTACCGGCCCCTGGCCGCGGCTATATAAGCCCGCCGGAGCCCGACCTCCGCACTCCACCTCCGCCACCGTGGCCAGCTCTCTCCAGTCACTCCGCCGCTCCACCACCTAGCTCGGAAGCTCCGCCTTGAGCTCGTGAAGCTTTCCCACCCTTCAATTTCACCTTCCCCGCCTCCGTTCGCCCGGCGTAAGCTCGCCGTCCCCATCTCCGGCCGAAACCCGGCGAGCTCGGGTTCGTGGAATTCGCCGCCTCCGGCCGTGATCATCTCTCACCGACCCCCGTGTTGTGTTCTTTGACCCCGTGCGACTCTAACCCGGCCCTTGCGGTCGCTGTTGTTGCTCAGGACCGCCGGACCGCCGGAGCGCCGCCGCGGTCATCTTCTCCCCCGAGCGTGTCGAGCCTCACCTTCGTGTCGAGCCTCACCCTCGAGTCGAGCCTCCCCTCGAGAACGAGTCGAGCCTCACCCTCGAGCCCTGCCTCCGACACGTGGTAAGCATCCGAGCCCTCCCAGTCAGGTCTCGGACAGAGGCCTGTTTCTCCGCTTCGCCCGAGCCCAAGCCTCGGCGAGCGCATGCCCTCCGCTTCGCCCGAGCCCAAGCCTCGGCGACGCATGCTCTCCGCCTCGCCCGAGTCCGGCCTCGGACTGAGACTCACTTCTCCGTCTCGCCCGAGCCTCCGGGCCAGGCCTCGGCCGAAGCTATCGCTTCCGTCTCGACCGAGCCCCGCGACTCGCCGAGCCCGGCCTAGAAAGAGCACAGTGCTCTTCTCTTTTTTCTGAGAGATGTGAATAGTGTTCCGTTTTTCTCTTTTTTGTATGATTTTCTGTGTGCATCCAAAAATTCTGAAATTTTTGTGGTAGACTCTTTATACTCTGTAGTATTTTATAAAAATATGAAACTTGAGTTTCGTGCAAAGATTTAAAAATGTAAAATTCCCCTTTTAATTGAAAAAATGAAGGTTTAGGTATTTTTGGAGGGTGATTTATAACTCCAAAAATCATGAGACAAATTTTTGTGAGCTTCTTATGCCATGTTTAGTCTCTGGTAAAATTTTGAAGTCTTTTGGAACAAGTTGATTTTTAAGCGTTTATTTTAATTGTTAAATAATGCCTTTTGCTAATTAATGTCTGATTTTATTTGAGCACCTTAATGACCTCCAAAAATTCTGAAATTTGTTTTGCCATCTATCTACACCATAATGAACTTATGTGATTAATTTGGTAATTTTTGGAGCAACTTCATAAAATGACCTTTTAAATAAATTAAGAAAATAGAAAAGATGGATTAGGGTTGGTAATAAGTGTTTGATGATGTGATCTTTGGATTGATTGATGTTCATAGACCCCTACCCTTGGTCTATGATGTTTGTAATGCTATGTTTGGTTGATGCTTAGGATAATTATAATAAGGGCTAGTTTAATCAATATTGCTTAAGGAAGAAATGGTTACCTTTTATGCTCAACCTAGATTTCAATCATGCTTTGTTTAAAAGTAATCTAGAATCAGTGGAATTGTCTTGCACCATAAGTTCATGTCATCATTCTCATGAGCATTCATCATTGCATCCGTATAGTTGACGAAGAAGGACCTGAAGTCGAGGTAGCCACCGAAGGATCTGTCCCGAGGCAACCCCGAGCTCCGGCACCTACACCACCAACCCCGCGTCTGCTCTTTTTGCCATCCAGGCAAGCCCCGTGCATTTAACCCTTTCCTTGAATTTTATAAAATGATTTCCTTAAATGCTTTTGAGTTAAATTACTGCATTAGGTTTATAGGAGTTGTGTGCTACCCTAATTGATGCATTATCCACCTTGACCACCGATACACCCGATACCTGCTTTTCAAAAGGTATTTGAAAAAGGCTTAGCAATGCTATTAAATAGATTTGCAATAAAAATGCCAATTTCAAAAGTGTGATCACTTAAGAATCTTTATGGGACTTTGGCTTTACTCCCACTATTGGCTAAGTATCTGATCCGTACTTAGTCAATGGGAAGGAGAGGTTGTCCTTGCGTACGGTGCCGTCATGTTGTAGTCCGGGACTCAACAGTTGACACCGACCGGGACAGGGTTGAAAAACCGACAGGACCTGTACTCTTGGGTTAGAGTCCCGAGGTGCTTGTCGCTGGCGGAAAAATGTAGGGACCATCCGCATGGGGGCCTGCTGGTCAAGACTTGTAACTATTCACATACTACGGAAAGCTCTGGCTCCGAGAAATCCATTATTGGACCGACAACCGCGCACTGGGAGTGGAGAGATGGCGGAAGTAGCATGTACCCACGTGGGTTAGAGTCCCGGATTGGAGTGGTGTACTGTACTTCCGGGTGGCGTAGGACCGGGCCCAATCTTGGAGGAATCGTGGTAGACGAGTTGGCATATGCAGCTTGGGTGCTACATATGCAGTGTGGATAGGGATCCTCAGCTGAGTATTATTTATCCGGATTAACGTTGCTCCTCGGTTATGGAGACTTGGTCCACTGACTGTCAACGGAGAGTGGTTCTCAACTAGGAATGTTTGAAATGTAAAATGAATCATGAATGATGAAGAATTGTGGAATACTGAATCTTTCAAAATAAAATAAGATTTACAAAATGCTATTCTGCAAAATACTTGATCTTGTTTAAGCCTTACCTTGACTACCCTAAGCTTTCATTCCTGAGTCTTCTCCCTTTTTCTTTAGTCGGGTAAGTCTTGTTGAGTACCTTTGTACTCAGGGTTTTATTACCCATGTTGCAGGTATGGCAGATCCCTCAGTATGCCTTGGACCCTGCTGTGTGACTGTTGTTCAGGAAGAGGCCGATGAGGCCGATGAGTGATTATTCACCCTCGGGCTGGGTGAAGTATCTTTACCTTCAGTTGTTGTCATATGCTACTCTGCCAACTCTATCTATTTGAACTATGGTCTGTAATAACTTCACTTTGATTTTATGTTGAACCCTGGTTTTGTAAAACTATTGTTATCTAAGTCTTCCGCTATTTACTCCGATGTTATTTGTCAAAATGTTAAAGAGATTGTAACTGAATTGTGAGATGATCCTGCGGACAACGGGCACTGATGTAGCCCAGTAGCGCAACCGGTCTTAATCACTTGGCTGTACGGATCGACTGTCAGTGGTTGACGGTGATCAGTGGGCCATGGGATTAGAGCCGTTACGTTACAGAGTGGTATCGGAGCATCTCACTATGACCGTTGCAATCTTTTTGCGAAAACTTCAAAATGTTTTTAACGAAAACTAAACTTGACTGTTTTGAGTCCAAATTGCTTCTCTCATCTCATCTTGTCTTGGCAACTAGTAGCAAGACAACTTGGATAAGCCCTATGTACCTTACCTTAGTAGTTGCATTGCCTTGTTCCGTAGGAACGATTCATGCATCATGTCATATTCACTTAAGTATATAAAAGAGTTCGTTGGGTTAGTGTGCCTATACCTTTTTCTTGCTAGCCTTTCTCATCTATAACCTCTTGTCCAGATATGGCCATCATCAAGCGGACTGCCCGCAAGTCGACTGGACCGAACGGTGTGCCGCGTCACAGCTGGCGCCACGCACCGGAGAAGAGACTGGAGAATCCTCCAATAGTCGTCGCTTTCCCCGCCGCACCCGCAAGCAGCTGAAGGAGGAAATCAAGAATCTGAAGCTGAAGGAGTGTGAATGATGGAGAAGCGTGCGACTTCTAGTAATAGGCTTCGCGGCGGATGAAACCATGGAGCATGACTCTCCTTTCGCATGAATGAGCACGAGCTTCCTTGGACAGCTAACCGGAACACGATCGCGCTATGAGCAGCGCAATGATGCTTGGACCCCGCGAGGACGTTGCCAGAGCCCAGCTCCATGGACTTCAGCAATAACACCGCCCAGATCGAGCAGTACAATGATATGCTTCATGAGGAAGTGCATCAGCTGCATGATCACTCCATCCCTTGGTACCCCCGGTATGAAGACCCCGAAGACGGAGTCGTGGAGAACCTGAAGTGGAACATGAGCCTGATCAGAATGAGGAAGTGGAACCTGCTGAAGATGTCCACGTTGAAGATGAAGATGAGGAGGAAGAGCCTGAGCTTATCATCGAGGATGATGATGATGACGAAAGTTGATCTTCATCGATGATGATTAGACTCCTTGTGTCTGTACCATCTGCTTACCTAAAACCTTAGTCTAGGTTTGGGAGCGTTAGTCTGTCTGTTGCCAAGTCCGGCATGTATCTTTCTTTTCGTACCTTTCCCTTATCAGTCTGTTGTCATCTTTATCATCAGCTATCTTTGTATCAGTGAAGTTGTCAATCAAGTTGTTTCAGAACCTTTGTCCATATATGCTGAGTTCCGAGTTGCTTATACATGCCTGTGAACACCCGTACCGGAGCTGGGGGTTCTGATGATGCCAACATCCCAAACCCTCCACCTGTACCAGCTACCCTAGCAGATGCCATTGCAGCCTTGGCCGCCGCTACCAATCTGATGGCTCAGAATCAAGGGCAGCAGAACAACGGCAACCGTGGTCGCCGCAACAACCAAGAGACAACCTATGTGGACTTCACTGAAACACGCCCACCGGTCTTCACAAGGCCGATGAACCTCTCGAGGCAGACGACTGGTTACGCACCATGGAACAGAAGTTCAGTCTTCTGCACTGCACGGAGATCCAGAAGCCTCGGTTCGCTTCTCAGCAGCTCCGTGGTCCTGCAAGTGCCTGGTACGCCAACCTGTTGGCGGCCCAGCCGGAAGGTCACCAGCTGACCTGGGAAGAGTTCCGCACCGCTTTCAGAGCACATCACATCCCTTCGGGATTGATGAAATGAAGTTGGATCAGTTCTTGGCCCTGCAACAGAAAGATTCCACCGTCATGCAGTACGTGGGACAATTCAACCACCTCAGCCAGTATGCCTCCGACTATGTCAACACAGGGAAAAGAAGAGAGATTGTTTCTCAGGGGTCTGCACCCTAAGATTCGCAGAGGTCTGTCCAACACCTAAACGGATCCTACCATGATGTCGTTGACCGTGCTGTTGCTTTCGAGGAAAGCAACCGCCAGTATCAGGAAGAAAAGAAGAAGAAGGCTGGGTCTAGCAGTTTCTCCAGCAACCATAAGCGCCCAAGAATCATCTACCACCCCCGCCACCACCAAAACCGTGCCCCATACCCCCATCAGCAAGTGGTCGTTCGTACCGCGGCCACCACCCACAATGCCAACCAGCAAAGTGCCACTCAGCCGAACGCCCCGGTGTTCGTGTCACCACCCCCCAAACAGCTTACAACCATCCATGCTACAACTGTGGCCAAGTTGGTCACTGGTCTCGCGAGTGCCCCAAACCCAAAAAGAATGCCCAGTATGCACAGAAAAGCCCTGGAGGATCACAGCAGCAGCACCGTGCACCGCAGCAGCACGTCCAGAAGGGCAAGCTTGTCAGGAAGCACGGGCAAGTCTACTTCACCACCGTCAGTAACATCCCAGACGGAGAGCCGTCATGCTCGGTAGGTTCCCTGTTGCCAATCATCCTGCAGTCGTCTTGTTTGATTCTGGTGCATCGCATTCCTTCATCAGTCGCACTTTTGTCATCAAGCATGAGTTGCCCATGGGGAGTTAAAAGAAAGTTTCTGCATACTTTCGCCTGGGGGGCGGATAAATACTAAGGAAGTGGTCCGCAGTATACCAGTAATGTTGGGGAAACATGTCTTTCCCACCACCACCTGATAGTACTGCGCGATCAAGAGATAGATGTCATCTTAGGCATGAATTGGATGTGTCAGTATAAAGCCATGATAGACATCTTGAATAGAGTTGTGAGAGTGGATATTCCTAACAGTACCCCGCCAAACTCTTCTCTCCAACTTCCTATGCCTTCAAAACCAGCTACCACACAGCTAAATGCTACCTATGATCAAGGGATCCGAGACATCCCTGTAGTCTGTGAGTTCCCTGATGTCTTTTCTGAAGATTTACCTGGTCTGCCTCCTGCACCGTGATGTTGAGTTTGCTATAGAGCTAAAGCCGGGACTGCTCCTATATCCCGTAGAGCTTATCGAATGCCTCCCAGAGAGTTGGCAGAACTGAAGATCCAATTGCAGAGCTATTGGATAAGGGTCTCATTCGCCCAAGTTCATCTCCTTGGGGCTGTCCTGCTATCTTTGTGAAAGAAGGACAAAAGCCTTCGTCTGTGCGTTGACTATCGCCCGCTCAACGAGGTCACCATCAAAAATAATATCCCTTGCCTCGCATTGATCTTCTGTTTGACCAGTTATCTGGAGCCAGAGTGTTTTCCAAGATCGACCTCAGATCTGGCTATCACCAAATAAAAATTCGTCCCGAAGATATTCCCAAAACAGCTTTCACCACCAGATACGGCCTATATGAGTACTTGGTCATGTCTTTTGGCTTGACCAATGCCCCCGCTCATTTCATGTATCTCATGAACTCTGTGTTCATGCCAGAGCTCGATAAATTTGTAGTCGTGTTCATTGACGACATCCTTGTTTATTCAAGAACTCCTGAAGATCATGCCAAGCATCTTCGTGTCGTTCTCTCTCGTCTCAGAGATCACCAGCTGTATGCCAAGTTCAGTAAATGTGAATTCTGGCTAGATCGAATTCAATTCCTTGGTCATGTCCTGTCCGCTGAAGGTGTGTCAGTTGACCCTGAAAAAGTGGCAGATATCTTGGATTGGAAGCCACCTACCACTGTCCGCGAAGTTCGCAGCTTCATGGGAATGGCTGGATACTATCGTCGTTTCATCCCAGACTTCTCCAGAGTTGCCAAGCCTATCACAGAGTTGTTGAAGAATTCCGTGGATTTTGTTTGGTCAACAGCCTGTGAGCAAGCTTTTCAAGCCTTGAAGAAACTACTAACTACATCACCAGTCCTAGCTCAACCAGACATCGAGAAACCCTTTGATGTATACTGTGATGCATCGGTACTGGGTTAGGCTGTGTTTTGATGCAAGAAGGTCGAGTGATCGCTTATGCCTCACGGCAGCTTAGGCGACATGAGGAGAATTATCCAACCCATGACCTTGAGTTAGCAGCAGTGGTGCATGCTTTGAAGATATGGCGTCATTATCTGTTGGGCAGTACCTGCAATGTGTACACCGATCATAAGAGCCTGAAGTATATCTTCACCCAAGAAGAGCTGAACATGAGGCAGCGAAGATGGCTTGAGTTAATCAAGGACTATGATATCGAAGTGCATTACCATCCTGGTAAGGCAAATGTAGTTGCCGATGCCCTCAGTCGCAAGTCATACTGCAACTGTCTGACGACGAAGCCCTATGATCTTTCCTTGTGCCATGCTCTTGAAAGGATGGGTATTGAGATAGTTCCGCAAGGAAGCCTGAACAATGTCAGGATAGAAACATCGGTCAAGGAACAAGTCATCGCTGCACAGAAAGATAACCCTGGAATCAAGCACATCATCGAAAAGGTCCAGACCGGTAAGGCTGATTGTTTCAGGATCGATGATGTAGGAGTTGTTTGGTTCAAGAACCGTCTAGTAGTTCCCAAGGTGCCTGAGTTGAGACAGTTGATCCTTGATGAGGCACACCTGTCTAGGTTTTCATCCACCCCGGCAGCAACAAGATGTACCAGCTAAGGCAGAGATTCTGGTGGACAAAGATGAAGATTGAAATCGCTCGCTATGTCGCTCGCTGTGATACTTGTCAGAAAGTCAAAGCCGTGCACATGAAGCCTGGAGGAGAATTGCAGCCTTTATCTGTACCTGCCTGGAAGTGGGAAGATATCAGCATGGATTTTTCAATGGACTACCCAAGACTCAAAAGGAAAGTTTTTGATTCCATTTGGGTAATCGTGGACCGACTCACCAAACAAGCTCACTTTCTGCCAGTCAAGACCAGCTATGCCGTCCCCACGTATGCCGCCTTGTACAAGAACAACATAGTGAAGCTTCATGGATACCCAAGACCATTATCTCTGATCGTGGTACTCAGTTTGTCGCAAAGTTCTGGAAAGCGTTCCATACCTCACTTGGAACCAAGCTCTTGCATAGTACGGCATATCATCCACAAACAGATGGACAAACTGAGCGAGTCAACCAAGTGTTAGAGGATATGTTGAGAGCATGTGTGCTCACCTTCGCAGATACTTGGGATGACTGTTTGCCCTTGGCAGAGTTCTCATATAATAACAGTTATCAAGAAAGCATCAAAATGGCACCCTTTGAAGGCGTGTACGGTCGTCGTTGTCGTACACCCCTCAGTTGGTCTGAGCCCGGAGAAAGAGAATTCTTTGGAGTTGACCTGGTCAAAGATATGGAAGAGAAAGTCAAGCAGATACAAGAGAACATGAAGATTGCCCAATCCCGACAAAGAGTTATGCTGACAAGAGACGTCGACCTCTGAAGTTTCAAGTTGGAGATTACGTATATCTCAAGGTCTCACCAACCAAAGGAGTCACTCGTTTTGGGGTCAAGGGAAAGTTAGCACCCCGCTACATTGGTCCGTTTGAGATTTTGGAATGTTGTGGCAAGGTAGCTTACAAGCTGAAGTTGCCCGATCATCTCTCTGCTGTCCACAATGTTTTCCATGTCTCCCAACTCAAGAAGTGCCTCCGAGTACCAGAACATGTCGTGGAAGTTGAAGGTGTCGAGCTAGAGCCTGATCTATCCTACTCGGAATATCCAGTTCGCGTGTTGGATCACAAAGATCGAGTTACTCGAAGAACTACCACAAGGTGGTACAAAATCCAGTGGAACCAGCACTCTGAAGAAGAAGCTACTTGGGAATCTGAAGACTTCTTGGCAAAGAACTATCCCGACTTTCTCGAATCCCTGTCTATGTAAAGTTTTGCCTTTATCCCTTCTTTGTCCTTTCTTAAGACGCAGAATCTCGGGGCGAGATTTCTTTAAGGGGGGAAGGCTGTAACACCTCTGGTGTTTAAGCATGTAATTAACTTGACATATCATCATTAGCATCATTAATCATCTTGATCATGATTTCATGTGTATGCATTTGCTTAGTGTATCATTTTATGTGATGTACCTCTATTGCAAAAACCCTTATTAGCCCACTTCTTCCTATAGGGGCAAAATGGTAATTTCACCTCTGTGCCTAGTTCTATGTAATTCTTGTTCAATTTAGTGCCCTGATGTTTGTTGCTTTGATCAAAGTTCAAAAATCAGATTTGATTGATTTTCCTTTTGCAAAACCCAAAATCCCAAATCCTGGATTTATTCCCTTTTTGATAACTTTTTCAAAATTCAAATTTTGAGTTGGTTCAAAAAGCAAAGTTGTGAATCTGATCTAGAGGAACAACTTTGGTATTTACAGATTTCCATGTTTCTATATAAATTTGAAGTAATTTCAAATTCATTCAAATTCCAGTTTTTGTCCCCTTTTCAGTTTTAAAAAATTTATTCAAAAACTATTGAGTTTCAGAAAATGTATATTAGCAAAGTTGTAGGTTTTGGCAAATGGAACAACTTTCATATTGGAAGATTTTCAAGTTTCAGTTTGAAATCCAAAGTAATTTTGATTTGAATCAAATTTGAAAAATGTTCCCTTTTCTGTTTTTGATTATAGTTCAAAAACTATTTGGAATTTGAAAATGTTCATATTGACAAAGTTGTAGATCTCATTTTTCTGAACAACTTGGTGTTTTGAGTTTTTGTCGCACAGTTCAATTTTTGAGAGTATTTGCAAAATACAGAAACTGGACAAAAGTCAAACCCTAGCCCTAGCACTGTTCTTCTTCCCGTAGAGCCAGAGGCCAGGGGGCCCGGCCATGGGCGCCGGCGCTGCGGCTGCAGCGCAGGCGGCTGCTCCCCACGCGCCACCACCCTGTCGCCGCTGTTCCCCTGTTCCCTCCGCGCCCGCACGCGAGCGCTGACCCTTGCTCTCGGCCCCTACAGTGCCCAGCCGCCGCCGCCGCGTGGCCATCGCCGCCGAGCGACGCATGCGCCCGAGCCCCGGCTGCACGCCAGCTCGACCGCCAGAGCGCAATCGAGTGCGCACGCCCCCGCAAACCTTACCCGCCCAGCCGAGGTCTCTACCGGCCCCTGGCCGCGGCTATATAAGCCCGCCGGAGCCCGACCTCCGCACTCCCCTCCGCCACCGTGGCCAGCTCTCTCCAGTCACTCCGCGCTCCACCACTAGCCCGGAGCTCCGCCTTGAGCTCGTGAAGCTTTTCCCACCCTTCAATTTCACCTTCCCCGCCTCCGTTTGCCCGGCGTAAGCTCGCCGTCCCCTCTCCGGCCGAAACCCGCGAGCTCGGGTTCGTGGAATTCGCCGCCTCCGGCCGTGATCATCTCTCACACCGACCCCGTGTTGTGTTCTTTGACCCCGTGCACTCTAACCCGGCCCTTGCGGTCGCTGTTGTTGCTCAGGACCGCCGGACCGCCGGAGCGCCGCCGCGGTCATCTTCTCCCCGCCGAGCGTGTCGAGCCTCACCTCGTGTCGAGCCTCACCCTCGAGTCGAGCCTCACCCTCGAGAACGAGTCGAGCCTCACCCTCGAGCTGCCTCCCGACCACGTGGTAAGCATCCGAGCCCTCCCAGTCAGGTCTCCGACAGAGGCCTGTTTTCTCCGCTTCGCCCGAGCCCAAGCCTCGGCGAGCGCATGCCCTCCGCTTCGCCCGAGCCCAAGCCTCGGCGACGCATGCTCTCCCTCTCGCCCGAGTCCCGCCTCGGACGAGACTCTCTTCTCTCTCCCGTCAGCCCGCGCCTCGGCCACTCGGAAGCTATCGCTTCCCGTCTCGACCGAGCCCCGCGACTCGCCGAGCCCGGCCTAGAAGAGCACAGTGCTCTTCTCTTTTTCTGAGAGATGTGAATAGTGTTCGTTTTTCTCTTTTTTGTATGATTTTCTGTGTGCATCCAAAAATTCTGAAATTTTGTGGTAGACTCTTTATGCTCTGGAGTATTTTAAAAAATATGAAACTTGAGTTTCGTGCAAAGATTTAAAAATGTAAAATTCCCCTTTAATTGAAAAAATGAAGGTTTAGGTATTTTTGGAGGGTGATTTATAACTCCAAAAATCATGAGACAAATTTTTGTGAGCTTCTTATGCCATGTTTAGTCTCTGGTAAAATTTGAAGTCTTTTGGAACAAGTTGATTTTTAAGCTTTTTTTTAATTGTTAAATAATGCCTTTTGCTAATTAATGTCTGATTTTATTTGAGCACCTTAATGACCTCCAAAAATTATGAAATTTGTTTTGCCATCTATCTACACCATAATGAACTTATGTGATTAATTTGGTAATTTTTGGAGCAACTTCATAAATGACCTTTAAATAAATTAAGAAAATAGAAAAGATGGATTAGGGTTGGTAATAAGGTGTTGATGATGTGATCTCTTTTGGATTGATTGATGTTCATAGACCCTACCCTTGGTCTATGATGTTGTGATGCTATGTTTGGTTGATGCTTAGGATAATTATATAAGGGCTATTTAATAATCAATATTGCTTAAGGAAGAAATGTTACCTTTTTATGCTCAACCTAGATTTCAATCATGCCTTGCTTAAAAGTAATCTAGAATCAGTGGAATTGTCTTGCACCATAAGTCCATATCATCATTCTCATGAGCATTCATCATTGCATCCGTATAGTTGACGAAGAAGGACTGAAGTCGAGGTAGCCACCGAAGGATCTGTCCCCGAGGCAACCCCGAGCTCCGACACCTACACCCACCACCCCGGTCGTGCCTTTTTGCCATCCAAGGCAAAGCCCCGGTGCATTTACCCTTTCCTTGAATTTATAAATGATTTCCTTAAATGCTTTTGAGTTAAATTACTGCATTAGTTTATAGGAGTTGTGGTGCTATCCTAATTGATGCATTATCCACCTTGACCACCGATACACCCGATACCTGCTTTTCAAAAGTGTTTGAAAAAGGCTTAGCCATGCTATTAAATAGATTTGCAAGAATAAAAATGCCAATTTCAAAAGTGTGATCACTTAAGAATCTTTATGGGACTTTGGCTTTACTCCCACTATTGGCTAAGTATCTGATCCGTACTTAGTCAATGGGAAGGAGAGGTTGTCCTTGCGTACGGTGCCGTCATGTTGTAGTCCGGGACTCAACAGTTGACACCGACCGGGACAGGGTTGAAAAACCGACAGGACCTGTACTCTTGGGTTAGAGTCCCGAGGTGCTTGTCGCTGGCGGAAAAATGTAGGGACCATCCGTATGGGGGCCTGCTGGTCAAGACTTGTAACTATTCACATACTACGGAAAGCTCTGGCTCCGAGAAATCCATTATTGGACCGACAACCGCGCACTGGGAGTGGAGAGATGGCGGAAGTAGCATGTACCCACGTGGGTTAGAGTCCCGGATTGGAGTGGTGTACTGTACTTCCGGGTGGCGTAGGACCGGGCCCAATCTTGGAGGAATCGTGGTAGACGAGTTGGCATATGCAAGCTTGGGTGCTACATATGCAGTGTGGATAGGGATCCTCAGCTGAGTATTATTTATCCGGATTAACGTTGCTCCTCGGTTATGGAGACTTGGTCCACTGACTGTCAACGGAGAGTGGTTCTCAACTAGGAATGTTTTGAAATGTAAAATGAATCATGAATGATGAAGAATTGGAATACTGAATCTTTCAAAATAAAATAAGATTTACAAAAATGCTTTTCTGCAAAATACTTGATCTTGCTTAAGCCTTACCTTGACTACCCTAAGCTTTCATTCCTGAGTCTTCTCCCTTTTTCTTTAGTCGGGTAAGTCTTGTTGAGTACCTTTGTACTCAGGGTTTTATTACCCATGTTGCAGGTATGGCAGATCCCTCAGTATGCCTTGGACCCTGCTGTGTGACTGTTGTTCAGGAAGAGGCGATGAGGCCGATGAGTGATTATTCACCCTCGGGCTGGGTGAAGTATCTTTACCTTCAGTTGTTGTCATATGCTACTCTGCCAACTCTATCTATTTGAACTATGGTCTGTAATAACTTCACTTTAATTTATGTTGAACCCTGGTTTGTAAAACTATTGTTATCTAAGTCTTCCGCTATTTACTCCGATGTTATTTGTCAAAATGTTAAAGAGATTGTAACTGAATTGTGAGATGATCCTGCGGACAACGGGCACTGATGTAGCCCAGTAGCGGAACCGGTCTTAATCTCTTGGCTGTACGGATCGACTGTCAGTGGTTGACGGTGATCAGTGGGCCATGGGATTAGAGCCGTTACGTTACACAACTCTTAACTAAGAGTTACGCAAAGCATGTCATCATCCCTACAAATAAAGCTCGTTCATTCGGTCCACACATATCTCTCACAAAAATCCTCCAAAAAGAGCTATGTGCTAGGCAAGAAGAAATTCCATGCAATACACATGAGATGAAAAATAAAATCCACCAAAGAGCATGTTAAAAAAAATGGACAAGTGCCCATAATGGAATTAGGGGTATACTTAATACCCACCTAAAAAAGAGAGAAAAAGAGATAGCCCGTAGTTTCTAAAATATTCTGAAAAAAGACAGATCTTGACATTGGAGCACAAAAGACCAACAGATCCCAAACACTGCTCATCTTGATCATAGACTTGCATCTCCATGTAGTTTGGTTTTTGACTTAGCAATATTATGTGATTCAAGTATGTTCAATTTCATCATACCCAAAAATCCACATATGCCTTGTAGTAGGTAGGATGAAAAAGAAGGCACACAAAGCCTTTGGTAACAATCTGTGTACATACATACATGAGCGATCTGAGAGAATCATATGAGGAACATTTGCTAACTTTTGGTTTCCAAAATTCTATAAAAAAACACAAGTTTTTCTTAGAAAAAAGATAAGCAGGAAGATTTGAATCAGGCTCTTCCATTTTTCAATCACCCAAGATATTTTGGTAGACACTTTGAATGTTCATAGGTGCGAGTGAAGCTGAAATAACTCGTGTGCAGGTTTTTCAATCAAGGAAGATAAACCACCTTAGTCTGAGCTTTACTCGAGGACGAGCAAAGGGCTAAGTGTGGGGGGTTTGTTGGCGATTCTTAACGCATATTTATACCGCCAACTTTTATCTAAAACCTGCACTTCCAGAACCAAAACTTAGAATAAGGCATAAACTAACAACTTCCATGAGTTTTGGATATATCAATTGTCTTGCAGGAATCACTAAAAAAACTACACTTGGGATGGGCCAAAAGTGCATACCAAATTCAACATATCAAGGCCCAGCACTTCTGGCCCATCCGAATAAGAGAAATAGAGCTCAAAGCCCATCAATACTCCAAACTAGACCCAACAACCTCGATGGACATGGCCCAAACTACTCAGGGACCCACCAGAGCGAGTCAGGCACGAGAGGGCCAACAGGGGTGCGCCCGCACCCCGGTGCTGCCGCACCACCAAGTGCACCACTCGAGCCCAACTTTGGTCGGTGGCTTTTACCGCCTTCCTCACGTTGGTTATCGAGGTTGTCCACGTTCAATGCACCCAGAAGGCAGTTTGGAGGTCGTTTCCACTTTCCATGTGAGAAAGGAGGATCTCCACCCCTCCAAGGCACCTCTACTATAAAAGAAGGGCCCCAAGAGCTTCTACAATTCATTCAATTAGTTGTAGAGTAGTATAGTTCCATTTCCACCTTGTGAAGGATTCATTCAGAGAAAATGTAGTGCTACATTCTACCTCTAGTAGCTATTTAGAAGAGGGAGCGAGTGAGTGCAAGTCAGAGAAGTGCCAGAGTTGTCGGCTACCTCCTCAAGTGTACATCTACACTTAGCGGAAGGAGTACCGGAATCGCCGATACGACTTCGCTTGTACCTCGACGAATCACAATAATATTTGTAGTATTAAGGTTGTGTTTACCTTTGTATTCAAGTTCTTATCGTGTTCTAGCTTTTCGCTACTTAGTTTGTTGGACCGATCGTTCACCCTCGGGTGGGTGCTCTAGTAAGAAGGTACAAGAACTGATCGCCGCTAGAGTAGTAGCCTTAGCGTAAACGGTGGTGTTTAGGCTAAGTGGTTACAGGTTGGTTGCCTGGGTCTCCACGGTTGAGGAGGTAGGAGGTAGGTGGTGACAGCCTTGTCCGTCCTTCGTAATCCACCCACGTTCGGGATTCCAGGTAGAGCTGTATCGGCATAGACTAGGAAACCAATTTCATCTGTTGACCGAAGGAAGCTACGTTAGTTGAATCTGTACACCTAAGCACTCGTTACCTAGAAAACCTTGCTACCCTAAGCCATCCTTCTTCTTACCTAAGCCAGGAGATCTAAACCCAAAGGCTATAGTACACCGTTCCCTGTGGAAAATATGATACCCTGAATACTTCTGGGTGAAGTGCTCGAACGGTACTTCGATGCGCTTGCGGACTTTGCTGCTTACGCTAAGAAATACCAACACTAAGGGTTTTAAAATGGGATGTGTTGACAAAACACTTTTTCTCCTCAAGCAAGGCAATGATTCTCTTTTGGTACAAATTTACGTGGATGATATCATTTTCGGTGGTTCTTCTCATGCTTTGATTGTCATGTTTTTAGATACTATGAGCAGGGAGTTTGAGATGATCATGATGGGCAAGTTGACTTTCTTTCTTGGGTTGCAAATCAAGCAATCTCGAGAGGGGACGTTTGTGCACCATGGCAAGTACATGAAGGACATTGTGAATAAGATCGATATGGGTGAGGCCAAGCCCTTTTGACGCCCATGTCAACTACGACGACCCTGGATGCAGACGAGGATGCAGAAGCTGTGGACCAAAAGGAGTATCGAAATATGATCGGCTCACTACTGTATCTAACGGCGACACGCCCGGACATCCAGTTCGCGGTGTGTCTTTGTGCACGCTTTCAGGCGTCGCCGCGCACCTCTCACCGTCAGGCAGTCAAGTGCACTATAAGGTACCATCATTTCACACCTGAGTTCGGATTGTGGTATTCTGCTTCTTCTTCCCTCTCGCTTTGCGTTATTCTGATGCTGATTTTGCTGGTTGCCATCTTTATCGTAAGTCCACTTCTGGGACATATCAGTTTTGGGGCTCTTCTCTTGTTTCATGGTCTTCTCGCAAGCAGTCTAGTGTCGCCTAGTCTACCACCGGAGGCTGAGTATGTTGCTGCGGCTAGCTGCTGTTCCCAGTTGTTGTGGATGATAGCCACTTTCCGTGATTTGGTTTGAGCTTTTCTATATGTCTTTGCTTTGTGATAGCACGAGTGTGTTGACGGTCCTCACAGTCAATATTATACCATCTACTAATGCATAGAATGATATGAAATGAACCATAAAGCATAGTTGTAGTGTTTGATTCTAACAAGTTCCATGAGTTGTGTTGTTCACTTGTTTTGTAGGGTTATCAATATTTGACGATATAAAAGTATCTCAAGTGATGAAATAGAGCACACCATTGCGAAGAGCTCGTCGAGACGATCAAAACGGACATATGGTTTGCTACATTTGGAGTCCCGACGATAGAGTCCTTGTTGGATACAACTTGGAAGATTCTAGTACAACCTGGAGTGATCACCAAGCAACATAATTCAGGGGCTAAACTGACAGATTCCACAGCTTTGGTGAATTACTATCTTCCAATGAGTTTTCAGTAGATGGAAAGAGGTAGTAGAGCCTAATCCAACACGATGAATCGCGCAAAACAGATGGCAAGTCACGTTAGGGCAACAAGGGAGGATCAAGAAGACACCATGTCGAAGAGAGGCAAGGTGGCTGACAGGTGCCCGGTCGGCCGGCCTTGGCCAGGAAGCTTCTCGGGCCCATATTCGTGGAGCATGCCCTAATCGACCTCTCTCGACGCATCTCAACCCTTCTCAAGGTCGGTTTGATCCGAGGGCTACGGTCATCCTTAGGGGCTATGAAACCAGACCCAGACCCCCCTGGGAAGGCATATCCATCTTCGTCTTCATTATTCATCTACATATCAGAACTAGGGTTTCAAGTAGAAGTAGAGATCCTCTAGTTGATTTAGATCTAGTTCTACTTCTAGTTCTTCTTCTAGTTCTAGTTCTTCTAGTTCTAGTTGATCTAGTTGTAGAGAGTTATCCCAAAATTAGAATTAGAAGAGAGAAGGTATTAGAGGAGGATTAGAAGGAGCTCCAGCCTATCGGATCTACATCTTCAGCTTGTACCTGCGGATTCAAGTTCGTCAGAGCTTGGATCAGGATATTCTTGGGTCTTCAACTTTAATTATCAGTAAGAGTATGTGTTCTTATTATTTTTCTAGCTTGCAAGTCTAATTAGAGTACTCTAATCTAGTCATTCTAGAATTAGAGGAGTCGTCGTCGTGTAAGCGTGGTGCTTAGACTCGATTACTTTCATAGTGTACCTTATATTCTGGACCAGTGGTAGCTCGCGAGGGTGACTTTTATAGCCTTCTTGAATCTTCTATAGTCCACCTCCCGTCTATCGGACTGAGAAGGAGTATATTACTTGGGAACAACCATACTCTAGATGGTCTCCCAACGTAATCCATAGTAGATAATAATCGCATAGCTTCCTGAGGTTAGAGCTGGAAACCTTAGTTATCCCCTTTATCTTTTGTGGTCTCATATTTCCTAATGCTCAGGGTTCAAGCAATAGAGTTAAGACAATCACCCCATTTCTTTGGGTTCGAGATAAAAACTAGATCTACATCCGGTGAAGTGCTGGTATCTAATCTGTGCGCTTGCGGATTTATCTCTTATGTTCTGGTAAACATACCTGTGACAGAACCGACCATTTTATACCAGATTAAGCACAGAAACCTTCGCTTTCGCAATGATCATCGTGTACTTAAGCTCGTACAAACCCAGTAGTCCGAAAATCTCGAGGATTTCAAATCATTTCAACTTCAGCCAAGATCGTAATAGTTCAGCAAACATGTTCACAAGTTACATCATAGTTTGAACATAGTTAAATCCATCGGAGTACGAAAAATATTACAAACCATAGTTTGATCAAGTAGCGGAAGAAACATAGTTTTGAAACATAAGTTAGTTTGTTCACAATACGGTGCCATCAACTGATCACATCCACAAAAGCATCAGGGAAAGATAAGAGGTGACCATGCCATGGTCTAGTCATTGCCCGTAACCGGGTACATGCAGTTCTCGTAGTAGCCAAGAAGCTCTGACCATCTGCAACAACAAGGGGATAAAACCCTGAGTACAAGAAGGTACTCAGCTAGACTTACCCGTCCTAACAGAAATAATGAGACACAAGGATCATGTAGGCTATATCTTGGGTTGGCTAAAGCATACCATTTGCATGTAAGCTCTTTTGTGAGTAAAATACAATTTTTGATGTTGGCAGTCACTTTTAATTAATCCTGATTTACTAGGTTTGCACCTGATCTATAACAAACACTTGACTACTTAATCAAGAAAGAGTGACTATTTCATCAATAGCCTTTCAGATTCATCATCATAACCATCTTTAGTTCCATAAGTTCTACGGTAACACATGCCAGTCAATTGCTCACTCTCCAGGAGCGATGGCGATTATAATCGATTCCTACCCAGCTGGGGATAAAATGTCGCACACTCGCCCGACATGTCCGGCGATGGCAGTCGTAAGCTGCCACTCAGGAAATTCGAGAACACGATTCGCGGAATGGCCACGGGCCCTTCTACACCAGGGGTGATCTCAGTGCCAGGTCGCTCAACCTATAACTGCCCATGGTCATGCCAGGTCAATCAGGCCCCGCTTGTCCATGGACCATGCCAGGTTGCTCAGAATAGTTGCCCACGGTACATCTGAGGCCCTGTGTGTTCGGCGTCAACATCTCCATCATCGGCTCGAATAACCTTACACGTCTTCACGGGAGGTACCTGGACCAACTCCGTTAAGTGATTGACGTGTTCCATTTGACTGAGGTGCGCTTCCCGAACGGGTCCTATGCGACATAGACGGAAGACTACTAGCACACAGAACCCATGTTCTGCTGCTCCTGCATCCCGTCTCTGTCTCAAATTATCATGATCAGCATCCACCTATATGCGGGAGACAGGAAATGACCCGACTTTCACCGATCTAAGCAGGGCTAAGCATATGTGAGCCTAGACCTAAGCAGGGATATCAAGATAACATTGCAATTGAGAAGGTATAGTAATAATGCAACAACGGTAGCAATCAACTCCTATAACCTAATGCAACACCATAGCAGGTTAATTTGTAAGTAATTTGCAAACCGTAGGGAGTTAAAATGCTCCGGGGCTTGCCTCTCTCGAAGTCAGATGGCCGGTGGTCTTGACACTCGGGTAACTCTGCGGCGTCGTCCTCGTCCTCTCGAACGGGATCTCTTCCTGAATTGGCTCCTCTTGCTGCGGCAGGTTCTGGTTCTCCTCTACCGATCCTGTATGGTACATTGTAGGTATAAATAGGATGAATGCACATATGATGCTTTATGCGATGCAACAAGAAGAAAGACAATTCAGGAGATAAGCACATGTCATCTACTGCATTCTCTTCAACAGGATAGTCAATATCATCCAGTTGACCACTAACTATCTTGCCAACATCCAACAGCCTAATGATTCATTCAACCTTCCTAAAAAGCCACTTAATATACCTAATCCTAACAACATTACTTAACTTATACAACCTTACTTAACTATTCACTTAATCCCTTTTAATGATTTATTTAAACAGGGCATAACTATCATCATATTGAAATTACTTCAGAAAATTCTCAAACATTTACACAGGCTACTACAGACCAAAACTAAACTACCATAAAAATTTCAGCCCACGACAGTAAACGTAACATGCAATAAAAATTAACCCTATTAATTCACAAATCAAGCACTTTTCATAGTTTGCATTACCAACTGTCACAACAGTCCCACCTAACAATTTTCATGACAACTTTATACTCTAACATAACTGTACAAAATTTACCAAGCTCAGAATCTAAGTATTTCTATTTATAAAAATTACTTAAAGAAAACAACATTTAATTACTTTAATGTTACTGCCAACATTTTTCATAGAACATATACATGATATATTTTCCCTAATACTAATCATCAAAGCAAGCCTAACAAAATTGGAATCACATTTTTCTGAGCCATAAAGAATTACTTATGCATTTTCTAAGTTAACAACCATTTACTTGATTAAATAAAACTGCATATAAAAGTATCACAAAATATACATCTAATAATTTTAACAGGTAGATCCATTCATTTCTAGTATAACAAAATTTGTTTCACATTATTTGGACTTAAAATGAGCCTTGCATGAATTTTAGAAGCATTTAAAAACTATTATGCAAAAACTGAATAAAAGAAAACACATCCTAAAATGCTACGGACACCCGGATTAACACACCCACTGACACAAACCCAAACGCTACGCGTACCCAGACTTCCCGAACGTTATTGTACCCAGACCTTTCTCTTTCCCTCTCACTGTCTCTGCTAGCAAGGCCCACTGGTCAGGCGACCCCACGTCACCCGGTCAACCAGGCCCACGCGTTAGTGGCGCTCCACCCCCGCCGGCGTTGACCGGCCCTAGCTCGCCGGCGGCGAGGTTTCCGGTGACACCAACCCAACCTTTAGACTCGTCTTCGCGAGGCGGACATGGTCGACTAGGTTTCCACACTAGAGGATCACTGGAGTAAGCTCGACGGCGGCCATGGTGGAGCGGCGGCGCTGCGACGCGACGACGAGGCTCTTCCCGGCTACTCCGAACCTCGGTGAGGCTAGCACTAGCTACAACGAACCCTAAGTGACCTAAAGGCGAGGCGCACGAGCCATGCCGACCTCGGCATGAGTCAGTGCCATACACGGCGGCGGTCCGCGGCGGACATTGTCGTGGCAAGGTCTAGTTCCGGCCGAAGCATGGCGCCAGAGACATCTCTATCTAAACCTAAGCAACAACGGAGGTAGAGAAGGCTAGAACGAAGCTTGGTTTGGGGTGGTTTGGCCGGAGATGGCCGGACCATGCAATGGTCATGGCGGAGGACATGGCGAGTGGCCGAGGATGGCATTCGGTGTTTCACCGCCTAGGGCGAGAGAGAGGGGAAACCAACCGGTGCAATCGAGTGAGGAGGTCAAGGCGGGAAGGTTGGCAGAAGGAATCAAACGGTGGTGCGGTGGATGGCGAGTAATCGTCGATGAATGCTCGGCGGCTATGGCGGTGGTGCGATGGAGTAGAAGATGGCAGAGGGCGCGAGCAAGTGAATGAACAGCTGGTTGGCTGGCTTGGGCGCGGCGGTGTGGAGGCGAAGGCGTTGCGCTCTCGTTGGTTCATTGGACCTGGCCGCAACACGTCTTGCTGTTCCGACCGACAGGACGGCGGCCGGTGAGCGGCGGCCACGCGGTGAAGGAGCAGAGGGGAACAAGAAGAGCTGTCGGGGGAGTGGGAGCGGCGCGCGAGGAGCGGGCGATTCCCGTGCTAGCTGTTCGGGCGGGCAAACAGCAGACAGCGGGTGAGGCACCGGTGTACAGCGCGACGCGCGCGGGAGGAAGAAGAGAGGCTGACAGGTGGGTCCCACTAGGGTTTAAACAAAAGAAGTTTTGTTCATTTTCTTTCCTGGTTTTTATCTCCCAAACTAAGCCGTACTAGGAAAAGGTCCTAAAAGCAAAGTTGCTTAGAATTTCACAAGGAACAATTCATCTTTAAGGCTCAAGTCCAAACTATGCCTGGAAAATTGAATTTCACTTCTAGCCTGATTTCTAATGCAATAATTAAATTCTAAATGACCTTTTCTGATAAATTACTTTTAAGCAAAGTTGTTTCTCTTGTCAAGATCTACAACTTTGGTTTAAGGCACTTGGTCAGAAAAACAAAGCATCTATTAGCTACACTAGAGACTTAACAAAGGGCTTGACGAAACATACCACACAAGATGCACATGAAATGATACGATGCTATGCTCATGCTATGTCAAGTTATGCATTTAGTGTTGCTTAACACCTAGGGTGTTACAATACCCTAGCCTTTCTAGTGCCATTGCCAAGGTCGCTCTTGGTAGCGACGGTACTAAGTGTCAACAAGCATTTCTGGCGCCGTTGCCGGGGAAGGGTTGAGAGCTAATCTTAAGTCTGCTGAAACATGTAATCATACTTTTATCTTTCCTTTTTTGTCCCAGTCTTTTCATCATTTTTGTGTTCATTCTTATGAATGTTATTTTTGAATTCCACTCTTATCTATCACTACCCCATGAACGCAAGCTATAACCAGTAAAAAACCTTAGATCCTATCATATCACCTGGTTATGTGCTACACCTACATTTTGGGAATATTTTGTTCTGGGAATGTTCCTTCTTGGGAGTCTGCATTTAAGACAACTAGAAAAATAATCTCTTGGCTCATTGTGGGATGATTTTAATAACTTCATCATGTAATCCCTTAATCCTTCCATTAGAGAGTGTGCCTCTATTTTGTCTGCTAGTGAGCAAGGTTTATGTTTCATTATGTTACTAGAAAAGCCCCCTTGTCCTAGTTTTCTCACAATTCGCTAAAGAAAATAGTACCACCCGAACATGAATGTTCACCTTTTTACTGCATTGTCCTTGTGTAATGAGCATAGAAATATAATTGTGAAATTATTCCTTCGAGTATTCTTGTCACTAACCTTTCCAGGTCTAGAGAAGAAAAGAACGAAGAAACAACAAACACAAAGTATGCCCAACCAATCATCATGTAACATTGAATTACATTCATCCAATCTTGATTCTTTGCAAAATCCAAGCTTGGGGAATAGACTTTCTAAGAGCATCTCTTGCCATGTTGCTATGTTGGTTGTCCCTACCTTTAGGATATGCTCATATACTAATCATGCTCTTTCATCACCATCTGAATAAATCTCTACAATGCTTTCATGTTATCTTTATTTGCTATAGTATATGCTTTGGTTTTGAAGTATTTTCATACACCTTTTAAATTAGGCATGGAGCTTAGTTTAACTATTTTCATGAATTAAAGTAAGACATGGTGTCTGGTTTGATTCTTGAGCTAAAAGGTGTGCTGATTTTACCTCTAAAGGCTTTTAAATTAAGTATGGTGCTTAAGTTAAAATGCCTTCCTAGATCAATTTAGACGTGGTGTCTAGGTTAATTTTTGAGCTGATAATATGATATAGTAGATGTTGGATATTTTGTTGGACTAACCCCTGCAGGAAAACTTTCAATATCAATTTTGGGAAAGTCCTGAGATGAACTCACACTGGAGATTAGGAGACACATGAACTTCAACAACTTGCACAATGCAGACTCAGCTCCTTCATCATGGATGAAAGAACTGTGAGTATCAAAGTTTATTTATTTTGTCTTCTACTGCAAGTTATCTTTTGCTTTGAATTATGTTAAAGTGCAGCCAACACATATTAGTCTATGCTAAAGTAATCCTTAAAAAACATATCTTTTTGTTAGCATAGATGCAAAATACATAAGTTGTGGACAACAACCCATGCTTCAAATTCTTGCAATCCTTCGGGTATATGTCCACTAACATTATGCAGGAGAGAGATTTTGTTCATCTTTGTTTTGGTTCGAACATTGAAGATCCAAAAATCAAATCATATACACACAAACCTACTCTCAGATCATGAATTGTGCTGGCAATAGCCTCGCTTTGAGTCTTGCTTGGGCGCTGATGACAAACAGGATGCAACTTACCTCGTATGAGACAACCTATGCCTGCAATCATCATTGTCCAAGACATCAAGAAAAGAAGTGGGAAGTTATCCTCTTTTCTAATCAAGAGCTAGCTTGGGAGACAAGATGGTACCACTACAACAATAGCAAGATCTACAAGTCAAACACATGAACATGTTGTTTGGGAGTCCATCTACCTCACAAGCTAGCCTAGGAGAGACAATTTCATTGTCTAGATGTGTTTCACAATCAAAGGGAGGAAGGAGAAATCCAGCTTCAAGACATATTGATCTCCTACTCAGCACTTTAATCAGTACAAACCACTAGATGTTGTCCCAGTCGAGAAGAAGAATATGATCCACCACTCATTCTTGGAAGATCGTTCTTAAACACCATCAACGTTATCATCTTTGTCGAACCTGTGGAGAAGTCAACTTTTGGATCTTTCGCTGCTTCTTCAACAACCACATCACTTATCAGCAGTCAAAGAGAACCAAGAGAAGTCGTCAAAGGAAGAACCAACTACCAATAATTGAGGAGGGTATTATGAAGGATGAAGCCACTACACCACAAGAATTATAGAATGGAGAGATAGTACCTGAGCTAGCAAACAAGAGCAACCGATAAAGTCTCCATCATCTAGACACTATTGAGAGAACAAGTCTCAGTCGTGACACTAAAAGACAAAGACTATTGTAACACCCTGGTGTTAAGCAACCCTAAATGCATAACTTGACATCTCATAAGCATAAAGCATCATCATCTCATGTTGCATTCTTTTTGTAAAGTGTCATTTCATGTGTTGGCTTGTAATGTTATGCTTGGTGTGATGCTTGTTTGACTTGTTTTTGGAGTGTTTGAGTCTCGTAAGTAGTTGAACCTTGTTGAGGAGTCAAAATGAACCTAGGTTTGTGTTGGTCATTATGGCTAACCAAGTCACTAACCCTAGTTGCCCTAATAGAGCCTTAGGAGTCCTTTTGTTTGAATAACTAAGACCTCCTGATAGAAGCTATGCATGGCAGTGGGCCCTTAACCAAAAGTGTATAATTTAGAGTAGAACAAAAAGTGTTTAAGGGCCAACTCATGAAAATGAGTTTAACAAGGTGTTTTAGGACCCACAAGGCAGAAATGGGGGAGATTAGACTTAGAAAAAATTCTTCTAAGTCCTAACTGCCGAAACAGTTTTGCTTAGTGATCTTTGGAGCTTTTTCGAGAGCAATCTAGGCCGAACCAAAGCATGACCTTGTAACCAAAGTTGTAGTTGGCACATAGCTCTACTCAATGGAACAAGTGGTTTAGCGTTTCATCGAGTGGATTAGGAGATAATCGCGTCCAAAATCTGGCCGTCAGTCGGCCATCAGCGCTGTTGGTAGTTCTTAGCTTCACTAAAGATAGAGCTAGGCATCTATCCCCGGAAACGGCCCAGAAATGCTTGTTGACACGAGCTAACGTCGTTACTAGGAGTAGACTATGGAATCTATTCCAGGCAACGGTGTAAGAAGTGCTTGTAGCAAGTCCGGTCACTATTCCTAAAGGAATGAAGCTAAAGCAGCTATCTACTAATGTCAAGTGGGGTTGTCAATCCCGACACTAGTAGGAGCTAGTGTAACACCCCAGGTGTTAAGCAGTAATTAAAACCCTAATTAAGTTCATTTATATGCATAATCTTTGGGCATCATGGTATAAAGCATTTCATGTTTAAAACATAGTTGTGATTTACATAAGTGTTGTATGTTGTATGAGAGTGTAGTTAAGTGTCACATAAATGATGAGTAGAAAGCTTTAATTTTCTATATGCTTTTAATCTCTTTTTATTAAGTAAAAAAGTAAGTCAAATTTCAAAGTGATTTCAAAAGCAAAGTTGTAGCTCTTGTTGAGAGGCACAACTTTGGTATTTAAGGTTTTCAAAGTTTCAGTACAAAATTTTGAATAAATTTGAAATCTTTCAAACCCTGAATTTGACCCCAAAACTAGATTTCAAAAATTAAAAAGAATTAGACTTTGGTCCTTTATTCAAAGTTGTAGAGAGGATTAAAAGAAACAACTTTTATTAAGATGGATTTTCAAGTTACTAAAGAAAATCTGAAGTAATTTGGAAAACCAGTTTGAATTGGTTTCAAATCAGAAATTATTTTCCAAACCCTAGTTTTATCCCCTTCTGTGTAGTTCAAAAATTAAACATAATTTTGATATGGGACCAAAACCAAAGATGTAGATATTTTTATAAGGAACAACTTTTATATTGGTGAAATTTGAAGTTGTTTAGAAAATTCAAAAGTAATTTTGAATTTCAGTTTGGTCCAAATTCGAATTTGAACTCCATTTCAAAATCCAGGCAGAATTTGACTTTGGTTCTTAAAGAAAGTTTGTAAAGCACAAAGTTTGGAGCAACTTTTGTTTTTGGAGTTTTTGCAGTGCAGTACAAAATCTAGAGTTTTTAGAAAGGGGGAAATATCTGCTGCTACAGTAATCTGAGAGAGGGGAAGAGAAGCAGAACACGGTGCTCCGCACCTGCCGTGCCCGCGCCGCCGCCGCCTCTGCCGGCCAGGACACGCACCCCCGCCACCTCCTGCTTGCACTGTGGTGACCGCCTTGACGTGCCCATCGCCCCAGCCCTTGGCCGGCTGTATAAACCTCTCCATCGCCGGCACTATCCCTTTTCTCTCCTCTGCTCCTCTGAAACCGCCAAGCTCCGCCTCCACGCCTCGCCGTCGTTACGCTGTCTCCGGCCAAGTTGGCCGTGCCACAGATCCCGCCGCCTCCTGAGCTTTCGTTTGAGCCCTCCCTTGCCTACTCCGTTGAACCATAGCGCCACCGCCGTAGTCGTCTTCTCCAGCACCGACCGGAGCTCCGCCGCAAGCCACCATCATGGCAGCCCGCTCCAGTGAGCTCTGAACCCACCTAGCTAGTGTGTAGGTTTCATCGTGAGGTCGTGGTCGTGGTTGGCTCGTAAGCTCGGTCTCTACCGGTCTGTCAACGCCGGACCACCGCCGTGTTCTTCTTCCGAACGGTAGAATCGCCGCCACGTCCGCTTCATCGTGGCCGAGCCCCTTCAGTGAGCTTCGCCCTCTCTATCCTAACGTCCGAGCATCGCCTTGTTTCCCTGAACCTCATCGGCTCTCTGCTGTTGTCTCTACCGCGCCGTCTTCGCCGGGACACCGTCGTCTTGTCTGATTAGTGTCACCGCTCCGCCATCGACGGTGACAGCTCGCTCCATCGCGCCTCCACCTCCTATAGCGTGAGCATCAAGTTTGGGTGAGCCTCTTGAGTGTAACTCAGCCGCTAGTGAGGTCGCTACCGCGCTCCCCTCACCAAAGCAGCCGCGCGCCGCCGTGCTCGCACCCCTGCTCCGCCATTGCCGACGGCAGGCAAGCTTCAGTGCTCTTGAAGCTCAACCAACCCCTGAGAAGGTGCGCCGAGTCCCGTAGGTCACGCCGGTGCTCCTTGTTTCGCCGGGAAGGCCGCCGCCGCGAGTTACGCCGTTGACCGCCGTCGGGTTCGTCTGGTCAAGGCCGGATCGGTCAGGTTGACCCGGTCCCGCTGATCAGAGAGGGGGAGTAGGGTAAATGAGGGTGAGAAAAGTATTTCTCGTTTTAATCTTTTTCAGAAATGCTTTTTGTCCTATTTCTTGTTTATTTCATAAGTATTTCTCTGTGCATGATAAAATTATGAAATAAATTTTGTTGTAATCCTTGTGACGTGCTTTATCCATGAAAAATATGAAACTTGATGTTTGAAGAATTTTTGGTAGTGATTTAAATATAGCTTTTATTTAATAAATGGGTCTTTGATAATTTTTATAGGCTTATTTATAAGTCCAAAAATCAGGAAAACAATTTGTTACTGTTTTCATCATGTAGCTAATCATTAGTAAAAATTTGAGCTCAATTTGGAAAAGTTTAGTTTAACCCTAATTTCTTTATTTAATTAATATAGAGTGAGTAATAGAACTTTGTTTAGGTAATAAACCTTGCTGATTTTTGGTTAAGAACAATTAATATTACCTGATTAACCTTTATTGCCTTAGTATCTCATGAATGATGGTTGTGCTCCATGTGTTTAAGTGGTTAAGTATGATCTTGCTTATAGATCAAGTTTACACTTGGTCTTATTTGTGGTTTGTTCTAGCTGCATGACCAGTCTTTGTTCAGTGGTTGTTTCCACTAAGTAAAGTATATTTTCTGTCAATGAGTTGTATAGAGAAGTCATAGCCCACTTCTATATCTAACTTGTCCTAAAATTTCATGATTTTAGGCCTGCCAGATTAGGAGTTGTGGTTTTTATAATTCAGTAGGTTAGATCTGTCCTATCTTCTGGACAGATTTGTGTAATGTAGTTGTTTCAGGTAATTAAGTTGTGTATCACCTATTAAGTATAATAGGAAAGTTTAGAGTTTTTCATAAGCTTTCTAGATTGTTAAGGATCACCCTTTTGGAGGACCCAAATCTCCAGATATGGTTGTTGTAAGTTGGATCAGCAAATCTGTCCTAGCTCTGGACAGAAATGTTTATCCCAGTTAGTTGACCTAGTTGCCTATAGAACCAACCATGGGTGATATTAGGATGTTTGTAGACAATTTGATAAGTTTTTCAAATGCCTAAGATCACCCCTTTTGGATGATGGTAGCTCTGGTTATGGTTAATAAACCATTAAATTTAAGTTTGCATCTTGTGTGACTTTTGGTTATTGTTTGAAGACCATGGGACACCTCTCATCTTGTGCTCCTATGGCTTGTGTGATGTTCTAATAAACCTTAGTCATCTTAGTTAACCCACCTAAAGGTGTTGGTGATAGTTGTTTGTTAAGCTAGAAACCGTAGTGGTAAGTTACAAGTTGGTTTGTTGGTTTGCATCTTTACCGTGAAGGAAAGTTATACTCAACTTTCCTTGTTTGTTTAACTTCTGTTATGCAATTGAATTGTCCTGCACCTTAGCATCATACTGAGCATACATCATTTATCTACGTGTAGTATCCGAGAGTGTTTGAGTCATGTTGATCAAGCTTTGGTGATCACCCTTGTCGAACAAGCCTCGGAAGGAGATCCTTGTTGGATAAGCTTCGTCGAGAAGACTTAACTTCTAGATGAAAGAACTAACCTTTGTGGATCATTCTTAGATCCTATCTTCCCTGCAACGAAGGCAAGCCCCGGTTCATTTAACCAATTCCTTGGATTTACAATTACACTTATTTTTGATAACCTGATGCATTAAATGTTTATCAATAAATGTTTTAAACCTGTTGATGCATGATCAACCTTGTTATCGATATATCATTCCTTGCTACCTGCTTTATGCAAATGATAGAAATGCTTAACCTTGCTTTATGAAGCTTTTGATAAATGTTTTCGATACTTATCGTTTTGGAATGATAATGAGAAAGTATGATGGTTAAGACTAGACGGGCACATGCATCGATCCTTGGATCGATGTGTGGTGACCCGGATGTGTCGGAATAGGACCTTATCGTTGTTGGCCTGCTGTGATTGAGACCTTTGAGTACAGCCCACATGTGGTGGTAAGCCTCGTCTATAGCTATTCCGATACTTGAGAACGGCCAACCGCGTACTGGGAGTGGAGAGATGGCGGGAGTAGCGTGTACCCTCGGGGCTATGAGATAGTCGGGTTCGAGGTGTACTGTACTCTCGGGTGACGCTGGACCCGTTCTTGTATGGGAGGATTTAAAGATAGGGTTGACATATGCAAGATTAAGTTCTACATATGTCGTGTGGTACTGAATCCCAGTTGGGTTTAATCGATTTGAATCGCCGTGTTTCCTCGGATATGGAGCTTCAATCCACTGACCCGCACCGTAGAAGAAAATGGAACTGGTTTAAGAAAGAATGACAATGATATTCACTAAGGTTCACTTTCAGTTTTACCAAGTACTTAAATGATTAAGTAAAATTTGGATCTAGGATTACTTTAGTAAGCTTTTATGCAAATGAAAAATATTGTTGAGCCTACCAAACCAGCATGACCCTGAAGTCTTTTCTGTTGATGGGTAAGTCTTGCTGAGTACCGACAGTACTCAGGGTTTGTTAATTCCCTGTTGCAGGTTTCTTCAATAGGTGATGCTGATCATGATCATGTCAGTGGGCTTGACATGATCTGGTTGTTCTTCTTCTCCAACTTAGGTACTCCACCTAAGTGTGGTTCTATACTACTCTCCTGCTTCCTCAATACAAGTTATGTTTATGTAAAAGTAACTTATTCATGTTTTGTAAAGGTTATCTATCTTGCTTCCGCACTCCGATGGTATTTTGTATCAATTGTCGTGATGTTGTAATTATTCCAACCTTCATGATGACGATCCTTTGGTTCGTGGATAATTCGGGGTTCTCTCAGGGACACCCGACAGATCTTTCCAGTGATGTGGTACATGTGCACAGTCATTAGGGCTCGGGAAGACGATGACATGTGCAGGTGGGCCACATTAATGGGAGGTTCTGCCACAGCTAGCTAGAGAGATTGCAATCTACCCAGAGGAGATTCTGCAAGCGCACAGAACTATCGTAGTAGCACTTCGCCTGGGAGTACCAGGTGTCGATTTATTTGATCCCAAGGGAAGGCTAGGGTGGTGTATGAGTCGAGTCAAGGAGGGGATGAGAGTCGAAGAAATAAGAAAAAGGAAAAGGGGAGAAGAGAGGAGAACAAAGGCTAGAAAGAATATATGGGATGGATAGGTAAGATGAATGGATGGCTAAGGTAAGGTGGATAACTAGATAGATAGATGGTAAATAAGGGTAACTAAGGGTAACTAACTACTAACTAGTAACTACTCCTAGATAACCACGAAGCAGATAACTATGAAGCAGGACAGGCAAATGTCAATTAAGCAACCAAGTTAAGTAAAGTTTTTATTCCTATCTTATCAAGTATCGAGGCGTACTAGCCATTATCACTGACTTAGGTTGAACGCTAGCCACAACGAGCCTTACTGTTAAACTGGGCCAACTACGTGGTGGAATTCAAGGCGCACAGGCTGTCACCACCTGCTTGCTACCCACAGCTATCCGGGGGTCCAGCCATATCTGAAGGTGAGTCTATAACTAAGCACCACGCTTAACTATATTCTAACTATCTCTACCCTAGCTTTGAATAGAGACACCCTTACGGACGTCAGAGCAAATACTTGACTTAATAAGATAACACTAAACTAACTAAGCAACCTATTGGCAAAGATCAATCACTAAGCACACTAGAGATTAACTACTATGGATAAGTGAATTGAACTGTAGGATAGCTAGGTTCACACTCACAGGTACTGATAAAGTAAGAATACTGAAAGTAATACTGAAAGTAATGCTTAAAGTAATACTGAGATAAAGATAAATGTACCTGAGATATAAGAGAGCAAACCAGACCAGAGACGCCGGGAAATCAACCGACCTCCGATGCCAGTCGCTCGCACCCGCTTCTCTCTTAGCAAGCTCTACGCTACTTTTACCAAGGACTTAGGCTGAGCTGTGCTAAACTAAGAGCGCGCGCTGTAGCGAGGGCACTAGAGCTATACTCTCTCTACTAGCTAACCTACTTGCCTAAGCACTCTGAGCTTCTAACTTGCTCTCTGCTTCTCTTGCTTGCTTGTGTTGTGGGATGGTGGTGTGTGATGGTACAAATGAAGTGGTGCCACCAGGGGGGTATTTATAGCCTTGTGGAGTGAGGGGGGTACTTATAGGGGGCAGCCAGCCGACCTAGGGCTAACCCTAGTGGCGGGCGCCAGCCCTAGGTGGCGGCCGCCACCCCCATCACCGTTGGATGCACCGCCTTTGCTTCAACGGCATCCAGGAGATCCAGAGAGGCGGTGGTTGGGTCGGTTGCATGTCCAGGTAACCGCCATTCGGCCTTGATCCACGCCACTCCATCCTGAGCTGTCCTATGCCACTGACCTAGTGACAAGGGCCAAGATTTGGCCTTGGGATGGTCACACGGATCAGTGACGTGAAAGGGGGAGAGTTGGGCCTCTTCATGTGGCGGGCGCCACTTTTGGGTGGCGGGCGCCACCTCTGGTTGGCGGGCGCCACCCCACTCGGGCCCAAATGGGTCCTGGTGAGTGGGCTCGTTTCCTGGTGGGTCCATTCTCCAATTTTGGTCCAAATCCAACATTCAAATAAAAATCTATGGACATGTGGAATTTGGTTAGTTTGAAACCTATTTGACTACATTTCATGCCTTTTTGGTGGACTTTAGGGTAAATTGTTGATGGTAAAACAGGTGTTTAAGGACCATCAACAAGCGCCTGAACCCGGGGATTCAGTTTGAATCGGCCATGGTCGTGGCCGACCGCGCGCAGGGCTCGCCCGCCGCGTGGCTCGCGCTGGCCGGCCAAGCCAGCAGCTCGCGCGCTCGTGGCGTGCACAAGCTTGCCCTTGCCCCTGTCTGAAGCCGCACTCTCTCCATTCTGTCTCTCTCGCTCTCGCCGGTGCTCGGGCGGAAGGGGGAGAAAAAGCAAGCACCGCCACCGTTCACCGCCATCCAGCCGCCTTGCCGCAAGCCCAACTGTGGCAGAACCGCCTAAGTTAAGTGGCCCACATGCACCCATCATTGTCTCAAAGACCTTTGATCGGCATGCATGAGTTCCAAATGACTTAAGGGATCTGTCGGGTGTCCTCGGGAAACCCGAATCATCCACGTTTATCTTTCTTCCAGGATATTCCTTTGTCCAGCATCACAGTATTACAACAGTTTTATAGATACGAGAAATATCAGAGTAAAGCGGAAAGATTATACAAAATAGATTAAAACTTAAGTGTTAAGTTTACAAACCATAGGTTCTTAATATTACATAAAAGTTCGGAACTTTATATTATACATAAACCATCACTGAAGCACTTGCCCAAGGTTACTCATCAAGATCATCATCACTCTCCTCCACGAGAGTGAAGAAACACTGACCATCAAAGGGATGGTCGACTGGCTCACCTGCAACAAGGGTTAACAAACCCTGAGTACACAAGTACTCAACAAGACTTAACCGACTAGAAAAGAGAAGACTCAGGTATGCTGGCTAAAGGGATTCAAGGTAAGGCTTTAGCAAGAACAAAGCTTTTTCTTTTGCATAAAAGCTTACTAGAGTAACTCCTATATCCAAAATTTTATTCAAGATTCATATTCAAGATTTCCTAAGCATTTTTCAAACATTTGAAACATATCTCTGATCAAAATCCTTTTCTCAAGATTCATTCTTTACTACGGTGTAGGTCAGTGGATTGAGGCTCCATATCCGAGGAAACACGACGATTCGAATCGATTATACCCAGCTGGGGATTCAGTACCACACGATATATGTGTAGAACTTAATCTTGCATATATCAACCCTTACTATAGATCCTCCTATACAAGAACGGGTCCAGCGTCACCCGAGAGTACAGTACACCTCGAACCCGACTATCTCATAGCCCCGAGGGTACACGCTACTCCCGCCATCTCTCCACTCCCAGTACGCGGTTATCCGTTCTCAGTATTAGAATAGCTATAGACCAGGCTTACCATTGTATGTGGGCTGTACTCAAAAGTCTCAATCTAGCAGGCCAACAACGGTAAGGTCCTATGTAGAATAGCGTTACATCAAGACTCCTTTCTTGATGTAAGCTACCATAGAGATTATACCAACATCAAAAATATAACCACATTGTCGGGAAGTGTGAGAAAACAAGTCTAAGCATTTCTACTGTTTGTGTAAAACAGGGATCAGGGTTTGGTATAACAACAAGGTAAATCATGCATCAACAGGTTTAAAACATTTATTTGATAAACAGCTAATGCATCAGGTTATAAAGAAAAGTGTAATTGCGAAATCCAAGGGATTGGTTTAAATGCACCGGGGCTTGCCTTGAAAAACAGCGAAGTCCGGCAACTCAGACGAGACGGGAAGATCTACACCCTCAGAGGAAACCCACTGAGAAACAGGCTCTTCCGGAACGGAGTCTACACGAATAAAATGCATATGCATGATCAATGAGATGCTTTGACATGAACATGGTAAAGATGGAAATTTTCCAAGCTATAACAATTACTTGAGTACAACTTTCCTTCATGAAAAGGAAGGAAACTAATTTGATTAATAAATCTTTAAATCTCCTAAGCATTTCTTATCATTATCATAAAGCAAGACTACATAATTAATAAATGACAAAGAACTATGAACATATAGAAAACCTTAACCAGGGAGCATTTCATGCTAGATTCCCATTGGTTGTCAAACAAATCCAAAATCACAAAAACCTAAATGATTAGTCTTTTCTATTTATTTTATAAGCCTATAAATAGCTTTTACTTATAAAACAATTATATTAATTCAAACAGAGATGAAATTAAACATAAAGGTAGACATGACCAAAATAAACTTGCATTTCAAATTTCATGATTTTTGGACAAACACAGAAAATTACAAAAATCATCAAAGTTGCATTTATTAATTAAATCATGGATTTAAATGACCATATCAAAAAATACTCTAAACACAAGTTTCATAATTTTATATTAGCACAGACACATTAAGATCATCCATGTCAAATTTCATAATTTATAGAGCTATAGAAAAAATTATACCAAAAAAAACAAAACAAGCTATTGCTCACTTAAACAGAAAAAGAAAAAGAAAAAACATCAATAGCCCAACTGGGCTTGCGGCCCAGCCAGCGCGACCGCGCGACCTGGCGCAAGCGAAAAGCCGGCCCAGCCTGCTTCCGCCCGCACGCGCTGCACACTTTGCAGAAAAGCCCTTTGGCTTTGAGGAAACTAACCCGCAGTCCAGCGCACTATTCACATGAGTCTATGACTTTGCAACTAACACCCTGGGAAGACCTGCCTTTACAAAAGCGAGGAGGTCCCCGACCATGGCCGGCGCGCACGGCGGCGCACAGAGCGGCGGCGCTCCTTACGCCGGCCAACTCCGGCCGTTAGAGACCTAACTAAGGCGAGCATCATCACCGACAGGGCACCCGCGACCGATAGAGCCTCTAACCCTAAACGCTACTGCCCCGGCGAGGTCTGGCCACGCACGGCGGCGAACCGAACCGTGGCGGAACTATTCCGACGAACTCAGGCCGATAGTAGTAGAACGGA
Organism: Coix lacryma-jobi var. lacryma-jobi; assembly: GCA_009763385.1. NCBI lineage: Eukaryota > Viridiplantae > Streptophyta > Magnoliopsida > Poales > Poaceae > Coix > Coix lacryma-jobi. Next base: position 101,577,324 of record CM019828.1, on the reverse strand, counting down.
GGGGCTAGGAAGATCCAGTAGCTCACCCTGAAGACGATGGTGCGGATGGTTTGGATGGAGCAAGCTCGGAAGATAGACGACCACGGTGCAGCGGCGATCGGCGGAGAACTCCGGTGAAGATGGCGCTGTTCCGACGAGACCTGGGCATTAGACATGGAATCATCGAGCCGATGAGTTCACAGGGATCACGGTGAAGCAATAACACAAGAGAAAGTGGTCGAACAGATGCTCGGTTGAGCTGACCACTGCAGACCCGAGCTCGGCGACGATTCCAGGACCGGCGGAGAGGATTCCGGCGAGTGCGAGCTCTCTGAGGTGTTAGAGATGAGAGAGAGGTAAAGTCCGGGAGGTGCGCAAGGTAACAAGGTACTTATAGGTGCGGTGAATTGGGATGAGATCAAGCAGAGACGATCAATTTTGGATTGGGATCAAGATGGTGCCCGTTGGTGCACCGGTGGCAAACGGCGACGGCGAGCGCAGGAGGAGATGCCACGACGCGAGAGAACTGTCCAGCAGGCGCGCAACCTCGCCACGGTCACGGTCGTGTGCGGGTTCGGGAGAGATCGGCGTCCACGCGCGCGCACGGGTGATCAACAGATCACCCTCTCCCTGCCGCCATGAACAGGGACAAGAACATATCCTCTCCCTTTCCCCTTCTACCCTTCTCTAATTTAAAATTACTTTAAAATTTTGAATAGAAGTTTGAAAATATTCCAAAATATCAAATGCTCAGAATTTCAAACTGAACATCTTTTATTTTTGCAACACACCCAAATTTGACTTGCATTTTGAATTTGAGTTGAATTTGCAAAAAGGGATAAGAAGGACAAAATAGAACTTTCACAAATACTTTTGATTTTGCATGAACACTTGAAAAACTTTACACATCAAAGTTGTTCCTTGACAGAAATAGAACAACTTTGCTTTTTGAAACATACCCAAATTCTTTTTAGATTTTAATTTATAGAAAAGGGACAAAATAGGATTTTGGGATTATTTAAACTATTAAAATGAATTTCAACCAAAATCTGCTCTATACCCCATTGATGACTTGAATCAAAGTCCAAATACACCCTTGAGATATAAAACAAAGTTTGATCCAAAATTCACTGCTATATAAGAAATTACCATAAAACCCTTTACTCAAACAAACACTATTCAAAAACATGAAAGCATAAACTAGAGATCAACTTAAACACTCTTTATCAACTAAGCATAACATCAAATGATAAACTTGTTTTAGTGAATGCAATACCAGGTTATCACTCAAATGAAATGTCAATGCATATGATGACATGTCAGGTTTAGTTGCTTAACACAGGAGTGTTACAGCTCCTTCCCCCTAAAAGAAATCTCGTCCCGAGATTTAACCTGAAGGCTAACTAATGGAAAAAGAAATGTGTCAAGCACTTTTATTATTAACTATTACATAAAGCAGGGGATAGGTCATCATATTGTGACTTACAAGAACTAGACAGAAGATAGAAACTCAGGGAAACTATCTAAGAGAAACTCTTCTGACTCCCACGTGGCTTCATCTTCTGTATGCTGACTCCATTGAACCTTGTAAAACCTAACAGTCTTTCTTCGAGTGACTCGATCTTTCTGGTCAAGAATCTTGACAGGATACTCTGTGTATGTCAGATCAGGTTCTAACTCAATTTCTTCCATATGAATGACATGATCAGGCACTTGAAGACATTTCTTTAACTGAGAAACGTGGAACACATTGTGAACTGCTGACAATTGTGATGGCAAATCAAGACGATATGCCACTTTTCCACATCTTCCAAGAATCTGATATGGACCTATATATCGAGGTGCTAACTTTCCTTTGATTCCAAAATGAGTGACTCCTTTCATTGGTGACACTTTGAGATAAACAAAATCTCCAACCTTAAAAGTAAGAGACCGACGTCTCTTATCAGCATAACTCTTTTGCCTGGATTGTGCTTTCTTCATGTTATCCTGAATTAACTTGACTTTTTCTTCAGATTCTCTGACTAAGTCAACTCCAAACAAACTATGCTCTCCAGGTTCCGACCAATTCAAAGGTGTTCTACACCTTCTGCCATACAAAGCTTCAAATGGTGTCATCTTAATACTTTCTTGATAACTGTTGTTATAAGAGAATTCTGCTAATGGTAAACATTCATCCCATTTCTCTGAGAGTACTAAGCACACAAGATCTTAACATATCTTCTAAAATCTGATTAACTCTTTCAATTTGACCCCCTGTCTGCGGATGATAAGCTGTGCTATGTAGAAGTTTAGTGCCCAAGGATTGATGTAAACGTCTCCAGAAAACATTAACAAACTGTGTTCCCCTATCTGACACAATAGTCTTTGGAACACCATGCAAACTCACAATTCTGTCAATATAAATCTTGGCATAGCTAGATGCAGGATACGCGGTCTTAACTGGGTATGAAATGTGCTGATTTGGTCAGACGATCAACAATAACCCATATGGAATCAAATCCTTTTGAGGTCTTTGGTAAACCCACTATAAAATCCATGCTAATGTCATCCCATTTCCCAGATGGAATCGACAAAGGTTGTAACTCTCCAGCTGACCTAAGATGAACTGCCTTCACTTTTTGACAAATGTCACATCTGGCTACATAACTGGCAATCTCAAGTTTCATCTTAGTCCACCAGAATCTTTGTTTCAGATCCTGATACATTTTGTTGCTGCCTGGATGTACTGATAATCTGGTGCATGTGCTTCATCAAGTATCTGTTTTCTGAGCTCAGGAACCTTCGGAACTACTAACCGATTCTTGAACCAAATTACTCCGGATTCATCTATAGTGAAATCAGAATTTTGCTCACACTGAATCTTCTTTTTCAGATGGATCATACCCTTGCTTTCTTTCTGAGCTGCAAAGATCTGATCTTTTATAGATGACTGAACTATTATATTTGCAAGATTTCCTTGTGAAACCATCTCGAGATTTAATTTCTCAAACTCATGACACAAAGTAAGATCTATTGACTGACTTTCAAGCAATTGCAATGACTCTTTCGACTGAGTGCATCTGCTACTACATTAGCTTTGCCTGGATGATAGTGTACCTCAATATCATAATCTTTTATCAATTCTAACCATCTCCTTGTGTCGCATATTCAACTCAGACTGAGTAAAAATATATTTCAAGCTCTTATGATCAGTGTATATGCGACACATGTTTCCCAACAGATAATGTCGCCAGATCTTCAGAGCATGTACTACAGCTGCCAATTCTAAGTCATGTGTAGGATAATGCTCTTCATGTGTTTAAGTTGTCGTGACGCATAAGCAATAACTCTACCTTCTTGCATCAATACACACCCAATTCCCTTGCCTGAGGCATCACAATAAACATCAAAGGATTTCTCAATGTCTGGTTGGGCTAACACTGGGGCAGTTGTCAACAACTTTTTCAGAGTTTGGAAAGCTTCTTCACATTCAGATGACCACACAAACTTAGTGTCATTCTTCAATAATGTTGTCATTGGTTTAGAGATCTTGGAGAAGTCAGGGATAAATCTACGATAATACCCGCTAATCCTAAGAAACTCCGAACTTGATGCACTGAAATTGGTGACTTCCAGTCAAGAACTTCTTGAACTTTGCTTGGATCCACTGCAACACCTTCTGCTGATAGGATATGACCTAAAAACTGAACTTCATCTATCCAGAACTCACACTTACTAAACTTAGCATATAACTGATGTTCTCTCAGACGAGTCAACACTATTCTGAGATGTTCTGCATGTTCTTCTTTGGTTTTGGAATAGATGAGAATGTCATCAATAAACACAACCACGAACTTATCCAGTTCTGGCATAAACACTGAGTTCATCAAGTACATGAAATGTGCTGGGGCATTAGTCAGACCAAAGGACATGACTAGATATTCATACAGACCATATCTGGTAGTGAATGCTGTTTTAGGTATATCTTGTGGCTTAATCTTGATCTGATGATATCCTGATCTCAAATCTATCTTCGAGAATACTTTTGCACCGGCAAGTTGATCAAAGAGTAGATCAATGCGGGGCAAAGGATACTTGTTCTTGATTGTTACCGATTAATAAATCTTTAAATCTCCTAAGCATTTCTTATCATTATCATAAAGCAAGACTACATAATTAATAAATGACAAAGAACTATGAACATATAGAAAACCTTAACCAGGGAGCATTTCATGCTAGATTCCCATTGGTTGTCAAACAAATCCAAAATCACAAAAACCTAAATGATTATTCTTTTCTATTTATTTTATAAGCCTATAAATAGCTTTTACTTATAAAACAATTATATTAATTCAAACAGAGATGAAATTAAACATAAAGGTAGACATGACCAAAATAAACTTGCATTTCAAATTTCATGATTTTGGACAAACACAGAAAATTACAAAAATCATCAAAGTTGCATTTATTAATTAAATCATGGATTTAAATGACCATATCAAAAATACTCTAAACACAAGTTTCATAATTTTTATATTAGCACAGACACATTAAGATCATCCATGTCAAATTTCATAATTTATAGAGCTATAGAAAAAATTATAGCAAAAAAAACAAAACAAGCTATTGCTCACTTAAACAGAAAAAGAAAACATCAAACTAGCCCAACTGGGCTTGCGGCAAAGCCCAGCGCGACCTGGCGCAAGCGAAAAGCCGGCCCAGCCTGCTTCCGCCCGCACGCGCTGCACACTTTGCAGAAAAGCCCTTTGGCTTTGAGGAAACTAAACCCGCAGTCCAGCGCACTATTCACATGAGTCTATGACTTTGCAACTAACACCCTGGGAAGACCTGCCTTTACAACCGCGAGGTCCCCAACCATGGCCGGCGCGCACGGCGGCGCACAGAGCGGCGGCGCTCCTTACGCCGGCCAACTCCGACCGTTAGAGACCTAACTAAGGCGAGCATCATCACCGACAGGGCACCCGCGACCGATAGAGCCTCTAACCCTAAACGCTACTGCCCCGGCGAGGTCTGGCCACGCACGGCGGCGAACCGAACCGTGGCGGAACTGTTCCGACGAACTCAGGCCGATAGCAGTAGAACGGAGGGGCTAGGAAGATCCAGTAGCTCACCCTGAAGACGATGGTGCGGATGGTTTGGATGGAGCAAGCTCGGAAGATAGACGACCACGGTGCAGCGGCGATCGGCGGAGAACTCCGGTGAAGATGGCGCTGTTCCGACGAGACCTGGGCATTAGACATGGAATCATCGAGCCGATGATGAGTCACAGGGATCACGGTGAAGCAATAACACAAGAGAAAGTGGTCGAACAGATGCTCGGTTGAGCTGACCACTGCAGACCTGAGCTCGGCGACGATTCCAGGACCGGCGGAGAGGATTCCGGCGAGTGCGAGCTCTCTGAGGTGTTAGAGATGGAGAGGTAAAGTCCGGGAGGTGCGCAAGGTAACAAGGTACTTATAGGTGCGGTGAATTGGGATGAGATCAAGCAGAGACGATCAATTTTGGATTGGGATCAAGATGGTGCCCGTCGGTGCACGGTGGCAAACGGCGACGGCGAGCGCAGGAGGAGATGCCACGACGCGAGAGAACTGTCTAGCAGGCGCGCAACCTCGCCACGGTCACGGTCGTGTGCGGGTTCGGGAGAGATCGGCATCCACGCGCGCGCACGGGTGATCAACAGATCACCCTCTCCCTGCCGCCATGAACAGGGACAAGAACATATCCTCTCCCTTTCCCCTTCTACCCTTCTCTAATTTAAAATTACTTTAAAATTTTGAATAGAAGTTGAAAATATTCCAAAATATCAAATGCTCAGAATTTCAAACTGAACATCTTTTATTTTTGCAACACACCCAAATTTGACTTGCATTTTGAATTTGAGTTGAATTTGCAAAAAGGGATAAGAAGGACAAAATAGAACTTTCACAAATACTTTTGATTTTGCATGAACACTTGAAAAACTTTACACATCAAAGTTGTTCCTTGATAGAAATAGAACAACTTTGCTTTTTGAAACATACCCAAATTTTTTAGATTTTAATTTATAGAAAAGGGAAACAAAATAGGATTTTGGGATTATTTAAACTATTAAAATGAATTTCAACCAAAATCTGCTCTATACCCCATGATGACTGATGAATCAAAGTCCAAATACACCCTTGAGATATAAAACAAAGTTTGATCCAAAATTCACTGCTATATAAGAAATTACCATAAAACCCCTTTACTCAAACAAACACTATTCAAAAACATGAAAGCATAAACTAGAGATCAACTTAAACACTCTTTATCAACTAAGCATAACATCAAATGATAAACTAGTTTTAGTGAATGCAATACCAGGTTATCACTCAAATGAAATGCCAATGCATATGATGACATGTCAGGTTTTAGTTGCTTAACAGGAGTGTTACACCAACCACCCACAAAGCTTCGCGCGTGAGCCCCCGCACCTCTTGCTACCCTTAGCGCCCCGTAGGAAACCCTTGGCAAGCCCCGGGGTGAGCCGCCGCCATGGCCGCCATGACCGCCGAGCTCGGTTCGCCATGGCGGCCTCTTTCCCGTGGTTTCGTGTTGCCCTAGCCCCCGTTATAGAGTCGGTGTGAGGTCTGCGGAAGAAGAAGGGGGAGTCGGTTTGGCCGATTAGGGTTTGGTAGTGACAGTACGCCGCCGTCCGCCGCTCGCCATGGTCGCCGGAGTCGGCTGGCCGTGGTCGCGGATGCTCGGAGTGAGAACCCTGGCTTCTGAGCCTCGGGTTAGGGTTGTGAAGGTCGCCGGAGTAAGAATCGGGAGTTGGTTTAGCTGGGGATGACCGGATCCGGCAGGCGTAGCATGGCCGCACCGCCGTGTCCGCCATGGTCGACGGCGAGCTCGATCCGTGCATGCGCTGGGCTAAAGAGTGGTACCGTCGAGTGCGGAAGAAGGAGAGGAGTAGAGCGGTGGTGTCCGTTTCGCCGGGAGGTCGCCGGCGAGCTCCACCGCAGTCAAACCCTCCCTGCTTCAGTGAGGATGACCGGTGAGGCCGGTTTGACTCAGGGCCCCGCAAGTCAGTGGCTCGGGTCTCGGCTGTCAGTGTCTTGGGTGCAGTAGTTGGGTACGCGTAGCAGTTTAGGGAAAAAAGGGTTTTTCAGGGTTTTGTTTAAATAGATTTCAGAAATGCTTATGTGGCTTGTTTAATTCATATCTTGAGTTATGTAAATGCTGAAAAGGTGAAATAAGTTTTGTTAAGTTTGTTGTGATGAGTTCTATGCATGAAAAATGTAATGTCCAGTTTGTGATAGATTTATGTGTAGTTATATTAATTCATGTTTAGGCTGAAATCTCTGTTAAATGCATAGTAAACTGTGTATTGCTCAGAAAAATATGATTCTTGTTTTGTTAGGTTTGTGTTGATGAGTAGTTTCTGGGAAAAATGTAATATGATGTTTTTTTTGTGGATAATTTTGGCAGTACCAATTAAAATGATGAAATGTTGTTTTCTTGTATAATTTGTAGCAAATTAAAATATGAGTATGAACCTGAGAGTTTTTTGTACACTGCTCTTGTGCTAAGAAGTTCAGTAGAAAAAATGGAAATTTGTTGTTTGACACTTTTTGTTAGGGTGTGTAATTCAATGCACTTTTCATGGTAGTGTTTGTCTTTTTCATAGAGGATAGAGTTTAAGTCCAAATGGGTTGAAATTTGGACAAAGAACTAGATTGCATGTTGTCAACCTCCAGTATTTCTGTAGATTTTCTGAGGTTGTTTGTCTGAGGGTTGCTGTTCTAGGTTAAATAAAATGATTAAGTGGTAGCAATTGGTTAAATAGTAATCAGATGATGTTGACTACCTTGTTGAAGAAAATGAAGTAGATGACATGTGCTTATCTCCTGAGTTATCTTGTTCTATGTTGCATCCCATGTGCATTCATTTTTACTTATACGTGTTATGCATCATACAGGATCGGTGTAGTGGAGATCCAGAACCCGCAGCCACGGAGGAACCGTGTCCAGAGGAGACATCAAGGACTGCCTGAGTTCCGCGACCATCGACCCTCCGACTTTTAACGAGGCAAGCCCCGGAGCATCCCACTCCTATGGTTTGTAGTTACCATTTGCAAAGTTCACCTGATATGTTTGCTGCATTAGGTTATAGGAGTTGAGTGACACCATTGCTGCATTAATTACTTATCTTTGTCCACCTACAATTATTGTGTTAATATCCCTGTTAAGTCTAGGCTCGTTTCGCTTAGTCTGCTTAGACCGGTAAAAGTCGGGTGATTTCCTGTCTCCCGCATATAGGTGGATACTAATCATGACTAGCCTCGTGTATCGTGGAATAAACCATGTGATAATTAATTTGAGACCGGGCGGGATGTAGGAGCTGCAGGACATGGGTTCTGTGTGCTAGAGTCTCTCGTCTGTGTCGATTAGGACCCGACGAAGGGCACACCCTCAGTCATTTTGAACGCGTCAATCACTTAACGTAGTAGGTTGGAGTACCTCCCGTGAAGCCAAGTAGGGCTATTCGAGCCGGTGATGGAGATGTTGACGCCTAACACCCAGGGCCTTATATGTACCGTGGGCAACTATTCTGAGCAACCTGGCATGGTCCGTGGACAGGCGGGGCCTGATTGACCTGCATGACCGTGGGCAGTTATAGCTTGAGCGACCTGGCATTGAGATAACCCCCGGTGTAGAAGGGCCCATGACCGTCCCGCGTGTTGTGTTCTCGAATTTCCTGAAGTGGTCGCCGACGGCTGCTTGGCAAGGTGTGAGTCGGGCGAGTGTGCGACATTTTATCCCCACTGGGTATGAATCGATTATAATCGCCATCGCTCCTGGATAGTGAGTACTTGACTGGGCTTGTGTTACCGTAGTACTTATGGAACTAAGATTGTTATGATGTTTAATCTGAAAGGCTATGCTTTAGATCAGGTTCAAATCTAGGTAATCAGGTTGATTACATGAAATTGACTGCTAATACTCTAATGATGATTATTTAATAATAAAATGCTTTATGCAAAAGGGTAAGTATGGCCAACCCCAGATACAGCCTTGCATACTCCTTGGTGTCGTTTATTTCTGGTTTGTGACGCGTAAGTCTAGCTATGTATCTCTCGTACTCAGGGTGTTTATCCCTTGTTGTTGTAGATGGGCAATGCTTCTACAGCTATTGCGAGAACTGTCTATACCCCATCGCGGTTGATGATTAGACCATGGGCATGGTCATCTCTTATCCTCTCCTTATGCTTTTGTGTACTATCAGGCAAGGCACCGTATTGTGAACTGAGAAATTATGTTTAAAACTCTGTTGCTTCCGCTTTCGAATTTCGAACTATGGTTTGTAATAACTGTTGAAACTCCGATGTATTTTGAACTATGTGCGAACCTGAATGTACCTTGTGGACATGTACGCTAATCTATTACGATCTTGGCTAAAGTTGAATCTTGCAAATCTCTGTGAAAGCAGGGATTCGGTGCTTAATCTGGTATAAATTGGTCAGTTCTGTCACAGCTGGCATCGGAGCATGGTTGGTGTTACTGTTCATGAGTGTATTTGAAAAATCGTATTTTTAAATCAAAATTTTATTTGCTGAAACTTAGAAATTATAATAGGGTTTGAAAAATCTTATTGATAAGATTAAGGTGTGCCAGTGATCAAGTCCTTATGCCCAGTAGGTTTTTAGGTGGATATTTAAGTACTAACTTGGGGGTCGTGCATCATATTTAAATTCTGTTGTTTCTGTCGTCGATACGGCAAGGGTGAAATTGTATGGGTGCTATTCTTCGGAATAGTAATGTATGGATCAATTGCCTCTACGCCAAGGTAATAAGTGAGTTGTGAGAGCATAATTGGACAACCGCGAATCTAGGGGTGTGCTTGAATGGTACCAGCATGTATACCTGTTACACACAAGTATATGTGAAAGTGTTGATTGTGGGAGTAATATTATTCTGATGGGTGCATATACTACTTACGTGTATAATGGGTGTGCACCTAAGTTAGTATTAGATTTAATTTCAGCAATGCATGATATTCATACTGTGGGCAGGGCTAAAATGATTTTTCTGCAGGTACGCTAACTTGCAAACGTATAGTACGTCTAGTTAACGCTATGAGTGAACTGTATGCCACCGTCTAGCCGTTAGATTGTTAGACAGTGAGGACGTATGTTACGTGGATGCATCATGATCATATAACCTTGCATTAATCTTACTTCCTTCCTTATGTTATCCATCCCGTTTTTCTTAATAAAAGTTGTTCTCAACTAATGAAAACCTATGTGGATAAACTTCTTACAGATGGCCCGTACCAAGCGTACAGCTCGTAAGTCAACCGGGGGCAAAAGGCCTAATTGCATGTTGGGACCATGGACTGCCGAAGGGTCGGAGGACTTCTTAGATGAGTTCGGAATGCCTACCATCCTTTGGAGGGTATTGCACTTGGTGGGATACCAGGAGGGCCAGGAGCCACAGTACGAGTGGCAGCGGGTGCAGATTTCGGAGGATCACCGTATGTACACGGTGGAGGTTGACGTGCCTAGCCGTGATGACCAGGATCACGTCTGGTGCCGTCGGGTGTTCACGTTGTAGGGGAGGACCCCATGGGATGGAGCCAACAGAGTTGCTTACACCATTCTCCGGGATATTATGGAGGACCATCCGGAGGTGGTTGCCCAGGCTACAGCCAGCATCTTCCCGACAACAGATCCTTATCAGTCAGTGTGGCGTCAGCCAGGAGCCGACGTTCTTGAGGCCAGTTCGCTTGAGAGGGAGCATTGTGCAGGACCAGCAGAGAGTGCTATGGCCGCCCTCATGGCTACTTATGGATGCCTATCACGTAGCTATGATCACCTGGACCATATTCTCAGCGAGGAGATGGCTGCACAGCATCGCAGGCGGGAGGAGCATGCTACAGAGATAGACCTCCTCACCACACAGCTAGCTCATATGACTGTGGAGTGGGACCAGGCGCTTTAGAGAGAGCAGGAGTGAAGGACCGAGAGGCTACCCGAAAGCGACCAGAGGGGGGGTGAATGGGAGCTTCAAAATTTCCTTTCGGAAACTAGATGCCACTGTCCCAAACTCAACCCCAAAAACGAAACTTAGAGCTTGCTAATGTCCACGACCCTAGATGTAGGGTGGATGCTTCCTAGAAGCACAGCGGGACACTAGATAACTCTAGAAAGCCAACCCAAAAGACGGAATTCGAATCCGATCAAGAACGAACGAACCGCGAATGAGACGGCGCGAAACAGCAGTGACCGGACTCTGGCCTGCGTCCGGTCTGCAGGGACCGGACGCGTCCGGTCGTCAGAAATCGGCTCTGGGAGCTCTCTGTTCGCGACCGGACGCACGGTGCTCAAGTGTCCGGTCGTTTACTGAGCGTCCGATCAGGTCAAAACAACCGCAATGAACAGTGATAGAGGCGAGTCCGGTTGGTAACGTCTGGTCAGGTTTTACGAACTGACCGGACTCACTAGAGCGTCCGGTCGCTTGACACCGGACGCGTCCGGTCGCTGAAAAACAGGTTTGGAACCTCTCTGTTTCTGACCGGACTGACTGAAGGGAGCGTCCGATCGATTTGAACAGAGCGTTCGGTCAAGCAAAAGAACTCAGGCAGAGTTCAACCACCGGACGCACTGTAGCAGCGTCCGGTCGTTGAATGGAGCGTCCGGTCACCCCGCGAATTCACTGTTCGTCCACCGATTCGACTAGAACTCACCCAAAACAATCCTCAAGGGATCAAACTTGGTGAGTGAAGTCACAAGGAGGTTAGTGAGCTATCTCTAAGAGATCATGGCTCGAACCTAACTCCAAATCGGTGAATCGAAGGATTTCGGGAAAAGGAAAGAAAAGTGACCTGAAACGAAAAATCGATCGATCTCCTAGACCGTGAGGTTAGAGGATGATTCCTTCGGAGGAAAGAAGTGCCTCACAATCTAGAACAACTCAGTTCAAACGGAATCGCAAAAGATGAACCGAGCACAAAGATCAAGCGACGGAAAAACTCAAGGCACAAAGCAAACCGCGAAGAACATGATGAACATGAAATCAAAACGCGAATTGACACCAAGAGATGGGATCCAAGGTGAGGATACGGCCTCACTTCCTCGAATCAACAGTACACAGAGTGGAGTCTCTCTGCGGATCTCAGCTAGCTACAGCAGGGGATGGGAGAGCAGGAAATCCTAAGTGCAGGAAGCAAATGAGATGACTAAAACTGAGATAGGGAGGAGGGTGTCTCCCCTGGACTACTTATACTAACCTAGACTAAGTCTATTTCCTACTCTACCCCTCACTACTGTATTTACAGAGCGGACCAGCCTAACCCTAAGGCTATTCTAGTCCACCCGCTGGTGGTAGGTAGATCCGACGGCCACGCCCGCACGGTCTTCCGCGTCGCCTCCACGCAACCTTCAGATCGCCGCCACGTGCCGCCACCACTCTGCACCCCCGGTTTTGTGGCCCAAACCGGGAAACCAGCCTTTTCCATCAGCCCCCGGTTTTGAGGCCCAAACCGGGAAACCAGCCTCCAGCCCGAGTTTTGTGGCCAAACTCGGAAACCGTCCGCGCCCGAGTTTTGAGGCCCAAACTCGGAAACCGGCCCACGCCCAGGTTTTGAGGCTCAACCTGGAAACCGTCGCGCCCAGGTTTTGTGGCTCAACCTGGAAACCCAGCACCCAGGTTTTGAGGCCCAAACCTGGAAAACCGTCCACCGTTGGTTTTCCCGGGCTCTACCAACAAACCGGCGTCGTAGAGGGGATGCACCGCCTGTGCACCCCTTCCACCGACATGATCGCACTTCTCCGCCTGTCGCTGTCGCAGGCTGCCAGCCACCACAGCTGATCCTCCGGCCTCCAGTCCATCAGTCCAAGTCCACGTCCGCCCTTCACCGTCCGATACATCGGCATGGCACGTCCGCCGCACGGCACGCCCATCCTTCATCGCGCCCGGTCCGTCGGCACGGCGCGTCGCAACTTGACCTTCACTCGCCATCGATCACTGTCTCCGTGCTCGACACCTGCACAACACAAGCCAAAGAACATGCGCATCATCTCCATTGACAATCACTCATCACACAGAGACTCGGCATACACCTATGTATCCGCAATAGCTTTTCATGAGCTTTCACAAGCTTTTTCATTTGGCTTTCAATTGGTATCGTCTGGTGTGCTTTCCCATTTGGTTTGGGTTGATTTCCAATTGGTTCGGAGTGATTTTCTTGCTAGTTGTGTTGAGCCTCTGTGCCTCTATCTTGAGGGACTAGCATTTTGCTTCTGTTGTCCTCCGATCTTCAATTGGTATCTGCTAGCGGTGTTGAGCCTGTTCTACCTCTTCTTGAGGGCTAGCTTTGCTTTGCTTGGTTGCGTCGAGCCGTTGCCCATGTCTTTGGGGACCAAGTTTTTGCTTCATCCACTTGACCTTCTTTGGCTTTTGTTAAGGCTTTTGGGTCATTTGGTTGGGTTTTCTCTTCCCACTCCTTCCTACCTCCTTCTTCTTATTCATGATTTGTTGTGGAGTTGACAATGCACTCATCAAGGGGGAGATTGCGGATACATAGGTGTATGCCGAGTCTCTGTGTGATGAGTGATTGTCAATGGAGATGATGCGCATGTTCTTTGGCTTGTGTTGTGCAGGTGTCGAGCACGGAGACAGTGATCGATGGCGGGTGAAGGTCAAGTTGCGACGTGCCGTGCCGACGGACCGGGCGCGATGAAGGATGGGCGTGCCGTGCGGCGGACGTGCCATGCCGATGTATCGGACGGTGAAGGGCGGACGTGGACTTGGACTGATGGACTGGAGGCCGGAGGATCAGCTGTGGTGGCTGGCAGCCTGCGACAGCGACAGGCGGAGAAGTGCGATCATGTCGGTGGAAGGGGTGCACAGGCGGTGCATCCCCTCTACGACGCCGGTTTGTTGGTAGAGCCCGGGAAAAACCAACGGTGGACGGTTTCCAGGTTTGGGCCTCAAAACCTGGGTGCTGGGTTTCCAGGTTGAGCCACAAAACCTGGGCGCGACGGTTTCCAGGTTGAGCCTCAAAACCTGGGCGTGGGCCGGTTTCCGAGTTTGGGCCTCAAAACTCGGGCGCGGACGGTTTCCGAGTTTGGCCACAAAACTCGGGCTGGAGGCTGGTTTCCCGGTTTGGGCCTCAAAACCGGGGGCTGATGGAAAAGGCTGGTTTCCCGGTTTGGGCCACAAAACCGGGGGTGCAGAGTGGTGGCGGCACGTGGCGGCGATCTGAAGGTTGCGTGGAGGCGACGCGGAAGACCGTGCGGGCGTGGCCGTCGGATCTACCTACCACCAGCGGGTGGACTAGAATAGCCTTAGGGTTAGGCTGGTCCGCTCTGTAAATACAGTAGTGAGGGGTAGAGTAGGAAATAGACTTAGTCTAGGTTAGTATAAGTAGTCCAGGGGAGACACCCTCCTCCCTATCTCAGTTTTAGTCATCTCATTTGCTTCCTGCACTTAGGATTTCCTGCTCTCCCATCCCCTGCTGTAGCTAGCTGAGATCCGCAGAGAGACTCCACTCTGTGTACTGTTGATTCGAGGAAGTGAGGCCGTATCCTCACCTTGGATCCCATCTCTTGGTGTCAATTCGCGTTTTGATTCATGTTCATCATGTTCTTCGCGGTTTGCTTGTGCCTTGAGTTTTTCCGTCGCTTGATCTTTGTGCTCGGTTCATCTTTTGCGATTCCGTTTGAACTGAGTTGTTCTAGATTGTGAGGCACTTCTTCCTCCGAAGGAATCATCCTCTAACCTCACGGTCTAGGAGATCGATCGATTTTTCGTTTCGGGTCACTTTTCTTTCCTTTTCCCGAAATCCTTCGATTCACCGATTTGGAGTTAGGTTCGAGCCATGATCTCTTAGAGATAGCTCACTAACCTCCTTGTGACTTCACTCACCAAGTTTGATCCCTTGAGGATTTGTTTTGGGTGAGTTCTAGTCGAATCGGTGGACGAACAGTGAATTCGCGGGGTGACCGGACGCTCCATTCAACGACCGGACGCTGCTACAGTGCGTCCGGTGGTTGAACTCTGCCTGAGTTCTTTTGCTTGACCGAAACGCTCTGTTCAAATCGATCGGACGCTCCCTTCAGTCAGTCCGGTCAGAAACAGAGAGGTTCCAAACCTGTTTTTCAGCGACCGGACGCGTCCGGTGTCAAGCGACCGGACGCTCTAGTGAGTCCGGTCAGTTCGTAAAACCTGACCAGACGTTACCAACCGGACTCGCCTCTATCACTGTTCATTGCGGTTGTTTTGACCTGATCGACGCTCAGTAAACGACCGGACACTTGAGCACCGTGCGTCCGATCGCGAACAGAGAGCTCCCAGAGCCGATTTCTGACGACCGGACGCGTCCGGTCCCTGCAGACCGGACGCAGGCCAGAGTCCGGTCACTGCTGTTTCGCGCCGTCTCGTTCGCGGTTCGTTCGTTCTTGAACGGATTCGAATTCCGTCTTTTGGGTTGGCTTTCTAGAGTTATCTAGTGTCCCGCTGTGCTTCTAGGAAGCATCCACCCTACATCTAGGGTCGTGGACATTAGCAAGCTCTAAGTTTCGTTTTTGGGGTTGAGTTTGGGACAGTGGCATCTAGTTTCCGAAAGGAAATTTTGAAGCTCCCATTCACCCCCCCTCTGGTCGCTTTCGGGTAGCCTCTCGGTCCTTCAACATCTCGGGGCTCAAATTTAGCAACAAAAGCAGAATGAGCGAAGTGAGAGATGTGCTGTGACCTGGACCGAGTAACCCGTTCGTCGATGCTGCCGATCATCTGCTGAGGCGGGTGCTGGCGCTGGATGTGTCGTGGTGCCTCACGAGCTGATGTAGCCTCCCCCTCAACAGCAGCTGGTGCCTCCCCGGGTACAAAAGGTACCGCTCGGGGTGGCGGATCCCACGGCCCCCAGGAAGAAGAGGTGTCGGTGCCGTGAGTCGTCGTAGAAGCCGCTCTTTGCGGCACTGCAGGTGGAGGAGGTGCTGGGTCATCTATCCCTTCAGCACCTTCTTCATCATCATCAAAAAGAGGCTCGCCAACCTCATGATCACCTGCACGCTCAAAGCGAGAAGAAGGACAAACCATGGTCTCGTCGAAGGTGACATCGGATGTCTCCATGACTCGGTTAGTGTCAAGGTTAAGTACACGATAAGCTCGAGTGTGAGTGCCATAACCCAAAAACACCACCGTCAGAAAGAACGAGACTCAAACTTGTCCAAGTTGCCTTTTTTGAGTATAAAACAATGGCAACCAAAAACTCGAAAATAACTCACCTTGGGTAGTTTTCCAAAACGCAACTCATAAGAAGTCTTTTTCAAGAAAGCTCGGAGAAAAATGCGATTGGAAATGTAGCATGCAGTGCTCATAGCTTCGGCCCAATATCGCCTAGAAGTCCTATGCTCATCGAGCATCGTCCTGGCCATCTCAACAAGGGTCCGATTCTTCCTCTCTACAACACCATTTTGTGGCGGTGTGTAGGGGGAAGAAAACTGAAGCTCTAAACCCAAAGAGTTACAAAACTTCTCAAAATCTGAATTCTTGAATTCGGAACCATTATCACTCCGAATTGCTCGCATCGAGTTCAAAGGGAACTCATTCTGAAGATGCAAAATCAGATTGCGAGCAAAGGAGAAAGTCTCGGTCTTCTCAGCTAAAAAGAAGACCCACGAATATCTCGAAAAGTCATCAACAACAACAAGCACATACCACTTCCCCCCAACCGAGCTCACCCGAGCCGGACCAACAAGGTCCATGTGTAAAAGCTCTCCAGGGCGCTTGGTCATGACCTGAGTCACTGGATGGTGGGGAGCGGCAACCATCTTCCCGTGTCTACAAGAGTGGCAAACAAGATCCTTCTCCATATGCAACTTGGGCAATCCTCGGATTAGGCCAAGTGAACTAAGCCTTGCAAGCAAGTCGAAGCTCAAATGTCCAAGTCTCCTATGCCACTTCCAAAGATCAGAGGAGGAAGGTCCAGCCACAAGACAACGAGAAGTGCCAAAAGACTCCGAGAAATTTGCATGAAAGACTTTTCCAAAGGGCGAAATCAAACACACAAGATTGCCCTGAGGATCCAAAATACGACTGAGATTCGGTTTAAAATGAATCTCATAGTCGTCGTCAAAGAGTTGCGAAACAGAAAGAAGGTTAAAATGCAAGTTAGAAACAAGAGCAACATCGCGCAACACAAAGTGCTCATTAACTCGCATCGACCCGCGAGACAATACCTTACCTTTGCTATTGTCGCCGAAGGTTATGTACTCCTTTCCGGCAACAGAGCTAAGGCTGGAGAACCACTTGGCGTTTCTGGTCATGTGCCTCGAGCAACCGGAATCCACCAACCAAATGTCCTCCAACCGTTTTACCTACATCAATAAAAAGACATAGGTTGAGCATACGGTCCAACACTGGGGTTAGTGAAGTAGGAAGAATACCAGTGTTGGGCTGGCTGCTCAAAAGAACGGTTAGGAGAAAAACCATTCCTAGCACGTCTACGAGAGGAGCGATCACCACGTAGAGGAAAACGTGGTCCGCTAAGGGAGGAGCGTCCATCGCGATACTCAAAACGCAGTGGGGGAAAACGCTCAACTACAAAGCCTCCGCCACGGGGTCCATAGCCTACAACTGCAGGCTCCCATCGGGCACGCTCTCTATGAGGCCTAGGCCTAGGGACTTGAGGCTCAACACCTCTAGGCCTAGCAACTCTCCTCGGAGCACTCCTCTGAACACTCGGCACATGTACATCATGGAAAGGATGGTACATGTCCGTGTTGTTCATCTCCCTAGCACGGCGCGCCTCTCTCTTGCGCCTAAAGCAGAACTCGCTCAAGTGTCCATCTCTCCCACAGAAATCACAATGTTACCTCACCGCACGCAAAGGGGGTTGTTGGTACTCATGGCTGTGGGTGTGGATCACTTTGCCCTTCTGTGGCAACTCCTCCTGGATAGGTGGCATTGTGTCCAGCTTGTTCTTTAGGTGATTGGGTTTGGGATGCCACACTTGGTTCTTGGGTGGAACTCTCGGAGGTTCCTCAAACACCCCATCCTTGGTGGTAGGCTTGACGGGCTCTTTAGGTGGAAGCTTGGTCAGTTTGGGAGTAGTGGTGGAATTTGGCTTCTCACTAGGATTCAGACCACTCGACTCTCCAATCTTCCCAAAAGCAGAAAGATCAACACCCTGAGCAAGACCTACACCAGAACCTCCAGCAGCTCGCTTAAATTGGGAGATCATCATCCCGAGCGGCGGCGCACTACAAGAGACCCATGACAAGATGGTCCGAAGGTATGTGTTTTCCTCCTCGGTTTGCATCTTGCCATGCTTGACATTCGCAATCTCCATCTCCAAACCCTCACACAAAGCGCACTTGGACACACAAGTGCTACCTGAGTTGGCCACCTCAAGAGACACAATCTTGGCATTCTTCTCTGCCAACTCAGATTGCAAGACAGGACAAGTCTTGCACGCACCCAACAGAGAAGGTCTAGCCTTCAGCTCATCCACCTCTCCTACCAACGCAGCATACTTACCTCTCAAAGTGAGAAGGTCAGTCATGTGCGTGGTGCACATCTCACACTCAACCTCCTCCGACACGACCACGGTGGACTTGGCAAACTCAAGCTCCCTCACCGTGTCCTCCCACTTCTGCCTAAACTCCTTGCGCTCTCTAGCGGCACGCCTAAGCAACTTGTCCTGACTAAGGAGCGCGGCAGTAAGCTTCTCGACCTCAGCATAAAGCTCATCGTGGGTGAGAGATACCTGGGAGATGTCGTCGTCGTCATCCCGAGGGGTGTGCTCCAGCTTGCAGTCGACCTCATCACCAAGCGCCATGGTGCAGAAGCCGTCGTTGGCGGCGAAGAAGCAGAGACTGTTCAGCTTGTCCTCGATCCTCTTCTTCTTCTCGGACTCGTCGTCGCTTGAGCAAGCAGAGTCGTCATCCGAGCTGTCGACGTCGCTGAGCGTGGCGAAGAACGCACGCTGCTCAGCCTGGGCCTTCTCCAAGTACTTCTTCTTGATGTACTCCTTGTCGAAGCCGCCCCTCCGCTTGTGCCTCGGGGGAACGTACTTCTCCTTGCACTTGTCGGAGTCGTACTTGTGCCCATGATTGCCCTTCCCCGAATGCTTGTTCTTCTTGGGGCAGTTGGCGATGAAGTGGTCGGGGTCGCCGCACTCATAGCATCCCGAGCGTCCTCCTCCGCGGCGACGGTTCATGCGGTTGTTGTGAAACCGCGAGAACCGGTTGGCGAGCATCGCTAGCTCGTCATCCCCCAATGACTCAAGCTGGTCCTCTGTGACAGAAAAGAGAGATGAAAGAGCAAAACCTCCAGAGGGGTTAGAAGAGCCAAAAACCAAAGCCATAGTCGGGCCAGAAGGATTCTCATAAGAAGCCCTCGACATGGCGTCAATCTCACTAGACTTGAGCTTACTAAAGAGCTCATCGCAGGTGAGGGTCTCATAGTTAGACGATTCGATGATCGCCTGGACCTTTGAGTCCCACACTAACCGATCAAGGGTGTGCAAAAGCTTCAAAGCCCTCTCATGATCATCAAAAGGCAACAGCTCCTTGTTCGCTCTCATCTTGTTGACAATAACCTGAAAGCGAGCGAATAAACTCTCTATGCTCTCGTCAGGCATATGTCGAAAGTTCTCATACTCCCGCTTGTGTGACTCATAGAGGCGGGATTTGACCTGAGTGGTTCCCTCATGGAAGCGCATGAGGGTCGCCCAAATCTCGCGAGCCGTGGGGAGATGAGAAACGCGATCAAACTCGAACATGCTCAAACAGGAGAACAAGGCGTTACGTGCCCGGCTATTGGCCTCGTGCTCATCGATCTGGAGCTGAGTGACACGAGCAACCAAGACAACGTAATCATCCCTGTTGCAAATCTCCCAAACAGAAGAGCCCATGTGTAACACCTCTGGTGTTTAATATGTAATTAACCTGACATGTCATCATCATTAGTCATTAATCATTCTTGCCTTGCATTTATGTTTGCTTAGTGCTTGTGTAGCAATCTCTTTTCAAAAACCCTAAAGCCCAAATCTTCCTATAAGGGCAAGAATGGTAATTTCACCTCTGTACCTAGCTTTGTGTAATTCTTGTTCAGTTGGATGTCTTGAAGTTTTGTTGTGTTGGCCAAAGTTCAAAAATCAAAATCAGATTTCAAATCCCTTTGCAAAACCCTGATTTCCAAACCGTGGATTTTATCCCTCTTTTTGTAATTCAAAAATTATTCAAAATTTGGGGTTGGTCCAAAAAGCAAAGTTGTAGATCTGGCCAAGAGAAACAACTTTGGTATTTACAAATTTTCAAGTTTCTGTACAAAGTTTGAAGTAAATCCAAATTCATTCAAATTCCAGTTTTTGTCCCCTTTTCAGTTTTCAAAATTTATTTAAAAACTATTGAGTTTCAGAAAAAGGGTATATTAGCAAAGTTGTAGGTTTTGATAAAAGGAACAACTTTCATATTTGCAGATTTCCAACTTTCAATGTAAAATCAAAAGTAATTTTGAATTTATTCAAATCCCAAAAGTGTTCCCTTTTCTGTTTTCAAATGTGGTCCAAAAACTATTTAGATTTTGGAAATATTCTTTTTGACAAAGTTGTAGATCTCCTTTTTCTGCACAACTTTGGTATTTTGAGTTTTTGCTGCTCAGTTCAAATTTTGGAAGTAATTTGCAAAATTCAGAAATCAGCCCATAGTCAAACCCTAAGACCTAGCCCTGTTCATCTTCAACCTACAGCTAGGGGGTCCCGGCCATGGCCGCACGCCAGCGCCGCTTGCGCCACGCGTTTGGCAGCCGCCTGACCACCCCGCCCCGTCGCCCTCAGAGCAGCGCCATCATTCTTATCTGCACGCGCGCGCCAGTTGCCCTCCGCGCCCGTCCCCCACTGTTCCCTGCACAGCGCCGCCGCGTGGCCGTCACCGGCAAGCCTTCGCCCAGGCCCTGGGTGCACGCCCGTCCTCCCGCCGGCTTGCAATCGAGTGCGCACGCTTCGGCCGAGCTCATCCACACCATCCCGTGCTCTCTACCGTCCCCGACCGTGCCTATAAAAGGGACCGCCGGAATCCGAGCTCCTCACTCGTCTCCGCCGCCGTCGCCAGCCCACTCCGAAGCTCCCGCCGCTCAACCACCTAGCCCGAAAGCTCCGCCTTGAGCTCGCGAAGCTTCCCAGCCCCTCGATTTTACCTCCCCCGCCTCCTATCGCCCGGCGTAGCTCGCCGTTCCCATCTCCGGCGAAAACCCGGCGAACTCGGGTTCGTCAAATACTACCTCTCCGGCCACGATCATCTTCCCCTGACCCCTGTGTCAGCTTCCTTGGCTCCGCGCGACTCTAACCAGGCCCTTGCGGTCTCGTGTGTTGCGCCGGATCGCCGGAGTGCCGCCGCGGCCGTCTCCTTCTCGAGCCTCACCCTCGAGCACGTGTCGAGCCTCACCCTCGAGCACGTGTCGAGCCTCACCCTCGAGCACGTGTCGAGCCTCACCCTCGAGCACGTGTCGAGCCTCACCCTCGAGCCTCACCCTCGACCACGTTCCCGAGCCACACCCTCGAGCACGCCTGCGAACCGCGCTCCCTCGAAGCAGCCGAGCCCTGCCTCCGACCCGTGGTAAGCACTCGAAGCCCCGGTCTCTGCTTCCACTCCGCTTCGCCCGAGCCTACCGGCCAGGCCTCGGACGGACGCTTGTCTCCGCTTCGCCCGAGCCTACCGGCCAGGCCTCAGACGGACGCTTGTCTCCGCTTCGCCCGAGCCTCCCGGCCAGGCCTCGGACGAAACGCTTGTTTCCGTCTCGCCCGAGCCCTGCTGTCCGCCTCGCCGCGATTCGCCCGAGCCCCTGCAAGGAAGGAGCACAGCGCTCTTTTCTTTTTCCTTTTTGAAAGAGTGTGAATAGTGTTCTGTTTTCTCTTTTTTGTGTGAATTAATTTGTTGTTCCTTAAATCCTGATAAAATTATGGTATGCTCCATGCACTGTGTAGTATTTTAGAAAAATATGAAACTTGACTTTTCTGCAAGAATTTGAAAATGTAAAATCCCTCTTTTAATTAATAAATGGATGGTTTTGGATTTTTAGAAAATTATTTATAACTCCAAAAATCATGAGATAAATTTTTGTGAGCTTCCTATGCCATGTTTAGTCTCTGGTGAAATTTTGAAGTCTTTTGGAACAAGTTGATTTTTGAGCATTTATCTTTAATTGTTAAATAGTGCTTTTTGTTAATTAATGTCTGATTTTATTTGAGCACCTTAATGACCTCCAAAAATTATGAAATTTGTTTTGCCATCTGTCTACACCATAATGAACTTATGTGATTAATTTGGTAATTTTTGGAGCAACTGCATAAAATGACCTTTTTAAATAATTAAGAAAAAATAGAAAAATGGATTAGGGTTCATGTTGTATGCCCTGTTTTGCATTATTCATGCTAGCATACTCATGTGCATGCATCATTGCATTCGTATAGTCACCGAAGAAGGCGTCAAGATCGAGGCAGCCGCCGACGAACCTGTCCCTGAGGCTACCCTGAGCTCCGACAACTACCCTGCCGCCCTCGAGCCTGCCCTCTTTGCTCTTCAAGGCAAGCCCCGGTGCATTTAACCCTTTCCTCGAATTTATAAAATGATTTCCTTAAATGCTTTTGAGTTAAATTATTGCATTAGATTTATAGGAGTTGTGTGTTATCCTAATTGATGCACTATCCACCTTGACCACTGATACACCCGATACCTGCTTTTCAAAAGTATTTGAAAAATGCTTAGCAATGCTTATTGAATTAGACTTTGCAATAAAATGTCAATTTCAAAAGTGTGATCACTTAAGGAATGTTTATGGGAATTTGGTCTTACTCCCCGGCTGTTGGCTAGGTATCTGATCCGTACCTAGTCAATAGCGAGGAGAGGTTGTCCGAGCGTACGGTGCCGTCATGTTGTAGTCCGGGACTCAACAGTTGACACCGACCGGGACAGGATTGAAAAACTGACGGGACTATTACGCTTGGGTGAGATATAACCAAGGTATAGTTCTGGCTAGAAAATTAGGGACCATCCGTATGGGGGCCTGCTGGTCAAGACTTGTAACTATTCACATACTTCGGAAAGCTCTGGCTCCGAGAAATCCTTGATTGGGACCGACAACCGCGCACTGGGAGTGGAGAGATGGCGGAAGTAGCATGTACCCACGTGGTCGTCGTACCTGGAAAGGAGTGGTGTACTGTACTTCCGGGTGGCGTAGGACCGGTCCAATCTTGGAGGAATCGTGGTAGACGAGTTGGCATATGCAAGCTTGGGTGCTACATATGCAGTGTGGATAGGGATCCTCAGCTGAGTATTATTTATCCAGATTAACGTTGCTCCTCGGTTATGGAGACTTGGTCCACTGACTGTCAAAGGAGAGTGGTTCTCAACTAGGAATGTTTTGAAATATAAAATGAATCATGAACGATGAAGAATTGAGGAATACTGAATCTTTCCAAAATAAAATAAGGTTTACAAAAATACTTTTCTGTAAAATACTTGATCTTGCTTAAGCCTTACCTTGACTACCCTAAGCCTCTCATTCCTGAGTCTTCTCCCTTTTCTTTAGTCGGGTAAGTCTTGTTGAGTACCCCAGTACTCCGGGTTTGTAACCCATGCTGCAGGTATGACAGAGTCCCCGATGTGTCTTGCACCCTGCTGCGTGACTGTAACAGAACCGTCCAATTTATAAGAGCGCAAGTGCGAAAACCTCTGCCGGAACAGTGAAATTAGCACACTTGAGCCCATATAAACCCGGTAGTCCGTGAAATCCTGAGGGATTTCAAACTTTTTCAACATCTTAGCCAAGATCGCATAGTCAAGCAAATACAAATCATGTCCACGGAGCTTTGCAGCGGAAATAATATTACAATAGAGTTTACAAATAAAGATACAAGTTGAGTTCCATTTAATTTAGAAGAAACAACATAGCTTTGAAATGAATACCATAACATAGGTTGAAATACTTTGCTAGCTTGAGTGACATCCTCCAACAACAGCATAAGAGAAGAAGTATGCAACTGCCGAGCCCACTGGCACTGGCCATCACCTCTCGGCAGGCCTAACCTTCACCTGCAACAAGGTGGGATAAACCCTGAGTACTCGAATGTACTCAGCTAGACTTACCCGTCGTAAACCAGAAATAAAGTGACACCAAGGAGTATGCAAGGCTGATATAAGAGTGGAGCTGGCAATGACCACAGTTTTGCATAAAGGCATATATAATAAAGTAGCATTATCTTTTACTTACTAGCTGCAGGTTTTAGATAAATAATTAACCTACTCAACTAGATTAGCACCTGTTCTAAAAACAGTCATAGTATTGATTTGTTCGATCACCACAATATAACAAACAGACCAATTAACAATTGCCAACAGTGCCACGATAACTGTCACGTGTTCCACAATTTCAGTATCAAGATCGATCAGCGTTCAAGTCAAGTGCTCACTATCCAGGAGCGATGGCGATTATAATCGATTCCTAACCAGCTGGTGATTTATTCCCCACACAAACCACACTCACCCGCTAAGGTGAGCTACAGATAACCACAACATTGTTCCAGGAAGCCGCGGTTTCAACCGCCACCATCACACCCGAAGGCAAGCCCGACTGCCAAGGAGTTGGACTTAACCACCATCACCCGGGTCTTACTCTTCGCGCCCCCGCGTCCCACTAACCCTCCACCGTGGCTTCGGCTGATGCGTGGGACCTGAGAGCCGGCCTGGAACAATGAGCGGCTTCGCGGTCGGAACGAATTATCCTTCCAGCTAAATGTGGGGCATGCGTTCAACATGACAAGAAGTCCATCTCAACAAGATACTATTTTTCCGTTCGACACGGCTAGAAATACTGTAGCGCAACGCTACAGGAATCTGCCGATCTCTATTTTCCACAACACTCAGTTATCTCACTTACTGGCAATATCCGTTAAAAGGTCGAGTAACCACCTATTACTCGCGGGTAACATGAAGGTTGCCCGACTTCTACCGGTCTAAGCATGGCTAAGCATATAAGTCGAGCCTAGACCTAGCAGGGTAACAAGGGTGTATATCTCAAGTAATCAAGGTAAGGATAAGTAATGCAACAACGGTTTCACACAACTCCTATAACTTAATGCAACAATCATTATATTAACTCAATTGCATTTATAAAAGAGTGGGTAGGAGACTTAGAATGCTCCGGGGCTTGCCTGGGAACCAACACTAGGTTAGTGTTAAGTGACACTTGCTTGGCAAGCATCTCCACTTCTGACACATGCTTAGCTCTGCATCTTCGGGACCGTCCACCAAACACCATCTTCGGGTTTAGCTTCACCATCCCATCCTTCACGGTGTATCTACCGTACCTAAATGAGATGCACAATGCGAGCGTATGAACGCAAGGCAAACACTCACGATGCAACATAGGCATACAACACAAGCATTACCAACTATTTCACATAAGCAATCAAGATAACTATATAAGAGAAGACATAACTTAATTATTACTTTAGCACACACATAGAACACTCACTTCAGCAGGTCATGGTTATATTAAGGTGTTACACAAGGGTCATTAGGCATGTAGACAGGTTAACTATAACAATCAATCAAGATTATATTACACACATCACCCACTTGACACATGCATGCACATAAAAGCTTCTATTTTAATTAAACATGTTAACCAACATGGTAAACATATTAACACAATATATTGGGTTGATTAATTTAGAAACACGGAATGCATGAACTAATTATTATCAAGGCATGATGTAGCATCAAAAGTCACATAAACAATCTCAGACTTATAACAAGCAACTCAGTTTATTTGCACAGTTTGGACAGCACACAGCGAGCACTCAATTTAATCATAACTGGAGCTACACACATCCAAACAAGGCAAACTAAGACTTTCTGGAAAGCTAATGAAACTATCTACAACTTTGTTATTATTCACTAAACATGATTCAGCTCTTAAAAAGGGCAAACATTACATGCAAGACAGTTCTGTCCAAACTTTGGACAGAATATGACTTCTATCTTCGAACAGCCATAACCAGAGCTTTAGAGCGCCAAAGGACTTGATATAAGACTTGTTGGAAAGATTATTAAGTTGTCTACAACTTATTTATTATCATCTCAAGTTGATTAAGCAGTTATCAAGGTCAAACAATACAAACAAGGAAATCTGTCCAGACTTGGACAGATTCTGAACCTCAACTTAAAACATGTGTATCTGAAGATCTAGATCACCAAAAATAGTGATATAGGACTTTTTAGAAATCTTATAAAAAGCACTACAACTCTTCTATTAACATAAAGACCTTATTCATAAGTTAAATTAGCCAAACAGTTCACTCTTTCAGATCTGCGCAGAAAACAAGCAAAACCTGACAGCCAACTTCTAAAATCTATAACTCCTAAACCACTTTGCCTAAAATCATGAAATTTCAGGACAAGCAAGATAAGGAAGTTATCTATAACTTTTGTATAGACTACATCTACATAAAACACCATTTTTATCACGAAGTAATTACCACAACAGAAACTACACATGCAGCCACATTTCAGCAAATTAACAAACTTGCTTTACTAGTTATTTTATTAACATGAGAGCACATATATGACCTATACAAACACTTCTAACATTCATGAACATGATCACACATCCTTTATCTCAGATCAACATGCAACAAGGCAAGCACATAAACATATATATGTTCATCTTATCACTAAGCTTCCATTAATTAAATAACTAGCAAACACGGGCATTACTTTAAGTGATGTTGTAAACACCTCATTTGGAGCTCATATTTTTACAGGTGATAGATGACATCACAATATAGATATTATAAAAAGATTACACTCTCAGGTCATATAGATTATTTATTACAAACATGGCAAGATTAATTCACGAAAAAACATGTGAGAGCAAGATAAATCCACAAATCATATTTTCAGCAAACACATGACCATAATAAAATTATCTAAGCTATAACAATACTATTAAAAGGCAGTAGAACCACCTTTTCTATTTTTACATGCAAACATTTACCACAAACTCATTTTAATTCATTTAACAAGCTGAAAGCAAGATAAATTCATAACTAATTCATACATGCACCAATAAATCTGAAATTTTTATCACAGTACACACATGACCAGAGGAGCCTACTATAAAAATTTCACATCATTTCAAGCAACATAACAGCAGATATCTTTTTCTCCCTATTTAAGCCTATTTAACATAAATAAATCATCACAGCACAAAACATCCACTAACAGCCCACATATTATGCATCCACTGGATAGATCTACTCACAAGGATTCCAAAAGGGCTCATTTGCAATTTTTGGACAAACATACAATTTACTATGCATTTTACCATTTTCAGCCACATTTGCTATTTAATTAAAAACGAAAACAGAAAACCCTTTTGCATCAGGGACCCTCAGATCTGCACAAAACGATTAAGGACTTGTTAGTAAAACTAATGAGTCATGCCACTTAACACAAAAACCCAACGAAAAGCTTCAGCTTCGCTAGATGGTCCTTACCATGGATTTGACGGAAGAAAGCTCAGGAACGGAAGGAAAAGGCCGGCTTCGGGAGGGAGACGGCCGGAGCTGCTAGGGTTTGGGGCTGCCCTGCGCCCCTGCTGGGCGTCTCCGGCCGCTGCTGCTGCTGCCTGCGCCCCACTGGCCGGCGAGGAGAAGGAGACCGCGGCCTGGGGTCGCGCTCCTCTGCGCGGCAAAAAAAAAGAACCGCGACTCCCTGCGGTTTCTGCAGAAGGGGCGCAGGGAAGGGAAAAGGGGAAGAAAAAGGGAAGGGAAGAAGGAGCGGCGGCCAGGAAGAGGCTCGCCGGCACGCTGCCTTCACTGGTGCTGCACAGGAGAGAAGAGGCAGCCATGGAGGAGCTGCTGTTCTTGCTGCCATGGATGGAGAAGGAGAGAGCCGGGAAACAAAACAAGAGGGAGAGAAAGACCGAGAGAAAGAGAGGGAGAGGCTGGGCTCGGCCTTTTTACCGAGGAGGGAGAGAGGGGCGCGCCCCGAGGCCACGCACCCGTCCCATCTGGTCGGCCACGGCAATTTCCAGGAGAATTTCTTTCCCAATTTGGTAAGTTTCCGGAAACTTTCGCTCAAACTCCAAAATTGCAAACACTGCTCAAACGGACTCCGATTTCGATGAAACCAATTTTGTTGTCGTCGTCTCGCCGAGTGCTCCGACTTTCGTTAAAGGCACTTGGTCAAATTCCTAATCGTTTGTCCGGTAACAGTCGTCGACGGCAGCTTCGCGGTGACCGAAATTCCAATTTCGCAGTACTGACTTAACCAATTTTCGGAACCTGAAATCCGCAGTGTACTTCATCTTGCGAGCTCTTTTTCGCTATTTTCGGCACCGATCCAGGTCTCGGCCATAAAACGAAATTTGTTCCTCTCGATCTGTACTACAACTTTCATTTAGGACGCACTGACATGCAAATGTCCGAAAATAACGTTCAAAGCTGGTCAAAGTAGTCACCCGGTAGTATCTGATTTAGGGTTCCTCGTCCGTCGGAATATTTTCTGGACATCTGCTCAACACGAAACTTTCATAACTTTTGGTGGTGAGTCCATATACAGTTGATTGGGCATAATTGCAGTACTTGGTTAAGCTCAAATAATTTTCTTCAATTAATCAACCATTATAGGCAAAGCTGTGACTCATCATTTCATGTAACTTTTTGATTCCAAACTCCGTGAAACTTTTTCACCAGTCACTATAGACAGGAACTGAGGTGGGTTACATGAAAAATCATGTTTAACATTAATCTTGAATTTTCATAAATTGACAATCATGGATAATTCAAACTGGCATTCCATCTCTGAGATTGATCCCCAAAAACTTCTGTCATCACTGACCACACTTGAATTTACTTATTTATTGTCATTTGATATATCATATATATACTCAACTGACTGCTCAACTGACGGCGAACACCTGGGGTGTTACAGCCCTCCCCCCTTAAAAGAATCTCGTCCCGAGATTCCGGACAAAAGACTTTACAAGGGAAGAGAAGAATAGCACCCACTCTTAATCACAGGTTACTGGCAGCTCAACATACTGACTTCTTGACAGAACAGAAACTATAGGAATAGAACAACTTTCCGATCTTTGAGGTCATTTTCAGATTACTAGCTCTTGTTGAAAGAATTTTCTTCACTGAATTCCATTGAACACTGAGGTGCACTTAAGACATCACTGATAGGTTGGAAGGAACACCAAAATTGCATTGTCACTTTGGGAGGAATCCAAGATAATATTTCTGCAAAAATACATCCTCGAGAAGGTTAGGAACGGATTGACGGCAACCATCATTTATACCACTGTGAAGGTCTAATTAATCAGATAGCAATCGATGGAAAGCTACATAAGGTTTCATGTGGTGCAATTCTCTTTCTCTGATGACAACACTGTATTATCCGAATCTGATAAGAGAGCGGTAAATGTGATAGCTGACTCTACCAAATCCACGTTTTTTTTTACTGATCCTTCTTCACAGAAATTCTTATCTCTTAAGCCGTGATAGTCACAAGGTTGAATTTCATGCAACCTCTTGGGTGTGAATACCAAACTACTGGATTTCTGTACTACTAAGCAGATGAACATCATTCTTCTTTATGGTGCAGTTGCAACTTAGCGGAACTGACTTGTTGAACCACTTGGGTCATAGAGCGATCTTCTCAATTTCACTCAGTAATGCAAGAACATACTCTGAAATCCGACGTTTGACATTTCAATTTGTCATCAATCTGCACTTTTCAGAGTTGAATTTTGGGAGAACACCTTGACTGCTCAAGAATAAGGGACTGATTCTGAATGTCCTTTCTGGCTTCATCCCAAAATAATCTGGAGTAACCTTTTTATAGTACCAAGATATATCATTAGTCTGTCCTTAACCAAAGTATAATTCTGACTGAGTTACTAGACCGGCGTACTATCTTGTATCAACATTTAAATTTCTCTAGGATAGAGTTGGCAGGAACATAACTGAAACTTGGATGTACGAGTACCACAAACAAAAACAGTCGGTTTACAGACTTCGGGCATAACATTGTTCTGCAAGACATAGCCTTCATAGCTACCAAAGAGTTATTTCTGAACTAGAGATTGGCTTTTATTGGCAGAAACTAATCAGTTGTCTCTCAACACTTATAAAGCTCCAAGGTTTCAGCTTTTACTGCAAGCACTGTCGATATCAACGCTCATAGTCAGCAGAGAATCAGACACATCTGGGAGGATTGAGTTGATTATGAGATCATTATGCAGATATATGTGTTAAGTTTAGACAGAAAACTGCTAGACCTCGGGTATCTGGTTCAATAACATACATTTCTGTTGCTCATTCCTTAGCTGATACTTGTCCACTTTTAAGAATTTTGTGCCACCTTGCTTCACTATGACCATATATGTTGCTCAATCTTTTGTTGTTGATCCAACAGAGTTCTTTGTCTACCACCTCTTACAGTCTGTTACTGTTTTCATCACTGACACTTTGCCACTTTCAGAAAGAAACACTGCCATATATGAGCCGACAAAAGGATTTTCCTGAAGGAATATAGAGATAACAAGGAGAAAGCTTCATGAAAGATAACACATTGGCGTAGTCCCATAATAGATCTTGATCATAACCCACGGTACCAGCGCGTGCCGAGCAACTCAAACTTGTGTCGGCCGCCACATGAGGCTCTCGGTTTCGTCGCGGCACTATTAGTTCATAACCAAGACACCATTATCGAGTCCACAATCAATGAGAAATCCCACATGACGCAGATAAATCTTGCATGGATAGCAGGCATCACATGCAAGGCATAAGCTAGCAAAACAAGGATGATCTCAAGGTTCAGAAATCGGCAAGGAGGTGATTTCGAGGATCAACATGGCACAAGACAACAAGGATTCGTCTGGTGCACATCAAGGTCATGACAAGACAAAAGATTTCATGAACTTGATTTGGCCAAGCAGCAACAAAAGGCAACCGAGGGGATACAACAAGGGTTTGAGCATGGTCTCGACCACTTGGCAAGACAAGCTACGGGCAAAGGCTGAGGTTAACAGGAACTAACTTGGTGGGTCAAACAAACAAGGGTCTTCACAGCAAAGGGTACAAACATCTATGGCTTCGGCCACACTTAAGACCAAACTTGGATCTACAGGTTGGTTAGAGGCATGGCTACACAACCAGCATAGGCATACCACAGATCAGAACTAGGATTTGGAGAGGATAACTTAGGCTAGCTGGTCCCACAAAAGGCATGAACAGACATAGGTATAGGTCTTTGGCACAAGCATTCTAAACCATCTGAACTAGACACACGAACATAGGTCTTAGAAGCATCAGGGTTCTACTAAAGGCATCTTGGAAGGTCAAGAGGGCTTGAGCATGATTCTAACCGAAGGCTGAACAAACCACTCATGAACTCACCGAGGACAAAGGTTTTGACTCACCAGGGCACCACTTAGATTACAACACATCCACAAACAGCCTTAACAAACATTGGGAACAAACAAACAAACAGCTAAAACGATCAACACTAATCACCAACCTCAGACCAGACAAACATGTATCTATAACACACAAGCAAACATAAACATACAAAACATGGTGAACAGATATTGTCATGATTTTATTTTCCTGTTTACTAGATTGGAGCACAACTCTATATCTAGAGCAAACATACCAAGCAAACTAGGGCATACTTGTTTGTTAACTGCAAGCAGTTTACAATTTTAAGTTAAAATTCACTTACTTAGCACATGAAGCTAACAACAAGCAACAAGCTCATGCATAGTCTATATTCTGAAAAGTAACAACAAGCACTTAGATAGCAACAACTCACAAGCAGCATGCAACAACTTGCTTTTAGGATACAATCAAGCATAATCAACAGTTTAAAACATTCTAAACATATTAGAAAAGCTAATATTACAACCACTTAAATTGTTTGCAAATATTTAGTCCTTACAAAACATACGTCTAGTAAGATTAATTTTTGATTAGAGAGCAGTTACAAGGCATGGTGCACCTAAAAACATAATTATAGGCATAACCATGTATGAAAACAGTTCAGATATATCTTAAACATGTTAGAGAAGCTCATGGTTTATCCAAATTAGGTTCTTTATATGCACTTATTAATTTACTCTAACTTAGCAAGGTAAGACAGAGAGCTATTTTAATCTTCCCCTAGAGAATTCTAGGAAGATTATGGAAGCTCACTCATGCATTCAACAAACTATTACAAGTATTTCAGAATTTTGAGCAAGTAAAACAACCTACAAAATTCTAGTAAGCAAATATGCTTATAACAACTTAAACAAGTTTATGCTAATTAATTTTTTGTAAGACAACATGTTTTACATCTTTCTTGCAGCAACATGATTAGCGAGGTATGAAAATTAGTTTCACCAACTTTTAATTCATATAACTCTAGTTCTCATGATTGCAAGAAAATAAGCATGAAACAAGGTTATATGAGTATAGCATGAAAAAGCATTTAAACAACATGTTTAGTACATTTCCTTACTAAAGCATGTTAAAACTAACAAAACTAGAATTACATGTCTAGGAAGCACTTAGCGTACCCAAACAAGAATGCATACAAAACATGATCAAACAACAAGTTTTATTGTTTCTTTAGGTGGAGCATTTCAAAACAAAACTAACCCAATTGGTTTCACCCAAAAGGGAGTTTCCTAACTCAAAACATGGAATTACAAATTTAGCAAAGTTTTGTCATACAAGCAGGATAACATCACACCCGTATTCGGTTACAACAAAGCATTTCAACATAGGGGGAACTGCTAACCATTAGAAACTTTATTGTCTAACTACTCTAGCAAACAAACATGAAGCAGCTAGAGCAAGCCAACACATAGTCATGATGAGCTAACAGGGTTATTCAAACAACAGCATACAAGGCATTTACTTCGAGTCTAAACAAGCAATCACTTAGTTAGCTAACATGAAAGCACCCATATAAAACATTGCACACGATCAAACATCATGAACAAGACCACATCAATTCTAGCTCAGAGCAACACACAACATCAATTAGAGCATTTAATTCTAATTTTAACAAGCAATCCAGCACATCCTATTGAAGCACTAGTTCACAACAAACTTCACCATTACAGGAACAAAGGTGGAGAAGCAATTTGATGCACAAACAACCATTATATTTAATCATTACATTAGTCACACTTGACAACAAGTTGTTTATTATTAGAACAAAGGTGAGAGAAGCATGTTCATGAGTAAAGCACAACAAGATGTATGCTCGTCCTATACGTCCTCACAAATTGCCAACCTAAGGCAGCAATCACGTTCTAGGTCGGTGGCATAACACGCACTCTCGATATAGCTAGTCGTCAACTATGCATACGCATACGAGGTTAACGTACCTGCAGAAAATCTCATTTCAGCTCATTCCCACAACAGATATAAATACATTGCAGGAATTTAAATCTAGATACTATCTTAGGTGCATACCCAGTATACACGTAAGTAGTATATGCACCCATCAGAAAAGTATTACTCCCACAATTAAATACCTTCACCCGCATTCGTGTGCTTACGAGTACAGGTTCCAGTACCAAACTAGCTCTTCCCTAGACCAACGGTTGTTTGGTCATGCTCTCACAACTCACACTTACCTGAGCGTAGGTGCGACGTTGCATAAAATAAATTGAACTACCCCACATATATGAGTATATCATATGTGAGGGCTACCTCCAACATTAGACCACAGGGTAGCATAGTGCGGTCATCACACGTACCTTTTGAGTCGACGTGTCATTGCAAGAAAGTAAACCCCCAAAGTTAGTATTACTTAACTAAGCCACCTGAAGTCCTAGTTGGGCATAACTGGAGGTTGTCGCTAGCACATAGTTTACAAATTAGGTTTTAACAAACTCGCCTACTAGCTAAAGCTTTTTAGATAAAATAGGCTTTGCAAAATCAAAACTTTGTTTTAAAACCATGCACACGACAGTATTATGCTTAACCTTGCTCCGATGCCAGCTGTAACAGAACCGTCCAATTTATAAGAGCGCAAGTGCGAAAACCTCTGCCGGAACAGTGAAATTAGCACACTTGAGCCCATATAAACCCGGTAGTCCGTGAAATCCTGAGGGATTTCAAACTTTTTCAACATCTTAGCCAAGATCGCATGGTCAAGCAAATACAAATCATGTCCACGGAGCTTTGCAGCGGAAATAATATTACAATAGAGTTTACAAATAAAGATACAAGTTGAGTTCCATTTAATTTAGAAGAAACAACATAGCTTTGAAATGAATACCATAACATAGGTTGAAATACTTTGCTAGCTTGAGTGACATCCTCCAACAACAGCATAAGAGAAGAAGTATGGAACTGCCGAGCCCACTGGCACTGGCCATCACCTCTCGGCAGGCCTAACCTTCACCTGCAACAAGGTGGGATAAACCCTGAGTACTCGAATGTACTCAGCTAGACTTACCGGTCGTAAACCAGAAATAAAGTGACACCAAGGAGTATGCAAGGCTGATATAAGAGTGGAGCTGGCAATGACCACAGTTTTGCATAAAGGCATATATAATAAAGTAGCATTATCTTTTACTTACTAGCTGCAGGTTTTAGATAAATAATTAACCTACTCAACTAGATTAGCACCTGTTCTAAAAACAGTCATAGTAGTGATTTGTTCGATCACCATAATATAACAAACAGACCAATTAACAATTGCCAACAGTGCCACGATAACTGTCACGTGTTCCACAATTTCAGTATCAAGATCGATCAGCGTTCAAGTCAAGTGCTCACTATCCAGGAGCGATGGCGATTATAATCGATTCCTAACCAGCTGGTGATTTATTCCCCACACAAACCACACTCACCCGCTAAGGTGAGCTACAGATAACCACAACATTGTTCCAGGAAGCCGCGGTTTCAACCGCCACCATCACACCCGGAGGCAAGCCCGACTGCCAAGGAGTTGGACTTAACCACCATCACCCGGGTCTTACTCTTCGCGCCCCCGCGTCCCACTAACTCTCCACCGTGGCTTCGGCTGATGCGTGGGACCTGAGAGCCGGCCTGGAACAATGAGCGGCTTCGCGGTCGGAACGAGTTATCCTTCCAGCTAAATGTGGGGCATGCGTTCAACATGACAAGAAGTCCATCTCAACAAGATACTGTTTTTCCGTTCGACACGGCTAGAAATACTGTAGCGCAACGCTACAGGAATCTGCCGATCTCTATTTTCCACAACACTCAGTTATCTCACTTACTGGCAATATCCGTTAAAAGGTCGAGTAACCACCTATTACTCGCGGGTAACATGAAGGTTGCCCGACTTCTACCGGTCTAAGCATGGCTAAGCATATAAGTCGAGCCTAGACCTAGCAGGGTAACAAGGGTGTATATCTCAAGTAATCAAGGTAAGGATAAGTAATGCAACAACGGTTTCACACAACTCCTATAACTTAATGCAACAATCATTATATTAACTCAATTGCATTTATAAAAGAGTGGGTAGGAGACTTAGAATGCTCCGGGGCTTGCCTGGGAACCAACACTAGGTTAGTGTTAAGTGACACTTGCTTGGCAAGCATCTCCACTTCTGACACATGCTTAGCTCTGCATCTTCGGGACCGTCCACCAAACACCATCTTCGGGTTTAGCTTCACCATCCCATCCTTCACGGTGTATCTACCGTACCTAAATGAGATGCACAATGCGAGGGTATGAACGCAAGGCAAACACTCACGATGCAACATAGGCATACAACACAAGCATTACCAACTATTTCACATAAGCAATCAAGATAACTATATAAGAGAAGACATAACTTAATTATTAGTTTAGCACACACATAGAACACTCACTTCACCAGGTCATGGTTATATTAAGGTGTTACACAAGGGTCATTAGGCATGTAGACAGGTTAACTATAACAATCAATCAAGATTATATTACACACATCACCCACTTGACACATGCATGCACATAAAAGCTTCTATTTTAATTAAACATGTTAACCAACATGGTAAACATATTAACACAATATATTGGGTTGATTAATTTAGAAACACGGAATGCATGAACTAATTATTATCAAGGCATGATGTAGCATCAAAAGTCACATAAACAATCTCAGACTTATAACAAGCAACTTAGTTTATTTGCACAGTTTGGACAGCACACAGCGAGCACTCAATTTAATCATAACTGGAGCTACACACATTCAAACAAGGCAAACTAAGACTTTCTGGAAAGCTAATGAAACTATCTACATCTTTGTTATTATTCACTAAACATGATTCAGCTCTTAAAAAGGGCAAACATTACATGCAAGACAGTTCTGTCCAAACTTTGGACAGAATATGACTTCTATCTTCGAACAGCCATAACCAGAGCTTTAGAGCGCCAAAGGACTTGATATAAGACTTGTTGGAAAGCTTATTAAGTTGTCTACAACTTATTTATTATCATCTCAAGTTTATTAAGCAGTTATCAAGGTCAAACAATACAAACAAGGAAATCTGTCCAGACTTGGACAGATTCTGAACCTCAACTTAAAACATGTGTATCTGAAGATCTAGATCACCAAAAATAGTGATATAAGACTTTTTAGAAATCTTATAAAAAGCACTACAACTCTTCTATTAACATAAAGACCTGATTCATAAGTTAAATTAGCCAAACAGTTCACTCTTTCAGATCTGCGCAGAAAACAAGCAAAACCTGACAGCAAACTTCTAAAATCTATAACTCCTAAACCACTTTGCCTAAAATCATGAAATTTCAGGACAAGCAAGATAAGGAAGTTATCTATAACTTTTGTATAGACTACATCTACATAAAACACCATTTTTATCACGAAGTAATTACCACAACAGAAACTACACATGCAGCCACATTTCAGCAAATTAACAAACTTGCTTTACTAGTTATTTTATTAACATGAGAGCACATATATGACCTATACAAACACTTCTAACATTCATGAACATGATCACACATCCTTTATCTCAGATCAACATGCAACAAGGCAAGCACATAAACATATATATGTTCATCTTATCACTAAGCTTCCATTAATTAAATAACTAGCAAACACGGGCATTACTTTAAGTGATGTTGTAAACACCTCATTTGGAGCTCATATTTTTACAGGTGATAGATGACATCACAATATAGATATTATAAAAAGATTACACTCTCAGGTCATATAGATTATTTATTACAAACATGGCAAGATTAATTCACGAAAAAACATGTGAGAGCAAGATAAATCCACAAATCATATTTTCAGCAAACACATGACCATAATAAAATTATCTAAGCTATAACAATACTATTAAAAGGCAGTAGAACCACCTTTTCTATTTTTACATGCAAACATTTACCACAAACTCATTTTAATTCATTTAACAAGCTGAAAGCAAGATAAATTCATAACTAATTCATACATGCACCAATAAATCTGAAATTTTTATCACAGTACACACATGACCAGAGGAGCCTACTATAAAAATTTCACATCATTTCAAGCAACATAACAGCAGATATCTTTTTCTCCCTATTTAAGCCTATTTAACATAAATAAATCATCACAGCACAAAACATCCACTAACAGCCCACATATTATGCATCCACTGGATAGATCTACTCACAAGGATTCCAAAAAGTGCTCATTTGCAATTTTTGGACAAACATACAATTTACTATGCATTTTACCATTTTCAGCCACATTTGCTATTTAATTAAAAACGAAAACAGAAAACCCTTTTGCATCAGGGACCCTCAGATCTGCACAAAACGATTAAGGACTTGTTAGTAAAACTAATGAGTCATGCCACTTAACACAAAAACCCAACGAAAAGCTTCAGCTTCGCTAGATGGTCCTTACCATGGATTTGACGGAAGAAAGCTCAGGAACGGAAGGAAAAGGCCGGCTTCGGGAGGGAGACGGCCGGAGCTGCTAGGGTTTGGGGCTGCCCTGCGCCCCTGCTGGGCGTCTCCGGCCGCCGCTGCTGCTGCCTGCGCCCCACTGGCCGGCGAGGAGAAGGAGACCGCGGCCTGGGGTCGCGCTCCTCTGCGCGGCAAAAAAAAAAAAGAACCGCGACTCCCTGCGGTTTCTGCAGAAGGGGCGCAGGGAAGGGAAAAGGGGAAGAAAAAGGGAAGGGAAGAAGGAACGGCGGCCAGGAAGAGGCTCGCCGGCACGCTGCCTTCACTGGTGCTGCACAGGAGAGAAGAGGCAGCCATGGAGGAGCTGCTGTTCTTGCTGCCATGGATGGAGAAGGAGAGAGCCGGGAAACAAAACAAGAGGGGGAGAAAGACCGAGAGAAAGAGAGGGAGAGGCTGGGCTCGGCCTTTTTACCGAGGAGGGAGAGAGGGGCGCGCCCCGAGGCCACGCACCCGTCCCATCTGGTCGGCCACGGCAATTTTCTGGAGAATTTCTTTCCCAATTTGGTAAGTTTCCGGAAACTTTCGCTCAAACTCCAAAATTGCAAACACTGCTCAAACGGACTCCGATTTCGATGAAACCAATTTTGTTGTCGTCGTCTCGCCGAGTGCTCCGACTTTCGTTAAAGGCACTTGGTCAAATTCCTAATCGTTTGTCCGGTAACAGTCGTCGACGGCAGCTTCGCGGTGACCGAAATTCCAATTTCGCAGTACTGACTTAACCAATTTTCGGAACCTGAAATCCGCAGTGTACTTCATCTTGCGAGCTCTTTTTCGCTATTTTCGGCACCGATCCAGGTCTCGGCCATAAAACGAAATTTGTTCCTCTCGATCTGTACTACAACTTTCATTTAGGGCGCACTGACATGCAAACGTCCGAAAATAACGTTCAAAGCTGGTCAAAGTAGTCACCCGGTAGTATCTGATTTAGGGTTCCTCGTCCGTCGGAATATTTTCTGGCCATCTGCTCAACACGAAACTTTCATAACTTTTGGTGGTGAGTCCATATACAGTTGATTGGGCATAATTGCAGTACTTGGTTAAGCCCAAATAATTTTCTTCAATTAATCAACCATTATAGGCAAAGCTGTGACTCATCATTTCATGTGACTTTTTGATTCTAAACTCCGTGAAACTTTTTCACCAGTCACTATAGACAGGAACTGAGGTGGGTCACATGAAAAATCATGTTTAACATTAATCTTGAATTTTCATAAATTGACAATCATGGATAATTCAAACTGGCATTCCATCTCTGAGATTGATCCCCAAAAACTTCTGTCATCACTGACCACACTTGAATTTACTTATTTATTGTCATTTGATATATCATATATATACTCAACTGACTGCTCAATTGACGGCGAACACCTGGGGTGTTACGGTGACCATCGTCCAGGAAGAGGCCGATGAGGCCGAAGAATAGTTGTACACCCTCGGGCTAGGTGATTATAAGTATCTTTGCTGTTCTCCACTATGTTGCCTATGTCTATTTCTATTATCAGAACTTGGTTTGTAATAACTGCACCTTAATTTCTATTTGGAACCCTGCTTTGTAAAACTATTGTTATTTAAGTCTTCCGCTCTTTATTCCGATGTTATTTGTAAAAGTATGCAATGCTGTAACCGAATTGTGAGATGATCCTGCGGACATTGGGCACTGATGTAGCCCGGTGGCGAACAGGTCTTAAT
This sequence comes from Coix lacryma-jobi var. lacryma-jobi, assembly GCA_009763385.1. NCBI lineage: Eukaryota > Viridiplantae > Streptophyta > Magnoliopsida > Poales > Poaceae > Coix > Coix lacryma-jobi. The sequence goes on along the minus strand of CM019828.1, from coordinate 101,537,691 downwards.
CACATGGAACATGGGTTCGGCTGTCAGAGGTTGACAGGGACACGTGGGCCATGGGATTAGGGTCGTTCCGTCACAGAGTGGTATCGGAGCATCTCACTTTAACGTTGCAGTGTTCGTTTTTGCGAAAACTTCAAAAGACCTTTTGAGTCTAAACAAACTAACTTGACTATTTTGAGTCCAAATTGCTTCTCTCATCTTGTCTCTCATATGGCAACACTAACTAGTGGAACAACATGTTTTAAGCCCTATGTACTTTATTTATTTATTGCATTGCTTTGTTCCCTAGGAACGATTCATGCATCATGTCATAATCACTTAAGTTAACTTCCTCTCTAAGTTCGTTGGGGTAGTATGCCTTTACCTGTTCTTGCTAGCCTTTCTCATCCATCTTCTCTTATCCAGACATGGCCCGTATCAAGCTGACTGCCCGCAAGTCGACTGGACCGCATGGTGTGCCACGCCACCAGCTGGCACCACGCGCTGGGGAGGAGACTGGAGAATCTTCCAACGGTCGTCGCTTTCCCCGCCGCACCCGTAAGAACCTGAAGGAGGAGATCAAAGATCTGAAGGCTGAGCTGAAGAACTTGGAGCATGACTTCTACCACTCACGCCTGGAGTTTTATGAGGCACGAGCTTCCCTGGAGCAGGCCAATCGGAATACGGTTCGCGCTATCGAGCAGCGCAATGATGCTTGGATCCGCGAGGACGTTATCAGAGCCCAGCTCCACGGACTGCAGCAGTACACAGCTCAGATTGAACAGTTCAATGATATGCTTCATGAGGAAGTGCATCAGTTGTATGATCAACTCCACCCCTTGGTACCCCCGGTTATGGAAGACCCTGAGGACGGAGTAGTGGAAGAACCCGATATGGAACAAGAGCCAGACGTGGACGAAGAAATTGAACCTGCTGAGGACGTCCACGCTGAAGACGAGGACGAGGAGGAAGAGCCTGAGCTCATCCTCGAAGAAGACGACGACGAAGAAATGATCATCATCGACGACGACTAGACTCGTAGTGTCTGTACCACCTGCTTACCTAAAACCTTAGTCTAGGTTTGGGAGCGTTAGTCTGTCTGTTGCCAAGTCTGGCATGTATCTTTCTTTTCGTATCTTTTCCCTTTATCGGTCTGTATCATCTGTCAGTCACCTTATCAAGTCATCAGTCTTTGTATCAGAAGAAGCTATCAGTCTGTTGTTTTCAGAACCCTATCTATGAATGCTAAGTTCCAAGTTGCTTAACAGATGCCTGTGAACACTCGCACTGGAGCTGGAGGTTCTGATGATGCCAACCTTCCAAACCCTCCACCTGTTCCTGCTACGCTAGCAGATGCCATTGCAGCCTTGGCCGCCGCTGCCAACCTAATGGCTCAAAACCAAGGACAGCAAAACATTCATCGTGGTCGCCACAACATCAACCAAGAGACCACCTATGTGGAATTCACCGAAACTCGTCCACCGGTCTTCACCAAGGCCGATGAACCCCTCGAAGCTGATGATTGGCTCCGCACCATGGAGCAGAAGTTTGGTCTTATCAACTGTACCGACATCCAGAAGCCCCGGTTCGCTTCCCAGCAGCTTCGTGGTCCAGCAAGCGCTTGGTATGCCAACCTGTTGGCTGCCCAGCCAGAGGGTCATCAGTTGACCTGGGAAGAGTTCCGCACCGCTTTCCGTGCTCATCACATCCCTTCCGGATTGATGAAAATGAAGCTTGATCAGTTCCTGGCTCTCCAACAGAAAGACTCCACAGTCATGCAGTATGTGGGTCAATTCAATCATCTCAGCCAGTATGCCTCAGAATATGTCAACACAGATGAGAAGAAGAGGGATTGTTTCCTCAGAGGATTGCATCCTAAGATCCGCAGAAGTCTGTCCAATAACCTGACCGGTTCGTATCATGATGCTGTTGACCGGGCTGTCGCTTTTGAAGAGAGCAACCGTCAGTACCAAGAGGAGAAGAAGAAGAAGAAGAAGAAAGCAGGATCCAGCAGTTTCTCTGGCAGTCACAAGCGCCAGAGGATCATATACCACCCCAGTCACCACCAAAATCGCTTACCTTACCCCAACCAGCAAGTGGTCGTCCGTACCGTGGCCACCACCCATAATGCCAACCAGCAAAGTGCCACACAGCCGAACGCCCCAGGTGTTCGTATCACCACTCCACAAATAGCCTACAACCATCCCTGTTACAACTACGGCCAGCTTGGTCACTGGTCTCGTGAGTGCCCAAAGCCCAAGAGGTATGCCCAGAATACTCAGAAGAATCCTGGAGGATCTCAGCAGCAGCAGCACCGTGCACAGCAGCAGCATGCTCAGAAGGGCAAGATTGTCAAGAAGCACGGGCAAGTCTACTACACCGCTGTCAGCGATATACCAGAAGGGGAGCCCGTCATGATCGGTAGGTTTCCTGTTGCCAATCACCCTGCAGTTGTGTTGTTTGATTCTGGTGCATCGCATTCCTTCATCAGTCGTACTTTTGTTATCAAGCATGAAATATCAATTGAGGATTTAAAAGAAAGTTTCTGCATATTTTCGCCTGGAGGGCGTATAAGTACTAAGGAAGTGGTTCGCAGTATACCAGTAAGGTTGGGGGAACATGTATTTCCCACCACCATGATAGTGCTTCATGCTCAGGAGATAGATGTCATCCTAGGCATGAATTGGATGTGTCAGTATAAAGCCATGATCGACATCTTGAATAGAGTTGTGAGAGTGGATATTCCTAACAGTACCGCCAAACTCCTTCTCCAACTTCCAATGCCTCAAAAACCAGCAGCCACTCAAATAAATACCGCCTATGTTCTGGAAACCAGGGACATCCCCGTGGTTTGTGAATTCCCTGATGTTTTTCCTGAGGATTTGCCTGGTCTGCCTCCTGACCGTGACGTTGAGTTTGCCATAGAGCTAAAGCCCGGGACTGCTCCTATATCCCGCAGAGCTTATCGAATGCCTCCCAGAGAGTTGGCAGAACTAAAAATCCAATTACAAGATTTGTTGGACAAGGGTTTCATTCGCCCAAGCTCGTCTCCTTGGGGCTGTCCTGCAATCTTTGTAAAGAAGAAAGACAAGACTCTCAGAATGTGCATTGATTATCGCCCACTCAATGAGGTCACCATCAAAAATAAATATCCCTTGCCTCGTATTGATCTTCTCTTTGACCAGTTAGCTGGAGCCAAAGTATTCTCCAAGATCGATCTCAGATCCGGCTACCACCAAATAAAGATTCGTCCTGAAGATATTCCTAAAACAGCTTTCACCACCAGATACGGCCTATATGAGTACTTGGTCATGTCCTTCAGATTGACCAATGCACCTGCCCACTTCATGTATCTCATGAACTCTGTTTTCATGCCAGAGCTTGATAAATTCGTGGTCGTGTTCATTGACGACATCCTTGTCTACTCAAAAACCCCTGAAGATCATGCCGAACATCTTCGTATCGTTCTATCCCGTCTCAGAGAACATCAGCTATATGCCAAGTTCAGTAAATGTGAGTTCTGGTTAGATCAGATACAGTTTCTTGGTCATGTCCTTTCCGCTGAAGGTGTGTCAGTTGACCCTGGTAAAGTGGCAGACATTCTGGATTGGAAGCCACCTACCACTGTTCATCAAGTCCGCAGTTTTATGGGAATGGCAGGATATTATCGTCGATTCATCCCAGATTTCTCAAGAATCGCCAAGCCTATCACTGAGTTAGTAAAGAATTCTGTGAAGTTTGTCTGGTCACCAGCCTGTGAGCAAGCCTTTCAAACTCTGAAGAAACTGTTAACTACATCACCAGTGCTAGCCCAGCCGAACATCGAGAAGCCCTTTGATGTCTACTGTGATGCATCTGGTACTGGTTTGGGCTGTGTTTTGATGCAAGAAGGTCGAGTGATCGCTTATGCCTCCCAACAGCTTAAGCGACATGAAGAGAATTACCCAACTCATGATCTTGAGTTAGCAGCAGTAGTGCATGCCTTGAAGATCTGGCGTCATTATTTGTTGGGCAGTACCTGTAATGTGTACACTGATCACAAAAGCCTGAAGTATATCTTCACTCAAGAAGAGCTGAATATGAGACAGAGAAGATGGCTTGAGTTAATTAAGGACTATGATCTTGAAGTGCATTACCATCCGGGTAAGGCGAATGTGGTCGCCGATGCACTCAGTCGCAAGTCTTATTGCAACTGTCTGATGAAGAAACCCTATGATTCTTCTTTGTGTTATGAGCTGGAAAAGTTGAATATTGAAATGATTCCACAAGGAACTCTGAATAATATCAGAATAGAAACCCCTATCAGAGAGCAGATCATCGCTGCACAGAAAGATAACCCTGGAATGAAGCACATCATCGAAAAGGTCCAATCCGGAAAGGCTGATTGTTTCAGGATTGATGATGCAGGAGTAGTATGGTTTAAGAATCGGTTAGTAGTTCCTAAAGTGCCTGAGTTAAGAAAGTTAATCCTTGATGAAGCACACTTGACTAGATTCTCCATCCACCCCGGCAGCAATAAGATGTACCAGGACTTGAAGCAAAGAGTCTGGTGGACAAAGATGAAAATTGAGATCGCCCGGTATGTCGCTCAGTGCGATACCTGCCAGAAAGTCAAAGCCGTGCACATGAAGCCCGGAGGAGAATTGCAACCCATATCTGTACCTGCTTGGAAATGGGATGATATCAGTATGGATTTTATCAATGGGCTACCAAAGACACCAAAAGGTTTTGATTCCATCTGGGTGATCGTGGATCGCCTTACTAAGCAAGCTCACTTCCTGCCAGTGAAGACCAGTTACACCGTCCCCACTTATGCCACTTTGTACAAGAACCACATAGTGAAACTCCATGGCATACCCAAGAGCATTATCTCTGATCGTGGTACCCAGTTTGTCGCCAAGTTTTGGAAAGCGTTCCATGCCTCACTTGGAACCAAGCTCTTGCATAGTACAGCACATCATCCTCAAATAGATGGACAAACTGAGCGAGTCAACCAAGTGTTAGAGGATATGTTGATAGCATGTGTGCTCACCTTCGCAGATACTTGGGATGACTGTTTGCCCTTGGCAGAGTTCTCATATAATAACAGTTACCAAGAGAACATCAAAATGGCACCCTTTGAAGCACTGTACGGCCACCGTTGTCGTACACCTCTCAATTGGTCTGAACCCGGAGAAAGGGAATTCTTTGGAGTTGACCTAGTAAATGATATGGAAGAGAAAGTCAAGCAAATACAAGAGAACATGAAGATTGCACAGTCTCGACAGAAAAGTTATGCCGACAGGAGACGTCGACCTCTGCAGTTCGAGATCGGGGATTATGTGTACCTGAAGGTCTCACCCACCAAAGGAGTCACTCGTTTTGGAGTCAAAGGAAAGTTAGCACCCCGCTACATTGGTCCCTTTGAGATTCTGGATCGTTGTGGCAAGGTCGCTTACAAGCTAAGTTTGCCCAATCATCTTTCAGCAGTTCATAATGTGTTTCATGTCTCCCAACTCAAGAAGTGTCTCCGAGTACCTGAACATGTGGTTGAAGTTGAAGGCGTTGAGCTAGAACCAGATCTGTCATACACTGAGTATCCAGTTCACGTGTTGGATCACAAGGATCGTGTTACCCGAAGAACCACCACAAGATGGTACAAGATCCAGTGGAACCAACACTCTGAAGAAGAAGCCACCTGGGAATCCGAAGACTTCTTAGCAAAGAACTATCCCGACTTTCTCGATACTCTGTAAATGTAAGGTTTTGCCCTTGTCCTTCTTAAGACGTGGAATCTCGGGGCGAGATTTCTTTTAGGGGGGAAGGCTGTAACACCTCTGGTGTTTAATATGTAATTAACCTGACATGTCATCATCATTAGTCATTAATCATTCTTGCCTTGCATTTATGTTTGCTTAGTGCTTGTGTAGCAATCTCTTTTCAAAAACCCTAAAGCCCAAATCTTCCTATAAGGGCAAGAATGGTAATTTCACCTCTGTGCCTAGCTTTGTGTAATTCTTGTTCAGTTGGATGTCTTGAAGTTTTGTTGTGTTGGCCAAAGTTCAAAAATCAAAATCAGATTTCAAATCCCTTTGCAAAACCCTGATTTCCAAACCCTGGATTTTATCCCTCTTTTTGTAATTCAAAAATTATTCAAAATTTGGGGTTGGTCCAAAAAGCAAAGTTGTAGATCTGGCCAAGAGAAACAACTTTGGTATTTACAAATTTTCAAGTTTCTGTACAAAGTTTGAAGTAAATCCAAATTCATTCAAATTCCAGTTTTTGTCCCCTTTTCAGTTTTCAAAATTTATTTAAAAACTATTGAGTTTCAGAAAAAGGGTATATTAGCAAAGTTGTAGGTTTTGATAAAAGGAACAACTTTCATATTTGCAGATTTCCAACTTTCAATGTAAAATCAAAAGTAATTATGAATTTATTCAAATCCCAAAAGTGTTCTCTTTTCTGTTTTCAAATGTGGTCCAAAAACTATTTGGATTTTGGAAATATTCTTTTTGACAAAGTTGTAGATCTCCTTTTTCTGCACAACTTTGGTATTTTGAGTTTTTGCTGCTCAGTTCAAATTTTGGAAGTAATTTGTAAAATTCAGAAATCAGCCCATAGTCAAACCCTAAGACCTAGCCCTGTTCATCTTCAACCTACAGCTAGGGGGTCCCGGCCATGGCCGCACGCCAGCGCCGCTTGCGCCACGCGTCTGGCAGCCGCCTGATCACCCCGCCCCGTCGCCCTCAGAGCAGCGCCATCATTCTTATCTGCACGCGCGCGCCAGTTGACCTCCGCGCCCGTCCCCCACTGTTCCCTGCACAGCGCCGCCGCGTGGCCGTCACCGGCAAGCCTTCGCCCAGGCCCTGGGTGCACGCCCGTCCTCCCGCCGGCTTGCAATCGAGTGCGCACGCTTCGGCCGAGCTCATCCACACCATCCCGTGCTCTCTACCGTCCCCGACCGTGCCTATAAAAGGGACCGCTGGAATCCGAGCTCCTCACTCGTCTCCGCCGCCGTCGCCAGCCCACTCCGAAGCTCCTGCCGCTCAACCACCTAGTCCGAAAGCTCCGCCTTGAGCTCGCGAAGCTTCCCAGCCCCTCGATTTTACCTCCCCCGCCTCCTATCGCCCGGCGTAGCTCGCCGTTCCCATCTCCGGCGAAAACCCGGCGAACTCGGGTTCGTCAAATACTACCTCTCCGGCCACGATCATCTTCCCCTGACCCCTGTGTCAGCTTCCTTGGCTCCGCGCGACTCTAACCAGGCCCTTGCGGTCTCGTGTGTTGCGCAGGATCGCTGAATCGCCGGAGTGCCGCCGCGACCGTCTCCTTCTCGAGCCTCACCCTCGAGCACGTGTCGAGCCTCACCCTCGAGCACGTGTCGAGCCTCACCCTCGAGCCTCACCCTCGAGCACGTGTCGAGCCTCACCCTCGAGCCTCACCCTCGAGCACGTGTCGAGCCTCACCCTCGAGCCTCACCCTCGAGCACGTTCCCGAGCCACACCCTCGAGCACGCCTGCGAACCGCGCTCCCTCGAAGCAGCCGAGCCCTGCCTCCGACCCGTGGTAAGCACTCGAAGCCCCGGTCTCTGCTTCCACTCCGCTTCGCCCGAGCCTACCGGCCAGGCCTCGGACGGACGCTTGTCTCCGCTTCGCCCGAGCCTACCGGCCAGGCCTCGGACGGACGCTTGTCTCCGCTTCGCCCGAGCCTCGCGGCCAGGCCTCGGACGAAACGCTTGTTTCCATCTCGCCCGAGCCCTGCTGTCCGCCTCGCCGCGATTCGCCCGAGCCCCTGCAAGGAAGGAGCACAACGCTCTTTTCTTTTTCCTTTTTGAAAGAGTGTGAATAGTGTTCTGTTTTCTCTTTTTTGTGTGAATTAATTTGTTGTTCCTTAAATCCTGATAAAATTATGGTATGCTCCATGCACTGTGTAGTATTTTAGAAAAATATGAAACTTGACTTTTCTGCAAGAATTTGAAAATGTAAAATCCCTCTTTTAATTAATAAATGGATGGTTTTGGATTTTTAGAAAATTATTTATAACTCCAAAAATCATGAGATAAATTTTTGTGAGCTTCCTATGCCATGTTTAGTCTCTGGTGAAATTTTGAAGTCTTTTGGAACAAGTTGATTTTTGAGCATTTATCTTTAATTGTTAAATAGTGCTTTTTGTTAATTAATGTCTGATTTTATTTGAGCACCTTAATGACCTCCAAAAATTATAAATTTGTTTTGCCATCTGTCTACACCATAATGAACTTATGTGATTAATTTGGTAATTTTTGGAGCAACTGCATAAAATGACCTTTTTAAATAATTAAGAAAAAATAGAAAAATGGATTAGGGTTCATGTTGTATGCCCTGTTTTGCATTATTCATGCTAGCATACTCATGTGCATGCATCATTGCATTCGTATAGTCACCGAAGAAGGCGTCAAGATCGAGGCAGCCGCCGACGAACCTGTCCCTGAGGCTACCCTGAGCTCCGACAACTACCCTGCCGCCCTCGAGCCTGCCCTCTTTGCTCTTCAAGGCAAGCCCCGGTGCATTTAACCCTTTCCTTGAATTTATAAAATGATTTCCTTAAATGCTTTTGAGTTAAATTATTGCATTAGATTTATAGGAGTTGTGTGTTATCCTAATTGATGCACTATCCACCTTGACCACTGATACACCCGATACCTGCTTTTCAAAAGTATTTGAAAAATGCTTAGCAATGCTTATTGAATTAGACTTTGCAATAAAATGCCAATTTCAAAAGTGTGATCACTTAAGGAATGTTTATGGGAATTTGGTCTTACTCCCCGGCTGTTGGCTAGGTATCTGATCCGTACCTAGTCAATAGCGAGGAGAGGTTGTCCGAGCGTACGGTGCCGTCATGTTGTAGTCCGGGACTCAACAGTTGACACCGACCGGGACAGGATTGAAAAACTGACGGGACTATTACGCTTGGGTGAGATATAACCAAGGTATAGTTCTGGCTGGAAAATTAGGGACCATCCGTATGGGGGCCTGCTGGTCAAGACTTGTAACTATTCACATACTTCGGAAAGCTCTGGCTCCGAGAAATCCTTGATTGGGACCGACAACCGCGCACTGGGAGTGGAGAGATGGCGGAAGTAGCATGTACCCACGTGGTCGTCGTACCTGGAAAGGAGTGGTGTACTGTACTTCCGGGTGGCGTAGGACCGGTCCAATCTTGGAGGAATCGTGGTAGACGAGTTGGCATATGCAAGCTTGGGTGCTACATATGCAGTGTGGATAGGGATCCTCAGCTGAGTATTATTTATCCAGATTAACGTTGCTCCTCGGTTATGGAGACTTGGTCCACTGACTGTCAACGGAGAGTGGTTCTCAACTAGGAATGTTTTGAAATGTAAAATGAATCATGAACGATGAAGAATTGAGGAATACTGAATCTTTCAAAAATAAAATAAGGTTTACAAAAATGCTTTTCTGCAAAATACTTGATCTTGCTTAAGCCTTACCTTGACTACCCTATGCCTCTCATTCCTGAGTCTTCTCCCTTTTCTTTAGTCGGGTAAGTCTTGTTGAGTACCCCAGTACTCAGGGTTTGTAACCCATGCTGCAGGTATGACAGAGTCCCCGATGTGTCTTGCACCCTGCTGCGTGACCATCATCCAGGAAGAGGCCGATGAGGCCGAAGAATAGTTGTACACCCTCGGGCTGGGTGATTATAAGTATCTTTGCTGTTCTCCACTATGTTGCCTATGTCTATTTCTCTTATCAGAACTTGGTTTGTAATAACTGCACCTTAATTTCTATTTGGAACCCTGCTTTGTAAAACTATTGTTATTTAAGTCTTCCGCTCTTTATTCCGATGTTATTTGTAAAAGTATGCAATGCTGTAACCGAATTGTGAGATGATCCTACGGACATTGGGCACTGATGTAGCCCGGTGGCGAACAGGTCTTAATCACATGGAACATGGGTTCGGCTGTCAGAGGTTGACAGGGACACGTGGGCCATGGGATTAGGGTCGTTCCGTCACACCATGCTCTGGAGATAGGCCGACATGCGTATCTTCCAATACGCATAGTTCGTCCCATCAAAGAACGGCGGTTTGCCCACGCCGCGATCCATGTCGCCTTCTGAGGATCTGGAACCGCCTAAGGTGGAAGATCCTTAACCCGCTCCGATACCAATTGAAGGACCGAGAAGCAACCAGAAAGCGACCAGAGGGGGGGGTGAATGGGAGCTTCAAAATTTCCTTTCGGAAACTAGTAGCCACTGTCCCGAGAATCACCCCAAAAGACAAACCCTAGAGCTTGCTAATGTCCACGACCCTAGATGTAGGGTGGATGCTTCCAAGAAGCACAGCGGGACACTACACAACTCTAGAAAGCCAACGCAAAAGACGGAAACCAAATCCGAGATCGCACGAACGAACGGCGAATAAAACTGCGCGAAACAGCTTGGACCGGACTCTGACTGCGTCCGGTCAGTCACCACCGGACGCGTCCGGTCACAAGAAAACGGTTCTGGAACCTTACTGTTCCTGACCGGACTCACGAGCAAGGAGCGTCCGGTCAGCAACAGTGCGTCCGGTCACAAAAGTCAAGCCAAGTGAACAGTAGGACCTATGCGTCCGGTCAGAGAGCAAAACGGTGCGTCCGGTCAAGTTACGAGATGAACACAGTGAACATTCAACGACCGGACTCTCTGCCCGTGCGTCCGGTCATCTCGACCAAGCGTCCGGACACCCCGAAACAGCGCTGTTCGTCCACCGATTCAACTCGATCTCACCCAAAACAAATCCCCTAGGGATCAAACTTGGTGAGAGGAGTCAAAAGAGTGAGCTATCCCTAAGAGATCATGGCTCGAACCTATCTCCAAATCGTTGAATAGAAGAATTTCGAGTGAAGGGAGAAAAACTTGACCCGAAACGAGAATCGACCGATCTCTTAGACCGTGAGGTTAGAGGAGAATTCCTTCGGTGGAAAGAAGTGCCTCACGATCCAGAACAACTTGGTTCAAACGGATTTGCAAAAGATGAACCGAGCAAAGAGATCGAGTGACGGGAAAATCGTGGGGAAAAAGGATTCCGCGAAGAACACGAACAAAACGCGAATCACAACCACGAATTGCAACCGTGTGGCAACCACACACTACAACAGTGAGGATGCGGCCTCACTTCCTCAAAATCAACAGTACACAGAGGCAAGTCTCTCTGCGGATCTCAGCTACCTACAGCAGGGGATGGGAGAGTAGGAAACCCTAAGTGCAAAAGAGCAAATGACTGAGATAGATGGGATGAGGGTGTCTCCCGACTACTTATCCTACTACTAGCCTAAGTCTATTTCCTACTCTACCCATCTCTATTCTAATTACAGAGCGAACCAGCTAAACCCTAGGGTTATTCTGGACCAACTCGGAGGTAGGTGTATCCGACGGCCATGCCCGCTCGATTCGAAGCGTTTCCTCGACGCAACCTCTGGTTTTGTGGCCCAAACCGGGAAACCAGCCTTTTCCAGCCAACCCCCAGTTTTGAGGCCCAAACCGGGAAACCAGCCCACCAGCATCTGAGTTTTGAGGCCAAACTCAGCAAACCCTCAGCGCCCAGGTTTTGAGGCCCAAACCTGGAAACCGTCCTCAGCCCGAGTTTTGTGGCCAAACTCGGAAACCTTCAGCCCGAGTTTTGTGGCCAAACTCGGAAACCGTCCACGCTCAGGTTTTGAGGCCCAAACCTGGAAACCGTCCATCCGATGGTTTTTCCCTGGCTCTACCACCAAACCGACGTCGTAGATGGGATGCACCTCCCGTGCACCCCGTCCACCGACACGTGTCCCCAAGTCCACGACTCAGGCAACACATGACCGCACTTCTTCACTTGTCGTCGTCACAGGCTGCCAGCCACCACAGCTGATCCTCAGGCCTCTGGTCCCTCAGTCCAAGCCTCACGTCCGCCCTTCACCGCTCGGTACCTCGGCATGGCACGTCCGCCGCACGGCACGCCCATCCTTCACCGCACCCGGTCCGTCGGCACAACACGTCTCAGCTTGACCTTCACCTGCCTTCGATCACTACATCCGTGCTCGACACCTGCACAACACAAGCCAAAGAACATGCGCATCATCCCAGTTGACAATCACTCATCACTCAGAGACCCGGCATACACCCATGTATCCGCAGGCGGCAATCGGTGAGGTTGCATCGAGGCAACGCTACCAGTTGTGCGGGCGTGGCCGTCGGATCACCACCTACCATGAGTTGGTGCAGAATAACCCTAGGGTTTAGCTGGTTTGCTCTGTAATTAGTTAGGGGTAGAGTGGGAATTAGAATTAGGATAAGTAGAGGGAGACACCCACCTAATATAGTATCTCAGTCATTTGCTCTTTTGCCCCTAGGTTTTCCTGCTCTCCCAATTCCCTACTGTAGCGAACTGAGATCCACAGAGAAGAGAACCATACCTCTGTGCCTATGAGATTTTGAGGAAGTGAGACCGTAATCTCACTGTTGTAGCGTGTGGTAGCCACACGGTTGCAAATTCGTGGTTGTGATTCGCGTTTTGTTCATGTTCTTCGCGGGTTGCTTTTCTCCACGTTTTTCCCGTTGATCGATCTCTCTACTCGGTGCGTCTTTTGCAAATCCGTTTGAACTGAGTTGTTCTAGATCGTGAGGCACTTCTTTCCACCGAAGGAAATCATCTTTAACCTCACGAGCTAGTAGATCGGTCAATTTTCAATTTGGATCGAGTTTCCTCCTTTTGTCCCGAATTCTTCCAATTCACCGATTTGGAGTTAGGTTCGAGCCATGATCTCTTTGGGATAGCTCACTAACCTCCTAGGAACTCCACATACCAAGTCTAAGCCTTAGTGCTTTTGATTCGGAGGAGATCGGGTTGAATTCACGGAAGAACAGTTCTGTATTGGGACCATCGGACGCTCTGTTCTTGAGCATCGGACACTGAGTTCTTTCCATCGGAGCATCCGTTGCCACGTGTCATCTGACAGTGCTTTTAAAGGAGCATCGGACGCTGACCATAGGAGCGTCCGTTGCCATCGGATGCGCCGTGGGTCAAGCATCGGACGCTAGGGTTTCACTGTAGCAGCGTCCGATGCCTGTCCAGTAAGGTTCCATAGAGTTCCTGTTTGCATCGGACGCCTCCAGTGTCAGGGCATCGAACGCTGGTCAGCATCCGATGCAGCTATTTCTGCACTGATTCGTTCGTGGTTCGTTCGTTCGTTGTCGGTTTTGATTTCCGGCTTTTGCGTTGGGTTTCTAGAGTTGTGTAGTGTCTCGCTGTGCTTCTTGGAAGCATCCACCCTATCTCTAGGGTCGTGGACACTTGCAAGCTCTAAGGTTTGCTCTTGGGGTTGACTCTCGGGACAGTGGCAATAAGTTTCTGAAAAGAAATTCGAAGCTCCCATTCACCCCCCCCCCCCCCTCTGGTCGCTTTCTGATTGCACTCTCAGTCCTTCAGTTGGTATCAAAGCGGGTTAAGGATCTTCCACCTTAGCCGGTTCCAGATCCATAGAAGGTGACATGGATTGCGGCGTGGGCAAACCGCCGTTTTTCGATGGGACGAACTATGCGTATTGGAAGATACGCATGTCGGCCTATCTCCAGAGCATGGGCTCTTCTGTTTGGGAGATTTGCAACAAGGCCTATTACGTTGTCTTGGCTGCTCGTGTTACTCAGCTTCAAATGGATGAGCACGATGCCAATAGCCGAGCGCGTAACGCTCTTTTCTCCTGTTTGAGCATGTCCGAGTTTGATCGCGTTTCTCACCTCCCCACGGCTCATGAGATTTGGGCGACCCTCATGCACTTCCATGAGGGAACCACTCAAGTCAAATCCCGTCTCTACAAGTCGCACAAGAGGGAGTATGAGAACTTTCGACACATGCCTGGCGAGAGCATAGAAAGTTTATTCGCTCGCTTTCAGGTCATTGTCAATAAGATGAGGGCTAACAAGGAGTTGTTGCCTTTTGACGATCATGAGAGAGCTTTGAAGCTTTTGCATACTCTCGATCGGTTGGTGTGGGAATCAAAGGTCCAGGCGATCATCGAATCGTCTAACTATGAGACCCTCACATGCGACGAGCTCTTTAGTAAGCTTAAGTCTAGTGAGATTGACGCCATGTCGAGGGCTTCTTATGAAAATCCTTCTGGCCTGACTATGGCTTTGGTTTCTGGCTCTTCTGCTAACCCCTCTGGAGGTTTTGCACTCTCTTCACTTCTTTCTGTCACAGAGGAGCAGCTGGAGTTCATGGGGGGTGACGAGTTGGCTTTGCTTGCCAACCGGTTCTCGTGGTTCCACAACAACTGCATGAACTGTCGCCGCGGAGGAGGACGCTCAGGATGCTTTGAGTGCGGCGACCCCGACCACTTCATCGCCAACTGTCCCAAGAAGAACAAGCAATCTGGGAAGGGCGATCATGGGCACAAGTACGACTCCAGGAAGCGCAAGGAAAAGTACGTCCCCGCGAAGCAGAAGCGGAAGGGCAGCTTCAACAAGGAGTACATCAAGAAGTACTTGGAGAAGGCCCAGGCTGAGCAGCGTGCGTTCTTCGCCACGCTCAGCGACGTCGACGACTCAGATGACGACTCCGCCTCCTCAAGCGACGACGAGTCCAAGAAGAAGAAGAGGATCAAGGACAAGCTGAACGGCCTCTGCTTCTTCGCCGACGACAAGGGCTTCTGCACCATGGCCCTCGGCAAGGAAGTCGACGGCGAGCTGGAGGACATCCCTCGGAACGACGATGACACCTCCCAGGTATCTTAGACCCCCGATGAGCTTTCTGCTGAGGTCGAGAAACTTACTGCCGCTCTCCTTAGTCAAGACAAGTTGCTTAGGCACGCTGCTAGAGAGAGGAAGGAGTTCAGGCAGAAGTGGGAGGATACGGTGAAGGAACTTGAATCTGTCAAGTCCACCGTTGTTGTCACAGATGAGGAGGAGTGTCAGATGTGCTCCACGCACATGACTGATCTTCTCACCTTGATAAGTAAGCATGTTGTGTTGGTAGGAGAGGTGGATGAGCTTAGAGCTAGATCTTCCGTGTTGGGTGCATGCAAGTCCTATGCAGGCTTGCAATCCGACTTGGCAGAGAAGAATGCCAAGATTGTGTCTCTTGAGAAGGCCAGCTCGGATAGCACTTGTGTGTCTATATGCGCTTTGTGTGAGGGTTTGGAGATGGAGATAGCCAATAAGAAGCATGACAAGATGCAAACCGAGGAAGAAAACACATACATTCAGACCATCTTGTCATGGGTGTCTAGTGGTGAGCCGCAACTTGGGATGATGATCTCCCAGTTCAAGCGTGCTGCTGGAGGTCCTGGTGTAGGTTTTGCTCAGGGCGTTGATGCTTCTTCTTTTGGCAAGATTGGAGAGTCGAGTGGTCTTAACCCGAGTGAGAAGCCCAACTCCACCACTACTCCCAAGCTTACCAAGATTTCACCCAAAGAGCCACTCAAGCCTAACACCAAAAATGGAGTATATGAGGAACCTCCAAGAGCTCCATCCAAGAAACAGATGTGGCATCCCAAACCCAACCACCTGAAAAACAAACTTGACACAATGCCACCTATCCAGGAGGAGCTTATGCCACAGAAGGGCAAAGTGATCCACACCCACTACCGTGAGTACCAACAACCCCCTATGAGAGCGGTGAGGTATCACTGTGAGCACTATGGGTTAGATGGACACTTGAGTGAGTTTTGCTTTAGGCGCAAGAGAGAGGCGCGTCGTGCCAGGGAGATGAACAATGCGGACATGTACCATCCTTTCCATGATGTGCATGTGTCGAATGTTTAGAGGAGAGCTGCTAGGCCTAGAGGTGCAGTGCCTTGAGGTCCTAGGCGTCAAGGAGGTGTTGCCCGGTGGGGTCCTGACTTTGCAGGATACGGACCCCGTGGCGGTGGCTTTGTTGAGCGTTACCCTCCACCGCATTTTGAGTATCGCAATGGACGCTCTTTCCTTAGCGGACCACGTTTTCCTATGCGTGGCGAACGTTTTCCCCGTAGGCGTGCTAGGAATGGTTTTTCTGCTAACTATTCTTTTGAGCAGCCGGCCCAACACTGGTATTCTTCCTACTTCACTAACCCTAGTGTTGGACCGTACGCTCACCCTATGTCTTTTTATTGATGTAGGTAAAACGATTGGAGAACGTTTGGTTGGTAGATTCCGGTTGATCGAGGCACATGACCGGAAACGCCAAGTGGTTCTCCAGTCTTAGTCCAGTCGCCGGAAAGGAATTTATCACCTTCGGCGATAATAGCAAAGGTAAAGTGTTGTCTCATGGGTCGGTGCGAGTTAATGAGCACTTTGTGTTGCGCGATGTTGCTCTTGTTTCTAACTTGCATTTTAACCTTCTTTCTGTTTCGCAACTTTTTGATGATGACTATGAGATTCGTTTTAAGCCGAATCTCAATCGTATTTTGGATCCTCAGGGCAATCTTGTTTGTTTGATTTCGCCCTTTGGGAAAGTCTTTTGTGCGAACTTCTCGGAGTCATTTGGAGTTTCTCGTTGTCTTTTGGCTGGACCCTCCTCCTCTGATCTTTGGAAGTGGCATAGGAGACTAGGACATTTGAGCTTCGTCTTGCTTGCAAGGCTTAGTTCACTTGGCCTAATCCGAGGATTGCCCAAGTTGTGCATGGAGAAGGATCTTGTTTGCCATTCTTGTAGACATGGGAAGATGGTTGCCGCTCCCCACCATCTAGTGACTCAGGTCATGACCAAGCGCCCTGGAGAGCTTTTGCACATGGACCTTGTTGGTCCTGCTCGGGTGAGTTCGGTTGGGGGGAAGTGGTATGTGCTTGTCGTTGTTGACGACTTTTCGAGATATTCGTGGGTTTTCTTTTTAGCTGAGAAAACTGAGACTTTCTCTTTTGCTCGCAATCTGATTTTGCGTCTTCAGAATGAGTTCCCTTTGAACTCAATGCGAGCTATTAGAAGTGATAATGGTTCCGAGTTCAAAAACTCGGATTTTGCGAAGTTTTGTAACTCTTTGGGTTTAGAGCATCAGTTTTCTTCTCCCTACACACCGCCTCAGAATGGTGTTGTAGAAAGGAAGAATCGGACCCTTGTAGAGATGGTCAGGACGATGCTCGATGAGCATAGGACTCCTAGGTGATATTGGGCCGAAGCTATGAGCACTGCATGCTACATTTCCAATCGCATTTTTCTCCGAACTTTCTTGAAAAAGACTTCTTATGAGTTTCATTTTGGAAAGCAGCCCAAAGTGAGTTATTTTAGAGTTTTCGGTTGCCATTGTTTTATACTCAAAAAGGGCAACTTGGACAAGTTTGAGTCTCGTTCTTCTGACGGTGTATTTTTGGGTTATGGCACTCATACTCGAGCATATCGTGTACTTAACCTTGATACTAACCGAGTCATGGAGACATCCGATGTCACCTTCGACGAGACCATGGTTTGTCCTTCTTCTAGTTTTGAGCGTGCAGGTGATCATGAGGTCGGTGAACCTCTTTTTGATGACGAGGACAAAGGTGCTGAAGGGATGGATGATCCAGCACCTCCTCCACCTGCTGTGCCGCAAGGAGCGGCTTCTACTATGACTCACGGCCCCGATCCCTCTTCTTCGACTTGGGGGCCATGGGATCCGCCACCCCGAGCAGTACCTTTTGTACCCGGGGAGGCACCAGCTGCTGTTGAGGGGGAGGCTACATCAGCTCGGGAGGTGCCATGACACATTCAGTGCCAGCACCTGCCTCAACAGATGATCGGCAGCATCGGGACTCGGTCTAGGTCACAACAAATCTCTCACTTTGCTCATTCTGCATTTGTTGCTGATTTTGAACCCCGAGATGTTGGACACACTTTGACGGATCCAGATTGGGTCAATGCTATGCATGAGAAGCTTGAAAACTTTGAGAGAAATCGGGATTGGGTTTTGGTTCCACCTCCTCCAAACTGTAATCCTATTGGGACAAAATGGATTTTCAAAAACAAACAAGGAGAGGATGGCCACATTGTGAGGAACAAGGCCAGACTTGTAGCCAAGGGTTATAGTCAGAAGGAGGGGATAGACTATGAGGAGACTTTTGCTCCTGTAGCTCGTTTGGAGGCTATTAGGATACTCTTGGCTTTTGCTGCATCCAAAGGGTTTAAACTTTTTCAAATGGATGTCAAGAGTGCCTTCTTAAACGGCTACATAGAAGAAGAGGTGTATGTCGAACAACCCCCCGGTTTTGAAAATCCCAAGTTTCCAAACCATGTTTTTAAACTCCACAAAGCTTTATATGGTTTGAAACAAGCCCCTAAAGCCTGGTATGATAGGTTGAAAACCTTTCTGCTTGCTAAGGATTTTAAAATGGGATGTGTGGATAAAACGCTTTTTCTCCTCAAGTAAGGCAAAGACACTCTCTTGGTCCAGATTTACGTGGATCATATCATTTTCGGTGGTTCTTCTCACGCCTTGGTTGCTATGTTTGCAGATTTAATGAGCAGGGAGTTCGAGATGAGTATGATGGGCGAGCTGACATATTTTCTCGGATTGCAAATTAAGCAATCCCGAGAAGGAACGTTTGTGCACCAGGGCAAGTACACCAAATACTTGCTGAAGAAGTTTGATATGGGTGAGGCCAAGCCTCTTCCAACACCCATGTCGACCACGACGGCCCTGGATGCGGACAAGGATGGAGAAGCTGTGCATCAGAAGGAGTACCGGAGTATGATCGGGTCGCTGCTATACCTGACGGCGACACGCCCGGACATCCAGTTCGCGGTGTGTCTTTGCGCGCGATTTCGGTCGTCGCCGCGCACCTCTCACCGTCAGGCGGTCAAGCGCATTATGAGGTACTTATGCTTCACTCCAGAGTTTGGAATTTGGTATTCTGCTTCCTCCACCCTCTCCCTTTGCGGTTATTCTGATGCTGATTTTGCTGGTTGCCGTATTGAGCGCAAGTCCACTTCTGGGACTTGTCAGTTTATTGGTTCTTCTCTTGTATCGTGGTCTTCTCGCAAGCAGTCTAGTGTCGCCCAGTCTACCACGGAGGCTGAGTATGTTGTTGCGGCTAGCTGTTGTTCCTAGTTGCTTTGGATGATGGCCACTTTGCGTGATTTTGGTATGAGCTTTTCTCGCGTTCCCTTGCTTTGTGACAGCACGAGTGCTATTAGCGTTGCTAAGAACCTCGTGTTGCACTCTAAGACCAAACACATTGATGTGCGCTTTCATTTTCTGCGAGACCACTATGAGAAGGGTGATATCGACCTTCGCCATGTCGATACTCATCATCAGTTGGCTGATATTTTCACCAAGCCTTTGGACCAATCAACTTTTGCTAGGTTGAGAGGCGAGCTTGGTGTGTGTTTCCCCTTTTAGATGGGGGAAACATTTTGGTTCTTGTATTATAGACTGACTCTTTTTCTTTCAATTGGTATCTTTTCTGCAACTCATCTTGCATATCTACATTCAGAGCTTCATGTATATTATCTTTAGAATGTGATTATGCTCTGTTTAGTATATGCTCCGATGCTTTATGATGATGCTTGTAGCTTGTGCTCTTTCTGATCACTGATACATGTTGTGAACTGAGCTATTTTATGAATTATGAATTTGATTAATGAACATAAAACTTGAAAATATTCACCATTGAGATATGCAACTAGCATGTGTAGAATGTGTTGAAATCACTTGTGTGTCTCATATATGCCAGGTTGCTATGTCTCTAGTGTTGAGTCATTCACTTGCTTGGTATGTTCATATTCTACTTTAATTTTGAACCAAGTTAAGTAAATTGGAAAGATCGAGATGGGATTGCTTGTCAGCACATCACAGTTTTGAGACTGTTTCTCATTGCACCTTGAGTTAAACTTGAGCTGTGTAGTGTATGACCGAAACTGTTGCTTTAAGCTTCTAATTGCTTCTGCATAGGCTTCGCACAGTTGAAAAGTTAGGCAATGACAAGCTTTCAACCTCTCGCAATCACATGCTGCAATTTGAACTTGTGTAATTTAACTGCTGCAACTCCGATAAAAGCTGGATACACAAGTTTATGTTTCATTCTATAGCATGATGATTGAACTATGCTAGGGGTAGTTCACCTTGTATACATGGATAGCACTTGTTTGACTTCCTGTCTATACATGTTAAGTGCTATTTTGATGGTGAATACCTTTTTGGCTAAAATCTGCTCACTTTGCTCATATGTTCATATTTCATATTTGGTGATCAGTTTGAGCCTTTGCTAGCATTTTATTGATGTTGTTGAGTCATCGGATCAGAACTATGTAGAGCTTCTCTTCGTTCTATTGACTATATTCCTGAAGCTGCTAACTTGCATTTCTGACTAATATGCATTTTGGAAGGGGGAGTTATTCTGTCAAGGGGGAGAAACTTTCTTGATGGTGCATTTTCAACTAAGGGGGAGAAAATATTGACAAATCATGTGCTTTCCGAGTTGAACTAAGGAGGAGTGCTTTCCGAGTTGAACTAAGGAAGAGATTCCCTGGTTGTGTGCACTATTTGAGGGGGAGTTTTTGAGCTGGTAACAGTTGGTTCGGAGCATTTTTTTGGTAGCTAGTTGTGTTGAGCCTTTGCCTCTTTCTTGAGGGACTAGCACCTTTGCTTTCATGCTTTTCTGTTGGTATCAAGCTTTCTTCAGTTGGTATCGAGCTTCCTCGCTAGCGGTATTGAGCCCGTTCTGCCTCTTCTTGAGGGCTAGCTCTGTTTTGCTAGGATTTTAGCTGATCCTTCAATTGGTATCGAGCTTTCTCGCTAGCGGTGTTGAGCCTGTTCTACCTCTTCTTGAGGGCTAGCTTTGCTTTGCTTGGTTGCGTCGAGCCGTTGCCCATGTCTTTGGGGACCAAGTTGTCTTGCTCTTTTCACTTGACCTTCTTCGGCTTTGTTATGCTTTTGGGTCATTTGGTCGAGTTCTCTCTCCTTCTTCCTCCCTTCCTCTTTTCCATTATGATTTGTGTTGGTAGTTGACAATGCACTCATCAAGGGGGAGATTGCGGATACATGGGTGTATGCCGAGTTTCTGAGTGATGAGTGATTGTCAACTGGGATAATGCGCATGCTCTTTGGCTTGTGTTGTGCAGGTGTCGAGCACGGAGATAGTGATCGAGGGCAAGATGAAGGTCAAGTAGAGACGTGCCGTCCCGATGGATCGGGAGCGGTGAAGGGCGGACGTGAGGCTTGGACTGAGGGACCGGTGGCCTAAGGATCAGCTGTAGTGGCTGACAGCCTGGGACAGCGACGAGCGGAGACTTGCGGACATGGTGTTGCTCGGGTCGAGGATCTGGGGACACGTGTCGGTGGATGGGGTGCACGAGCGGTGCATCCCCTCTACAGCTTCGATTTGGTGGTTGAGCCACAGAAAAACCACCGAGTGGACGGTTTCCAGGTTTAGGCCTCAAAACCTGGTCGCTGATGGTTTCCGAGTTTGGGCCACAAAACTCGGGCTGAGGACGGTTTCCAGGTTTGGGCCTCAAAACCTGGGCGCTGCGGGTTTCTGAGTTTGGGCCACAAAACTCAGGCGATGGACGGCTGGTTTCCCGGTTTGGGCCTCAAAGCCGGGGGTTGGCTGTGAAGGCTGGTTTCCCGGTTTGGGCCACAAAACCAGGGGAGAAGTCCAGGAAAAGGACGAGCAGAGCGGTGGCGGCACGTGGCGGCAATCGGTGAGGTTGCGTCGAGGCAACGCTACCAGTTGTGCGGGTGTGGCCGTCGGATCACCACCTACCATGAGTTGGTGCAGAATAACCCTAGGGTTTAGCTGGTTCACTCTGTAATTAGTTAGGGGTAGAGTGGGAATTAGAATTAGGATAAGTAGAGGGAGACACCCACCTCCTATGGTATCTCAGTCATTTGCTCTTTTGCCTCTAGGTTTTCCTGCTCTCCCAATTCCCTACTGTAGCGAACTGAGATCCACAGAGAAGAGAATCATACCTCTGTGCCTATGAGATTTTGAGGAAGTGAGACCGTAATCTCACTGTTGTAGCGTGTGGTAGCCACACGGTTGCAAATTCGTGGTTGTGATTCGCGTTTTGTTCATGTTCTTCGCGGGTTGCTTTTCTCCATGTTTTTCCCGTTGATCGATCTCTCTACTCGGTGCGTCTTTTGCAAATCCGTTTGAACTGAGTTGTTCTAGATCGTGAGGCACTTCTTTCCACCGAAGGAAATCATCTCTAACCTCACGAGCTAGTAGATCGGTCGATTTTCAATTTGGATCGAGTTTGCTCCTTTTGTCCCGAATTCTTCCAATTCACCGATTTGGAGTTAGGTTCGAGCCATGATCTCTTTGGGATAGCTCACTAACCTCCTAGGAACTCCACATACCAAGTCTAAGCCTTAGTGCTTTTCATTCCGAGGAGATCGGGTTGAATTCGCGGAAGAACAGTTCCGTATCGGGACATCGGACGCTCTGTTCTTGAGCATCGGACGCTGAGTTCTTTCCATCGGAGCGTCCATTGCCACGTGTCATCTGACAGTGCTTTTAAAGGAGCATCGGACGCTGACCATCGGAGCGTCCATTGCCATCGGACGCGCTGGGGGTCAAGCATCGGACGCTATGGTTTCACTGTAGCAGCGTCCGATGCCTGTCCAGTAAGGTTCCAGAAAGTTCCTGTTTGCATCGGACGCTTCCGATGTCAGGGCATCGGACGCTGGTCAGCATCCGATGCAGCTGTTTCTGCACTGATTCGTCCGCGGTTCGTTCGTTTGTTGTCGGTTTTGATTTCCGGCTTTTGCGTTGGGTTTCTAGAGTTGTGTAGTGTCTCGCTGTGCTTCTTGGAAGCATGCACCCTATCTCCAGGGTCGTGGACACTTGCAAGCTCTAAGGTTTGCTCTTGGGGTTGATTCTCGGGACAGTGGCAATAAGTTTCTAAAAAGAAATTTGAAGCCCCCATTCACCCCCCCCCCTGGTCGCTTTGTGATTGCACTCTCGGTCCTTCAACATCAAGCTCCAGACAGCCTACGAAAAGGATCTATTCAGGCATTACCGCGATAAAGAGTACACCCATACTCCTACCTTTGATTCACAATTTCTCCGAGGCATAGGTATGGACTCTGAGTTCGATCTGGTCTTTCATAATATTGGGTGGGAGAACACTTGGGAGCTCTCTGAAGAGGGTTGTAGATTGCTCACTCTAGAATTTCTTTGCACTCTCTCTTCTGATGACACATATGTCTACTTTAGGCTATATAATAAACCTTTCACTCTTACATGGAAACAGTTCAGTCTAAATTTGGGTTTTCCTGAAAACTGCACCGTAGATTTAGATGTTGCCTTAAGGAACTTTGATAGAGAAAGCTTTTGGGAAGACATTACTGGTAAGAAAACAGATCATCACCCTTGCACTAATGATATACACAACCTCACATTAAGGGTGATACACAAGTGGTTAGGTTTCACTCTCTTTCCTGGGCAGGAAGGTTGTATTGTTAGAATTGAGGAGTTAAAGATTATGTATGCAATGGTTAAGAAAAGTAAAATCTCACCCGTAAAACTCCTGGTAGACTACTGGCCTTACATCCACACTCTACAAGGCCCTATTTCTATCACTTCTTGGGTTACTCGTCTTGCTAGAAATATGAACTTAAATGGAAATATTATGTACATCTCCACTCCACGACCAGTCATAGGCTTCTACTTCTTCAGTCAAGCACATCTCATAAAGAAGAGGAATAACAAACTCTACATGCAATATAAAGGATATACAAATGAATATGAGTTGCCAAACAGATCACTTGGTCTCTATGTCGTGGAAACCTTTTTGCTAAACTTGCAGAGACCTGGAGCGGGAGTAGGGAGAAGCCCCTCCGCAAGATTCACCAGAAACACTGCCCTGAGATATCAAGGAGAAGATGCTGCACCACCTAGACCAGCTTACACTCACTATCAAGGATTCGAACGAGCTGGACCATCTACATCACACCATACGGCCTGGGAAGATACTACTACCTATGAGCCACATACACCACAAGATTCATGGGGACAAGGAAACTTTCGCAATTACACTCCACCACATCACGAAGAGGATACAATGTATGACTTCCAGGGAGGACGAATGTCTTTCTCTGAGAGAGGCGTTCATGATGCCACTCATCATCCATACTCCTACCATGCCACCCATGGTTACCCAGAACACCAGCCATACCACCAGTTCCCGTACCACAGAGACCCTTACTTTCAGGGCATCAACACTCGTCTTACTCATCTTGAGACAGGTCAAGAAGATATGCGCCACACTCTTGATGAAATACATCATCAAGGTGCCCAGACAAACAAGAATTTCTGCTACCTCTTCGGACACATGGGGATTAATCCACCTCAGCCACCACCACACGAGTGAAACTAGCTTGGGGGAGGACCCCCTATTCCCGAGGTAAGTATGTTGTACCCCTTTGTTTGCTTTTTGTTTGTGTTGTTAGTTAATATCTGTTTAGTGTTTAAATAAAATAATCTTGATGTAGAATATAAAAAGAAAAAGACAGAGCTGCTTTTCATAGCCTCAACTGCAGAATAATTCCTTTCAAATTTTTAATCTCAAAACAATGATCTTAACCAAAGTTTGGATATTTGAGAATTGGAAACGAAAAAATCTAAGCTGCTATTTATCTTGTTCTTAGTTTCAATGAATCTTCGGAATTTTAATTTTGAAAACTTCAAACATATGATGAGAACCTGTATGACATAATAATTAAAAGCCTGATAATAAATGATTCATACTTTGAGGCTGCTTACTCTGCTCTAAGTTTTTAGTTATGGTAGAGAGGTTTATCTTGCTCAAAAGATCAAGCTTTTATAAAAGATTCACTCTTCCGAAGTAGTATTGTGTTAGAGGCATGGGCTATGCAAAAATATGATAAGGAGGAAAGAAAAAGGGACAAGTGTCCGACTACCTTAGGAAAAGAAAAGAAAAATATGTGACAAAAATATGAAAAGAAAAAGAATGATAGCCCATGGTCCCTCTAATTACAATATGCCAATAAGAGTTGATAAATTTAAAAAGTTTCAAATGCTTGATCTAAAGGTATGACATTTCTCTCCCTAAGCTCTGAACTTTGACTAAGTAAAGAGTGCTTTTTAATCCAAAAATTATATATTTCAAAAGTGTCATACAAAGGATCTCTGAGTTTTTATTATGAAAGTCTTGCAAAACTCCGGAGTAAAGTTGAAATGAGGAATTTGAGACATAGTGCTTGACTTGATTGCTTCTAACTTTCAATTATTCTGAACTAAGGTAAAAGATTGGCAAAAAGGAACATGTGAAAATTCTTCCAAACTCTTTTCAAGAAAGTTTTCAGTTGATGGCTTGTATGTTACTCTCAGAACCCTATGTTGCTAAGGGGCTAGCAAAAGTTGAGCTTGGGGGAGTTTGTTGATGTCTATTAACTATCATTATTTACCGTCAACAATACTTGAATAAATGCCAAAAAGGATTGCCAACTTAGAAATAGGAGGTTTAAACTAACAAATTCCATGAGTTTTGGTGATTCTACATTCTCCAGGTGTCACACCCCAATTTTAAGGATAAAACTGAGGCGGAATACTCATGTGTGCCCAGGAAACAATCACACACATAAGTAGACAAATTACAAGAGTGGCATCATCACAGTGTTTATTACATCGCGATAGTATTCAAAACAAAGTCTTACATCATACTGAAACACAGATCGCTGAACTGGTACACAAACTAAACCACAGGGAAACGTCGACTGGGGGAGCAGCTAGCCTAGAAGTCTTCAGGAAAGTCGCCAACTGCACCTTCATCTGTTACCCAACCGGGATTTTGCCCAAAAAGAAGATAAACAACAAGCGTAAGTACTTCTCGTACTTAGCAAGCTAACATAGGGTTCATGAGGCTCAAAAAGGCTGACGCTGTCTGACTGCAGTTAGCTTTTATGTTGGCAAAGTTTTAGCATTAGGGTAAACGAATATTATGCTTAACCCTTAACCCATGATCCATTTGTCCATAAAGATAAGCATAGTAATCATAAAGTACCAACAACATAAAGTGACAATTGTTAAGTTTCATAGTTCCGCTAGTTTTCCGGGCCGCTCGTGACCGTGAGCACGGCTGTTATAACAGTTTTACACTCTGCAGAGGTGGTGCATCTTTACCCACAAGCCGTGTTACCCTTGTGCCCGAGGCGGCCAACCTCTTGATCCACTTCCGAGATAGATCGGCAGGGCACACTATGAAGCCTTTCGCTGGTTCGTCTAACTGGTCAGGGCCGCTAGGTTTCCTTGGCAGGCAGATGTAGCAACCCCCCTTTTCTATGGCACAAGGCCATCGCAGCTATACACATAGAAACAGGAGCAGCCCTACACCCAAAGTGGCAAGCCCCCTTTGCGCCCTTTCGGGTCACCGCTGCCATATTAGACAAGGTCCAGTTTACTGAGCTAAAACCAGAGCCATATAGCACTCATGGTAGCACTGTCAATCCCAGCTTTTGCTAACAGCAAGTTTTATTATCCGTTTAACACGTATCATCATGAGAACATATTCATCATTGGACTGGATCGATTATTAGTCAGTTAGCACTAGCAAAACTACCCATATGCATATATCCCACGGAAACAAGAACATCACAGATCACAAAGCTAAGTGGGTTTTCTAAGGTTGCTCAATTGGACCCATGCATAAATGAGTGATTAAAGTAAAGTGTATAGGTAAACAAGGAGATCCCATGCTAACTTGCCTTGGTTGTCGAAAGGTTGATCCTCCGGCTGATCACTGAACGTGGGGTCCTGGTCGAACCACACCGACTCACCGTCTACTCGATCACAACATCACCACGCATTCCAGGTGCAAACATACACGATGCAAACAAGGCTATTATTAGAACAATACACCAAACAGTAATAAACTGATATAAAACTTTGATAAAACTAAAGTACGCATCTCTACGATCACAACAAGTTTTGGTTCATCGAAAACGGAGTTACGGTGCGAGAGCTACGACCGAAACGGTGTATATAAAGCCCTAAATAAGATTAACATGGACTCTAAAGCTAACTATCCAAAACAGGCTAACAGGGGTATAAACAGGTAGAGCACTAAATTGCGAAGCTAACGCAATTTGAACGGATCAAAACGGAGCTAAAACGTGAATTTTATAAGCAAAACAAAGTAGTGGCATTTCTGTAAATAAACTGAATCTATTTTCGGCATTTAAAATAAAAGGAAACGGATTTTTCTCTGAGCTGGACTGCGCCTCAATTTCTCCAAAACACAGGGGCCTAGACGGAAGTTTTCAAAGACTCAGCGAACAGTGCCCGCTGGAGCGCGGGTTGATTCCCGACTTCTCCAGGGGCTCTTTAGCAAAGATGCACGGCGAAGGGGTATCGATGATCCTCGGCCGCCGGATCGGAGATGGGCGGCTCGGATTAGACCAAGGGGCGGGTGCGCGCGCGGGCGGCCGACGGCGCGCACTGGCCGCGGCGTCACGGCGCTCCGCGACGTCGTGCGCGGCTCCGCCATGGCCGAAGCCACGGAGCTCGCGGGTTCGGGCATAGGGTCCATCACAGGCCAAACCAAGCGGGCGGAGGGGTAGCGGAGTGCAAGGGGGGTTCTCACCACGGTGAAACGAACGGAGGAGGTGGCTCGGAGGTGGCGGTCCGCGGCGAACGGCGGTCGGCGTTCGGCGAGATCCCGCTGCGAGAAAACGGCCGGCGGTTAGGGCAAAATCGAGCACAACGAAAGAGGAAGAAGGTTCGGCGGCTTCACCGTGATGCGGCGGGGCTTGGAGGTAGGAGCAATTAGCCGGAGAAGCACCGAAACGCCGGGACAACGGCGGCGGGCGGCGGCAATGGCGCGGAGGGCTCTGGTCGTGCTCGGGTGGTTGCTCTGGGGCTCTGCGGCGCGGGCGAGAGAGACAACTGAGCGAGGAGTGGAGCGGGGCAGGCGGCGCATCCGCTATATGGATGAGGAGGAGGCCGAGGTCGTGGGAGCGGCACGCGGGAGACTCGGACGTGCGGCGCCGACGGTTGTGCTCGGGCGCGTGCGCGAAGGGGAAGAGGGAAGGCGCCGACAGGTGGGGACGGGAGGTCAGCGAGAGAGAGGGAGGAGGCGCCGGCGGTTCGCGCGGCGCGGGTGCGAGCAGGCCGGCCCGTGGGCCGCGCGCGAGGAGAAGGGGGATGGAGCGGCCCAGCGCGCGGGAGGAGGGGATGAGGAGGGGGCGCGCCGGCGGTTGGGCCGCCAGGCCGCCTGGGCCGAAAACGAGGGAGGGAAGGAGAGAGAAAAGAAAAAGCTTTTCATTTTATTTCAAGGCTTTTCAAAACATTTCCAAAAGGAGTTTGAATTCAAACTAAATTTTGGCAAAAAAACCAGTCACTTCAATAAATATAATGCACCAGCATGAATGCAAAAACTTGTTGCCACCTTTATTTTAATTCAACAAAAATTATTTAACCCCTAGGTTGAATGCTCACAAAAATCATAATTAAATCATTTTCACCTATTTTGTTTTGGAGAAATTTTTAGGGTGTTACAACTCTACCCCCCTTAAGATGAATCTCGTCCTCGAGATTCGACCGGAGCTTACTCAAACAACTGCGGATAGGATTTCCGAAGATCTTCTTCCCTTTCCCAGGTAGCCTCTTCTTCTGTATACCGGTTCCACTGAACTTTGCACATCTTGATAACTCGGCTCCTGGTAACTCTTTCTGCTGTTTCCAAGATCTTGACAGGGTACTCTTCATAAGTGAGATCTTCTCCTATCTTGATCTCTTCTAGGGGAACTTGCTCTTCAGGCACCCTCAGGCATTTCTTTAGCTGAGAAACATGGAACACATCATGACACCTGAAAGCCTCTCAGGTAACTCGAGCTGATAGGCCACTTCTCCACGTCTGGCCAAGATCCGGAAAGGACCTATGTATCTGGGTGCCAACTTTCCCTTCATGTTGAACCTCTTTACGCTTCTCATGGGTGACACTTTCAAATACACATAATCTCCCACTTTGAAAACTAAGTCCCTCCTGCGAGTATCTGCATAACTCTTCTGCCGGGATTGAGCTATCCTTAGGTTATCTCGGATCATCCTTACTTGTTCTTCAGCATTTCTAAGGACATCCGGTCCGAACACTTGAGTTTCCCTGTCTGATTCCAGAACAAAGGAGTTCTACACTTTCGCCCATACAAAGCTTCGAAGGAGCCATTTTCAGACTCTTCTGGTGACTGTTGTTGTAAGAGAATTCAGCATATGGCAGGCTTTTATCCCAACTAGTCCCATGCTGAAGGGCACATGCTCTCAACATGTCCTCCAAGATCTGGTTTATCCCTTTCAGTCTGCCCATCTGTTTGTGGGTGATATGCAGAACTGAAAGTCAGCTCAGTTCCCAAGGATTGATGTACTTGATGCCAAAAGTGAGAAGTGAACTGTGTTCCTCTGTCGGACACTATTTTCTTTGGAACACCATGCAGAGACACAATCCTTTCCATGTACAGTTCTGCTAACCTTGCTCCAGAATAGGTGGTCTTTACTGGTAAGAAGTGAGCGACCTTAGTGAGACGGTCGACTATTACCCATAGAATCATAGCCTCTTTGTGTGCGAGGTAAACCAGTAATAAAGTCCATTCCCACTTCTTCCCATTTCCACTCGGGTATCTGCATAGGCTGTAACAATCCTGCTGGTCTTTGATGTTCAGCTTTGACCTTCTGACAGGTGTCACATAGAGCCACATATTCTGCTACATCCCGTTTCATACCATACCACCAGTATTTTTCTTTCAGATCCAAGTACATTTTGGTGCTACCGGGGTGAATGGAGTAGGCAGATTCGTGAGCATCCCGCAAGATGGCATCACGGATAGCCTTCACTTCGGGCACACATATCCTCTTTCCAAACCATAGAGTCCCATTATCATCCATCCGGAATCCTGGTGCCTTTCCAAGCACTATGTTTTCTGCTATCTCTTTCAACTTCTCATCTTTCAACTGACCCTCACGGATTTCTTTCTCCAAGATAGGTTCAACTGACATTTCCACTACGTTGTTGGCAAAACATAGATTAAGATATGCCATTTCAGCCCTCAACTCTGCTGACATGCGTTCCACTTGCAGACCGTTTGCGTAGGTTTTTCTGCTCAAGGCATCGGCCACGACATTGGCCTTTCCTGGGTGATAATGTACCTCTAGATCATAGTCTTTGATCAATTCTAGCCAACGGCGTTGCCTCAAGTTCAGATCTGACTGGGTAAATATATACTTCAGACTTTTATGATCCGTATACACGTCACACTTATGCCCAACCAGATAATGTCTCCATAATTTCAGGGCATGACCACAGCTGCTAACTCCAAATCATGAGTTGGATAGTTCACCTCGTGTTTTCTCAGCTGTCTAGATGCATAAGCAACTACTCTTCCTTCTTGCATGAGAACACATCCAAGTCCCAGACGAGATGCATCACAAAAGATGGAGAAGCTTTTGTTCAAGTCTGGCAGAACTAGGACTGGTGCTGAGGTTAATCTCTTCTTTAACTCTTCGAAGTTTGCTTGGCATTTATCAGACCACACAAACTTAGCGTTCTTCTCTAACAAGGCAGTCATAGGCTTTGCGAGCTTGGAGAATCCTTCAATGAACCTCCTATAATACCCGGCCAAACCCAGGAAACTTCGGATTTCACTGGCATTAGTTGGCGGGTTCCAATCCAACACATCTTGCACCTTGCTAGGATCAAC
This sequence comes from Coix lacryma-jobi var. lacryma-jobi, assembly GCA_009763385.1. Classification (NCBI taxonomy): domain Eukaryota; kingdom Viridiplantae; phylum Streptophyta; class Magnoliopsida; order Poales; family Poaceae; genus Coix; species Coix lacryma-jobi. The sequence continues at coordinate 101,507,126 of CM019828.1, read as the reverse complement.
GGATATACCTCCGTTAGAGACAACATGCCCTAGGAAAGAGACTTCTTTCAGCAAAATTCACACTTGCTCCTCTTGGCATAGAGCTGATGCTCTCTTAGCTTCTGCAAAACCATCCTTAGATGTTCAGCATGATCCTCTTCTGTTCTAGAGAACACTAGAATGTCATCTATGAACACCACCACAAACTTATCCAGGTATTCCATGAACACTTTATTCATCAGATACATGAAGTAGGCTGGGCATTGGTCAGTCCAAAAGACATCACTGTATACTCATACAGTCCATACCGCGTGGTGAAGGCGGTCTTAGGAATGTCTGAGTTCCGGATTTTCAACTGGTGATACCCAGATCTGAGATCTATTTTAGAGAACACACATGCTCCTCTAAGCTGGTCAAATAGATCGTCTATCCGGGGTAGAGGGTATTTGTTTTTAATGGTAACCTCATTTAAAGACCTATAATCCACACACATTCTTTGGCTACCATCTTTCTTATCCACAAAAATCACAGGTGGTGCCCCAAGGAGAAGCACTAGGGCGTATATACCCTTTCTCTAACAACTCCTTAAGCTGTTTCTTAAGTTCTTCTAATTCATTTACCCCCATTCTATAAGGTCTTTTAGATATTGGTGCAGTTCCAGGTAGTAATTCAATAATGAACTCAACATCGCGATCAGGTGGCATACCTGGCAAATCATCCGGAAAGACATCAGGGAACTCGTCCACCACCCGATCCTGCTCTGCACCACTAGCATCCATCTGGTTGACCGTGGCAGTTGGCTGTTCTTTTAACACCACTTGCACACAGATTCTGTCTCCCTTAGGTGTAGTTACAACAACTGACCTTTCTTGACACTGAATGACAGCCCCATGTTGCTTCATCCAGTCCATACCCAAGATGAGATCTATACCTGCTGTTCTTAGCACTATAGGCTTTACTTTAAAGTCTACCCCCTTAGGTTGACACTAGAGGTGGGGCTCCAAAATTTGCAGGCATACTACCCCCTGGTGAGTTTACTATGATTGTTTCTTTCATTGCACATAAAGGCACACCATGCATTCTAACAAACGACTGTGAAATGAAAGAATGCGAAGCACCAGAATCAAAAAGTATGGTTGCTGGGATTGAGTTGATGCTGAACGTACCCATCATAACATCCGGTGCATCCAGGGCAGTATCGGCAGCTACATGATTCACCCGTCCAGTGTGAGGTGGGCGAGCATTCTGCTTCTGAGCTCCTGCCTGGTTCTGTGGGGCCTGGGGGTTCTGCTTCTTGGGGCACTGGTGAGCGTAGTGTCCTGGCTCCCCGCAACGGTAGCAAGCGTTGGGGTTCTGCTGAGCTGCATTCTTCATGGGAGCGGAGTTGGGTGCTCCCTGGCGTGATGCTTGGCTGCTCTGCTGTTGGAACCTCTGTCCTCCTGGCTGCTGTTGGTAGCGCTGACCACCTGACTGCTGTTGGTAGGGAGGGCTGTTGGTTCTGGTTGTTCTGGGATGCTGTCCCCTGTTCCACTGGTTGCCTTGACTCCTCTGGGGGTAACCTTGTTGTGGGGTTGATTCGGGACGAGTGTTGCTCCCCGATGACTGGCCTTGGAAGCTTCTTTTCTTTGCCTCCATTTCCTTCCTCTTGTTGTCAATAACTATCGCCCTATTGACCAGGGCCTGATAGTTCGGGTAGGTGTTGGACATCAACTGGAGCTGCAACCCATCATAAAGACCATTCAGAAACGGCGCTGTTTGTCCTTGTCATTGGCCACATCCTGAGGGCATAACGCGATAGCTGAGCAAACTTGTCGCGGTACTGCGCCACTGACATGGACCCTTGCTTCAGAGAGCGGAACTCCTCTTGCTTCAGCTCCACGAGACCATCTGGAATGTGATAGGATCGGAAGTTCTCCTTGAACTCCTGCCACGTAACAACTGGGGCATCTTGGGGACGGCCGAACATGAACGCATCCCACCAGTCCTGTGCAGCTCCCTGCAATTGCCCAGAAGCGTAGAGCACCTTCTCATAATCGGTGCACTGGGCGATGTTCAGCTGTTTTTTCCACCGCACGGAGCCAGTCATCCGCCTCCAGAGGTTCAGAGGCGTGCGTGAACACAGGTGGATGGCCCTTCAGGAACTCTCCTCGACGGTCTCTGACTTGAAGAGGTTGAGGTGCGGCAGCGGGCCCTGATCCAGGCGGTTCATCATGGCGTGCATAAGTTGATTCTGCGTGGCCATCAACTGCTCGATGGTCACTGGCGGCGGTGGCGGTGGCGGTCCATAGGAGCACCACGCCCACGGCCACGGCCTCTCCCGCGTCCACCCCTTGCTGCCATCTGCTCACCAACAAATGCGCAAGAGTTAGACCTTTATATCCAACATAGAAAGTATATATGACATAAATGAACATTGCTGAAAATTTCTGTGCACATCCTTGTCGACAGCAGCACACTAAAACGGACATAACTCGAGCTACAGAAATCCAACAGGGATGAACCAGACATCGTTGGAAAGCTTAAGAAACCGGCTACAACTTTCGTGTAGAACACTTTTTCAGATTCGGCCAGATTCGAGGCCGAAAACAGCATTGATCAGAAACTGTTCTGGATGACAGACTGCGCAGAAACATCAACTTTAAACAGGCATATCTCCTAGATCCGAACAGATAAAGACTTGGTTCCAGATTTGTTTGAAAGGTACATCAGTCTAGATACTCCCACAAAAATTTCACAATTTTTGGGTCACGGATTAAGAGATACACAGATTTAAACACAGGCTGCTCCAGAAAACAGCAACACAGAAAAGAGGTAAACAACTTTATATAACACACGAAGGTTTTAACTTGGGGAAGCACGGTCATAACCCATACTTCACCACACACAAGCAAAGATCCAAACAAACATAGTTCACCAGCATAAGTAACACAAACACCACAGGTTCACATAACACAAACTAAATTTAACACAACGTGTCTAAACGAGGTAACTGATCATGGTAGGCAAGCTACTGGGCTCCACCGGGGGCATCGTTGGCTCTGTACTTCTTCTTGTAAACAGCTGCATAGTCTAGCTCACCGCGAAGGTAATCCACTTCGCGCTCCAAACGCCTTATCACCTTCTGAGCAGCACGCAGGTCATCTTGCACCTTGTCGGCCTTCCTATGCACCTCATAGGCATGCTGAGCAGTAGAGACCAGAACCGGGTACTCCACTGGTGGTAGCAGGGTTCGCCACGAGCCCTCCATGTCACTTTGGGGCAGGTAGCGGTAGCGATCATTCCTCATCATCTGGAAGCGAAGGCCATGGTAGTGCAGGTAAGCATCCTGCGCCGCGTCCTCCATACTTGCGAGGGCATCACCACGCTTGGTGGTAGTCCTGTGAGCCGACTCTATAACATGGGCTTGATCAGCAGCCTTCCAACCTGTAACCATCAGGTCGGACTTCCAGTATGTAGCCTCCAAAGGGTGGGTATACTCGCCGCAGTGGTACTGGAGCTTAGCCTCCATCTCAGGGTAGTACTCCTCCAGCAGACGAACCAGCATACTATGATAGTATGCTGTCTCGTCGGGCTTCTTGAACATGAAGCGACGATCCCAACCAAGGTCTTCCACCACCTGCGCTGCTGGAGAGGCAGGGGGCTGGTGGCCGAAGCTGACGAGGCGGCGGGAGAGTGTACCACCGGGTACACTGGCACGAAGGCTGGTGCCGCAGGAGCTGGTGGAGCGTCAGGTGCTGCAGGAGCGGGTGCCTCTGGAGCAGGGACCTCAGGCGCTGGCGCCTCAGGCACAGGCTCCACTGGGACTGGCACCTCCGGAGCAGGCACCTCCGGAGCTGGAGACTCGGGAACTGCTGCAGGGGGCGGGGTGGCGCTGCTAGCTCCTCAGAAACTGCTGGAGTAACGGTCAACTCTTCATCCTCCATGAAGACGGTGTTGGAGGAGGGAGGAACCATCACTGTCGGGGATGTGAACCACAGGGGGAGCAGGCTGGCTGGTGAAAAGAGCACGGTAGGCACGGGTGTTCATGCGAGGCATCCTGACGTTATAAAAACAAGATAAGATAAGCGGAAACAATTAGTTTTATGCAATAGAATAAGAATAAGAAGCAGGTATAATTTTAATAAGTAACAAGTTAATAAAATAAGCATGAACAGGTAGCAAAAAGTGTTAGACGGCCGTTTCCTAGCTAGGCTTGCGTCCTACAGTCAACAAAGCTCTGATACCAATTTGTCACACCCCAATTTTAAGGAAAACTGAGGCGGAATACTCATGTGTGCCCAGGAAACAATCACACACATAAGTAGACAAATTACAAGAGTGGCATCATCACAGTGTTTATTACATCGCGATAGTATTCAAAACAGTCTTACATCATACTGAAACACAGATCGCTGAACTGGTACACAAACTAAACCACAGGGAAACGTCGACTGGGGGAGCAGCTAGCCTAGAAGTCTTCAGGAAAGTCGCCAACTGCACCTTCATCTGTTACCCACCGGGATTTTTGCCCAAAAAGATAAACAACAAGCGTAAGTACTTCTCGTACTTAGCAAGCTAACATAGGGTTCATGAGGCTCAAAAAGGCTGACGCTGTCTGACTGCAGTTAGCTTTTATGTTGGCAAAGTTTTAGCATTAGGGTAAACGAATATTATGCTTAACCCTTAACCCATGATCCATTTGTCCATAAAGATAAGCATAGTAATCATAAAGTACCAACAACATAAAGTGACAATTGTTAAGTTTCATAGTTCCGCTAGTTTTCCGGGCCGCTCGTGACCGTGAGCACGGCTGTTATAACAGTTTTACACTCTGCAGAGGTGGTGCATCTTTACCCACAAGCCGTGTTACCCTTGTGCCCGAGGCGGCCAACCTCTTGATCCACTTCCGAGATAGATCGGCAGGGCACACTATGAAGCCTTTCGCTGGTTCGTCTAACTGGTCAGGGCCGCTAGGTTTCCTTGGCAGGCAGATGTAGCAACCCCCTTTTCTATGGCACAAGGCCATCGCAGCTATACACATAGAAACAGGAGCAGCCCTACACCCAAAGTGGCAAGCCCCCTTTGCGCCCTTTCGGGTCACCGCTGCCATATTAGACAAGGTCCAGTTTACTGAGCTAAAACCAGAGCCATATAGCACTCATGCACTGTCATGGTCCCACATTTTGCTAACAGCAAGTTTATTATCCGTTTAACACGTATCATCATGAGAACATATTCATCATTGGACTGGATCGATTATTAGTCAGTTAGCACTAGCAAAACTACCCATATGCATATATCCCACGGAACAAGAACATCACAGATCACAAAGCTAAGTGGGTTTTCTAAGGTTGCTCAATTGGACCCATGCATAAATGAGTGATTAAAGTAAAGTGTATAGGTAAACAAGGAGATCCCATGCTAACTTGCCTTGGTTGTCGAAAGGTTGATCCTCCGGCTGATCACTGAACGTGGGGTCCTGGTCGAACCACACCCCTCACCGTCTACTCGATCACAACATCACCACGCATTCCAGGTGCAAACATACACGATGCAAACAAGGCTATTATTAGAACAATACACCAAACAGTAATAAACTGATAAAACTTTGATAAAACTGAAGTACGCATCTCTACGATCACAACAAGTTTTGGTTCATCGAAAACGGAGTTACGGTGCGAGAGCTACGACCGAAACGGTGTATATAAAGCCCTAAACAAGATTAACATGGACTCTAAAGCTAACTATCCAAAACAGGCTAACAGGGGTATAAGGTAGAGCACTAAATTGCGAAGCTAACGCAATTTGAACGGATCAAACCGAGCTAAAACGTGAATTTTATAAGCAAAACAAAGTAGTGGCATTTCTGTAAATAAACTGAATCTATTTTCGGCATTTAAATAAAAGGAAAGGATTTTCTCTGAGCTGGACTGCGCCTCAATTTCTCCAAAACACAGGGGCCTAGACGGAAGTTTTCAAAGACTCAGCGAACAGTGCCCGCTGGAGCGCGGGTTGATTCCCGACTTCTCCAGGGGCTCTTTAGCAAAGATGCACGGCGAAGGGGTATCGATGATCCTCGGCCGCCGGATCGGAGATGGGGCTCGGATTAGACCAAGGGGCGGGTGCGCGCCGCCGGCCGACGGCGCGCACTGGCCGCGGCGTCACGGCGCTCCGCGACGTCGTGCGCGGCTCCGCCATGGCCGAAGCCACGGAGCTCGCGGGTTCGGGCATAGGGTCCATCACAGGCCAAACCAAGCGGTCGGAGGGGTAGCGGAGTGCAAGGGGGGTTTCTCACCACGGTGAAACGAACGGAGGAGTGGCTCGGAGGGGCGGTCCGCGGCGAACGGCGGTCGGCGTTCGGCGAGATCCGCTGCGAGAAAACGGCCGGCGGTTAGGGCAAATCGAGCACAACGAAAGAGGAAGAAGGTTCGGCGGCTTCACCGTGATGCGGCGGGGCTTGGAGGTAGGAGCAATTAGCCGGAGAAGCACCGAAACGCCGGGACAACGGCGGCGGGCGGCGGCAATGGCGCGGAGGGCTCTGGTCGTGCTCGGGTGGTTGCTCTGGGCTCTGCGGCGCGGCGAGAGAGACAACTGAGCGAGGAGTGGAGCGGGGCAGGCGCGCATCCGCTATATGGATGAGGAGGAGGCCGAGGTCGTGGGAGCGGCACGCGGGAGACTCGGACGTGCGGCGCCGGCGTTTGTGCTCGGGCGCGTGCGCGAAGGGGAAGAGGGAAGGCGCCGACAGGTGGGGACGGGAGGTCAGCGAGAGAGAGGGAGGAGGCGCCGGCGGTTCGCGCGGCGCGGGTGCGAGCAGGCCGGCCCGTGGGCCGCGCGCGAGGAGAAGGGGGATGGAGCGGCCCAGCGCGCGGGAGGAGGGGATGAGGAGGGGGCGCGCCGGCGGTTGGGCCGCCAGGCCGCCTGGGCCGAAAACGAGGGGGAGGAGGGAGGAGAAGAAAAAGCTTTTCATTTTATTTCAAGGCTTTTCAAACATTTCCAAAAGGAGTTTGAATTCAAACTAAATTTTGGCAAAAACCAGTCACTTCAATAAATATAATGCACCAGCATGAATGCAAAAACTTGTTGCCACCTTTATTTTAATTCAACAAAAATTATATTTACCCCTAGGTTGAATGCTCACAAAAATCATAATTAAATCATTTTCACCTATTTTGTTTTGGAGAAAATTTTTAGGGTGTACCTAGGTTCGAGCCATGATCTCTTTGGGATAGCTCACTAACCTCCTGGGAACTCCTCATACCAAGTCTAAGCCTTAGAGCTTTTCATTCAGAGGAGATCGGGTTGGATCCGCGGAAGTACAGTGCAATTTCGGGGGCATCGGACGCTTGGGTCGGAGGCATCGAACGTTGTGTTCATCACATCGGACGCGTCCGGTGCCACGTGTCAAGTGTCAGCATTTTTGAAGAAGCATCGGACGTTGACCATCGGACGCTCCGTTGTCATCGGACATGTCCGGAGATCGAGCATCGGACGCTAGGGTTTCACTGTAGCCAGCATCCGATGCCTGTCCAGTAAGGTTCCAGACAGGGTCTTTTCGCATCGGACGCGTCCGGTGCCTAACCATCGGACACAGGCCAGCGTCCGATTCTGTGTCTTCAGCACGTTTTCGTCCGCGGTTTGTTCGTCCGTTGTGGGTTTTGATTTCCGGCTTTTGCGTTGGGTTTCTAGGGTTGTATTGTGTCCCGCTGCGCTTCTTGGAAGCATCCACCCTACATCTAGGGTCGTGGACACTTGCAAGCTCTAGGTTTGCTCTTGGGGAGATTCTTGGGACAGTGGCCACGAGTTTCTGAAAAGAAATTTTGAAGCTCCCATTCACCCCCCTGTTGACACTGGTTATCTATCAAAATAAAAGGATAAATAAATATGAAAAGGGCATGAATTCAATCACCAACCAAGGTTTAGGGTTTTAATTGACAATATTCCATGAGTTTTGGTGAATTGTGATTCTGCAGGGACTAAATCAGGAAACCAGCGCTGATTGCTTCCCCTAGAAGGAAACCGACGGGAGATAACGCAACCGCCACATCAGGAAGTTTCTAGAAGAGTCCAGAGGACACCGGAAGACACCAGGAGGTCGGGCACCGCGGGACCCTGCTAGGTGGGACCGACCGGTCCCACCATGAGACCGACCGGTCTCCCCCCGGGCCCGCTGACTTCTGTCTTCTGCAAGCTTCCTCCACCGAACCCTAGGACTCATCTCCACCGTCCCTGAAGTCGGTTTGATCTAACGGCCGCGGTTGATCCCTCAGGGCTATATAAGCAACCCCAGACCCCCCTCTCCAGGCATCTCCATCTTCATTATTCATCTCCACATCAGAAACTAGGGTTTCAATTAGAAGTAGAGGTTCCTCTAGATGAATCTCTTCTAGTTCATCTAGAATTAGATCTAGTTCATCTAGTTGTAATCAAGAGCCAGCTATCAAGTAGAAGACTAGTTACCCCTCTAGTTTAGGTTTAGAACCTAGCCTTATACTAGAACTAGAAGAGAGAGAGAGAGAGAGAGAGGAGAGGAAGAGATCAAGAAGGAGCTCCGGCCTGTCGGATCCACTTCTTCATCTTGTACGTGTGGAGCTCCGTCCTTGTTAGCTACTCAGGGGATAGACTTTAAGGCTTAACACTATCCGTTCCTTTGGGTTCGATATTAAAACTGGGTCACTCCGGTGAAGTGCTACATCGGTAGATTTTATCTGTGCGCTTGCGGATAAAGTAGAGTGTGCGTTAATTTGTACCAACAAGCATTTTTGGCGCCGTTGTCGGGGATAGAGTTTATCTCCACTCTTGGTAGCGACGTTAGTAAGTGTCAACAAGCATTTCTGGCGCCGTTGCCGGGGAACGGTAGATCATCTTAAGTCTTAGTCTAACCTTGTAATCATACTTTTATCTTTTCCTTTTGTCCTAGTCTTTTCATTATTTTTGTTTTCATTCTTATGAATGTTGTTTTTGAATTCCACTCTTATCTATCACTACTCCATGAGAAAGCTATAACCAGTATAATCCTTATACCCCATCATAATACCTGGTTATGAGCTATGCCTACCTTTCTGCTACACTGTCCTTGTAATGAGCATAGAAATATAATTATGAAAATATTCCTTCGGGTATTCTTGTCACTAACCATTCCAGGTCTGGAGCAGAAAAGAGCGAAGGAACAACAAACACAAGGTATGTCCGACCAATCATCATGCAACATTGAATTACATTCATCCAATCTTGATTTGTGCAAAATCCAAGCTTGGGGAACAGACTTTCTAAGAATATTTCTTGCCATGTTGCTATGTTGGTTGTCCCTACCTTTAGGATATGCTCATATACTAATCATACTCTTTCATCACCATCTGAATAAATCTCTACAATGCTTTCATGTTATCTTTATTTTCTATAGTATATACTTTGGTTTTGAAGTATTATCATAAACATTTTAAATTAAGCATGGAGCTTAGTTTAACTGTTTTCATGAATTAAAGTAAGACATGGTGTCTAGTTTGATTCTTGAGCTAAAAGGTGTGCTGATTTTACCTCTAAAGGCTTTTAAATTTAGTATGGTGCTTAGGTTAAAATATCTTGCTAGATTAAATTAGACGTGGTGTCTAGGTTAATTTCTGAACTGATAGTATGCTATAGTAGATATTGGATATTTTGTTGGACTAACCCCTGAAGGAAAACTTTCATTATCAATTTGGGAAAGTCAGGAGATGAACTCACACTGGAGATGAAGCAAGGCGTACAATAAACTTCAACAACTTTTACACAATGAAGACTCAGCTCATTCATCATGGATGAAAGAACTGTGAGTATCAAAGCTTATTTTGTCTTTTACTGCAAGTTATATTTTGCCTTGAATCATGTTAAAGTGCAGCCAACACCTGAAATACTAGTCTATGCTAAAACAATCCTAAAAACATCTTTTTATTAGCATAGATGCAAAATACATAAGTTATGGATAATAACCCATATTTCAAATTCTTGCAATCCTTCGGGTATATGTCCACTAACATTATGCAGGAGAGAAATTTTGCTCATCCATGGTTTGGTGTGAACATTGAAGATCCAAAACTCAAACCATAGACACACAAACCTACTCTCAGATCACAAATGGTGCTAGCCTAGCTTTGAGTCTTGCTTGGGCGCTGATGACAAACAGGATGCAACTTACCTCATATGAGACAACTTATGCGTGCAACCATCATTGCCCAAGACATCAAGACAAGAAGTGGGAAGTTATCCTCTTTTCTAATCAAGAGCTAGCTTGGGAGACAAGATGGTACCACTATAACAATAGCAAGATCTACAAGTCAAACACATGAACATGTTGTTGGGAGTCCATCTACATCACAAGCCAGCCTGGGAGAAACAATGCTGTTGTCTAGATGTGTTTCACAATCAAAGGGTGGAAGGAGAAACCCAACTTCAAACATATTAATCTTCTACTCACCACTTTGATTAGTACAAACCACTAGATGTTGTCCCAGTCGAGAAGAAGAATATGATCCACCACTCATTATTGGAAGATCGTTCTTGAACACCATCAAGGTTATCATCTTTGCCGGACCTGGAGAAGTCAACTTTTGGATCTTTCGCTGCATCTTCAACATCTACATCACTTATGAGCAGCCACAAAGAACCAAGAGAAGACGTCGAAGGGAGAACCAACTGCCAAGAATTGAGGAGGGAATCATGAAGGATGAAGCCACTGCACCACATGAGTTAGAAGATGAAGAGATAGTACCTGAGCCAGCAAATCAAGAAGAACAGCCGATAAGATCTCCATCATCTAGACACTCTTGAGAGGACAAGTCTCAGTTGTGACATTACAAGACAAAAGACTCTCATGGAGGCATTCCAGTAGCAGCTCTAATTTCAAGTCTCTTGTCAACCCAATAATAAAAGGGAAAACAAGAAAGGTTGACAAGAGAAGAATGCGGAACTGTCCCTACATCCTCATAGTACAGAATTAATACAAGAAAGAGAGAGAATCCTAGTCAGCATACTTGAGGAACAATGCGCCTCCACTAATAAGTCGACACAAGAGAAGGAAGGTTGATATCTCTAAAAATGATTCCACTGTGATCTTCCTCCTCTCAATCACACTGTGAGACAAACAAGAGAAGACAAGCAATTCATAAATAACAACTAGCTAGACAAGAGGAGCTTCCACAAGGTGGTTCAGCACAATCACTTTCCAATGACAAAGTAACATTTCAAGGTAAGTAACCATCACTGTAAAAGCTTCTTCTTGGTTCTAGTATGAACATAAATAAAGAACTAAACATGTTTAAGTTGCACATCACTTGATCCAACCTAATCAACTCAACATGTTCAGTCCTTTGACCCTTGTTCATAGCTTTACTCTCTTGAATTTCACTATCTTAACTAAATGAGCTAAAATGTTGTGCATCTAACCTTTGGAAGATGATATATCTCAATCATGAAAAGATCGACACTTTATGCATAAATTATCCTTCTTTGGGTTAAGTAATTTGATCTGTTAAATATTTTAAGATGCTACTTTCATGCTCATCCTGTGATTCTATCACTCATATTAAGATTGAATAGAACACATAAATAAAAAGTTTATATTGTGCAATGTGCCTAAGGTTAGAGGAGAATAAACAAAACTTTTGGTTCTGTTGGTGTTTTTCCACCAACAGAGCCCATGCACTTAATCTCTACCTTGTCTTTTTGAGCAGGACACACTCTTGAGCAAAACATGGAGAAGTCACTCCCAAATTCTACAGAGTGAAGGTCCTAGATCTATAAGAACATGCACACTAAGCAAGATGCTGCCAGCATCCACAATTAACGCTTCACTTCAAACTGCTGGACGAACAAATGACATGAGTGACACCATATAAGAGGCATAAACAAGAAGGAATGATGGAAGACGTCGTATTCAAAATTAGAGGTCATGAAGTCCCCACAGACTTCTTGATCCTCGACATGAGAAGACGATGATGTCCACCTCATCCTAGGAAGACCATTCCTCTACGCTACAAGTACAATCATTTACAAGAGGAAATCTATTTTCACTTTGCTGGAGAAAAGGCACGATGCAACTTCATCAACTAAATGCCTAATGAAGCACTCAAGAAGAATAGAAGTGAAAGACGCTGCTCTCAAAGCCAAAGAAGACAAACTATCAAGAATAGAGAGGCCAATCATGAAGAAGAAGCTATCGACAGTGTCCCAGAAAAGAAAGGAGAGAACCCTCAAGACAGTGAACCACAAGAAGTGAAGACTCAGACCAAGAAAGTATGGGAGAAAAATGTCTGCATCTAAGAGGTACAGTCAATAACAACTTTCCAAACGTCTAACAACCTTGGGAGGTCTGAACCAAGTGAAGGTTCGGTTCGTCGGACCTAAATATCCAAACCTTCGCCAAAAGGTAAAAATCGGTAGTTATCTTTATATTTACTTTGCTGCATATTTCTCATATTTAATCCATAATCATTTCTTGCATCATCATATTTAATTCACATAATTTCTGCATTGCATTAGAAAAGAAAATAAAAAATATTGCATTCGTTACACTACATCATAAACTATGAAGCCTCATGTGAATAATTCTATGGTGTGTAAAAACCCACGGGAATGTTCATCATGGTGGCATAAAAATAATAATAAAAATAAATATGCATGCATTCATCCTGTGCATTTTCTCTTGCATCATAAAAATATAAAATATAAAAATATTAAGAAAGAGATCTTACTGAAATTCTAGACAACTAAGGCTTAAGTGGTCAACCACTAACGCTTAATCTGTTCCACAAGTTTTGTTATCTATTTGAGTTTCACAGGATTTGAAAGGCCAAGAAAAGCTGACGAGCAAGTAAATGTGTCATCCACTGTTGGAGCACTGTCTCAACAAACATCAACATCAATCAAAACTCTAATAGAGGAAGGACATATCCACTACCAGTCTGCTAAGATCGAACGACTACGTCAATATTCAGCTTGGGGAAAGGCACCCCCATGTATCCCAGTAAGTATCTTTGTCCTCTTAAGTTTTTTTATTCTATAAACAAATTCAAAACACCAAAAATATATGAGCACATGAAGGTTCACTCTTAAAAATGAAAACACCAAAAATATGTAAGCACATGAATGCTCACCCTTAAAAAGAAAAGAACAAAAATATGTGGGCACAAGAAGGCTCACCATTTTTTACTCTAAAAACTCAAATGACATCGTCTGATTACGCCCCTTCGCTTCGCCCCCCGACGCCGCTAATCACCCGCCCCAAAGTAATCACTAACCCGGCTCCATCTAACGCAACCGCATAGGACGTGAAGCCTCACGGCCCACCTCTTTCTCAGTTCCCTCGCTCCCTCCCTCCCACGTCTCTCGTTCGGTGCCGCGTGGTAGAAGGCGAGCGATCGATCGATCGAAGCTCCAACTCCATGCACTCACCGGAGTCCAGAGGTCGTCCACGTCGCCGCCCAGCATAGCTCTTCGGCGCACTGCGCGCTCGCCTGCAGCACCGCCACCCCGGCCTACCCTCACCGCCCTCGCCGCAAATAATTTCCCCCGCCCGCGTGCCGCCATTTGCCGTCGCGACTCCCTCTGCACCGCCCCTGGCCGCCCGAACGCCTCCATCTGGTCGGCGCCCTCCGCTCCGCCCGGGAGCCTCCATCCGGCCGCCGCCCAGGGCGACTCCCATCCGATTGCTGGCAGCTTCAAACCCGTTGGGTGCCGATTTGTTGATGTTCGCCGTCGATTCGTCATCCCCGAACGCCACCTCTGCTCCGTGCCTCTCGTCCCCAGGCAAGTGCATACGGACACATCTTTTTCCACCCGTGTTCTTGTTTGACCTGCTGGAAGCAAGTAAGACTTTAATTTAATAGGTATAAGGAAACCTTGATATTTCAAGTGCTTTGTTCTTGCTGCACTTGCTGGAACAAAGTGCTTTGTTCTGTCGCAAGTTAGGCACTTCATCCTTGTATGACTGACCTCCTGTTTGTCTATTATTATCTAGAAAAGAAGCACCATATAATGATCAAATCATATAATGAGAAAGGAAAAAAAAGACTTTACTGTCTTAAGAGGATGGTAAATCTCTACTCCTAAAAAAACTCAAAGGGCATCGTCTGATTAGTCTTGATCACTTCGCTTCTCTAATATAAACTCCCGACAAACCGTCTCTCCGGTCAAATCACCGAACTCGGCCTCTCCCGTCTCCCGTCCCCGATCCCCCACGACCCCGCCTCAGCTCCGCCGCGACCGCCCGCCTCAGCTCTGCCGCGACCGCCCGCCTCAGCTCCGCAGCGAGGCCGCCTCCTCGACGACGCGAGGCCTCTCCGTCTCCCGTCCCCGATCCCCCACGACCGCGGCGCCCGCCTCAGCTCCGCTGCGACCGCCCGCCTCAGCTCCGCAACCGTCTCCCGTCCCCGATCCCCCACGACCACGTCGCCCGCCTCAGCTCCGCAGCGAGGCCGCCTCCCCGACGACGCGAGGCCTCTCCCGTCTCCCGTCCCGATCCCCCACGACCGCGGCGCCCGCCTCAGCTCCGCGGCGAGGCCGCCTCCCCGACGACGCGACGGTCAACGCCCGGCTCCCCAACGCCGTGAGGCCGCCACCGCCTCCCCGACGCCGCACCCGCGCTGCGCACGAGGCCGGCTTGCCAACGCCTATCGTCCCCGATCCCCCCACGTCTGCGGCGCCCGCCTCGGCTCTGCCGTGAGGCCGCCTCCCCGACGACGCGACGGTCACGGCGTCTACATCAGCGAAGCCGCGCACGAGGACGCCTCCCCAACGCCCGGCTCCCCGACGACGTGAGGCCGCCACCGCCTCCGATGCCACAACATCTGAGGAGTCGAGGAGATCCAGCCCAACGTCGTGGTGCTCGCTGACTACGCAATCATGTACGAGTGCCACCCCAGCTCGCTCCCAACCGTCGCCGTCAAGGTACGCACCCCACGACTCGCTGTTGGATGCCGTTGACGTGCGGTTCCATCTCGTTCATTCTCGTGCTTGATCTCGATCTGGGGCCGTGAACTGGTGCGTTCTGGGATCTGGGTGTAGGCAAATGGGACGCAACTGAGACAACTACGCTCAGTTTTCGTGCGAATTAAGCCCTGCAATTTTTTTGTTGGCTGATTGAGCTTCTAGGAGTCAAAGTTGTTCTTATGAGAGATGAGGGAGTAAGTGCAACATCTGGATTCTGGAACACCTTTTTCTTACCTCGGACAATGCTTTAGTAATGAATCTACAGATATGTTAAGCGTCTGCCTTCACAACATTAGCATGTTTTCTGAATTGTTGTAAATGCGAAGATTGTTAATCAGTTCCTTGAATCTCTCGAAAAAAATGAATACCTTCATTCTGATTGCAAATACAGTTCTCTGGAAATTGATGCAAATTCAAATACTGTTTATATATATGGATAATCAGTTCCTTGAATTTCTAAAAATTTGAATAACTTAACTCCAATTGCAAATAATTGAAATTGTGTAACATTCAGTTTGTCAGCAAACTTACTGATGAGATTAAACTGTAAGAATAGTAAATACTCACAGAATTAATGCTAAGTACGCTGAAAACCTGGAATTATTACTCGACAAATTCAAATAAACTTTAAATTTGGTGCCATATAGAAATACATGAGAATGAACACCCTATAATATTACAGTTTACTATTTGACTTCAGAGCAAAATGTAATGGACACCTTGCTTGTACCCATCCAAATTAGCATCCAAATTTTTTATTAGATTCTTCTATAAAACATTTCAAAGGGCATAACTTCCAGAAACTATCTGAGAAATTCCAGGTCCTCTCAAATCACCAAGTCATTCTTGTTCAAGGCACAATTACTATTTTACTAAATGTTGCTCAAAGGGAAAAAGGAATGTTTACTGATTGTGTTACTGTGCTCCATTAGTCCAATCAGCAACAAAACTTGGAGGAAAGAGATCTACCATACCTTTTGTGAATATATATAATCTGACTGCACAATTGCATGAAGACTGACTAAAATAGATGAACATTTAATCTAGAAACTGAAAGACCAAGAGCCTTGTCATTGTTTGTCAGGTCTGAAACCTTTACAGACCAGATAGTATATAAAAGTGCACTGCATATCTACACCACTAAATATTTGGAATTGGACTCGACATATGGCTTGTCTACATGCCATCTTCCTTTCTGTGAGAGATAGGGAGAAAGCTAAAAAATATGAGGATGCCTAGCAGCAACCGAGAGGAGTAGGTACTGTCCAAAGTGTATGTACTGCAAGGCGATGGTGAGCGACACGATTAGGAAGAGCACGGCGAGTTTGGTGCCTCTCTCTCTCTCCCTCCTACCTGCAGGTTAGCGAGGATAGGCTCGAGCAGCGTGATTCTCTGAATGTCAATTCTGAACTTTTAAGAATTTTTTGAACATTAACGCTGAACTACTTTTTTTGTTTCAGTAGATCACTCCCTGAAGCTGTAGTGGGTTACGAGTTATTTTCACTACACAAGTGACCATACTTTTAGTGAAGGAGGCTCAACGGTTAAGGTATAGATAAAACTTCTGTACCTGTGTTCTTAGTGCAGTAGTAGAAATAACTACAAAATTCTGTACCTGTGTGGCTAATACGTATGGGAACCGGGAATCGTTCTGATGATAGCTCCTATTGGTTTGTAGTGCCATTAAAAAAGAGAGTGATATTGTCTTCTGAAATACACAGTTCCTACATGTGGATTGTATGGTTTTCCTATCCAATCCTTGGTATACCTCTCATGGAGTTGGTCGTTACACAATTTACATGTCAATTCTGTTGTATTTCGGTTTTGTAGTTTTCTCCTCAGTTGAGCAATCATGAAGTTGGATCTGGGTGGATCCTGGCTAGAATCATTTGTGACATAATTACTGTTTTGCATCCTTACCACCCACTACTCTCTCGTGGCTAGATCATGACCTTTTTTTAACTGATGCCTTTGTCAATTTAAAAGAAAAAAGGAATTTGATAGAGAGATAGTTGCATTATAGTTAGGCCTCATGTATTTGCTGATTGAAATCTCATATGTTCTAAAGGTCTATTCCTGTGTGAAATCATTTTAAATGTTTTTTGTAAGCCATTTTCACTTTAGCATTGGAAAACTCCAATTTAGCATTTCACTTTTCTCTTGAGCTGTCTATTTAATACAAGATTGTGTAAAAGAATCATATCTCAGTAGAATGACTTGACTGGGAATAAATGTAAAGTGATCAGATAGTGAACTTAGGTATTTCCTAATTAGATTTTCTGGCAAACGGGCATAGAGAATAATATAAAACTTAGAATTTTCTGTTCTTCTTTTATTTGTTGAAAATAGAGCTCACTGTTCTGTTTTTATTGCTGCCATGGTATGACTATTCCAATTCTATCATGGTATAAATTTGGCTTGGTTCACAAAAACATATTTGTCTTGGATTTATAGGAACTCTGAAACAAGTTGTACGTTTTGTTACCATTTGTGTTGTCATGCCTAGCTGTTTATAGAAAGCTTGAGGTCTTGATCTATAGTATAGTGAACTGTGACTTAAAAATGAAACTAGGTCATATGTCGATGATGGTCCTGAAACATCTGTAGCAAGTAGGTTTGCTGCATCTCTTAGTGGAAAAATCACATGCCTATTAATTTTTGAAGAAGGTATTAACCCCATGAGATTGTTGTTGGGTAATGTTTATAACAATATTTGGAATAAGTGAAATGTTTTAGTTTTTTTTTTGCAAGTTTGTGCTTCACATAGAATAAATTGTTCATATGTGACATGGCTTGTTCATCATTTTGGTTCTCTGCCAATATTTATATGTTGGCTAGAAGCTAGATTAGTGGATATATTAATGACTGTGTGCAAGTACAGTCAACTAATTTGTATTATTATTCTCCCGAGTCCTATGAATCATAGAGCATTCTTTGCACAAACCTGATCATATGTTTACTTGAACGAATCATCTTGCCTGAATGTTTTCTTTGTTTGATGACATTTCTTCAAATATGGTTTGTGCTTGGCCAGGAAAACCTTTCATGCTTGGGTTATGACTTGTCTGATCTTACTTCAAGCAAATTAAAGCTTGACTGGTCTTTTTCTGTGCTTATTTGAAGTAGTACAACTTTGGTCCTGATATCGCTATAGTGGTAGACTGCTACTGTGTGGGGAATCATCTTTTTCTGTGCTTATTTGAAGTAGTACAACTTTCTATTAGTGATCACTAATTTATGCAGAAAAGATTAGCCTGAGATTAAGCAGGCTTGATCTCACTAGAGAAGGCCTTGATATGCTTGCTGTTAAGTAAAGATGTGGAGCAATTAAGAGCTGCTCTAACATGGCCTGATCAGCCTTTCGCCTCCTATTATAATAACTCAATACTTAAAAATACATAGTTGAAATTAACATAATTAGATGCTGAAATAAAAAATACGAATAAAAACCAGAATGTAAATCTCACCTAGATGTCATAGTTGTTATTGGCTCCTAGAATTGGCAAGTATGTATCCGCTATCCAGGGCATAATTATAATGAAATAGAGGAAAGGGACTGGGCATAGTTCTGTTTGGGGCTGCTGTAAGTTGTTGTTGCACCAATTTGTTCTCCAATTAACAAGTTAACATTTTGTTGGGCACAATCCTCAAATTAGTTTAGTACTTTTACACCTGTTCATATTGCACTGAACATTTTGCTGGTATACAGGGCATGCTCATGGTGAACTTAGAGGGTGATATAATACACTAGATCCAGTGTAGGCCACCAACACAAAAAAGGTGAGGGGAGAAGTTGAGTAGGCCGAAGGAAGGACAGGGAGGGTACGTCGCTGGAGTAGTTTTAGTCGCATACTTTGTAATGGTTAATTGTTTAGGGACAATACTAGCTTTAGAAAATTGCTATTATTTGTATAATCAACGAATTGTTTTTCTATATCATCTGTTTTGCTTGACTATCCATGCTGCTGCATTCAAGAGACACGAATACCTGACATGTAAATAATTGGTCTTTGCAGGCTGAAAACTACTTGACATCAATTGGTCTTTGGTGGTCGAAGCAAGTTAAGCTGAGCGCTTTTCTTGAGCTGTGAATATAGAATCTCTTGATGATAACCACTTCTATAGTTTAATGTATTCTAAGTCATCTATTTGCTCCACATCAAAAGTTGTTACATATAAATGGCTTGCTTCTGTAACTTAATTAATCAAATGATCTATTTATGTGTCATTTTGATAATTTTGTTCGAGCCTGTTAATTTCATGCCTTGTTATGTTTAGCTCCTGTACCAACGCACAGGCACTCGACTATATAGGAAATAGATGTCGTTTGGACAAGGTTTGCCTCCTGTGTTGTTTTTTTTTTCCAGAGGTCACACCAGCTTCTTCTTTGATCTGTTTTGTAGCAGGCCTATCTTTGATCTTTTCTGCACCAGGAAATTGTTGAATAGAATTGATTCCAGTGAGTACTGACATATGTTTAGTTACTGGTTTACGTAAAAAATGAAAAAAATAGATCTTGTGTATCTGTCTTTAATCTTTTCCTGAAAGAACTAATTTTATAAACAAAATAACTATGTTTTTAGTATTACCAGTAATTGGTTACCTTGAGTAGGAATTCTCAACAACCTATGTGTATGACTTGTTGACATGTTATTGATTAGATGCACATATTATAGTTGAAACAGGTTGATTGATATATCCGTAGCAACGCACGGGCACTCAACTATTTCAATAAAAAATATGGGTGATCCTACACCATTGGATGACAAGACTCATACTAATAATGGAGGTAAACAAAGATACAAATGCATTTACCCTACATTTAGTGTATTGTTTACATATTATTATTAATGCTAATGAAATGAATAGTATATTTGTATGTGGATGAACTACTGCAGGAATCGATTCTAGGGAACGCAAGAGACAGAGAGATAATGCTCGAGCCAGAGCAATGTCTCAAGAGAAAAGAGATGAAATAAATAGAAAACGTCGGCAAGCATATAAAAGAAGAAAGGAGCAGGAGCACTGCCTACGTATCGAAACTACCAATGGTTGTATAATAGAATAGAAATAATTGTGAATAATAATAATAATAATAATAATAATAATATATGCTATAATTTTTTCTTATATGTGATGTGTCACAATTGGTAGATGGTGAGGATGCATCAGATAAGGAAAATATGGATCCTAATAAAACAGATGATTGGTTGTATAGGAATGATTCAATCCATGCAAACAACATTGACGATGAACTTATTTCTAATCAATTAAAAGGTAATTTAATTGTTGACAATATGGCATCCACCCACTTTTTGTGTTGGTGAATCTTCAACAACTTTACTTGCAAACATGTGGATTGTTGATGGATATTTGATGTGTTTTGGTTGTTAAGCTACTATTTTAACTCAAACACAACTATGTAGGTGGTGAGGTAATTACCGATCGCAACATACTTATGAATCATCAGATGCAGTCACAACGCACCCAAGAACAGATCATGGCTCATCGTGCGTCATCTAGGAAGAGCCATGCAAACATGACACTTGAGCAATGGGAACAAAGGCGCAAGCGACAGAGGCTTTACAATCAAACTCCGTCCCGTAAGGAGGCAATGAAAATGGCTAAAACTCGCTCTAGGGAGGTGCAGAAACAGACCTTAAACAGTGAGTCCATCGCGATGGAGAATCCACTCTTTAATCCAACGATGGAGTGGCCCACTCCAAACTCACCTGGGCCTCGTGGACCCACATTAAGCCCCAGTGATTGGGCTGTCCCAGAAACCAGTGCAACACCTATTTGCCTCCCACGAGCCACTGAGGATACAAAAGACGACGACGATGAGTGTTGTGACACATTGCCTGCTCATATCACACATAGACGGAAAGTTCCATCTGGCCAAAGACATGCATTGTTAGCCCGTCGTAATACTGAGTTTGAGTGCCGCATCGGTCAAAACACAGGAGAATCTAACAATGATGATGAATGCATGACTGGAGACTATGTGTATCAAAATACATACTTACCTCAGTCAACTGTGACCAACAACGGTAATTAATGAGGCCTCACTACCCCTGTCATTGACATGAAACAACTTTATTCCTATCTCAACCATGTACATTTTGTGATTGACAGAAACCGTTGGACCAAGCAATCAAAATGCATCAACTACACCTGAACAACCATTATTTGATGACACCGGTAATTTGCACTATTATTAACATTCTATATGTTGTATGCTTTCCTTTATTGTTACCCAACTTGTGATGTCTCATGGCACTGTGACGATACAGATGATGATGAGGGCGACATATTTGAAGATGATGAGGAAGAGGATGAGGGATACCTATTTGCTGGGCAAGGTAAGTTACCAAATGTCGTATACCTTTCTAAACATCTACTCCAATATCTAACCTTTATTTTGTGTTATGATGTCATTTCATTAGAGGAATCAGATGATGATGTACAAAGTGATAATCCTGAGGACGATGTGGCTTCTAACCCTATAATACCTGACCCTTACGAAAAGGTCTACAGTAACATGCCTACAGAGACACACATGCTACAACCTGTCCCTAATTGCCACCACTGTGGTGCGAAGAGGTTTCCAAAAGAACCACCTAGGTTCTGTTGCTACAATGGAAAGATCAAGCTGAGTGAACCAGTTGTACCGAACCAGCTCATGAGGCTTTATACGAGCACCACCGACGCGGATGCTAAGCACTTCCGCCAGAATATTAGGTTTTTCAATGGACACTTCTCTTTCACTTCCCTCTATTGTCGCCTCGATAGTGCTACTGCTAACATGAGGAACACCGGCATATATACCTTTCGTGCACATGGCATGATGTATCACAACATAAGGTCATTTGGGAGAGAAAATGGAGTGGAGCCTAGGCATCTTGAGCTTTACTTCTATGATGGCGATCCTAGCCTTGAGTACAGGTACCGAAGGTGTCGTGAAGACAAGTACGAAAAAGATAGGGAAGTCATAGATAGACTGGTGGCCATCCTTCGTAACAACCCGTACTCACAAAAATTTTGAAGAATAGGGCATGCTGAAGATCTCGAGGACTATCGTATTGAACTTAACCTTGATCAATGATTGGACCAAAGGACATACAACGTACCGATGGCTGACGAGGTGGCTGCTGTTTGGGTCGAGGGTAGTGAACTCCTTGGTCAGTTTCAGAACAGTGTTGTCTTGCATGGGAAAGATAGGAGTAGGCATGGAATCCGATCATATCATAGATGCTATGACGCTCTTTCATACCCACTCTTTTTCCCTAACGGTGAGCTTGGATGGCATATGGATATCCCAAAGAAAGATGTCACTATGGAGGAAGTCAATGCGGCTCGTGCCCTGCGTAAGGCTCGTAGTGGTACAGAAGAAGAGGAAACATGTTTGTTAATCTCCTTATTGTTTTCATGTACACCAAACCGTTATCCTATATATAAACAAATCTAATACCATAGTGTTTTTCTGTAGAATCTTCGGGAAATTTATGTGTTTCTGTGCGTGACTACTACTGCTACAAGTTCCAGATAAGACCAGGAATCTTTAATCCCATACTTTATGGCTAGCGTCTTTTCCAACAATTTGCGGTGGACACGTACATGAAAATTGAGAGTTCTCGATTAGATTACATATGCAATCATCAAACAGAGATTAGGGCCGACCTCTACCAAGGATTGATTGATAGCTTGCATGCTGGTGAGGGTAGAACTGAAGTTATTGGAAAGCGGACGGTGATGCCTACATCGTTTATCGGAGGCCCAAGGGACATGAGGCGTAGGTACTTGGATGCCATGGCATTGGTGCGAAGGTTTGGAAAACCAGACATCTTCCTAACTATGACATGTAATCCAAAGTGGGATGAGATCACGCGTGAGTTGTACCCTGGACAAATAGCTCAGGATCGTCCAGATCTTATTGATCGGGTATTTAGGGCAAAACTAGAAGAGCTTAAGGATAAGTTGCTAAAAAAGGGTATCCTCGGAAAGGTTCGCGCACATGTGTATGTTGTAGAGTTTCAGAAGAGGGGTCTACCACACGCACATTTTCTGCTAATCATGGAGAGAAAGTACAAGATCACGTGCCCCGAGCAGTATGACCTTCTCATCTCAGCTGAGCTCCCAAACAAAAAGAAGTATCCAGAACTGTATAAAATGGTCACAAAGCATATGATGCATGGCCCTTGTGGAGATCTTAATCGCAATTGCCCATGCACAAAGGGCCGTAAATCATGCAAGAACCATTACCCGCAACCTTTCTGTGATGCCACATTGCAGGGCAAGGATTCGTACCCAGTTTACAGACGACGTGATGATGATAAAAAAGAAAAGGTTCGTGGGCATGACCTTGACAATAGATGGGTCGTGCCTTACAACCCATACCTCCTATGCTTGTTTAATTGCCACATCAATGTTGAGGCATGTGGGAGCATCAAGGCCGTCAAGTATTTGTTTAAGTATATTCAAAAGGGTCATGACCGCGCGTCTGTTGCTGTGAGAGCGGCTGGCAACGAGGACAGTGAAGGAAACATTGACGAGATCAAATTGTATAGGGATGCTCGATGGGTAACTCCTCCGGAAGCCTTATGGAGGATATATGGTTTTGATATAAGTGATAGGTCTCCTTCGGTGTTGTCCTTGCAACTCCATCTTCCTGGCATGCACATGGTGTCATTCTATCGGCGTGAGGGTGTTCGACGAGTGCTTAATCGTCCAGGTGTTGAAAGGTCGATGCTTACAACCTATTTTGAGAAGAACAACACGTCTGAACATGCTCGTGGTATACTGTATCGGGACTTTCCTGAGTACTATAAGTGGGACTCACGAGATAAAACATGGGTTAGGAGGGAACAAAAGAATTGTATAAGACAGATCGGAAGAGTTGTATGTGCTAATCCGGCCGAAGGGGAGCGTTACTATCTTAGGGTTCTTCTAAACCATGTTGCTGGTGCAACCTCCTTCACTGATCTAAAGATAGTTTCTGGTAGACTCGTACCGACTTTTCGTGAAGCTGCAGAAAAAAGGGGCCTTATTGAAGGAGACGGCACATTGCATGAGTCCCTTGCTGAAGCTACTCGGTGGATGATGCCATGTGCACTACGAAGGCTCTTTGCAACAATCTTGGTATTTTGTGAGCCAAGTGGTGTGTTGGAACTCTGGGAAAAGCACAAGGAGGCAATGTCAGAGGATTACAAGCGCAGGAACCAGTCAAGCTTCGCAGTGGAACAGATGGTCCTCATAGATATTCGGAACTTGTTAAAATCAATGAACATGGACATAAAGGAATATCCGCTTCCTCATATCGACGACACATATGATCCGTCTGGGGATATTCCTAGAGAGATTTTCGAGGAGGCTAACGTTGGAGTTAGCGCTGATGACTTGGAACTATCAAATACCCTTAACGAGGAGCAGCAGGCTGCTTACAATGAGATTATGGCTGCTGTTGATAGCTAGCATGGGCGTGTGTTCTTTGTTGATGGACCTGGTGGCACCGGAAAGACTTATCTATACAAAGCCCTACTTGCGACTATACGTAATTGAAACAAGATTGGTGTGGCAACAGCAACATCTGGTGTTGCAGCCTCAATATTGCCTAGAGGCAGAACGGCACACTCGCGCTTGAAGGTTCCCCTCACCCTTGAAGATAAGGCCTTTTGCACCTTCACAAAAGAAAGTGGAACCGGCAAGTTGCTTCGGACTGCATCTCTTATTATTTGGGATGAGGTGGCAATGATGAAGAGGCAAGGTGTCGAGGCACTAGCCAATAGCCTTCGTGATATTATGGATTGTGCTAACCTTCCATTTGGGGGGAAGACTATCGTGTTTGGACGAGATTTTAGGCAGGTTCTCCCAGTTGTTAGGAAAGGGTCCAGGGCTCAAATAGTCGATGCCTCGCTGCGGATGTCATACCTTTGGGATTTCATGCGGCATCTCAAACTGGTGCGCAACATGAGGGCAAAGAGCGACCCATGGTTTGCGGAATACTTGCTACGCATCGGGGGAGGCTCTGAGGAGGCTAATAGTGATGGTGAAATCCGGCTTCCTGATGATATATGCATACCACAGACCGGTGGAGACAGTGATCTTGATACGCTAATTGACTGCATATTTCCTGCCCTCAATGCCAATATGTCGAACAAGCACTACATCACATCACGAGCAATATTATCGCCACGGAATGACTGGGTTGATATGATTAACATGAAGATGATAAGCCATTTTCAAGGGGATGAGATGGTGTACCATAGCTTTGACAGTGCAATGGATGATCCAAACAACTACTACCCATCTGAGTTCCTCAACACTTTGAACCCCAGCGGTCTCCCCCCACATGTGTTAAAGCTCAAGATTGGGTGCCCGGTCATTTTACTAAGGAATATTGACCCTGCGGCTGGACTTTGTAATGGAACACGACTGGTGGTTCGAGGGTTCCAAAGAAATACCATAGATGCAGAAATTATGGTTGGAGACCATGCCGGAAAACAAATCTTCTTACCACGGATTCCGATATGCCCCTCAGATGATGAGATGTTCCCATTCAAGTTGAAGAGGAAGCAGTTTCTTATTAGACTCAGTTTTGCCCTGACAATTAACAAGGCACAAGGGCAGACTATCCCCAATGTTGGTGTGTATTTGCCTGAACCGGTATTCTCCCATGGTCAGTTGTATGTTGCGTTATCCAGAGCCACTGCCAGATCAAACATTAAGATCCTTGCCATCCCACACAGTGATAAGAAGGATGAAAAAAAGAGGACAAACATAAATGGTAAATACACGAAAAATATTGTCTACAAGGAGGTTCTCACTTGATGATAAGGTATTGTCTTCTGTTTTGTATTTCTGTTATGATTTTACATTTATGTATTTTTGACATAAGTTGTATCTATCTGAATTTCAGGTGATAGAGGAAGTCGAATAGAAATGAGAGGCAAGTAGTTATGACTTGTTGATATGTTGATTAGATGTATATATTATAATATTATTGTAACCTGTTGATTATGGTTGTAGCTTAACGAGTGAGACACGTTGGTTGTTGTTTAAAGAAAAAATATTACAGTTTCTCTGCTTACACCAATATTTAAAATTATGAGTTTAACATACTTTCTATGTCACGCAACATCTAGCCCCTACATCGATTTTTGTGTACGTTACATGACCGTAGTAACGCACAGACACTTAACTAGTAATTAAAAAAGAGACAAAAATATATGAGCACATCAAGGCTCAACACTATTAAGGGAAACAGCTTGGGGGAGACACACCCCCGTTATCTTCACGATTCAGGTATGTCTTTTTTATTATTATTATTATTATTATTATTATTATTATTATTATTATTATTATTATTATTATTATTATTATTATTATTATTATTATCGGTACTACTACTTTTATTAGCTTTTATCTTGAAGTGTGTTAGATTAAATAAATAAAATAGTGTCTAGTTTGTTTTAAGAAGTTGATGACTAAAGAAGAACCATCTCTCTAATCTTTTGCATGGAAATGATGAATAGTTGCTCTATCTAGATTCTTTCAAGTACCTAGTCTTCAAAGCATGAGTTCTTCTCATTAATAATGATGCCTTAAATAAAATTAAATGCATGGTTGGTAAATACTTAATCTAAGGTCTAGGTAGTTGGGATATGACATGTGATGATCTGAGCTGCTATTATCTTGTTCTAAACAACACTAAAGTTCCAGAAATTTCTAAATATGAATATGACTAATAATTGCATTGAGTTAAATTAAGCTTTGTGACCCTGTGAGATGTTATCATACTATTGAATCAAGATCACTTACACATTTCGTCCATCTTTCGCATAAATGCTCATAATTATCTGTTGCTACCCTCTCGGAAGTATGTTGGAAGCATGTGGCTATTAAAAAAAAAGAGAGAAAAAAAAGAGATCCGAGGAAATAAAAAGGGACAAGTGTTTGAAACCTTAAAGATAGATGCCAAGAAAATAAAAAAGGACAAGTGTCCGGAACCTCGAAGAAAGAAAAAATGTCACAAAAAATGAGCAAGTGCCCGATAGTAGAATTAGCCTAATAGCCATATGTCTCTGATAAAATAAAAGAGAGTGAATCTTTGACTCCTAAAAAGAATCAAATGACATCGTCTCATTAACCTTTTCGCTTGGCTCCCAGTTGTTATCGTCGTACTTACACTAATCGTCCCGCCCGGCTCCTCCTCGCCTCGCCCTCTACTCATGCGACGCCCGGCTCACGCGCCCGGTCTTCACGCGACGCCCGTCGCGAGCTCCACCCCGCGCGTCTCCACTTCCCTCCGCCCGGTCGCCGCCACCGTCTCGCCGCCTTCTCCCGCCCGGCCACCCTCTCCCGCTCTGCCGCCCTCCAACCCCCACGAATTGAGCGCCGCCCTCCTCCACTCCCCGCCCTCGGCCGAGGTCCGTCCCCGTCCCCGGCCGAGGTCCGTCCCCGCCGCTGCCGAGGTCCGTCCCCGCTCGCTAATCTTCCCCAGGCGCTCCGTTCCTGTCGCAAAATTGCGTCTCCCGGCCCACCCCAGCACGTCGCCCCTCTCTCGGTCGCCCCCAGCACGCCGCCGCCCTCTCCCGTCGCGAACGCGGCGTGCTCCCGGTCGCCCCCAACACGCCGCCGCCCTCTCCCGTCGCTAACGCGGCGTGCTCCCGGCCGCCCCTCTCCCGACCACCCGCGCCCGCCGCCGCCCTCTCCCATCGCAAAACCGCATCTCCCGGCCACGGAAATGACCCCGCGCACGACGGGCCATGAATGCCCACGATCCCACGCCACGCACCAGCAAAAAGGAAAGAATCCTCTCCTCTCCAAATCCCGCAGTCCTCGTCTCTCGCATGGGGAAGCAACGGCGGCAGGCTCCCGTGCGCCGGCATCCAGAGAAGGCGGGCTCTGTTTGCTACGTGCTACTGCTGGGATCGGCCACATCACGCTCCGCCATCGTCATGCTCGTCGTCTTGCTACCGCGTCGCGTGTACGAAGCTCTGCACGACGTTAGGCACATCCGTGACTCCGGCGCCCAGGGTGTAGCCTCGGGCGACTGCTGCCGCCGCCGCCTCTCCGTCCGGCCCGAGCGTCACCTCCTGCGGTGCCTCCCCCGACCTCCTCTCCGGGGCCCTCCAGGACCCGGAAGGCCGCCCCTGTCCTGGCCCCGACGCCAAGGCCACAACATCTACTCGACAGGACGCTTATAGCGAGGATTTTCTCAACTCCAAGTCCGTTAAGGTGTGTTTCTTCTGCTCCTAACCTGCTCGCCAAAATGTTTCCTCGAGGAACACTTGAGAGGATACAGTTCAAATCTAGCAGGAGTCTGAAACAATGAAAAATTTGATCCCTGTTCTAGCGGATTTATGTTGCAGTGCATGTGCATTTGATATGCTTCTTATATGTAAAAATAATTTTAAAAGTTCTAGCAGAATTAGTAACGAAAATCTTTTGAATGAATATAGGCCAAACAAACTGTGTCACTCTATTAATAAGTTGCGAAAATATTTGCGTATCTGTAGCACAAGTCCAAATGAATCATTTGGTATTAAATGAGATTTGGAGAATAGAAGAGACTAAATCAAAGCATATGCACATGGATAGAGATGTTAAAGCAAATAGAGAAATTTTCAAAGGCTGCAAAATAATAGGTTCTTTACAATTGCTGATAGGTTTATTTCCTCAAACCTGACAACTTTTATTAAAGGGAAGTTTATCTCATAATTATAAAGTGTCATGGCCGCTCATTAATCTGAATTATGATAGAGTTAACTGGTGTTCACTGTATGCAGGTTAGAAAAGACATATGAAAGGACCCTTGGCATGTTCCAGATGATCAGATGCGTATGAAGGTAGAAATACGAAAGGACATCTTGCCTCGTAAAAAACATGTAAGTAATATTATACGTTGATTAGACATTTACAATTATAGTATGGAATAACTTAGCCAGCTGAGCGGAAGGTCGTAGTATTAATTTCATAGACTTGGGGATCTAATACAAAGGATCAATGTTTTTAATAGTTGAACAATTATGTTGTATTTTTGGACATTTCTATTCATAAATTTAGAATTTGATGTTCAGTTCAAGACACTGGAATATGCACTACATGTTGAACTTATTTTGTTTTTTTTTACACTTGTTCAGCTCTAGGTGATAGCCGAATAGCTTTCCAAGGATGAGATGGCTGGGTTAAGACAATTATTCAAGGTGCTGAATGTTAAAAATAGAGCTGCGGTTACTTTTGGTGATCTTATAGCAGGTTTGAGGAGATGTGGTACTGAATTTACAGGATAGAAAGTGATCTTTATATAATGAAAGTGTTAACATGAGATATTTTCTTGTTTGCCACATGGCCTGTTCTTAGTATATGTCACTAAGCATTTTTCAATTACAGTACTTTATAAGTTTTTAAATATTTGACAGGCTGATAAAAATAATATCACTACAGCTCTGCCTCTTAACAAAATAGAATGGAAAGTACACTTGATAACAACTTTTACTTTCTTCGACAAAGACTGAAGTGGTTATCATAATCCCAATCATCTCAAGGACAAGTTGGTCTTGTACTGCAGCTGAAGTAAAAAAATCCAGTGATACATAGTCAATTACATTGTTAATCATCTGCAATGTTTATTTATAATTAGCCATTTATAATTTGGTCTCAGATTACCATAAATTTGAGTTCCATATAAAATTCTACTTGGATAGTATAACAATTGTTTTGCCTGTATTCTGAGCCATGTCTAATGTCGAGTGATCATTGTCAGGGAACTGGTGGTTACACTTGCAATATTTGTACACAGGGGATGTATAGATGGTGAAAGTTTTAGCTATGATTGAGTTCAATTCTTGTGTTGTGCGGCCTACTTTCTATACTATTGCACGTGTTGTGAAAAATGATTTTTCCCTTTCCATTCAAATTGATCATGGTTGGCGAGTTGTTTCAACATCCATAAAAATATTTGCTGGTAACTTTTGGGTTCTTCCTTAATTACTTAATGCCACGGTGGTGTTTGCCCTACAGTTTTCATTAAAAAAAACTATGAATCTAGCTAGCTATATGCTGCCACAAGCCCATAACAATTCAAGTTATCTTGTTTAGGTGAGTTTTATCAGTGTTCCAATAACTGTACCGTTCTAAGATTACCATGAGTGCACCATCAGATGTGCTTAAAGAATAAAGGAACTATCAGAATAAGTATCATTTGTTAACGATGGATTCCTATATGATTTGTTGTAGTTTGAAGGTAATGCATATATAAGAATAATCTCTTTTGAGTGGAACTTGGATTACTGATTTTATTATTATGAGTAAGATGTTAATCATTGTATTTTACCTGAATTTTTTTTTATATCTCTTTATTTGTGAGCATATGCATCAGGGCAGAGAAGCACTAGATGCTAACAACAACGGGTTCTGGCCCATCATGAACTCGCAGCTGGTTGGGTGGTGCCCACTGGCCACCATGAGCGAGGTGCCTAGCATCACCGAGCAGTGCCTCGACAAGTCGGCATGAACCCATGGAGTGTCTCCTGCTTCAAGCACTCATGTAATATTGTATGGGAAAGACCCATATCTTCTAGACCTGTGACTAAATTAACGAATGCAAGAATGATTATAATTTTTTTTTGCACAATTAGATTGCAGGTGCTTTATCAACTACACTATACGGCAATTGGGAACCATTGTTTTTCATATGCATTAACCAGCAAATTCCAACAAATACACATGCTATTATGGATTTTTAAACCCGTAGCAACGCACGGGCATTGACCAGTACTAGTACATTCAAAAGAGCATCCGACTCCATTTTTCCATACACATGCACTTCTTGATTCAATGGTTGGTTGACTTTCTCTTTGGATCTATTGTTTAATTTGACAACACATGTATTAAAGCTTTTCAAAATCAATTAAACCTCCGAGATAAAGGTGAAGAAAAAGAACTAGAGACATAGTGCTTGATTTGATCGTTCAATCTTTCAACTACTCAAGATCTAAGGTAAAAGTAATAAGCCCCATGAAGAATAACATAATATATTTTGGAGAATTTTTGTTTAACAGCAGGTATACTTGTTGGAAGTGAAGATATTGTAGCAACTCTTGATCCATTGATAAGTTTTGGTTTTGCTAAGGGACTAGCAAAGGGTAAGCTTGGGGGAATTGTTGACACCGGTTATCTATCAAAATTAAAGGATAAATAAATATGAAAAGGGCATGAATTCAATCACCAACAAAGGTTTAGGGTTTTAATTGACAATATTGCACGAGTTTTGGTGAATTGTGATTCTGCAGGGACTAAACCAGGAAACCAGCGTTGATTGCTTCCCCTAGAAGGAAACCGACGGGAGATAACGCAACCGCCACGTCAGGAAGTTTCTAGAAGACTCCAGAGGACACCAGAAGAATCCAGGAGGTCGGGCACCGCCGAACCCTGCCAGGTGGGACCGACCAGTCCCACCATGAGACCGACCGGTCTCCCCCCGGGCCCGCTGTCTTCCATCTTCTGCAAGCTTCCTCCACCGAACCCTAGGACTCATCTCCACCGTCCCTGAAGTCGGTTTGATCTAACGGCCGCGGTTGATCCCTCAGGGCTATATAAGCAACCCCAGACCCCCCTCTCTAGGCATCTCCATCTTCATTATTCATCTCCACATCAGAAACTAGGGTTTCAATTAGAAGTAGAGGTCCCTCTAGATGAATCTCTTCTAGTTCATCTAGAATTAGATCTAGTTCATCTAGTTGTAATCAAGAGACAGCTATCAAGTAGAAGACTAGTTACCCCTCTAGTTTAGGTTTAGAACCTAGTCTTATACTAGAACTAGGAAAGAGAGAGAGAGAGGAATAGATCAAGCAGGAGCTCCGGCCTGTCGGATCCACTTCTTCATCTTGTACCTGTGGATTCAAGTTCATCATCAACTTCAGCGATTGTTTCGGTAATCAATATCTATATTTAAGTTTGAGCTATTGTTCTTATTATTCTTAAAGATTTATGACTCTCTTTTGAGTACTTTAATTCTAGTCATTTTAGAGTTAGAGTAGTTGGATAGTGTAAGCGTGGTGCTTAGACTTGATAGCTCATATATGCCTCCTATAACGCCGGTAGTAGTGGTTGTTCGCAAGGGTGACTCTTATAGCCTTGTTGATTCTTCTATAGTCCACTTACCCGTGTGTAGGCTCGGTAGGATTATACATTTGCATAAAAGACTCATACTCTGTTGGTGACCTTTTATGGCAACTTCCCCACTAAGAATAATATAAACATATTACTCATAAATTGGAATTAGACAACCTTAGTGATCCCCTCTATGCTTGTAGATTCTCCGTCCTTGTTAGCTACTCAGGGGTTAGACTTTAAGACTCAACACTATCCGTTCCTTTGGGTTCGATATTAAAACTGGGTTACTCCGGTGAAGTGCTACACCGGTAGATTTTATCGGTGCGCTTGCAGATAAAGTAGAGTGTGCGTTAATTTGTACCAACAAGCATTTCTGGCGCCGTTGCCGGGGATAGAGTTTATCTCTACTCTTGGTAGCGACGTTAGTAAGTGTCAACACCCCCCCCCCTCTGGTCGCTTTCTGGTAGCACTTTCGGTCCTTCAGGTTACTCTGGTGAAGTGCTACATCGGTAGATTTTATCTGTGCGCTTGCGGATAAAGTAGAGTGTGCGTTAATTTATACCAACAAGCATTTTTGGCGCCGTTGCCGGGGAACCGTAGATCATCTTAAGTCTTAGTTTAACCTTGTATTATACTTTTATCTTTTCCTTTTTTGTCCCAGTCTTTTCATTATTTTTGTGTTCATTCTTATGAATGTTGTTTTTGAATTCCACTCTTATCTATCACTACCCCATGAGCGCAGGCTATAACCAGTAGAATCCTTAACCCTATCGTAACATCTGGTTATTAGCTACACCTACCTTTCCGCTGCACTTCCTTCTGTAATTAGCATAGAAATATAATTATGAAATTATTCCTTCGGGTATTCTTGTCACTAACCTTTCCAGATCTGGAGCAGAAAAGAACGAAGGAACAATAAACACAAGGTATGTCCAACCAATCATCGTGCAGCATTGAATTACATTCATCCAATCTTGATTTGTGCAAAATCCAAGCCTGGGGAATAAACTTTCTAAGAATATCACTTGCCGTGTTTCTATGTTGGTTATCCCTACCTTTATGATATGCTCATCATGCTCTTTCATCACCATCTGAATAAATCTCTATAATACTTTCATGCTACCCTCATTCGCTATATTATATGTTTAGGTTTGGATTACTTTCATACATCTCTTAAATTAAGCATGGTGCCTAGTTTAGGAGTGGTGATCTTGCTTTCAAAGGCTTTTAATTTAAGCAATTAAGTTAAAATGCCTTCCTAGATCAAATTAGACATGGTGTCTAGGTTGATTTTTGAGCCGATAGTATGCTATAGTGGATGCTGGATATTTTGTTGGACTAACCAGTGCAGGGAAACTTTCAATATCAATTTGGGAAAGTCCGGAGATGAACTCACACTGGAGATGAAGCAAGGCGTACAATGAACTTCAACAACTCTTGCACAATGAAGACTCAGCTCATTCATCATGGATGAAAGAACTGTGAGTATCAAAGTTTATTTATTTTGTCTTCTACTGCAAGTTGTCTTTTACCTTGAATCATGTTAAAGTGTAGCCAACACATAAAATACTAGTCTATACTAAAATAATCCTAAAAACATCTTTTTATTAGCATAGATGCAAAATACATAAGTTATGGATAATAACCCATGCTTCAAATTCTTGCAATCCTTCGGGTATATGTCCACTAACATTACACATGAGAGAGATTTTGTTCATCCATGGTTTGGTCTGAACATTGAAGATCCAAAACTCAAACCATAGACACACAAACCTACTCTCAGATCACAAATGGTGCTAGCCTAGCTTTGAGTCTTGCTTGGGCGTTGATAACAAACAGGATGCAACTTACCTCGTATGAGACAACCTATGCCTGCAATCATCATTGTCCAAGACATCAAGACAAGAAGTGGGAAGTTATCCTCTTTTCTAATCAAGAGCTAGCTTGGGAGACAAGATGGTGACACTACAACAATAGCAAGATCTACAAATCCAAAACATGAACATGTTGTTTGGGAATCCATCTACCTCACAAGTCAGCCTGGCAGAGACAATTCTGTTGTCTAGATGTGTTTCACAATCAAAGGGAGGAAGGAGAAACCCAACTTCAAACATATTGATCTTCTACTCACCACTTTGATCATTACAAACCACTAGATGTTGTCCCAGTCGAGAAGAAGAATATGATCCACCACACAATCTTGGAAGATCGTTCCTGAACACCATCAATGTCATCTTTGTCGGACCTGGAGAAGTCAACTTTTGGATCTTTCGCTGCATCTTCAACAACTACACCACTTATGAGCAGCCAAAGAGAACCAAGAGAAGACGTCAAGGGAAGAACCAACTGCCAAGAATTGAGGAGGGCATCATGAAGGATGAAGCCACTGCAACACAAGAGTTAGAAGATGGAGAGATAGTACTTGAGCCAGCAAATCAAGAAGAACAACCGATAAGATCTCCATCATCTAGACACTGTTGAGAGGACAAGTCTCAGTTGTGACATTACAAAAGACTCTCATGGAGGCACTCGAGTAGCAGCTCTAAATTCAAGTCTCTTGCCAACCCAATCATTAAAGGAAAACAAGAAAGGTTGACAAGAGAAGAATGCAGAACTGTCCCTACATCCTCATAGTACAGAATTAATACAAGAAAGAGAGAGGATCCTCGTCAGCATACTCGAGGAACAATGCGCCTTCACTGATAAGTCAACACAAGAGAAGGAAGGTCGATACCTCTAAAGATGATTCCACTGTGATCTTCCTCCTCTCAATCACACTATGAGACAAGCAAGAGAAGACAAGCCAGCTAGACAAGAGAAGCTTCCGCAAGGTGGTTCGACACATCACTCTTCAATGACAAAGTAACATTTCAAGGTAAGTGACCATGATTTTAAAAGATTCTTCTTGATTCTAGTATGAACATAAATAAAGAACAAAACATGTTTAAGTTGCACCTCACTTGATCCAACCTAATCAACTTAACATGTTTAGTCCTTTGATCTTTGTTCCTAGCTTTACTCTCTTGAATCTCACTGTCTTAACTAAATGAGCTAAAATGTTGTGCATCTAACCTTTGGAAGATGATATATCTCAATCATAAAAAGATCGACACATTATGCATAGATTATCCTTTCTTGGGTTAAGTAATCTGATCTGTTAAATATTTTAAGATGCTACTTTCATGCTCATCCTCTGATCCTATCACTCATGTTAAGATTGAATAGAACACATAAACAACAAGTTTATCTTGTGCAATGTGCCTAAGGTTAGAGGGGAATCAACAAAACTTTTGGTTCTGTTGGTGTTTTTCCACCAACAGAGCCAATGCACTTGATCTCTACCTTGTCTTTATGAGCCGGACACACTCTTGAGCAAAACATGGAGAAGTTTGTCACTCCCGAATTCTACAGAGTGAAGGTCCTAGATCTACAAGAACATGCACACTAAGCAAGATGCTGCCAGCGTCCACAATTAACGCTTCACTTCAAACTGCTGGATGAACAAATGACATGAGTGACACCATATCAAGAGGCATAAACAAGAAGGAATGATGGAAGATGTCGTAGTCAGAATTAGAGGTCATGAAGTCCCCACAGACTTCTTGATCCTCGACATGAGAAGACATTGATATCCACCTCATCCTAGGAAGACCATTCCTCTACGCTATATGTACAATCATTTACAAGAGGAAATCCATTTTCACTTTCCTGGAGAAAAGGCACGATGCAACTTCATCAACTAAATGCCTAATGAAGCACCCAAGAAGAATAGAAGTGAAAGACGCCGCTCTCAAAGCCAAAGAAGTATCAAGAATAGAGAGGCCAATCACAAAGAAGAAGCTATCGACACTGTCCCAGAAAAGAAAGGAGAGAACCCTCAAGACAGTGAACCACAGGAAGTGAAGACTCAGACCAAGAAAGTATGGGAGAAAATGTCTCCATCTAAGAGGTACAATCAATAACAACTTTCCAAACGTCTGACATACCTTGGGAGGTTTGAACCAAGGGAAGGTCCGGTTCGTCGGACCTAAATATCCGAACCTTCGCCAAAAGGTAAAAATCGGTAGTTATCTTTATATTTACTTTGCTGCATATTTCTCATAATTAATTAATAATCATTTCTTTTATCATCATATTTAATTCACAAACATTTTAATTAGAAAACAAAATAAAAAATATTTTACTACATCATAAACCATGAAGCCCCATGTGAATAATTCTATGGTGTGTAAAAACCCACAGGAATGTTCACCGTGGTGGCATAACAAAAAAAATATAATAATAAAAATAAATATGCATACATTCATCCTGTTGTATTTTTTCTCTTGCATCGTAAAAATATTAAAATACAAAAATATTGAGAAAGAGATCTTACTGAAATTCTGGACAACTAAGCCTTGAGTGGCCAACCATTAATGTTTAATCTGTACCACAAGTTTTGTTGTCTATTTGAGTTTCACATGATTTGAAAGGCCAAGAAAAGCTGATGAGCAAGTGAATGCTCCATGCACTGTTGGAGCACTGTCTCAACAAACATCAACATCAATCAAAGCTCTAATAGAGGAAGGACATATCCACTGCCAGTCTGCTATATTGCAAGATCGAACGACTACATCAACATTCAGCTTAGGGGAAGGCATCCCCATGTATCCACGTAAGTATCTTTATCCTCTTAAGTTTTTTATTCTATAAACAAATTCAAAAAAAATGTGAGCACATGAAGGATCACCCCTAAAAAGAAAAGAACAAAAATATGTGAGCACATGAAGGCTCACCATTAATTAAGAAAACGAAAAATGTGAGCACATGAAGGCTCACCATTAATTAAAAAAAGAGACAAAAATATATGGGCACATGAAGGCTCAACGCTATTAAGGGAACCAGCTTGGGGGAGACGCACCCCGTTATCTTCGTGATTCAGGTATGTCTTTATTATTATTACTACTACCACTATTATTATTAGCTTTTATATTATATGTTAAAGTATGTTAGATTAAATAAATAAAATAGTGTGTTTTAAGAAGTTGATGACTAAAAGAGAACCCTCTCTCTCTAATCTTTTGCATGAAAATGATGAATAGTTGCTCTATCTAATTTCTTTCAAGTACCTAGTCTTCAAAGCATGAGTTCTCCTCATTAATAATGATGCCGTAAAATAAAATTAAATGCATGGTTGGCAAATACTTAAACTAAGGTCTAGGTAATTGGGATATGACATGTGATGATCTGAGCTGCTATTATCTTGTTCTAAACAACGCTAGAGTTCCGGAGATTTCTAAATATAAACATGACTAATAATTGCATTGAGTTAAATTAAGCTTTGTGACCGTATGAGTAGATTATCATGCCATTGAATTGAGATCACTTACACATTTCATCCATCTTCCGCATAAATGCTAATAATTATCTGTTGCTACCCTCTCAGAAGTTTGTTGGAAGCATACGGCTATTTAAAAAAAGAGAAAGAAAGAAAGATCCGAGGAAATAAAAAGGGACAAGTGTCCGAAACCTCAAAAAGATAGATCCTAAGGAAATAAAAAGGGACAAGTGTCCGGAACCTCAAAGAAAAAAAATGTCAGAAAAAATGGGCAAGTGCCCGATAGTAGAATTAGTCTAATAGCCATATGTCTCTGATAAATAGAAGAGAGTGAATACATTCAAAAGAGCATCCGACTCCATTTTTCCATACACATGCACTTCTTTATTCAATGGTTGGTTGACTTTCTCTTTGGATCCATTGTTTAATTTGACAACATATGTATTAAAGCTTTTTTTAAAAAAATAATTAAAACTCTAGGATAAAGGTGAAGTGAAGGAACTAGATACATAGTGCTTGATTTGATCATTCAATCTTTCAATTACTCAAGATCTAAGGTAAAAGTCATAAGCCCCATGAAGAATAACATAATGTATTTTGGAGATTTTT
This sequence comes from Coix lacryma-jobi var. lacryma-jobi, assembly GCA_009763385.1. NCBI lineage: Eukaryota > Viridiplantae > Streptophyta > Magnoliopsida > Poales > Poaceae > Coix > Coix lacryma-jobi. The sequence goes on along the minus strand of CM019828.1, from coordinate 101,469,166 downwards.
TGTTTAACAGCAAGTATACTTATTGGAAGTGAAGATATTGTAGCAACTCCTGATTCATTGTTAATTTTTGGTTTTGCTAAGGTACTAGCAAAAGGTATGTTTGGGGGAGTTGTTGACACTGGTTATCTATCAAAATTAAAGGATAAATAAATATGAAAAAGGCATGAATTCAATCACCAATAAAGGTTTAGGGTTTTAATTGACAATATTCCGTCCCATGCCTTTGCATCGGTGGCCAATGATTTTAGAGCTCGATGAGGAAGAGCTAGTAGAAGCACCCGGAGTGACACCTTTCTTCAGCTGTGGAAACTGCACATTAGACAATTTACTTACCTCGGAAGGTGCAGAGGGCTATGGTGCAGCAGGAAGCTTGGGCGTCTCCGGCTCGGAACGTTGCTGAAAAGTCCTCCCAGTGTTATACCTGAAAGGCTGATGTTGTTGTTTGCGGCCCTGTACTTCGCGCGTTCAGCTTTAAGAGCAAGATGATATATTTGGCTGAACCTGTTCCAATCTTTGTAATCAAGAATATCCTGGATATCACAATTCAAACCACCAAAGAATCTAACAGTAGCATCATTATCATCTTCATGTATACCACAACGTGCTAAACCAATAAGCAATTCTTGATAATATGCCTCTACGCTTTTATCACCTTGTTTTAAAGTTTGCAATTTTAAACGCAAATCACGTTGATAATAAGGAGGAACAAAACAAGATTTCATACATTGCTTTAAAGCATTCCAAGTTTGAGGCACAGCAGCAGCATTATTAGCATTGCAAAGATCACTCCACCAAAATAAAGCAAAATTAGTAAACTCACTAGTAGCAAGTCTAACTCTATGCTCAGCACGAACATTATGAGAATCAAATTTTTGTTGAACAACAAGTTCCCAATTTAAATATGTCTCTGGATCCATATTACCAGCAAAACGAGGTAGGCTAAATTTAATTTTAGCAAAAGGATCATTATTATGATTATTACCTCTCATACCGCGACGATTGAAGTTGAGGCGGCGATGGGGACCAGCATCAACATCTGCATCGTCATCACCAAAAGCATCCACATCTTTGTCATCATGATGAGGTTGAGGACGTTGCTCAAGCTGTTCAATGCGGTTGACCAGATTGTTCACGTTGCGCGTCAGCTCGGTCATGAAGTTGCGTTGTTCATTCATGAATGTTGTAAGCTCGCCTTTGGACACGCACTCATTGAAGTCCGTCAAAATTCCTGCCATTGTTAGAAGATAGAAAAAGACAACAGCAAAGTATTATCCCTATCAACTAAAAGGAACCAAGTGGTGGTGGTGGTAAAACTGGAATGCAAAATCACAAGCGGCTTACCACCGTCTTGCCTGTATTCTTACCAACGCCAAACAAGATCAAACCAAAGTGACGAAGCAATCTGTTGTGGAGCGTGGATAACAGTTGCAAGATGAACCTGTGCTGACAGAAGTATATGTGGAGTTATAGGTAGGACAATATGACAACAAGGATTAGCAATTAACGAATACAGATTAGCAAAGACAATTGCTGGCTAAGACATGTGTAGACGTAGCGCAACAAGATGAAACAAATAACGATAGAAAGAACTCACAGAACAAGCAAAGAGCACTGATTTTTCCTTTTTCCTAAATTTTCCCTTGATTTTGCAAAAAGGTACTAGTAGGAATTAAACTTTTTTATTTTTTGACTATTTTTTTATATTTTTCCCTGAACAAGGATCACAAAAGATGCAACCACAAAAATTGGCACCTTCAACTGAGGTGGGATGTGGTGTACAGAAAATCAGCAAGTTCTCTGAAAAGCGTGCTGAAACCTTGTCAATTTTTTTATTTATTTTCCTGATTTTTTTTGGCAATTTTGAGGGGACCAAACAGGTCAAAGGTTAGTTTGGGTCGGCTCCAAACGGTGTCAAGAATCTCCACAAAAAAATTCAGATTTTTCAGACAAACGAGCGAAAAGTTATGCCTGTTTTACTGAAGGTATCTCAAGTTATGTTTTCTGGAGGCACGACACGAAAACGGCAGTTAGGGCAACTCGGCAGTAGCAGTTAGGGCAAAGCGACCGTAAACTCCAACACCGATCACAAGAGCAAGCATCCTTGTGACTAACAGTAGGTGGTAGATGCAAGATGATGTAAGGAGGGTTGCGATGCAGGCAAAAATTAGGGCGGTTGGCAACCTATCTAGGTAGGTTTGGCGCGGCGGCGAGAAGTTACACAAGGCGGCTAGTGGGGCAAGTCGAGTAATATGGTGGCTTCGACTTGTTGTTTAGGAACGGTGGATGGGATAGCGGCGGAAACAAAGAAACAACAATGGGCACGTTGAACTACGACGACGAACACAACCTAAACCAGGAACAAGACTCGACCACGGACACAAACTCAACAAAGCGAATCTGAAACGAAATTGCAAAGGCACAAAAGACGATAGGACAACAGAAATAGAAATAATTTTTATGGCTTTTTGTGGACTCTATGTAAAGAACAAATATGAATCTAAGGGCAAACGAGATTATACCTCGCGGGAAACCTGAAATATCCAATACCAATTGATGGGGGACGGCCCGATCTTCCGAGAGGTAGCGATAGATTCGATTGGTGGAGAACTCGACGTTGGCGATCCGGCTTCAAATCAGACACGATTCGAACCCTGCAACCATTACACCACTGCTCCGTTGGTTATCAACCAAACACAACTTGATTGACCTCGCCAAGGAGGCTAATCCTGCAAGCGAATCGAAGAACACAAGCAATAAGGTAAAAACACGCAATCTGAAATTGCAAATATGAATTATGCGAATATCAATAGAGGGTTCAAGAACTCGGTTCCAAAGGACTAATCGACACAGTGGAGGAGATCAAGAAGGGGGGCCCTGGATCACTGTAAAAGGATTCGACACCACAGTTACAATGAACGATTCAGTTCCTCGATGGAAAACTAAACTCTAAACAAAACCCAAGACCTAACGACGATGGCGGCGGCTAATTATAGGGTTTAGGTCATCGCCCCTGCTGGATGCGCCCCCTAATGGGCTCTAAGACGATACACGGCCCATGAGACCAAAAGACGGTGTCGCAGCACCCTGGCAGATTCTGGATGCTGATTTGTTTCGACAATTCCCGTTTACTACGGACGTATTTTGATGTGATTCCAAAGCCATTGGTTTGCTTATCAAATTATCTTTTCAAGCATATCTAGTTCGTCGAAAACGGAGTCCGTATAAATCCGGTGCGTTGATTTTACCCGGGACTGCTCCTGAATTCCGAGGGAGACGAGGTAGCGGAGTTGGAGACGGATTGCAACATGGGGAAGACCATGACATCGGTGCGTCCAGCGTGGCGATGTCCTCATCATCCAAGTGTAGGTTTTGCTCAAGGGATGGTGAGTGCTGTAACTTTTGGTAAGATTGGAGAGTCGAGTGGTCTTAATCCGAGTGAGAAGCCCAACTCCACCACTACTCCCAAACTGATAAAGATTCCACCCAAAGAGCCTTTGAAGCCTAACACTTAGGATGGGGTGTTTGTGGAACCTCCAAGAGCTCCACCTAAGAAACAGACATGGGCTCCAAAACCAAACCACATCAACAACAAGCTAGACACCTTGCCACCTATCCAAGAGGAGCTCATGCCACAGAAGGGCAAAGTGATCCATACCCGCTACCGTGAGTACCAACAACCCCCTATGAGAGCGGTGAGGTACCATTGTGAGCACTGTGTGTAACACCCTAGGTGTTAGTCCCAAATTAAGCAGTGGGTTTGACCAAAAACAAGCTATATCAAGTAATGATCAAGTAAATTAGTTCAAGTATTGTCAGTGGTGATAGACTAGTTGGAATCAACCTCGGAGATGGAATCCAAGTTTTTGCTTATAATGTTCTACAAGTGAAGGAGAATATTGGAGATGAACTAAGTCTTGCAATCTTGCCTAAGCAACTCCGAATGGACTCATGAACAAAAGTTATGAAAAGTCCGTGTTGAGCACAGGCCCAGAAAATACCCCCGTCGATCGAAAACCCTAATTCGGACTCTACCGGGAGATTACTTTGACCAGCTTTGAAAGACATTTTGGAAACTTCGCATGACAGTGCGCCCTAAACAAAAGTTGTAGTAGAGATCGAGAGAAACAAACTTCGTTTAATGGTCAAGACCTGGATCAGTGCCAAAAATAGCGAAACAGAGCTCCCAAGATCAGGTTTAGTGCTAGTTTTACGGTTCCAAAAATTGGAATTTCGGGCACCGCAGAGTTTTCGTCGATAATTATTGTCTCGCCAACAATTGGGAATTTGACCAAGCCTCTTTAAGAAAAGTTGGAGTACTCGTCAAAGCGACGACAACAAATTAAGTTTCATCGGAATCGGAGTTCGTATGGACAGTGATCGAAATTTTGGAAAATAGCGAAGATATTTAGCAGAGGAATTAATTTGGAAGGAGTTTCTTAAATAAAAAAAAATGGGCAGCAGCCCCTCCCTTATCTTGTACGCCTCCTCCCTCCCCCTCTTCAGCTCTCTCTCTCTCCCTCTCAACCATGGCAGCAGCCATGGCTGCTCCCTCTCCTCCTCCTCCTTCCCCTCCATGGCGCCCTCCCTCCCTGCTCTTCCCTAACCTCTCCTCCTCCCCTCCATGGATAGCAGGGCTGTAGCAGCTTCATCCTCCTCCCTCCCATGGTCGACACCCCCTCCCTCCTTTCCTCTGCTCGTCCTCTCCCCCCCTCCATGGTTGCTGCTCCGTCCCCCTTCTCTTCCATGGTCAACAAGGCAGCAGTAACAACTCTCTCCTTTTTCCATGTCCTTCTCCTCCTTTCCTCCCCATAGCAGCAGCCCCAAACCCTAGCCATGGCCACCCTCCCCTTCCTTCTCCTCCTCCTCTCCTTTCCCTTGGCAGCAGCAAGAAGTAGCAGTGGTGTCCCAAACCCTAGCCATGGTTGCCCCCTTCCTCTCCAATCTCCATAGCAGCAGCAACTCCTCCTCCTTCCCCCTCTCTTTTCTCTATCTTTTTGAGAAAATTGGACCATGAGTATTTGTTTGTGGTTGATTGTATTTATTGTGTACTAATGTTCATGATAGTTGGTAGCTCAAATGATTTATATGTGTGCTCTAATGGTAGACAAACAAGTGATGGATCAATGTATTGATGTGCTGAAATTTCTGCTGGAGCAGATTCTGTTGAGGTGTTATTTTCGAAAACTAAATCTTGTTTTCTGTAGGTTTGGTCAATACAAAAGTTGTAGATGATTGTATGATCTGGCTTCTGTTAAAATTTGGTGATTTTTGGCCTAGTAGTTTATGAGTTACATCTGTTTAAAGTTAGGGTTCAGAAATAGTTGTTCTCTGAAATTCCTAGATCAGATTCTGTAAATGTGTATGCTAGACCCTTTAAATATATGAATCATGTTGTGGTGATTAAAGATAAAAGGTATACAATTTCATAAGCTTTCCATAATGTCTTGTTGCATGTCTTTTGGAGTTATGTAGCTCTAGGTATGATTTAATTACTCAGCTGTTCATTGTATGTCTAGCTATACTGAAATGGCTGCAGAAGCAGTTTCTGCTGCGGTCATGGTTTCAAAATGCAAATCATGTTTTCTATGGATAGGTATAATATAAAAGTTGTAGATAACTTACATATCTAACTCGTGTTAAATTTTCATGGTTTTTGGTGAAAATAATTAGGAGTTATGGCTGTGCAAAGTTCAGTTTCAGAAATAGGTGTTCTCGAAAATCTCTGGACCAGATTTGAGAAATGCATTAGTTTGACCCTGTTAACTTGAGAATCATGTTGAGATGCTTAAAGATGAATTGTAGGAAGTTTTATAAGATTTCTAGATTGTCTTGTTTCATATCTTTTGGATATGTATAGCTTCCGTTATGGTCCAAGCAATCAGCTGTTGTTGCATTCTAGAAATTGATATGTCAATGTGTTGAATGGACTGCATGTGTGGTTTCAGTTGGAGTGGTTACTTTGTGATGTAAATGTTGTTTTATATAGATGTGATCCATATAAAAGTTGTACATAATTCTCATATCTTGTTTGTCCTAAAATGTCATGATTTTAGGCCAAGTGGTCTAGGAGTTATAACTTGTGCAATTTCAATGTCCAGATTTGCTTGCTCTCTAGACAGATCTGAAAGAGTGGATTGTTTGGCCTAGTTAAAATTTGAATCATCCTTTTATGTTAATAGAAGAGTTGTAGTTCTTTTAATATTCTTTCTAAATTGTCCTAGATCATACTTTTTGGTGGTCTAAAACTTGAGTTACAGGTGTTTAAAGTTAACTGTCCAAATCTGTCCAAGTCTGGACAGATTTGCTTGTTTAAGTTGTTTGGTTTAGATAACTATAGAATCACCTGTAGGTGTTTAAAACAAAGTTGTAGTTGTTTTTCTAAGATTTCTGTAAAGTCCAAGAGCTCCTTTATTGGACATATAGAGATTGAGTTATAGCTGTGTTAAGATAGATGGCTGAATCTGTCCAAGTCTGGACAGAGGTTCCTTCCTTGACTTGTTTGGCTATGTTAATTTGAGAATCACCTTAAGTGAATATTAAATGTTTTGTGGAGAACTTGATAACCTTTCTAAAAAGTCTAGTTACAAGTTTCTAAGTGTTATAAATCTTTAGATATGGTTGTTGTAAGTTGCTGTTGATGCTGGGTATCAGGCTCTGTCCAAGTGTCGGCAGAGCTGCACTAATAATATTATTTAGCTTTGTTAGATAATGATTCACCTTTAGCTAATAATAAGAAAGTTTTAGATAATATTGTAAGCTTTCTAGAATGTCTAATTGTATGATTATGTGATGTCTATATCTTAAGTTGTGCTTCTCTGAAGCTGACAGCTTTTCTGTGCAAAGATTTGGACAGAGCTGCTTTGTCCTCTGTTTTTGACCTAGTTAACCTCTGAATTAGCCTTTGTGTTGAATAGAAAAGTTGTAGGAAATCTTGTTAGCTTTCTGTAAAGTCTTAGTTCACCTTGTTTGGAGGTCTGTAGCTTAAGTTATTATTATTTTAATGAACTACTGTGCTGCTGTCCAGAACATACGAATGAACCCAAGTTGATTGCTTTATTTTGATGTTGCTTATATGATCTTGGTGACATCTCTTGCCTTGTTAGTAATTAGCTTGTACATTCCATGTTTGTAAATTAATGAACCGGAGATATTGTATACATATATTATGCATAGTGTGGGTTAACTTACTTAACTAAAAGTATGAGTTGTAGGTGCATGCTTTTGTTCCTTTTATGATTGGTTGTTATAGTTAGCTTCCATACATGCCTAATGAACTTTGTATAACATCATACTATAAATAAAACTTAGTGGTTTGATAATATTATAGTGCATGTTAAGTAATAATAAAGTTATGCATTCTCTTTTATAAGCTATCCTGAATACTTAGGTGAATACTTAGGTGAACTAGTTAGTAGTCCTTGATATAAGTATTATGTTTGCATCATGTGTTACATCCCTTATATTCATACATATGCATTGTGCACCTCATGCTAGGTACGCTAGATGATGAACACGTGAAGTAAAGTGCGTGATGTTGGAGCTAAGCCTAAAGATGGTGTTGGGTGGCCATCCCGAAGAAGGTGTTTGGCGAACCCCACAAGTTCCTGGAGCGGTGATGTTCCCGATGTTGGTGTCAACTAACACTAGCTTAAGTATTGTTTCCCAGGCAAGCCCCGGTGCATACACCCACTCTCTGTTTTACAAATACTTTATTACACTGTAGGTCTTGTGGAATGTGCATTAAGTAAGTAGGAGTTGAACAAAACCGTTGCTGCATGAATACCTTGATTTCCAGATAATCCCCTGATGATATCCTATCAGTAGTGATAAGACGATCTCAAATGCTTAGACTTCGGTAGAAGTCGATCGATGGTTTCATCGTTCGCGAGATATAGGTTTTACCTTTTCTCTCTTCGACTCTGTCTATGGGTCGTGAGAACCCTAATATGATGATAACTATTAAACTGAGACCGGGCGGGTAACTTGCACAGGAATGGAGTCCTGGTGTAGTGTTTCCGCCTGTGTCGCTTAGGATCCGTCCGCTGTTGGCCCGTTGGATCGAGAACTATTTGTTAGTACTGGTCACATGCTACGGTAAGCCCTACTGTGGCTATGCTCTTACTGGAACGGCGCACCCGTGCACTGGGAGTGGAGAGATGGCGGGAGTAGCGTGTACCCACCCTGCTCGGTCCCCTGTTGGACGGACTCAGCAAGGCCGTTGTAGGGCGGTGGTGTACTGTACTCCCGGGTGGCGCGGCTCTGGTCCGGTCTGAGCGGATCCACGGGAAGGTCGATATATGCAAGTTCGGTCTTGCATATGTCGTGTGATAAGGAAGCCCCAGCTGGGTAGATCAAGCGGTTCGAATCGTCGTTTGCTCCACGAGAAAAGGAGACTCATCCTCGCCCCCTCAGCGTAGTTTAATCAAGTGAAGATGATGGCAAGAGAAGTTTATCATGAGATGTGATGCTTAAACAAGTGTTTGATTTAGATAGGTGCAAAGTGGATACTGCTTAATAACTTAATGCACCGCTAAAACTTGAAAATAGGATGAACAAGTAGAAAGCTTTTTCTGCAAAGCTCTTCTCTTCTGCTAGCCTCACTACATCCCTTAAGCCAGCATGCCCTTGGAGTCTTTTTCTTAGTCGGGTAAGTCTTGTTGAGTACCCTCATGTACTCAGGGTTTTATTCCCCCTTGTTGCAGGTGTTGGTTCGGCTTGCTTAATTTTGGTGGCTAAGTGCCGGTGGGCTCGGTGATTCCATACTACTTCTTCTCTTTATGCTTTTATTGGAGGATGTCATTTGAGCTAGCAATATATTTCAACTTATGTTATTGTATTCATTTCAAAGCTATGTTGTTTCTTCTAAATTAAGTGAAACTCAAACTTGTATCCTTATTTATGAACTCTATTGTAATATTATTTTCCGCTGCCAAGCTCCGTGTACGTGATATGTATTTGCTTAAACCTGCGATCTTGGTTGTGTTGTGATTAACCGAGGTCCTTTGTGACTCTCGGCAGACTACCGGGTTTGTATAAGTGAAAGTTTGTGTGTGTCAACGTGTTGAGCGGGGACAACCATACTTAATCTTATATAAATTGGGCGGTTCTGTCACACTGTGGGAGAGATGGACACTTGAGGGAGTTTTGCTTTCGGCACAAGAGAGAGGAGCGTCGTGCAAAGGAGATGAACAACACGGACATGTACCATCCTTTCCATGATGTACATGTGCTGAATGTTCAGAGGCGTGCTGCTATGCCTAGAGGTCCAATGCCTCATGGTCCTAGACCTAGGCCGCGAGGAGGACGTGCCCGGCGGGAGCCTGCAGTTGTAGGTTATGGACCCCGTGGTAGTGGCTTTGTAGTTGAGTGTTGCCCTCCACCGCGTTTTGAGTATCGCGATGGATGCTCTTCCCTTAGCGGACCACGTTTTCCTATACGTGGTGATCGCTTTCCCCGTAGGCGTGCTAGGAATGGTTTTTCTATTGACCGTTCTTTTGAGCAGCCGGCCCAACACTGGTATAATTCCCATTTTACTCACCCCAGTGTTGGACCGTTTGGTCACCCTATGTCTTTTTATTGATGTAGGTAAAACGATTGGAGGACATTTGGTTGGTGGATTCCGGTTGCTCGAGGCACATGACCGGAAACGCCAAGTGGTTCTCCAGTCTTAGTCCAGTCGCCGGAAAGGTGTTTATCACCTTCGGGGACAATAGCAAAGGTAAAGTGTTGTCTCGTGGGTCGGTGCGAGTTAATGAGCAGTTTGTGTTGTGTGATGTTGCTCTTGTTTCTAACTTGCATTTTAACCTTCTTTCTGTTTCGCAACTCTTTGATGATGACTATGAGATTCGTTTTAAGCCGAATCTCAGTCGTATTTTGGACCCTCAGGGCAATCTTGTATGATTGATTTCGCCCTTTGGGAAAGTCTTTCGTGCGAATTTCTCGGAGTCAATTGGAATTTCTCGTTGTCTTTTGGCTGGACCTTCCTCCTCTGATCTTTGGAAGTAGCATAGGAGACTCGGTCACCTGAGCTTCGACTTGCTTGCAAGGATTAGTTCACTTGGCCTAATCCGAGGATTGCCCAAGTTGTCCTTGGAGAAGGATCTTGTTTTCCATTCTTGTAGACATGAAAAGATGGTTGCCGCTCCCCACCATCCAGTGACTCAGGTCATGACTAAGCGCCCTGGAGAGCTTTTACACATGGACCTTGTTGGTTCGGCTCGGATGAGCTCGGTTGGGGGAAGTGATATGTGCTTGTTGTTGTTGATGATTTTTCGAGATATTCGTGGGTTTTCTTTTTAGCTGAGAAAACTGAGACTTTCTCTTTTGCTCGCAATCTGATTTTGCGTCTTCAGAATGAGTTCCCTAAGAACTCAATGCGAGCTATTAGAAGTGATAATGGTTCCGAGTTTAAGAACTCGGATTTTGAGAAGTTTTATGATTCTTTGGGTTTGGAGCATTAGTTTTCTTCTCCCTACACACCGCCACAAAATGGTGTTGTAGAAAGGAAGAATCTGACCCTTGTTGAGATGGCCAGGACGATGCTCGATGAGCATAGGACTCCTAGGTGGTATTGGGCCGAGGCTACGAACACTGCATGCTATATTTCCAATCGCATTTTTCTCCAAGCTTTCTTGAAAAAGAGTTCTTATGAGTTGAGTTTTGGAAAACAACCCGAAGTGAGTTATTTTAGAGTTTTTGGTTGCCATTATTTTATACTCAAGAAAGGCAACTTGGACAAGTTTGAGTCTCGTTCTTCTGATAGTGTATTTTTGGGTTATGGCACTCATACTCGTGCATATCTTGTACTTAACCTTGATACTAACCGAGTCATGGAGACATCCGATGTCACCTTCGACGAGACCATGGTTTGTCCTTCTTCTAGATTTGAGCGTGCAGGTGATCATGAGGTTGGCGAGCCTCTTTTTGATGATGAGGACGAGGGTGCTGAAGGGATGGATGATCCAGCACCACCTCCACCTGCTGTGCCGCAAGCATCGGCTTCTACTACGACGACTCACGGCCCCAACCCCTCTTCGTCGACTACTTGGGGGCCGTGGGATCTGCCACCTCGGGCTGTACCATTTGTACCCGAGGAGGCACCAACTGCTGTTGAGGGGAGGTTTCGTCATCTCAGGAGGCGCCACGACACATTCAGCGCCAACACCCGCCTCAATAGATGATCGGCAGCATCAACGAACGTGTCACTCGGTCAAGGTCACAACAAATCTCTCACTTTGCTCATTCTGCATTTCTTGCTGATTTGGAACCCCGAGATGTTGGACATGCTTTATCTGATCCAGATTGGGTTAATGCCATGCATGAGGAGTTAGAGAATTTTGAAAGAAATCGGGTTTGAGTTTTGGTTCCACCTCCTCCTGAGTGTCACCCTATTGGTACAAAATGGTTTTTCAAAAACAAACAAGGAGAGGATGGCCACATTGTGAGAAACAAGGCCAGACTTGTAGCCCAGGGGTATAGTCAAAAGGAGGGGATAGACTTTGAAACTTTTGCTCCTGTAGCTCGTTTGGAGGCAATTATCATACTCTTGGATTTTGCTGCATCCAAAGGGTTTAAACTTTTTCAAATGGATGTCAAGAGTGCCTTCTTAAACGGCTACATAGAAGAAGAGGTGTATGTGAAACAACCCCCCGGTTTTGAAAATCCCAAGTTTCCAAACCATGTGTTTAAACTTCAGAAAGCTTTATATGGTTTGAAACAAGCCCCCTAGAGCCAGGTATGATAGGTTGAAAACCTTTTTGCTTGCTAAGGGTTTTAAAATGGGATGTGTGGATAAAATGCTTTTTCTCCTCAAGCAAGGCAATGAGACTCTTTTGGTCCAGATTTACGTGGATGATATCATTTTCGGTGCTTCTTCTCACGCTTTGGCTGCCAAGTTTGCAGATCTTATGAGCAGGGAGTTTGAGATGAGCATGATGGGCGAGTTGACATTCTTTCTTGTCGGTGTTTGTTAACCGACAACTCGTCTTGAGTAATCTCAGACGATTTGTTCGGTGGGGATCGGCGTTCGTAGGACTCGGCGAGTACACAGGGACAATAATTTATACTGGTTCAGGCCGCTAAATAGCGTAATACCTTACGTCCAGTGCGGCGTGTGCCTTGTGTATTGTTATGATTCAATGTTCGATCCTCTAGGACCTGTGCCCGATTCCCCTTATATATCCGGGTGAGCCTCAGCGCAGACCGAGTCTTAGCTGGTTACAACAGTGGAGTCCTATTCTAATTACAGGACTTCCTTTTACAACTCGGCTAAGTTACAAACTAGAGTCCTAATCCAAGTACACTTCGTTACAAGTCTTCGGATCTCTAAAGCCATCCTGGATTAGTCGGAGTAATCATCGATAGATGATATCTCTGACATCCTGGTCCGTCAACCCCCCGAGCTCTTCATCATTTCTTCACGACGTTATCTTCTAGTTTCTTCTTGAGAATCTTCGAGTAATGTCTTGAGAAATCCTGAAGTGCTCCGAGTATAAAGAAATTCCATGGTGTGCACTTTTTACAAAAAGTGCACCCATAGGGTGTAGCCCCTGAGCCTCTTGTTATTTATAATAACTTTGAGGATCTTTGTTGCCTTTTCCGAGTAAATCTTGAATAAGAAAAAATATTTCCTTTATAGATTATACCCTGCAGCCCCCGAGCCTGAGTTCCGAGTACCATAGTAGTCGGTTCTCGGGGTCTTCTAAATGAAGCCATTAGGTAATCTATCAAGGTCTTGAGTAGTCGGACCATGACACCAACTTGTTGCTTAAATCGTCCAAATAATAATTACTCAGCTTCAGGTGGGCAATGTTTTCAAGAAACATACCATATCACCCCCCACTGAATAAAAATTACCTTGAGTCTAGCAATAATTGACTGGTGACTGTTCCAACTGTGCGTAATAATGATGTTTATCATTTTCTGCAACTGCAAACTTTGTCGTCTTCATCTTGAAGTGCGTGTGAGAATCAGCTCTGTTACCCATGCCGAGCTTCACATGCACCACATTACATTGGTTGAATTATTGGTCCAGCGATCACTCTTGTTGATGAACCTGGTTTATAGACTCAAAAGAAACTGCCTATAAATACCCTGCCTGGGAAGCAAAGAGCTCATATCTTTCGAGAGTATAGAACTTCTTATTAGTTCCATGGGTATTGTAATAGCAGTAGCTGAGATGATCGAGCCCCCGGGTGTCTTCCTTCTGTAGAATAGATGAAGTGCCCAAAAGAACTCTTGTGAAAGGACCATCCGTTAGGGTGGTTTCCAAGTGGTCGCGAGCAGAGGGACACAGAGGTGCGCCTAAAAGAACTCTTGTGACTACCACTCGTAGATAACCTCAGAGTCACAGGTTGTCAAAAGGGCGGCGAGGGTGATGGTCTTCCCCGAGTTCCTTGAGTACTGGGGTGGTACCAAAGACCCACCTTGGGATGCACTGAAAAGATAGTGTCTACCCAAGGTTCTGTGTCTGCTTTACTGCGTCTCACTGAACCCGGTCTTTGGTACAATAGGCATCAAGGCTATGTACCTTGAATTCACTAGAGTAGCGTTTTACACCTTGATTGTACTTCTGTTGAAAGTTGTTGTATTCTCAAGATGTTTCCATTTATCTCTGTTGTAATTCTGAGTAATAATAACAAAGATGCAGGTACTTGGAATATTTTCCAAGTCCTCTGTCTTGCTTTCCGAGTACTAAATGTATCCTGCGGAAGAAGAAACTTGTCTGTTTACTGTATTCCTGTTCTCCATCTCTAACGCCGTCTGACACGTACTCCCAGCCATTAGGGTTTTTAGACGGTTCCATGACGCCGTTGAGAAAAGATGAACGGGTGCCAAAACAGATCTATAATAACCCACCGCCGGGCTTATGTTTTCCTTATGCTTTTCATCAAGCCACTGCCTTCGGAGCTAGAAATCCCTTAGCCAATTCCATAGTTGATGCGCAGAAAATCTCTCGTCACCAACATGGGTCCCAAGAGGCAGTCTACAGGAGACAAGAAGAAGCCTAGGATCACCACCACCGGAAAGCCTAAGCATCCGAACCCGCCAACTGATGTCTTGGCGTGGAAGAAACCGGACACCACCCTGGCGGAACTGGCATTACTGGCGCAGCAAGGATTGCTGCGGGCGCAACCACTGGATGGATGGAGGGTACCCACTGATCATCTCGCTGCTGCCCCCAACACCACGGAGATCGTGATGTTTAAAGCCTTCATAGAGCGGGGATTGGGGCTTCCTGCTTTGGACTTCTTTCGTGGATTGCTGCATTACTATGGTTTGACTCTAAACCATATTACTCCCAATGCAATTCTTCATATTGCAATCTTCGCCCATCTCTGTGAGGCTTTTCTGGGGATATGTCCCTCTATTACCCTTTTCCGCTACTTTTTCTGGTTTAAGTGCCAACCTAGTGACGCTAATACCAAAGTAGTCGGAGGGGCTAGTCTTCAGGTTAGATTGGAAGTAGCCAATCAATATATAACTGTTGAGTTGTCGGAGTCGGTAAAAGACTGGGCTGCTGGGTGGTTCTATATGGGTAACCCACCCCCAGCTCTTCGTCATCACGATGGATGGCCACTGCAGAAGTGCCGTGAATGGAAGGAGAAGCTCACAAGTGAAGAAGTAGCGGCTATCCAACCCCTCCTCATTATGATAGATGCTTTGATAATCGATGGGCTGACCGGATACACTGTCGTTCAAGACTTTGTTGCCCGGCGCATCCATCCGCTTCAGCAGCGAGCCAACTATGGGTTCCAATACCTGGGTAAGAACGACCCGAGTTGCCACGCTGTCGAGCAATTGGCAGACTGTGAAGTCCTCTGGAGAGTGAACCGACTGCTTAAGAGCCGTGAACGTCTTGCTCCAGTGATGACATCCTTCTCCACCATTAATCCTCCTCCTCCGGTAAGTACTTGATTTGTCGTGTCGTCAAGGTTCAGAATAAATATCCTTCTGTCCTGACTAGGTACCCTTTTGTTTTTAGGGCTAGGGGAGAGATAACAATGATTGTCCTCCCCTGCCTCCAGCAGCTGAAGAAGGCGGAGGCATCGCGTTGGAAGGTCCAATCCGAAGTGAGGATCTTCCTAATAAACCAAGTTTGCTTGAAGATCTTGACTGGCTTAACACAGAATCAACTGACTCTGATGTCCTCCTTATAGAACCAGAGGCTGAAGGTAGCCGGAAGAGGTCACCGACTCCTCAACTAGAAGCCAGGGGACCCGTCCTTAAGAAGGCTCACACTGGTAATCACCGTGCTTGCCGAAAAGTTCTTTTATCTCAAGAATTATCTGATAAGCACTATAAGCCGGGTGCTCCTGGTAAGGGAAAACCCGAGTACTTTGTAGTCCTTTTGAGTGTTGATGGTCTCCTGTCTTATATATGTCGCTGTATCAGATGCTGGGACAGCGCAAGGGACTTCAAGCAGCGTGGTGTCCGAGAAGCTTTCGACTTCAGATCCGCTTCTGATACAGCCGCTCTTGAAGCTACCAAAGCCTTTGAAGCTCGTGAAGTAAGTTTTCAGCTTTGTAGAGTGTACACAGAGTTCTGATACTGACATGTATACTTGTCTGTTTGCAGGAAGGCGAAACCAGGTGCAACAACCTCAAGCACCGTTCCTGTTCCTCAGGTGGTGGAGGAGTCAGAGCCGCTGGCCAAGGATGGCTCCAGCATGCCGCCAACCTTCAGTCAGGTAGATCCGCTGCCTGACTCCTCTGCTTCCAAGTCTCAGGTCGAAGCCGCTCCTGACGCGGATGCTCTTCCATTGCCTCAGGTTGGTTGGCCGTACTCCATCTTTCATTCTCCCGCTCAATGGGAGTTTGATCGAGTGTGGAATGACTGGTTTTTTCGTACATGACAGCCGGATGAACCTATCCTGGACATGGTCTTGATAGAGATACATGCAGAGGGCTCAGCTTGTCAGCAGGAAGGATCTTTAGATGCACCCGTGTCCTCACGCCAAGGAGCTACTCTTGACGTATCCGGGTATGACCAAGATTTTACTCGGCTGAAGGAGCTGAAGGATCAAGTGAGGGCTCCTTTTGAAGCTCTTCACCAATTTGTTGAGGTAAGAGTCTCAATCTCTTCTTGTTATACTGTAAACTCATCCGAGTACTCACGATATTATTGTATTGTAGTCCTTTGACTTCAAGGTTAGAGATCAAGTCACCCGGATCCGCCAGGAACTGTCTCGTGAAAACCAAGAGCTCCGGGACTATATTGCCCAGGACCAAATTAGTCAGAAGGTAGCCACCCAGGTTCTGCATGATCGCATTAATGAAATCCAAGGCAACCTCAAGGAAGTGATAGCGGAGCATGACGCTGCTAACGACTGAGAGGGTGAGCTGATATCCAAGTCCGCTGCTATGGAACAGAAGCTGAAGGAGCTCAAGAAGAGTTCTAAAAAGCAGCTTGAAGGTATACTTGGAGTTTTGAGTCGTTCTGCTCCATAATATTAGTCGGATGACATGATAACTGACTTGTTGTGTATGCAGATGCAAATAAACTGGCTTCTGGGTGGCAGAACGCCTTCAATCGGAAACAGGCAGAGCTTGAAGAGGTATTTGCTAATGCGCAGAGTACTCTTCAAGAAGCCAAATTGATGCGTGAGGGTGCTGACCGGGACCTTCTGCAGGCTTTGAAGTCTACGAAGGAGTCACGGGATTCCCTGATGGCCTTGGAGCAAGCTGTCGAGCCCCTGCTCAACATGATTCCAGCGCCAGCAGGAGTCGAGGGGTCTTTGATTGAACGGGCCAAGGCTGCACCTGGGCGGCTGGCGCAATATATCAAAGATATGTCGATCTCCGTGGTGCAGGGTCTGATGGCAACGCTATGGCTACATCTGCCGTCCTTTGACCTGTCCGCTCTGATGACCCTTCCTGAGGACAAAGGTGACGAGGACCTTGCGGCAATGCAAGAGGAGGTGAAGGCCGCCGTGGAGGAGTAGTCACAAATATTAGATCTTGTAGAGTAGTCTAGACTCCTCAGTCTCTGCAGCTTGTATCTCCTGAAATCAATAATTATAAGATATCAAAAATATTGGTTACTTTTGAATCTTGTGAATTGTATATATGTCCAACTCCATATGGCGGCAAATTTCTTTGGCGATGGGTTGAGTTTATTTGTTGTGGATGTATGACCAGGCGTCTAATTAGACGAGTCTATCCAAGTGCTCGCTGGCACTTTAGTTTCGGTCGTGTGACTTCGTTTCTCTAACCACTGTGTAGAGAACTTAGTCTTGCCCGAGTACTACTCTTAGTACCCTTGTTCAAGGGATAACAATGATCAAGCACCTCTTGAAGGACCGTAGCATTGGTTCCTTCTGGGTGAATCATATCCTCTTGACGATCGCAGCTTAAGTGCGAAGGTAGGTGGACCTCTGTCCAGGAAATGTGTAACAGGGTGAGTACTAATCCACCTTGTTATGCCTTATAGGAACTAGTCTCCACTATGGTGAATTCCATATTCGCTATAGGCTGATAGCCGGGTGTTAAGCCGTACTACCTTATGAGTTGTATTGAGCTCGAAGCTCGTAACTCAAGTGTGGTTTCCGTTGAACCAATCTATCCGAGTAATATTATGTATTAGTCGGAGGTAAGCCCTGCTTTTGCAGAGACTGTTATGCGACTGAATAGTCATGATGAGGTGTGGAAAAAAGCCTGGATAAAAGTTCTTATGTCGTATGAACTTCAAACTTTATTAATATCCGACTAATAAATACAATTGCCCTGAATCAGAATTGTAGCGTAGTCCTTAAGTATGGAATTTCTTCAAGTGCTCTATATTCCATGAATTTGGCAGTGGAGATCCATCTTCAGTGACTAGCTCAAATGACCCGGGTCTTGTTACTTTAGATACAATATAAGGACCTTCCCATGGACTCATGAGCTTGTGACGTTCAACGGTGTTTTGAATTTTCTTCAACACCATGTCGCCTACTTGGAAGGTGTGGTGATGGACGTTCTTATCATAATAGCGCCTCATCCCTTGAAGGTATCTTGCTGACTGAAAAAGTGCGGTTAGTCGGGCTTCTTCAAGGCTGTCGACTTCTAACCTCCTAGTATCATCAGCTTCGCCCTTGTTGTACTGCTCCGTTCGTGGACAGTTCCAGATTAAATCAGCCGGTAAGATTGCTTCTGTGCCATATACCAGAAAGAAAGGTGTTTGGCCTATTGCCCGACTTCGTTGTGTTCGTAGCCCCCAGACTACCTTAGGCAATTCTTCAACCCACTTTCCGCCGTGATCTTTTAGGAGGTCAAATAGCCTTGGTTTTAATCTGGCGAGAATCAGGGCATTTGCTCTTTCAACTTGGCCATTGGACTGAGGGTGAGCCACTGATGCGTAGTCTATCTTGATTCCACAGTCGCTGGCCCATGACTTGAATTCGATAGCCATAAAGGGGGACCGAAGATCAGTGATGATTCTGTGCGGCATTCCAAAGCAATGAAAGATGCTCTGCATGAATTGGACTGACTTGGAAGCATTGAACTTAACCAAGGGCATGTACTCGATCCATTTTGTGAACTTGTCAATTGCGACGTAGATGTACTCGAATCCGCCTGGGGCACACTTGAGAGGACCCACCATATCGAGTCCCCAGCATGAGAAGCGCCATGACGGAGGGATGCATATCAGTTCATGTGCGGGTACATGCTGCTGTTTGGCGAAGAACTGGCATGATTGACAGCGGGTACATGTGCCAGTAGTATTCTGACCTGAAGATTTTTCCGACTAGTGTCCTTGAAGCTGCGTGATTTCCGCAGGACCCAGAGTGGACTTCATTCAGGATTTCCCTGCCTTCTTCTGGTGTGATGCACTTGAGGAGGACCCCTGATGAACCTCCGCATCGATACAGCTTATCCCCGACTAGAACATAGTTTTTGCTACGCCTGGTGACTTGCTCTGCTGTAGTTTTATCGCTTGGCAGTTTATGTTCTTTGAAGTAATCAATGAAAACTCGTGTCCAGTCGGGTGCTAGAAATAGGACCTAGGTTGTGGGTTCTGGCTCGAACTCCTCCTTCTTTTGGATTGAAGGCTTGGATAACTCATGTACAAAGGTACCGCTGGGAACTTGTGCTCTGTCAGAACCCAATTTCGCGAGTATATCTACTGCCACGTTGAGATCCCGGGTAACATGAATGAGTTCCAGTCCTGCAAAGTGTTTTTCCAGCTTGCGTACTTCAGCACAATAGGCGTTCATTGTTTCCTTGGTACAGTCCCAGTCTTTATTAACTTGGTGAATGACCACAGAAGAATCGCCATAGACTAACATCCGCTTAATGCCCAAAGTGACTCCTAGTTTAAGTCCGTGGAGCAGTGCCTCATATTCTGCTTCATTGTTGGTGGCTGGCCACAATATTTGCAGAACGTATTTGAGCTGTTCGCCAGCGGGTGATACAAGAAGGACTCCGGCTCCTGCTCCTCCGAGTTTTAAGGACCCATCAAAGTACATCTTCCAATGATCAGGAACAACGCTGTCTCTAGTCTGCTGTATTTCAGTCCATTTGGCGACAAAATTAGCTAGAGCCTGAGACTTGATAGCTTTCCTCGGAGTGAACTTGATGTTGAGTGCCCCTAATTCAACTGCCCATTTGGAAATCCTTCCAGTAGCATCACAGTTGTGAAGGATTTCTCCTAAAGGAAAATCTGTGACTACCGTGATCTCATGAGCTTCGAAGTAGTGCCGCAGCTTTCTTGAGGATATGAGTAAAGCATAGAGCAGTTTTTGTACTTGCGGGTACCTGACCTTCGAGTCAGATAGTACCTCGCTGATGTAATAAACTGGTCGTTGGGTGTTGTAGATGTGCTTGTCGTCTTTGCGCTCCACCACGATTGCTGTGCTGACAACGTGTGTGGTAGCTGCGATATACAGCATCATCGGTTCACTGGGCTCCGGCGGTGTCAGTACGGGTGAATTGATAAGGTAGCTTTTGAGTTGTTCAAAAGCTCTGTCCGCTTCATCTGTCCACTGAAATTTGTCGCCGGCTTTGAGCAATTTGAAGAAAGGCAATCCCTTTTCTCCGAGCCGTGAGATAAATCGATTTAACTCAGCCATGCACCCGGTGAGTTTCTGAACGTCTCGAACAGAGGTAGGCGGCTTCATGTTGATGATAGTTGTGATCTGCTTTTGACTAGCCTCGATGCCTTGATGACTATCTAGGAATCCGAGTAGCTGTCCTGAGGGTACCCCGAAGACGCATTTGGTTGGATTGAGTCTCCATTGATACGCACGTAATCTGTTGAAGGTTTCCTCTAGGTCTGATATCAGGGTAGTCGGATCCCTTGTTTTTATGACTACATCATCAACATAAGCTTCTGCATTGCGGCCAATCTGATCACCCAGGCAATCTTGGATGGCGCGTTGATAAGTAGCCCCCGCGTTCTTTAGTCCGAAGAACATAGTTTTGTAACAGTATGCTCCAAAAGGAGTAATGAACGATGTCTTGGGTTGGTCTTCTTCTTTGAGGGAAATCTGATGGTACCCGGAGTAGCAATCCAGAAAAGAGAGTAAGGCGGAGCCTGCGGTGGCATCAACTATTTGATCTATCCTTGGTAATCCGAAGGGATCCTTTGGACAGTGCCTGTTGAGGTCTGTGTAGTCGACACACATGCGCCACTCAACAGAGTTCTTCTTCTTGACTAGCACTGGGTTAGCTAACCACTCGGGGTGGAGGATTTCTCTGATGAATCTGGCCGCGAGTAGCTTGGCTATTTCCTTCTTGATTGCCTCTTTCTTCTCTGGCGAAAATCGTCGTAATCTTTGCTTGATAGGTCTAGAGCCTTCCTTTAATTCTAATTTGTGCTCAGCCAAGTTCCTTGGGACCCCAGGCATGTCTGCTGGTTTCCAAGCGAATATGTCTTTGTTTGCTCGAAGGAACTTGGTGAGCGCGAGTTCCCATTCTTCAGATAGGTGAGCACTGATGACCGTTGTCTTAGAAGGATCACCGGTTTCCAGGTCAATGGCTTTTGTGGAGACTTTAGCTGATGGTTGAATAGTACCCGCCTTTTTGGTTGGGATCTCTGAGTCTCCAGGCTTGGTATTAAGCACCATCTGAGCGAGTTCTTGTACTTCCAGGGTGAGTTGAGCTTTTTCAGCGATTTGGACAGCCTCTGTGTCGCAATCAAATGACCGCTTCAAGTCGCCTCTGAAGGTTAAGATTCCTTTGGGCCCCGACATCTTCAATAAGAGGTACGGGTAGTGGGGTACTGCCATAAACTTGGCAATAGCGGGTCGCCCGAATATGGCGTGATACGATGATTCGAAGTTAGCTACCTCAAAACTGATGTACTCTGTTCTGTAATTGATCAGTGTTCCAAAAGTGACGGGTAGTATAATCCTTCCGAGTGGTACAACCGCTTTTCCGGGTACTATGCCGTAGAAAGGAGCGGTTGATGGTGTGAGCTGGGTTGCGAGATCTAGATTCATCTTTCGTAGGGTGCTTGCAAAGATAACATTGAGTCCTACTCCGCCATCGATGAGTACCCTACCAAGTGTATATCCAGCAACCGTGGGGTCCAAAACTAGCGGGTAATGGCCTGCATTGAAAACACTGGTCCATTGATCTGCTCGGGAGAAGTTAATCGGATGTTCGGACCAGTCGAGGTATTTGGGTGTCGCTGGTTCGGTGGACATGATCTCTCGCAGGGAAAGCTTCTGAAGCCTCTTGTTGTCACTGGTAGTTACTCCCCCAAAGATGACATTAATAGTCCCTTTGGAGTGCTGAAAGCCACCAACGTCCTATTGAGGATCCTTAGCAGTCTTTTTGCCTTTGTCTTTCTTATTCTTGTTGAAGTCAGGGTTCAAGCCTCGCTCCTTGAGCTATCGGCAGTGCCTTGCTTGATGTCCACTTTTCGGATGGAAAGGGCAGGGTCCGTCGAGTAAGTCATCAAAGGTGAATGGCTTGTTTCCCTTCTTCTGAGGCTCCATGGCAGCAACAGTATTATCTCCTACCTTTTTCTGGGTATTTTGCTGTGGTGCCTGGTTGCCTCTCGGGTTGTTTCCTCGATCACCTTGCATGTTTCTATCGGGGAAGCGTTCCTGTGTGCGTTCCTCTGTCACCATCATGGAGTTTACAGCCCGATGGAACTCGTCAGCGGTGGTTGGGTCCTGCTTGATGAAATCTTTGTAATTGTACCTTTCGCAAATACCGTTGCCAAAAAGGTCAATTACTTCTCTGTCTGTAATGTCGGATACTGTAGAGCGGATTTCTGAGAATCGCCTATAGTACTCCCACATTGATTCGTTTTTCTGTTGCTTGCAGGTTCTGAGCTTAGTTCGGGGGATCTGATCTCTCTAGGACACCAGCAAAGTTTTCAACGAAGATACGATGTAGCTGTTCCCAGGAGTCGATGGACTCGGGTTTAAGCCTGTCAAACCAAGCAAGCGGCATTGTCTCTAAGGCCATTGGGAGGTAGAGTGCTTTGACGTCGTTGCTTCCACCCACTAGCTCGATTGCTTGAGCATACAGCCTGAGCCACCGTTTAGGTTCTGTCTTCCCGTCGTACTTTGAGTAATTCCCGGGTTTGAATTTTCGCGGGAACGAAACCGCTCGAAGCCTTTGGGAAAAGCAGGGGAAGCGATCAACTGCATCGGATGTTGCAACTGCGACTCCTCTGTATGAAGATTCGGCTCCTCCCTCAGCTTGGTCGGCTACTCGGTGGCCCAGACGGCTCCTTGCTGGGATACGACCGAGTCGTTCTTGAACTGACCGCCTCTGGTTTGGATGAGACGAAGCTTGCTCGTCAGTTAGGGATTCAAGATTCCGCCCTCGGAGTTGGAGTGCGGTAGTCTGAAGCATGACCAGTCGTCGCTCTTCATCAGGGGTGCGGTTGGTCTTGGCTCCCATCTCCGTAGCTAGAGCTAGTATGTTTTGATAGGGAGTCTGGAAGACTTTATGGCCGGCGACCCTCATGAACTCGGGTTCAAGGTTGCGAGAACAATCGGGGCGCCGTCTGTTAACATCATCCTGAGAGTGATTCTCTTCAGTGCGAGCTTGATGCTCGGCCTCTGCTTCCAGACGCCTTCGGGTGTTGTATTCTTCTAGTCGTGCATTGTAGCGATCTACAGCTTCCTTGCAGTGAGTTGCTCGCCTTCTGCGGGCCTCCTTAGCTCTATTCCTTCGGATTCTTTTAGCTTTCAAGGACTCAGTTTCCGTGGGTCCTTCTGGATCGTTGTCAGAGATCATACTCAGAGTTTCATCGTCTTGACAGACATCTGGTGGGGTTGGTGGTCGTAGAGATGACTGGTGCCCCGCCATGAAGACTTCACGAGTGTAGCCCTGGTTTGATGATCCCGGTGTTACTGATTCCAAAGTAGAAGTGCTGAAGATTAGTTCCGTTGTGGAGTCGTGTTCCTCAAAAGGGAGCTGATGTCCATGCTGGTACGGAAGTTGCTGGTCAATTGTGCCAACCAGTCTAGCCGGGGCAGGCTGAATTGGCCAATGGACAATGTTACCCTCCTTGGTAGAGCTGAAAACGAGTCCTTGTTGAGCTCCCGTCAAAGGTATCTGTTGATAGTCTTTGAATTTTGCACTGATTAGGTCCTGAAAGTTTTCAGCCGAGTTCCGCAGCCTGAAGGTGAAGCCATAGCAGGTATCCGGGTTCTTTTCTTCAGAGTTCGAGTTGGAGTAGGAGTCGGATGTCTCTGTATGGTCCCTAGAGTTCTGCGGGTCTTGGATTGTCAGATTTGCTAGGTTCTGAGCGAGGTGTTCCATCTTTGGCATGGCTTGTGGTTCTGATTCCAAGGCGAGCTATCTGTGCAGCTTCCCTTGATCATCCGCAATGCAAGTCCATGAGCCAAAAACGAAAATTGATCCCGCCGAGAACATGTTGTCGTGGTTCACCGGGCTCTTGGTCGTCGAATCGCCGAAAGCCCCTACCTGGCGCGCCAGCTGTCGGTGTTTGTTAACCGGCAACTCGTCTTGAGTAATCTCAGACGATTTGTTCGGTGGGGATCGGCGTTCGTAGGACTCGACGAGTACACAGGGACAACAATTTATACTGGATTAGGCCGCTAAATAGCGTAATACCTTACGTCCAGTGCGGCGTGTGCCTTGTGTATTGTTATGATTCAATGTTCGATCCTCTAGGACCTGCGCCCGATTCCCCTTATATATCCGGGTGAGCCTCAGCGCAGACCGAGTCCTAGCCGGTTACAATAGTGGAGTCGTATTCTAATTACAGGACTTCATTTTACAACTCGGCTAAGTTACAAACTAGAGTCCTAATCCAAGTACACTTCGTTACAAGTCTTCGGATCTCTAAAGCCATCCTGGATTAGTGTAACGTCCTGCCTCCTCGAGGCCGGGCTCGCTTACATCAGGCAGCTTTCATAGGACCTAGACTATCCCCACAGACCAACACCAGTCTTTTCTGCGCACTTTATCCTCACTCATGCGCACCCGAGAAGAACTTCCCGGTCGGTCACCCATCCCTAAATTTCTCTAGACCAAGCACGCTTAACTTTAGAGTTCTTTGGAGATGGGCTTCCGAAAAAGAAGTTGCAACTTGTTGGTATGAGTATTCTATTAATCCTATTAAGCCCTGAGCCGAGATGTTACAATCTCACCCCCTTAAGAGATCGACGTCCTCGTCGA
Source organism: Coix lacryma-jobi var. lacryma-jobi (assembly GCA_009763385.1). Taxonomy (NCBI): domain Eukaryota; kingdom Viridiplantae; phylum Streptophyta; class Magnoliopsida; order Poales; family Poaceae; genus Coix; species Coix lacryma-jobi. The sequence continues at coordinate 101,444,576 of CM019828.1, read as the reverse complement.
TCAATCCCAGTCCAGGAACGTCCTCTCTTGGCCACGTCTGTATGCCCAATGCCAGAGCATATGCCATGCTGTGTGACCACTCCGGATCCACACCAGCCATGCGCACTATGCCTGCGCAACTGCGACACACGCGCCCGTGAAACCGCGAGAGTCGGCTTTGATACCATTCTGCCCCGGTGTTAAGCGTTAACTAAAACTCTAAGTATGACGAATATTATGCATAATCATCTAGTGTCATGGCATATAAGCATATCATGTGTGATGATTTCCCATGTTTAATTATGTGTGTTGTATGAGTGTGTAATGTGTGTCACATGAAATAACAATCCCAAAACCATACTTAAGAAACTTTGGCTAATTCTAAAATGAATTCTCGGAAATAAACTTGGGGCAACTAAGGCACTATTTGTCGGGTCAACTTTTGTTCTAACCAATAGTGAAGATAGACCAATAGGGTTATATGGTTCATGAGAACAAGTCCTTATAGTGGCTCTATGATAAAGACTAAAATCCAAGCTGAATCTGGGCATGGCCCTTAAAACAAAGTTGTAGATACTAATGAATGGAACAACTTTGATATATAAAGTTAACACAGATTCTGCATAAAATTTGAATTAAATCAAATTTGCTTAAACCCTAGAATTTACCCTTGAACAACAACTTTCAAACCATTGAGAATCTGACCTTGGTCCTTTAATCAAAGTTGTAGGTAATGCCATATGTGACAACTTTCATATTCACAGATTTTGAAGTTCTTCAGAAAATTTCAAAGTAATTTGAGAAATCAGTTTGGGGCAAATTTGAATTCAAACCCTAATTCAAAAACTAGGCCGAATTGGAACATGATTCTTTAAGAAAGTTTGTAGATCACAAAATTCTGAACAACTTTCATTCTTACGGATTTTGCACTTCAGTTCAAAATTTGGTCGCAATTCGAAAGGGGACAAACTGCACTGTAGCTACAGTCCATGGCGCTCTGCATGTTCACCACGCGGCCGCAGCGCGCGTCCGGCGTCGCCACGTCCCCGTCCACGCGTCTCTCGCTTCGTTTGCATGCGTAGCTCGCTGGCACACCTGTTTGGCAACTCCCGGCCTACAAATACCACTCCACCGCCGCGCTCTCCTCTTTCTTCTCCCTCTGTTCGCGCCGGCAGAGACAACAGAGCTCCGCCGGTGAAATCCGTCGACGACGAGCCCCCACTGCAGTCGCCAGCTCATACACCAGTCCGCCCTGCTCCCGACCACCTCCCCGACCCATTCAATCGAACGCAAGTGACCCACATTGCCCGGACGAAGCTCGTCTTCTCCAACTCTGGTGAAGTGCCGCCGCGGCCACGTTCGTCGTCGTCCGGTGGGTACAGAGCTCCCCGATTCAATTCGTTTGCGCCATTCGCTTCGCCTTGACCCTCTCTCTCTGGCCGGCCCGCTACCCAGGTCGCTACCGCGCCGGAGGAGCCGGAACACCGCCGCGGAGCCTCGGTCCGCCGCCACCTTCGCCGCCATCGTCGACCTCCACCTCCCCGACCTTCTCCGACCAAGCTAGCGCGAGCATAAAACCTAGGTGAGGCCCCTGGTGCTTATGCTCACTCTCTTTTCAACGCTACCGCGCCAAACTGGCCGGGACGCGGCGCGCCGTCGAGCTCGGTACGGCCGAGCCGCTATGGCCGCGGCCACCTTCTCTCCGGTCGTCCCTAGCCCCGACCGAGCCCTTGGATGAGTTCGCCTTGCATCGAGGATCGCGTAGGTAGTCTCGGTTTGGTCCCCGGCCTCGCCGCCGGCGAGTTGGGCCGGCGGTCAACGCCGCAGCGCACGGTCAGCGCCGCCGGGAGCGCCACCCCGCGGTCCGCAAGTCCTGGTGAACCCCGAGCCTGACCCTCGAGTTCGCGTCCCGCCCGAGGCCGAGCCTCGAGTTCGCGTCTCGCCCGAGGCCGAGCCTCGAGTTCGCGTCTCGCCCGAGGCCGAGCCTCGAGTTCGCGTCCCGCCCGAGGCCGAGCCTGACCCTCGGATTCCCGTCCGTCAGGGACGTTGAGCCGGTTTCGGCCCAGTAAGCATTAGGGTTTTGCCTTTTTCCTATTTTCGGAAATTGCCTAAATGTGCTGAAAATAGATAAAGGCAGAGGTAAATAAATACAGCTCCAAAAATTGTGAAACAAATTTTGTTGTGTTCCTGATGAGGTGCTCTACACAGGAAAAATATGAAACTTGGTGTTTGGATAAATTTTGATGGTGCTTAAAATGGACCATTTAATTAATAAATGCAATTTGAATAATTTCTATAGGGATATTTGATTGTCCAAAAATCATGAAACTATTTTTACTGTTGTTTGTGTCATGTGAGGAAGCTTCACAAAAATTTTGAGGTCATTTGGACAAAATAAAATTTCATCCTTAGTTTAAGCCTATTTAAATAATTAAATAATGTTTAAACCTTAAATCATTTCTGTAGGTCAAAATAATAATTTAAAAATTCTCAAATTGGTTTTGCAACCTTTATTTGCTGTAATCCACCATCACGAGAAGTTTGGACTCCATTTGATAAACTTTAGTTAAACCCAAATTTTTTATATTTAATTATAAAATGGTAGTTAGTAGAGCCTAAGTTAACCAATTAGATCATGCGGATTTTGATTAGAACAAATACATGGTTAAGCTCTGATGATCAACTTAAACACTTTAATAACCTTTGTTAAGTATAGCACTTAGTCACTTAACCGCATAAATAATAGTAAAAGCTTAAAACTAAATCACTTTACTAAATGGTCTCTATTACTTTACTAATTGGTCTCTATTAATTAATCTACTTAAATGATGGTTAAAGATTTATGTTAGAGTTAACCTTGCTGTTCTAGTAATCTTTTGTTTCATGATTTTGTCATGCAAAGAATTGGTTGGTTATATATGACTATGGTTTTTGATTAAGAGACACACTTGATCTCATTGGTGAATTGCATGGCTGCAGGATCAGTTTTTGTTGAGGGGTTGTTTCTACTATGTAAATCATGTTTTCTGTGATAGTGTTAAATACCAAAGTTGTAGCTAACTTCTATATCTAGTTTGTCCCAAAATTTCATGATTTTAGGCCAGCTAGATTAGGAGTTATAGATTTTCTAAGTTACCAGATCAAATCTGTTTTATTCTCTGGACGAATCTGAGAAAGTGATCTGTTTAGGTTATTTCACTTGGGAATCAATTGTTAACTATAATAGGAAAGTTGTAGTAGACCTCTTAAGCTTTCTAAATTGTTAAGGATCATATCTTGTAATGATCAAGAACTCCAGTTATAGCTGTTTGATATTGGACGATCAAATCTGTCCAGAATCTGGACAGGGATGTTTGCCCAAGTTGTTTGACCTAAATTTCTGTAGAATCAACTCAAGTTCATAATAACAAAAGTATAGGTAATTAGATAAGCTTTCCGAGAAGTCTAGGTTTATAGTTTGAAATATTTTGAAACTCCAGATATGGCTGTTCTTTGTGCAGTGTTGGAATCTGTCCAAATTCTGGACAGAACTTCTTCTTTGCACTGTTTGACCCTGTTAAGTCTAGAATCAACCTTTGGTGTTAATAACAAGTTTGTAGACATTTATATAAGCTTTCCAAATTGTCCTCAACCACTATTTTTGGAGGTCTGGAACTCTAGTTATTGATAGTTCAATTTGATTGTGTAAATCTGTCCAAAATCTGGACAGCGGTATTTGATTGTATTGTTTGACTTTGTTGGCTCTGGAATCACTTAAAGATGATAAAAACGAAGTGATAGCTAACTTAATGAACTTTTAGAAAAGTTAGTATCACCTATCATTGCTTAAGGTGAACTAGAGTAGTCTGCTCCAACAACTGTAAAAATGGTTAATAAACAATTAAGTTTTGGTTTGCATCTTTGTATGGTTAATATCTTAGTTGAAGACCATGGGACATCCCCACTCCGAGATCCCATGGCAGTGGATGTTGCTTGTGGTACACTCTTAAACACTTTGTTAATCCATCTAATGATGTTGTATGAAAATAACACACTATCCTAGGAACACGAGTTGGTAGGTTACAAGTTGGTTTTGTTGATTTGCAACTCTACCGCGATGGAAAGTTGTCCTCGACCTTTATGATCTTGTGTTAGCTTTTGTTATGCATTTGTTTGTCCTGCACCTTAGCATGCATTGCATCATACTAAAGCATACATCATTGTATACGTGTAGTTCATACGAGAGAGTCGATGGTCGTGTTGAGCAAGCTTCGGATCGAGGAGGTCCAGATGATCAAGCCTCAGGAGGAGAACTTTGTCACACAACCTTCTTGAGGAAGATTCAACTTCAAGTCCTAAGGAACTAACTTCTGTGGATCTTTCAGAGATCCTAGTCTTCTCTGCAACACAGGCAAGCCCCGGTGCATATGCCCACTCTCTGCTTTACAAATACTTTATTACACTGTAGGTCTTGTGGAATGTGCATTAAGTAAGTAGGAGTTGAACGAAACCGTTGCTGCATGAATACCTTGATTTCCAGATAATCCCCTGATGATATCCTATCAGTAGTGATAAGACGATCTCAAATACTTAGCAATGCTTAGACTTCGGTAGAAGTCGATCGATGGTTTCATCGTTCGCGAGATATAGGTTTTACCTTTTCTCTCTTCGACTCTGTCTATGGGTCGTGAGAACCCCAATATGATGATATTTAAACTGAGACCGGGCGGGTAACTTGCACAGGAATGGAGTCCTGGTGTAGTGTTTCCGCCTGTGTCGCCTAGGGCCCGTCCGCTGTTGGCCCGTTGGATCGAGAACTATTTGTTAGTACTGGTCACATGCTACGGTAAGCCCTACTGTGGCTATGCTCTTACTGGAACGGCGCACCCGCGCACTGGGAGTGGAGAGATGGCGGGAGTAGCGTGTACCCACCCTTCTCGGTCCCCTGTTGGACGGACTCAGCAAGGCCGTTGTAGGGCGGTGGTGTACTGTACTCCCGGGTGGCGCAGCTCCGGTCCGGTTTGAGTGGATCCACGGGACTGTTGATATATGCGAGTTTGGTCTCGCATATGTCGTGTGATAAGGAAGCCCCAGCTGGGTAGATCAAGCGGTTCGAATCGTCGTTTGCTCCACGAGAAAAGGAGACTCGTCCTCGCACCCTCAGCGTAGTTTAATCAAGTGAAGATGATGGCAAGAAAAGTTTATCATGAGATGTGATGCTTAAACAAGTGTTTGACTTAGATAGGTGCAAAGTGGATACTGCTTAATAACTTAAGGCACCGCTAAAACTTGAAAATAGGATGAACTAGTAGAAAGCTTTTTCTGCAAAGCTCTTCTCGTCTGCTAGCCCCACTACATCCCTTAAGCCAGCATGCCCTTGGAGTCTTTTTCTTAGTCGGGTAAGTCTTGTTGAGTACCCTCATGTACTCAGGGTTTGTTAATCCCCTGTTGCAGGTTTTAGCTTGTGGTGTCTATCTGGATCATGTCCGTGGGCTCGATATGATCCGGTGCTTCTCTCTTCGACTTAGGTGCTCTATCTATGTCAGGCTCTATAGTGTTGCTCTTCTTCCGCAGTCCAAGTAAAGTTTATTTGAAATGTAACTTATTCATGTTTTGTAAAAGTTTATCTTACCTTGCTTCCGCTCTCCGATTTTATTTTTGTATCAACTGTTGTAATGTTGTACTTATTTCACTCAAATAGAGGATGATCCTGTAACTCGTGGATAATTCGGGGTTCTCTCGGGGACACCCGACGGATCTTTCCAGTAACGTGGTACACGTGCACGGTCATCAGAGCTCTGGGAGATGATGATGTGTGCAGGTGGGCCACATTGCCGGGAGGTTCTGCCACAATTATTCGGAGTAATCATCGATAGATGATATCTCTGACATCCTGGTCCGTCATTTCTCGGGTTGCAAATTAAGCAATCCCGAGATGGGATGTTTGTGCACCAGAGCAAGTATACCATGGACATCCTGAAGAAGTTCGATATGGTTGAGGCCAAGCCTCTTCCAACACCCATGTCGACCATGACGGCCCTGGATGCGGACGATGATGGAGAAGTTGTGGACCAGAAGGAGTACCAGAGTATGATCGGGTCGCTGCTGTACCTGACGGTGACACGCCCGGACATCCAGTTCGCGGTGTGTCTTTGCGCACGATTTCAGTCATCGCCGCGCACCTCTCACCATCAGGTGGTTAAGCGCATTATGAGGTACTTATGCTTCACACCTGAGTTTAGGATTTGGTATTCTGCTTCTTCCACCCTCTCCCTTTGCGGTTGATCGGATGCTGATTTTGCTAGTTGCCGACTTGATCGTAAGTCCACTTCTGGGACTTGTCAGTTTATTGGCTCTTCTCTTGTATCTTGGTCTTCTCGCAAACAATCTAGCGTCGCCCAGTCTACCACAGAGGTTGAGTATGTTGTTGCGGCTAGCTGCTGTTCTCAATTGCTTTGGATGATGGTCACTTTGCGTGATTTTGGTCTGAGCTTTTCTCGCGTTCCTTTGCTTTGTGACAGCACGAGTGATATTAGCATTGCTAAGAACCCCGTGCTGCACTCTAAGACCAAACACATTGATGTGGGCTTTCATTTCTTGCGAGACCACTATGAGAAGGGTGATATCGACCTTCACCATTTTGATACTCATCTTCAGTTGGCAGATATTTTCACTAAGCCTTTGGACCAATCAACCTTTGCTAGGTTGAGAGGTGAGCTTGGTGTGTGTTTCCCCTTTTAGTTGGGGGAACATTTTGTCTTGTGTATCATAGACTGACTGTTTGTTTTGTTTCGTTTTCTTTGCTTTTCATCATGCATTTTTACTTTCTGAGCTTCATGGCTATATTCCTTAGAATGTAACTATGCTCTGTCTAGTATTCTCTGATGCTATATGATGATGCTTGTAGCTTATGCTCTTTCTGATCACTGGTACATGTTGTGAGCTGAGCTATTTTGTATATGGTGAATATGCTTTATGAACTTAAAATTTGAATTGTTCACCATCGAGATTGGCAACTAGCATGTGTAGAATGTGTAGAAATCACCTGTGCTTTTCATATATGCTAGGTTGCTATGTCTCTAGTTCTGAGTCATTCACTTGCTTGGTATGTTTATATTCTGTCATAAAAATTGAACCAAGTTTTAAGTGAATTGAAAAGATCGAGATGGGATTGCTTGTCAACACATCACGGTATCGGGACTGTTTCTCATTGCACTTTGAGTTAAACTTGAGCCGTGTAGTGTATGACCAAAACCGTTGCTTTAAGCTTCTGATTGCTTCTGCATAGGCTTCACACGGTTGAAAAGTTAGGCATTGACAAGCTTTCAACCTCTCGCAATCACATGCTGAAATTTGAACTTGTGTAATTTCACCGCTGCAACTCCGATAAATTTTGAAAACACAAGTCTATGATTCATTCTATAGCATGATGATTGAACTTTGCTAGGGGTAGATCACCTTGTATACATGTTGAGCACTTGTTTGAATTCCTGTCCATACATGTTCGGTGCTATTTTGATGGTGAATACCTTTTTGGCTAAAACTGCTCACTTTGCTCATTTGTTCATACTTCATATTTTGTGATCAGTTTGAGCCTTCTCTAGCATGATGTGTATGTTGTTGAGTCATTGGATCAGCACTTTGTAGAGCATCTTTGTATTCTATCGACTATATTCTTGAAGCTACTAACCTGCATTTGTGACTCATATGCATTTTGCCTTGTTGTGTGCATTTTCAACTAATGGGGAGAAATCTTGACAAATCAATGTCCCCAGTTTTATGCATTTTTGAAGGGGAAGTTCATGTTTAGGGGGGAGTTTGCTCGACTTCTGCTTTGACGAGCTGTTCAAATGGTTTGGAGCGACTTTCAGCCCATATGTGGTGTATCATTTGGTTTGGAGCGGTTTGGCTAGTTGTGTTGAGCCTTTGCCTCTTTCTGGAGGAACTAGCTTGTCCTTGCTTCCCTTGCTCCGACTTTTTTGCTAGCGGTGTTGAGCCTGTCCTACCTCTTCTTGAGGGCTAGCTTTGCTTTGCTTGGTTGCGTCAAGCCGTTGCCCATGTCTTTGGGAACCAAGTTGTCTCGCTCACTCCATTCGACTTCTTCTGGCTTTGCTTCGCCTTTGGTCGATTGGATGAGTTCACTTACTTCTTCTTCCTCCTTCTTTCTTCTTCCTTCATTATGATTTGTGTTGGTAGTTGACAATGCACTCATCAAGGGGGAGATTGCGGATACATGGGTGTATGTCGGATCTTGAGTGATGAGTGATTGTCAACTGGGATGATGTGCATGTTCTTTGGCTTGTGTTGTGCAGGTGTTGAGCACGGATACGGTGATCAAAGGCAAGGTGAAGGTCAAGTAGAGACGTGCCGTGCCGATGGACCCGGACCTGTGAAGGGCGAACGTGAGGCTTGGACTGACGGACTGGTGGCCGAGGATCGGCCGTGGTGGCTGACAGCCTGGGACAGCGACAAGTGAAGACTTGCGTGTGGACGGGGTGCACGGGAAGTGCATCCCCTCTACAGCTCGGTTTGGTGGTTGAGCCATAGAAAAACCACCGGTGGACGGTTTCCAGGTTTGGGCCACAAAACCTGGGTGCTGCAGGTTTGCCAAGTTTGGGCCACAAAACTCGGGCTGAGGACGGTTTCCAGGTTTGAGCCTCAAAACCTGGGCACTGGCGGGTTTCTGAGTTTGGGCCACAAAACTCAGGCGATGGACGACTGGTTTCCCGGTTTGGGCCTCAAAACCGGGGGTAGGTCGTGAAGACAGGTTTCCCGGTTTCGGCCTTAAAACCGGGTGCGAGGTCCGTGAAAACGACGAGTAGAGCGGTAGCGGCACGTTGCGGCAATCGGTGAGGTTGCGTTGAGGCAACGCTACCAGTTGTGCGGGCGTGGCCGTCGGATCAGCATCTACTTGGAGTTGGTCCAGAATAACCCTAGGGTTTAGCTGGTTCGCTCTGTAATTAGTTAGGGGTAGAGTGGGAACTAGTATTAGGATAAGTAGAGGGAGACACCCACCTCCCATCCTATCTCAGTCATTTGCTATTGTCCACTTAGGGTTTTCCTGCTCTCCCAATCCCCTGCTATAGCTACTGAGATCCGCAGAGAACCATACCTCTGTGTTCATGAGATTTTGAGGAAGTGAGACTGTAATCTCACTGTTGTAGCGTGTGGTAGCCACACGGTTGCAAATTCGTGGTGTGATTCGTGTTTTGATTTTGTTCTTCGCGTTCTTCGTTTCTCCACGATTTTCCCGTCACTCGATCTCCCTTTCTACTGCGTCTTTCTCGAATCCACTTGAATCATCTTGTTCTTTGATGTGAGGAGATCATTTCCACCGAAGGAATTCATCTAACTCCTCACGAACAAGTAGATTGGGTCGATTCATGTTTTGTGGCGCTTTTCGGTTCATACACCATCCTTTTTGATTTCTCGTTGTTTGAGTTGATTTGAGCAGATGATTTCTCGGGGATAGTCTCCTAACTATCTTGTGATCATCTTCTCCAAATTTGGGATCAAAGAATTTTGATTTGAATCGGATTTGGGAGGATTTGGGAGAAGGGCGTTTGAAATCACCCTCCCTGAGTGACCACGAACAGTCCACCACTCAGGGCGCGGACAGTCCGCGTGTCGGGCTCAAGCCGGATCAGTGGCTTCGTAGTTCGACTGTTCCCGTCTAGGTTGACCGGCGGACAGTCCGCCTTTGTCATCTGCGGACAGTCTGGGACTGTCCAGGGACTGTTCAGCAACCTTGCTGTTTTGTCTAATTGGCCGGTGGACAGTCCGCCACCTGAGCCTGGACAGTCCGCCGTTGGGCAGACAGTCCGCGGTTTGGACTCTGGACAGTCCGTGAGTTGGCTGTGTGTTGAGTTTTAGTGCGTTTGCTCTCCCAGCTTTTCCATTTGATTTCCGGACTTCTCGTTTGGCCCTAGAGTTCACCAAGGAAACACTCTAGGTATCTTTGCTACTTGTTAGCATAGGTATTTGGAGATTTCTTGACGTAGCCTTCCATCTACGTTCAAGGGTTGGTTTTTGGGGTTGAACTTGATCCGGTGCTTTTGGCATTTGGCTTGCTTGTGTTTAGTGGTGCCTTGTTGTGATCCTAGGGATCATCCACCCTCTTCCAAGGGTCGTGGGCATCACATTTTCGATCAAAGCTTTTGGGTTGATTTGTGAGACAAAGGCCAAAGTTTCGAGAGAAATTTTTAGTCTCCCATTCACCCCCCCTCTGGTCGCCTTGCTTTTGCATTCTCGGTCCTT